>CM040183.1:54435308-55870308 GCA_022606455.1 Callitettix versicolor
GGGAAAAAATGGTAATACCAACTTTTTTAGGGTTACGTCTATAGAAAAAAACCTTGACAGACTAATTTAATTACTTTATAACGTTTTGAAAAAAAATATTGTTTTATATAAATTTTTAGGTAAAGGTTGTAGTTTCAGAATGCATTATTTTCACATGCTTATTTGATGTATTGCCTAACCTATTAATTATCCTATACACACAGCACATTTAATATTGATTTTTCATGCTACATAATACAAGGCATGAATTAATAGTAATAGTAAAAAAAAACATTAAAATAATTTTGTAACAATACAAGTGCATTATAATATAACCCAGCAAACATCAATATAAAGCTCACTTTGAAATTTGAAGCTAGAAGAATCCTGTCCCATTGTTCCTGAACAAACAATAACTTTCATTTTCAAATATAATTACAATTAATATAATTAAATTATTATTTTATTCTAACAAGAAATAAAAATTATCAAAGAAAACATAGAAACATTTGTACAGTATTCAGAAAATTTTCTTTACCATACAAATTAATAAATAATGAGATGTAGTCAGGTATTTGAATTATGGTTCATATTGTTGAGACTAATGATTTATAAATTATATTTATTACCCTAAATATACACAATGTAAAAAATTGGTTTAGACCTTTGTTTAATTTTCACATTAGATACTTAGTCTAATAATTTTTATAATATTTTTTTATGTACCAGTTTTTTTAGATTATAATTTATTTTCAAAAAGTAAAATTTTACAAATTTATTTTTAATAATTAAATGAAAGAAATTATCATTTTTAGCAAGAGAGATATTATATAAGTTGTTGTCTTCTTAGCTGACTCTTAATAAATAATGTTAATGGAGTATTATGAATAAAAAACCAATTTAGTTACTTTGGGTTTAACAGAAAGACATTCGTACGAAGCATATTTAAGGCATGATAAATTTTTGCTTTTCCTGTTCATACTTTTCTGAAATTATAATTCATTGTTAAACAAAATGCTATGAAATGTGCAACAAGGTTTTCATAAGACAAGATGTTTCAACTTTTTGAAATATCAGCTCCACTAGAGATTAAAAAAAAACTTATTTCCTATGCAGATGTCAAAGGTAAGAATAAACTTTTACAATATTTGAAACTGAAAGTAAATTATACTAAATATACAAACAGGCAAAGTAAAATTACTTTTTCTTTCAGTAGTAGTTTCAAGATGAGAATCAGCTGCATGTAGAAATTATTGTAATAATAATAATAATTATTATTATTAATTAAATGTAAATTATTAATGTAATTAAATTCTGTTATAAAAACAACAGCACTACCAACTGAGTTTAATTCAAACCACTCTCTAAGCTCAGTAATTGATGGAAAATAACTTTTTATGGAAAGAGTAAAATCTCTATAGACTCCAGTCCCTACTAGGAATAAACTGTGAAATTTTCAGTGAAAACTGGTTCAGCAGTTTTTGATTTTATATACATATATAAATTACTGTTAGGTACTACAGGTTTCTTTGAAAATTAAATGAGAAAATTTGGTGATTAACAAATCACCAATAGTTGATTATAAACAGATATATGAAAACATTTTCTTTCTTATAATTTATTTTCTTCCATTTTATTTCTACCTTTCCTTAGTAGAAGGTACATTATAGGCATTAATATCTAAGTTCGATATAGTGATCTAAGTTTCTTTTGGTACTTAAAATACAATTATTATTAACTCAGAGTCTATTATGTTCTAATGATAACCTTATTTAGGCAAATAATTCTTGGTTCTAGTAGATAATAGGACCACTTCATGGCAAAAACTAACAAATAATATTATGTAAATTTTTTATACATTATTACACCTGTAAATTTTGCTTCTCTGTAGCTCTCTAACAGTAAAAATAAACACAACCTTAAGGCTGGGTGACCATTAAATGCAGAGCGAAGTCGAACTGAGTGGAGTGGACTTATGCACCAAAAAATGAACCTTTTGTTTTTAATGTAAGTGTGGCCACTGAAAGAAAAGTGGAGTCATGTGACACTGCTTGACTCAGCTCAGCTCTGTTATGTTTTCAGTGGACACACTTACATTAAAAACAATAGGTTAGGTTTTGAATGTGTGTTTAGCTCCATTCAGCACAACTCTGATCCATATTTGGTGACCTTCCGACCTAAAATTAACACAATATATGATAAGCTGTTGCCAAAAATCAGCCGTTTATTAGTGTTTATTATTATTTGTTAATTAGTAGTGATAAACAAATTACAAACTGATAAATTTTAGTCATAACAGTGCTTCTACAACTGCTCATTTAATCCTCATGAACTTTAAATTTGAATATTCTTATTTTTAATAAAAATTTTATAATTCTGCAACATTCAACTCAATCGTTTTTCTTGGCGAATGAGTAAAAAAAAACCAATAGGATTTTAAAGTAACTTTTTTATATTTCTTGAAAATTTACATGAAACATTCTATATTTATCAGAAAGTTTATAATAACAAACTTCCATTCAAACTCATTTCAAGATGAGATGTTAGCAGTATTGTAGCATTTTATGTTGTAATAATTTCCAAGCGGATAAAAAAAGAATAATTCCATTATTACAAATGATGAATTAACAATAAAAATAACATTAACAAAAATAATTATTATTGTACTGTAATCCTTTGCCTGGTTAAAAATGATTATCTAAAATAATGTGATGAATTGTTAATTTTGGAAAGAAATCCATTCACAATCATTTAAATCATTTAATAATATCAGTTATATTTAAAAACATCAGTTAAATTCATAAAATATAAAAACAACAAAAAGTACAAAAACATGTAGACACAGAAAGGCCTACAGAGCTTTGGCACCACTACAGCACAATATGTCTATATGTTTGTGTATTTAATTTTTTGAATGAATTTGATGACAATATTTAAGTGATTTTTAAATGACTATTCTGTCTGATGAGGAAGACAAAATTTTTATTCTGAACTATATAAGCTTTACTATTTTTGTTCAAAAGAAGAATTACTTACTATTACTTTTGAAAACATCTCCACTTTCTAATTTTCTTTTCCTGATATCCCAGGAAAATTGAACCAATTTGTAATTAAAGGAATTGTTTTTAGTGTATTGAATACTTTGTTAATTATACCTTAAAATATTCAATTCTTGTCATTAAAGATTAATAATTTCTATGATAATTAATTAACTTAATATTTTATATTTTGACACACATGGTGTAAAAACTTTTTAAATTTTCTGTTAGTTATTTTTATGTTTTGTCTTCCAACATGGATTAAGATACCAAATTCTTTTTATATATATATATATATATATATATATATATATATATATATATATATATATATATATTACTATATATTTTTTCACTTTATAACATTTTCATTGTTCTGTTAATTCATTTTATTGAAAAAATGAGATGATTAAAGCCATTCAATATAAATTTCAATGTAGCATGATTATTGTTTCTTTTCAATTAATTCCTAATCTTAAAAGTATCAGGTCAATTAAATAGTTTCTAACTTTAAAAGTGGCTTTTACAAATTAGGAATTAATAGTTGAAAGAAAACTAACTACACTACAATTAAATCTTTACTGGATTTTATTTTATTTTTTAAACAAATATAGTTAACAGAACAATGTAAATATATGCTTACATTTAACAACAAGTGTTAAGAGTAATCAACTTCTATATTCAAGTTTGAGCTTGATGTGTGCACACACTAATAACATGTACAAAATCAAAATCTCAACAAATTAGGCACACCTCTTTTAAATAGATGACCTGGTATTAAATCATAAAATAATGGCTAAAAGCTACCAATGGGGAAATATGTTGCCTTATTATAAAAACAATTATTGTTCATTAATGAAAACACTAACTGAATCTATTTAAACAGCCTAATATTAATAATAAAGTGTTACTAATAATATTTATATCTTTTAATTAAAGTTTTAATCTGGCAGTTAACAAGTATACATACATTATCAAACTCTTAAAGTAATCCTAAATAATCCTAAAAATAACATTTAATAAAAATTAAGTGATTATTGACAAAATAACAAATACAGTATATTGAAAAATGTTGTATGTACACATATAAATAAATACAGGTTTGAAGAAAATATAGTATTCTTATAAAAAAAGTTTTAAGTTATTTCTATCATCCTAATCTTTTCTAATAATGAAAATTATTAAACAAATATTTAATAAGAAATACCATAATATAGACAATTATTTATTATAAAAAAATATATTTACAGAAGTGGCAGTCATTAATTTATGTCAATTTTATCACATTTATAAATTAATATATTATTTCAACATATATACTTTAAAATTATTTCATAAAACTTCAATAATTACAAATTTTAAGCATTTTAGTTGACAATTACACTTAATATAAAAATTTAGGTAAAAAGTTAATTTAAAACTTTCATTTTTAAAAATTTGATACTGAAAAAATTTATGAAAGTTTGTCAAAATTCATAAAATAAAAAAGTATTTTAGAAATGTTGGTCAAAAATTTAATACCAATATATTAACAATAATTTAATATCAATTTAAAAATATTATACATGTTTTTAGCCCTGTATATGCTACTATGCAAATGTTTACTCAGATTATCACCTTTGTGAGACAAAACAAATTTGCCTTAATTTTTTTTTGTTATTTTAAGGTGAAAAGCACATTGAAGCTATTATCACCTTCCTAAATATAAGTGTGAGTGTAAAGTGTTAAAGTCATAAGTGTAGTGTTGTAAGTATAAGTATGTGTTAGACTCAGGTACCATGAGGGACATCTAAATCCTCTCAATAGGTGCAGCTAGTCTGCACTCCCTGCAGAGTCCTTAAAATTTCTGAAGAAATCTGAGATTAATTTGTGTACCAATTAATTATCAGAAAAATCTACAAAATCACCCTTTTTCAGTCCAGTACAATAGACTCTTGATTGTATGACTCTCACTAGTGTGGAAATCCAGGTTTAAAACCTTGTAAAATTTTTAATGCAGATGAAACTGCTTTAAATTACAAAATTATGTCTGAAAAAACATTAGCTTCCAGATTAGGTTCTCCAGTCAAGGTTAAGGACAAGAGGATAACTCTGCTTGCATGCAGTAATGCATCTATTACGCTTAAAAGTGCCACTTTTATTAATTGGGAAATCATCTAAGTAGAGCTTTAAAAAATGTTAATTTTAATGTCCTTCTCTCTTAGTATTGATGCCAAAAATCTGTATGGATGAATAACAGCATATTCAAAGATGACTTTTTGAAACTTTTGTTCCAAAAGTGAACGTCTTTTTAAAAGTTCAAAATCTGCCATAACAAGTAGTGCTTTCATTAAATAACTTCCTTGCCATGCTGGATAGAAAAAGCTTTGACCTGTCAAAGTCAACATTATTATTAAACTAATATCACCCAACATTAAAACTTAGTGCAACCGATAGACCAGGGTTCTTGTCATTGAATTAATGAATAGGAGTTATAGAAAAACTTATTCTTTTACTTTTAGAAAAAAAGGAGTGGAAAATCAAGAAAACAGAGCTAATGACAACGTTGAGTTTGTACGGATATTTAATCTGATGATTGTCTAATGGTATGATGGAAAGTGTGTGGCTCCTTGCATAGCAAGTGATGTGATGTGGGCCTACTTATGTTGAGAAGATGATATCATATGCAACTAAATGTCCTGAAGAAGACATTGGTTCTGATAATGAGGAAGACTGTGGTTGAACCCTCAGGCCCTAACCACAGTGAGGCTACAAAAATGATGATTTAATTCTCCATCTCGAGAAACAGCAAGAGCCAATGTTCAGTAAATCAAAGTAACTCATCTTTGAAACAGGAGAATATACTGAATCATTTATTTCTAGTAGGATTTGTTGTCATTTTAATATTTGAACTGTACTGTACTTTATTTTGGTTCCTATTATTTTCTGTAAAAATTGTGTTGGTGTTGTTTATTATAGCATTATACAGTACTTAATATTAATGACTGATGCAGTAAATATGATGTGATCTATAAATGATTTTTATTCTTCTACAATCATTGGTAAAAATACAATATTATAGGCTTAAAATTGTGTACAGTTTCTTCTTGTCTGAATGGTACAGACATGGTTATTGGTATGGACATTGTCTAATCCCATGAAATGCATAAAATGAAGTCTACTGTATTATTGTATTTAGGGATTCTAACCCACCAGTGAAGTAAAAACGTTTAGAAGTAGTATAGTGCATTCGATCATATTCAGTAATAAAAAACATGACAATTATGGTACACAAATTTCAAGAAGTGTTTTTAAGGAATATTTCATTATAATATAATTAACCTAAATTATTATTTTCGTGTTTAAAAACGTTCCCAAAAATATTTTAATAATTTCTAAGATTGATGTAACGAGGCATATACATACTGCAATACATTTTTAGGGAAAAAAGTAACAATCTATTACACGTTACAAAACTAGCCTATATAAGTAGAGGTAGTTATAAAAACGTATTTATATACTCCATTTTTATTTTGTCTATTTACTATACTAATTGCAATAAATAAACACTTTTTTCAACTATTAAGAAAAAGTTTTTTATTGTTTATTTTATATCACTTAAATATGTAAATAAAGTGTGTTATATGTTTTGTACTGATTTATGAATACATTATAAGTTGCCAAATTGATATGTAATAATAACAAATAATAATAATAATAATAATAATTGATATCTTAGCTAACAGACAAGATATGGCTTACTCACAAAATGTTTAATTAGCATTTCATAATCATTATAACAGCCAGATCAATTTAAAATGTGATTTCTTCCGTAAAAAAATCAGATACGTAAAGAAATACAGATTATGAATGAAATCCTAAATATTTATATATTATTAAAATGAATATTTATACTCTGTATGCATTAGTACGTAATTTATGTTTTTGTTTATGGTACATGACTATCGAATTGAACATAGTTTATCATTTCCAAGAAATACCATTAATTGACATATTAAAATTATTGCATAAATAATTCATTAATCAACAAAGAAATTTCAGGTACATTTATAATTAACCTAGATCACAGTGGAAAATGTGGAATGCTGTAAATGTTCATAACGAAGAAAGCAGGGTACACCTATTGATTAATTATTAGACACCTACATTACATTTACATACTACTTAAAACATTAGTTCATGCAATAGAGTTGGAAGAACATGTAGTTACTTTATCAGTAAAACAAATTTTTTGTTTGAAATTCAATAGGCTGTTATAGAAAATAATTCATAAGTAAAAGGTCTTACAGTAAGTTATATTCCTAACCAATTATTACCCTTTAATTTCAGCTCTATAGTATTAAATTATTTAAATAAAGGTAGTTGGTTAAATTATTACTATTGGCATGAGTTAGTTTACAACAGAACACAAATCCCTCACAATTTTTACTATTCAGCATGGATCATGTCTGTGTATTTAACAAACATTGATTTCATTGAGATATTCATGGAGAATGGGAACCAGCTACTTTCCTAAATATCATTGTAGTAGCTAGCAATAGCTTGGCAGCTCTTTGCAATGTTGGACTGGTGACCTCAAGAGGATGGGGTGAAAAGTAGGTAAAAAATGCCATCTGTAATAAGGAGTGCCTGTTGGTTTGCGATTTCTCCCCACAAAAATTTTAAAAGTTCGATGCTGAAAAAACATATTTTAAGCTTATCTGATAAATAAAATATTGTTGTTGAGAAATCACAAATTTTTTGTGAGTTTAGGCAATAATAAAGATTTTTTTACTTCATGCAGTATCTGTTATAAATATTTTAACAAAATAGTATTCAAAACTACCCATTCCACTTAAAAATGTTATATATAACTTATTAAAAAAAATGAACTTTGTGATTGTAGACAGTATCCTTAGCAGTAAAACATATAAGAATTTATTATATATCAGCTTTGTATTTAGATAAAAAAATCACATTGTTGGGAGATAAAATTTAATATTTTTTTCTGTGAAGACTCTTTTCTGAGGGCACGAGGATGCCTCTGAGCAGAGAGCACACCAGTGAAACCCTTAATATCACAGATGGCCAGTCTGAGCCTGGCTCTTTGTCTTATATTTCTCTGTGTCTGTAAAAGATTATATTTGTTAGGATTTGTAATTATGTTACTTTTTCTTCTGTGCAATACAGAAATTTTATAAAGTCTATTTTTAGATTGTTTCTAGAACTAAATAACACAAAATAATTTAATTTTATTTATAATAACTACAACTCATACAAAGTCACATATTTGATTCTACAAAAATGTAATTTTTCACAATAATCTCTAAATCTTTTAATATCGTTCAGTAAATGTATAGGTATTAAAAATAAATTTGTTTATATATAATGGATTTTGCTAGTTATTTTAGCTTATGGATATCAAAAATGAAAGTCATTATAGTTTCTTATGTACAAAATTAAAATAAACATATATACCAATTTTTATATCCTTAATTTTAGATTTTTATAGATGACAAAAAATATTATCCCATACAATATCAGCATTTTTCAAAAAACTAACAGAATGACAAACATAAAATTGAACTAAGAGTAAAAAAATAAGAATGTCTTTAGAATTTTTTTAGTTAAGAAAGAATAAACTGTAAAATTTATGTGGGTTTTGTGTTCGGAAAAAATTTATTGACTAGGGTAAAAAAAAGATTTTGGCTTCTCTATCTTTTCTTTACTCTTTTTTTAACATTTCTTTAAAATGACAAAATTTATTGAGAGACAAATTGAAGGAAATTGTTACTTTCATGAAAGAAATTTTTTAGTAGTTGACATTTCGTTGTGGTTGAAGACTATATCTTCGTTTGTTACCTTGTGAATCACGCCTGGGCTGAGGACTAGTACCAGATGTAGGAAGATCAGGTAGTCCTGCACGTTCTTCTGTTGGTGATCCTCCACCAGTTTGCATACTAGAGACTGAAGTGCGAGAAGATGTTTTTGTTAAAGTACCAGTAAGAGGTCTGCAACATTGCTAAAAAATCAAAAATTTTAAATAGGCTATTATTGTTATCACTTTTATGATGCAATATTTTTATTTGTATCTATTACAGTCTTACTTTATGGATAAAGAATATAATTTTCATAGCGTATATTTGTGTAATACATAAGTATAAATTTGTTCAATTAATTAATTATCATATTTTATGATGACTTGATTGGTTTTTTTACATTAATCAAATATAATAGAGTTTTTTTAAAGTTAATGAAATAATATAATGAGTTAGCTTAAGATACAATATAAAATCATATAATTGTTATCACATATTATTGTTAAAAGATGAAATTTTAAAGACAACCAATTTATGATTGATGGATCAATTTATGGAATTATACCTGCATTCTCTGAGTAACTAGTTCAGCTATGTGTCTCCGATCTTCTTCCTGAGTGTCTCCCATAAGAGAGAGTGCACAATCATTTACTTCTATAATGTATTCCCGCCCATCTCTTGCAACAATCATTTCCAGAGCACATACATCCAAACCACCGAACATTGCTGCGACTTCATCCAACCACACTTTATAACGATCTGGCATTTGGATTTGTTCTAACATTGCTGAGCCTGTGTTTGTTTTCCAATTCCCAGAAATTGATTTTCTCCTATAAAGGAAAAACATGTGAAAAACATTTATCAACAGTAAAAAATACTAATTAATATAACTCATTTAAAGTGTTTTATTTATAATGTAGTTTGATTAAATATACATAATACGTATCATAAGTAAATCACATGGGATTTACAGTGACATTAATACTTTTATAGAAAACTGTGTTTTTGTTTCATTTGATTTTTTATTATTTAGAGTAAAAGCTCAGTTAACCAAACTTAGGTCAACTGAAATCCTGGTTATCAAAATGCATCTGGAATCACAAATACATTTAAAAAAAGGACAGGGAATAAATAAAATGGACAGGAATATAATGGACGAGATTGCATGGGCAAGCAAAGAGGTAAACATTGAGTAAACTTCCTCAGCCACCTACTCCCAAGTCTAAATATAGCTACACTGCTAGTGTGCACACAATCCCCATAACACATTAGTCACTAGACATTAATATAGATGTGTGAATCATGCTTCATTTTAGATTGCACTAAAATTTGTTCAAAAGTGCAAGTCAACTGTAACTGATGTGCTGCACTGTCAATCCGCAATACCACTCACTAAGTGTACTTGACAACACTTACATCTACATTAATCACTAGATGTCAGTACAGAAGTGTGGATGACGCTTAATTTTAAATTGCACCTAAATTTGTTGAACAATGTTAGTCAAAGCCAGCTGATGTCCTTCTGAAAAGATGACAGAACATTGCTGTTTGAAAACATTGCAAGGGATGTTAAGAAACAAACAAAAATTACTGAGTTTTTTAATGAATATTTAATATGCTACAAACTACATATCTTAAGTACAGTATTTAGTTTATTGAAAGAAGCATAAAATTATGATTTTTAACTTTAATGTAGAACATAATTAATGAATAGAATAAAAAAAAAAAAAAATGGTTAGAATAATTTCACCTTTGAAAATTTTCTAGAATTAATTAGTTACAAAAAAGTATTACAAGTTTGGCTTAACTGAAAAAAAATAGTTACCAAAAATGGCTTCTCCTCTTTATTTTGAATAACAGGGGTTGTACTATATCAAAATTTTTTGTATTCCTTATATAATATCCTTAATTTATAAGTTAATATAAACTAACTTTCATTCATTAAATTACTACTCTAGCAAATTACTAATATTCAACATATATTTGTGTATGTAGACTGTAATTTTTTCTTATTTTGAAAGTCAAATGAGCAAAATTTCATCAAGATTGGAATATAACTAAGTTTTATCTAGATAGATTATATACATAATATGTAAAATAATTTATGTAATAAATAAAAACTAACAAATTGAAGTAAAAAATCCTCCATAAATTATTTACAATTTATTAACAGTACTGAGTTAAAAAAGTTCAACTATATTACATACTATACAACATGGCAATTATAGAGCCATCAAATAGTAAAATAGGTCAGCGAATAGAGCTAATCTTTTCTCTCAGAAATTATTAATATTTTTGACAGGCAATATTTTCAAACAAATTTTATACAAAATTCTTGAAAGGCTGGATATTATTTTTCCCCAAATGGGAAATGTATTAAATTGTATATTTATTTACTGAACAAACTTCACAAAACATTTTGTAATTTTTGGTTCAAGATTTATACCACATTAGCAGGCTAATTATATAAGTATCAAAAACTTTCATAAGTAAGAAACACAGTAAGTAAGTAAGATCATAGCAGTATAAAAGTAAATAGGGTAAATGCTACGTTTGGATTTAATATTGGAGATTCTAGACTAAGCATTGAGTGTCAACGGGTCTTCCAACTTTATCCTTCATCCCCATTTCTTTGATTAAAAATTGAGAATTTTGTTGAAATAATGAATTAACTCAAGCTCAGAATTTTAACCAGCCAATATTTCTTTAATAACTTTTGCTCCAGCATTTCTTATAAATGAGAGAAAAACAGTAGAGTGTCAAATATCTAAACTAATTTGGATTGAGAGTGGTTCGGATAATCAAACAGTACTTTTTAGTTTGTGTTAACTAGACTAAAAAAAAAAAAACTGTAAATCAAATACCATACATCAGTGAACAAACACTGTATGAATCATTATTAAATACAGTACTACATATTTAAGGATAAATTACAATTCATTACAGTACTTATGTAAAACTACTGTTTTAGGGAAAACATCATTAAGATATAATATAAGGTTTAGAGATATATTATAGACAGAAAAATAATTTTAATCTCATTACCCCCCCCCTCTAAGTAGACTATTCAACAACAAGTGGCCTGTCACTGACTCATCACAAAAGCCACACAGCCATGCCATACAGCCTTTGCTAAAATGATTTTTCCTACAAATATTTATATATTTTTCAATATTTTGCCCTCCAAGATTGGAGATTGATGTTTCTCTTAGTTAAAAATCAGTAAATCTATTCTGTGCTGTAATAAAACAATAGTATAGACTTTACAGTTATAAAAATTAGTTTTCATATAAATAACGTCCTCAAAATGCGATAGTAAGAACAACAATAGTTTATTTCAAAATTCTTTTACATATAATTCCAGATTCGATTAATTGAAACACTCATTATAGTAACAATAATATTTTTGTTAAATAACATATTGTTACATGGTGGTAATTAATTAATATACTTGACAATTTATTGAACAATTTCACTCCATTTTACCAATGGTTTTGCTAAAAATGATAGAGAGCATACAAATCTACTACAAAACAAAACAAAACTATTAAAAATATAAAGTAGTTAATGTTCTCTGGAAATATCATGGTCGTGGTTATTTAATTTAATTCAAAATTTTTAATGATATCAGATTCAACATTTTTAATCTGATATTTAATATCCTTATAATGTTTGTAAACATTTCATAATTATTCTAAAATTTAGTGAAACATATTATATGTAAGCTGTGTTGAATTCTTTAACACACAGTTTTAATAAAACATTGAGCTCTAAATAAGTTTGTCTTTTATATTTATTGTCTAAGTATTTTTTTTTTTTTTTGATGTTTAACGTCCGACTATTGTGCACACTTGGGCTAATGCAGACGATGGGATGATTTATAGCATATGAAAATGCCAAGCCCTGGCCGGGAATCGAACCCGGGTCTTCAGGGTAAAAGCCTAGTACGCTATCAACTAGATCACCGAGGCGGCTATTGTCTAAGTATTGTTATTTATATGTTGTTAAATAAATTTATTAAAAAAATATTACATTATTTAATATCAAAGAAATTATTATATCACATGCTGTTTATTTTTTTTGTATAAGAAGCAGCTAAGTAAATGTGCCCAAAATTATATTGTAATGTGTAAAAAGTTTTTAAGTAAATTAAAGCCTAAGGTTTAAAATGTGTTACTGTTTTTTTTTTCCTGGTGAAAAACTGTTAAGGTTGTCATAGCCATGTGTTATTTTTTAACCACGTGTTATTAAAAGTAGGTAAACATGAAAAAATGTTTCACAACTTACATGAAAGATTTGTAGTTTTCTCCAATCTTTTGTACATGTATGTCGTATTTGCTGTCAATATATGGTTCCGTTGTACAGTAGGTATTGGCAACTGCAACCACTGAAGACATATCTTGGAAGTCTGTGTTGTTTTCTACCTTCACTTTACCTAAACCACTGTGGGCATGACCAACTTTAAATACAACTGGAAATCTTGGAGCACTAAGCTGAAACAACAAAAATAGGAAGTATATATTAGAATAATTTAGGTTATACATTTAAGAATTTACAGTATTTAAATAATGGTTTAAAACAAAACAAAATAGTACTTCCTCAGATAATAACAAAGTAAAAAATTTCACCTAATATAATTGTAATAGTTATGTTTATTAAATAAAAATCATATGAAAATTACTTTACTTACCATTTCTTTATAATTGGGATAAAATGTTTGGTCTATTAGTGGAAAGTTTTCTTTTCCAAGACGTCTTTGGATTTGAAGAAGATGAGCAAATACCCATGGTTTGTCCTAAAATAAATTTATTTAGTCAGAAATAATGAATCAATCATGAAATAATCAGGCCTATTAAAAATAGGTTAATAGATTGTTATTAATAACTTTGTTATTAACTACAGTAAAGCAATTGTAATAATAATAATATTATTATAATTATTTCATCAATTTAATTTTAGTTTGAACAAACAAAATTTAATTAGGGTAAAATGTTTAATTAGAGTAAATTTGAATAACAAACTTTTAAGAATAACTTTATATCTTATTCTGTTCAACACAAAGATATCAAGAAACGAAAAAAAAAATTTAAAAGAAATATAACTTTTACATATAATTACAGTTACATACAATATGATTACAATAAATGTATAAAATCTGATGTAGATAAATTTATGAATGAAAGAAGTGATAGTTAGTCAGAATGTTTGTGTAAAGTTTGTTGCCATCATTATAATCATGTAGGAAATTTTTAAAATGTTGCAGGAATATATCTTTACCATATAGAAATTCCTAGCTACTTCTTCTATTGTAGTTATTTTTAATTAAATATTACACATTGATTTTATATTATGTTCTTTGGCAAACAAATTTGTTTAGTCTATGACAAGTGACACAGACAGTATGCAAATATAATATTTACCACCATAAATATTCAGTTAATAAATTAAAATTACCTGAAAGTTATAGACTGCATGGAGAGAGTTGATGCTAGGGACTCCTCCAAATTTAAAACCCAATAAAAGGTTTTTGTAATCTTCACCTGCATCACGAAGATTTTGACGTATCAGAACAAAGTCTGGCCGGAAGGATCTGAAGACATGTTCAATATAATTAGAATCAAAATACAGATCCTAAAGCAGTTCACATAAAAAAAACATCATGGACATTGTTTCTGTGCTGTTTCTATAAATTTGTTCATTCATGTTTGTAAATAATATTCCTAAAAAAAAAAAAAAAAATTGTTGAATCTGTTTTGATACCCTTGTTTCTGCTATTTATAAAAACATGTTTTTTGTTGTCCTTTATATTAAGAAAACAATTTAGACAGCATCAGTTTTAAGTCAGTGCTGCTTACTTGGGTAAAGTTTTTATACATCTATGTATTGAAAGCCATCTTTTTTTTAAAATCCAAAAGGTTTTTTGAATATTATTTCTGTTTGTTCATATAATTAAATGACATTTTGTACCAGTGGTGTGAATTTTATAGATCTACTTTGAATGTTTGCTGAACTTAATTCAATTATTTCTGGTTGGAAACTCTAGCACTGTATGTACAAGTCATCAGTTAAAAAATTCAAAGAGAAAAGCGAAGGAAAATATGTTAAAGGAATTAGGCAGTCTTATTTATGAAACCTTAAGGAATTCATAACTTGGAACTAATAAAAAATCTTCTAATGTTTGAAGTTAATTATAATTTTATCACTTCACTTTCAAATAAAAATTGATGTTAGATTTGTAGTCAGTATCTAAACATTTTTCAATTGCAATTTATAAAATAAGTGGTGATAATGCGAAGAACTAAATTTAGGAAAATCAACAGTGCACACAATCTTAACCGAGCATTTGGGCTTAAGAAAGGTTTGTGCGAAAATCGTGCCAAAACTGCTGACTCGCATCAAAAGTTGAGAAGAGTCAAATGTGTTACTGACTGGAAAAATTCCATGGAAAATGATGTTGGATTCTTAAATAGGGTTATCACTGGTGATGAATCATGGTTTTTCGAGTATGACCCGAATCGAAATCGCAAAGCATGGAGTGGAAAGCAACAGGTGAAGCTCGAACAAAAAAATCAAGGAAAAGCCGATCAAAAATCAAAGTCATGCTCCTGGTTTTCTTTGATATCAAAGGTGTTGTTAATCATGAATTCCTTCCTGAGGAAAAAACGGTAAATTCTGAGTTCTACCTTAATGTTCTCAAGCGTTTGAGAGATCGAGTGAGTGCGTCGGAAGCGACCACATTTGACTCAAAAACGATGGATGGATTCTTCATCAAGACAATGCACCCGCACATTCGAATTCAATCACTATCCTTGATCATCCCCTTATTCACTGGACCTCGCCCCTGCGACTTTTTCTATTCCCTAAATGCAAAAATGTGATGAGGGGACAGCATTGGTAAGATGTGGACACAATAAAACAAGAAACGACGAGGAGACTGAAAAGCCTGACTTCCGAGGACTTCCAAGGGTGCTTTGAAGAGTGGAAAAGAAGATGGGATAAGTGCATAGCAGTGAATGGAGAGTATTTTGAAGGGGACAAAATCAATGTAGATGAAATTTTGTAAAATAAAGTTTTTATGACCTTAGTTCGCGTACTTATTGGACAAACCTCGTACTATCTATTCACATTGCTAATGGGTGTCAAATACATTTTTATACACCAATTTATTAGCTCTTCATCATCATTAAATATTTTTATCAATATACTACTCAGATTACTAAACATTCTCAATTGTGTGATTTCTATTTATGTGTAATCTATGTTTAATCCGTCAATAAACATGTTGACATTTACAGATTTTTTTTAAAGTAACATTGCATAAAAAAATATAATATCATTGAAATAAATACACTACTTTTTTGGTCTTCAAACAAAAATCATTTTGAAGTTATTTAAGTGCAAAAATAAGCTCAAAACTAAATCCATGAGCTAAATATTGTTGAAAATTGGATTTCTTTGTAAAAAATACACTACTATTGAATGATTGCATTCTTATTCAGTACTTTTACCAAAATAATTTGAGAACAAAGAAGAGCTAAAATTAAAGTCATCCTAAAAATAAATTTAAAAAAATTATGAGTGGCATTTGGGATAGTGTTGATAGAAGTGAACACTTTTATGCTCACATTAAAAAAACATAATTATTCAATGGAGAAAAATATTTGAATTGATGTCTTTACAAATTACAAAATTCAATTAAAATTTATTATTATTATTTCATATCTGATCTTAATTATTAATAATTTAATTATGGAAAAAAGTAAACAGTCACAGGACTGGCTGACAGAAGTGACTACTTTTTTTGGCATGCCTTACTGTGTACTTTTTCACTATTATGATTTAGTTATTTTCATAAAAATTTAGAAGCATGCAGGAAGGGGTTTAATAGTATAAGTATAATAATAAATATCATATTTGTGATCCTGGGATTCAAAAATTGGTATAGGTTCATTAAATAATTTTATACAAATTTAAAAAATCCACGTTTTTAAAATTAGAACATTAAACATAACCTCAATTGAAATGATATTGAAGCAACAGCTGTTTTGCGAAATCAACAGAAGTAGTCACTTCAACTCTACATATATAGAAGGACAATTATATATGCTGTGATGTATGTGTTATGGAATTAAGCATGAAGAAAAAGCAGATGTTCATACCCATGTTTTGTCAAATAAGACAATAAAAATATTCACTTAAAAAAATATAAATACATTTTTAAAAATTATAACAAATATATTTTAAAAAATGGATAAAAAAGATTTTTATAAATATAATATTGATCTAGCTAAAACTTATCTGGAAACATTACTACCCAAAACTGCAACTAAAATATAAATATAATGATAGATAAATACCAAAAACAAGATATGTGTGTAGTTTGCAGGTACAAAAATATTAAATTTTTTTTATGTCCTTCCCAAAAGATTGTCTAATTAAGTGAAATGGAAACACTAATGTCATAAAAGTACAGTATGAATTTCATATTAATTGTGTAAATAACAAAAGAAATAGAAAAACAATTTCAACAACATATTTTTTGCAGAAATGTTTGATTTAAAAAAGAACAGCAGACTATTAATTAATTTAAGAACACAGAACTATTAATTAATACACAGAACAAAAATATACCCTAAGTCATAAAAGAAATTTTGGTAGCTAAAAATATCTTATTTTCAACATACATCTTTTTTGCTTAAATCGCATAGCTTTTGTTTTATACAGGTATAGAAGAAGTAAAATTCAAAAATATTATGTTTTGTATTATAAATTAATAATTATAATAAATTAATATATTAATTATATTATATTAATGTAATATATTAATTAATATATTATATAAATATATTTTATTAATATAATTATATTAATATAATTATATATATATATATATATATATATATATATATATATATATATATATATATATATATATATATATATATATATATTAATATAATAAATTAAGATTATAAATTAAAAATTAATAATAAATTAATTTTGAAGTCTGTCAAGTAGTAGTGTGAGAAAAATAATGGATTAAATGGAGTTAGGATTTCAGTTTAGTTTAGAAACATTAGTTATTAAAAATATAATACTGTAAATTAATAAAAATTACATGTATAATATTAAGTCAAGAAAAATTTAATACTTCTGTGAATATCCGAGAAAAACATTAATAGCTAATGTTTCTACTAACCTTACTACTTTTGTTCCATTACGAAAGACTCCCATGCTAACAATTGTTCCTGATTCAGCATTGGCTGTAACTGATAATTCTTTAAACTCTGCTTGCTCCACTCGAATATCATAATCTCCATGCAGTCTTTTTCCTCGGAAATATTTTGACCTGCAAAAAAGACAGTAAATTTCTTTTCATTAAAATTGTGTTTTAAAACAGAGTTTTTTTAATAAAATTACTGTTTGGAAATTGACTTGTACGAGTTTTGAATAATGTTACTACTTTGGCTTCTATTAGACTAGGCAACTTGTCATGCCACAGAAGTAAGTAACACCACTAACAGTGTATTGTTCAACTTACATTAAACTATACCCAAACTTCAAGAATTTGCTGGGATTATCCAGTGACAGGATCAGTGACACCACTTAGTATTAAAAGTTCATTTAGTTATCCTAGTCTCTAAACTAATATCCCATAACAATCTTGTCTACTGGTGGTTCCATTCTGGGGTGCTACAAGGTACCTAGTCTAATAGTTGTTTAGTTCTCATGTAAATCATTGATCAAACTCAGAGTGATGAAACAAAATATTTCCATGGTTATGTATTGACAAGATCAGTGGGGCCACTAGTAACTAAGTTTTGCAGCTAGTTAACTTAGTCTCTCATTTAATCCAATACTGCACAACATTTTGTGGTCCTACAAGCTGCCTAGTCTAATAGAGGCCTACAAATTAATATTTTAATGAATCCACTAAATACTCCGACTAAAAAATATTTACTTAAATCACCAAAAAGATAATTTTTATGAATAATTGTCATTATCCTTTCTAACGTAACTAAAAAAAGTAGACAAAATTCAATCAGCTCTAGCAGATCATTCCTAATTCATAAACTCATAACTAAAGCCATTACAGCCTTTTGAAATAAATCTTTTTTTAGAAGTAAATAGTACAAAAAATAAGTCTTGCACAAATGTTCTCATACAGTATTAAATGATTTATATTTTTTTATAATGTCTTACCCAAAATGTGTCTCCAAAAAAATCCAAAAGACTTTTTAAATTAAACCAATTTTCTATTATACTTTGCAGTGACAACAAAAGAAATACAATGTAAACAATTAGTTATTGAACTTACGTTAATTAGAAAATGTAAGATTTTTCTTTCAAAAGAAAAATATCTGGTTTTGTCATTAACAAATATCTGGGTTTGTGAATGTGAAACAATAAATGACACTTTGAGCGTATGAATCAATTCTTGTTTTCAAGTGCCTAACACAAAAATTTAAACATGCAACAAGAACATAAGCCCATAAGCCTTTGCATCTATTAAAAAAGGATTAGGCACTCAGACCTATGCCCTTGTTGCATGTTTAGGTTTTAAGTTAAGCACTTGAGAACAAGTGTTATATATACTCTCTAAACGTTGTGTGTGTGTATTGGTCCATACACACAAATTCAAATAGTCCAAATAAAATGAAATAACAACATAAATATTCCATCATTTAGTAACAATTTTAAAAACAGAATTTTTTCAACAACAGCATTCAACTGTAAATGCCCTAATATGTTGTGCTAGCTGTGCTGAGCATATAGTAAAATCGTGTTAGTTATAATATCATTTAATATGTAGGCCTATTATTTATAACACACACACCCACACACACACACACCCACCCACCCACCCACCCACCCACCACACCCACACACACCACACACACACACACACACACACACACACACACACACACACACACCACATTAACTAGGCATTCTGTCCGGCAGCACTATTCCCTCGAGCCAGCCCGGTAAAAACTGCTGTTTTGATATTATGATTCAACTTCTAAGTTCAAAGTTACTGTATGTTTTCGATTTCTTTGTTACATTTTGTCTGCTTGCGGATAACAAGACACCTGTAGATTTAAGATTATTTATCAGTTAATTAAGAGAAGAGAAGAGGGTATTAGGAAAGGTCATCAAGTTTATAAAATATTTTTATACTGTACTTAGTTAAAGGTGATAAAACTTTCAAAATAGGTGGGGTTCCATATTACTTTTTGTCCTGGAGTCCTTTTTTAAATCTATTGAATGTGAAAAAAAATGTATTTAAAAATTGTATGTAAAAAAATTGTTTGTATTGTAAAAAATTGTATTAAAAAATTCAAATTCAAAAATCTTGTTGAATATAAAAAGAAGTTGCACAACTATATTGAATGTTAAAAAAAAAATAGTTAGAAGATTTTGAACCCACATCTCTTGGTTTCATAAGCAGAGATCATAGCATTGAGCGAAAACTTGCACATGAAAAAATTATCCCACTAGTAGACTCAGTGTGGTAAATTCATGTGGTAGACTAAATTCATTTGGAGAATAAATACTAATAGATAATGTGTGTATGGTAAATATGGTCTTTTCTTACATGTTATTAGTGCTACCACAAGTTTTATGTTTTTTTCTTCTACAAAAATTGATTAGGCCACCTGAAGAAATTTTTACCTAATAGAAATCAGGCTTTTAAAAATAACTATTTAATTTTTATGGTTTTCCGAACAAACCAACAGCACATTACTTATTTTTTGGCTAATCAGATTAAAAAAAAAAATCAGGTATTTAATGTAGTCACTATTATGTTTCTATATTAGTATTAACATGAGACATTGGTATCTATCATTGTCAATAGCTGCCCATTTGAACCAATTGTTCCTTTAACTATTGGATGGACAAAGGTTTTGCAAATATCCACACTCTCCTTTAGTAAACGACCTACCATTTGCATAAATCCATTGGATTAGAGTCTATGGATCTTGGAGGCTATGATACAATGCTTTTCCCTCCAATAACTCAAATTGTATTATATTTTTTTCTTTTATAAAACAATAAAAATATTAAAAATTAAAGTAAAATACATTTAAAAAATAAATGTGCCTTATACACAGTACAATAATTAATTTCTAAGCTACTAATTCATGAAATATATATAAGACGGGCCATTTTATTACATATATTACATAAAGATCAATTTTACTCTTGATGTAATAACAAACTTGTTGCTTTTGTAATAAAAAATAATTAGAAAAACAAATGAAAATTAATAAATTTCACATTATATCAGTGCACAGTGTACTGATTCTTTTTAAATTGCACCTAACTTTTAAAATTCATTGATATTTCTGAATTATAGTTATTGGAAAATAATTAATTTATGTCAACACTAAAAGAATCAACAATTAATTATTCAAAAATAAATTTTAAAGTTATATTTTATATGTAGTGAATTTATTTATATAAATCGTGCACAATAATATAAATATATTATAATACATCAGTTATTAAAATGTGCAAAATTTTTGAATTGTCAGAAGAATCAAAGATTAAGTATAGATGAAAGAGGTTTAGGTGAATCTGCAAAACTATGAAGAACTATCTAGTACTATAAACTACCTAGTATATTGAAATTATGAAGAAAGTACAAACAAAACAAATTATTAATGTGATTTTTACAAATTACTGGCAAAGAAATTAGGAAAGAAAATCTCAACACTCCCATATTCAGGCAAAACTTATTATGTAAGTGAAAATTATGGTTTATTTACAAATATCAGTGAACTCTATAAAATAATATTAGGTTTCTTAATGATGTGCTACATTAAACAAAAAACAAAATAGTTTCATATAAACATTGAGCCTTGAAAATACAATTACAAAACAGGTTTCCAAAAAAAAACATACAAAACTAGAAATTGAAACAAAACAGCACTTACCAATCTGTGTTCTGATCATCGATGACTAGCAAAGTGAAGCAACGATCCTTATTGTAAGCAGGTCGAGCAGTGGCTCCTGTTACAGCTGCACCTATAAAGTGCCATAAACATTTGTTTTAATGCATGGCTACCTTATATTAAAATGCCCATTTTTCTGTAAAACAGTAAAATTGTAAAAAATTGATATAAAGCTAATGAAGACAAACTCGAATTACCAAAAACTCAGATTAAATTATTGAACTTACTGTAATGAAGGAGCTAACTAAATTTAATTGTAGTACAATAAAAAATACAAAACTGTAAAGTTACCTCTTTCAAATATAAAACAAAAACTGACTATCAATGTTTTGCACTAGCAGCTTACTAGAATGTTCAAACCATATTTCAATTAAAACAAAGGAAAATACTATTGTTTAAATTTTTTAATTATTGTTTTATAAAGTTAGCTGATTATTATATATTTTACAAAATTTATTTCAATGTATGATTGATTATTAAACAAGTTATTTCAATACTTTAAAACAAATTAAAAAATTCTGATAACATAAGTTATAAAATGAATAAATTAAAAAAAAACAAATAAATAATGGATGCATAATAACATTATGAGGTATGTATTTAAGATGTCAAATGTTACTGTAACTAATGAGATTATTGCATCTATTTGTCATAGTATTGAATTAGGCCTAATAATTAAAAAAGAAATGTGCACAATATAGTAATTAAATGACAATGTTGCAGAATGTATTTAAGATGCCTGACACTATTTTATTGACCAAGCTCAATGCATGTATTGGTTGTAGTAGGCATATACAAATAATAATTAAAGATATGTCTATATTGTATTGAATTAGCTAAAACAAACAAAATATTGGACTTAATATTAAAGTATAATTAAAAATATTTGCACCTTGTATAATTACAATGCATTGAGGGATATATTTAAGAAGCCTAACATTATTGTTCTGACGGAGATCAATGCATTTATTGGTCATAGTATTCAAGTAATAATTAAAAAAATGTGCATACTGTAGTAACTGTAATGTTGCATAATATATTTAAAATATGTAACATTACTGTATTGATTGAGATCATCAGAACAGTGCATATGTTTGTCATAATATTTAAGTAAAAATTGAGAAGTGTGCACAATGTGGAAACTACAATGTTGCAGAATGTATTTAAGATGCCAGACTGGACAGAATTACCATATTGTTAATTATCATATTATCATATTACTGACTGGACAGAAGAAAAAGAGTTTGGTCAGTCTACTTTTTTTCAAACTATAAAATATGTGGAAAATGTAACAATGAATAGAAAGCAGGGGATAGTAGATTATGTGTTGGTCCAGCAATGAGTTGGACTTGGTGATCACCATAACAGTACTTATTGGCACAACTCCAAAAGTTGGTAGAAGATATAAATTTGGGAAATGTTAAAAAGTAATTTAGTCACACTCATTTAAAATTTGTGTATTCCAAATAAATTTATGAAATTTATCTCGAAAGGAATTTCAAACCAATAACAGATTCTTAAACTATGGAAGACTGGTAGCAAGTAATTATTTCATCAAATATAAATGAACTTAAAAACACCCTACATAAAAGACCTGATAAAGTAAATAAAGCAATATAATATTACTTAATAGGTTATGCTAAGCATTTACGTTTAATTATGTGAAGAGGAAGAAAAAAACAAAAAAAGGATTTAATAATATTATATGCAAGGCAGTAAATAAAAAGCTCAAAATACTTCAATTAATCATATTTAGGAAGGTGCAATTAATACATATTGCGCCTAAATGTATTAATGGCGCAATAATTACCTCAAAAATCATTCATAATTCAGTTATTACCTCAAAAATTATATTTGAAAGCTACCTAAAAAACCCAAAAGAAATCACCTAATTTCCCAAATCAGTTCTTCATCTAAGTTCATATACGATTGAAATTTGAGCAAAATCTAATAAACAGATTTTTAAAAAAATAGGTTCATTTAAAACAATTTTTTTACATCTCTTGAACCGAGTTTACATGTCTATGTTTGGATACTATGATCTACATTTGAGGGAAAACTTACCTCAGTTGATTAAACTAATAATGAGAAAATCCAGTTTCTTCATTATTATTAGTTATTTGATGAAAAAGAATACTTATTTGTAATATTAAAAAAAATCCAAATTATAAGAAAATTTAAATGCCAAGTTTCATTGAAATCGGTGTGTGTGTGTGTGTGTGTGTGTGTGTGTGTGTGTGTGTGTGTGTGTGTGTGTGTGTGTAAATATATAGTTTTTGTCATTTAATTGCCATATTTTATGCCATTGGTTGATTGCTAAAATAAAAATGCTTGTTCTTTAGAATCAATTCTTGAAGAACCTACCGACATTGCCAATTAAGGAAGCACCTTGATCCCTTGCCACTCCAGTCAAACTTTGCACCCTCTGCAATAAAGACTCTCTAGTCTTTGCGGGACTAGAAGGAGCACTTGTTGTTTTAGAGTTTTGCTTTGTCAGATTAAGGGATAAATCCCCAGAGCTAGCAGGTCCTGTTCCAGACATACTAGACGCACTTGAAAGTGGCGGAGCATGAGTCTGAGGAGGTGGAGCTGGTGATGGTCCATCAGGGGTGTCATCTAACTCCGAGGATAAGTCCCCGGAGGAAAACCTGAAAAATGCAATCCCCTTTATATTATTTTGTTGTGAGAGTCAAAAAATTGGTTGACTGTTTCAGTAAAAAATTAACATTTTCTTTCATGGAATATTATTATTGATTATTTTATCTAATAATAGGCTATATCAATAAAAATATTTCTTAAAAAATCAATAATACACTAAGAATATAAATTAAAATCAATTAATATTAATAATATTACGTGAAAATAAAATTTCATTTTAAATATAGCTTAGACAAGTTCCTAAACCACTAAAATATGTTTAAAAATGTCGGCTTCCAAAAATTAAAGAGAATATAACTCTTTCAATATTTTAAGCTTCGTTAAAACTTGCTTCAAAATTTGCAAATTTAATCGATATACAAACAAGATGTTAACAGTAGTTTTTTGTTTTTACATTAATTGTTGTAGATTAAATTAAATTTAAATAATTAAAATCATAACTTTATTGCAAGATTTTAGTGCTGACAAATTTTTTTAAAAATTATGTAAAAAAATATGCAATTTCAAAAGTTTTGAATTACCGCTATTTTAAAAACGGATGAGCGAATTTGTACAAGATATTACTAAAAGGAAATAATGTTTTGTCAAATTGGAAAAGAATTGAATTTTAAGAGATCTCTAAAATTTCCTCAGTCGTTGTCAAAAGTACAGAACTCGTGCATATTTCATGAATTCTGGGTCGGCTTCTGAAATAGTTCACTTAAAATAGAAATTTATTTTGAAGAAGTTAACCATATTCGTAACATGCACCTATTTCACTAACATGATGAAAACTAATTTTCAAAAACTGACTAAATTTTAATAATATCATATAAATGAACATTTTATATGTAAGTACATTGTATTACAAAAATAATAATAATATGAATTTTGACTTCCATAAGTGCCTACATTTTTTAGCCTACACTTTTATGAAAATTTCATTTTGTTATAACAATAAGTCCTAAACTCTGTGTAAATTAATATTAAAATTTTTTAATATACATTAAAATTATGTTGAGCCTTGATTACTATATGCTAAATATGATGATGAAAATCATATTAAAAAATTTTTGAAGGTAAAAAACCTGATAAAATTTTGAAAACGAGATCTCATCCTAGTTATAGGCACAATTCATAATTAAATCTTTTGACGATTGTTTTTAACGATAGAAAGTCTTTTGCTTTGCCACAATTTTTTTTAGTTTGTTCATTATTAAAATAAATTACACAATTACTTTTTTTTGTGTGTAATTATAAAATAATAATAATAATAATAATTTTTGTAAAAGTTATGGAACATAGCTCTAAATGTTAAAAACTCTGATATGTATTATTTGATAATCCTTTAAAGATTCCAGTTTAAAAAAAATATTGGCAAAAATAAAACCCTACACTTATGAAAATCTGAGACTAGATTTTTTAAAAATTATTCTTACAAATTTTATTGAAATTTCCAAAATGTTTTATTAACATAATAATAAATTGCGTTAAAAAAATTGTGCGTGAAGACTATGTGCGTTAGAAATGAATAGTTGCAATTGCCTTTACCACTTCCATTACTTAAACTTTCATTCGGACTCTTTTTGGAACTTTTATATATTTTTTTAACTTTATAAAATCAATGCTAACCCATGTATCAACTGAAATTGCCATTTATATTGTAAAAATTACACAAACAAGTGCTACATAACATCTGTTTAAATATTATTGTAACATATGTAACACAACACTTATATATATAATTATAGTTTTTAATAATTATAGTTTCTAATAGTTTTTACACGTGTGGAACTCGGGGAGTTACCGACAGAAGCGAAGCTTTTGTTAATATCTTTGCTTAATATATAATTAGTCTGAAGATATGTTTACAAATATCTTGCTTTGTTTAAACAAATAAATTCGTGAACCTAGCTTAGTTATTATTTACTGTAGTTATAGTAAAAGATAAGTTGTTTTATATTAATTCGTAACGATCAACTGATTTCATTGAACAGCTGATAAGTTATGTTGTTAAAAACTAGAAATGTTAACAAAAATTATTATAAAATTTCGAATTTCGAATATATCATAAACGGTTAAAACGTGCACGTGTTCTTCAACTAAGGAAACATACCGAAACCAAAGCAACACAACGTTTTCATATACGCGTGTACTGTTATCGAAAAGGAGGAAGAAAAAGAAAGACAGAAATAGAGGGAGAAGAAATTCGTTTGTTCGTTCGTTCTATATTTCTGTTACGTTCTTCGGTAAGGTAGACTTCTTTCTATTCACTTCTCTCGACAAAGCTAACATTAAAAGCTTCACTTCAATAATAATATTTCATTTGTTATATTCATATTAACATTTTAAACTTTAAATTCTTTCATTACGTTATTTAATATTTATTCCATTCTCGTCTTTTAGTATTCGAATTAAAAATTCGATCAAATTGCTTAATATTGTAATACATATTATTGTTACTCATAGACTGGCATATTTGTGTTAACCAGCTGTTTCAATGAATCTACACTGTTTCATTCCGTTACTCTCGATGCGATTTTCCTGCACCACAAGTTTGCCATACCGTGAGTAACCAAGTATACACTTAAAAAAATGTACAAATAACTAGACTGGCGGCAATGTAATTAATTTTATTTGTAACTGTAACTTGCTTTTGTATTAAAATTTCCTCCAGATTTTTAAAGTAAAGTTATGGACATTTCGGGAGTTCCACGCGTCTAACAACTCACAACGCTGTTAGCTTAGTCTATCCCATATTTGAAAAAAGTTTAATTATTCGTAAGCAATACTACACAAATTATATTATTTTATAACAAGGTTTATTAAATTCGGGCAAACGAAACTATTTTCTTATTTTAATAAAATAAATAAATAATAAATTTAAATAAATGAAATTCTTCCCTGAAATTAGGTGTATTTTTAAGTGTTGTAAAAGGGAAAAAATGGGATTTTTTTATTTTCATGCATAAATATTTTATCTGGAATTTTTAATTTTAGTTAAACTTCACTTACGTAACCTCTATTAGTTCACTAAAGGTGATTTTACAAACTAATTGTATTTTTCTTGCTATAAGGTTAAATTAAACAGGTATAACTAATTTTGAAACAGGTCTCCTCTGAAAATAAGTACGTAGTAAACCTATGCTGGATCACTTAAAAACTTGAAACGCATAAAATTTAATACAAAATAAAAATAAGTTTTATCATATAAGTGAACAAAACTGTATTATTGCAAGTTCCATTAAATTGGAACTAATTTTAAAGCTTCAACTTTACTCGTAATTTTTTATTTCAAGGTTAAAAATTAAGAAATTAAATTGTTGACGTTTTTTAGTTACCTCCACTAACAGGTCGATATGTTTGTTAAATTTCATGCTCAAGGAACGTTTGATAAAGGTTATGTACTTGTCAATAAGTGACCAAGTATAGCGTATATAAGGATAAGTTTTTCTTTCATTTATTAAAATTTTATCTAAAACAGATCATTTGTTTTAATCAGATCATCTTAAAAGGTAAGTTATCGAGAATCAAAGCAATTGAACTAAGCACGTGATCTTTCACGTCTCTCAAAATTTCACATACCGTTTTAATTTATTTTGAAGAAATGTTATTCAGGTCACTAAGTGTAAATTTAATATCTATTGATAAAAGCAGATCTGCTTCAGTAAGCATGAATCTTATTACTTGAATGGTTAGACGATATAAAGCATAATATATTACGTTATTGGAAAAATATTGTGGCAAAGTTAAAAGGGAGAAACCTCAACAGATCGACTAGCGAGCGTGTTTTGCGACATCAAAGGAATTACAGTGATTCGAGTTTGAAGTGGAAACATGTAATACAATATTTCATCATTTAAATAAAAAATAAAAGTTCACACAACAACGAAATTTAATTTAAGGATGATTAGTTCTACCATATTATGATTACGTAGGATTTATGATGTCTTTTCTAGCCTACATATACTTATAACAACGTAAATTATGAACGTAGCGTTGCTATGGTGACAGATATACAAATAAATATAATTACGGTAAGCAACTGTTTTGCTGTCGTGATGGAAGCCAATTTAAAAGTAATATTAGTGATATTAGCACAAAAGTAATAATATATTATATCACAGAAAATAATATTAAATTATTCTGAAAATCTTATTTCGCAATCGTAATCAGCTTTATAACCTACATAAGTTAACATTTAAAATTTTAAAATTAAAAAAAAATTGAAGTATTATTAATACACTAACATTAATTAACTCTATTATATTGTAGAGTTCTTTATTTGAATATAATATAATATAATATAATATAATATAATATAATATAATATAATATAATATAATATAATATAATATAATATAATATAATATAATATAATATAATATAATATAATATAATATAATATAATATAATATAATATAATATAATATAATATAATATAATATAATATAATATAATATAATAATATACATTATTTTTATTACAAACATGTATAGCGTTTCAATGTCTATCTTCTTTTGTAGATTTTAATTAATGATACGACATTAAAATAATATTTAAAAAATAATGTAAAATAAATAAAATATGATTTTTTAAAAGTTAAAATCGCCGCTATTTTAAAATGATTGAACTACTATTACAAAATAGTAACATACTATTACAAAATCGATTTTCCTACTATACTGACGGACCATAATTTTCTCTCTCTGTCGTGTTGATGATTGGAGCGGCCAAGATGGTAAGATCTAGAAATGAACCTATTTTGTTTTTGCTGCTCTTAGCTAGCAATAGCTAGCTTCAACAGTTCTATTTTTTTAAAAAACCTAGCAGTTTGTTTCAAGTAAAATTTTAAACTCTGGAAAATATTACAGTCACAAAAATTTGTGTTTAAAATATTTTTGTAAAACTGTGCTAATTATTTTTGATCACGAATAAATATTTAATATTCAGAAAACCTTTACATGGCGGCTACAGAAAATAAGTGAGTTTATAATTTATGTTATCAATTACATTTAACTGATGTAACATGTTTCATTAAACAATGTTACAGAAACATTCTCGTGCTTTTTTTTAAGCCCTCAATGGAGCACATTTAGAAAATTTTGGTTCTTTTGGGCTTTCAACATTGGTTCCTTTAGGTTTTTGATATTCTCCCAATACTTTTTCAGTCTTATAGATCTCTGTAGTCTAACTTCCTCCGAGTAAAAGGCAACTCTTTTTCTTCCTTCTTTAAATTTTAATCTAGTGTTTTCATTCTTAAGGATTGGTTTTTCCCTTCCTTCTTTCAGGCGTTCCTCCTTTATCCCTAATTCTTTTAGGTCCTATTCCACTTCCTTAAGCCACTCATTCTTTACTTTCATCTTGAGTTGGTAATTTAGGAGTTTCTTCATCAGTCTTTCTTCTGGTAGCCTTATTAGGTGTCCATAAAAAGCCAGTCTCCTCTTTCTTATATTATCTAACAGATGTTCATTATCCTGATAGATGACTGAACTTGGCAGCAGTCTGTATGTTCCTTCTACCATGTGTTTTTTGTTGATAATGGTTCTCAATATTTTTCTTTCCACTTTTTGAAGCTCCTCTGTTCTGTTTCGGTTTCTTAGATTAAATAAAGTTTCCGCGGCATAAGTCACTTCCGGTCTTGTGACCGTATTATAATGTCTGATTTTCGACTTTATGGAAAGCGACTTTTTCTTATACGTTCCCCAAGTTAACATTAGAGCCTTCTTTAATTTGTTCGTTCTAATTTTTATTGCCAGTTTTTCGGCTATGTTTCTAGTGATATTTTCTCCCAAATACTTAAAATTATCCACTATCTTTATTCGTTCGCCTTCTATTTTTATAGACTTTTGTTCCGACTTTTTAGTCGGCATTATTTCCGTCTTTTCGAAGGATATCTGTAAGCCGACCTTTCCTGCTATGTTTTTCAACGATTTGATTTGCTGTTCCGTTTCTTCCCAACTATTTGAGAGGAGTGCCAGATCGTCTGCAAAGGCCAGGCAGTTAAGTATTATTCTTGTCCCTATTTTTATCTGTCCAGTACTCTTGCTCCATTCTCTGATGATTTTCTCCAACACGCAATTGAAAGGTAAGGGAGAAAGACCGTCTCCTTGCCTTAATCCTGTTTTAACCTCGAAAGGTTCTGAAACTTCCCCTCGGAATTTCACTCTGGATTGAGTGTTTTGAAGTGTAATTTTGATAAGGTTGATTAATTTTGTATGTAGGCCAAATTCTTTTAAAGTTTTTATCAGTGATTCCCTGTGGATGCAATCATAAGCTTTCTTGAAATCTACAAAAGTTATGATTAGGTTTTTATTTCTCCGTTTTTGATGATCGGTTACTTGGTGGTCGGTACTTTCATATGAAACAAAAACGCTTTTTTTTAATGTCACAAGTAATTTTGAAATTATGAATTTTTTATATAAATCATAACTATGGAAAATAATTTTCTTTAGTAGCGCATTCGAAAGCTATAATAAACAAACATAGAACGATTTGGTAGATATAACTGGCATGCATAAATTGTATATAAGTACTTACCTTCTTTTTAAGTAATTGACATTTGTTGTAAATGATTGTTTAAAACTTGAGAAAGAAATGTTGGCTTTTTAAAGTAAACTGCTAAGAAGAAGAAGAAAAATAGGTGATTGTCTCGCTCTCTCTTTCTCTTTTTTCTCAGAGGTTCTGTCTCTTTCTTCGTAAATAGATTTTCTGTAACATAATCGTTTTACAAATATAATTTTTTCAACAAAATCAAATATTATATTTTAAAATTAATGTCAATACACTCGTAACAGTGATAAAAGTATTGTTTGATAAAAATAAGTTTTTAGTTGAGTTTTAGAGAGGTATTAATTAACTCAAAGTAGAACATAACTTTCTTTAAAAAAAAGATTTAAATGTTGAATAAGTAGAAGGAACCGCATTGCATGTTATTAAGCAATAAGGCTTCTATGCCTTATCTATTTACCCTACCTTTCTGCAGTAATAGGCCTACTGCGCGTTATTTATTAACATAGAGTAAAAATTAACATTTTAAATATTAACACGTTGATGATACTTAATACAATAAAGAATATTTGGTACTATGGAACATAATTTGACCAACGCATAGACATTTTTAAATCGACATTATATGTTTTTATAAAAAAAGCGGTGAAAATATTTTCTGTTGAGCTCAAGAAATAGGCGCTACAAGATTTGCTTCAGTAATAGTTTTTTCAAATAAAACAACATTTTTATCACTAAATTGCACAAATAATATAGAACTCTACATTTTACACAAAACCATGTTAGATTAATTAAGCTAATTTGGTTACAAATTTTTAAACTACCATACAGAACATTTTCTACAGTCTATGCCTATGTAGCGACACAGAAAGGTAGATTAAAAAAAAAATCGTTACTGCGTCATTTTTTGAATTCGCCTAAACATTTGTTCACTATTGTCTTTTGGAAAAAGTGGTTTTTAATAAATGGTGATTCAATAAGAACGCCGACTTTAAATTGCAAGCTATTGTTGTCATGGCAACATTTTATTTATATCTTTGTTAATCGGTACTTTTTGAAGTTAGCTATAATGGAACGCGGAAGCTAGATTTGCACTTAACGAGTCAGCAGTTTTGTTGACTAATATCAAATTTGAAACAACAGGTTGTACAGCAAACATTAAAACACCAGTGACTCTCATTACAGCTCGGCTGATCAGGATATCGCAAATTGTGTGCTACGGTGTTGACGTGAGTTCGTGAAAGTCATTTCTCCGTCGATCACAACAGTTGGGCATCTAATCTTGAAAAGCTCCCTTCAACAAATTCTCACAAAGGACTTCCAAATGCAAGCCTACAAAATTTAGTTAACTCAATGAGCCATATGAATACAAAGAAGCAAAAGCTTTAATTCACAAAATCTGAAGCATTTTCTTCAATTGATATGAATAAAAATACAAATCAAAACCTTTTACTTTAGAGTAAAAGCAAATTCTTCTTTTGTTGATACTTTTTGAAACTGAAAGATTTGTTCGTAAGCAAAAGGTAATCATTATTCATATAGAATGAAGAAAATGCTTTTGCTTCTTCATTTTATTTGAAACAAAACATTTTGCTTGAAGCATTTCCTTTGGTTTTATTCATATGGCTCAATAACCGAAACCAAAGAAGCGTTTGTAACGACGACACTTTGTTGAAAGACAACATGCAGACGATTTCGCAAAGGCAATATTCTGACGAGGCACATTTTCATTTAAATGGCTACGTTAGTAAACAGAACTGTATCTCTTGGGGGGGGGGGGACGTAACCCATCCCATGCTAACTGTGTTTGTAGATATTGAGCTGGCGAGGTAATTGGGCCTTACTTTTTGAAATGATGATGGAAATGCCAGGACAATGAAGGGACAACGTTACAGAAATATGGCCTTATTTTAATAACGTGAATATTAATCATTTATGGTTTCAACAGGATGTCGCTACCTGCCACACCTCATACGGTGCGATAGCCTTGTTGAGTAATAAATATTCGACCCGAGTCCTTTCACGCAACGGCGGGCAGAACTGGCCAGCATGTCATGTGAACTAACTCCCTGTGACTTTTTCATTTAGGGGTATTTAAAATCACAAGTATCAAAATACTCCCCGAACAATACCACGACTAAAGCACGAGATTCGCAATGTCATAGCCCACATCGAGAACACCTGTCAGAAGGTAAAAACAAATGTCATTGATCAAGTTACAACATGCAGAGTAATTTGCGGGGATATATGTTTGATGTAATTTTCCAAACGTAATGTTTTCAATCTAATGGCAACATGAATCCATTGTATTGATGTTGAAATATGTTACATTTCATTAATACAGTGTTTTATTCAATCCTTAAAAGCTGGCGTTCTTATTGAAGCATCCTTTAAATAAACATCTGGAATATCGTTGGCCACGCTATATTCTAAATTTACCGCTCATATTTTTCGTATATTTCTAGAAATAGAGAGAATACGTCGATGTTTTACAAACGTTATAGCCTACATTAAATTATAAGCTTCAAAATATTTATTATTTTCCAACAATAGAAAATATTGCTGTCTCTGTAGTTGAATGGCTATCTCTACAAAAATTAAATGTCCACCGCTCCTGATGAGCACGTTTTCTGAGGCAATTAATTTTTTTATATAAATATGTTATTTAAGAGTGTTAATACATATACATCGTATAGTCTAGACAAAATTAACACTCCATACTTTGTCGATTTTGGTCCAATTTGATTCAAAGTTGGCACACAAATTTGATGATTGCTAGGACAAGTTCGATAACCAGCAAAATGTATTTATTCATTTAAAATTGACATTTATTTACATTAAAATAGGAATTTCGGTTACTTTAGTAGGCCTACTGTAAAACAACATATTTAACGTTATAACTTACATAAATTAAAATTTGAAATGTTTGTATTTCAAAGAGAATATTCAATTTTGTACTTTGGTTAGCTAATAAACAACGAACCTCGATGTAGTTATATTAAGTATAATTGAATTTATCAGTTGAAGCCAATTGCAGCTTATCTCGTTACACATGTCAAGCTGTTTCCCCACTTCTCCTCCTTTGTCCATGCATTTTTAACTAAATAGTAACTAGAAAATTACAGGCCATTTATGATTAGGTCTACACTATTATAATGTTGGGAGTACTGGTACAATAATTCATGACTACACATGATTACTAATTAAACATAGCCTACTTACTATGGCGCCATTATTAACAATTTAATATACGATATATAACATATTATGTATTAATTACAACGTATTTATGTCCCATTTAACTATTCTTGTATTATTTCTGTCAATATCTCTTTTTCGCAACTAATGCAAAACCTACAGTTATGAATATATATTTTTTGTACCAATTTCTGACAGCATACATAGTTTACTAAATCTTTTACTTAATAATACAGCCATAATTTATATATATATTTTAAATAATTAACGTAAATGTAACATTTATGATTATATTTTCATTTCGTGTCTATAAATCTGTGATTTTAAATTTTAACACCAGATACAGATTGTGTTTTAACCATTATTAACTAAAAAGATGGAAGAAGAATATATCGCTTATTTTGCAACGTTTTATAATTGTTATTAGCATATTGTAATTAATAATAAAAACTGTTAAAAATTATAAAATATTAGTTAAATAGATAAATAAGTAACATATTTTAAACAGTAGAGGGATCGAAATTTGAAAATCGCATCACGAATGATAATCGATTTTTGATAAAATGTAACAATCACGTAAAACATTTTAACTGAGTAACTTCTAGTTTTAAAGGTTTTGTTAAAAGAAAAAGAGTGCAAAATATAGCCCCGAGCCATGAGAATGACGTGGATTTGTTCCCCTCAATACGTGCGTGTGTTGCGCACAGTATCCGAGCAGTAGCAGGCGTTTGAGCTTCTGAATACCAGCAAGTATGCATATTGTACTTAATGGGTTTACGCCGTGGTTTAAGTTTGAAAAGTTAATGATTTCATTTGATTTTATAAAATCCATAAATTGAAATTTGAATTCCATTTTTTAAATTTTTACTTTAAACTATTTGCATTGTACTTTTTTGTAATAATTTATAGTATATAATTTGTTTATAAAAGTTTTAGGCTTATTGTAATTTTGTGTGTGATGCTTTCATTGTTAAAAGTTAAACAATTCTGCATAATTAATACTTTTTTATGTGTTAATTAGTTATTGTGTTTTACAAATTTGTTAAAATATTTTTATTTTTTGTAGAGCACCACTCTGATTAGGCGATGTTTTGTCTGCATGTCGAATCCTAAAACCATATAGACTAATTAAAAACAAAGGAAAAAATTAAAAGAAGGTGTTTCCTTTCTAAAGGAAAGTAGAATTCGTTATTGTCTACTCCTGTCAAGTCAGCTGAATATGGCACGTCATAAACACCATAAAACACAACATTAAACCAACACGGCAGTTGAACTTGACACACACAGCTAGCCATGTGGAATAACACTTCTGTTCCAAATAAATAATAACAATACGCAACACCACATTCCAACACTACCACTTCAGATACAACTGATGTTTTGTATTCCATATATAAGCTATTCAAAAATAGAGAAACACTAAATTGACATTTGGTGATTAAAATATAAATTGTGTTTAAGCTTAGGACCTATATCATTTTTTGTAGTCATATCACGAATTATTGAGACGATTACAATACTTTGTGACTACATAGAGTAGCGAGAAAGTGAAATAATTTTAACACTCAATTTGTTTGTGCTGGATAGAGTCTGTGAATATACAGATTTTGTATTCATTGTCAGAGTTAACTTGCGGATTAAATTTTAGTTTTGGGTTTCCCAGGAGTTTGGCTCTTTTAATTTGCCACCAATATGTATGGGTTTGAGTAAATACCTCTGGTTTGCGTCCATTTTTTTAACAATACCTTGAAATGAAAAGTCACTCGGTAGGGGGTTTACATTTACAATTTTTGAACTACCCCAAAAATTGGCGCAGACAAGTTGCCCCATACTCTAAGAAGTACATTTTTATGTCTTATAAATATTTTATGAGTTCGGTTTTCTCCATTAATACTCTAAATGGTTATTGGGGTTGTACCGACACATTTTTTAATCCTGTAACTTTAATTAAAATTCGTTTTATAAATTTCAACATAATTTTAATGTAATGTAAACAGTGAATTTTTTTTATAAACTGAATAAACAATAATGAGTTGGATATGGACAAACGTAAGGCAAACTTGGTGATGGATTTGAAGCTTGTTTGCTAAACTGTTTAAACACATAGGGTGCGATAACGAGTGGGCAGACATACGCAGGGCGGGGATACGCTGATGTGGGCAGTACTGATGTGATCAGTCTGAACAGTACTGATTGATTTAAAAATGAATAATTAATTATTTTTGTACACTTTGAGCTGTTATATTGAAGCATATGTAATAAAAGGGTACCTATTGAATCGTACTCTAAAAATATACATTATTTTTATTACAATCTGTTTTTCAGACCTGCCACTTCACTCAGCCCTTACAAATAATCTCGGCCTGGAATGGCCTGACCGCCTAGCCAATACACCAGATATAAGGGAGGGTGTCTTCAACTATTTTTGTTTCTAGGGCCAAATCAGAGAATTATGTAGGCATGTTACATAAATTTACTAAAAACGACATTATGCCTACTATATATACTGTATTTGTTTCAAAACTATTTTTTAAAATTATTTGGCTACCTTTTTAAACATATATAAAAGTGCTGATCAAAACTTTTTACTTCAAATTGTAAAATCGAACTTTGCAAAGTACTGTGTAATGAAGATTTATTATTATGAAATATTAAATAACTGAAATATGATTTAAAAAAGTTAAAAAAAGCCTACAATACAATTAATTTAATCAGTGATTAATAAAATAAGAAGTGTAATAAGAAAGGTACTTTATTAACCCCGATGTTAGGTTAGGAATTGCTTTCTTTTTACAATGTCATTGGTATTTGGCTTTATCTTGCATATCGCGATCCTTAGTGAATTTCGTGTGATTATTTATGCACTGTCGTATTAGTTGATAATGCCTCTTAACAAATAACTTTCTATATTATTTAAACTTAGCCCCCACTACTCCTAGGCCCGGTAAATACACACGCGCCACATCAAATTTACATATTTTCTTAAAATTATATTTTGAAGTGAGATAATTAAAACACGTTATATATTTAAGTGAATTTTAGGGTAATAATTTATATTATTGTTACATAATTGTTTTTATTTAAACATTTATTAAATTTAATGTATTTATATAAAACTAAAATAACTTTGTAAAATAAAACGGTAGTTAGGCCAGCAGTCCTCTACGCGGTGAAAACACTTAAACTGCATACAACTCAGGACGTAGAGAAAATAGGAAAGATGGAGAGAAGGATTTTAAGGAAAATATTGGGTCCAAAGAGTAACACAGGGTTAGAATATAAACAGAGGTTAGGTGGAGAGCTTTATTCCAAAATAGAAAAAATAACAGACGTATTTAGAAAAAGAAGACTTCAATTCTACGGACACATATACAGAATGGAAAACACCCGACTAACTAAACAGATCTTCACAATATTAAACAAGCACAGGAACACGATAACCTGGTTCGCAGAGATAGACAAGGACCTGGCAAACAACGCAATAGACTCAGAAATTATAGGAGACAGAGCAATATTCAGAGCAATATACGGCAACTTGAGTTGCGGGAGAATAAAAGACCCACGTGCAGGAGAGGAAGAGAGTGGACGCAAGAGGACAGAGAAAACCACTCAAGGAAAATGAAGGAAACATGGGCTAAAAAGTTGATTAAGCGTGCCCTCTAAATGGGCTATTCGATAAAAAAATAAAATAATAACTTTGTTACCGGAAATTTGCCCAGCGTTACCTCCTAATACTTTGTTCCAAGACAACAAACAATATTATGGCAAATATTTATCAGTTAATCTTGAACTGTATTTACAAGCACGTACTCAAAATAGAATAAAGTGTTGTGTAGCAAACTTTTTAATTTCCGATAGGTTTTCATTTAACATTTTTTGGGATTTCTACTTTTCGATATTAGTTTTTTAATACTGAATAACCTGGAAATCAATCAATTTCAATTGTTTCGAAGTGGAATAATTTTAAACTTCAAAAGAAAATATATATTAAAGAAAAACAATTTGTCTGTAACTTATTTGAAATATTTATAAGGTTTATCGAGTTTGTTTTTGATTTCTTCCATTTTATCACAACAGTGTGAAAATGAGCAATTTTGACTTTGTGCACACTTAGAAAATTATATCAAAACGGTTTTTTATATTAACTGTTATTAAATAAATAAATCATTGTAAACATACTGGTTTGGTAAATAAATAAAGTCACTTTTTTACAAAATTGGCTGTTGCATCGTACATATTCGTTATTTATTTATCTTTGCCTTACAGTGCCTTACGATTATTAATAGCTGGTAAAATTTCCACATCTTTTACCAATAAAGGATCTTTTATAATCTATATACTCGTAGTTTTGCAATTTTGCAGCTTATTCAACCTGTTTGTTTAACATTTCTGAACTTAAACGTGTTTATTAGTACGGTTTCAGGGAGGGATTTACTACTGAAACAACCCTTCACGATTTCACGGATATGGTTTCGGATAGGTTTAACCGAGGCAAGAGGTCAAGTAGACATTTTATAGATATAATTCTTTAAAAAGCATAGTTTTCTTTAATATGCTTCCTTTTAAAAAAATAAATAAAATGTATCGAAATATATAAAATATTTTTTAATATATCGAAGTATATTTAAATATATCAAAGTAAATTGAAGTATATCAAATATATCGAAATATATAAATATACAGATATGTTAATAAATACAAAGATATGTCAAATATATGTCATCGCCTAATTTTCATATATCAAAATATTGAAAATATTTAAATACAAACAACATTTATAGGAATATATTGAAGTATACAATTTTCAAAACTTAAAAATTTATAATAATATTTTTAAATGGGTCCAAATTTATCAAAATATAAGTAATATCGGAGTATTTTAATCATTTATAGGAATATATTTAAGTATACAATTTTCAAAACTTAAAAATTTATAATAATATTTTTAAATGGGTATTTTTTAATCGGAGTTATATTGTCACCTCACTCAGCTTGTAACTCTACAAGTCCGGGAACCATTAACCGGATTACCGTATAAACGATAGTAAGTCAAAGAAGAGCAAGTAAAAATATTTCGTACGGTCGATCATAACGTTTTAATATTTTAATGAAGAAACTATTTAGATGTGTAGTAATTAATGTTTATGATTATCTTTCGTTAAGCTAATGATGTGTTAAGTGTAGTTTTGAATGACATGAACAAAATAAACAAAATAAAATGTGATGCAGGCCTATTACAATGACCCGTCTTGTCTTTAATATGAATATAAATTAATTTATTTCTGTAAGAAAATGCACCAACAATGTGTACTAAGATTTTTTTTATTTCTCTCTGTTACAGAGTAGAATACTGTAACATGACTAGTATTTTAGAGTATTGGTCTAGTTCAGTAGGCCTATTTTTAGAGTACTGAATAATTTAGCTCTTAGAAATTTAAAAATCTGAAAGAATTTGTCAGTTAGGAACGAAACTAGAAGTGGCAAACTACAATAAAAATTATGTGCAGGATTCCGTTATTTTAAGAAAGAAAAAGTTAGGTTTTAAAATCTATTGTAAAGGACTCTACAAATGTGCTAAAATTCACGTAGGCAAAGTATAAAAAAGTACCAAACGTTGCAGGAACTTAACGGCAAAAGCAACTTAAATTTAAAGCAATTTTTCAATCTCGACACGGCCCACACTTTCCGTTATTGATTAATCAAATTGAGTTACTGATGAAGGCAATACAAAAACTAAGAACAAGTGCCGCAAAATGAAGTCCTTATAGTTTTTTTAAAAGATAACCAACATAGCTCGTGACCAAAGTTTCTTTATAATACGTTGTAGTCACACATCAGTATCAAGCAGTATAACCGAAAAAGTTTGTTTATAATTATTATTAAAGTATTACATTGTGCCTAACTAATAATTGTTATAGTAAAGTATTTTTGTAATGGTCGCTTTTTATATTAATTAACAAAGACGTGTTGTAAAGTATTCGTAATTTACACAAAATGTTTGTCGAATTCAGTGGTACTGCGATCGAATTCAGAAGTTGCTAGTGTGAGAATTTATACGTTTTTTTATTAAGTCAATTAGTTGATTCATCGTAAAGTGTAACAATTTATCTTCCAAGCCGACTCATCCCAACAATACTTGACTCAGGAATCTGGAACTGCTGACATCTGGACCAACATCTCTGCCATTCATCTCTCATCATTAAAGACTCTCGCATCATTAAAGACTTTCATTAATAATCTTGGTAATTAACATTGTGACCTTTTCTTGTAATAAATTAAATTCAACAATATAAATAACTTTTTTAGTTCCCATTTACAGTATCAATGAAAATTTTTACTAATTTACATTATTTTTGCATTGTAATAACAAATACTTAATTTCAGAACAAATTTGTAATTTAAAGAATTGTTTATAGAATATTGAATACTTTATTAACCAAACATTAAAATATTTTCATAATTTTTCAGTAAATATTACCAGTTTCTACAATATTTAATTATCTTTTTATTACAAAAATCGGCGCCCAAAATGGTAGCTATAACATTATAATGTATTTATGGAATTTTATGACAGAAAATGTTTTATAAAACAAACTTAATCTCAATAGTAAAGCTTCAGTAACAGTTATCAGAATATGCTTCTGAACCTGTTGTTCTGTAAGTTGAATACTTTTCTATATGCTTCTGAAGCATTGTTCTGTAAGTTGAATACTTTTCTATATGCTTCTGAAACTGTTTTTCTGTAAGGTAAATAGTTTTGTATATACTTCTGAAGCTGTTTTTCTGTAAGGTAGATACTTTCTATATGCTTCTGAAGCTGTTTTTCTGTAAGTTGAATACTTTTCTATAAGCTTCTGAAGCATTATTCTGTAAGTTTTTTCACCACTTTTCTATATGCTTCTGAAGCTGTTTTTCTGTAAGGTGAATACTTCTCTATATGCTTCTGAAGCTGTTTTTCTGTAAGGTAAATACTTTTATATAAGCTTCTGAAGCATTATTCTGTAAGTTTTTTCACCACTTTTCTATATGCTTCTGAAACTGTTTTTCTGTAAGGTAAATACTTCTCTATATGCTTCTGAAGCTGTTTTTCTGTAAGGTAAATACTTTTATATAAGCTTCTGAAGCATTATTCTGTATGTTTTTTCACCACTTTTCTATATGCTTCTGAAGCTGTTTTTCTGTAAGGTAAATACTTCTCTATATGCTTCTGAAGCTGTTTTTCTGTAAGGTAAATATTTTTATATAAGCTTCTGAAGCATTATTCTGTAAGTTTTTTCACCACTTTTCTATATGCTTCTGAAACTGTTTTTCTGTAAGGTAAATAGTTTTTTATATGCTTCTGAAGCTGTTTTTCTGTAAGGTAAATACTTTTCTATAAGCTTCTGAAGCATTATTCTGTAAGTTTTTTCACCACTTTTCTATATGCTTCTGAAGCTGTTTTTCTGTAAGGTGAATACTTCTCTATATGCTTCTGAAGCATTATTCTGTAAGTTTTTTCACCACTTTTCTATATGCTTCTGAAACTGTTTTTCTGTAAGGTAAATAGTTTTGTATATACTTCTGAAGCTGTTTTTCTGTTAGGTAGATACTTTCTATATGCTTCTGAAGCTATTTTTCTGTAAGTTGAATACTTTTCTATAAGCTTCTGAAGCATTATTCTGTAAAGTTTTTCACCACTTTTCTATTTGCTTCTGAAGCTGTTTATCTGTAAGGTAAATACTTTTCTATATGCTTTTGAAGCTGTTTTTCTGTAAGGTAAATACTTTTCTATATGCTTCTGAAGATATTTTTCTGTAAGTTGAATACTTTTCTATAAGCTTCTGAAGTATTATTTTGTAAGTATTTTCACCACTTTTCTTTATACATCTGAAGCTGTTTTTCTGTAAGGTAAATACTTTGCTATGTGCTTCTGAAGCAATGTTCTGTAAGGTATATACTTTTCTATATATTTCTGAACTATTTTTCTATAAGTAGAATGTTTTTCCATTTGTTTCTGAAGCATTGTAAAGTCCTTTTTGAATTACTTGGAATATATACCCATATATGCTGCTTGTCAAACCCACTCTAAGTTTTTCAGGCAAACTGTAATGCAAGTAAGAACCTAGGAGCAAAACAATTCACCGATACATATACGAACCACGATACTAATTGTGTTAGTATTCAAGTTTACCTGGATGTTGGTTTATTGTAAATTAATTATCTTTGTACTTGTAGAGGTGCAAACAAATATCACATTGATAATAGAAAATTATTCAACCCTCGTTTTAGATGATTAAACATGTGTTTTCACAAATATAAATTTGGCACTTGTAAAAATATGATACTGTAATATTTTTGTAGTGAATTTGTTAAAATTTACTGCCACTAATTCCGTGTAAAAACAATCCACGTAATTTTATGTTTGTTAAAAAAATTCTACTATTTGCACAAGTTGGTTAATTTTAATTAGTGAATAATTATTGTGTAACTTCCTTTGAACTTCCTTGATTGCAAATTGGAAAATGTTTGTAATTAGTTGGTGTGCATAGTTTAAAGAATAAAACGACGGATAAAATTAGGACCGCATAATTAATAAAAGTTATTTCTATTTTTTAGCAGCAGCCAATCAAACTTTTTTCATTAAAGAGATTTATTTTGTTTTAAAACTCTTCTAATTGAAAATTGTTGACTATTTGGCAGCCACAAGCAAATTTTTTCATATTGAAAAATATTGTATATTTTTGCTTCATAACAACTGATTCGGATGTTTAAAAAGACGAAAAAAGATAAAAAACTTACTTTATTTTTTCTTACTTTGATAGAAGCTTTAAAAAAGCTTTTATAACAAGCTAGTTTAGTTAAGATAGCCTTGATAACCTAATTCAACTAACATTGTATGTATGAAAATATATAATATAATGTGTGTTTTCAATTCAATGTTGCTTGAACAGATTATCATGTTCAAAAAGCCAGAAAACAAGAAAAGGTGAAAACATTGTATTACCTTGCATATTATGTTAGCAAAATTTTGTATGCGTGAAAATAATTTTCATAATAATAATAATGCTCATGACTGCCAAATACAACAACAATTACTTCGTAATTTAATGAGCTTTTCAAGTTTCTCCTAATTCCTCTACCAGTTTTCCAATTTAAAATCACTGAGTTATCTTCAGGTTCTCTGGGAAGATAGTAGTTAAACTACTACAATAATACTAAATATTACAATTACATTAATCGCGACAAGAGCTGACGTCGTACAGGCGAAGTTTAAAAACTTAACGAAATCACATTATTGTTTTTTAATCACGATTGTGTAATCTGTTTTTAATAAATTTAATATATAAACAATATAAATTATTCAATATTCAGAAGAGTGACTTTTTTTTTGGAAAGAAGAGTATTTTAACGTTTCAAATTAAATTAAAATATAAAATAATTTTTCATTAGAAAGAAGTTTTTATTGTGCCCGTAGGAGAGGAGCCTATGCACGCTCGCGGGACATAGCGTAACAACGCGCGGTTATTGCTTCAATTACTTGGCGCAGCAATAAAGAACAATCGATTTTATTAAAAGTCAAATTGCAAGTTTATTTCTTGAAAGTTTGCTATGTAAAACAATTTAATTAGAATTATGACCCTCCCTCTGGCGAGGTAGTCACGGGGACCTTGGGTTTAAAGAAAATCATGTAATTGTGTCAGTGTTGTGACGTGTTTCAATGTTTTGTTAACTTTGTGACGGCGCCGCCAGAGGGATGTGACCGTTTGCACTAAGACCTGAAGATGAAAATATAAAGTTTCGAAAACTAGTCGAAGACCACTAGACGGAAGAAACTGGGTCATAATCCCAGTTAATTAAACATGTGGTCAAGTCGCTGTGTTACAGTAATGAAAATATAATACTTTATATATTAAATAAAATATTTCTTTACTTCTACTGTGCAATGATCTCTGAATACTTAAATATTTTATGTTTTCATCTGTCGATCTGTCTCCCGACTGTCACGTTTTGTTTAATAAGTATACATAATTTTTTACAAAAATAAAATGGCGGTCAGCTGAATAACTGAGTGTATGTCTAACTGAATTCTTTCATATTTTATCCTGCTGTATCACATACTACAATATTGCAATCTTTTATGAAAAACCTTGTATTACTTAAATCGTGCAACTAACTCCATCGATTTGTAATTAACTGTATATCTTTTGTATTCTTGGGGTTCAAGTTTAACGTATGCATTATATACTTGTAGAGTGCGCGAGTTAGAGATAGGGACACATCTCGACGTTTCAAATTATTTGGTTTCTGGAACGAAAAATAACGCGGCAAACAGGTGTCATGATGACCTGAGGAAATGGAATTTAAAATATTCGGTCTGGTTTTGAAACGAATTTTAGCTTGACCACAATAGTTCTTTGTAATGCTATGCTGTTCTAAGTACAGGCTATTTTACTTTTATTCGATTTCTAAAAAAACATTTGTTTTTAGATTACTTTTCAGGGTGTTCTGTTTGAAAACATTATTAGCCTATTTTGTAACTTAATCTTATAAATGTCGTTTGTACTTATAAAATCACTCGAAACTCCATCATTATGGTCGTGATTTATGTCCACTGTAAAAATTTCCGAGTTAAATCAATTCATCCCCAAAATCAAATTTGAAAATTGGAGAGGAATGTGTCAGGACGAATCGTTTAACACTGACCATAATAAAGCTACAGTAATTTTTGGTTTTACCCTCAGATACAATAAAAGAATCGAAGCACTAGATGTAATGAAACAAGTTTCAAAAATTAAAAATAACAATGTTACATCGATTAACTTTTTGAAAATCTGATTTTAACCATTTAAAATTTTCTAATTGATAATGCGAAAATGAACCTTGGCCATCATTTTATAGTCGTATTGTAATTACAGAAAAATTATATGAAATTAAGAAAATTAAGAAAATTGTAACGCTGTTTAAGATGGAGAAACGAAATGTTATTTATAAAAGTATGTGTGTGTGTGTGTGTGTGTGTGTGTGTGTGTGTGTGTGTGTGTGTGTACGTGTTGTGTGTCATGTACAGTAAAATATATGGCACGCAGAGATCTGAAGATCGGGCAATACTTCGAAGCCGAATTAAAAACATTCTAAATTAGATTTTTTTAAATTAATGTTAATAGCTTAAAAATTACATTTGACGTTATTTAACGCATTTAAAAAGAAAAACTATTTTAATTTTGAAACAAAAAGAGAACCATTATAAAGTATTGTTTTATGTTCACGTATGTTTATTATTTTTAATTTTTGTTGGAATGCGTTTCTAAACCGCTTATTGTTAGGACCTTTACAGTAAAAATGGTAATTTTGAATTAAAACTATTTCAAAATAATATTTTATTGAAGTATATACGTTGGCAAATAATTGATTATATACACAAGTAATAATTAATTATTTAAATTCGAAGATTTATTTTTTGAGAAGTTAGGTTAAGATTATTAGTGAGAGTCGAAGTTAGATTCAAAAAACTGAAACGATTATACCCTCACATTTTTGTTTTGTTTTTTGAATTGAAATGTAAAGTTCGATGGTTTCTTTTTAGTAGTAAAGGTGTATTCATGGAACATCGCCTTTGTGCAACGATAGCGTGCTTAGCTCCACTCCCCGCTTGTACTGATCCTAGGGAGTATCGACCGCAGCCAGGGAGAAAGCTGTTATTTAAGAGGTTCTGGTCGAAACAAATGTCTTTATTTGGTGCGTTAATAACGGTTTTAAAGAGCTTATTCGAATTTCCCTCTCTATTTATACATATGTAGTAACATTTTTTAGATTTAGGAATATAAAATGTGCATCGATCATAGATTTTTTTACGGGTCGCTAAAAGGGGCAGCAATCTATTATATATCTTTTAGTATGTAGGGAGCTGGTGTCTGTTTATTTTATAGAAACATTGATATATGGACCCTAGTTCAGTTTCATTTATACAAAATTTAAAAAACTAAAGTTACTGCTGTAAGATTTTCCCTTGCCATTCAAGGTGATGGTCCGTCATCAGTTTAACAGGACGTTAAGAAAAAAGGGGAAACATTAAAAAATGTGTTTAGCGTTGTTTTTTAAACCCACTAGACAAATTTGTTTTTGTAATAATTTTTCTCATTAGTTTATGAGTTTCATAAATGTAAGTAATACATAGCTTTTAACTTAACAATTAGCTTTTTTCAATTTAAAGTTTCGTTGGAAATAGGAAAATTAATTAAAGTTCTAGTGTTTTCAACAAACCGTACTTTCAATGCAAGTGAAGACATTAAAAATTAACTTCTGTAGAAGTTAACATTGAATACGATTGTGAAGTAATATATTTTCAGAAATTGTAAGGAAGTAATAATAAATTGTTTAGTTAAATAATTAACGTTCCATTGTTATTTTTGTAAAACAAAAACACAATACAAAATAAAAATAGCTCTTTTGTATTTGTAATGTATGCCTGATATTTTATGTTTTAATATTTTAAGTTTGATGCTCTGAATTTCAAAAAATGAAGTTTTTCAGAAATTAAAGCACTATTAAAACAGACAAATAAAACACAAATTAATTACACAGTCGACTGTTTTTAGAATATCAAATTCAGCATTTCAGATTTTTTACAGAAGCAATCTAAAAGTGAGTTACTACTTCAATTCCTTATTATGAGTTATTGTAAGTGATAAACATAATGTCAAATGCGACAGAATAACATAAATTTAAAAATATAACAGCGAAAAATCTCTGGATTTTTTGAAGAAAAACGAGGCTGCCATTTCTCCTAGTCTCATACTGTCTGCATTGGATCAATAAATCAATTTGTACTGGAATTAATGGGCCACTACAAAAAAGAAGTAGGTAAAAAGTTTAAATAAATCTGAATTCGAATACGAATGATCACAATGATATATTTACATGCGCAAAATAACATGCGCATTGTGTAAATATTAAAACAAACTTAAATTTATACAGATAACACTTTATAAAATCACAGCCTTTAGGTCGAAAATATTTACGCTTGAATATTGTCACGGCTTTATTTATTTTTATAGTCATTAAAGGATCTACTGAAATCAGTTTTTCTATTGTTTCAGTAATAAAGCAGTATTTATACTGCATAAAATAAATTCCCGAATATAAATCTTGTAATAATAACAGTACTTTGCTAATAGAAGTAAAATAACGGGGGAGATGTTTTGCGCCAATAATAAATCTTTGCCAGGAAGATTAAGTTTTCTGATAATCCGCACGTAGCACCAGTGTAGCTCGTTTCCTATGTGGTAAAATTAAATTAATTGCACTAAAATTTTCAAATTAAATCTTGGTCTGTAATAACAGAAGTACTTGCGTTGCAAAGCTTTGGATTCAAAAGGAGTTTTGTTTAATACTGAACAATTTCCGGCCTGAAACATCAGATATGACTTTATGATACACAGTGAATAATGACTCCAGTGATTTTGCTGTGATTGTGGTGAAACATGATTAATATTTATTTACAAAATAGGTCTCCTGATTTCTTTATAATGGGGTTAAATATTACGTAATAAATCACGTGTTATAAATTATATTTTCAAGAAAAAATAAAATTACTCTACATTTTTTGTAAACAATTTGTTACGCTGATAAATAGCATAGGCCCTATATAAAAGAAAAACTAAGTCAGTTTCGTCTTACCAAATCGAATAAGAAATATTGAGTACTGGATAAAACACAATTTTTAATGTTTTTTGGGCTCAAGTTTACGAAAACTGATACAATATTATTGCTTTTAAAAATTAATTATTTGAGACGCTGATAATAAATTGAATTATTTTCATTAACATAATATTAAGGCACCATTTCGAAAATTACATCAAATCATTACATAATAGAATATAGCTAGTTAACATTGCTCGCATAGAGTTTTGAGAATTTAAAAAAATAAAAACCGAGAATTATTGAGCACACTTTATTTGATTGGAGAGTGAGAATTTAGGGTTACTAAAGGTGCACAGAAAACCATGAACGACATTAGTCTGTAGTTAAAAATAACATTGACTAAAACTGTATTAAGACAATTTAAATTTAAAATATAATGTTAAAAAACAATTTAGCACTAGAGTTAGACGCTGTGAGAGCCAAGCGAAACGAAACTTTACGGTAGGCCTCTTAGTTGCGTATAAAATTTGTTTAAAAAATACCAGACATAAAGTTTTGTTTGACTTGTAATTATAAAAAACCTGTTATAGTTAAGAGTAAATAGTAATATTGAATGACAAGAATATAACACAAACACACACACACACACACACACACACACACACACATATATATATATATATATATATATATATATATATATATATATATATATATATATTCATATATTCATGTAGAGTAAACTTCCTAAATTCGATGAGAAAATATCGTCAACAGAATATAAATTCCCTGCGGATGTATGTAAATATGTTACCTTAGTCACAGTTGTACTGCTTACATGAATAACATTAAATGTTTATATAGTCTCTATTTCTGTTGTATATTGAGCTATTTCAATTGTTTACCTAATGGAATTTTTAATGCAAAATTATATACTGTATCTAAGTAAACATGACAGCAAGTCCCAGTACAGTGGTCGTGGAGAACGATCAGGAACTCCAGAACACGTTTTGAGTAGTTTTGAAGTAGGTTTACGTTAATGCTCGTATAAGTATAGAGTCTATAACTTCGATATTTTAATCCGGTATATATATATATATATATGGAATTATTTTTACGGTGTTAATTCCATTTAAAAAAATCCATCATGAGGTTTTGATCTCACAAATTCATTTATGAAAAAATAAGTGATAATTATCTTTCCCATATTTTATTTTAGAAGTAATTATTGTTTACTTTCCAATAGAACATATAAACACAATATTTAAAATTATCTTCCTTTTCTAGGATTAAAATAGGGTATTGATAATTATTAATGTTGTAGTAGTTGTTAATCATTTCTATTGAAGTTAATAATTAGTTAAAATATTTTTTAATAATATTCCATTGTTCCAGCGAACGCGAAATCACAAAATTGGGTTTTAAGCTTTTTATTGTTTCCTTTCATGTTTTTGTGTTTCAGTCACAGTGTTGTATGTATAGCCTAACTAGAACGGAAAGCATAGATAAAAGTTTGAATAATTCCGCATCACTGCCCGTGCTCCCGAGACAATACTACACGGGAAAGCTATTAACAATGCTCGGTATTACACACGCTCTGTGCTGCAAAAACCTTGCGATCCCCAAACAAATAAATTAATTCTAGTTTCATTTTCGCAGGAATAAAATAGTTTATTTGCAGGAAATACTTTTCGAAATTTGTAGGGAGATCATTTTATCTTTAAAGTATTGGTATTTTTTAAAAGTACTTCTCTGACGGAAACTTCTTTTTTTCGTGGAAGAAAAAGAAACAGTTAATTCTCAAAATAAATTATTTAATTTGTTTAGTTGCCAAATGATAAGTGAACGTTCGGAAAGTAATAAATTTTATAATTTGTTTAAAAATAAAGAGCAAAATAAGTAGGCCTACCCTTTTTAAAAATATATAATAATGTTAGGCTTTGTTAAAGCTGTATCTCAGAAAATTTATATTTTATATTTTCTTATGACAGCTGTCATTAAATTATAAATTATCAGAAAAACATAAAATTCTCACTGACAAATATACTTACATACCAAATTTTAGTAAAATCGGTCTTCACATAAGAAACAATTAAAAAAGAAAACTAAGAAAATTTAAAAACAACATTATTTTGAGTTAAAACCGATATATCCAGAATTTTATTTTCGGTTCATCGCTTACATTTTTCTTTGTGTACGAGAAAATAAAATTTTGAAAGATGATATTTACAAATTCAGCTTTTTAACTAAGTAATTTGCAACGATTAAAACTAATTAACTAATTAAAAACTAACGATTGTAACTAATTAAAAGAAACTATGAAGACGGAACAACAATAACGCCATCGAAAAAGTTATTAATTTCACGAAACTATTAATAACGTTGGGATTCTGTAACAGGTGGCGTATCTACAGTTTGTCCATTAAGGTAGTAACAGGAAAAACGTAACGGAAATATGTCCTTTATAAACTTGATGTAATAATCAATTAATTTGTTTTATAAATTTCTTATCGTTTGTTTAACTATGCAGTCAGTTTTAATAATAATTCATATCTTCAGCTAAGCATATTTAAGTGTCCTTAATGTGTCAAATGCAATCTGGACTGTCTTACTTTGCTTTACTTTGCCTTACTTTGCCTGCAGTGGCGGTAGTTAGCTTAGTACCTTTTTTGTTTTTCTTTACAGTTCTTTGTGCCAAATACAAAAATATCTAAACAAGAAGAAATGGGATAGTAATTCTAATATTCCTGGTTTTATTTTGTACTTGAATATTGCTAAATATTCAAATAGAAAGTAAATCTATTGTATCTTCCTTTGTAGGGCCTTGTACCCCGTTCGTGTAATCCTTTAAATAATTTCCAATAGATTGAGATTTTGAAAACGTTTGTCTAGAACTGTTTTAATTTTATATTAATGTCACCAGTAACACTTACTGTAACACCTGCTTGTCAAAATATGCGTAGTATAGCAATTAGTAGTATTAAAACTACCTTAGAGGGAGAGCCCCGCCTGATGTTTCCTCATAAACATAATGTTTAAGTTGTCTACGCAACCCAAAGTCGAATGTTTTACACTTTTGTTTACTTTTAGTGTCTAGTTGAATGAAACAGCCAGTTAAATATATCCAACATTCAATATAAACACATACAAATAACGTTATAAAATTGTGCCTTTGCTCTGCTAATATAAAGCACTTTTATTGCGCTGACACTGCCATAATGCATCATCAGTCTTGTATAGTCATGATCAACAGTCTATTTAATCCGATACCCAAAACGTGTATCAAATCCAAAACTTGTTGTGCCTACAGTTCAGGTGTTTCAACGTTACCGGCAAACAAACTGACAAACGCTCGAGCGAAAAAAATAATAGTTATTTATCAAAATAAGATCCTGAAGTAAAATTCAAAAATCAAATTTATTGATAGTAAATTTTCATAGTGAAAAATTGCTTAACTATGGAGGAAATGCAACGGTTACTTGATCTTCCATCTAAGTATAGGTTATTTTGAATTCAATTATAGTTAAATATTTTCTATATTAACGTAAATGTGTGCAAATATTAACGTGTAAATGCCAAATCTTTGAAACGCATAGGCCTATATAAAATGTGGTACTGCTGGACAATACCACGTAGCAGGATTTTAAAATTAATTACAAATAGCTGAACATCTATTCGCGGTGAAAACGTCTGAATTTGAATGAAAAATGTTGAATTGAATGGCAAACGCCAAACGGATAGCACTATTTAAATAAATATTTAAATTATATTAGTGCCATTATACACGCTCCTCAGCTAATCTAGCACCACATTATTACAGTGTGCATTTAAATATATATTGTACATGCATTGTATAAATTCAATAGTGTATATTTGTATTATAATTAACACCATTATGTTGTATATCCAGTCCATTTAGCACCACATTATTACAGTGTACATTTAAATATATATTGTACATGCATTGTATAAATTCAATAGTGTATATTTGTATTATAATTAACACCATTATGTTGTATATCCAGTCCATTTAGCACAACATTACAGAGGGTTTATTTGTATAACATTGTTCTTTAATATTATATTGTATGTAAAAAAATTCATTATTAATATTGAAATTACAATGAATTAAATTAAAACAAATTTTACGTATTATTTAATGTAGTGCAATTATTATATTAAGGCAGTATAATTAATTATATTACATGCCTAGCCCAGCCATTACAATTAATTGTTGGAGCTTTAACAATTAGAAACATTGCACTAGATTGATGTTTTATATTTACATATAGAATTTACAATAATTTTAAAAAAATATTAATGAATACTGCTGTATTACTGACCCCAGCTAGCGAAATATATTTAGAATTTTTACAATTAAATATAATTTGCATATTAGTTCTATTAATGAAATTTAAATAACCTTGACACGTACCTGCGAATTTACAAAAGTACTTTCCCTTATCTTGACCTTTTTGAAATTCTGATCTTGTCATCACATTCAGCATTAAAATTTTCATATATTAGCGTTTTAAACTTTCAAATTACATTGAAAATAAGTCAATTCTGACCTCCGTGAAAATATTTTTTTAATTTCAAAGAATTTTGAAAATTCAAAATGCTAATTTATGCAGTTTTTAAACGCTGATTGCGATGATATAATTGAATTTTCAAAAAAATTAAGATAAAAAAGTCATGAATTTTAAGGTCATGAAATAAATGGTCGCTATTTTGAAACTGTTGAAAGAATTTTGCTAGTTAAAAAACTTGTCCAAGCTATTTCTGTCCCCATAATCTATTTCTGTGCTCAAATCAGACCAAACTGCAAATTTGAACATGCCAAAACACACAGACACAGACACACACACACACACACACACACACACACACACACACACACACACACACACACACACACACACACACACACACACACACACACATATATATATATATATATATATATATATATATATATATATATATATATATATATATATTAAAGACCCCATAAAAAGTGATCTAATGTTAGGATGCACTGGCTCAAGATCCTATGAGTAGTCTTTATTTTACTACGATGGCAGCTCCAATGGCTCATTTCCCAATGGGAATTTGCTAGTAAGTAACATGATTAAACTTATATAAAATAAAGATTTTCTGATCCCGCTACAGTAATCATTTTTTAAAAATAAGACAGTACAATATAAACAGTAAGTTTCTCAAAAAAGATTATTGCTAAGGTTTCGTATAATCTTTTGTTAACTGTATTTTTCTTTATTTTATGTCCAATAATTTCAGGAAACGAGGAAGGAAGGCATATTACAATAATTAATTGTTGTAAATAAAATATTATTTTGGAAAATCTCGTAAATCCATATTCCACCTTTTTAACTAAACATGTTAAACTAAAATTTTCAGAATCATATTTACAAACGCTGTTTCAGGGAAATATAGTCGGTGTAGCTTATGACGTCGTGCTAAAAAGACAAACACGAGAACGATTTTTTAAAGTTCTCGTTTTATTTTTTAAAGTTTCTAAATAAAATTTATGTTTATAATTTGAAAACATATTTTTTTTTTTAACAAAACAAGTAAAAGGTTTTCAAAGAGCTATTTATTAGTGGAATAAATTAATATCTAGGAAACCTAAACATACTTGGTTTCTTAACTCATCCAATCTTTTAAACTGTTAAAAATTGTAATAAATTAAAAAAACATAACTTATATTTTTTTCCGGCTTAAAACGTCCTTCAATATCTGACGATTACTGGTTTCCATTTTCTCTGTCATTCCATAGATCTGGTCCAATCCCCTCTCTCTCATCTTATTATCATATCCTTCTCTCCAACTAAGTCTTAAGTCTTGGTTATTTGGACATGGCAAACCATCGAAGTTGTTTTTTCTTAATGTCATCTACAATGTTGTGCTTCACAACCATTTTTTACAGATTCTTACATTTATCTTTTCCTGTCTTGGCAAACCTGCGGCTCGTCGCCAATAGTCCATTTCTGTAGATTCAAGACATTTTCCTGTTTTTTGTTTCAGTCGCCGTACTTCGCTTCCTTATGAGATTGTACTTTTTATAATTGTACTATGTATTCTATGTTTATTTATTTTCGATATTTCAGTAATAAGGATGCTGTTCAGTATCCTTATTACTCTTCTTACCAAGGTGGTTCGCTCTTTTACCGCTGTGTCTAATAGTCCATCACTCGTAATTTTCACTCCCAAGTTGATTTGTGTTGTGTTCAAATAGAGCATCCCTGCTCTGCCCTCCAATGCACATGTGCTTCGGTTTGTTTAGGTTTACCTCAAGTCCACAAATGTCATAATCCTCTATTCATTTTCTACTCATATAGACTACTCCAAATTCCCATAATCCTGCGTTATAACTATTTGGTCTTTTACAAATAACGTTTATTTTACTCTGTTTAAAAATTTGATTTCTACATCGTGATTAGCGTTATTTTTTTTTTTTGAGAAATTTAACAACAGATACTATGACGACTGCCAAATTTGAAATTTTTATTAATTAACGCAGGTTTGAACTTTTATTACCACGATGAAATCAAATTGGTAAAAAAATGAGAGAAAACAATATGGATAACTTCACATTTTTATTGGCTATCATTTTGAAATAAACTAGCCGATTTTACACAGGTTTAACGGACCTGAGAAAGTTTAAAATTTGTATATTTTTATTCTTTTGTTTCATACATTTGGAGAAAGCGGTATTTTATTATTTTTTTATTTTAAAAGAGCTCTGGTAGTTAAGTTAATTGTTCTTTAGAACTTTTGACAATACGCAGTTTCGAATCTAGTTAGCGAGAGTCACGTCGACCTCCCGTTTTCTAGCGAAAAGAATATACGATAAAAAAGAAATTTTCAGCAGTTTTAAAAATGCGTTAAAAATAAACTAATGTTAAGGAAAATAAAATTTAGTTTTACGGAATATATACCGAATAGGCCCTATATAATGAACTAAATTTAAGTTTTTATCTTGTGTATAAAATAATTAAAATTCATTCGTCGTTTTCAACCTTATAAAAAGTTGACATTATAAAAAGTTGAATACACGCCAAGTTTCCAGGTACGCTTCTAATCATATTGACGACATGAGGGAAGAAGTGATGTCATAGTCCCAATAAAATAATTTTGTGATTTGGTAAGTAGTTTACCATTCTTTACTTCAGAAAATTTAAAGACAGAAACATGTAATAATATTAATGAAAGGAAAACCTACCAGCATTTAATGTACTCCGAGCCAATATTCATTAAAATGCAGCCATTTTGTGGGCAATTCTGTAAATAACAGTCTGATTTCGCCAGCTGTACTCAATGTGTAAACATGTAACCAATAAAAACGTTTTATTTCGTATAAAAATATTTTCTGACTTTCTTATTGCGCAGTAAAAAAAGGTTTACGATAGCGTAAAGGATTGGCGCTGATTTCGCAATGACGACATATTTAGCTTCAGCCTTTTCCCTTGCTCAGTCAGCTGTTTCATTCCCTGCACTTTTTTTGTACAAAATTAATCCCTCAAAATGACTGCACAACGTTTCTCCCATTATGTATATTTTGACATTTACATATAACATTAAAGCCAGGATCAGCATATCAACGATTTGGCTTACTTAACAAGATTCTAATGGTGGTAACATAGCTACTTACATTAAATAATACAGATACCAATAGTTCTATACCACAAAATTCTTTTATATAAAACTTTCGTTATTAAAATTTAATACATAATTCATACATAATTTTAGCTTTAGATATTGCTAAAGAAAAAACATAAATTATAACTTTACCAAATACAATTAACGCTTAATTTTGGCTCAAATGTAGCGCTTAAGCCTGATAATTTTTGAAAATTCGTAACTAAAATGATATTTGAAATAAAAAAAAACTAACGGGTTCAGCTTAGAAAAACCAAATTATACTGGGGACATGGTTTATTTTCATTTCTTCGCTGTACTGTCTGTCGTTTTTATGTTTAATAAATTTCACCGATTTTGAGTTATAAACCTCCCTACGTTAACAACTTCAGTAAAATATAATGAACTGATTCTGAGAAATTAGACGTTTAAAATTTTTCTTTTTACAGAATTCGTTTTTTTTGTCAATTGCTTACTGAGCAGAGATAGCCTTAAGTATTTAACGTAATCTTCATTTAATTTGAAAGTTTAAAGGCTACTTCTCAAAAAAAATGTAATCAAAATTGTGATTTTAGTAGCTGATACATTTTATATTCCGTTTATTCTCCTTATTAAATTCCTTAACAACTTCCGTTACTCTTAAATTTCAGTTCTTTAAAAAAATACACAAAAGTAATAGTAATAATAATAATAACAACAACAACATAATGAATAATGACAGTTTAATTTTTGCCCATTTATCAGATTAAAAACCAAATCAGTAGTTTGGAATATACAAGGGAAAACGCATAATTTGACTTGGGAGACTTCAAAATGGATAGATATACTTTTGTGCAAAATGTTCTGCCTTTTTCATAACTTTTTTTCAATTACTGTGTATTAAGAGAAAATTAAAATAATTAAAGGTAAACTAAAATTTGAAAATTTAAAAACAAGTAAAAAAAAATTTGTGAATTTGTGAGAACAAGTTAAAATATTTGTGACTTAAAAGAATTGTTGTCAAATAAACTATAAGGATAGTGTGTTCGACTTTAACACTTTTGTTGTTACATTTAAGAAAAATACTATTAAAACAAATAGGAACTAAAAACTAATCTACGTTGGTTGAGTAATAACATTTTTATCTGAAAATTGATTAAATTAATAGTTTTTGTTATACTTTGGTCCTTAGAATAAAAATGTGATTAACATTTATTACGCGGAATATAAAACAAAACAAAATTATAAAAAATAAAATTGAAATTTTAGTCATAACGTGTAAAATTATCGATAGTTCATTCATTCAACTTTATTGCATTTTCTGATTTAGACTAAACTCGTTTTTCCTATTCTTTAAGTGTGCAGTTTGATTGTGGGCGGAAGAAACCAAAATAGTATTAAGCTTATTACACATTTCTTGGGATAACATCTATTGCAGAACTAAATGAATTATTGAATGATATATTTCATCCACCAACCTGAAAAAGTTGAAAAAATTGTAGATTTATTCGAAACTGGAAAAAATTGTGAGACGTTCGACTCGTACAAAACCGGCGTTCAGTTGTCAGCAAGTAAGGGTCGGTCGATACTAGCGCTCTGTCCTCTACGGTTTTTACACTTAGACTACTACCTAGCGGAATTATTCGGAACTAGAAAAGAGCGAGAGTGAAATGTCCGTAGTGGGGGTATAAATCCATACTGTAGAATGTGTTGGCGGGGGAGGGGTAGTGAATCCAGTTAGTGATTCATTACAAATTAGCGGGGTTACCTGTTATGCTATTCTCTCTCGTGTATTCTAATAGAAATGAATGATATGATTTTCAAATTAATTCACATTCGATGCCGACGTTTTGACGTTTTATCGACTGTTTGTGACTAAAAGATTTGCACCCTATTTCCCCTCTCACACGTAGACCTATATGCCTCGCCTAGCAATTTTAAGCAATAAAATACTTCAGCTGAAAGATATTTCAGAACATTCACCCCTTTGTTTAAAGGAGTTTTCCCTAGTTTCCCTACGCGTTAAATTATTGTAATGAATTTGTAGTGTAATTCAAATTACACTTTAGTAACGTTTTCCTTAACTAATCATTTTATTATCTTTACATATGATTTTTATTTTGTATTAGTGTAAATATTAAAATAATTTATTGCTAAAAATCTTTAAAATTTGATTTTAATTTTGTATTTACCCTGTTTTTTTAGTTAGTAGTGTTTTTTATGTATTATATATTATTATGAAATGTAAAGTATACAAATTACCTAATTAGTAGGCCTATAGGTAATTTTATTCTACATTAGGCCTACTTTACAATAAATTGGATTTAAAAAACATTTATTTATAAACTCTGAGATAAAATTTACATTTTTTATGTTACAACTAGCTGAGCACTAACGCTTTGCAACGTTATTTTATAATTACACACAAATTTGTATATGTTAATTAAAAACACTTTTATAAATAGAACATTTGTTTCAAGTTGATAAGGCAAGATTTCAAACATGTTAACTAAAAATCAAATTAAAAGACACGATTTTTCCAAAAAAGACGGTTTTTAAATCATGGCTTTTGTTTGAACAATACATGTATTTATGTAGGCTACATAATACAGTTCAGTTAGCTTATAGTGCAATGAAACGTTGGTTGTTCTCGAGCCTTCTAAAAGTTTACTGTAGTTTCAGACAACGTCACTATGACCTTTGGGTGTTTCGTGTTGACCGGAAGATAAAAATGTTTAATAAAACGAATTGTATACTGTTTTTTAAGTTTATTTAAAACATTTCAATTGAAAGGGTTTTTATAGGGTTACGGTTCTGGAGCGGTTTAGGTGCCTGTCACACAGTCTGTAAAATAAATTCGTTAAATGACTCAAACCACATTTCAGACAGCTTCCACATCACTGGGTTTGTTGCAGAGCGATTGTCACTGACAGCAAACACTTCAAGTAGCAAGCGTCTGTAGCTGAATCAACCTCGATAATTCGTGACCTGTTTTCTGTGATATTGGTATTTTGCCAAACAGGGAACCCTTAGCTTTATGGGAAAACCAGAGGGACATATCCTCTTTCTCTTTATTTGAGATTTATATTATTATGATATTGTTTCCAAATTACTAATAACTTTAATATATGGAGAAGAATATGTTTTATGGTGTTTGTACAATTTTTGGCAAATAAGATTTTTGAATATTAAAGTTGTAAATTCTTTCTTCGCGTTAGTACTTTCCGAAGAGTGTCGGCATAGCTTTCATTCAAGTTATCGGTAAAAAGTACAGTTATTGTCTTTAATAATATTTTGTGGGTCACGCCCGTAATGCAAGCTTGTGGGACACTTCAAAGGAGTTGGCACCGGGGCAGCACCAAAAAATATGTTCTAGATAGTGAATCCACAGGGAGTGGTGATAATATGAATAGCTTTAGAAGTCCAGAATGAGTTCTATACTTTCCGCCAGTCGTGATCCAGATGCACCAAAATCCGGCAATTATAAACTGCTTTGTTTATTAAACACATAGTACGGTTCCCCCAGTAACAATAATAGAACACAAGTTGACTTCAGAAAGATTTTTGCAGAATGCAGAAACTTGTGGCTCATTTGGTTCATTAATCCGCTTATCTGATTCTTACACGTAGGCCTATCTTCTTAGCGCCAGCCCGAATGGTTTGCGTTACTGTTTATTACATAAGGTAGACTGAAGAAGGGTTTTAGTAAGAGTTCAGGTAAGTAAACTTTGAAATTCTCTGGAATTGAAATTTTAATTATCTCTGTTAGCGCTTTTTAATTAATATAATAATTTTTTTATTTTATGGCGGAAAGGACATTGAGCTTATTATCGCCTCCCTAAATGTAAGTGTGAGTGTAAAGTGATAAAGTCGTAAGTGTAGTATTGTAAGTGTAAGTGTGTGTTAGACTTGGGTACTGAGAGGGACCTCTAAATCCTCTCAATAGGTGTAGCTAGTCTGCAACCCCTGCAGGGTTTGAATTAAAAATACGGTTGTAAATGTACATAAAAACTTTTATTTTAGCTCATAGTCGCAAAGGCAATAATAAATTTTTCAAAGCATTAACTAGACTATACCTCAAAGATGGATGACATTAAGGGTCAATTTAAATTTACGAAATTAATTAAGGATATAAATGCAGACATTCTACTAAGGATACGTACGTAAATATGAATAAATTGAGCAAAAATAACAGAATTTCTAACATACAGTTATATTCCCTAAAGTTTAGAACCCAAAAAATCTGTTTGTTTTCTCCAAATTGGTACATCAGATTTTACATTTTGATTTATGTATTCACTTCAAAGCCCCGGCTATGGGTATTATCATGATTTAAAATTGCTGCAAGAGCTCATTTTTCAATGTAAATTCCCTAGTGAGTCAACGTGCAGCGCAAAACTGTATTTTGCTGTATTGCTTGTACAATCCGTACGTCAGTGCGTGTTTAAATGAGGAAAGACAAAACCTCAGGTCTCTTAAAGCTTAGTCATTACATGCTTGTCACTCAACTTTGGCGACACTATAATGGACACTTGCAATTAGTTGGGTTATGTCCAAGCTCTGGAGTAGTTTCGGGGAAAAACTTTTCTACAACTTCAAGTGGGAAGATTAATGACAGCTTTTACAATTCATTTAACATCTCATCTATACTTAGCGATCTCGGTTTGACATTGTAATTTACCACTTGTTTAGTACATCTTTTGTTGTGAACGCAAAGCTTAATTAAAAAATAAATAAATTATAGGCACAAACTTTCTTACATTCAATTATATTCCCAAAAATATTGTTCAAAAGTACAAAACCCTAGAAAAATTTATTTATTTTCGTTAAAATTTGATCTTAGATAAAAAACTACAACTGAAGTCAGTGAAAGAATTTTAAATAAATGCAATTCACGGTTTCAGAGTAAATTTCCGGATTGTAAAACAAAACAAATTAAACGGTGGTCAGGTTTATTTTTTTCGATTTATTCCCGAGATGTTTTTTTTAAATTTATAATTTGCTAGCCTTATAAATCTTCATAAGTAACCAATCAAAAACAAATTTCTATCAACACTTTTAAAGAAATTTTGTCGATTTTTCATTTTATAGATAGCAGCTGAATCCTTATTTATTAAATATTTTGTCTGTATGGCTGAACTTATTTTGTTCTACGTTTGAGCAGTTTTGAGAAATGCTATGTTAGTGCACATTTAAGAAACAATTTTTAATGGTTCTTTTTAGACCAAAAATAGCTTTAAAAAACTATTTTTGGAAATGCTAAAATGGTCCCGAGATGGACAAAATAAGGCTGTTTTTGGACCTGGAATTAATTACAAAAATTAAAATCTTATAATCGATTTTTTCACGAACACAGATTAATGCCACACAGTAGTAATAATAATCTTTGCCTACTACTTGTACTACGTGAGGAAGTAAAAGTCAACATTAAATTGTTGGGGTGCATTAAATATTTATACTATCAGCTGTTTTGCAATTTAATTTACTACATTGTGGTTAAACTATAAACTAACCTTATAAAGATATACAATCACTAGGCGTACAAAGTTTATTAAGTTAACTTTGTATTGTAGTTTTTAGAATCATTTTAATTTTTGAAGACAAATATTATTAGGTACTATATATAACCCAAATACCACAGATACTAATGTTCATACCATAATGGAGTGACACTTTTAGCCTGCCTCTAAAATGATTAATTACTACAAAGAGAGACTTAATTTATTACAAGCTACAGCTTCGTGCGTAGCTTAATGGAACCTTTTATTTAATGGAAACTCGCTCAAAACAGAATTAATTATTCATAAATATTTTCAAATACTTTTATATAAAGGATGGTTATGTTTCTGATGGTAACAATAACAATCCTGAATGATTATCCCTGAATGATTTTACCCTGAGACGCTGAAATAAAAGTCTTCTTTTCAATTATTAATAGAAGTTTTTTTGTGCCATTTGCAATTTTAGAGCGAATTATTCTTCTTCGTTCTTCATTTTAGGCCAAAGACTTGGCTTTTGCTTGGTAACAATCAAAACTGTCGCTTCATTGTAGTCCACCAATTTTCCTGAATAATTTTTACAACTCTAATATTCTCCATTCTTTTAAAATGGGCATTCCACTCACTTATCTGATTATCCACCAAGTCAAAAATATTCTCAGAGTGACATGTTTTTCTATTTTACCTGACATCTGAAAAAATACATTAAAAAATCTCTGCTGTTCCTTTAGCCGCTTGATTTAGTGCCTGATCTAAACTGTATATATATTTAATAGATCTGATGATAGGTTTATGTTATATCCTGTGTCTCAACTCCAGTAAGTCTATCCCTCCAAATTCATGTTACGCTTTTATTCGAATTGTCGTTTGGCGTTTTAAATCTCGAATCTGTCAGCTAAGGGAAGAAATGCCATGCAAAAAATTCACCTGTGATCCTGACTAGAATTATGTAACCTACTTCTAAAAGCATAAAACACCACAAAAAACCAAAACACAATGCAGGTTCAAAACTCGACAACAATTTAAGGTAAAAAAGTTCCAATTTTGAAGTTTTAGGAAAATGTGTACACATCGTTTATTATATGAGTGTTATTATATCAGTTTCATCCCTTTAAATTTATTTAATCGGAAAGCAGTGTTCAAAATGTAGTTTCTAAAGACAGCTGTTGCAGATAGTAAAATATGCTTTATGAGAATTTATTATATTTTTCATCGAAATACGTCATTTGTTCTCTTCCTACTTGGAACAGCTTTACCAAATTTCATTTTGTAACTCTACGGAAGTATGACAATAAATAATTATCCAAACAGCGTTAAAATATTCAATGAACCTTGACTCTTGTTAGGTTTCAATGGAGTTTGAAAACTCAAAATGGTGAAATGAAATTTTCAAAAAAATGTAAGAACTTTCAAAAACTTACTTTTGTGCCAATATTTGAGCACATGAGGCTAAAATTGCGGAACCTAAGTGTTAATACACACCCAGGTTTACAATATATTTATTTAAAATTAATAGTAAAAAAAGCAAAGTTCACTTACAAATTGATATCGTGTCTGGAATAAATTTAGGAAATAATTTTTTTCGCCAAGGACATTTATTGTGCTTACTGGAAGGCCGACACGTCTAATAAGTAGTACGTTTTTTTACACAAGCATCTGAAAGAACAACAAATAAATGGTACGACAATCACTACCATTCTGTAATCATTTGGAATAAGCCTAATTATTAGTGGCCATAATCGTAAACTATCGAAAAGCTATTGAAAAAATGGCAAAGAGTGCAAACATCTAAGAGATTCGATTTATATATCCTGGTAAGACTTATTTTACTCAAATTTAAGTCACAGATAAGGTATATTTACCGAAGTCAACCAAAACAAGAAAAATACCTGATACCTGCCAAGGCTCATTCCTCCCAATTCTTTATGTAAAGTTGCATGTATTGAAAATAATTTTCATCTACTTGAATTACTTTATACATGTAACAAATATGATTAAAGTTTGACCAAAATTAGTCTTGTCTGTTTCGAGACTTACGCCTTTTCGATTTGGATATTTTATATCTTTGCTGAAGCTTTTGAATTAGTTTGTTTTATAAATAGCGATAAAAGTTAACTTTGTTTGCATCATTTCATTATTCATCATTCATTTTGATTTATTTTACAATTTTTCACTTTGGATGTTGTTGGAGGTCTATATTTAAGCCAACTCAAAACGAAAGAACCATTTTTGAAAACAAATATTGTTTTTTCCTTTATGACAGCTAATCTTAATTTAATGGTAACAACTAATTTTAAAAAAAAATACTCAGGAGACAGTTAATAAATCATATATTCTAAAAATTTGAATCAAAAATGGTGTTTTGGTTTAAAACAAATAACATGACCTCACAAACATACAAACGGATATTATATAAAATTTTAGATTTTTAAGTACAGCAACCTTTTTCTTCCAAATCGTGAAATATAACTTAACATTAACAATCGATATTTTATTAGTGCCCAGAACCATTTATTGTAATATTACTTATATGGACGTGATTAAAACATTTACGTGTGCTGTATGGAAATGTAGGCCTAACTGTCATTATATATTTATTTGAATAAAGTTTAGTTAACATAAATAAAAATTTACAATTCACATTTATGTATACAGGTTATTAATAGAACTATTTAAACCTCTTCTTTACTTACAAAGAGAAAATAAAGGAGTACGTTATGCTGAGTAATCGTTGAAATATATTACGTTGTATGTACAGCGTTATTTCTAATACTATTTATTTTATAAATGAATATTGGAGGAATAACGTAAAGTATACGTTTATCAAAAATAAATAAACCAACATGAGATACAAGGTTATTTCAAAATGCAGTTCAGGGATACAAAATTATGCAAACTTTAAGAATGATTCTCAACCACTAACAAAACATGTACTATGTTTGAAGTACTGCCTCTAAAAATGTAATCCGTTTACACAGTTTTAATTTTAGAAAATTAAAGTTTTCAACATAAGACGGTAACTGGGTAATCACAATTTAAAAACATTAAACACTACATAAAAGTGCATATTAAAGTAATGTTTTCTACGTTATTAAAAACGCATTGAATTACATCTTGTGATCAAATATTGTTTCACTTTAAATTTTAAAACTAAATTTTTAACCGTCTATCAAACGAACAACACAGTCAAACTTTATTCCTTTAATTTTCTAAGAATAAGTGTAGGAGTTTAACAGGTTGCTTCCTAAGGGTTTAGAGCTCATTAATTTGACTAATGAGAACAATTCAGAAGTCCTAACAAGTAACATTAATTGTACTGTATATTTGCTGTTCTGCAGCTCATCCCATACTTGTGGTTTAATGAAACGGAATGTGCTGCAGGCACCACTTGTACCTTAACGTTATTACAAGGGTTCTTCAATGTTCTTAAATGCAACATACTAAGGGGTATATCTATTAATATATTATCTTTAAAGTAGTCGGCGAACTCATTTTTGTTTTTTCCCATTCAGTGCAAACCGTGAATTGATTTTATTAAAAATTGTATGCACTAGATTATGATTTTTATAAAGAATAAAACCTGCAAAACATTCGTCGAGTTAGTTTTGAGAATTATTATAATCACCCAGATAAATGTTCGAGTAAAACTCCCCCGGATAATTTAATGAACAATATGACGGCGACTGCCGAAAAATCCCAAGACATGTTAGTACTTTAAGATGAGACATGCTTATAGGCTTAAAGAGATAGTTTAATTTACATTGTGAGAAATGTTTCAATAAATTAACGATATAATTGATTTATCAGTATGGTAATGGTTAAATATTATAAATTACCAGATAGTTTACAAAGTTCAGTGAAAGAATCTCGCTTTATTGCAAGTCCAAGTATCATAACATTTAATTTTTCTGTAAGAGAGCTGCTTTAAACAGAACTCGTAACCTTCGATAATGACAGAAAAACTAAATTTGTTTAGTTAAAGTTTAATTATCAAAATTCGCCTAAACTTAAAATTACAAAATGTACTTAAAATTTGTGATGTGTGTCATAAAGTATGATTTTAAATACAACAACAGTTTGGGATTTTGTAGACAGCTGAGATAATTTAAAATTATTTTATTGAAGCACTTTTCCAGTACAATCGTGTTTAAAAAAGTGATTATTCAGAGAAAGGAAGGGGAGTATCAATTAAAGGAAGTACAATAACAATACGCGGGAGTGCGTAAGAAAACAATAAAAATAGTAAGAAACTATTTTTAATTTTAAAAATTATTTAATAAAAAAATATATTCAAAAATTTTAACGTAATTAAAAAAATAAGGACATAAACTTGCAAATAAAATTAAAATTAGTTAGTGTAGAGTGAACATTAAACACATTTTCTTTTCTACACTAGCATACTAAATTTCATTGAAAACTGTAAACCTATTTAGCCTCCAGTGACACACTCATGCACAAGCACACGCTCGCGTGTTCTCTCACTTTTAAAAGTCAAAGTTTTGAAAAATTGATTTTATAAATGTAAATGAAATTTTAACAAGATTCTAAGCAAATAAATAAAACTGATGGTTATTTTTTTCAATTTCTTAATAAAAGCAATTTGGTGAGACGTGTAAGAAGAATTAAGCTATATGATCTGGTTTTGTAAAGAAAGAAAGTGATTACTTGACCACGTGAACTAGTGGGTGCTAGTCATAAGTGGATGTTTACTGACAAAAGTGAATTTGTTAGGGGAAGTTGCTTCATAAACTGTAAAATTAGTTGTAACACGTCTATAATAAATAAAAAAATAAAGTGTGAAAAAGGAAAAGCATGAAGGGAAGTAAAGGTCTAGGTGATAAATGTGGAAGCTTTAATTAAAGATAAGCAATTTAATTGTGTGGAAACAAAGAGAAAAGACGAAATAGTGCAATCTTAGTGAAAGATCTCAGCAGCGAAAAGGTTCTGATTAGTTAGGTCTTAAATGAATTTTCTTAACTATTAAGCAAGGTATTAATTAGAGCAAGTACTTGAAGTACATTGAAAATATTTTTGTTAGATAAGCACAGAATAATATCACTTACCTTTATCTTTCTACAGTATGCACAAAATTGATTTTAAAATCAAATGAAAAAATTATGTAAAGTAAAATACTAGGAAAAATCAGTGTGAATACATTATATTTAAATTAGATTAATTTTGTATAAAATGTTAATAAATAAAATTATTATAATCTATTTATACTTATTACATACAATTTTAACAACACAGTATACCAATTATGAGCTACACATTTTTTCAGTAGCTTTAAACCGTATTTTAAGTAAAGTAGTTGAATATATGAAAGATTGTATCAGAGATTTGCACCAATGTGCGTGGTCAAAATAATAATATGTCGAAATACGGTGTTAAAAAAACAATACGAATCAAAATATAAACATATTTAAAATATATGTGTACATGCAGAAGTTCTGCCTAAACGTTTTTTGGGAAAATGGAAATAGAAAAAATAAACGCAATTAGTCATTTCAAAGTTTAAATGATAACCCAAAAGAAAATTTGATATTTTCAACAGGTAAGATTACTTTAAAATTAAAATTATCTTTATTTTTGCTATGAATGTTATCATTATTTTGAGTAAAATATTCTTCCGCATTTACAAGCTTTCCCAATCTTATAACTGTTGACGCGTTTCGGATTATAATCATTTTCAAAATCTTCCGTTATACTAGTCCTCGATACATCGATTCGTTTTACTTAGTGTATCCCCCCGTGTAGTGTGTACACTTAATTCCACCCGTTCCTCCAGTACCAGGTCATCAACTACCAGCTAATTCTTGTTTAGTTCATCTTACATTTTTTATACACGTTTGTTAAACATTTATGAATTTGGAAAAATAATCTCTGCTTGTAAATTTGTTTGTACTTTATAATTTTCGCTTTATACCTTTTTGTTTTAATTTACCCTTCCCTATTTTTCAAAATATTAAATCGCCGTCATTTTACTACAATATTCTCTTATACTAATTCATTCTTCCTGGCAAATGGCCTTCTTTAATAATTAAATTTGAAGAATAATGGAATTAGTTTTTTATTATTTAAATTATCTATTAAGGTAATTCGTTGATTCTTGTTTTAAACTTTCATCATGTTTGTTCTAATTAAACTTTACATTATGTTTTAATTTTGTACATAGGCCTATAATAGGCTTATACAAGACCTTGTGATCTGAAAGTGCACATTTGATTATGGTACAGTGGATAAAATAGGTAACTTTACATTTATAATTACGTGTATTTACAAAAACTTATAATAGTATTATAAAGTACTAAATAATGCATCTTTGGTACATTATTGTTTGGTGACCGTCTTTGGAATGTATGGAAATACAATTCAAAAACCACTTTATTTCTTCGTGATATTTTCAAAAACATTTTGTCATAAAGTTGTACTTTTAAATTTCTAAAGTTTTTCATGAAATATGTAGGCTAACATAATAATTTCTAAACTAATAATGTCATAGTCGAAACTAACTAACAACTAGTTTTATTTCTGGAACAGTATTTTAGCTTTCGAATTATTTACCTGAACTATTATTGTACTTCTTAATACTTTATCCTTAAATCTGGAGTTGATTAGTTAAACTGAACTAGAGGAACGCATGTGGAAACTATCAATGCGTTATAATTTTATTATATTTCAGAGAGAGAGAGAGAGAGAGAGAGAGAGAGAGAGAGAGAGAGAGAGAGAGAGAGAGAGAGAGAGAGATTGTCGTAATCAGCAAGTAACTTTTTTTAAAGTTGACGATGAATTTAATATAACAAGTAGGCATACCTAAAACTAAAAGTATGGGTCACAGCTGATAGTCTCAATAAATAGGGTTAGCGATAGAAACGGATAGGTCCATAGATAGTCTATGCAAAAGATTTGTTATGGATTCATAAAAAAATATGATCATAAGTTAAGATTTTCATAATTGCCATTACGGATGCTGACATTTAGGCTGTTATATGAAGATCAGTAATTAATTGAGGTCAGCGTGATAAATTAGAAATAAATGAAATTTGCTGTCTGCTTGAAGTTGAAAAAAACCAGAAATAGACCAAACGTTTTAAAATAAATTTAGCATACAATGTAAGCCGTATCGAGGAAAACTCATAGTTTTTTAATTGAAAATTTGATAAATGTTTCTTCGTATAAGAAAGATTTCGATTTATTAAAATTAAATATAATTAATATTTGTATAAATCCATAGTTTTTTGATTTGGTTTGTTTGAAATATTTCCAGATATTTCAATGAATGTTTTATTTCCATGCATTCGCTGTAGAAATGAAGGTGAAACAAGTTACCAAGCCTTAAAATTTTAGGATCATTTTGAGAATGTGTAATTAATAAAGTAATTTTTTCAAATTTAAAAAAAATGTGTTTTTTTGTATTTGATACCTTGTAAACCTATTTAAAGTTTCCAAATTTTTATTTTATTTTATTAGTTTGTGTTATATCTTTGTTATTTAATAAACACAATTTTAAAAACAATATAAAATAAAATCAGCTGTTTTTGTGAAAAGGAACTATTTAAATTAAATTATATTAAATTCACTTGCAGCTACGGTTATGAGCGTTATTTTTTCTGAATTTAGTGTTTCAAACGTAATACCTATAATAAATAAAGATATTTGTTGTAAACAAATATTTAGATTAGGAAAAACACATGACTCGAAAGATTATTACTCCTTATTGTTTGGAAATTGTTAATATTATATATTAGGGTACGATTTAGGCCTATATTAGAAAAGTGTTATTAAACATTTTATTCAAAATCTGTTTGAAAAATATCGAATTTTAATGTATCTTAATTTGATAATATTTAACTACTTTGGACTCTTTTTGCAAAATTTGTTCTTTCCTTCAAATTTTACAACTTTACGAAAGCATTTTTGAATAATTTCTGTTAGTAAAAATCTGTATATTGCTGTGTGAATTGGTTTATCTATAGGCGAACGTCACTACGTTACAACGCACGCACTTACTGGTGGTGGTGTGAAATTGTGCGTAAAACCACGTTACTCTAAAACCATCGACATCAGTGTTTCTGACAGCTCTGATGTAAAACCACTTCAGCAGATTGTATCAGATTAGGAGCATTGATTAAACTGGATTATTCGCCAAGCAATTTAGTTTAATTAACCACTTAAAAACAAAAAAAGTATTTTGATTTATCAGTTTTAGTAATGGCTTGTAAATATGGCCACGTTTTTAAGCGTTCCGTTAATTTTGTATAACAATTTTACACACATGCTGATTGAAGGAAGCAAATTACCAGTTTTATTTAACACAGCGCAGTCGTGTTTCGTCTATCTCCTCTGCGTGTTTGGTATGTTCTATGCTTTAGTTTGGCTGCATTGCCTACATAGCTTCAAAAACAATTTCTTAACAGGGTTATAACAAATTATTTGTTACATCATATTAAAAAAATATAAATAAATAAAAAATAAAACTGAACCACAACAAATGATAAACAAGTTTTTTATATAAAAAATACAAATTATATGTAATATAAAACAGTGTAGTAAGTATATTTAAAAATATTGACATTTTTAAAGATAACTACAAAGATAAAATAAGGACTTTTGAGATCCATTTCTGCCCAAGCAGAAGCGCGAAATGATGGTCAATCGAACAACAGAATAAAATCCCAATATAAATCGATGAATGTAAATATAACTTTTAATCGCCTTTTAAATCACATATTTTAGAAAAAAAAACAAATTTTGAATCGTTTCGTCAAACACCCCATATTACTTTTGAGTAGAGAGAGTTTGAGTCTTCAAATTGATCGATTGTTGGATAAATGTAAGATTTATTTGTTTACATTTTCTCAGTAAATTATTAGTTTTTAGTCAGCAGAGTTAACAGGTTATGCGTTCTTCAATGTGTCTGCATATCGCTGGACACAAAATTGTTGTTGCTTAAAATCGTATCTAAAGGTTTCATAAAAAACCCTCAACGAAATGTATTGTTTGTTAAATATCTCAAAACAAACTCCTTCTGGAATTACCGAAGAAACTAAAAAACCAAAAATTTCATAAATATTTGTTCATCCCATTTTACTCAAAGGGAAGCCTATATATACAAAGATAGGCGTAACTTATAGGCTACTGCGTAACTCTTGTATAAAGAGTTACAATATTTATTTCATCGTGTTGAATTGCTGATATTTAATTTGATGTGGATTCAAATTAAACATCATTTATGATGTTAATTTATATCTGTTTAACGTATATCTGTTTAAAATGATTAAACAGATATTAAACATTTTGTAATTGTTGTAAGTGTAGCAAATTTGAAATAAACAACATTTCCGGTTTGCGAGAAAATAAAAAATTAAAATGAAGTATGACTAACGTTGTTTTTTCGATTTATTCTCGAGCCGTAGATGTTTTACTTTTAAAATTTCACTCAATGACAATAATTATAATTATTTATTTATGATAAAAATTTGATCAAAATTAGAAAAAAATAGTTTTGAGAAAATAAGTATATTTTTTTAAAATAGGTTTCAAACCGTATTTTAAAAAAAATTATTGAATGTATTAAAGGTTGTGTCAGAGATTCGCACCAATGTACGTGGTCAAAATAACAATTTGTGGACATATCGGATGTTAAAAAAACAATGCAAATTATATAGGCCTACATATTTAAAAATCTACTGTTTTAAAAATACATTAAACGAGTATCTATTAAAAAATCCCTTACAAATTAATTTCATAAGATTTTTTATAAAACAAATCTATAAAATATAAAAATCCTTTCCTTAGAGATTTTATTTTTTAATAAAAATCTTTATAAGTGTGCCTATTTGAAACGAATGTGTATAAAAAATATGATATTGTAAAATAAAAAAACCTTGCAAAAGATATTTTATGCGATAAACACATCAGCAAGTTACGTGTTAACATAGCCTGTGGAAATAACGATAAATATTCCAACACGTTTCGGCAAGAGGCTTCGGATATCCTCATGTGTCCACAGCTTCTGAGGGAAGAGTTAATGTACAGTCACACACCCTTGCACCTGCTACTTCTTCTGAAAACAACCTAAATATTATTTTACAGGCCTCAACAACTTGTCTCAATTATTTAATTGTTTATATATAATAAATTAATTTAAGACTATGTGAAATGCCATGAGAAGAAGTTTAATTTAAATCGGACTTATTGTGCATGTGATATTTACTTGATACCAGTCTAATCAAGACGGAGAACTGATGTAACATCCCCCAAGGGAAAATAATAGTAGTAACTGGAATCAAACTTGCGTGCGTTCAGGTTAGAGCATTAGCAAATGAGTCATTATCCTACTCACTGAGAAATAATAACAATAAGAATATATATATATATATATATATATATATATATATATATATATATATATATTCATCCATTAGGGAAAATATCTGTTGTAAACATATTGTATATACAAAGATTTCTTTTTTATAATTTTTTATTCTTTTTGTAGCTCTTTTTTATTCTTTTTATTCTTTTAATTTATGTAGCTTATACTTAGAAAAACACAGCTTATCTTTCACACGTAAGTAGATGTTTATAATGTAATCTATCAAGAAATAAGAAACTGAAAGTAAACAATAGAAAAGACTATTGTTATTTTGTACGCAATGACAAAAATATTGCAGTAGTACTAATTATTATCAAACCTTAGGTGTTATAGCCTAAGAAAAAAATAATTGTGCCATTAGTAGAATAACCTATACAACTAAATGAACCAAGGTTTTATCTTAGTTTTATATTTGGACTTATTAGATGCACTTACGTAGGTTTACTGGGAGAACGAGATGAGCCTCTGAAAGAACGAAACAAGCTTTCAGTTTTATATTCTGGCAGAACATTACATTCATGTAATTTTTTAACAAAAACATTTTGCTAAAAGTATTGTAAGTGGGAAGCTAAAACTACACACACTTTAATGACCTAAATAAATGTATATTTATTTTTAAATTTTATGAAACGGTGAACCATTTCTGCGTTACAAAAGAGTACTACATAAAAATACTAATACATAATTCAATTGATATTTGAAATAAATGGTTGAAATAACGGCAAAGTTAATGTAAATAACAGAGTGAGTCGGTCAGAAAATAAAGTTTTGTAGACTGTAACCAACGAAACTCCCAGCCCATCCCTTGTCAAAGTTGATTGGACAAGGTCTCCATCCACTTCCATAACCCAACTTGATATTCTGTAGCCTATAATCATATCTCTCTGCCTTCTATTTTGTCTCTCTTTTTTTGCAGAAATATATTTCAAAACATATAAAATAATCACAAAACTGATCTGATATGAATTAAATCAAAAAAGTTTTCAAAAAAAAATCACCAATTTTCAGAGAAGTTTTAAAGGGTAATAGCAGCATGCAGCTCGCATTATGGAAGCGATTTTTTAACATTATTTGTTGCAGTCATTTGAAAATCTGATTTTATCATTATAACCTGCATTAAAATTATTATTAATCGACATTTTAAACTTTAAAATTACTTTTAAAATACGAAAATAAACCCGGACCGCCGTCTAATTCGGGTTTTCTGATTTCAGTGAAATTTAATACTAAAAATGATAATTCTTGCAGATTTTAATGCTGATTAGGATGGGGACATTAGATTTTGAGAAAGGTGTGATATAACAGAATTATAATTTTGTTAAAGATTTGGTACCGCCATTTTGAAACTGCCAGACGGATTTTGTTGACACAAAAATATATTTCGATATTAGCTTGCACAAGTTATCACAGCGAAATTCTTTCATTCGTTTTAAAAAAGTGGTCGTTAGAAATTTTGAAAAACATTGCGTGCGCGTGTGTGTGTGTGTGTGTGTGTGTGTGTGTGTGTGTGTGTGTGTGTGTGTGTGTGTGTGTGTGTGTGTGTGTGTGTGTGTGTGTGTGTGTGTGTGAGTGAGAGAGAGAGAGTGTGTGTGTGTGTGTGTGTGTGTGTGAGAGAGAGAGAGAGAGAGAGAGAGAGAGAGAGAGAGAGAGAGAATATATACTCTGTCGTTCGAACGAGTACAACTTAATTCAAACTATTCTCACAATTGCTTTTGGTAAAAGCTTGGACAAGTTTTACCCATTAAAATCTGTTTAACTTAACTGTTCCGAAATAGCAGCCATTCAAAGCGTAATCGTTATTTGCTTTTCTGATATATAAATAAAATTGTCATTGACCTCAAATATGGTTTACGTCTCATAATCGAAACAAATTTCATAGTCCAGAGTTTGGATTTTGCAGTAAACGCTGCTCCAATAGGTCATTTTCCTATAAAAACAGCTTTAAAGCGATACTTCTGTTAAACAATTTTAAGCATAGATATAGGTAACCTAATAATATGTTAGGCTTTACTCAATTATTTTAAATTTTTGATCGGAACCATCACTATGCTATTTTACTGGGCTTGTAACAGTTTATTGTTAGGAACAGTAAATAAACAAAGACCAAAAAACAGAATCACTTGTACCTAGGTGACAACATTGCCCGCTTTGAGTTGTCCCTGCCTTCTTTCCTTAAACCTGCAGACGTAAATTTGTTCTTCTATGCAATCCTAATTAAATTATCATAGCAAACCTGACCTCAAAGTTATGTACGAAGAAATAAAAATTTTTGACAGTAATCAAAAGTTTTATATAAAATATATTTGTACGCAATTTTCAAAAAAATATAAATATAAACTAATAAGTCGATTCGTTTAACTGAATACCCATTATTTGTGAAAAATAACTGTGAATTTCAGAAGTTATGGTGTACATGAAAGAAACGTGCGTTATTTGCGAACATCATAAAATGTTATTAGGAGTGGGGAAACGTTGGGGTGTCTGAGGGCTGAGGGTACATATTGTATGAACCCAATATTTTGTTGTGGTCAGCCCTTGTGCCTAACATTTGTTAATTTCTTTTAATGTTATTTAACTATTAATTTTGTTTTTGTGTTAAGTGAAAGTAAGTTATATTTATTAAATTGAGTGATATTTAATTATATTAAGCTCGTGAAGGACAACAACTTTAAAGTAAATGTAAGTAAGAAACCAGGAACTCATGTCGATAAACAACTGATTTACGAAGAATGTTTGTATTTTATTGGCTTTATAATATTAATGCTTCTTAACATCTGCAACATATCTTTAAAATAGTTTGTGACAAATGTTACAAAAGGTGTTTCTTGCATACAGGGTTCCAGTCAGTTCCAAATAATGTTTTAAACAATTTCAGATATTTCTGTGTAAACAAATCTGCACACAATAAATACATTACTATCATATAATAAAAGAGGTTATTGTGTGTTGATATAATAAAAGAGGTTATTGTATAGTTTAACGTTTATTGTTTCGTTCTTCTTTGTTTATTGTTTAGTTTATTTTTTTAATCACAATTGTTTGTATTAATGCTTAAAGAGAAGTTTAAATACTACTTGCAAGTACGCTAGCTTACATGAACTTTAAAAAATAAGTTGAAAATATTGTTTGAACTTTAGGGTACTGTAGTTTTAGAATACTCTATAAATTATAAAGATGTATAGGCCTAGAATAAAGCATAATTTTCATTTCGTAATTTTAAAAAGTTTTATAATTATCAATATTTTTCAGATTAGATTATCTTTATTTACGATTTATAGAATTTCTAACGAATTTGGTTGTTCTGCGCATGCTCAAGTTCCGGAACATGGATAATTGTTTTTACTCTCAGCTGGAACAAGGAATAATGTTCAAAAATCTTTTCGAACATAATGAAAAGTCGCAGAACATTTTACTGAAGAGCCATGGCATTGTTTCATACACATTTTCTGAACAAATTAATATAAATTTAACTTCATGTATTTAAAACACGGTCTTCATTAACAGCTGATATTACAATGGTTTTATTTGCATTGTTGCTTTATAATTTGTTTACGTCTTTATTATTTAAATTTTTAGAAGATGTTTTATTCTCATTTATAAAAGATAAAAAAGTATTTAAAAGTTGTAAGTCAGTTAGGTTAGTACCAAGTACCAACGTTTAAATAGAACCAAAGATTTTACTTTAAACTAAATTAAAAAACCAAAATAAATCTTGAAGTGGTCAGGATGATTAGTTCCAAATTTGTTTTCTATTCACTTCTGAAACGTAAGCCTACATTCATTATATTTTAAACTTGTTGTTTGGTACATGTTAATCAACAACATTAAATAACATATCAACTAAAACAATTTTATTTTAGTCAATAAAATTTTGAGCGAAATTTGTTAAGCTTCTTTCTAATTATGTTTTCTTGATTTTGTTCATCGTTGATGTTTCACATTTGTGTCCATAGTTTTTGAATAATAGTGATCAACATATTTCACTTTTATCCTTACAGGCCACATATAAGATAATAGAAGTATAACGTAAAGTTTATGAATTTCAATTCACCATTTATTTACAATTTTATTCTTGTTATTATTTATAAAACAATTATTATTTATAACAACAAATTATTTATAATTATTTATAAAATATGGCAATATGCCACGTATGCCTATACACTTTCACGCGTTGCCTTTATATATAATAAACACATTCCTGGAAGAATTACTTTACGAGGTGCAAAAAACAGTGTTACATGAAAGAAAGATAAATTTCCACGAGAATCGAGTCCCACCATACATCTCCTGAAGCCTGGACAAGGGGGATAAGACTTTTTCGATCCCTTTTTTCCAGCCAGACACGTCTATTCAGACAATTAATTATCCAACTTTACGAAAGCCTGCTCTCATTGTTGCTCCATTCTTTCTGCTGCTGATAACAAATAGGCATTCTAAATTTAGTTGAACTGCTTCACAAATTCGATTTTGTGTATAAACGTTACACTCCGTATGTAATACGATTAAGAAGGAAATTTTAAAATGTTTACAATCTGATATCGTTTGTAAAAGTTTTCAGTAGTTTAAATTATTGTACAAATTTAAATTGCCTAAGTGTTAAAAATACTAACAAATTGTCAATTTTTATAAATACTTACATTTAAATTTTAAATTTTTAGACATACAAACGAGTGTTATTATAAAATCTATCTCTTGTGTCTTGATTTTTTAATACTCAGTAAGGCGATTTAATTGAATATTTATCTCCTTATTATGTAAAATTAATAAATATCTAGACAAAAATATTTGTAGAGGGCCAATCGGTTTGTATCAAAAGAAAGCAGCGTACGTATTTTTTAGAAACAAGTAGCCTATTTTTTTCAAAGTTTTCAGGCGATTTGAGAATTTCTGATAGTTAATTTCTTTTTCGATCTAATCGACATACGTACATGCACATTATATATATATATATATATATATATATATATATATATATATATATATATACTTGTACAAATATAATTTGTAGGCTATAAAATATATATGGTGTGGTTCTAATTCTTACCAAGATTTTTGCTCCGATTTTCAATGGAAATTTTCTAAAAAAATCGAACGAAGGAAAGAAAAGTAAGTGTTTGACCACTACTCTGTGTCTAGTTTCTTCTAAACCTGTATTGTAGTTGTCAAATTTAAAGCGACAGTTTTGTTCCAATTCACCCCTTCCCCAAATATCAGATTGGCTCAGGCCATATAAAACAACAGGTGATGTTTTAGCATAGCACAAAGTAACAGCAATGGAGAGGCAATTGATAAAATTACTTGGAACTCGGAACGTGTCTCGTAAATTCATTCTCACGTGGGGAAGTACGATCGGAGCTGAAATAAAAACACTTACTGCACTTTAAATGAATATATGAGTAGCCTACGAGTTGATGCCAACATAAATTTAATACCGTGTATTCAAAAACACTTCTTACATTACTACCACTAGTTCCTTATGATAGCCTTTTTTAATATTAAATTGTGAAAAAGTACTTAATTTGTTTATTACACAAAATAGCCTTGTTTTTAGTTTAAAATTTACAAGTACATATAGATATAGACCTAGGTGTTGTACAAGATACACAAGAGCTGTATACTGACAGATTAATGAGATCAGGGACCAAATTACCTATCCAAGCTATTATAAAGATGACGCCATTAAGAATTCAAAACTTATACACCGGTAAGTATGAAGCTTATGCAATATAAATTAAGTTACGCATCATATCGAAATTAAAGGTTTTTTACATATTTGTTTTTGTTGATTTCTTAAGAATATTGTAAATAAAAATCAGATAAAGTAGTCGAAAATGCTTTAAATTAATACAAAAGTAGTATTTTATATTCTTAAACAATCAAAAACTTCGACACTAAATTTTATACCTACAGTGTAAGTACTACTTTTGCCCATATTAAAATTTTGCATTTAAAGATTTTTTTCTTATTTTTCTAAAATTTGATCCGGATATTATTACCCTTTACTTATTTAATCTACTTACCATCAGATATTTTAAAGTATCATTCAAGGAAAAGAATTTACTTTGTAGCGGAAATTAATATTTTTGCTGTGTATAAGTCAAATATTCTTCACTTTTAACAATCACTTTGTTACCTAATTTTCATCGAAAAATGAGCTACTGGAGTGATCATCACAGTGAAACCCAAAGAGCTGATCCTTACGTCCAGAAAATTTTTGTGGGGTAGTTATAATATTGACTATAATATAGCGTCAGAATCAATAATATAAAGATAATATATAATTTGGTCCATTTTCATTCAAACTTGGAACAATAATCAATTTAAGTAATAGTCCAAGTAATCAGGGAAATTGTTGAACTTTTCAAAATGGCGGCAATTAGAAAACTTAACTATTTATTTTATATAGGCCTAAGTCTCTAATTTGTTGAAAATCTAATTTCAACATTGTAACAGCATTAAAATCTTCATAAAACAACAGTTAAAGATTTTGAATTTCACTAAAATAACACATCTGATGATGGCTAATTTTCGTATTTTCAATACAACTTAATTTGAAAATTTGAAGTGTTACTTAATGCTTGCCCTAACACTGATTACGATGGGAAGACACACTCTAAGTAATGTGTAAAGCAAAACGATATTGTCATTTGTTACATTGAAACCGGTGCACATTGTGGAAGAAACATTTCTCCGACGTCTTGCCAAAATCGTATCAGTGGTTTTAATTCAATTTCGTTGTTGTTACACTATCCGTTGCACCACGCTGAGTGAGAAAAACGAACTGCGGATGATTGACAGCTTACAAAAGAATGCTTGCTATTATTGCTGATTATGATCCTTCAGTAATGCACATCCTCATGATTTCTGGTTTTCACGGGCATTATAAAAACACTTCCAGAGGAAGTTAATGTCAATATCAAAAGTGTTCAAAGTGGAAGCCGGAAGGTCAAGTTTATTGACATTTATAAGTATACATAGCGAGAATAGTGAATGCACAATAATAGAATCTCATACAAAGATTTAGATAATTTATTTATTTATATAATGTGTTGTAATGCTTATGATGTTTGTGAATACACAATATGTACATAAAATATTAGTAATTTATATTTCACAATTTCATTTCTTTTATTTTATTTTTTTAATAGTTGAGCTCAATACGACAAGTGGACGGCTGAGTTCACAATATTTCTGTTATTTAGCCACGCCCACGGGCTCGACTATTAATCAGCCATAAATTCGCTTTGGAAAAAAAGAAATAAATTAATTGAAATTCGTAACCAACTTCAATAAATATTTTATTTTAATTTCATTAATAAAGCAGGGGTAGTTAAATTAACTGAACGCTGTTGATTGGGCTTAAATTATGCAATCAATAATGTAGTGTAAATGCAGCTACAAACGTTTGTTGATATGAATGCAAACGATGCGCTTAATTAATTCTGTTTGGATGATGCGATGGCAGTGCTGTTTCAAATATTAACATTAAAAAATTACAGCAAACAGCTGTATCGCTAACGTAATTAAAGCGAATTTCCAAAAATAGCAATATCACAATTTACAATTTTTATATGAAATATAAAAATATGGAAGTGACTTTGTCATCGGATAATGTTTCCTTAATTATAAAGTTTAATTCTTAATTTACTCCGATTGGATTTGAACGACACACAAATTGATCTCTTTGTTTAATAACTTTGGTAAGTTCTTTTCCAGCCAAATCAGTTCATCCCTTTCAAATTCAGAATGACAGTTTGGAAAATCTCTATGAAAATCATAACTTTTTACAATTTTCTTTAGAAAAATTGATTTCTTCATCAGCATTAAAGTTCGTATTAATCAACGTTTTAAATGCCATTGAAAATGTTTAATATTAATTTATGCAGGTGTTAATGCTAAATGCATGGTGAAATTGATTTTGAAAACAAATTTAAATTAATTTTTTTTTTGAAACTCGTTTTTATCACGTCAGCGAGAAAGTTGCAAACCACGATTAATATGGTACTTTCATGTGAAATAATTCAATTTAGAATTAAATGTAATGTTCATATTGGTAGTGAAATATTGGAAAATTAAAATGGACAAGTTTTAAACGTTGGTAAATTTGCAAATAGTGTTACGGTTTTGGAGCACCCTGTAGGTGATATTAGAAGCTTAGAAATGACGGTTTGTCATGAATCTAAGTAAACAATCAAGCCGTTGCTGCACTTGTGTAAAAATCGAAATATCTCAAAATCGGCAATAGATTTAAAAAAAAATATTCACCAAAATGTCGATATTGTGTACAAGAAAAAATATTAAAAATATTGTTATGCTAAAGTTATATTTAAAATGTCTATGATTTAATGTTTTGTGCCCTGTTATATTGTGGAGAACGTGCTGAAAGCGAGAGTTGTAGTTAAAGTAGAGATTGTCAGGCATTGCCAGCATGGGTGAGGGAGTGTGTCCCCTGTGGATCCTGGTGGTAGACTCACTCCTGCATCTTTTCTCTTTGGAAGGATAGACTACTATACGCAAAAATATTCAGATGATATGGTGGAACAGTATGGTAACACATCGCTGGAAGAAAATTGACGTCGCCAGGAGGATCTAGGGAATGACTAGGAAAACATGTTTCCACGATGCTAGTGGCCTCCAGTAGGATGAGTTAGTCAGTGGATTGTTGGAACTTTCTTAGGGCATCAATCTGCTGAACTAGTACTTAAAGAGTTTTAGTTCCACAACAGGTCAGTGGAAAACTTTAAAAACGCCTCATTTTCTGTCAGCCATTTTGAGTAATAATATAGGCCATTTGTTTTTTAAAGTACATTACAATTTTTAACATAGATAACAAACTGACTATAAAATTAATATGTAATTGTTTCAAACAATAATTTATCAGTAGGTTTTACAGTAAAAGAAAACTGTTTCAAAACGATTTTCAAAGTGGTGCACATTTTTATCACGAGTTCGAAGTTTATTTTCTTTACAAATCATTTACAAACATAATTTACTGATAATAATAGTTTACTAAAAATTAACGTAATTTTTTGTGCAATTGGGTTGTCCCACGAATTAGTAGAATTTATATTCAATAATGTAAGGTTTTGTGCAATGGATGCAACAAATGCGTGGCGAGACGGTATCGATTGCAAGTGAAGGCGCCGAAGCTTTGGCAACGAATAAAGTTTCTGATAAGGCTACGGTTGTTTGTAAAGTTAATGAATAAGTAGATACTTTACAAGGAAATGCCTCCTAGATATTGCCTAAATAAAGAAGGATTTCTACCTTAGCACCATTCTATTTGTTAAACAAGAGCGGCACGTTTGGACAGTAACTGGATTTGGTGGTAATAATCATTGCAGGCTTCTTAGTGCAATACCAAATGTTATAGTATCTTTATACTAACCATTTGACTGTATTTGTAGAACACACTTTATTATAACAATCAAGTTTTTCGTACTTTAAAGAAATAGTCTTGTTTTATGACTTTCTTACTTGTACAATATCTTCAACATGAAAGCTTTAAATTTTACAGTTTTATGTTTCATATATTTTATTACTTCTAGTTTATAAATTTTCTTAATCTAATGCTTGTATTATACGCTTAAATGTAAGTATAGTGCTATATCTTTATATGATGACCTACTTTTTTATACTAAATTTTATTAATGGAAATTTAAAATGTTACTACTATTACAATTTCAGACTGACTTTAGATTTTGGTCACTTTAAATTGAGCCATATGACTAAGAGATCAAATTTCCTAAATTTTATATAAAACATTTAATTTTTGATTTTATAACTCTAGTTCAATAAAAATAAACATATTCTCCAAATCATTTAATGTTTTTTAAAATCACTCAATAGATTTTCATAGTGTTAAATTATTTTTTCTGTTTTTTTGCCTTAATATCAAACTACCTAATGTTACACTAATACAAACTGACATACATTAAGTGCTTTATTAAATCTAAATTAAATTGAAATCAAGTTTTGACTGTCGCAAAAGTGTACAATGTTTGAAATGTAAAATATTTCAATAGTTCAAATTTGTATTTTTTAAATTACGAAGTCAGTACTTTGAAAATTACTGTTGGGATCAAATTAACTAATGAAATTAACGTTTTGAAAAACAGACGTCACAAAAACATATAGCATAAGTTACAAGGAAGTGAAGGGTGATAAAAATATGAATTGTCTTTTCCAAATAAAAAAAGCGTAGCACAGAAACACTTGAAAACCTTTTTTTTTTTTTTTTTTTTTGTTGCAAATATAAGCCCTAACATCATTAGCGAATAATAAACATATTTCACTGAACATAAATAATATTATAAATTATTTATTTACAGCCTTAGTTACACACATCCGTTAAACAGTGTTGCTTGTTTTATTGCATAAGAGCCGATCAGCAGGCGCACAGCATTTAAAGTATGGCTTGTATTTGTACAAGGTCAACTCCAAAATGTTAATTAGTCTTGTTAACCTAATGAGGATTATGAATATAAAAGTATATCGTGGATTTTCCTTATGTTAGCGCAGATTTTTCACTTTCATTCAATTTAAAGAGTGAAGTATTGCAATCGTCTCAAACATTAGATTATATTTGTATTTCATGACTCTTGATGCGCCCAAAATGTATTTTATAAATGTTCTTGAACCTTATCTTCAAAGGTTTTTTGGAATAAGCTATGTAGTCCCAAAATTAATTTGGCATTTAATAACTTAGGGAACAATTAAGAGTAAGTAAGAGACTAAAGTATACTTTTTTCGAAGGTAACTAAAACGACAGTGACTAAAATTTGACCAAAGGTGGCTCTTAAATAAAGTGTTGTGGTAAAAAATGTTCTGATTGGACACCATCGAGAAAACGAAATAAATCTTAATGGAGGCGCTCTTCCATCGTCACGTCATCCTGTCTGCAAAATGTAATTGTATTAGTTATAGAATATAACGTGACAAGAATAAAATGTAATATTTCTTTTGCTGTTATTTAAAAAAAAATCTTTGGTGATGCACCACTTAGAAGGAAAATGACGTGTGTCATTTTTTAATCTTCTTAAAACACATCTAATTTTAATTTATAACATTTTCATTATCTATAACAGGTGTTATTTAACATTTATAAAAGTAAAACATTTCCAAGATTCTCAAATGTTCTTACAGGAACCTTCAGTGCCTCCACAGAAAGAGCGAAAAACGCGCATTGTAATACACTGTTTCGGACACTAATTTTTATTATTATTATTCATGATTGAAAATCATGTTGAATTATTTCTAAAACTTGCGATTTTCTGTAACAGATCTCTCTCTCTCTCTCTTTCTCTCACTCTCTCTAAAAAAAAGTAATTTTTAATAATAATTTCTATATTTTAAAATATTGGGTAATTGTAGTAAAACTTTCTTAATTTCGCAAAATTATTTCCTCCAATATCGTTTTATAAATACAATCCGAAAGAGTGTTGCATGAAAAATTGTATCAAAAGGAGCACAACATACGGCTTATGATGTTAGGTTAGATTACAAACTAGAGGAAGGGATTATCACTGCGAACCTGTTGTGGAACTAACCCTTAGTAGATTGATGCCCTTAATAAGTTTCAAGAATTCACTGACTAGCTCATCTTGCTGAAGGTCCATAGGATCTTGGAAACCAAAAATCCTTCGCCTCCTGCTAGCAAGAGCCTCACATGACTTATGTGTCTTGCAGTGTCCTCCTCTTTACTGCATATCCTACACACCGTTTCTCCTCGGTACATACCTATCCTGTTCATGTGTACTCTCATACCACAGTAGCCCTGTAATTAACCTTATGATTTTCTTAAGTTGTGCTCTGGCCAAGATGTTTGCCGCCCCTCTAAATCCTTCATGAGTAATCTCACCTAAGAGGCTCTTATTATGGGAATGCCCATAAAGATTACCCCATCTTGAATCCTGTTGCTTGTTAATCCACCTACTGATAACAGATCCGGCCAGAGATCCCTAAAGCCTACTCGGGTCCGACAAACTCTGATGCAGATCCCAGTCCAGTCAGTCGATCTCCCTGACCCATTTTCCCAGGGAGAGAGCACTGAGGTTCTCCCGACACTCCCAGACCAGTTTGAATTGAATTATAGGACCCGCAAGTCCTCTGACTGCTGTCCAATCATCGGTATAAATATGAATACTTGTCTTCTTGAAGGCCCGTCTCAAATTCTCCCGAACACAGTCATTAATGGTCATTACTTGAGCTTTGGAATACTGGTAACGACTTTTTCATCCTTGTCTTTGTCTGGGAGCCATCTGTATATCACACTAGATCTCCAGAGTTTTACAACATACGATTTTTCTCCTAAAATGTCATCTCAACATCGAAGGGTCTAGAAAGCATCAGAATCAAAATTTAATACAGTTTTAAACATAATTTCTTCGATTTGAAAAAATTAGTTCAATATGAAGACTTGGGATTCGGTGTAGAAAATATGAGATACAAAATTACAGCTCGAGAATAATAAAAATAAAACTAGACAATTTACGGTTTTTATATGATCAAAAATTTTACGAAATCGTTTTTAAACAAATTTGATAAATTTGGACAATTTTCTTACTTTCTTATTGTAAAAAAATAAAATAAAAATGACACGGTTTAATTTTTCCATATATTATCCTATTATATAATATAAATTTTTATTCTTCCCTATATAAATCTGTATCAAGTCTAATTCAAATTTCTTCTCTTATTTATTATTTGCATGGTCATTAATTTGATTCTTTTTTAATAGATTGTTTCGCCTATCTGAGTTTTGTGAATTATTTTTTTGACATTCAAAAAAAATCTTATTCATATTTCTATAAACTAGTTCCAATTTAAGAAGATAGGATCAGCAGATTGGTGCAATAAAACAGCAACGTAAAACTAAATATTGAATCGGACGACAGATATAGGCCCTACTTGTTTTATGTGAGGTTCCCAACGGAACGTATTTCATTTCATGCTTCGCTAGATTTTCACATTTTGTGATTACTTTCTCCTTTCCTTTAAGTATAGTAACTTCTTTTCAGTCTTTTCGTTTTAATAATCTGTTTCAGTACTTACTAATCGATTAGTAATGTTTTTGATGTTACTGTAACAAATAGCATATATTCTTTTGTGTTATTAAGATGAATCATACAATGTTCCAGACAAATCGACGGTTTAATTAGTTTTACTTAACTTGAAACGTTTGATTTCTCAAATAATTTGACAGTATATTTTAATCCGTAAGCTTGACATTTTCTGTCAGGTCGCTACAATTTCAACTGAACAATAAAATCAAATAACTGCTTATTTTGTTTATTTTATTTAGTCTATTTTTATTTTAATTTATTCCAGTAAGACTAATGAGGAAGATTGTAAAACTGCAGTATCTAACCTGTAAGTAACCTTGAGATGCGCAAGTTCAGAAAAGCAGTGGCTGACCGGTGACTGGCTAAACCTTGGACAGGCTAGACCTAAATGCACTACTTAGTGAAAAGAACATGTATTTTTTTATCAATAATGACTTAAAAGTTCATATTATTCAAAAAGTAAAGATTTGTCTGTTAATTCAATATTGCATATCTTTATTTTGGGCCTCAAACCTCTCTCTCTCTCTCTCTCTCTCTCTCTCTCTCTCTCTCTCTCTCTCTCTCTCTCTCCCCAGTTAGGACCCAACAGTTAATTTCGTGCTTCATCTGCTACTGGCCTTAGCCAATAATTGATTCTCTCCTCTAATTTCCAATTAGTACTTTTCTCTGAAGTAAATGTTTCCATGTTCGATTTCTCATTTTTTCATCATTGTTAACAAATAATTTGTTGTGTTTCTAAAAATTATAAACAGGTTAATAATTTATGTGCTGCAAGCAAAGTGATGTAAATTATAAGGATGTTTAAAACATTTATTATTTAAAAAAATGTATTATGTTTTTATAAAATACTACTACTACTACTACTGCTACTGCTACTGCTACTGCTACTGCCACTGCCACTGCCACTGCCACTGCCACTGCCACCGCCACTGCCACCGCCACCGCCACCGCCACCGCCACCACCACTACTACTTTTAATAATAATAATAATAATAATAATGAAAATACATGCAAAACTAAAACTTATACTTTAATTAATAATTATTCCTATACTTCACGACACTTAAACAGAGGTGATATATAAGTTAAAGTAATAACTAAACTAATACATAACCTTATTTTTTACTTTACATTATTTCGTTATTTATTATTTGTGATTTTCTTAAATTTTATCATAATGACCTTAATTTTACAATAAATATGACACAACTCTCAGATAAACCATTTTTTAATATGTCTACTAAAAAATACTGTACACGTACAAGATAATTTAAATTAGCTTCTCATTGATAATTAGAAGTTCCTGAAAAACACATAAGGAATCCTAAAGCTGTTTGCACTTAAATACTTTAGAATTATTATAATTTTCAATATTGAAAACATTACTTTTCAATAAATAACCAAAAACTGTCAACAGAATCTAGTTATTATATGCCTTCAGGATTTTTTGCACACAATTTATGATCGAATTCTAGTGACAACCATTTTCCATTCTTTAAATGTGGTATGTGTTTTAATTAAATAGTAATAAACATCCTGCTTCATACCGGAGCGTACTTTGAGCAATTTTGCAAGCTTCCATTGGCCAGAATCTGCAGAGCAATGGGAAAGTAATAATAAAACTATTTAACTTATAAACAAAACTATTTATTTATTAATTAAATATAATTGGATCTAGACAATAAAAATAATTATAACAAAAAACTTTATAATTTTTTTTCTGAAAAATATTATGTTTATTATACTTCAGATGCTTTTTCAGTTATCATGTTGTTATCTTCAGTGCGTTTAAAGTCAGCTAAACTAAACTAAAAAAAAGTAATGAGTTGATGATAGGGCGCCACTTCATTATTTACACGTGAGCTTTGTTTCTATTGACAAACAGGGTTTCACTTGCGTCTATAGTGTTTATAAACCAAATGGTTTAATACGAAAATGAACCACGACCGCCGTCAAATTTCTCAATTTCAACGGATTTTGAAAATAAAAAAAAAACTAATTTATGCAGTTATTAACGACAATTACGATAGTGAAATCAAATTTTCAAAAACATTTAAGACGTAAAAGTTATGAATTTTTAACGATTTGAAATGGTATCAATTTAGTAACTATTGAACCAGTGTTGCTGGTTAACGAACTTATATGAACTTATATAATCCATATGAATCAAATCGGACGAAAACTGAGAAAGTGACACACACACACACACACACACACACACACACACACACACACACACACACACACACACACACACACACACACACACACACACACAATTAAATACAAACTATAAACAAAGAAAAAAGTAAATATTAATTAACTACTTTATCTATTTTCATTTTTGTACATAATATACACTAAGATGGCAACTACGAGTAACTGATTAGGATCAGAAAAACCTGTTGTAATTTCACTCAATTTCCTAACCAGACCTCTTATAGTGACACCCAATTTTCTAACGCTTAAAATATCAGACTTTTAAAAATTTAGATTTTAGTTTATTTTCAATTCTAGTTTGAAATGCATTCCTTTAATAATGGTAGGTCAAGTTTTTCATTAATTATTATATGGTACTAACTTGCGATTTGTGTAATACGGTACCATCCAAGTTTTGTTTTTGCACTATCCAATTGAACTTATGGTTTTTGGATAATGTAATATGTTCGTCTATTTTGTTATATTTAATCTCATGTTATTCTTACGTTCATTTATGCTTATATTTATCACTAAAATCAACTTCCACAATAAAGTGAACAAGTCATTTTATATATCTTCCTTAAAGCAGCATATGTACAGCTGCTTACCGCTTGAATTAACGCCTGCAAAATGACGTGAAGGACATTGTCTAGAGGCCAACTGTGTATTTCCTGTCTTGCCGACTATATACGCGTATAAGGTGAAGCAGTGCGACACGAGAGTTTGAGATAAATCATTTAATTTCTGGAACAAATAATTACAGATAGTATATCTTATTATTCAAAAAATACCAATTATAAAAAGCGTGACTCTGGGTTTATGGAAGATGCATCATATCCTAACAGATTTTCTTTTTGGAGAGACTCCTGATTAAGGTGTCCATACTGTCTTTAAATGTGCCATGAAAGGTTGATAATGTACATAAGGATAAAATAGAATTACTCAAATAGAATAGTTCAAAAATTTAACAACTAAATTAACAACATATACTGCATCAATATTTATTCTCGGCTGACTGTAACTTATTTTGTGTTTTTACTCTTGTGATGCGTTTCGAAGTGACTCGACTTTCAAACACTACAAATGAATACGCCATGAAATTTCTCATTTGTATAAATAGCTAAAGGTTACTAAAACTAATGATGGCGACTTTTTACAAAACAACACTTTCCTGGCAACATGTCAAATTGTATGCGTAAGTAATGTAGGGCAGCTTTTGTTTTAGACTGAATATGTTTCAGCGCTTGGACTGAAGCACAGATTATTCCTTTCTCAAACTTCATCGTGCCGCCTACGTGCCGAGCATACCCAGTTAGGCCACGGAGTAATCAGTATGCGCCAGGTCCCTACCCTACACCAGAGTATTGATTTGCATTGCAAAGTTTTGAGTATTGGCAGAGATTCAAATATTTTGTCCTTTAAAGATGTCCTTGATAAGCGTTAACTACGTTACCTTATATAATTTTACATTAAATATTCTTAATGCATTTAAAAAGTGGAATTACACTTAATATAAGACAGAGTTCATTGACTTAAGTTGTTATCATTCTTGACTTGTCATTTCAATTATTCACTGATAAACGTTCCATCCAACTAGACCATTAGGGAGCTGCAAGTTGTGTTGATCAGACTGAAGAGTGCTGACACTTTCGTGAGTTACACTAATTAATATTATCACAGGCAAGTAGAAGCTACTTGAAGACAAGTGCACTTTAGTAAGTTTTTAAATTATCAAAGTTATATAAATAAAATAAAATAGTTACGTTTCATTCTTGTGTTATATGCTATGAATACAAATTAAAATAGAATTTAGTTATAAAGGCAAACATGGTGAGCTCAATTATACTTGAAAGTATAAGTATCGGTAAATAAACAAAACTGCCGATACTGGGCCATGTATAATCCACAATAGTCGCATTAACGGCCCCTGTATAGCCCTCGAGTGACGGTCTGGTGGCTGACGGTCGAGTGACAGTCCTCATGCTAAATGTAGCGAAATTGACCTTTTTGATGAACATGATGTCACTGTTGCCGTTATATCTGTTCATTACATCAACATGACCACCAACTTTTTTTGCCAGAACAGAGGCAGGGAATAGTCACTGGAAGTGTATGGTTTCACAAAACTGAGTTCACAGAGCAAAGGCCTCAATAAAGGTCTTCGGGAGATTTCCAGTCATCTTTTCGGCGATGTGCCCTAGCCACCTCGTTCTTCTGACTTATCGGGAAATGTATGATGTTATGAGCAACTTCGAACATGGGCTTGAAATTTGCATTCGAGAAATAGGTAACCATTTAAGTAATGTTATTTACAGAACTTATTTAAATAAAATGGCATAATGTTACAAATATTTTAATGTTAATATATAAGCAGTTCGTGAAAAATCAACCGAGTACTGATTATTCAGGCTTTCGAAAAGATGTTAGTTCCCAGAATCAGCCTGTACAAAGAATTCATCAAACAAAAAAATAAAAAAGAACGAACATATGAATTCTAATAACACAAAATTTGCTCTTTAGTGCAGTAAATAATATACTCAAATCACACATCACTTTTTTAATCTTGTAATACCATTGAGTTTTGGAATCTAAAAAAATCATAATTCCAGAATTATTATAATAATAAAAAATGTTTAAAAATTGTGGTTAATTTTTAATAAACTACATTTAATTTTGAAATGATTACATTTTTAACTTAAATCAGACGCTGAGACTAAATATTTACAATTTTTTCGAGCTTTTGTAACCCATTGAATGTTTTTATGCGGCAGGAAAACGTGTATATTTAAGCAAATTGGTGTGTACTTAAAGAACCTAAACTTGTGTTTTCTAAGGTGAAAAATATTTATGAAATATTTCCTGAAATATTTTGGAACTCTGGGGGATCAAATCCGGCCTTAAGATTTTTACACTAGTGAATATGACATACACGTTAACGAAAAAACTTTTTCATACATTCAAACGCATTTTTGTTTGTTTGTTTGAATAAACTTTGTAACTTAAAAACTGCTACCAGTTATAATAATATATCATAGGTTGTGCAAATTAAATTCAAGACACGTTCTTAATTTAAAAAAGTCCACATTCCACAATGAATTTTTATATAATCCTTCATCAGCAGGAGGGAACCTGAATGAGACTCCTTTCATTCAATCTGTGATCTGTAAATTAGTTGATCTATTGTTAAGAATAACACAATGAACAGATTGGCCTTTTATTGTGATTGGGTCAAGGAGCTTGATCTGCGGCTTTGTGCTTAGAAGCATAACATCGAAAATGCGAATACTTTGCCTTGTCAGTGTTTAATTTGAAAAGAAACAAAAACAATGCTGTTGCAGTATACTGGGCACAATTCTTGTAACACGGAATTGTTTATTGATATTTTAGTCGTAACAAAACTGACATGTATAATAAAGAAAGGAATTAAAAACATCATAGAATACTAAACATTCTGAAAACATACAAGTTTTTCTCGGTTTTATACTATTTTTAGGAAACATGAGTTATTAACAAGAAACAGTTTAACAATGAAAATGATCTTCGACATTTCCTGACTACTCCCCTCGTTTGTAGTTACAAATTTTTCCACTGTACAAATTAGTTTTATTTCCTAAGTATAAGTAAAAATTAATTTTTTATGTAAAAATTATTAAAAGTGAAACATTTATAGTTCTTTGGTGAGATCATAAAACTTACAACTTATTACAGTCCTCTAACCTGTTATGAAATTGTTAAGGTGATAGCTAAATAGCTTCAAACAAGAATGAGTTTGCTTAGTTAAGAATAGCTAGGTCGTTAAATACAAGATAAAATACAGATTTATAACTTTAAGTCGTTAATGAATTTCTCAATTCATTTGGCTGGCCAACGCACTCAAGGCAAACATGCAGTTTCCAATTATTTCATACCACGATAAACATCAGCTTCTATATTCAATAAATCAATGTTAATCTGTTTTTCAAGTTCTGAGAGTTTTACACACACACACACACACACACACACACACACACACACACACACACACACACACACACACACACACACACACACACACACACACACACACACACACACACACACACACACACACACACACACACACACACACACACACACACACACACACACACACACACACACACACACACACACACACACAAACACACAAACAATCACACACAAACACTCAAACACACACACACACACACACACACATATATATATATATATATATATATATATATATATATATATATATATATATATATATATATATATACAATTTTTTTAAAAATATGCATATACATAAGTTAAAGTGTTTAAAAATTAAGAAAAACTGCTTAAAATGTCACATTAGTTTTAAAACGTATTAAAGCTAGTGTTAGTACTAACAAAGAATCCAAAGAAAGAGAAAAACTTCTAGTGTTCATGACGAGGCCTGACGTGACAGGATTATCGGAAAAGATTAGGTGTGTTGCTAGAAAATGTAAAATCCGAACCGCTTTATATATAAAAAATACTGTTCGTCAAACCGTTAAATATTTCGTTACGTGGCACGTAAGACAGTAAAAACTGTATTTTCAGTATAAAATGTTAATGTTTTAGGCAAAACATAAGTTATACAACAAACTTTCTAAAAGTAAGAATTTTACTTTTAGGTGAGAATTTAACCCTCTAGGTGAGGTTTTAAAAAAGAATGTATGGTTAGGAATCTTTTGATGGCAATTTTGGACCGATAAAATTTAATCTTGGTTCGAAAACCGACTGTTGTAATAGCTTGAACAAGTTCGTTAACACCAAACCCCCTAAAAAATAAGAAAAGAACACGCGATTAGTTCTAAGTAGAAAAATCAAAATGGCCAAACATATTTATAGGTGTAAGGTTTTCGTTTCGTTTTTTTTTTTGTGATTTGTGTTTTCCTGCTCACATGTACTTCTGAACTAATGCACGTACTTTTCCAAGTTATTACATTTATGGCAAATTTGAATCGAATCTGACCGACGATAGTGTGAGATCTGACAAACGAAAGTGAGTTAACATACGCCTTTGTGTATCTTTCTGAATACATACAAGCTGAAACGCTGTAGATAATGCCAAATTTACAAATTTATTACAAAATGAAATTTGCAGATATTGATTCCGTCATCATACATAAATTTATTGTTATTTATCTTTCGATAGATTTACTTTTTTGTTCTGATAATGTATATACAAAATAGTACAGTAATCTTATTTACTTTTTCGCAACAAGCAAGTGTTATTAGTACTTAATTTCTAAAGTTTTTACGAATATATATATATATATATATATATATATATATATATATATATATATATATATGTTCGTCATAACTGACGAATATAAGATTAAAGAATTTATTCTAAGCCAGAATGAGAATGTTAATTTGATTTACTTCGAAATTCTTTTTATATTCTTCTTCTTTTCTGCTAGGATTATTGTCACTATGTTCAGTATAATAATCTGTCTTCCCTAGCTTCGTCAATTCTACTTTCGTTGACGCGTTTCGGAGAAACTCCATCTTCAAAAGAAATAGGGAAGGCAGATTATTATACTGAACATAGTGATTTATTTTATTTTATTGATGTAAGCAACTAGTGAAGCTTTCGTAGTTTTGTGTTGTTAAACAAACTAGGCCTATTGTATATGTTCAAAACATCATTAAAACTGATCTCTAAATGCACTTCAGTGATACTTTTTTCTTTTTAACTTACACGTTAAATTTATGGCAAGAAGGCTCGCAAGTGATTCTTGTAAGCAACAAATTTGGAAACTTTTTGTCATTGCCACAGTTTAATTAAAGGCCAAACTGATTATCATACAGCTCTCAAACTGATAAGAGCCTTTATTCTTTTCGTGTTGTTCTTGTGAATGTAAGATTTAATCAGTTTATTACCGTTTTAATGGAAAAGTTTTGCACAGTTCTGAAGAACACTCTTCGTTCAATTGAAAATATAAAAACTTCACAATTCTTGTTAACTGTTTAAAAGTGTTTTTTTTATCTAAGGAGCAACGGTTTCAACACACACACCGGTCTCATTTTTATCGAATTTCCAGTGAAAAATGAGCTATTGGAGCGGTCGTCATGGTAACACCAAGTCCAGGGGCCTTACAATGAGCACTGATTATGAACACAACTTCTATTAGCACAAGCACTATGAGAACACAACTTCTAGATGAGGTTTTAAAAAAGAGTGTATGCTTAGGAATCTTGTGATAGCAATTTTTTTTTTATATAATTTTTAAGCTTGGTTAGAAAACCGATTTTGGTAATAGCTTGAACAAGTTCGTTAACCAGCAAAATCCATTAAACAGTCACAAAATGATCTTTAAGATCTATTAAGATCTTTAAAAACTTGCAACTTTTGTATCTTGTTTTTTTAAAAATTTGACTTAAACATCGTCATCAGCGTTAAAATCTGTGTAAATTAGCATTATAAATTTTCAAATTCGATTCAAAATAGCAAAACAATCTTTCAATTGTCAGGTCTCTATTTTGTATTTTTAATGCAATTTGAAAGTTGTATTTATTTTATTTTGTATACATAGGCCTATAGGCCTACATTAAAAAAATACAAATCAAATTGTATCTTTTAAATTTATCAATAAAGCAAAACAAATACAACGAGTTTGTTCATCCGTTTTATTATTATTATTTTTTATTATTATATTATTATTATTTTATTATTATATGCTGCAGAATTACCTTTTAGATTGAAACTGCATACGCAGTGTTTATTAGAGAAACTTTACATAATCAGATAATTAATTATTAAATTATTTAAATATTTGGGTACATAATCAGTAAACATTTTAAATAATTTAAAATTAAATACTAAATTTTATTTCAAACGGCGTCTGAAATCAAGAGTGTTTAATAATACTTGAAACTAATTAACTGTTAAAGATTTAAAATTGTGAACAAGTTTTTTAAATTTATTTTTATAAACATAGACGACATAAACGAATAGTGTAGTACTCAGTCCTACAACCCACTGTTGCAAACTGGAGGAGTGTTTACGACTGTTGTCACAAAAGAAAAGAGAGGATAAAACAGATAGACAGACAGACACTGGTTTAGGGAGGAAACAATAAAACTTTTGTGTTGTTAAGCACATCAACTGAGGCTACGTTAAACTCGACAGAATTCCTTATTTAGCTGCACAGTGCAGGTTGAAAGTTTATACTCCTTACAAAATGTTTGCAAAAAAGCAATACGGTTACAAATACAGTTTATTTTTAAAATATATTCCTAGTAAGAAAACAAAACAAAATAAAGGCGTTAAAAAATACATTTCTTTAAGTCAGTACTTTGGATTTTTTAATTGTTATAGTTCACACAAACTGACTGTGAGTAGTAATTAAAATTTTTAATAAAATTAAACAAAGTTTGAGAATGTTGAGAAAATTTGTAAAAATTGGATAAAAAAAATTAAAATCATGTCATATTTTATTTATTAAAATTATTTTTGTAAATATTTCATTAGTGAAGTATTTTTAATTAACACGTAGTTAAAGAGTTTTGCAATTATGCAGTTATGAATAGGAATTATGACGGTACATTAATAGTACATTAATTTTGCATTCTGTATGCTAGGTTCTTTATAATTTTTTAAATTTCTAATTTAACATAATATTCGTTTTAGCTTTTTTGTATTACATCGTTTCAGATTAATGCAATAAGTTAATTATTCAGATTATAAAAATATACTAAATATTATTATTGTTTATGTTATGTCGATGAAACGGTTTCCTTAGCCTTTAATAAAGTAAAGACTTGCATTTAGAAAAAAGTCTTGTATTTTAAAGTATTTTGTAAAACTTAAACAAAACAAAAATAATAATACATGCTAAAAATAAGAAACCCGTTTTAAAATAAGAAAAAATACGGTATAACCATAACAAAGAAAACTATAATCATGTGATAATGCCAACACATGTGCCTATGCCAGCTTTGGTCATTGTTGCCTTAGCAACAGTATTGATTATTTAGGTAGAATCAAGTAATTTTAGAAGTTAAAATTATATTAACACGAGTGAAGGAAATATTTCTTGAGCACTATTTTAATCATACACACATGGTTAAGTAAAACGGGTTTAGTTTTTTCTCACATTGCAAATTAATGCCAGGAGCTTTTTAACGTCCATCGCCAACAAACAAGGTAATGCTCTTAAATATAGAAAAATTCCGTCGAACTGTAAGCGTTAAAAAGTTGTACTGAATGTTCAGTAACAGCAGCAATTAATTAATTAAAATCAAGAACGTCTACTAGATCAAGTATTCACACGAAGTACTACTCGACTCACTTCATTTAAAATGTCCTTTGGCCGTACTTCAACGAGGCATATGTTCTATTGGTGGGTTCCTTTACAAAATACAAAGTGATAATAGTTAAAAAAATATAGATAAAAGACTAGGGTACTATTTTACCTTATTAGCAATGGTGGATGATAGTCCGGCAATTTTGTCTGTGTTTGGTATTCTGATCTGGTCCACATTCATTATCATTAAACGAATAGCTTGTTTTCCTGATTTCATTTAACTAGATATAATTATCGATAAACCATCACCCAGTGAACGTGTGACCACATGGTGTGCGGTATCTGTGAATGGCATCCTGGGTCTTAATTTCGTTAAGAATGACTAACAGAATCAGTTGAATGTAAATTGATTAGACAGTTGAATGTAAATAATAAATCATGACAATTTGATTCCTAGTTCGTACTTGAGTATGGTATAGAAATCAAATTGTAATAATTTTTCATTTAGGTACTTCAACGTTTCTGGCTAGCATGAAACGTATTTCACCAGTGGTTCCAGCAGAATACCTTTACTTGCCTCACCAGTGGTTCAGAAAGATGCCTCAATTTACTCCACCAATAATTTAGCAGGATGCCCTACTTGCTTCACCAATGGTTCCAACAGAATACCTCTATTTGCCTCACCAGTGGTTCAGAAAGATGCCTCAATTTACCCCACCAGTAATTCAGCAAGATGCTTCTACTTGCCTCACCAGTGGTCCCAACAGGATGTTCCTATTTGCCTCATCAGTGGTTCCAGCAGGATGCTCCTACTTGTTTCACCAGTGGTTCCAGCAGGATGCTCCTACTTGCTTCACCAGTAGTTTCAGCAAGATGCTCCTATTTACCTCATCAGTGTTTCCAGCAGGATGATCCTACTTGCCTCACCAGTAGTTTCAGCAAGATGCTCCTATTTACCTCACCAGTGTTTCCAGCAGGATGATCCTACTTGCCTCAGCAGTGGATGAGGATTGATTGATAAAGTCTTCGGAAATCGTGTGCTACTATTTGGAACAAACTATAACTCTTAATTCCTTTGATCGTGTGGGATTTTCTGATTAAAAGATTTTTAAACAAAAACCATAGGTAAATATTCGTACACTATGCGAAAAGACTGTAGCAGTCGTAAAAGAAATAGCCCAATCCTTTTTCGAAGACATGTTTGATAACCTTCTCAGACTACATGTACTGCTTAGAACATCCAGTATCTTTTAATTTTTAAACTATTTCATTTATTTTTAACCATATTTACTTAAAATGTTATTGTAAAATAATTTATTTTTATTTAGGTTATACTATACTTAGAATAATTTTAAAACCATAGGTAAGTTGTAAGAGGTCCGTTAATATAAGTAGCTGCAAGACTTCACGGTTCTAAACTGTTAATAAAGTGTTGTGTGGGAAATACCGGACAAGGTTATACTTTCCAGTTGTTATGTTTCTTTACCTTTGTTCACAGATAATAAATAGGTAAGCGTAGGCTAACGTGCAAGGCGCAGTTTAAATAAATTGGCTAAACATACCTGACACAATCAGTAATCAGTTGAAAGTGCCATTTTCGACAAGGGAATTTGATTTTATTTAAACCGTATTCGTAAGCACATGTTTATTGGAGACGTTTATAGTGATAAGATTTATGATCATGACTTCTGAAATATACAGGATGTTTCACAAAAACCCTGACAAACTTCGGGGAATGGATCCTTAGGTCAATACACAAAAAATATATATGTAAAAATAGGTCCTCAACCCATATATTTTCTATTTACAACTAAAAATTGATTTGTTTCAGTTTTATTTGTATTTAATGCATTTTATAACTTTAGACCTTTTAAAAATTAGTGAAAATATGTTGTTAAAACATACAGGACTAGTTAGAGAACAAAATTACATACCCACAAGCAATAACCTAAAATATAAAAGCGCGGAAAGTGCTGGAAATACTTTAGAATTAAAAAATGTTATCAGCGTAACCTCAAATTGCTACCGTACGAACGTAGATAATGTGTTTTTGATTGCTAAAACGATAGAAAAAATTTATTACAAAAAAAAGTATCAAGGACCTAACTAACACGGTTGTTGTGTGAAGAACCTGACACGGTGTTGGGTGAAAAACGTATTTAATTAACCTGGCGCTATTTTAACAACGTTTTTACTACAAGAACGAACAAATACAAATTAAATAATGCCTATTAGAATGTGATGAGCAGGAGAATGTAATGAGAAGTCGGTGCAGGATATCTAGTATGTTTCATGCAATGTGTTTACATTGCAATGACGTCACAATATAGTTATGTAAAAACAGTCTAAAGTCGTGTAGAAATCTTTAAAAAAATATTTTCCACGGGTGAATTGGTACGTAATAAAATAATATTCAAAAATTACTGTTTAAACAACAACCTACACTCTATAAATATCTATACATAAAAATACCTAAATAAGTAATCACAACGTTTTAAGTGTCGGTGATTGTCCATTTTGAGAATTGACGAGAAAATAATAGAAATAAATTATATAGTACAAAAATATTAGGTTATCTGACCGAGACGGATCTAGCTGGCGAGTTCAGGACGTTTACGATACGACTGAAAAAAACAACGTAATTTATGATGTAAACACCCGAAAAAGTGTTAGTGAAAGGAAGTCGTAAAAAACGGGACACAGATACTTCGATTAGTTTACAAAATCACTGAAAAGCCGCAAATTATATAAAAATAGGGTCAACAAAAAGTTTCCACGGCAACCATAGCGAGCAGCTGGAAAACTCACAAAAACCTTTATCTTTATCCGTTTACCATTTATATTTGAAGTAATAAAAACATTATTGTATGACTTTTTTTATTTAACGAAGATGAAAATAATTAAAATTATTTAAGGTGTCTAAAATACTCGAATTAAACGTATTGTACAATTAGAAGTTGGCTCAGCGGATATTTTGCATCTGGATAACAAAATATCGGAAATAAACATTTCATTAAGTATGCAAAATTTTGCGTCAATTTTAAATTAGAGCAAAAGTAACTCAATATATCGGCGTCTAATCGGCGTAAATTATTTTCAAAAACAATTGTTGGATTTGAATATGTGAATCGGATTTTTGGATCGATTCTGAAAAGTTTCTCTAAACATTTTTTGTGGTCTATTGTGAATGTAAGACATAGTTATGGAGAAATTATATGTAAATTTAAATGACTTAAATTTAATATAGGTACTAGTACTTTTAAATTGTTACGTATTTGACTAAAAAAAATAGTATAAGATTTATAGTAATAATTGATACGTGTTAATAATTTTAATTGATCTTTTTTATTTAAGCACCCTTTTATCTTGGTTTACAAACTCGATCTCAGATTTATTTATATTTAAAACTTTACAGCTTCAACTATTTACACACTCAAAGTTACCACTCATACTATTATCTAATCTATAGAAGTTTATCAGTGTTTATCAGTTTATATCTGTCACAAAAAGTTCATTTCTCTTGCGCAAATTAACTGTTTGTTATTAACTCTGAAAATTGTATTATTTATAATTTACAAGAGTTTTCTCAAACAGTTTTCTTCCTGTAACATCCACAACTAAATATATAAAGATTTATATTAACATATATCACTAGATCAGTGCATTTAAAATTTCATTTAGATTTGCATTTTACATTTAAATTCATATATTTCGTCTTGATATATAACTTTTTTAAATCTGAAGTATTAATCCTGTGAATTTTAATACAATTTTAAACTGACGACTTTAAACTGATGCTCTGGGAAGCTTGGCTTGGCTTCTGTTATGACGTCATAATATGTTTTATTTTCTTTGCATCTTTTGGCGTGAAAATTATAATCAGTTTTATCATTACTATCAAAATTTATAAAAAATATTTAGCTTATTTTGTTAGTATTATCATTTTAAACTTTTAATCTAACCATTATTTCTACTTAATATTTTTCCATTCTCCATTTATAACTCAATTTTAATAGTCTGTTTAATGTTCTGCATTATACCTGTGGTCTATCTATGTTGTCTTTAATTTTGTAGGGTGTCATTTTAGTTCGATAACTATTGTTACTGCCGTTTTACTCGATTTTCTCTAGTCATCAAGTGTATATAAAAAAAATCACTTTGCAAGTTTTAAAATATTAACATAATCTCTTATGAATTTCTCATAAATAAAATTTTATTTACCGCTTAAAATCTACACAAATTTACATAAATTGATTTCACCACACGCTTCAACACTTACAACGTTTCAAATGACATATAATGAAATTTTATGTACAAGTTTCTAACCTCAATTTAAGTTCGATTATTTTTATAAGTATTAAATTATTTTTAAACATTACTATCAGTTGTGATTTTATAACTGTTTATGTGATTATGTTTAGAATTTTAATTTCTTAATAGTGCTCATGATTAATTATTATTTAATTTCTTATTTCCACTTTGCCTAGATTTTAAGTTAATCTTACCAAAGCTAAGTTATTACAATGTTTGTTTTTATTATATTTTTAGACTTCTTACTGTTCTGAATCATTATTCTAACCTACACATTTATCATTTTGATATGTTTAAACAAAATAAACATATAACAATTGTAACTTCAAGCATCAACCTCTATAATAGGTTAGGTCTTAAAATATCATTACAATAAATATAATTTATTACATTCTATGCCATACGTTTTATGATTAAAGGTTACAATGATTAAAAAACTTAAATCAGGATTATTTAATGATATTAAGTATTTTACAATAATTTAGTTTATTTATCGAATAACAGATTTACTGTTTCGCTGTAATACTTTCAAAATAAGAACACAAATTTTTATTGGTTAAACAACTACAATATGAACTTTACTTATAATAATTCAATTGTTGAATCAGAACAAAAAATTTAGGCGCATGGGTCATATACAACTTTACTTAGGGCTTAATATTTTATTACTCCAACTTTCTGCTTGTCCTTTAACTTTCCTTTTTAAGAGTCCTTATTAGGCATTACAAACATCTGTTAGTAATGTTTAAACTATAAATAAAAAAAGGAGTGGTTCATCAACTTGGGAAGATTTGCACTTGTCACAAGAGGCTTTGCGAGTGGCGCGAGACTCAGGGAGGAGAGAATTGTTGCCAACCTTCTTAATTTGTTTGTATTTTTATTATTTATATTTTGAATTTATTATTTATTATTTTATTATTTATATATTATATTATTTATTATTTTATTTTATTATTTATTATATTATTTTATTATTTATTATTATTTTATTTATTATTTATTATTTTGAATTTATTATTTATATTTTTATTATTTATATATCTTCAGCTTTAAATGAAATAATAGAAGCGTTGTCAGAAAAACTTAAACAGAAGCACTGTAAAGAAGTATTTCTTGGTTTAAAATATAGTTTGTGTTTGTTATATTTTCTAAATTCAAACAGGGATGTAGAACTGCAACACTAAGCGTCCTCTCCAACACAGTTCCCGGGGCAGCTTGCCGGGGTTACACCACTCTTCGAGCTGCTCTAATTTAAGGATGTAAGTTTTGATTTAATTTCAAATAAAATATATTCTTTTAAATAACAATTACATGATCAATAAATGAAAGTAGTTCTTCTTAGTTATAGTATAAACATTTATGTTTGTAATATTGGCTACCCAGATAACCAAAGAAATATTTTGAAGCCTTTTTAAGCCCGAGGACGTCCTATTTGTCTTTAGGCAACTCTATAACCATTAGTACCTACTTATAATAAACTAAAATTACGTAATTTATGTTGATTACGATCTTGTTCACGCAATTACACTACTTTCAAATCACCAGTGATTATATCACTCATTCCGTAATCTTGTACAAATCTCATGTTTTCCACGCTAATTACTCCGATGCTGTGGTATAGGAACAACTTTCAATAATGTTTTACAATATTTTATAAATATTTGACTGACAAATTTAAGAATTATTTTTGAAATTTCTGTAGTAAAATTTTGTTGGGAAAGGAATTTTCATCATTAGAATGTTTCAGCAAAAAATTTAATTTAGTGATTTATTGTACAGATAAATTATTTTTATTCATCAATGTAATTTAAGTTTTAAAACAACATAAAAATATTAATAGACGGAACTTGTAATTACAAACAAATATAATTAATCATCAACGAATTAAACTTATTTTTTAAAATTAATATTAAATTTCAATTAATAAACATTAAATAATTTTTCTTAACCTAAGACAACCTGTATGATTATAGAAAGCCCATAACATTCAACTGATAGTCATAAATTTACAGGTTATAAGATTTTTAAAAAAACATGGTATACCATGACATGCATTTTTATCACATAGCATTTTACTAAGCTAGATAACATAGTATCTAGATATACAGTCTAAAACACTTAAATAAATTAAGAGCAGAGAGGAAGGTTACAGCGACCACCTTGAGGGTGAAGTAAAGGGCGCTTATGTTTAGACACACAAGAGAAATATGGAAACAAGTTAGGTAATAACTTTGAAAACAATGCATGAGAATACAAAATTACGTTTTAATGCCAAAACTTGTGTTTGTGAAAAAAGTAAGTTACTGTCTCTTGTTGGAGGATCACAAAAATATTAAAAAAATTGAGTTACAGATTTGCAGTTATAATTTATGCAACAAGTCATATATGAATAAAATGAAATTTAAAAAACTTTATTAAAGTAACTCATTTAAATTTAGAACATAAAAGAAAATATGCAAAACAATACTGAATAATCTGCCTTCAAATACTCTAAGTACATGTACTTGTGTACGTAACGTAAGTGTTTCTATAATACGAGCATAAAGAGGTACTACAGTGGTAATAAAAATTGTTATAGTATTGTAAGAATCTAAGTTGAAAGAGATTTTATAATATGGAGGATAATCTGAGAGTTATGAGCTAAAGTAGAGAAGAGTAAAAGAAAGTTTTTGCAAACATTTAAGATTTTTTTGTACGGAAAGTCGGAAAAATCTACAGATTTCCTGAAGGGTTGCACTTCAAAGGTATGTAGGGGTGGTAACAAGCGAGCCTCTTCAAAAATAAAATTAAAAACACGCCTTCACAAACCCGTCCGTGTGGCGATGCCTTCAATCTCCATCCTACATATCACTTCTTGGCTAAATTCTCTGGTAAAATGACACATAATCATTATTACAATATTATCATTTAGAACTATTTACTTTTTTCTTAGTTATGTTCTTTTACTTTCATAATTTCTCTGGTGAAATCTTCCACTTGCCTTTGCTCCCCAAGGTAGTAGGAATTTCATCACAATCGCAAAAAAATCCTATCTTCTTTTCGATATACTTTTACCGCGCACATGAAAAAATATAAGTTTCTGAATCTTTCCACAGAAGTTGAACTTATTATCGTTTACTATAAGAAACCTGCCGTGTCCCATGAAACTGCTGAAAAACCTGCCAATTTGTCTGAAACTGTCATGCCTCGATAAAACTTGCAATACACAACAGCTTATGTCCTCCATGTCCTCTTTCCAACTGATGAGAATACATGTCCATCTTCATCTTTCTTGTCTCATTGAAGATGTCATCGTTAAAATAAAGCGTTTTCTACCTTCTTTCTTTATTTCAGACATCTTCTTTTTGTCTTGTAACTCAGGCATTTCCTCTCGAGCCGCTGTGTGTACGTTTCTGCTTTCTCCTTGCCATGAGTTGGAGGGGGATTACCAGCAAAAACTAACGCCGCACTTTCCGACACGTTTCTATAGGCGTGCTGAGAGTCGAACCCATATTTTTGCAGTATGAAGGCAAGTGGGGGGCAATACACCCAGACAGGAGCGATATAGAATATTTTTGCTTGCAATACTTGTGCCAGTAAACGTTTTTCCTTTTGTTTCAGTCCACCAATATTTGGCTTAAGTTTTGAGAAGATTCCCACTGTTTCCATTCCTCTTAGCGCCGTATTCTTTATGTAAGGCTTAAAAAAATGTAAACAACTCCCAGGTATCTAAGTGATTTCTGCCAAGTTATCTCGATACCATCTGTTACTAGTTTAGATTAATTTCTATCTATTAATATATATTACATTAATATATAAATTATTATATAATAATTATAATAATATTATTAGTATTATATATTATTAATACATAATTATTGTCCTCTTTGGGTTACCAGGATACCTCGGTCTTGCATGCAGCGAACTTCATGATTTTTGTCTTAAAACCAATTTCCAAGCATTGCTTCATTTTCGATACAAATAAGTCTTCTTGCTCCGCTTCGTCAATTATGATGACGTCATCAGAAAATAAGATGACTGATTCTCAAATGTTCTGCCACTACGGTATCCAAAGGAACTATCATACGCAGTGTTCCAAAACAGAAGACACAAACTTCATCACTAAGATGTTCCACATAACACATCTGTTTTTATAGTCCAAACACGCCTTAAAAATCAGTTGTCTTTTACTTAAAGCTTGAAGTAAGCCGCTACCACAATGTGATTCATTGCTTCCAATGTCTTCCTATCTAAGGAAATTGAAGGCATTTTTAATGTTTATTGTTTCTCCCTCGCGTGCCTAGCTAAACCGACAGTCTAAATGACCTGAGACCCTTTCGGGAATAGGCTATTCTGTCCAGAAAGATGAGTCAACAGCAACAGACTGAGTCCAAACAACAGCCTTTTGAGCAGCCATGTAGCAAATCAGGCGTAATGATGGTATTTTGTATAATTGCTTATTCGTTTTCTTTAAAAAAATAGCTACTGCTACTTCCAACAATTTGGAAACATTTCCTTCCAAATACATGCTTTGTAGGACTACGTAACCTAAAGTGCTCTAGATATGTGTGTATGATTTGAATTACTATATCGTTTTGTATTCCATCAGGGAATGATATCCATTTTTAGCAGAATCTTTCGTGCTCTTAATTCTTCCATCGTGAAAATTAGCTTATCACCTCAGTTTTGACCAGCTTGGGCTCAGACTTTAGTCTTTTGGGAACACATTGTCAATATTTGTCTTCACTCAGTTTTCCTTGTTGAGTTCTGGTATGTTCACGTTTTTTTTTCATGACTGTTTGAAATTGTAGGCCCATAGATCACCCTTCATTTTTTATTTATTTTTTTTGTTTCGTTATTTGCTTTTCTATACAGCCTTCTTCATATTTCTACTTGTCCTTTTGTACTTCACTAGTGTAGCAGGATCACCTTGTGACCTGGTCTAGCTTCTCCTCGCTTCCATACATTGTGCAATTCAATTCGTCCACCAGTTTATGAAGCGGGATGTTAAGCCCTCTTTCTTTAACTTTGGCACAACACTGTCGCACATATCTTGGACCTTTTGCATGGCGTCTTTTATCACAATTTTATTTACTTTTATTATTTAAGAGGTTATGTTTTTGTTTAGTTTAGTACAAAAGCTGCCAACATAATATGTCCTAGGTATGTAATTAAACATTATTTTGATTGTTTAGTCAATTACTACAACTGTAATGTAAATAGAGTTGTAAAAAGTCGCATTTTGTTGATTAATTGAACGTATTACCAAAATAAAATTATTATTTAATGTTTATTTGGCTCAATATATAGTAGTTTAAGTATTTGACCTTCAACAATATATAGGCAAGCAGTGATAACATAATTCACATACATACTACAAAGAGCTTGTTTGTGTGTTTAACAAATGTGTTAAAAGAGATTTAATGAACATTTAAAATATTTTTTAGCATTCTGCCAACTACTACAAAAAATATTTAAGCATATGCTTTTAAAACACGGATGTAAATTCCGTACGTTCATATATAAACCACAACAGTAATGGATCAGCTATCTTCATTGTTGCTATGTGGACTGTCTTGGTTGTAACCAACGATTTAAGTGTTATTTTTTATACGTATTTGATTCCCAAATATAAAATAACTTTTAAATTGTACGCTTTTGAAAAGAAGCTTTCTGGGGTTCATAATTATCAAAATAATTATCAAAATATGGGGTTCATAATTATCAAAATAATTATCAAAACAGTTTTTTAAACCAAATTAGGTTAATAGATTTCGGAAATTTTTATAACTTAACATGTCAAAATTTCAACTTTGTGGAGTAATTTCGAGGCTCTAAATAAAATCTTTATGTGCAAAATATATAAATGTTCGGAATCAATATTAATTCTAGTTTAAAATGATAACCCAACATCATAAATAACATGTATATAAATAAAAAAACAAAAACAAACACACACACACACACACACACACACACACATATATATATATATATATATATATATATATATATATATATATATATATATATATATATATATATATATATATATATATATATATATATATATATATATATAACGAAATAAATTAAACTCAGTATTAAATTACGAAGTTGGGTTTCCTCATTTTGTTAGTAAAGAGAAAGTTTGGATTACGAGTTGTATAGTAGTACTGATCAGGACATTTATAAATATCATTTAAATTGTAAAGACCCTTTAAAAAGTAATTTAGAAATGAGTATCGGCATTTATGTCAAGGACCTGTGTTTGGGTCTTATCATAATGGCAGCTCCAATGATACATTTTTCCGATAAAAATTTGCTAAAACAAAACTCATGTAAAAATGAGGAAAAATGATTATGATGTACATAGAACATAATTATTGATTATAATATTTTTCGAACCCATATATACATTTTGTTAAATAGCGTATTATCAGTCATTCATGTAGTCCTATGTTTATTTTAATTGTACGTGCAAATAGGTTTTCCGTGTTTGAAAACACACGCAAACTGTTTAATTTTTATGGATCTAAACTTTTTCCGTAGGTGCGTGTACGGAAGTGCAGACAATAAGGCGATTCGTGTTTTTGTTAAAGTTTTAATCAAAAATGACCCTTCATCACAGTTGTTTCGAATATAAATGTCAAAATTAATAATAGTCCGCACATATTCAGAGCGTCATGAAGAAACAACGAAAAGGTCGGCCGATGCAGTAATTATCGTAATGGCACTGCTCTCTTATTATCACAGTACATTTACAGTAAAACGTAGGCGAAATTATTGTATCTTCCGTCCGATTTAACAATGAAGCCACAACATTAGCGTAAAGTAAATCTTGTAGAGAACCAAATCAATACTCAGTTTGTAGGGTGTTTTGTTTCTTTATAATTTACGGCCTATGAAAGGAAATATATCAGCATGCTAAGTTGGGGATACTTTAAATCTCATATTGCCAGTATCCAAGCTACAATTAACATAAAATACTGGCGAAAAGCACATTGAGGCTATTATCGCCTCCCTAAATGTAAGTGTGAGTGTAAAATATTAAAGTCGTAAGTGTAGTGTTGTAAGTGTAAGTGTGTGTTAGACTCGGGTACCGCGAGAGACGTTTAAATCCTCTCAATTGGTGCAGCTAGTTCACACCTCCCTGCGGGGTTAACATAAATAAATACATATTTTACGTTATTATTCCTAGAGTAGCTACCATAATCAATGGAAATATTGGTTTTTTAAAACATCCAAATTTGGTACACTTTTTCTAATTACAGTAAATGGTTGTAAAATGTAAAATGTTCTGAAACATTTTTTCCGATTTAATAATTTTGAACAGTAGACAGCTAATTCTTAGGAATGTTTAAAAAAAAATCAGTGAAAATATCTGTTGTCCAAAAACGGTTGTTTTCTGAAAATTAATTATCGGCTGTTACATCAGCAGGACATTGTTTACGTAATATCGTCTTTGTCTCGTATTATTATCAATTTAGCATTTTTATAAGGTTAAGTTAAAATTGCTGTTAAAGTAGATATACGTTCATGTGTTGGCCCTTGGTGAAATGTTTTAATCAAATTTTCAACTTATATTCACACAAAATTTTAGCTTATTTAAGTACTTTATTATTTTTTTTAACAAAAAATAAGCAAATCTTTCAATCAATACATTTTTACATGTACAATTTAGTAACGACCATTAAAAATAGAATTAAACTAAAGTCATGAAAATCTTGAAATGAATAATTAAGCTCAGGCATAAGTCTACTCTTGTTCCTTTAAGCTGTAACACGGTTTCGCCATCAGTCTTTCTCTTCCATTGAACTGATTAGACTTCTGCAGCGGGAGGATGTAATTGTAGACCATTAACTGTGTGTTATAATGTGCTTTAGGTTGCAGTATTACATATCGCAAAGATGTATTTATAGTTATTGTTTTTAAAACAAATGAATATTTATTAACAAAACCTGTTAATAATGACATTTTTAAAATAAATATTCAGCTGTTCAGTCATAATATTAAATTGGTTTTATCAAATTGAGGTAACGTCTAATGAAACGTTTATTTCCATTAAAACATTACTTTTCGTCTTATCTTTCAAAACACTTTGAAGTAAAAAGTAATCATACCTCGTAAGGCACTGACTCGCTGACACTTGACAGCGAAATTTTAACAATAATTTTAATCTATTTTTTTTTATTTATTAGACCTTAATAATCAATATGAAAATCTGCTAAATAGCATTTCGAATTTCCAAATTACGTAATTAGGATTATGACCTATTCTTCCCGTCAGTGGTTTATGTACTCACTTCGTAAAGGCTACCGCGGTTTCAAAACTCTATTGTTCCATCTTCAGGCCGTGATACAAAATGTTAAATCCCTCTGCGAGGTTGTCACAAAGTCAAAGAAAACATTAAAAACATACGTAACAAACACAATTACACGATTAAAATACATACGATAAAATTTGGTTTGGCCAAACGACAAGTGCGACTCGTATGTCATTACATTCCGGACTGCCAAATTAAAATGGAAATATTAATTTTTAATGGAATATTAATATTTAAAAAAAGCATTAGTACATTTTTAACTTGGATTACAAAAGTTGTTTTTAAACTTTCATTAAGTTAATTTAAATTAACACGAATTTAAAGTCGATTTTGAAACTCTTTAACGGATTTTGCTAAGTAACGAACTTGTCAAAGCTAAACCAAAATATTTTTTCTTCCAAATTTGAAGAAAATTTTCCTGAATTAGCATTTAATTTTAAAAATGTCTTTGAACAAACTAAATGTTAATTGTTCAACAATAACATCTAAACATCAGGATCGGTACTTATATGAAGGTCCCTATGCTGAGTCATACCATGATGACCGATATTTTATTTTCCAACGGAAATTCGCTGAAAAACAATAATTTTCTTTAATGACATATTTTTTGAACACGCTAGAAAATTAACGACTGTAAAATGAAGGAAGTGAAAGTTTTTTTCAGTCGTAAAATTTAGAAGTTGTTAAAGTTTCCTTTATTTAAATACTATTGTGTTCGCGGAACATGCATGGAAACATGGTTGCACAGTTCTGTATAGTGTAGTTAACACTGCCAATCCATTTTAGGTTAAATGTTAGCATGAGTGTTGGTCATATTTGGTCTTTGCGTATAACACGCACGTCAGATTTTGATGAATTATAATACGTAATTACTTTTATAATTGAAGTGAAATCTGGGCCAAATTTAAGGTGATTTGTGTTTTCTTTGAGCATTAATAACACAGTATTAGGTTACGGAGTTTGGTTCGCTTATTTTGTCAGCAAAGAGAAAGTTTGGATTAAGAGTTAGTATGGTTACTGATCACAGAACGTGAGTGATATTGTGATTCTGGATAAAATAGTTGTGTTGCTTCTTTCCACAGAATTTTAGTAACACTGGACTTGAGACATTGTGATGTTGGATCCCTTTTATTGATCATAACATTAGATTTACGGTGAATTAATTGCTAAAAACCCATAATACTCGTATAAATATATATATATATATATATATATATAATCATTAGAGACATACTTAATGCGTGTAATGATTTACACCTTTGACTAAAATCTAAAGCCTCCATTATAAACCTGTCTTATCACTTTGAGAGCATCCTCTTAAGCTCAAATATATCCCAACTTGTTTCCCCATGAGTTGGGGGAAACACGCTTAAGATTTTGTTACAATAAATTATTCGAAAAATTTAAAGTGAAGTGCGAATGATATATTTGCATTATAACAAATACAGAAAAACACAAAAACCATCCTAATTAGAAGAACCATCCTAATTGTGTTGTGTTAATTAGAAGAGCTCCAGAAACACAAACAACACTCCTATGTAATATTAACGGCACCAACAAACACAAGTACTGTACATAGATACAAATTTTATTAAACTAAACACTATTGCGTTTAAAAATTGTGTAAAATCAATTCTGATAAACTGAAATAAAATATAAGCGGATAAAATAGTTTTATTAGTTAAAACATATTTAAATGTAAGTGTTATTCCTACTAATAACTGCAGTGCCTTATTCACATTTATTTAATAAGTACGTTCTTTGTTAAAAAAAAAATGAAGATACATTTTTTAAATTTATAAATTAGGGAAACCTTTAACAATATTAATATATCCATTCAACGCTGGCTGTTATGTGTCTACTAACTTTAATTTGCAGTTCTTTTACTAACACTACGATAGCAAAAAGGACCTACAGTTGATGTAGTATCTATTAAAGAATTGCATAATAAGTAGGTGTGTCCATTCTTTTCAAGGACTTTCAAATTCAATAAAATAAAATAATCCCAACTTTTAGTTGGAGACGCATTGATCCAAGATTAATTCATTATTTTATAAGGTAATTGTATAGGGATGGCAAAGATTTTCTTCCTTAGATGGCGCAACCTTGATCTCCTCCCCACTCCTCCGGTGCTCCCACCTGGCTGCAAACATTCATCAACCTCCAGCAACTCCATGCTCTCTAGTCATTGTTGAGGAACACAAGCGTTAGGTTGGATTCTACGACTTGTTGATTTGGACCTTGCGAACGATTTCGATTTGTACTGGTTTATTGAACACATGGCCTTAAAGTTCACTACTATTTGTTACGTATTTGGATTGTATTCACGATGATTTAATGTGGTGCAAGATGTGATTTGTTGTATTAAAACTGTGTAATATTGTTTAGTGCTTTTACAAGCGTGTTTTAGTTTGGTGAAGAACAATGTGTGGAAAGATTACCAATATGTGGAGGATAGCACAGATGCTGCTGGTGGTCTGCTCTGTGGTAAGTAATCTGTGATCATGTTGTTATTCAAACCTATTCACTATCATATTTCAAAAACGAAATTGGATGTTTATTTGTTTTACTTGGCACAGTATTTTCTAATTAAAATTTAACATTTGGTAATATGATTGGTTTTCGCGTTGTTGCTCGTCAAGATCAGCTGTTTCTAGTTTTCTAGTTTCGCAAACATTTCTCTTAGAATTCCGCATTGTTTTTTTTTAACATTTATTTATAGATTGCGCTATAATAATTACCATAAATAATACAAAAAATTAAAGGAAAATGCAATAATTTGTAAAGTTATCAAAATGTTCTCTAATATGGAGTAAAAACAAGCCTTAGAACCACTTTTTTATCGCATAGGCGCCATTTTTAGAAAAAAGAGGCTGGTTCTCATAGTTATCATTTTCGAAACTGCACTGTTGTATTTTTGAACTCTATAAATTTCGAACAAGCATCTTCTAAAGTTTAAAATGTTTACTTAAAAATTAAGTTTTATATTTGAAGTTAGGTAATTGTTGCCCTTTTTAATTTTATTATATTTGTAGCATGACTACAAAACATAGCTCCGATCACATTATACGTTTGTGATATAAACTACTGCAACGTTATATTCTGACCGACTTGAATCACTTCTTACTGGACAAAATCTCTTTCGAAATTGCTTAAAAACTATGAGATTTAAAGTACACAAAATTACAGATTATATAGGCTACCGTCGTAGATATCATGACATATTCTAAAAAATATAACATTTTTTTGGACATTAGACATTGGATTTGATTAAATAAAAAGTAGGTATAAAAAGTGAATAATTTCCCATTTAATGTAACCTGCCTATCTCTTACGGTTTTCAAGACCCTCGACTGTAACTTAGCACTTATCACTGTTAAAAGAATCATTCTTTGTTATTTTGTATAAGTAAATTATTATAGGCCTAAGTAAAATAAGTTTGTTACAAACGTCTATACTGTAAAGTACAATAACGGTCTAATTTTTGTTTTTAGATCTCTGATTTGTTTAAGAAAAACTGTAATTAATTACGATTTAGCCCAAAAGTCAGCTGTTAAAAAGCAAAAATAATTAGGACAGTTCTTAGTTTAAAAAGTATATCCCTTATTATTAAAAAAATCCTATACAACGTTAGTACATTACAATATTATTACTTTTAATCTCAATTCAACATTATTATCGAGCTTTTTTTGAACATGTTATTGTATAAACATATACAAGTATTTTCCCTATTAAGCATCGGTGGTGCGGTACCCCCACTTTCATTGGAAGCAGTTGAATGGATCATAGTACACACCCAACCCAGATCCTGCGCGCCCTCAAAGCTAAACAGCACGTATTCAAAGAACAGTAGAAGTGATATACAAAGCGCTCCCTTGTAACTTTTCTGCCAACTTAATCGGTAACCGATATATTTACGAAAAATATTACTGAACAGCTTTATTAGAAATGTTATGCTCTTTGCCTGTGAAGTAGTCAGCATTATGATAGGTTTTACCCTTCAATCAGTAGGCCTATTACAGGAAACAACTGGCACCTAAAGTCTCAACGTTGAATCAAAGCTTTAAAATTTATCTTAAAACATTTTACACATCCTCTTCGGGCTTTATACAAGGTACCTTCGTAACAAAGTTCAAAACAATCGGTCACTGTGTTCGATTAAAATTGCGTACAATCGGTATTGTTAAATCAGAGGCCGCCATCTTGAAACAGAAACAAATGGGGAAAATTATACATATAGCCTAAGTCACTTGGGCTTTATTCAAGGTACCTTTTTTACTAAATTTCAATACAATCGGTCTATGCGTTTGACAAAAACTGCGTACCAAAGATAAACCAAATACCGAGCTGTCGAGCCCAAGTGCCGAAAAAGAGATCTCGCTCTGCTCGGACAATAAAATAGTGACTACATTGGCGATGTGGCGGAAATAGCTATCATTACAGTTTGTCATCGGACGCAATAAAGCATGAAAGTAGGCTTACAGCGAACCCTTTTGGTGCAAAACTGATTTAGACAAGAATTATTTTATTTAGGAACAAGGCAGCGTTCTGTCACATCAAGTCCTTTCATTATATTTAGCTGCGAAGTGTGTACGTGACAAGTACGAAGTTTCAGAAATATCAGTTTGGAAACGTTAGAAGGGCATAAGATTGCTTTCATAGCTATCGAAAGGGCGCCAAAAATAAACGAAGAATTAAACATTACTTTCGAAAATATTTTCTGCAGAATAGAAGAAGAGGATTGAAAATGATAATTTTGTTTTAGATTTTCCATTTCCATCTTATTATTTTTCCTTGAACGTAATAATTCCTACAGACTAAATTCCTGAATCGATTTTGAATTAGTTATATTGAAATAAAAATTTTAAAAACTACCAATATAAATTAAAAATACTGAAATTTGTATAACTACGACTAATCTAATGTTGACTACAAATGGCTTATTTTGTAGGTTATGGTTATAGGCGAAGCTTTTTAAGTAGATATCGTGAAAACAAATTCTACTCTATGGAAAATGCAATGATCCGTTGAAAATGCCAATTTTCACGGAAAATAAATCATTTTATTTATTTTGTTTAGTGTTATATTCATTATAATGGGAGAAGAGAGTTTAAATAACCACACGGTCTTTTCTAACACGCATCTGAGAAGCTTTATTGGTTGGTTGTTATGCTTGGCGGTATAGTGCCTTTTGTATAGATATTATGAAAACATTCTACGGTATGTATACAAAATTAAAAAACCCTCAAACATATTTTTTTAAACCATTAAAATTAAAATTTTCTAAATAATCATTTTGATTATAAAGAACACAATTGTTTTTGTTACTGTTTTTATTATATAATTGTTTTGTTTATATTGTTAAAATATAATTTTTATTATTATTATACAACCGTAGGCTATGTAGTTTAGTTGCCACAAATTTATTTTATTACATTTAATTATGTTAGAAATACGTACTGTAGAAATATGTACCTTTTGCATTACTAGGCCAATGCTGACGAAAATTGACAACTTGACAACTTTTAAAAAATTGAAAAATCTCTTCTTTTTCCATCATTTAAAAAAAAATCATGGTGCTGATTTTCTTCATACGGAAATACTTATAGGAACTCGTATGAAAGTGCTTATTTTGTACAGACTTCAGTATAACTATAATTTGGCATTTTCCTTTCTTTCTCATGCATCGTAGGAAATTACTTCCTTACTTGTCACCGTAATGGGTGTTACATTACGTAACTCGTTGTCTTAGCTAAATAAATACTGGGTCACAATGTTACAGCTAAGTGCCCGTAACAGAGCAATGTTGTGCGCCTGCGCGGTATCGCACTTTAGTCTTTATGGAACCGTTACTGACATCCAGGATTCCATTAGTCGGTACATTCCTCGAAAATTGCTTTACTCTGGCCTCTGTAATCAGCCTGGTGTAATCCGGCTCAAATATAATGGTGTGCGCGTTAGGAAGTTTTAGAGTTGCGAAAAGGCATCTACTGGACATTCTACAGGTAGCTTCATTAGAGAAAGTGGGTTGGTGGTTACTGTTCTTATTGTATACGCAAACAAAATGATTTTGTCAGTATTTATAATAATAATGGAGAACAATTGCAATAATATTGTGAAATTTATAGAATGAAAATAAGGTTAGAAAAATAATGGTAAAATGAAGGGCATAGTTCTGTAGGGAGATCCAATATATCGATAATATGTTAACAGATTCTTTCATACTGGTGATCAGTTTTAGAAAAACGTGTTTACATAACTCATTTTCATATCATAGAATATATGTTTTTCTTGATAATAATTGTGAAAGACCTATTTAAGTTGGCTATCACCTTAATTAATTAAAAAATAGTTAAATGAGAAGTACGATTTTTTTCTAAGAGGCCCACGAGGCTCGCTGCGCTCTCGATATTCCTGACGGCTAGCTACTCTTAGAGTAGCAAATAACGTGACCTTGAAACCAGTTTTAGTAAGTCATACAGTTGAAAGTAATTTTAGATTGTTTGTTTAAATAAATCGTTTCTTCTATTAACTGCCGAAATTGCAATGATAATTCCTTTCACAATTTCTTTATGTGATATTAGATTTTTCGATCAAGAAATCATTTTTTTTTTAATTTATGAAGAATCGATTTGAGCCGAAACATTTTCACCTTACACATTCATTTTTTTAAAACTAATTTCGTCATCGTTAACATTTTTACAAATTAACATTAAAATATTTGAAGTTACATTGAAAATGTACAAATGAACTGTGTATTTAATGAAATTTGAAATCTTTAAATGCTAATTTATGCTGATTTTAACGCTGATTGAAATAATAAAATTAGATTTTTAAGAAGTGTAAAATATAAAAGGCATGATTTTTTAAGAATTTAAATTGCCGCCATTTTGAAACAGCGTATTTTTCTGAGCAACCAAATTACCAAAATTACTGTATTTTTTCATAGATTGAATCAAGTAGTTGACAATCAGAAAGTATGTGAAAACACATTTTGTTTGAATATTAATGGAGTTTGCTTACATTTGTGAAAATTCAAATTGTTAAACTTGTTTCACCAAAAATAGTATTCAATAAACGTTAAATATTAAGATTGGTCTCCAGATAAACAAACCAGACCTGAAATATAAAGCGAAGTGTACAAACAGACAAACATATAAATAAAACACATTTTTCTCAGAACCTGAAAACTAATAGCATCATAAAAATTTTAGTTTGATATTTTTCAATGTCATCATACTTTCTCTTGGATACTTCGCACAGCGATAATATCACATTATTTTATTATAACGAGACGGTTTATTTAAATTAAAGAGCTGAAACCATATTCTGTAACACATATTTGGAACTGCGAAAATATTTTAAAACAGTGTTGTGTGGTTTTATAACGTTGGTAGGCTATAAAATGCAGATACTATATAGGGTGAATTTTCCAACTGAATTAACTTTGAAATGGATGAAATGAAAACACCAAGGCTTGAGTAAATATTCCTGTACAGGAGGGGATATTTAACTAATAATAAAATAAATTGTTTCCTGGTTATTCAAACACTTAGCTTGCATGTTATGAGTATTTATTTTCGATAAAACCACATTATTCAAAATAATCGAAATGTTTTGCGTTCCAAACAAATATCGGAAAAATAAATTAATGAAACAAAGTACATATAAAAGTTAAGTAATACATTCGTAATTATGTTGGTGGGTTTGTCGTTTTTCCGTTTCCTGAGCGACCGTCTCCTTGTCACTTTCCTTTAGCCTAATCATAGGCTCTATCGTTAAAACACACATGCACATATATAGGCATGCAGGCCTACACGTACATAAGCTACGAGTGTAGTTGAATATTAATAATATTGTGCGCATGCAAGGAGAATTAATTGTTTTCTTTTTTTTAATTTCGTCTGTTAAGTGAAAGTTTATTTTTAAGACTACGTGACACTATTTTATTCCGAAGCCTGTTATATAATAAAATAAAATGAATAACGATTTTAATCTACGCTCGTGAATCCGTAGGCCCTATTGTTTGCTTACACTAAGAGTCTCATCAACTAAGAGCTTCATCGACTAGAAGCGTCATCAACTAAAATGCCTATCAACTAAAAAACTATATCAAATAAGAAGCTTTATCAACTAAGAACCCTTTATAAACTAAAAAACTCTATCAACTAAGAACCTTTATCAACTAAGAACTTCATCAACTAAGTAGCTTCATCGACTAAGAGCTTCATTAACTAAAAAGTTTTATCAACTAAGAAGCTTCATCGAATAAGAAAATTCAACGAAAGAATATGGTATTAGCATACTAGTGTGCTCTGCGGTGTTTCTTTATGTATTACTGGGAAAGTCCCATTGAACTATTAAACTCAGTACCTAAGTACTACGTTTCAATGGACATTTATTTAAACATCCGACGGCGGTCAATTTGTTTATGGTGTTTTCGATTTACTCATAAAACGTATTTTCAATTTTTTTAAAAATATTAAATTTGCTATAAAGACTCAAGTTATGAAGCACAAGATAACCAAAATTTTTAAAAAAGCTGAGAATTTTGAGAATTTTTCTGATTTTTCACGTTTTTCAATAGCAGCTGAATCGGACTTTTCGGGGCTTTAGTGGCCTATACATTTGTTTGGATACTAATTGACTAATATTTCAGCAAAATATGGTTAAAACACCGATAGAGCCTTCAAATCACGGTTTGAAAAATTAAAAATGGCTTTGTTAAATCATCAATAACCTACTTAAACGAAACCTACGTGTTAAATTTTATTTAAATTTGTCAGTTGGTTTAATTTCTGACTAATTTCTAACGCAACGCAAGCGCGCGCGCACACACACACACACACACACACACACACAATATTTGTTATGAATTCTAACATTGATTACGATGATGAAACCACAGACTTTCAAAAAATTGTAAAATTAAAGGTCAAGATTTTTTAAAGATTTGGAATTACCATTTTGATACTGTTAAACCATTTTTTATTAGGAGTACTGAACTTGTTCAAACTATTACAAAATATATATATATATATATATATATATATATATACATATATGTAAAACAACCTATCAAAAAATTATGTAACTGTCAGGATCGGTGCTATTAATAAGTCCCAAGCCTTAGTGTGATAAAAAGTGCTAAAAATATAAATTCTAATAACATTACTTAATTTATAATGTTGAAAATAATTAAGTAACAACATCCAAAACGCGCAGAGCTATAATTGGAATTGACTGAGACTTCAAGTAAGAAAGATCATTTCTTTGGCTTAACAGTGGGAACAAATAAATAAATAAATATAATGTAATAATTGTAAAACTGGACACACGAATCGTCCATATCGCCGTCTGTATGTGCCATATTGAATTTGTTTACATCAAATACTCGTACATGTTCTTATATATTGCAATCTGTTTTTTTCATACACACAAAGATAATCGTGAAGCACAAAGGGAGTAACTGCGTATCGAACCTACAACCTTGAGATACACAATTCAAAAGCATAGCAGACTGACCGGGGATTTAGCCACATCTACCTCCGAGACCATTCTTTTACTTAAATGATATCAAACATGGCGTGCTTTGTTAAACCTTATTTTTAACAACTATATTTATATTCTTACTACATTTTGAACATAAAACATTAACTGTATATCGCTACATTAGGCAATAGTTGCCAAGTTTGTAGACACAAAACTGACTTGTGATTCCAAAACTTAACGTAAACTTTGCCAGCTTTTTCAGCTCTCGTGAAATAAACGTGGTTTCTTGATGAATCTACATACATCAACAGGTAACTCTTAATTTCTATCAGGATTAAAAAACAACATTTTTCCTTTTTTTAATTCTCGAAACTCTAACCAAAACACATATTTCTAACATCCTTTTTAATATTCCAAACAAATGTAAAATATTGCACGTGCCATTTCAGAACAAATTCTTATTTACTTTTATACAGTAACTCCGACAGGTAAAACGATAAATTATTACTAAATGTAACTGTTCCTTTCACCGGTTATTTGTCTTTAAACTAAAGCAACTTTCATAGTCACGCTTAATTTGACAGAAACATGGTTGAACTAAGAAAGGAACAGGAACTATTAAAATAAGAAATTATATTGCAATGCTGGTCATTATGGTGACTGTTGCATTCTTGTTTAGCAACGTGAACATTCTTTCTTAAAAACACCTTCAACTAAGCATACATTAAAAAAACCTTTGTTAAAAACAATTGTCAAGAATGCAAAATATGCTATATGGATTTAAAATTGCTTCCTTATTTCCATAACAGAAAAATATAAAATATTGAAACAATGTAAAGAAAATGGCGTATTAAATTGTTTAACAAAGTCGTATTCAGAGTGATTGTAACTTTTAGGGAAAAGAATTTCTCATTGGTTCCCCGTATGAAGTTCATGCAGATTGTGGATGATTTCGCCTGAAAAATAATGTCACCGTAACATATTGACATTCTTTCTTTACGGAGATATTGTCATTGAAACAATCGACAAAGATAAACAAGAAGAGAGAAAATATATTGTTCTCTTTTCTCCATAAACCGTTAAGGATTTTTTGTAAAATTAGAATATGCAATCTAGGATTTTCTAATCCGTGTTTTAAATATCAAATAGTACTTTTAATAACACTAAAAATGTTTTTCTTTCATGTTCATAAATACGTTGAAAATTGTCATCCATTAATTTCTTTAATATGACTCTGTTATCTACATACAATTATTATTCATATTATATAAAATGTTATCAATTTTCTTCTTACCTTTTATACGTAGGTATACATAATTCGGGGGTGTATACAGAGAGATGTGTACTGTTCCAATCTGGAAAAATATATTGATCAGAAGTGTAGCATTCAATACATCTTTTTATTTTTTACTAACCAATTTTTCCTGAGAACTAGACAAAGTTAAAAAACACTACCAATTACTTTACAAACAGTATTTTAACCATTGTAAAAACATGCAAACTCGCGTGCAATAAGGATGATAAACGTTTTTATTATTGCAAATATTAACAATTGTAAACATCAATAAAGAAATTTATTTACAAAATCGTAAAGAGATACTATATTTTTATTCAAAAACATTTAAATATAAATAATAGAATACATTAAAAACTAACTGTTGCTTTGACAAGCATTCAACAGGCGCTGTCAGCTGGCGACTCAGTGAAGTTCATTTATTAAAGTAAGTCTGTTTGAGTTCTGGGTGGAAATGTTGCATACTTGTTGAAATAATGATCATCGTATTTGATTGCAAGACATTTGGGTTTTTAGCAGTTAATGGACCGTAAAAACCCGTTGAGAGTGGAACAAAATGTCCTAACAGTTTGGTCTTGCCGTAGAATGACAAACTGATCGCAAAAACAAACAGTCTTAACGACAAACCAAGCTTGGCATTAGTTCCATTAAAGCAACACTTTTATGCTTATCTGTAACACTCAGTTCATGCCTATTGCTTACCCAACCCAATCCTAACTTCTGTGAGATTTTGTACGGTCTAGTCGTCCTACATGTCTATTTTTTGCTTTAGTAGTTAAAACCAAATTCAAATTTAAATGGTTTACTATATTTTTGTCACGTGTTTAAATAATAACACACACACACACACACACACACACACACACACAAACACACACATTTTCTGAATATGGAAATAAGAGAAACCATAACACGACTCAACAAAGTAACCTCATTTGAAATTCACTTTATTGGCGATTACGTATTGCTTACGAAATTCAAACATATAAATTCTCATTCATACCAACTTTAATCCTATGTATTGAGTTACAGTATACAAATATCATCTTGGCCATTTTGTTAGTTTCTTAATTCTTAGGTCTTGTCTAGACTCATCCTTATTTCATGCAACAAACTGTGATTGTTTACATTAAAATAAGACCTTGGTGACTGAGTGAAAGCATCTAAATTGATCATTCAGGGAACTCATTGTTTCCGTTATTAGAACAACATCTAATCTTAGATTTATTATTTTTTAAATCATCTTTAAATCAATCTTTTCAAAATTCACATATTGTTTTCTATTTTTTATGAATCAGCCACCACAAATCATGTTAACCTAATTGAAGGTAAAATGTAACGCAAATACGTTTAACCTTTCAAATTCCTCCACTTCCTGATATCCAGTTGAATATTACGTCTCTCAAGAAATCAGGTCAGTTGAGCCGTTATGCTGTACATTAAAACAACTCACATCTACCGTGCGCTGTGAATGTTGCTACTGTTATGCTTTCTTTGCTCCATAAAATTTGGAATAATTCGCTACAGTCATCATGAATGCCCACTGCCAGCTAGCGTGACTTTCACTTTTTCAAACTAAATTACTTAGGTAGAAGGACATTGGGCCAAGACGCAGCACGTTACGCAGCTTGAATAAGAATTCCTCAAATATAGCAAATAACAGCTGTTTGTAGCAGTTATTGCGAGTAAAACTTTCTTACGAACAGGCACTCTCAACAAGCCTTCCTTAAATATAACAAATAGCAACATTTGTCGCAAGCAACATGTGTATGCCTTTCTTACAAATGACAAATAGCAGCTGTTTGTAGCAGTCATTGCGAGTAAAACTTTCTTACGAACAGGCACTCTCAACAAGCCTTCCTTAAATATAACAAATAGCAACATTTGTCGCAAGCAACATGTGTATGCCTTTCTTACAAATGACAAATAACAGCTGTTTGTAGCAGTCATTGCGAGTAAAACTTTCTTACGAACAGGCACTCTCAACAAGCCTTCCTTAAATATAACAAATAGCAACATTTGTCGCAAGCAACATGTGTATGCCTTTCTTACAAATGACAAATAACAGCTGTTTGTAGCAGTCATTGCGAGTAAAACTTTCTTACGAACAGGCACTCTCAACAAGCCTTCCTTAAATATAACAAATAGCAACATTTGTCGCAAGCAACATGTGTATGCCTTTCTTACAAATGACAAATAACAGCTGTTTGTAGCAGTCATTGCGAGTAAAACTTTCTTACGAACAGGCACTCTCAACAAGCCTTCCTTAAATATAACAAATAGCAACATTTGTCGCAAGCAACATGTGTATGCCTTTCTTACAAATGACAAATAGCAGCTGTTTGTAGCAGTCATTGCGAGTAAAACTTTCTTACGAACAGGCACTCTCAACAAGCCTTCCTTAAATATAACAAATAGCAACATTTGTCGCAAGCAACATGTGTATGCCTTTCTTACAAATGACAAATAACAACTGTTTGTAGCAGTCATTGCGAGTAAAACTTTCTTACGAACAGGCACTCTCAACAAGCCTTCCTTAAATATAACAAATAGCAACATTTGTCGCAAGCAACATGTGTATGCCTTTCTTACAAATGACAAATAACAACTGTTTGTAGCAGTCATTGCGAGTAAAACTTTCTTACGAACAGGCACTCTCAACAAGCCTTCCTTAAATATAACAAATAGCAACATTTGTCGCAAGCAACATGTGTATGCCTTTCTTACAAATGACAAATAACAACTGTTTGTAGCAGTCATTGCGAGTAAAACTTTCTTACGAACAGGCACTCTCAACAAGCCTTCCTTAAATATAACAAATAGCAACATTTGTCGCAAGCAACATGTGTATGCCTTTCTTACAAATGACAAATAACAGCTGTTTGTAGCAGTCATTGCGAGTAAAACTTTCTTACGAACAGGCACTCTCAACAAGCCTTCCTTAAATATAACAAATAGCAACATTTGTCGCAAGCAACATGTGTATGCCTTTCTTACAAATGACAAATAACAGCTGTTTGTAGCAGTCATTGCGAGTAAAACTTTCTTACGAACAGGCACTCTCAACAAGCCTTCCTTAAATATAACAAATAGCAACATTTGTCGCAAGCAACATGTGTATGCCTTTCTTACAAATGACAAATAACAGCTGTTTGTAGCAGTCATTGCGAGTAAAACTTTCTTACGAACAGGCACTCTCAACAAGCCTTCCTTAAATATAACAAATAGCAACATTTGTCGCAAGCAACATGTGTATGCCTTTCTTACAAATGACAAATAACAGCTGTTTGTAGCAGTCATTGCGAGTAAAACTTTCTTACGAACAGGCACTCTCAACAAGCCTTCCTTAAATATAACAAATAGCAACATTTGTCGCAAGCAACATGTGTATGCCTTTCTTACAAATGACAAATAACAGCTGTTTGTAGCAGTCATGTTGCGAGTAAAACTTTCTTACGAACAGGCACTCTCAACAAGCCTTCCTTAAATATAACAAATAGCAACATTTGTCGCAAGCAACATGTGTATGCCTTTCTTACAAATGACAAATAACAGCTGTTTGTAGCAGTCATTGCGAGTAAAACTTTCTTACGAACAGGCACTCTCAACAAGCCTTCCTTAAATATAACAAATAGCAACATTTGTCGCAAGCAACATGTGTATGCCTTTCTTACAAATGACAAATAACAGCTGTTTGTAGCAGTCATTGCGAGTAAAACTTTCTTACGAACAGGCACTCTCAACAAGCCTTCCTTAAATATAACAAATAGCAACATTTGTCGCAAGCAACATGTGTATGCCTTTCTTACAAATGACAAATAACAGCTGTTTGTAGCAGTCATTGCGAGTAAAACTTTCTTACGAACAGGCACTCTCAACAAGCCTTCCTTACATATAACAAATAGCAACATTTGTCGCAAGCAACATGTGTATGCCTTTCTTACAAATGACAAATAACAGCTGTTTGTAGCAGTCATTGCGAGTAAAACTTTCTTACGAACAGGCACTCTCAACAAGCCTTCCTTACATATAACAAATAGAAACATTTGTCGCAAGCAACAAGTGTATGCCTTTCTTACAAATGACAAATAAACAGCTGTTTACTGCAAGGCTAAGCGAGTACAAGAAAATTGGTTACTGAGATGACTAATTTATATTTATGGTTGTAACCTTTGAGTTGTCTTGTATTTTTAGCAAGAAACATTACTTTGATATAATGTATTGTAGTATCACATTTAGTGTTATATAATATCAATGTTGTTACACAAATCTTATTTACCTTTGGTTTTGATTTAACTTCGTAATGTCTGTATTTCAGATAAACGTATTAGAACACTTTCAATGCAAATCAAAACTTTGTATAAATTATAAATTACACTTTATTCAGAAATTTCCACTTATTTGAAATCAAATATGATTTCTAAATTGAATCAAACATTTCTAAAATTTCTAAAATGATTGAATCAAACATGATTTTCTAAATTTATTGCGTTTTGTTACAGCCATGTTTATTTATAAATTTGATTTATGAATGTTTATTTATTTTGTGATTTATGAATGTATGAATGTTTATTTTTTCGATGCACTTATTTCAGAATTTTCTCTTTATTTGTTTCACCCAACTTTGGGGTACACCAAATCAATCACTTTTTAATGTTCTGTGCCTTCTCGCAGCCCAGTATTGCTTCATTCGTTGTGATCTTGCTTTTCTTTCTTCGTCAGAGATTTGGATCGTTCGCTTGGATTTGACTTTGCCTTGGAACCGTTGCTTCTTGTCCTTGGTTATTGTTTTGGCTGTTCTGTCCATGAGCATAGTGTCAGTGATTTGTAGTTCCGTTATGTCTTTCTCTGTTTCTCTAAACCAAAGTGTTTTGGCTCTTCTATTGCGAAAGTAGTCAAATATTTTTTTGGTTAGTCTATTTTTGTCCATTCGGAGGATGTGCCCATAAAAATCAATTCTCCTTTTTCTTATTGTATCTGATAGTGTTTCAGTTTTTTGGTAAAGAGTTTCATTACTGATGTGGAGTAATTGGTTGTTACGGAATTTGGGGCCTAAGATTTTTCGTAATATCTTTCTTTCTTTGATCTCCAGCCTTTCAAGTGGGCCCTGGGTTGTGAGAGATAATGTTTCAGCTGCATACAAGGCTTCTGGTTTAATTAACGTATGATAATGCCTTATCTTTGTATTCCAGGAGAGGAACTTCTTCTTGTATTTGTTCTTGGTAAGTTGGAAGTCTAATTCAACTTTATTTCTCCTAGATTCCATAGCTTTTTTCTCTAGGGCGTTCCAGCTGATTCATTCCCCAAGATATTTGAATTCTTTGACTATCTCAATGTATTGTCCTCCCACTTGAAGCTTTTTTTGGTGGTTTTTGAATGTTTGTCAATATTGTAGTCTTTTCAAATGAATTTTATTTTTATTAAATACACAATTGTTATAAATAATGTTTTATGAGTTACAATAATGTCTTTAACTAACTACACATATTCTCATTTAAATATTAAATGATCTTTACTTATTTCCTTTAAATTCCAATTTAGGACTACATTTTGTGTCCGGATTGCCACGTGGTTAGAAATGTAAAGTTTGTCAACGTGTGAAGTGTTAGCCAATAGGGCGTGGTTATATTTCTGTATTTGCACTCATGTAGATGTGCAATGAAGTGAGAGCTACAAGGAAAACAATGCCAGTCACCCAGTCCAGGTATACTATACAAGCAGAACTGTTGTACAAACGTACAGACGGAACGTTTATGAAACATTGAGGACACTCCTCTACTGGTGCATTCCTGTTGCCAGGCCTGAATTAATTACGCCGTTTTTACGTTGTAACATTGTATCACACTGTATAACTCCTGTGTGATTCTTTTACGTTAATCGTTCTTGTAAACTTTCTGTTACGCAAAGTATATGAAAGTGAACTAGAAAGAATAGGTTCTAATATTTTAATATTATTTATTGAATTAATGTGAATATTGTGAATAACGAATGACATATTTAAATTATAATTATCGCCATTATACTACATACCCAACTCATTTAGCACAAACAGTTTAAACAATATCTGCAGATAGATTAAATATATCTTGCACACTGTATATAGATAAGGTAATTAATAAATGTTTAAATTAATAACGAACTCTGTTGTACTACATGCCCAGCACAGCCATCACAATTATAGAGAATTGTTGGATATATTGTATACGAATGATGTATTATATTTGTATAACTATGTTGTAGATAAATGTGTGTTTTCTTATAAATCACTTGTTTACAATTAATTTAAATTTAGCAATTAGATCAGTTATACTGATACAAACCAACAATAAACACGGTTAACTTCAGTATTTGGTTTTAACTTCTGTCCGTCAGTTCCCGATTACATCCTCGACTGACTTAATTTAAATTGTCTGCATTTAATAATAACTCGCAAATTGTAACGCTATTTTGGTGGCGAATGAAACTTTTATAGAGCTAATTTACAAATTATCGTAATAAACAACTAATAAACTTGAATTGCAAATATTTTTTTAAAAAGTTATTTGTTTTTGTAACATCATCTGGCCATAACACAACATTTTCTTTGCAGAAGCGTTTGACATAAACCAATCTCCACAATCCGCTATCCTGAACAATTACGGCTCACTACTTATCTAGCGCCATTATCACTTTCAGTGAAGCGACGGAAAAACAACTGTAATCAGTTTTTGTAGCATGTTGGAATGTCGGTAGTAGTACAACTAATTCGTCACGTGACTTCGCTGCAGGAGGGGGAGGCGCTAATATGGCAGTACCGATAGGCTACACCTTGTCTATCAAGGATACTGAGGTTGAACTTTATAATATTAGTTTAAATTTGTTACTTCCCGTTCCGTTATATTGAATCCTTACAAGGAATTTGTATAACCAGGGGCGATGACGTCACTAACTGGTTTTGCAACTGTTGCAAGAAAACACCCACTGTTCCTGTAATTTCAGTTTTACCTTCCAGATTAGGTGAGAGTCATTTAAATTTAAGGTTTCAAAGTCCAGTGACTGAAACCACCACGTTTGGAGACAACACACATTTTATAGCTTGTTATTTACTTTATAGGACCGAAATACAAAAATAAAGGAACAAACATAGGTTCAGTTTAAAGCAAATTAACATTCATAAATTAAAAATGTTAATTTAATTATTTTGTGTGACGTCATGTAATAAAAAGCTAATTATATTAACATAAATGCAAATGTGGTGCAATCATATAGACCTATTTCAAAATATTTTTCTTAATACTGTAGGGACTATTTAGTAAACAATACAGGCTACAATATTTTGAATAAAAAAGTAATATTTAGTTTTTAAAAACTGTAGGTTTTGGCCGATATGAGTTTTTATTTAATATCACAATATACAAAGGCCGATTGTCAATTTGATTTTTTATTCGTAGAAAAAATAATGAAAGCAGCCTTAGATCGTTCGTGTTTAATTTAATAGCATCAATGTGACGCCAATTTCAGCATTATAATTTAATTTATTGACGTGTATGAAGATGGGGATGACAATAAGTGTGTTATTTAAGATTTAGTCTTCGAATAATCACGGGGTGATCCATATTACAAGTACGCCTAACACAGTTAACACACAATATGTATGCTTTATAATTACACTTTTAATATCAGTATTCGGTTTTAAAGTAATAAGTACTGTATTGTATAGGAATTATTGATTTTATTGTCTCCTAATACATTCGTACACATTTTAAGGATTTCCTAAATTGTTCTTCATTATAAAAATGATCAAAATAATTTTGAGCCCTGGTGCAGTGTTAACAAATATTTCACGTTTGTCAGTAGTGCTTACACTTCTTGGAATTAAACAAGCACTAATAAGTTGTAATAAAGTTTGTTGTGATAAAACTCAATTTTTATTCGAATTTAGTGTTCCTGATAATTAAGAATGAAATGTGAAAATAATTAATTAATAATTTCACGGCACTTCCTTTTCTTTGGTTGACTGGATGAGGTCGAAGGTTTTGCTTTTATTTAATGTACAACGAACACACAAATATCAGTTGTTACATACGGGTACCCATAGAAAGTTTGTTTCCAACTTTCCATCCCTAATCTCTTATGCAACTGGAACATTTTAAATAATCTTTCCTCACTTTATACCAGCACAATTACCTGGCAGAGAAAGTCAATACAAATCTTACTTTAGTCCAATGAGATACTCGAAATTAACACGCAGAATTCTAGTTCTGTTTTATTTGCACGCAAACAGTATTTTGTTTCCTGTAATTTAGCAAACTTTGACAGAAACTATTACAAGTTAGTTACAACTAACTGTAGTTACAGTTAGTTACAACTAACTGACCGGTGAAAATTAATTTTACTTGTTTGATTTGACACTGTTTACTCTATTCATCCATTGAAATGCTGTGATAAATAAATAAATAATAATAAAAACTTGAATGTTCCAAGTTCGAGAGAAGTACAACCAAATTCTAGGATCTAGAATAGACATATATATTCATTATGACCTTCTTAAAGTTCTTACATAATTTTTTGGTTATTGTGTCTATTGTATGTAAAAAATAAGTCCCCTGTTTAATTCATTGATAGTTATAGTATTATCAAAAAAGACATCGTATGGCTTAAGTGATAAATAACAACTCAGAGGCTAAAAAAAGCAGAAAAGAAAGGAAGAGATGTGTATTGACAAACTTCAGGTAGACGGTTTCTTGTGAAATGAATAATTTCTTCGACCTGCAGATTCTTACTGGCGTCGAACGACGTCATCATTTCTGTTATCTGCTGTCGGAGAAACTTTTAGTTACAACAGGCACTTGTCACGGATAGTGAACATCAAACACGGTGAGATTTGGCAACGTTGGTGTGCCATCTGGCAGCAGCGCATCACGTGTAAGCAGTTCCATTCTGTTTTATTGATTATTTTTCTTAAGATGTCACGTAAACAGAAAATATTGTGGATAATTTACGAAATAAATCTTAAAATAAAAACAAGAATAGAATAGATTTAGGTTCACCTCAATCTTGGCAGAGGCACCTGACGCAGTTCTATTGGAAAAAGCGCATTTTTAAAATTGTGTACATCAAAGAGTAAAACACCTCTTAGTAAAATATTTTTGTAGGCTACTTCAATAATTAAGCAACACTGCGGCTCTCATTCCCACTCCGAACCAGCGGGTCCCATTAATACGATCGTAATGTTACACCAGAGAAAACTAGGCCTGAACGAAAGCATTACGAAACTGTAATTCCAAAATTATTGCTTTCCCCAAATTAAATAAATCCGCAAAAGAAAAGGTTTAAAACAGCTGTCCTGTTCTTTTGTTAATTACGTTACTCCCGAACCATAAATTTGTTTTACTTCAAATTTGTTACATTAACTCTTGTAATAATTCTTCTTATTTGATTGAAATTTGAACAAAATCTGATAAACCGATTTTAAGAAATTAGGCCAATTTCTCGATAATGAATCGATTTCAATTAATGGACATTGTTAAAGTTGTCATACATATAAAACCAACAGAACTTTTATAAACACCCGTTTAATATTATATCGATCACTATTTCAAGATTAATTTTTTGTAAGATCATACTTTCTTGATATATTTCGTATGCTGAGCAACTAAACTGTTCTAAGTGACGGTCCATTACGACGCACGAGTTTATCAGATCGGAAAATCGTCTGTCCTGCTGATCTGTAGCAGTCTGTTGTACGGTACCGGTGCTAACCTTGGTAACACTCGGCGGTTATATCTTATTTGCCTTGCCTGCAGCGGCTCAACGTCCTTGTTCGAAATTATGGGAATGTCCTTTCCTAATGACGACAGTCTGGAATGTAATTAGGGTTTTCCTTGGACGCCGACAGCATAGAAATAGAAACAATCTCCGCCACTATTTATCTATGTTAAAAATTTACCCAGAATTTTTCCAATACATTTTTATAATCTCCTGTTAATTTATAAATTGTTTACTAATTATCAGTAGTCACTGCCAACCGCTTACATCTTGAAAAATAATTGCTGCAACGGATTTTATTAACTAAGTTGTGCTCAGACATTTATGAATAAAATCTCATTTTAAAGTGTTGATAATAAAAAAATGTAAACAAGTTATTTATGATTTCTATATTTTCAAATAGAATTTACTTTAAACGGTTTAGCAATAAAAACACGGGCTGGTCGAATGTATACAGTATTTAAATATCCAGTTGGTTTTATCGTAAAAATTAATGCTTTACATAATAACCTATCAGCCGTGATTTCCACTGTTTTTATTAACGAAGCGGGTGATGTAACTAAATGTTACTATCCATTCGGCAGTAATTTCAGTAATACTTCACATGATAAAGGTGTTTTCGTAAATTATACTCTCGTAGTTACAACATTACAACTAATAATATTATTATTGTCGTGTACAACTAATAATTATTATAATTGTAGCTTTACACACACAGAAATAAAGCTTAGCTAAAATATGACATTTAAAAATACATTTTGTACATCAGTATTGAAATTTTTGAAACAAACGGTATTGCATTAAGGTTTATAAATAAAAACATAGTATTAATTCACTATAGAGCTTTATTTCTCACTACTGGTTTCAGCCTCTACAACTGATATACTCGAATAAATGAATCGTAAAGGTTGAAACTTATAGTGAGCCTAAATTTCAAAATATTAATGTTATATGTCTTAAAACAAAATAAAATATAAAAATACATAATAATTTTAATAATTTAAATTTTAAAAATGTATTGTACATCAGTTCAAATTAGAAAAATTTAAATAAATCATTTTTACCAGAAATGTTAATCACAACTAGTTGACGTGTAGATAAATGTTCACAAACGTGCAGATGTTGTTGCCGCCTATACATGCGACGTCTGTGTTGAGCGGCGATGAATGATGTCAAGGTGTTTCATTGTTGGCATGCGGTGTGCGTAGACGTCAGGACTCTCCTCCGTATTGAGAAACAGACTGTTTAGAAGTCAATGCATCTCGAGATGTGTGTGGACCTTAACCAGTCCAGGCTATCTATGACGTAATGTGCGGCACGCACCTGGGATTGCAAAACTTACTTTTATGGAAGTGCTTTGAGTTTATGTACAAATTTAAATTGCGTAACGTTAGAGAAGTATGACACGCACGGTTTATAGAACTAAGAAGCGGTAAAAACTGTTCGATAGGGTAAAATATAGTTATTCTCGTAAAGTAAAAGTTGAGCGTGCCTAGGTGTACACGTGATTTATAATAAACTAAACTAGAAATATTTCTGTCTCACTTTAAAGCACTGTATATGTTGCAGGAACAGTGATGGTGAGAAATTCGATTCCATAAATATGTAGATTTGTAGGACATTAAAAGCTTATATCGACAATAAAAGTCTTACACATTAAAGTTAGTTACAAACACAACTTTATAGCTATTTTATTTATAGATTGGATGCTCATTTAATTTTTGTCATAAATTACTATTTTTAAAGTCATTTACTAAAGTATATTTAAGACTGACTTAAAACTGATTTTAAACAGCTATTTCTTTCATTCATTCACATCAAGTAAATGTAATATTTCCACAATAGTCTGCCTATACATATGTGCAAAAATATTTAACAGTTATACTGGAGGTAGTTACGAGGAAATAGTCCGTGCAGTATTTGCTTTTTGGTCTAGATTGCGTGCGGCGCTGTTAGTAACATTAATCACCTGTTCCATACCGGTTCTTAATTAGGAAACACCTAATGAACGCTTCTGCAATAACTATTCATAATAGCCCACGTTGCTAATGACGCCATGCGTGTATTATTGCTCAGCTTTCATCGGAACGCATTCTGTTTTTACCGTGCGTTGAAATCTCTTAATGTTGCTCTCTAATTGTTCCCGTTCATTAGCATTTTACTATTATTACTGTACAATAAACACTTTGTGCATCATTAAAAGTACTTTATTATTAAAGTTGATTCTTTCTCAGTCTATCCATTTCTTTTTCGTGGATTAAAGAATACAATTTCTGCGTGAAAATTCAATTAGCCGAAATATACATTCTTCGGTGTAGGCCTATATGTAAAACTAATTATTATTTTACAGTAATAAAATTCTTTTTTTGTTTTTAGGTAAGTAGCAGTTACTGGATACCTTGATTGTTCTTTGATTAGAAGGATTATAACAGACTCTTTTAAAGGTAACTGAAAAAAATACTCAAATACTGAATTAGAATTACTGGTAGTATACGTTCTGCTGTGTGATTCAAAATACAAGGGCAAGAGATATGGTCCTAAAAGTAAATGAATTGAAGTTAAAAAAATTTCTTTTTAAGTTTTATAATATGTCACAAGATAAAGACAATTGATACAGTGTTTGTCGATAAGGTAATATTCAGATTGATACAGAAAGCGCGTGTGTAGGCTCTTTATGAATGTAGTAGTATGAACAAAGATGGTAACTAGAACTAAATGATTTCAACTATGTGTTAACGTAAAGAGTCAAAATATGTTTTAGCTATTAGAACTCACTACAATAATATGGGATGTAAGTAACAACTGGGGAGGCGTGTGTTTGTAACCTAACGTAACCAAGTGAAACTGTTAGCCTAGCAGTGTAGCGGCATCATGCCGTGTGGGGATGCAGCCATAAAGCTCCGGGTCAAAGCTTCCATGGGCACTGTCTAGTAGAGGTGGATGTGCCTTCACGAGCGGAACGACTTGGAACATAAGTCTATAACAGAGTTGGGAAAGTTGGTGTTCAGCTTAGGCAGGGAAGTTGTGTACGGGAAATCAACTAAGTTTGTAATTTTGCAGAGATTTTAATCCGTTTTCAGCTGCCCTAAATAAAAAAATGCATTTTATTTAGTCGTCTATCCACTTGTGTGTCATGAACATTGCTGCATAATAAACGGATTTTAAGTTGACTGATGAAATTTGGCATGCAGAGCTTGTTTACCCGTATCTCAAGACCATTTTGAAATTAAAAAAGATGATTTTTCAAGCCCTTTCTTCAAACGTTAAAATTGGATTTTCTAAAAATCGTTCAAAATATTTTGGTCGCGCTATATCCACAAAAAACTATTAGAGTCCAGGGAGGTATCGAAAGAAGATAAAAATCGGCCTAATTTTCTCAAGATTTCTTCCCCAGATTTTACTCAAATTTTGGTCATATATGAAGACACTAAACTAAAGTCAGTATAGCAGATGTAAAATAAAATAAATTTTCGTTTTAGGAGTAAATTAAAACAAACATTTTTTAAAAATAAATTAAACCTTAACCGCTCCGAGTTTTTCTTCTAATGTACTCCCAATTGTAAATTTCTTTTATCCCATCAAATTTGGTTTACTAATTTGTGTTGTGGTTCTTAACGTTTGATCTGAGCCGGCTTTGTTATTAATGTAATAAGTTTAACTATAACCTATTGATAAAAACTGTCATTTAGTTTTGTAATATTTATTTCGGTCTATTGATCCATCACAAGGTCAAATCTTATGTCACACGGAGTTACACTTCTAAGTTTGATTTTTCCATACATCAGGAGGATGAAAATGATTTTTTCACTTGAGGAAGAGGACGTAATGACCATCATTTCGCGTCAGAATAAACGCATATTTTTACTCTAATCTGTAATTACTGTTACTGCTTGACACGTAATCCTTTTGTTCTTTAAAATCATTGTTCAAGTTGTTATTCATATTTTCCTCATTGTTAAACATATGTATTGGTTTCCTCCTTATCCCTTTCTTGTTCAACTTTATTTAATTCACTATTGTTCACTGTGGGCACCATGTAGGTTATGAATTGTATTAAAAGAAAATATTTGAATGTAGCTGATTGATTGTTTATGAGCCTAATCATTAATAAATGTGCTGTCTCCCATTTTCTATTAAAACTAAAAATAGCTTGCTTTTGTAATGTAAGTTCTACTTCAGCACTGTTACCTGGCAAAGTACTTCGAATTCATGGCTTATATAAGACTATATCAGAATATTAAAGCCAAATTTGATTTCTTAGTAGTTTTAAATTCACTCCTAAACTTCGACCATTCTCATTTCGAATTTAAATCAACGACTTTATAGATTTTTATAAAACTTTATAAAAACTATAAAATTTGAAAAAATATGCAGAATCCATGTGTCTTTTGATAGCCTACAAAACCAATTTTAATTTTTGCCGGTAAGTCTCGTATCACAATTTATAAGTGAATAGTTTTATAGGTTTTTTAGCAAACGTTAATAATCGAAATCGTTAGAGCAATTTTATAAAAGATTTCATATGTTTTTTATCTAATATGAACGTCTATTATCATTGTTTTATTTAAATTATTCCAAAATACAACTTTATTAGCCTAAATTGTAACTAAAAACTTAAACTCCCAAACTTTATCAAGCCATCCACTGAACATTTTACCAAATACAATGAAATTAACATCTTACTAAGAAATAAAAAGAAAAACATTAATTAATTGTGCTTAAACTCAGGCTAATGCATTAAATTCGTTGGGAGGTGGACTGGCTGTCCGTCTGTCCGTCTACAGCGTTGGCTCTCGGAAAAACTATTACAATAAAAATATATTCTAATGAAAACAGTATGAGGATATTCTAGTAGATTTTGAAACAATTTTCGTCTTGCTAACGAATGAAATATATCCGATCCAACCTGTTCGAGCTTCATTTTATTTGAAACTGATATGCGTCCTTAAACAGCAACTATAAAATGTATTGTTCAGCGTTTCGAACTGAAACATAAAATAAACAGTCAAGTTCCGCAAATATTTGCTCGGTAATTACATTAGGTAATGAACGGGAACAAAGTAAAAGTAACGAGTGTGGCGTAGGTCTGCGAGGAATGCAGTGCCGCCTTAATTAGAGCGGTAAGGCATGAAAGTATTCAGCCGGTAAACACGTCCGGTACTGCAGATCGAAAACAATGTAGCAGTGTAAATTCGCATTTATTGACAGTCGCCGTTAAATATTAACCGATACAGTATCTTGTTTATTAGTTGAGAAACAGAACTGGTTCCGTTGAAGTAGATAAGATTGTTTTCTCTGAAATCGTGATGTGAAACCGTGTTTGAATAAACTCGAAGGAATGTTTATACATCTGATCAAACATATTTGCATGTAATGAAATAGATTTTTTCATATTTTGCGAAAATTTCTTTTAGAAAGTAAAACGTATTTATTTACAATATTTCACATTAAATAACAATGAGGTGAAAAAAACAAAAGTATGTTACTTGTTTGCATAAACAAATCAGTCTTTAAAAGATTTAATTTGTGAAATAATTAGATGCAATTAATTGTTCTTTTTTAAAAATATCACTAGTAGGCTACTAAATTTGTTGTAACGTAAAAATAAAATTTTCATTTTAGATGATTGTACGCGACTTTTAATTGGTTTTCTTGTGACCGTAAACTCAAAATAACACAATGTCAAACTTGGAGATTACAACGCAAAGGTACGTATATGGACTACAATGTACGTCGTGATAATTCTTGAGATTTCAGTGCGTATTGATAACTTTAAAATGATTCAAAATTCAGACAAAAACATCCAAGATATGACGCTGGACCGGAAATGCTGTAATCGAACAGGAAATACGCAGGAGTGATGCTCAGGCCTTGCACCGACGACCTCATTGGGGAATTAACGCGTTCCGACCGTTAAGAATTGAACTTGCAGCAATCCAAACAAAGCTAACATTTATTTATTCTAATTAGGTAGTACGCAGCTATAATTTTGTAAATATAATTGCTATGGTAATCCTTTTTCAAAAATAAAATATTTTATGGGAATGAATATTGCAACTACAGTGCTTAGCATAAATATGATATAGTAATTAATTATAACTTGACACTTTTAATTATTTGGCAAAGAAAATATTTTTTACTCTACACTTTAAACACTTTACGCTGAAACTGAAATATACCTCATTCTTCTGCATGTTTATTAATATTTAAAATTTGAATTAATTTAGTTATAGAGGTAAATTAATTTTGAAAATTCAAAGGATCTGTGTAGTTATTTTCAATTAAATAAAACAACAATCATCATAATTTAGATCCATAATTAGTTTATCCTCTAATAATTATTAATTAAATCTAATTAAGCCATACGATATCTATTTTGATCATAGTGTGCATACCAACATATTAAACAGGGGATTTATTTTTGATGTACAAAAGATATAACGAAAAAATTACGTAAGACCTTTAAGAAGGTCATAATGAATATATATGTCTATTCTAGATCCTTGAATTTGATTGTATTTGTCTCGAACTTGGAATATTCGAGAGAATGTAGTTTATAGTTGTCTATAGAGACTGTATATTTACAGCGGGTCTATTTATTTTCAAATGTTTCTTATTTTAGATACTGGACTTGTTGATAGTTCAGTACATGAAGTAACGCGTCGAAACAGTCACGGATTTAGATACTGGCGTGGATAAAGTGGAGTCATGTTCTCCTGATTGTTAAAAAATATATTTTAATACATATGTCTTTTGAGTCTGCACCAAAGTGATTATTAAACATGTTATTACATTAACAAATTAAGTAACGATGATCAGATTCAGCAGGATACTTCTTGTACTGACAGGACAGCCGCACTTACTGTTAGCCTATCTGTACACCGCCAACGGTTGCATTACATAAAGTAGCTTTGCTAACCTAATTCCTAACACTGTTTAGACTTTTCCTTTCACAAGTCGATTGTTGTGAACAATGATCACGCACTTTCTCCCTTTTTTATCGCTCCCTCTCTTTTCGTTCCATTCCATACAGAGATAACATCAAATACGAGCATGGTTTTATTTAATTTTATAGGTAACACATAAAATGTGCTTAGAGTAATTACGCATTAAATTATGTGACCTTATGAAAGTCATTATAAGATTTTATTTGTAGGTATAATAAGATAAAATATTGTAAGATTACATATTTGGCATTATATTGTACATATTATGAGTAAAACATCAAGGTCTAATGTTGAATTTTCAAGGTAAAGTGAAAGTAAATTTATTAATTCCAGACTTGTTTATATTGTACGCATTAAATTGTCCTCTTTTTGTGATTTCCCACAGTTGTTTTGACATTTACCTTAAACCGGCGAAGAACGAATTAAGGAATCTGCGTTTTCTTCTAACGTAGACACGGTTAACTACAGTACTTAGTTCGGAAACAACTTAAATAATGACAGTAATTACATAAACGGCTTCCCTTGCATTTAAACCATAATTCTTCGAAGCAGCGCAAGTTTGCAGCTTCTGTTAGAAGAAGAAAGATTGTCTAATAATTAAAAAAAATGTTTTCTTCTTATTTATTTAAAATTTATTTTTAATATGTAGCGAGCGAAATATGATATTACTAACTGAATACCTATGCGTCTCTACGGTATTTAAATTTAATCGAAACATGCTTTATTTTATTTTAATAAGTATAAAGTAGATACATATAGATAATAAAGGTGTAGCCTGGGTTCTACAAGCAATATTTCAATAAAACTTGTATAATTATATGGTCAACAATTAAAAACACATTAGTTTGGTGCTTGCATGTTTTATAACGGTTTAAAACGTTTATCAGTTTTAGCATAACACTTATTTTTTGTTCCCTTCGTGCAGTATAACAGCAATAGCAAAGTACACGTTTATTGAAAACAACTGAGTTTTAAGTTAAAAAAGTATATATTTTCTTTTTCACAATATTATGAAAAAATACATGTTTAAGTAACCATTAAAAAATTATAATTGTATTTAATTTTATAATTTTGTTAACCTGGATGCTGTACACCGCATGTAAATGTGTTATTAAAAAAGACATAACATTAATTTTCAATAAAAATAGTAAGTAATGTACATTTGTGATGAAGGACAAACACATATACATACATTCAATATAAAAATACTGCAGTGAATTCAAACTGGATATATTGCTGAATTTTTATTTCGCGTTAAAATAATATTCTTTTATTTATGTAACTTACAGAGATAAAATATCACATCAGTCCTTCCTCTGAGACGATTGTCTGAACGTGTAGTTAACAATATGCAGCATTCTTCATGCTCTAATAGTCTAAAACACTTTACTTGGCACAGAACAAGAAATGTTAAATGAGTTGCACTTAAAAGATTAGCAAGTAGAAAGTCGAGGAGGTTCTAGTTCCTGCCTTGTCGGAAAAAAAGGTAACAGCTTTTACCTTGCTAAGCCTTAGACTTGGTCTGTCTAATAGCTTAGCCTGTAATATAGGCAGTATTACAAAAACTGCTACGTGAACTAAAAAAAATATTAGAGTAAGTTACAATATATAAAATCTTAAAGTTGTCATGCGTAGTTTATTCCTTAGTTTTACTTAACTAGTTTTATACTACTCGTGCTTCATTAGGTATTTTTCAAGGAATACAAGTTACAGTCAATTTGAAAGTTGACAAACATTTTGTTTGAATGTAAATTATCTAAGTTTTGTATGTTTTACAATAGAGAGCAGATATTGTTATTACACAAGTTATTGTTATTGGTAGAATATAGTAACTTTTCCAAATCACTGACACAATTACAGCCCGATTGTCGGGTTAAAGGTTTAAATACTCACCCCTAGTCTTACGATATTGTAACTAAACAATTGTTATTTTACCAGAAGAAAAAAATACTTAGTCGGTTGGTCGGCCTGTTTTTTCTGGACTGCTAGAGCTCGTGGAAATACCACATTTTAAAGTAAATAAAACATTTTGAGTGATTGTTATTTTCTTTCGAGTAGACGAACGAAAGCTTGATGTAGCCTAAAACCAACTAACCATTGTGTTTAACAAATGTAAACGTTTCTACTGAAATCTGTCGAGTGGTTTCGGATTGAACAGCGGACAAAATAAGCACAATTAACGTAAGAAACAGATATTTATTCTGACAGAAATTTTTTGAACACCAGTTTTTGGATTTTTCAATACAAAAAATGCAATGAAAACTAACCTAAAACGTGTACAGACAACCTGGTTGGCTTTTAGAGAGCTCGTACAGAGTTTTAAAATAAATCAAGCAATTTGAGTGGCAGCTTTTTTTATAGAATAGCCTAAAAACTTCTAACAATTATTGTAACAGACAGACTTTAAATAAAAACAGAATTTTTGTGTGCTTTTTGTAGAAACTATTTCATTTCAATCCCTTAGGATCCAAGAGAATCGTTCACACCAAATTTTAACTCCGCGATTACAAATTAAAAAGTTACTAAATTTATTTTGTAACAATCTAAACTTTGTAGCGTTCAGATTTTGGTGTATATAGGAGATCTTAACCCTTTAGGAATGGCATTTTGGAAAATCCATATTTGAACATCTTTAGAACCTTAGATAAAACTGATAAACAATTCTATCTCCTCTTTAAAATCCCACATTAAAGATTTGTGTGGTTCGTCTTTTGGATCTGGAAACACAGAAATAAAATATATATATTTAGTTTTTATCTTAATTTGACTCTGTTAGGTTGCATATTTTGGTGCACTTTTTTGTGCTAAGATAAATTTGTGTATGCAATTTCAGCTCTTTACACCTTTTCAATTAAGAAATAAAATGTAAAGTTTGTTTTCACTCCATTTTAACAACAACCCTTTTTAAAGGTGGCACTTTGAGAAACCATTTTTGTGTTCGCCATAAGATATACATACACTTAAGATTTATATACTGTATGCATATTAAAATATACCTGTGTACGAAATTTCAACTCTCGATCTGGATCTGGAGATATAGACATATGGAGTAAAGTTAGTTTTTACCCCTATTTTAACCCTTTAGGAGTGGTACCTTTCAAAGCCGTTTTCTAGAAAGCGTTTAGGACCTTAGAGGAGCTGTGTCTCCCCAGTTTCATTGTAATACGTTCAGTGGTTTTGGAGAAACCGTGATGAGTCAATGAGTGATATTTGGCATATATATATATATATATATATATATATATATATATATATATATATATAAAGAGAGAGAGAGAGAGAGAGAGAGAGAGAGAGAGATTGAGAGATTGTATTGATTAATTGTCGAAATTTAATGTTAGGCTATATTGTTGCTATTATGAATATACTTTTCAATGAATGACATCAAGATTAATAATGTATTTGCTTTAGTGTTCGAAAGTAAACGAAATAATAAAATTGAAACTAGAGCTAAACTAATCCATCAAAAGATAGCCTTAATAGAAAAACCACATTGAATACAAGGATTTGGCGTATTTATGAAAGTAATGTGGCCTAATCTATTCGTCACGGTTTGAAGCTATTAATACATTCATCCACAATCCAAGAATCAATTAACCGCAGGCTCCAAAGATTATGACTCAACTCATACCTGAAGAAACGCAGACTAACTGGAAGGCTTGCCTCTTACGTCATGACTGGACCTCATGTTCTGGTAGGCGTTGCGCAACTGCTTCGAACAAACTGGTTTCCAGCACGATACACGTTAGGCTTACATGATATTTATTGCTGATAATACAATAACATTTTATCTGGACATTGTTCCCGGAGTTTTATTTAACCCGGGTGGATTTATTATCGAGACTGTAATCGTTGCGTAATGAAAGGAATTCGAGTTTGTTATAAAGAATAAAAACCATAAATATGTTTATTTGAAAAGCGAGTATGCAGTATTTGAATTACTTTTGAAACTATTTTGTAGTTATGCCTCAAGTAGACGCGTTACCAAAGTTTGATAATTTTCTGTCTAAAGTTTTTTATACACCATCAAAACTACATAGGATAATGTCATTCGAAAAAATAATAGTTAAAAATAAAAAACATTATATTTAAATCTTCTTAGAACACTTTCATAAATTGTATTGCTTATAGTTAAAAGAAAGAATGATTAAAAAATGCATTATGACTTTATTGGAATTTTGAAATGTATTTTTCTCAGTAGAAACCCAAAATTTTAGAAAAATGATTTAATGATGGCACACATGAAAACATTTTCACTGACTTAAAAATATGTTGAAAGTAAAAATTAATACCAAAATTCTGTTTTAAGAGATTAGATTTTTGATTACATTACAATACAATCTAAAATATACCATCGCCAGACCTTGACATGTGTACTTCGAAACTGCATATGCCTACGAAATGATGAGTTTTAATGTAGTTTTAAACATAATATTTAAGTTCATGTTATTGCATGACTTGTTAAACCATGTCAACTAAAGATTCAACGCAATGTTTTCCAGTTTTTAATGGCAATTGTGTGTACTTATGTTACTTTCGTTTCATGTTTGTTCTGCTTATCAAAATACTTTCTCTTGAAGAACAAAGAGCGTGAAATCAATCCAAATCTTTTCCCGGGTAATTACCCACATACTGCGTGATAACCAGGATATTGCATCTTGAAAAGAAAACTTGTTTTATTTCGAACATGTAAAGCTTTTGAATGGCTTGCGAAAGTGTAACGGTGTCTTTGTCAACTCAAGTCCTGCAATTTGATGTGGTATTGTTTACAAGTGGCGGTGAAACTTCCGTAATGGTAATTGTTTGAGTAGAAGAAACGGAGGAATTCAGAAATAGCTGCTCATTTTAAACTCGTTTTATTTGGAATAATAATTCAGAAATTCATGATTTTTCCAAAACTTTTGAATTCGTGGTGTAAGTCTTACCATATTGTGCAAAAATACGCATGCGTTCAATTTGTCGTTAAAAAATACTATTATTTGTGTACTAACTAAAAACTGTATACGAAATGTTATTTAAAATGCCCAACTTGTAGTGCTGTTATAGCCTACGTGTGCATTGTACTTCTGGACAACAGGGTGCAGTTCCAGGAAATGACGCATAGCCCATTAGGAATGCCTAGGGAATTCATTGGCAGTTGAAGCTAATTAGAAAAAACAAATTGTAAAAACAACATTTATTAATGAGACTGTTAAATAATCAAACAATTAAAAACAAGTTGGTTTTAACCATTACAAATTTTAAGCTTTTGTCAAACTTTAATCAAATATGCTTACAGGCAGACTACGTGTTTCACTAATGGATTTCATTTTTGAAAATTAAAGCAATTACTACAAAATTTTAATTCTTGTTATTTTTAATAAATATTAATTTTAAAGTGTTGAATGTGTTAGACACATAAACCATGACACATTTCTATCAAGTGACATTACCTACTTGGTATTGTCTCTTTAGTAGAACTGGAGAGAGAAGTTAGTAAGGATAGTCACAGATTAGAGCCACATAAAAAAGGCCAGCGACTATCATGATGAGACTAGACGGACAAGGCTATGGAGAGGAGAGATGGAGAAGAGAAAACGGATGGCGGTTTCGGTAGAGGAAAATGGAATCAAATTTTATGTTCTGATTTATGAATGTTTATTTTTTCGATGCATTTATTTCATAATTTTATATAACTTAAAATTTAATTATATTTTAATCTTATAACTTATATAAAGGCTTAGCTTAGGTACTAATATTTAATCTGATATTGCCCTTTGATTTTAAAATATTAGTATTTTATGGTTTCGGATCCAGTAAGTACAATCTTCAATAAAATCATCTTACATTTTCAAGAGGAAGTCATCTTACATTTTGTTAAACTAAAAGCACAAAAACACAATTTGTTCAGTTCAATCATTGATTAAGGATAAGCCGCATTTCTATAGTCACTTTAAAAAACAAACAGAAAGTAAAATTAGCATCAGCTTTCTCCATAGAGAAGTTGAAGGTCTCCGCTAAACCTAGCCGCAGCCACGTGAAGTTTCTACGCCCCTGGCAAGGCAAGTGCCACGCCTACGACTAATCCGTGTTACATTCAATCTATAGCACTTCCGTAACATCCAGCTGCATCTGAGGGGAATGTCGTTGATGTGACTTATCCAAGAAATGTCAATTATTAACTTTAGCAAGAAGTTGGCTGTACATAGTTCCAGTCTGTTAGCAGTTTGCTAAAACTTCCGATCATGTATAATAGTCTACATGTACTGGACATTGGAAATGCGTGTACTCAACTCTGTCACTGTTATAAATCCCAATTTTTTCGCCTAAACTAGTGACGTTGCTTAATTAAACTGTATTTTCAAAACACGCTCAGTTTGATAGGCCATTCGATAATTTGAATAGAATTACAAATACTATTCAGTATTATGTACTCACTTAAGATTTGATTTTTCGAAAAATAATAATCTTAGAAATACTTGATACAGGCCTTCCGAGGTTTCAACAACTATATTTCTTCGAGTTTAGACATTTAACGAAAGTTGTAATTTTATTCAGTTTCTGTAGCAGAACAAGAGCGTCAGTAACAAACAACAATGCTCCAACTCTCTTTTGTTTCAAATTTACAAGTTACAAATCATTATGCTAATTACAAAGCCCTCAAGTGTTACCAAATATTCGTTAAACATTCAAAAATATTTTTCAGAATTATTCGTATTGTGAATAATAGTTTTGTCAATTGCCGTCGGCGCATTCTTTGTCTGCTTGTTTCTAAGAAGTTAAGTTGACACACGAAATAATCCTGTGTGCAATGTATAGGCGCCAATCAGTGCTCATGCCGTGAATAATATCCGTGCATGTAATAAGACGTTGCGAACAACCGCGCACGCGCTCAGTCAAGTAATAATACCCGCCATCCACTAAATTGTAATAATAGTTTACATCAATAATTGCAGAATCGTTTCACGGTTGGATAGAAAATGAAATTTTACTGGTCATAGTTCTTTTAATAATTAAATTTACGTTCTTTTACTGTACAAGATACAATTATTGCGAAGATTCTTTTAATAAACTGTAAAAGGAACTTCACTGAAAAATAAACGAACCACTTTTAATAGCGTTTAAATAGGTTGTCGTAAGAAGTCGCAGATTGTTTATTTCATTTGGTTTAGATTTAAGACTTTATTTAACGAAAAACATTTAAAATATTTTCCCCTTTGTCACTTTCCAGCCTTTCTAGTCAACCACCTGAAATTTTCATAAAACTTAATTAGTTACTTTTTGTTATTTGTAAGAAAACATATTTCAGAATATATAATTTAATCTTCCACAAAACTCCTGTCACTTAAATTGTTTTAATATTTATTACTAGCAGTACCTGCACGGCGTTGCTCGTTATATTCAAACGCTTTCACAGTGAATATTTTATGTATACAGGTGTTGTTTTCAGCTAAATATTTAATTAAAAAAATCTAATTGAAAATTTTAAAACCCTTCTTCTTCTGTCACCTTACGTTGAAAATTTCAAATTTCTGCGTGCTATAAATTTGGCTGTACGTAGCAAAAACACGCGCGCTCGTTCGCACACACACACACACACACACACACACAAATTTCATTTTATTCATATAAGATTCTACGTTTTTATTTCACTCAAACAGTAAAAACATACCGTTTTTTAATGTTAGAAAAAACTTGTAGGGGCTTATACTCTCCAGCAAACATGATCATTGGATATGATACCTTCAAGCATTTAAAGTTTATCTTGGATAAGGGTAATTTTTGGATGGAAACCAAGCCGTTAAAAAATGTTGATTTTTGTTTGGTTACGAAAAAAGCAGAAGAATTTATGATGCAATGCGTAACTTAATTTGAAAAATATAGTGAAATATTCATTTGATAAGAATAATTTTATGTTAACAAATAACGGAGTAATATGACTTTATTAAATTAATTCTATTTTAATCTCTGATAGGGAATATAAGCAGTATGCGGACAGTATTAAGCTTTCTTTAATAGATTAATTTATGTAATTAATTATGATATTATATTAAACCCAGTTTAATTTTTAAAAAATTACGTACTTTATTTTGTTCCTTGTTACAAAAATGTAATCAGTTTAACTTATAATAATCGTATAAACTTATTTTGGAAGTTCTTGTACATCATTAGAATTTGAAGGTTAGTTATAAATGTTCTTATTGAACACACTAGTAATATAATATAACCCTTTATCAGTATAGCTAATTACACATTTACAAATCCAATTTTAACAATATTGTGAAGGACATAGCCTACTTACAATTACAATACTTAATATTTAGACATAGCCTACTTACAATAACAATGATTATAAAAAACATCATTTTAAAGATTTTTTAAGGATCCTAAGTTTTCTAACGTTAACGCTCTGCTTTCTACAAACCATGACTCAGGTCTAGTAACACCTAGTGAAGTGAATAGCGCATTCTTTCATAGTGACTGGGTGACTTGTGTTTTGCTATTGTTCATTTTATGACTAACCCATTTTGTAAACGTCATTACACCTATTATGTGGTTAATAACGGAAGTTTTACTGAGCCTTAAATCTTGTTTGTCAGGTGTACCAACTATCATGATAGAATGATTTTAGTTAAGTCTAGTGTTAAGGCTCTGAAATCAATTCATTGACAATCTGGATTTATTCTTACAAATATGTAGTAAAAACAATATTTTCAATTTTCAATATTTTGAAAAGATTGACGAGTGTCAGCCTGGTCGACAATATTATTTAATGTGGTAGACTGAGTAAATCTCCAAAAACAAATTCAGAAGCAAATCTAACGTCTAGATAAAAGAATTGTTTCAACCAGTAAAAAAATGTTATAATTGCAAACGTGACATTATACTTTATACAAAATGGCAAAATTAAAGCTAAAATAGTTTTTCAAACATATTTCGTAATTAAGTTAATTGTAAAAATGTAATCTTAATAATGTTATGCAGTCCAAAAGTTTAAAAAAAGTTGAAAAAATACCTCATTTAAGTATAGTGTCTCTGTGCCTAGTTTCAAAAAAGAACAAAATTCGGTAATTTTTTTAAATATCTAAGAACTTTGGTCGAAATTAATATTAAATTTATAATACAACATTCAATTTAGTATGATAATCAAATGTAAATTATCCCGTTATATCAAAAATAAAAATAAACTTCTTACAAAATGACACCCTGTTACAGTTAATCGAAGCTGCAATGAAAACCACTTAACCTAGATTTTTTTAATTTAGCCTAGTAGCGTGTTTAAATGTAATGCACGCTTCATTTAGCTGTATTTAGGCTGTAATGTAGTATTTTTGGAACCAAACCTGTTTTGTTTGCTTTTACCTTGAAACTCCTTAAATTTTATACTTCATGTGATTTTTTATGTTTATAAAACTTGTTTATTTTTCTATTTTTGTTTTATTTCTAATTCCAAGAACTTGTACTTAAGATGCTACAAAATCCTCCCTCAGATTTTTAGCCTATAAATTACTATTTGTTCATAATTTTTATCAATTAAATTATCTAAAAATTTTATTGATCAATGTAGTAAATCATAATGTATTTTAAGCCGCTGTTTCTAAACATAATTTCTAGTTTACACGTCAGGCACACAGATTCTATGGTAGTTTATAAAATGTGTTTATGTGATGAGGTTTTTTACTGCTAGTATTGTTTTGCAACAATATAAATGGAAACTGTTTATTGCAGTGGATCTACCTAATCAGTTAGGCGCCCTAGAGTTATGCAGTTATCTTGTTACATAACAACTGAAACAACTAAGCACATGCAATTAGTTTCAGATCAGCAAACTCAAACTTGCCAAACAGTTCGGTTTATTACTGCAAACAGTTCATGCGCTCTCTAGGCATATTTCAATATTTCATTTTGAACCGATATAAAACATTGAATAACGAAACAAAAAGTTTGCACTACTTCTTTCGCACTCAAAATTTTATGTAAAGTATGGCGTAGAAAGTATGATAAATATGTTCATAGTCAAAGAAAGCAATTTTACTGCGAAGTAAATCAGAATAAAATAATAAAGCATGTGCTTTTAACGTAAGTAGTGGCGCCTTGTTTCAAGTATATGAACTATTGACAGTATCTACACGGCGTTGCACGTGAAACAAATAATAAACATCTATGAGCATGAAATAATGAATTACAATAGTTCTATTTTTGTTTTACATTAAAATAGTTTTAAAAGAATACGCTAGATATCGTCAGGTGAAGTTTTCAGCTAAATATTTAAGAAAGAAAATTAAAATCTTAAATTAAATTATGTTAAAAACATTATTCTATGCAGTCATAGGCTACGTTAAACATTTCAAATCTCTGTGTGCAATATATTTTGCTGTAGATAGGGCACGCGCGCACACACACACACACACACACACACACACCTTTTCTTTTATTAATATAAGACTTATTTATTATTAACAAGAATGGATCAGCTGACTTCCGATACGGACTGCGCTGCTTGTAACGTACTATTTTGTGTTTTTTTGTGAAACGTATTTTTATGTCCAAACATTAAAGTGACTTTTCGCTTGTATTTTACTTAATTTTATCCAAACTATAGGAAATTAAACAGCGTGAAAAACACTTTTGAAGTTGTCGAATTTTTCAAAACACGCTTTTTTAGAGGTCTGTAAATACAAAAAATATGTAAAATATTGAAAAATTCTGAAAACAGTTGTTTTTTTTTTTAATCCAAACTAGTTAAAAAAATTTATCGAGTTTTTCTGACGTAATTTGTTGAAATTAGAGGGGGTCGTGAAAACGTGATCTTCAGGAGATTTCTGGTGGCTGTATTAAACTCTTTATGTACAAAATCTGTAGGGGCTTATATATTTGGAATCAGTATCACTTTAGTATGAAATTACACTCCACATTATATAAATAAAAAAACAATTTTACCCTTAAGATTTTACGCCATAACTACACCTAAATATTTGTTGTCTTCAGACCCTATATTTTCTTGGGTTCGGGCTGATACAAAAATAATTTAGCCAAATTGCAAGAACTCTAGTGATCAGTCACACCATTTACGGGTAAATAGGTGCGAGAATTTATAGGCTAAGGCACCTTTAGATTTTAAATCAAATACTAAAACAGTACAATAAATTGAATATGCACACGATGGAAGAAATATTTCTTTGGCGCCCGCTTGTTAGGTTCGAGCCTCAGTTCTGTAATATATCCATCTTTTATTCTGGCTCCAATTCGAAAATATACGACCGTTAAAAAATCTTCGACATTCGTTTATTCCGAGCGAAAAAGCTTAAAAAACTTTTCAGTTAAAGAAAATGTAAAAAATTTAATAATTGGCAAACGCAAAAACATCAATCAATAAAAGTGAAATAACAAATGAAATCTGCTTTGTAGTAGGTCTTAGTAGCTTTTTACGTTTTGTATATATACACCAAGAACTTTTGTTTTCGCGTTATCATTAATTTGCAACTTTTGTTTTCGCGTTATCATTAATTTGTGGTTATTTTTTAAAAACTTTAATTTTGTTAGGCTGATCCTAACCCCAATGGGAAATATACGTGATAAAAATATATTTTTATTTTATTGTAAAATTAAATTAAGAGAGGAAATAGCAGAAATAACTTCAAGTATTTTGACTTTTTAATGTAATAAAATCACGGCTACAAAGTACAAGACGTTTTATAAATCATATGTTCCTAAAAAATAAAAAAAATTGGTAGACTGGTCGACAGAAATGTAAATTAAAAAAAAAGAATTGATCAAATCAGTGCTCATTGCTGGTTTGTACTGGTCCAGTTATATTACTGATTTCATTGCTAAACTGCATTTATATATAGTTTATAAATAAAATGAACTTTTTTCTACAACACATACAAATATAAAACATGAATCTTGTAGAATGTTACCAACTTGTAATTGTGACACTAGATTTATTTATATAGGTGCGATGCGCAAGGTGTGAATGTACGCGCTAAACCATTTTGTGATAAATCGGGTATGTGTTATAACGGCGTTAATTGTAATTTAAATATTTATTATTCAATTTATTCATATACTAAATTTTAAACATATACATATAACATAGCCAAAGTAAATAGCGGGTTTCAGAAATTACAGCACTGAGCCACAAATAGGCCTACACTAAAAGAATCAACTCACTGTTACGAATAGGCTACTAATAATGTAATACTAATAATATAACAATAATAACACGTATTCGGCAAGCGTACATGTTATTTGTGCTATCACGAATTTCTATTTCTCTTATAATTCAAAAAAGTACTTCCCCCCCCCTAAAGACGTTTTCACTTTAAAGATTTAAATAAGAAAATAACAATTATAAAATATTTTCCTAAAACTAAGTGTACTTATAACAGCCGTTATTACGTGTTTAATGAAAATGGTGATTAAAACTGTAAATGCAAGCATTAATTACAAAAGCAGCCTGATTGTAAGTCGCGTGCCGTGATTGCTTCCTTGTGAGCGGAACAAGGCAGCGCCCTCCCTTCCAATTATTTGCATATCACAGATCCTTGTCTTTACGAGTTATCTGTTGTTGCTATCATAACGGTCTCCGGTAACTGTATCGCATTGTTAACAGGGTCTTGTAAACAATGGCGTCCTCGGACAACTCCTTAAAATGTATCTATGGTCAGCTAATTGTAGGAAATGTTTAAAATTTTAAAGTGTTTAATTAAAAGTAAAGCTAGTCGAAGGAGTTCCGTTTTGTATTCTTTCAACGTAAACCTGTCCAGTGTTCTTGTTAACGTGATAAGTGGATTTTGAACAAGTAGTTTTGGTAAGTTTAACGTTATTCCCTACTTCTCAAATGTATACGTGAGTTTCATAGTTATAAAAAAATACTAATATATTGCAGACCCATTCTTTGCACAGAACGGAAATATTTTATGTAATAAAATAATCGCGGCACGCAGCTGTCTCGCTGACGTAATAGAAGCGAATATCCAATAGTATTTTTGTTCGTCTTACCCTTTTTGAAATCTGATTTCACCATTATAATTGCACTTAAAACCTGCACTTATTAACATTTGAAACTTTCAAATTACTTTGAAAATGCGAAGATGATCTTTGATCGCCATAAAAAAATGTAATTTCGAAGGAATTTTGAAAATTAAAAATTCTAATTTATGCAGTTTTAACGCTAATTACAACGGTTAAATGAAATTTTCAGATGAAATTAAGACAAAACGTTATGACTTTTTATAAATTTGAAATGACCGCCAATTTTAAATTGTTGAACAAATTTTGCTGGTTAACGAACTTGTTAAAGCTGCAATCATAATCGATTTTTGTGCCAAGTTTGAATCAAATAGGACCAAAACTGCAAACATGAGCGTGCTAAAACACACACACACACACACACACACACACACACACACACACACACACACGCACGCACGCACGCACGCAAAGAGTGTTGTAGTCAATGCGATTATAGCAACGATCAGTCTGCTGAATCTTTAAAGGGTGTGGGTTCGAGACGCATTTACTGCCATTGCGCTACCGTTGATACGAATTTCTTGTCCTCGTCAGGCACAAAGAAAAAAAAATAGTATTTGATTATATATAAAAAAACTACGAACAAATTTCACGTATAGATATATCTTAAAATGCTTTCTTTTCATCTAGACACCATTGGGTTTTAATGATTTCTTTTCATCTAGACGCAATTGGGTTTTAATGTTTTCTTTTCATCTAGACGCAATTGGGTTTTAATGCTTTCTTTTCATCTAGACGCAATTGTTTAATGTTTTTTTTCATCTAGACGCAATTGGGTTTTAATGCTTTCTTTTCATCTAGACGCAATTGGGTTTTAATGCTTTCTTTTCATCTAGACGCAATTGGGTTTTAATGCTTTCTTTTCATCTAGACACCATTGGGTTTTAATGTTTTCTTTTCATCTAGACGCAATTGGGTTTTAATGTTTTCTTTTCATCTAGACGCAATTGGGTTTTAATGTTTTCTTTTCATCTAGACGCAATTGGGTTTTAATGCTTTCTTTTCATCTAGACGCAATTGGGTTTTAATGCTTTCTTTTCATCTAGACGCAATTGGGTTTTAATGCTTTCTTTTCATCTAGACGCAATTGGGTTTTAATGCTTTCTTTTCATCTAGACGCAATTGGGTTTTAATGCTTTCTTTTCATCTAGACACCATTGGGTTTTAATGTTTTCTTTTCATCTAGACGCAATTGGGTTTTAATGCTTTCTTTTCATCTAGACGCAATTGGGTTTTAATGCTTTCTTTTCATCTAGACACCATTGGGTTTTAATGTTTTTTTTCATCTAGACGCAATTGGGTTTTAATGCTTTCTTTTCATCTAGACGCAATTGGGTTTTAATGCTTTCTTTTCATCTAGACACCATTGGGTTTTAATGTTTTCTTTTCATCTAGACGCAATTGGGTTTTAATGCTTTCTTTTCATCTAGACGCAATTGGGTTTTAATGCTTTCTTTTCATCTAGACGCAATTGGGGTTTTTTATGTAAAAGTATTAACATTTCAAGAACAGTTGAAGGTACTGAAATAAAATTTGGAATAAATTATGTGCCATTAGCTGAACCCATAATTGTACAAAAGAAATAAAATTCTTCTCATACTATTTCAAAATAGTGTATATGCAAAATATAAACTTTTTCCATCAAATTATCACGAAAACGGCTGATTTACAGAAAATTATTAAGAATGTTTTCTATTAGGATGTTTTATTAATCCAACTGTATCTGTTTCGAAATAATCAATGAAAACCAACGATCGTAATTACACATTTGGTATCTATCCTTAAACAGTAGTGTAGATGCACTGCAACGCATTATTTTGCTAGTTTAATAACAGCTGATTCTATATATGTAATAATAGAAGTTAATTTTAATAATACATCCAATATAAAAAATAGTGTGATTATAAATTAATTTGTATTATTACATCGATAAAGTCGGCTGTTAATAAACTAGCAAAATAATGTGCCATTTTGTAGCGTATCTGCACTGCTGTGTAATTACGAGTGTAGGTTTAAATCGTTGGATAGATATTGAATCTTTAACCACGTTTGTTGGTGTAAATCCATTATTTTTATAATTTTTTGTAAGCTGGTACCGACATTGTTAGATTTTTAAGAGAATGTTTCAAAAGAAATTTAGTAAAAAAATTTAGTTTAGAAATTTTCTGTAAACTCAGCTGTTTTTGTTCTATTTCAGCTGTAAAATTTTACATGACCGCCATTTTAAAGCGATGTGTGAATATTCTAGTACAATTATGGGTCTAACTAATGTTACCATCCGTACAAAATTTCATTTCAATAGTTTTATCTGTTCTTAAAGTATTAATGCGTTTGTAAAACAAAATGGCCGCTAAACGAAAACCGAGCATTTTAAGACATACCTTGACATGGAGTTTTCTTGTCATTTTTGTATGTATAATCATATCCTGGAATCTTTAGGTTTTTTAAAACAACCTGTGTAATACAGATTAGGTAAATAGATAAATAAATAGATAGATAAACATCTTTTTACTAGAAATTGTCTTTTTAAGAAGTTTTTAATATGGCTGAATGAAGGTAAAGAAAGTGAAATGATTTCGACTATTTCGTGAACCTAAAAACAAAGAATGATTTAATGTAGCCTAACTGTTACATTACAGTAGCCTAAACGTAGCAAGAAGAGGGTAACGGGAATACCAATGTCGATATTTTAGCAGATACCAGGCTGTGGATTTCACACAGAATAAACACGAATTCCAGGCCAGGACATTCAAAATATTTTCCCATGTACCTGACTAGCTCCCACGTTGGCTCGGCCTCACTGTCGTAAAAAAGTGTTGTTTATTTAAGGTAAATGCAAGCATTAAATGTTACAATTATAAAAGAAGACCAGAACTTACAGAATTTATGAAACGGAAAAAATACAAATAGTTATTTAATAAAGACGTTATTTAAATAGGATTGTTGATAATAATTGCAATAATAACATAATAAAATGCAATATTCAAATTTGTTTTTATATTGTATAAATTTAAAAACACGTAACATGTAAAGTATTTTAATAAGTAATATTTACATGAACATAAACTTAAATAAATGGGAAATTTATACATTACTTGTTAAAGGCATCATAGGATATGAAAAAGAAAAAACTTAATTATTATTTCTAGAGTATAGTGTAAACATTAAGTTACATAAATTTATAATGCAAGATACATTTTTTTGAAAACTTTATACATATGTAGATGCCCTATATGCGGCATATATTCATTGTTTAATGCGGACAAATTGAGCATTGTAAAGTTTTGAAACGAATATAATTAAGTAAAATAAAAACATTGAACCTTACTTCTTGGGAACTTAAGGCTTGGGAATAAATAACCACAACGATATTTTTAAAACGTTCTGAGACGTGGGCTGGGTAGGGTAGGACTCGCCCGAGGTCCGACCACAGGATGCGGTTTCAATTCCAGTCGAATAATTTGCAACTTAAATAACCTCGGGGCTTAAGTCTTATTGGTAATTTAAGCCAAAACTGGTGTGGAACTGCGAAATTTTACTAGTTTGCGAAGAGCAACATATTCGAGTTTTTTTTGCATTTCAAAATAGAGCAATGAGTTTTAAAACACAAGTTCAATTTGGTTGTTTGTATTTTTTGAAGCAGATCTTTTAGTTAAATAATGTCTAGCAAAATTAATGTATAACAGAAAAATAAACAAGTTTCTTAGTGCTTCTAAAACACATTTTAATGTTACTTAATTGAAAAAACGAAACACAAATTAGATATCGGAAAAACCAAATTCTTACGAGAGTTGTGTAGCTAACCAACAATAATCGCCACAACTTAAACATAAAAATACTCTTTTCAATGTGCAAACTTATTATTGACAGATTAAAGTTAGACTTACGTTCATTTGTTAATTTAATCTTGTTCATTAACATTATGATTGGAAAATTAGAAATTTCTAATTTTTATAATTTTAAGTTGTACAAAATAAATGTGTTTACATTGTACACGAGTTCGACTAGAATAAACTATAAACAGTATGTTATTTGAATAGCCTATTGAATGCAAACCATGAATATTAAGTTTATTATAAAATAATCCATGATAATTAAAATGTTAATTACTTTTAATGCTAGTTACAACATACTGTGATTTAAAATCTCTTCCCACCGTTTCCAAGTTATTAATGTTTAAAGTTATCATGACGTAACTAGAACTTTTCTTTTATTATCACGGATTTGAACCAATTTAATATATACAGATCATTACTGCCACATTTATATCTTTACCAAAACTAGGCTAGAAAGTGAATAAATATACTTCCTTCTGTAGAATAATGAGTGTAGGCTAAGTTATTAAACGTTTAATGTGAGTCCTAAGAATTAAAATTTTGTGCTTTGAGACTATATGATACATAAAATTGAAAAAAGTTATTAATTATGTTTAAATAGTTTTACAAATTTAAAATCTGCTAAGGAAGTGTACAATAATCCTTATGTTATTTATGGATCAATACTTCACTTTATGGATCAATTCGTGTACATTTTGCCACTCATGTAGGGTTGTTTGCTTAGGCCTACTGTCAAGTTTTGTTAGTTCATTCAATTAAGTTTTGTGTTTGTTACTGCCGACCCTTGATAACGAACTACGACTCAGGTTCTCCAACATTGTTCAAATAACATTTGTTTACAAACTTAATAATTTCTGCGGGCAGCTGTTTTGTTTACGTGATGAACAAGGTTTTTTTTAAGTAACAATACTGAATACACGACAAGTAAAGAAACATGTAGAGCTATCTATACGAAAGTCAAATTTGGAACAAACATCTAAATCGTACATGTTTTTTGAATGTTTAGTTTCACTATTATAAACAGCGTTAATATAATATTTACATAAATCAGTTTTTTAACATTTCATTAACAGTTGGGTAGTAATATACAGATTTTAACGATAGTAAAATAAGATTTTAAAAGTTTTGTGAGATGAGAAAGTTATGCTTTTATATTTTTAAAGGGAGCCATCTTGATTGTGTTTTGCTGGGTAACAAAGTTGCCCAATTATATTAACAAAATCGATTTTTGTGCTTAGTTTGAAGCAAATCAGAGGCTCCTAAATGAGTTCGTGGTCGTGTCAAGAGGGCACTTCACTGCCTCGGGTCTTAATATTGCCTGCTCCAATAGAAATCCACTTTGCAATGGAAATTCATTAACAACTTTCAATTAAATACCTCCTTTAATGAATTAATAATCTTTCATAGACTGCAATTAATTTGTAGTAAACTTCATTGATAAAATTTCAAGTAAAATAAGTAAATCAACTGTTTCCATAATTATTTAGTAACCCTCCGCAACAAAACTAAATTAATTGTACTTTCCGCTTATTTAACGCTTTCATTTTCTTGTAGTTGAAAACTAGTCTACATATGTTTCGCCATCTGGTCATTAAAATATGCACTATCTATAATACACAATACACACAACAATGAATAAACTAGAGTAACTCATTGTTATACGGTCGCTTTAATACACGTTTATGATAAGTTATTACATTTGTGGTGTGCTGTGTGTTATGTATTTTATGTTGTATATAGTGTATGGTATTTTGCTTTAATGACCTGATGAAACTATCCACGATGGTTGTAGTTTTCAACTACAACAAAAATTAAAGCGTTATATAGGCCTACTCGTAACTAACTTGTAAAACAGAAAAATGAAACGAGTGACATAAATAAACTTAAACCTATAAAACTGGGCAATTGATTCTATTTTAGTTCCTATTAATATTCGTTTGACTTTATTTTTTAAAACGTAAATAAAAAGACTGTTTTAGTTTGAGAACATACCAAATTTTAACTGCTCCCATGGACGAGGCTTCAACAATGGTTTCGCTCCCCACTGCTACCGTTGCAATTGTATTTCAAACCGTTGGTTGTAAACTCATGATTCGAATTCGACTGCTACCGTATCAATCGATACATCGAATCACACAGAGATAAAGGTTCAATAGCAGCGCCGTCCCTGATCCTGGAGTGTAACGTCTGCAATTCGAAGCTATTATTGCTAGGTAGGCTATTCACTTTTTGATCTGGTAATAACGGAACCCACCAATGTAAGCCTATTAGTTGATTAGTTTTTAAGTAGTTCAGAGTATGTACCAAAGCAATATGAACTCAACACAAAGAATTATGTTGCTATACAAATCTATGTTTTCTTAACTATTTTATCTGAATTTAAACGTCTTTTTTTAAATTAATGTGTTCATGATTAGTTTAGTGAATGAAATATTTCATTTTTTGATTCAAATAATCACAATATCTTATGAATACAAAAGTTTTCGCTGATGTACTAGAAAATGGTGAAAACAGAAAATTTGATTTAATGTAGAACTTGTACACGAATGATTTTAAATATTAGATAATATAAAATCATATTGTTATTTTTTATAAAACATCCACAGTAAAAAACACACGCTATTTCATAATTATTTATGCATCTAAGACATGTTCAATTTGTAAAATAGGTAGTTTTCAAAATATCTTTGCGTAATGTTATACTATTGTTTTAGATTGTTTATGTAAAGATTTGATAATTGTTATTATCATTAAACTTATAGCCTGTTTATAGGACTGGCATTAAATTATTTAACCCATCATTAAACTAAATCTTAATTTTAATCATCAATTTAAGTTTCTGGAACATCCTTTTACTGTTATTCGAAAATTAAATACTTATTGACTTAATGTACCAGTATCGGTTAGTTGAATAATTTAATTGTAGTTAAAATTTTATTCATTACGTTTTTAATTTTCATGAGTTTTTTCTCCAAATTAATTTATTGGCAATAACAACATAGGTACAAATTGATTTTAGGCCTTACTTGTAATGAATTCCAAGTACAAAACAATATGATCATAGTTATTCAGAAAAGAATTAACAGAAATAATTGAGATGTTTAAATATTAGAATTGCAATACTTTATTTCATCTGATTATTTTTAGGGTGAAGAATTCAAGATTAGATTTAAGTTCATTAGATAAGGCGTTGTTTTACATTTTAAGCCTAGTTTCAAACTATCTGTCCCAAACAACAGCTGGGAGTGTGCCGCAACAACTCTCAGTACTGACAAATTCATATCACATTGTAAACAATAGCAATGTGGTTACGGAAACAAAAAAGCAAACAGTCAACGTAACCTGAAAATTGCAATATACACGTTAGTATTAGGCCTACGTTTGAAAACAGCCATTTTTCTCAAATTGACCTTTTTGTAAAGTTAATGAGAGGTTAATTGGAGATTAGGTGATCTTTAATTAAATATTTTCTAGAACAGATTGCCAAATTTAATCAGCTGTTGTGTTAATATAGCATTTAGGCTACTATTGGAGCATTAAACAAATGTTCTAGAAACCGAAACAAGACTACTCAAAATGAATCTCTGTATTATTAGAATGACATACATTTGTTTGCAACCAATATTTTTATCATACGACTATTATTATGTATCTACTACTCGTATATAAGAAAATCTTGTAATGAGACTTACAAAGTACGTGTGCGCTGACCCGTGGCATCTGGTTGCTATGAAGTCGAAGGCGAGGGTCATTTCGGTTACTGCGGTGAATTTTTTTATTAAGCTTTAGCTTTAGAGATTTTTAAAAAAAATTATATATATATATCAAATAAATAATAAAAAATAGTATAATGCAATCAGTGTTTGTTAACGACCCTGTGTCAAGAGTAAGAGCGTACAGGGCTTGAAGGGTTAAATTATACAACAACAAATGCCATTAAAAGCAACTAGATTAGTAGAAGCTATTTAATTAAAACATTAAATTAATTAACACAAATATATTAAATACCTACTAATTGTATTATAGCCATTCCATTATCTCACTGTATACTCTGGCATCCGCTGGTGCAAACAGTGCCTATAGTAGCCTATGTTCTATTGGCTTCCGTATGACAATATCTGTAACAGAAGTTATGTGTATACCGTTACAGGCACGCTATTGTCAACAGTTGGCAGTAGTTAATTAAGGAGAAGAGATGCCGATCTTTTCAAGTCCAGTTGGCTATACTATCTCTTTATGTGAAGAGTTGTGAGACAATATACTATATTATACTTGAACACGACCTCGAGCGGAGTACTTTAATCTTTATTCTTAGAAATGAACAACACCTCGCCTCTCGTTTCTCGACCTTAACATTGGCATCCTTGTTCCTTCGACTGAGACAATTTAGTGCTCGATAAATTTGTTGTTTTTAATAACATCTAACACACACGTAACAAGAAGAACTTTTTAAAATATGTGTTTAATTTCAATTAACTTTTATTTGTTTGTTAATTAAGTATCGAAAGAATATTATATAGATGACATCAAAACTAATTAACTGTAAAAGAAATAATATTTTTAATAAATTTGCTGCAAGAATAAAATAATAAAATTAATAAAGTTAATCATTGATAACTTTATTAAGTAGTAAATATTTGTTTATGATTGAAACCTAGAATGAAGTAAGTAGGCCTCCGTTTAATTAATTTTGGTGACACTTTCAACGACAACAACGCCCTCAGTGGAAAGCAATATGAACTATACCTATAAATATAGACTACGTATATGTAGCTGCATATTATATGGTCTCAAGTCATATATAATCATGCAAATTATGGAGGATTATCCTTAATTATTTTCTCAAGCATTATGTAAATGTTTAAGCTACAAGTGTACATCGCTTTAAAATATAGAATACATAAAATTATTTATAAAATAATTTTAAATTGTAGGCTATATTTTATTTTCTAGACATTTTTATGATTTTTATTTTTATTTTTATTTCCAAAGTTACTGATTATAGGTTCCAAGATGTACAAAATAACAAAAACTGTATTAATATTGGTTTTACTTTTAATAATCACAGAATTTAATACCATTAAATTCAAAACTAAGAAGAATACGTTTGGAATCTAATTTATTACACTACTAACAAAATAAAACATCACATTGTTTGAATTCTTAATTAAATATCAAAGGTAATGTTTAACACAACGATATTTAAGATTCGATCTGTTATAATTATTCACGTTTTCATTAGGCCTATCTATCGCCTACAATTCACACTGTAATGACATTTCTGTAGGCGTGTCATCAAGCTGATCGTCCTCTTCAAATTGTGCAAATATCCTCGTCATCTCCTGGCATGAGTTGAACACACCTGATTCGTCACGTTAGTAAATAATTCAATTAATTTTTTAAAGTAATATTTACGTGGCCATTTTCTGCAGCGCGTGATGTCACAAGAAATTGTAATTTTACTGTAGGTACAAAGTTAAACTCTCAAACTTTAAAATTAATAAAATGATATGTACTATGTGAATATTTTTATATGAAAAATCAATTGAGCTGTACTTGGAAAGAGAGAAAAGTCATAAGGAAAACAATTAGTTTATAATTACAAGAATGAGAGAATATAACTTTTGAAAATGTATATAAACCAAAATGCCAATTATTTAAAGTTTTGATTTTTAATTAGGAATTGTGTTCAAATTCGATCTGATACAAATAACACAAATATGTCAATGCAACCATTCAGTTTTTGTTAAATATCATTATACGTCTATAATCTATTGTTTTAAAGGAAGATTTCCATTAACAAAACAAAATATTTTAATAATATGTTTGGAATAATTTAATAACTTTTAAAACATTAATCGTATTTAAGCCACAATATGCTATAGGCAATTATCATAATCTTCCCTTTATACATCAAATAAATTCGTTTTACAATAAAAGCTATGTAATGATTAATCTGAAATAACCTGTTTATTTTGTAAAACTTTACTTGAGTGGATACAATCGCAGCACACAGCTGTTTTAATACGTATTGGAAGTAAATTTGAAAAATAAACATTTTTTTAATCTTACCTTTTTTCAAAATTCTGATAACCGGCATTAAATTCTGTCTATAATAGACTAACATTTTAAACTTTCATACTACAATGAAAACGAGAAAAATAAACCTGACTGCCGCCAAATTAAATTTCTTAATTTCAACAAATTTTGAAAATTCAAAATGCTGATTAAAATTCTAAAATCTGATTTTGAAAAACATACTTATACACACATACATACATATATTACATACATTATACTTTAAAGTTATGAATTTTTGATGAATCGAAACAACCGCCTTTTTGAAATTGTTAAACGGTTTCGCTGGGTTACAAACTTGCCTAACCTATTACGAAAATCGATGATTTTTGCCAAACACACGCGCGCGCGCACACACACACACACACACACACCTCTTACACTAAAATTACTCGATGTCGCCGTGGAATTCTAAAAGTTACAGAGCACCAGCTGCTATTACTCTTGTCTGAGAATGCCGCTGGAGTTCGTTCCTCACACTTGATTAGCCTATTTGAATAGAATAGAATAGGCATCGTTGAAACGAAGTTTGTTAGCCTATAAGATCTTTGCCGACATCGGATTCATAAGTAAACAAAGGCTTGACTGACTGTCATAAATAATTTAACGAGTGAAGAAGACGGCTCGTTAAATAATTCTTGTGAAATGGGGCCTTCCTATTGGTCGAGAGATAAAACTGCCAAGAAATACATAGGCCTGCAGAATACTTACGTAATTAGCCGGTAAAGTATTACTATATGTGTTGGGTTCGTCCTTTAAACGTTTTGTACTTGAGAAATCAAATTAAAATGTACGCATCTTATATACTTTTTATTATTTCACTATTAAATCTGGTTTAAATTTGAATTTAATTGGAAAACGTTTGATTTTACAAAGTTTTTGTATATTGTTTTATAAAAAGCTTTTTTATGAACAATTTTCGAAAAGATATTTTTTGTTCCATACATCACTGTGTATAATTTTTTCATATCAAATTTACAGATGAATGTAACCATATGAATATTAACCATATAGATAAAATGATTTTTAATTTAACCTATGCCAACTAAATCATTCTACTAGGTGTTGTTGTTGGCGCAAAATATTGCGGATCTAGACAGGTTGACAAATATTTTTTTCTGGTATAGGGAAGAACTATCTACCAAAATCAAGTCAGCGAGTGAACGATCCTTGACTGGCCTACCTATGAACTTTGCAGGCGACAATCAATAATTATATCGGTTGAACTACTGCAATGAGAGAGGCGACGGAAAATGATACCCCAATTAATTCCTAGGATAATTTGTCTTTGTTTACATATTTCTGATGGTACAACTTTATAATAATGAGAAGATGTAGGAAGAAAAAAATGTTGGCAGACGTATTATTGGTCCATATTTTCAAATACAGTATTGGTTTCATGCATTCTGCTCAACTGTCCAGAGTAGCGTACAGGAATAGGGATGATGATTGTTTATTGGAGCGAAGGTGGAACTTGAAGGAGGGTAAGCAGCAGAAAATGATATCTAAGCAAATATTATTGATTATAATGAAATTTATAACCTATGCAAATATTTACATTTCTCAATGTAAATATTTGCATTCAAAAAATAAATTGAAATTTAAACATTCTGACCACACATTTGGCTCTCAGTTTTCTTTTATCTTTCTCAAATATTGCTAAATCAGATTCAGTGGAATTAAATGCTACGACGTAACCAGAATGACGATAGGACATTATCGTTGCAGCAGAATTCTCCAGAATCGTAGGACATTCTGATAACCCGCATGATCTATACCAGTTATTTTAGTAACGGCCAAACGTTATGTTACCATGCTTAAAACGTCTTAAGGTCTCAACTTCATAATCTAGGATTGGAAAACGTTGATATGTGGTTTCTACAAGATGGCGTTGTAGAACACACCGCTGAAATATCAGCTATTGAGTGCTGAGAGAACTGTTTTATGGAAAACGTATTTCGTTATTTGGTGGTTTTGTATGCCCGACCCTAGGCATAGTTTTATAGGACTAGGACACCCAGTTTTAAATATTTTTACGGTTTACACACATCAAGATCAAGAAAAGGTTACAGTTATTCAAAAATATTTAGAAATGGTCTTCAAATGTGTAACAGCAATAATGGACACCATTACTGCCAAGATTTTCAAAAGAAAGTAGGCCCAGTTAAAAACTGTTTGCGAAACCCTTTTATATTTTTTAATTAACGTGTGATGATATCTCTTATACTTTTTGTTTTATTCGTCTTTAAAATGTTGGATATTTTATTGGTTCATCTTGTATCTTTATTTGTAATGCAATAAGACTTAATTTGTAGTGTTATTGGTATAAAATGCGGTCATGCATGGAACATGTTGGTCAAACATAACAAAATCTGCTGTATGTGTATTTCGCTGACTCTAATTTATTTGTCTTAAGAGCTTATTCTTTAATCACAATAACTGATTAGCCTTTATTCCACAAATACATTTTGAAAGAACTGAAATCAAAAAATTAGAATTGCTGTTGTTTTGCCACTTTTCAATTCATAAAGGGAAGTGAAAGTTAAATTATGACGATCTTGTTAGTCTTCCAATTTTGGGTCAACAAGATTAAAACTTTTAAAAATACATCATTTGGAGTTACAATACATAATAAGTAAACCTTATTAGTTTAAGTCAACGTCAGACGTTAAATGCAAATTAAAGGATTTGTATTTTTTGACACTTTTTAGTTGTGTCACTTTTTAAAGCTTTGCTAAAAATAAATTCGTGTAGGTAATCTTTGATGCAACTGAACGTTATAGTGAGTAGGATATGTTGATGTTTTCACCTTGAAGAATTGATTAGCACTCATATGGTCTTGTGGGCAGCTCTTGTTACAGAAAAGGAAAACTCGTCCTGCGAGTCAAGGAGCAGTTATGACGCCATGATATGTGGGCTCAGCGTGGGCTGTTCCTTTGGCTTGTCGCTCTTTTAACTTCTGCATTTCGCTCACTCTCACACATGCACCGTCATTATCAATTATATACAAAACAGTAAAAGTTAAAATTGATTTTAAAAAATTTATGACGGAAGATCGTGAAAAGAAAACTTAGAACTCGGCCTTGATAAATTGACCTTCAAGATTTCCCGGAAGAATATTTGTTGTTTCCAGCCTATTGAAATCGTTTCTTTTTGTGGTCGGCTCCATTCATGGGATTTTGTATGGTTTACTAAATCCTTGCATTGTTTGCAGTCACGATCTGTTTGGATTATTGTACAGTCGGATCGCAGTTCAAAAAACTCTTTTAAATAGCCTTTATAAATGGGCTACGTAGACTTAAGAAAGATTTTTAAATTGCATGTCAATATCTAAATATTGTTAGTTTTTTTTTAGTTGATTCATTTTTAGTTTCTAGAAGAACGTTTCTTCTTCTGAATACAAAAGTGAAGTTTAAAAGCCTATATTCTTTTCTAACTTTTTTATTTCCATATTGCATTTCGTTACAACAGAGCCCACCAAAAGTTTAATACTGGTTATTTTGTTTAGTAAGCTATTAATTAATTATTGTATGTACAATTTTACGTGTTAATTGTTTCAATTGTTGTAAACACGGGGATTTGAGTATTACATCACATAAGGTTGCCTCTTTAAATAAATGAACTCACGAAGGCTTTAAAAACGACCTAGGAAAGTTGCTTGTAGTTTAGTATACAAGTGTACAATTATACAAGCATAACATAAAATAACAGTGTGGGTTAGAAGTTGTGTAATGGCGGAATTCTTGCGAGTTTGGCCTCAAACCTCAACGCAATATTCACCCAGCCCATCAGACAGACTCGTCAAACCACAGAACTAAATGTAAAGTTGCTCTAATAATAGGGATGTGCTTTTAGCATCAAATAAAGATGAGGTCATTACTTACTAATAACAACAATAAGAAACCAAACAAGACGCAACACAAATAAAGATCAAGAACCTCTAGTTATGCAATTTGTTTCTTTCGTTAGTATTGCTTTTTTGGAAGCCTTATGTAACGCAAACATGATAATAAAAGAGTTCTACAGGACTTATATAGTAAGTAAGAGGCTTCAGACTCCAAATAATTGTAATAAGTTTACCACACCGCAAACTGTAAACACTTACAATATTACCTAAACCATAATGCTTTTTAGGTTAGGTAAACACGAGGTTTTCATAATTTACCGAAATGTGTTTTTCGTATAAAATAGCCTAAAATAAGATTTTTTTTAAAGATAAATTATGACGAGCCAATCTATGAGCACATTATTTCCGCGTTGCTTAAAGTTTTTAAGTTTTGTTTATTTTATTTTTTAAATAGGTACTCTACAAGTGAGTATAAAAGTAATATGATTGTAAAAATATATTTATAATTAGAATTCTACAAGCAAAGACACACTTGTATTCAATACATTTTTTTAATGTGAATTCAATTTTACCTATTGGCAAAATCTTTAATCTGACCTTTGCCAAAACATAAATATGGACTAAAATTTCTAAAAAAATCTGTGTAGGCCTAATTATCATACTACTATGACAAAATTAGCATCTTTCAGGGGGAGATGTCATTATGATATCTAAAATCATATCTGAAAATTTTAATTTGATATTTCAATTTGTGCGACACATCGAATGCTGTGTTTGTTTTAAGCTACAGTTTACTTAAAGAATACAAAAGAAGTATAGTGAAACTTATGTGTAATACGATGAACAAAATCTTTTCTTATTGACGGACATCAACTCCGCGCGAAGTGTCATTCATAAACGTTTTTAAAATACGTTCTTTCATTTATCAGTTAAGAAAAAAATATCATTTATTTTGCAATTAAATCTTTCCAATTATTCTTTTTTTATTTGCGTAATAAAAAATATGTAACCAAAAATTAATTAAATATGATTTAAACCTATACAATTAAAATTATTTGCATGTTGTAAAGTTCTTTATTGATCATTGGTATAGCATTGATTTTTTTTAAATCATCTTATAGATCACTTACTTAAAATTACGTAACAATTATTATATTTATGCTATCCAAAAGTAATTTTTAGGCATTTTTGCATGAATAAGCGGTAATACTTTACAATAACCTACTTTTTGATTAGCCTAATATGAAGTATCGACATGATTACAAGTTAAACTGTGGTTTCGTCCATCATTAAAAAAACAATCCAATGTATATTAATATTATATCACATTGTAACCTATACTAAAGTATAGCCCGTTGTGTTTGAAAATACGATTTCTAAAAAACTAGTGCATTAACATTTGAATATAATTTATCAAATAGACCTACCTATTCTTTATTATAAAGAAGACATCAAATCACAAATCCATATCAACTCACTCCACGATATTACATCAATGCTAATGTAGACGTTATGTCAGAGGTAATATAACAAAAGTTACAATGTACAAAAACACATCAAAACTTAAAGCTGTTAAGTAATATCACATGTTCCGTTTGTTGGCAATATGATTCAACTACCATATAAATACCTACCAACTTAATTTTAAAAATAGGAACTATGCAATTTTTGAAGTTGTTTTATTTTATTTTTTTTAGCTCAAAAACCGGTGAGTAAATATTCTTAAAGTGGTAAGTAAGAAATTCCAAAAAGTTCTACTATGTACTTGAAGAAGTAAATAAAAAGCAACCAAATGTTGGCGAGAAGTAGGCTATAATATTTTTAAAATAATGTATTTATTGGGAGGGATATTTTTCGTTTCTTGCCCATAATTCTTTAAAAATGAATATGTGACTTTCATACCCATTTAAAAATCTGCACAGTTTCCAATAACGTGTCAGTTATTAAGATTGGTTTGATGGAACTTTATATTTAGTTGTACAAAATAATCTTTTACTCAGTTGTTATTTTAAAGATATATTATTTTTACATATTACAGTTTTATTTACTTTCTTGTAAGTACAGTCAGTACATAAATATATGTGCACACGGTGTACGTGTTCTGATTATACTGTAATAAAACGGTTTATTTTAAAATGTAATTTTATAGTTTCTTGTTAAAAAGTAATGTACTTTAGTTTTAAGGTTAACATAGCCTTGCTCTACTACCAAAATAATTCTGTTCATCGCATCTGTTCTATTTGTAAGCTACTCCTTGGTTGCCATTGTCAGCGACCTTCACTGCAACTACTGCGTAATTCACCGTCCACTGGGGGATCTGGAGGGAGTGTTTTGCTTCAGTATCGTTTCGTCATTAGTACTATTGTTGTTTCATGGTTAAACTATTTACATGTGAAACGATTCAAGGAGTAATTTATAAAAAAATGTAGACCTACAATTTGTTGGGTCTTTTGTGATGATAGACTTATTGAATGTACTCTATTACAAATGGATCCTCACTTATTACAAACTATTTTTAGGCTTACAATGCAAGCTGACAAATAAAAATATATTAAATACAGTTTTACAAAACCTTACTGTAAAGAAAAATAACCTATAACTAAATCCGAAAACCTTTTGTTAAATAAAGTCGTTAAATAATGCCTATATCGCATTTTGTGTGATAAACAAAAATATATTTAAATTAAAAAAATAATAAACAAATTTATGGAATATCATAATAAAGGTTACATCGTTTAGTTCTGGCTTTAAAATTTTAAATTACAACAGAGGCAAACGTTTTTCTTGGTTAGTGTGTTAACGACACTATTAGTCATTGCAAAATAAAACAATCTCCTGTATAGATTCTATTGCAAACAATAAAATGTGATTTATTTAAACACAACTTGGTAGAAATTAATACTATAATACTGTAAGCGTTCTAGAGCTTAAACAATATTATAAGTCTGGCAAACTTACACAAATACTGAAGGTAAATAGAGGGTGCTAAACAAACGCTTTTGTCGAAGCTCTAAACCTAAACACTACACAGAATGAAGGTAAGGAATGTTAGCTAAAGCCCGGCCCGGTGCAGGGTTTGTTGACCTTAGGGCGAGAGTCGCAACTTTAACCCGAGATAAATCTGTTTTACTTTATTGCCTTGTTCCTGCGAGAAACATTACCATAACCCATAGCGTGGCCGTAACATTGCAAACTTACCTTTAGTCACATCTACCTGCGGTAATAGACTGAAATTAAAACTTAAACATTACTGAGTCAATGTTGTACAGCTATTTGGAACAATATTCTTCAGGTGATAATAGAGTATATTCTATATTTTTTTAAATTAAAGTATCTATAAGTTTGTAACTTGACTTTTCTCAGTATTAGCAATGTATAGTGAGTTTTATTCTGCAACTTTGTAACTCGAAGTCTTTATCAGTGAATGCGTAGGCTACCATCAAATAAAACACCATAATTGAGCTTATAAGTTATTTTACGTTTGGATCTGGAAAAAACAACATATTTTACCTAAAAACATGTCCACAACTCTTTTAGCGTCAGAATTTTTAAGGACAAATCAGTAGTAACATAAAAAATATGGTAAATTTAAATTACTGGAATACATTTGAGTTTATTTATCAGCCTAAACACTCAACACCTTCAAGCACTAGCATCATTACAACGGAAAATTCTGTTGTTTTTTACAAAAAAACTATGCTATTTTTCTAGTTTTCTCTCTTTATAATTGTCATTTTAATCCTCTTTTTAATGTCAAAACTTATGTAATAACAGAACTGCTGTTACCATATCATACATAGAAGAGGCCCAGTTAAGACTAGAAGACTTAACTAGAAGAAGGTGATGATGGAGTCTCCTCATCATCAAACGTAAATATTGTTAGCCAACCTATAATTATTTTTTTTAATTTAGCTGTAGTAAATGCTGTTTTAATTTATCAAATATGTCAGTTGAAAAATATATTCGATGTAATACACGAGATTTTAAATCATACAAATAATTATTAGACACATTGTACAAAAAAACAGTTTAAAACCTGTTTAACTTCTAAATAGTACTCATTCAGCCTATCAAGAAAATAAATATTTCTTGAAATAATAATGTTTTGAAATAATAATTAATTTAAAATAATAACTTCTAGTGGGCCCCCTAGTTGCACTGTTGCTTGCTAACGCTGTCTTGTCATCAGAATATGCAACTACAATAATTAGTCGGGGCGCTGAGGGGGGGTTCAGCATCTTGACTTTTGTTTTACCATTGAAGAAAATCGATGTAGTTGCATTCTTAAGTGGTTATTAACGTGGGGTAGAGGGAATTTACGAGGGGTCGTTACGTACAAAGCAGCCTGTATCTCGAGAACTATAAGTGGTAGGAATAAATTTGACTTTCCAAATTACTCAAATATAGCCTATGTTTTTTTAAAAAAGGTGTTTTTGACATTTTGTAGTTTGACGTAAAACCACATAAAGTTGGCCTAAACTGGCACTTTCTCCAAAATATTTTAACTTTTATCAAGAAGTTAGTGTTTTTAATGTAAAATATTCTTCTTTATTTTTTTTTTTTTTTTATTATTATTATTATTATTATAGCAATCTAGTAATACACTAATAAGCTATTTGTCCTTAACCTAAACTACTACGATACAACATTTCACTAAGGTCAATCCACTGACAATCCCTTAGTATATAATTAATAGTCACTTAACTAATGTGACCTAAGAGCTACACAGTTCAAATGGTTTAACTCTTTTCAATCTTCTCATTGAGACATCGCTGTTAAGTAGTTGGAGTGCTTCGACATTGATGTGCTGTTGCAATCTTCGTCTATGACCTCGTGCAAATTTACTGACTTCACTATCAATAGTTGGAACCTCAAGATCTTTATGTATGTTCTCATTCCTGATGTACCAAGGGGCATCAACTATACCCGAAGTACCTTATTTTGAAATCGCTGAATGATATCTCTATTACTCTGGGCAGTACAACCCCACAGTTGGATACCATAGGACCACAAGGGCTTAAGGACTTGCTTATATATCAATACTTTGTTATACACTGATAAGGAGGAACAACGACCCAACAACCAATGCAACTTTCTGTATTTTAATTTTAACTCCTCTTGCTTTTTCTTAACATGGGGTTTCCACCTGAGTTTAGCGTCCAACGTCATGCCAAGGTATCTAGCTGTGTTCGCATATGGAACCACTTGGTGATTAATATAAACGGGTTTGTGCTCGATATGCTTATTAGTGAAATCGATATGCACAGATTTGCTTTCATTAAGCTTAATTCGCCACATTTTAGTCCAGGTTTGTATTTGGTTTATAGCTGTTTGAAGTTGTCTGATCGATTCAATGTTATTGTCACCAACAGATAAAACTGCTGTGTCATCAGCAAAGGTAGCAACTATACTTTGTTCAAAAGTTGGTAAATCACGGGTGTACAAAAGATAAAGGGTTGGCCCCAAAACACTGCCTTGAGGCACTCCTGCTTTAATTTCCTTCAAGTTAGAATAGGCGTCTTCTTGCTTAACCCTGAAATATCTTTCTGATATATAAGATTGCAGTATCATTGAATATTGAACAGGAAGGAATAATTTAAGTTTGTAATTCAGACCTTCATGCCAAACTTTGTCAAATGCCTGTGAAACGTCTAAGAATATTGCTGAGCAGACCTTCTTTTCTTCTAACGATTGTTCAATTACATTAGTAATTCTATGGACCTGATCAATTGTAGAGTGTTTATTTCGAAACCCAAATTGATGATCTGGGATGAGTTTAGAATCTTCGATAATGGGTTTTAGTCTTTTTAACAAAAGTTTCTCGAACAATTTTGACATACTTGGCAAAAGTGATATTGGTCGATAAGATGTTGTTTCGTTAGGTGGTTTTCCAGGCTTGGGGATCATCACAACTTCAGCCACCTTCCACATTTGAGGTACATATTTCAAACGAAATGATGTATTGATCAGATTGGCTAGCTTTACCAGCGCTCTTCTAGGATTTCTCTCAGAATTTGCCCAGTAATAAGATCAAAACCAGGAGCTTTGTTGAGCCTAAAGCACCTTCTGATTTCCTTTTAATTTCGATTGGTGTGGTTGATGGAATATCTACACTATCTTGTCTTATGACATCCAGCAGTTCCTCACTATTATCGGCTGCATTCGGTTGAAAAATATTTCCCAGGTATTCAGCAAAGAGGTTCGCCTTTTGTTGGTTATTTCTAGCCCAACTTCCATCCATGTTTTTAATAGGTGGTATTTGCATAGTTGGCCTCTTAAGTTTTCTAGTGATTTTCCAAAGAGAATATTCAGTACTGATATCATTAGTCAGTTCTCTCAAGGATTCACTTATGGTGTCATTCTTCAGCTGCCTAATTTTTTCCTTTAATTGTGACGTAAGATTGTTCAGCCTAGTTTTGTCCTGTGGGGCTCTAGATTGATGCCATTTTCTTCTTGCTCTTCTTTTTTCTTTAATTAGCTCCATAATATATCCAGGATAACTGTTACCTTTTAATCTCCCTTTTGATTTCAGGGTGTTTTCCCATGCTGCATTCTGTATATCATTGATGAATTTTTCAAGTTCAAAATTAAGTTGTTCCTCTGTCTGCAATGGCACCATCAGTTGGATCCTTTCTTCAAGTGAAATCCTGAAGCTCTCCCAATCCGTAAACTTATTCACCAGCACAGGTTTGCATGGCTTCCAGATAACACACTCACTTAGAGTTAAAACAATTGGTGTATGATCCGAATTGAGCTCCACATTGTCTTCTATGTGCATATACTTGCTGGAAATGTTTTTGTAATGAAGAAGTCTATTAAATCAGGTATTTTTGAAAGATCTGTGGGCCAATAGGTAGGTTTACCTGTTGATATAGGATCACATTTATATTCTTTTATTGCTTTCAATAATTCTTTACCTTTGGTTGTTATAATTCTAGATCCCCAAAACGTATGCTTGGCATTGAAATCTCCTCCAATAATAAATCGATTTCCTGATGTTCTGAACAGTTCAAGATACCTTTCGGCTTTTATATTGTGCTTTGGTGGGCTATACAGTCCAACCACAGTAATGTTATAGTTATTAGTCCTGACACTCACTAATGTTGCTTGAATATCTTGCGCTTCAATTTTAGATTCCTCATTATGCTCGATATTATCTTTAACTATTACCGCGCTTCCACCCCTCGCTGTATTATCAGGATGAATTGTATGATAAACTTTATAGCCTTTAAATTTGATGAAGGATTGCCTTGTGAAATGTGTTTCTGAAATCAGACACAGATCAATTTTATTTATATCTAGGATTACCTGAAGCTCTTGTTGGTGATTAAGCAATCCATTTGCATTCCAAACCATGATTTTTAAAACATTTACCATTGTTATTAAATTTTATATTTTGAAGGTGGTTTCTTAATTCCACTCTCTATTTTCTGTATACGTTCCTTCATCTCTATAAATGCATCTTCAAGGTTTGATATTTTAGCAAGAATGAGTTGTAAAGACTGTATACAATCATTATTCTCACTATTCTGTGATTTCTGATGATTCCGATCCAAAGCAACAACCGAGGCATATGTTGTTTTATTATTATTACTACTGTTGGTTTCTTTCCTATGTTGAACTGGTGTATCTTTCATAAATATATTTCTAGTTGGCTTATTTTTACCTACATTTATATTCTTGATTTTTGTAGTTCTTTAGCTATAACACATCCTCTATAATTAGCTGGGTGTCCTTCACCGCAGTTTACACATTTGGATTTTGTTTGTCGACCTTTAGGCATTCTCTGGTTATATGTTTACCAGCACATTTTACGCATCTAGGTTCTTTTGAGCAGAACCTTTGAGTATGTCCAAACATTTGACATCTTTTACACTGTGGTATAAGATTTGATCCTTTAATTGGTTGTATCTCCACTTTACATCCAAGGATGTTATCTATTTTGTAAATTTTATCAATATTTTCACCGTTTTCGAAGGTTAACATAAACATGTTCAATGGTGTTTTATTTTGATCTGGTAATAACGGAACCCACCAATGTAAGCCTATTAGTTGATTAGTTTTTAAGTAGTTCAGAGTATGTACCAAAGCAATATGAACTCAACACAAAGAATTATGTTGCTATACAAATCTATGTTTTCTTAACTATTTTATCTGAATTTAAACGTCTTTTTTTAAATTAATGTGTTCATGATTAGTTTAGTGAATGAAATATTTCATTTTTTGATTCAAATAATCACAATATCTTATGAATACAAAAGTTTTCGCTGATGTACTAGAAAATGGTGAAAACAGAAAATTTGATTTAATGTAGAACTTGTACACGAATGATTTTAAATATTAGATAATATAAAATCATATTGTTATTTTTTATAAAACATCCACAGTAAAAAACACACGCTATTTCATAATTATTTATGCATCTAAGACATGTTCAATTTGTAAAATAGGTAGTTTTCAAAATATCTTTGCGTAATGTTATACTATTGTTTTAGATAGTTTATGTAAAGATTTGATAATTGTTATTATCATTAAACTTATAGCCTGTTTATAGGACTGGCATTAAATTATTTAACCCATCATTAAACTAAATCTTAATTTTAATCATCAATTTAAGTTTCTGGAACATCCTTTTACTGTTATTCGAAAATTAAATACTTATTGACTTAATGTACCAGTATCGGTTAGTTGAATAATTTAATTGTAGTTAAAATTTTATTCATTACGTTTTTAATTTTCATGAGTTTTTTCTCCAAATTAATTTATTGGCAATAACAACATAGGTACAAATTGATTTTAGGCCTTACTTGTAATGAATTCCAAGTACAAAACAATATGATCATAGTTATTCAGAAAAGAATTAACAGAAATAATTGAGATGTTTAAATATTAGAATTGCAATACTTTATTTCATCTGATTATTTTTAGGGTGAAGAATTCAAGATTAGATTTAAGTTCATTAGATAAGGCGTTGTTTTACATTTTAAACCTAGTTTCAAACTATCTGTCCCAAACAACAGCTGGGAGTGTGCCGCAACAACTCTCAGTACTGACAAATTCATATCACATTGTAAACAATAGCAATGTGGTTACGGAAACAAAAAAGCAAACAGTCAACGTAACCTGAAAATTGCAATATACACGTTAGTATTAGGCCTACGTTTGAAAACAGCCATTTTTCTCAAATTGACCTTTTTGTAAAGTTAATGAGAGGTTAATTGGAGATTAGGTGATCTTTAATTAAATATTTTCTAGAACAGATTGCCAAATTTAATCAGCTGTTGTGTTAATATAGCATTTAGGCTACTATTGGAGCATTAAACAAATGTTCTAGAAACCGAAACAAGACTACTCAAAATGAATCTCTGTATTATTAGAATGACATACATTTGTTTGCAACCAATATTTTTATCATACGACTATTATTATGTATCTACTACTCGTATATAAGAAAATCTTGTAATGAGACTTACAAAGTACGTGTGCGCTGACCCGTGGCATCTGGTTGCTATGAAGTCGAAGGCGAGGGTCATTTCGGTTACTGCGGTGAATTTTTTTATTAAGCTTTAGCTTTAGAGATTTTTAAAAAAAATTATATATATATATATCAAATAAATAATAAAAAATAGTATAATGCAATCAGTGTTTGTTAACGACCCTGTGTCAAGAGTAAGAGCGTACAGGGCTTGAAGGGTTAAATTATACTACAACAAATGCCATTAAAAGCAACTAGATTAGTAGAAGCTATTTAATTAAAACATTAAATTAATTAACACAAATATATTAAATACCTACTAATTGTATTATAGCCATTCCATTATCTCACTGTATACTCTGGCATCCGCTGGTGCAAACAGTGCCTATAGTAGCCTATGTTCTATTGGCTTCCGTATGACAATATCTGTAACAGAAGTTATGTGTATACCGTTACAGGCACGCTATTGTCAACAGTTGGCAGTAGTTAATTAAGGAGAAGAGATGCCGATCTTTTCAAGTCCAGTTGGCTATACTATCTCTTTATGTGAAGAGTTGTGAGACAATATACTATATTATACTTGAACACGACCTCGAGCGGAGTACTTTAATCTTTATTCTTAGAAATGAACAACACCTCGCCTCTCGTTTCTCGACCTTAACATTGGCATCCTTGTTCCTTCGACTGAGACAATTTAGTGCTCGATAAATTTGTTGTTTTTAATAACATCTAACAAACACGTAACAAGAAGAACTTTTTAAAATATGTGTTTAATTTCAATTAACTTTTTATTTGTTTGTTAATTAAGTATCGAAAGAATATTATATAGATGACATCAAAAACTAATTAACTGTAAAAGAAATAATATTTTTAATAAATTTGCTGCAAGAATAAAATAATAAAATTAATAAAGTTAATCATTGATAACTTTATTAAGTAGTAAATATTTGTTTATGATTGAAACCTAGAATGAAGTAAGTAGGCCTCCGCTTAATTAATTTTGGTGACACTTTCAACGACAACAACGCCCTCAGTGGAAAGCAATATGAACTATACCTATAAATATAGACTACGTATATGTAGCTGCATATTATATGGTCTCAAGTCATATATAATCATGCAAATTATGGAGGATTATCCTTAATTATTTTCTCAAGGATTATGTAAATGTTTAAGCTACAAGTGTACATCGCTTTAAAATATAGAATACATAAAATTATTTATAAAATAATTTTAAATTGTAGGCTATATTTTATTTTCTAGACATTTTTATGATTTTTATTTTTATTTTTATTTCCAAAGTTACTGATTATAGGTTCCAAGATGTACAAAATAACAAAAACTGTATTAATATTGGTTTTACTTTTAATAATCACAGAATTTAATACCATTAAATTCAAAACTAAGAAGAATACGTTTGGAATCTAATTTATTACACTACTAACAAAATAAAACATCACATTGTTTGAATTCTTAATTAAATATCAAAGGTAATGTTTAACACAACGATATTTAAGATTCGATCTGTTATAATTATTCACGTTTTCATTAGGCCTATCTATCGCCTACAATTCACACTGTAATGACATTTCTGTAGGCGTGTCATCAAGCTGATCGTCCTCTTCAAATTGTGCAAATATCCTCGTCATCTCCTGGCATGAGTTGAACACACCTGATTCGTCACGTTAGTAAATAATTCAATTAATTTTTTAAAGTAATATTTACGTGGCCATTTTCTGCAGCGCGTGATGTCACAAGAAATTGTAATTTTACTGTAGGTACAAAGTTAAACTCTCAAACTTTAAAATTAATAAAATGATATGTACTATGTGAATATTTTTATATGAAAAAATCAATTGAGCTGTACTTGGAAAGAGAGAAAAGTCATAAGGAAAACAATTAGTTTATAATTACAAGAATGAGAGAATATAACTTTTGAAAATGTATATAAACCAAAATGCCAATTATTTAAAGTTTTGATTTTTAATTAGGAATTGTGTTCAAATTCGATCTGATACAAATAACACAAATATGTCAATGCAACCATTCAGTTTTTGTTAAATATCATTATACGTCTATAATCTATTGTTTTAAAGGAAGATTTCCATTAACAAAATAAAATATTTTAATAATATGTTTGGAATAATTTAATAACTTTTAAAACATTAATCGTATTTAAGCCACAATATGCTATAGGCAATTATCATAATCTTCCCTTTATACATCAAATAAATTCGTTTTACAATAAAAGCTATGTAATGATTAATCTGAAATAACCTGTTTATTTTGTAAAACTTTACTTGAGTGGATACAATCGCAGCACACAGCTGTTTTAATACGTATTGGAAGTAAATTTGAAAAATAAACATTTTTTTAATCTTACCTTTTTTCAAAATTCTGATAACCGGCATTAAATTCTGTCTATAATAGACTAACATTTTAAACTTTCATACTACAATGAAAACGAGAAAAATAAACCTGACTGCCGCCAAATTAAATTTCTTAATTTCAACAAATTTTGAAAATTCAAAATGCTGATTAAAATTCTGAAATCTGATTTTGAAAAACATACTTATACACACATACATACATATATTACATACATTATACTTTAAAGTTATGAATTTTTGATGAATCGAAACAACCGCCTTTTTGAAATTGTTAAACGGTTTCGCTGGGTTACAAACTTGCCTAACCTATTACGAAAATCGATGATTTTTGCCAAACACTCGCGCGCGCGCGCGCGCGCGCACACACACACACACACACACCTCTTACACTAAAATTACTCGATGTCGCCGTGGAATTCTAAAAGTTACAGAGCACCAGCTGCTATTACTCTTGTCTGAGAATGCCGCTGGAGTTCGTTCCTCACACTTGATTAGCCTATTTGAATAGAATAGAATAGGCATCGTTGAAACGAAGTTTGTTAGCCTATAAGATCTTTGCCGACATCGGATTCATAAGTAAACAAAGGCTTGACTGACTGTCATAAATAATTTAACGAGTGAAGAAGACGGCTCGTTAAATAATTCTTGTGAAATGGGGCCTTCCTATTGGTCGAGAGATAAAACTGCCAAGAAATACATAGGCCTGCAGAATACTTACGTAATTAGCCGGTAAAGTATTACTATATGTGTTGGGTTCGTCCTTTAAACGTTTTGTACTTGAGAAATCAAATTAAAATGTACGCATCTTATATACTTTTTATTATTTCACTATTAAATCTGGTTTAAATTTGAATTTAATTGGAAAACGTTTGATTTTACAAAGTTTTTGTATATTGTTTTATAAAAAGCTTTTTATGAACAATTTTCGAAAAGATATTTTTTGTTCCATACATCACTGTGTATAATTTGTTCATATCAAATTTACAGATGAATGTAACCATATGAATATTAACCATATAGATAAAATGATTTTTAATTTAACCTATGCCAACTAAATCATTCTACTAGGTGTTGTTGTTGGCGCAAAATATTGCGGATCTAGACAGGTTGACAAATATTTTTTCTGGTATAGGAAGAACTATCTACCAAAATCAAGTCAGCGAGTGAACGATCCTTGACTGGCCTACCTATGAACTTTGCAGGCGACAATCAATAATTATATCGGTTGAACTACTGCAATGAGAGAGGCGACGGAAAATGATACCCCAATTAATTCCTAGGATAATTTGTCTTTGTTTACATATTTCTGATGGTACAACTTTATAATAATGAGAAGATGTAGGAAGAAAAAAATGTTGGCAGACGTATTATTGGTCCATATTTTCAAATACAGTATTGGTTTCATGCATTCTGCTCAACTGTCCAGAGTAGCGTACAGGAATAGGGATGATGATTGTTTATTGGAGCGAAGGTGGAACTTGAAGGAGGGTAAGCAGCAGAAAATGATATCTAAGCAAATATTATTGATTATAATGAAATTTATAACCTACGCAAATATTTACATTTCTCAATGTAAATATTTGCATTCAAAAAATAAATTGAAATTTAAACATTCTGACCACACATTTGGCTCTCAGTTTTCTTTTATCTTTCTCAAATATTGCTAAATCAGATTCAGTGGAATTAAATGCTACGACGTAACCAGAATGACGATAGGACATTATCGTTGCAGCAGAATTCTCCAGAATCGTAGGACATTCTGATAACCCGCATGATCTATACCAGTTATTTTAGTAACGGCCAAACGTTATGTTACTTCATAATCTAGGATTGGAAAACGTTGATATGTGGTTTCTACAAGATGGCGTTGTAGAACACACCGCTGAAATATCAGCTATTGAGTGCTGAGAGAACTGTTTTATGGAAAACGTATTTCGTTATTTGGTGGTTTTGTATGCCCGACCCTAGGCATAGTTTTATAGGACTAGGACACCCAGTTTTAAATATTTTTACGGTTTACACACATCAAGATCAAGAAAAGGTTACAGTTATTCAAAAATATTTAGAAATGGTCTTCAAATGTGTAACAGCAATAATGGACACCATTACTGCCAAGATTTTCAAAAGAAAGTAGGCCCAGTTAAAAACTATTTGCGAAACCCTTTTATATTTTTTAATTAACGTGTGATGATATCTCTTATACTTTTTGTTTTATTCGTCTTTAAAATGTTGGATATTTTATTGGTTCATCTTGTATCTTTATTTGTAATGCAATAAGACTTAATTTGTAGTGTTATTGGTATAAAATGCGGTCATGCATGGAACATGTTGGTCAAACATAACAAAATCTGCTGTATGTGTATTTCGCTGACTCTAATTTATTTGTCTTAAGAGCTTATTCTTTAATCACAATAACTGATTAGCCTTTATTCCACAAATACATTTTGAAAGAACTGAAATCAAAAAATTAGAATTGCTGTTGTTTTGCCACTTTTCAATTCATAAAGGGAAGTGAAAGTTAAATTATGACGATCTTGTTAGTCTTCCAATTTTGGGTCAACAAGATTAAAACTTTTAAAAATACATCATTTGGAGTTACAATACATAATAAGTAAACCTTATTAGTTTAAGTCAACGTCAGACGTTAAATGCAAATTAAAGGATTTGTATTTTTTGACACTTTTTAGTTGTGTCACTTTTTAAAGCTTTGCTAAAAATAAATTCGTGTAGGTAATCTTTGATGCAACTGAACGTTATAGTGAGTAGGATATGTTGATGTTTTCACCTTGAAGAATTGATTAGCACTCATATGGTCTTGTGGGCAGCTCTTGTTACAGAAAAAGGAAAACTCGTCCTGCGAGTCCAAGGAGCGGTTATGACGCCATGATATGTGGGCTCAGCGTGGGCTGTTCCTTTGGCTTGTCGCTCTTTTAACTTCTGCATTTCGCTCACTCTCACACATGCACCGTCATTATCAATTATATACAAAACAGTAAAAGTTAAAATTGATTTAAAAATATTTATGACGGAAGATCGTGAAAAGAAAACTTAGAACTCGGCCTTGATAAATTGACCTTGAAGATTTCCCGGAAGAATATTTGTTGTTTCCAGCCTATTGAAATCGTTTCTTTTTGTGGTCGGCTCCATTCATGGGATTTTGTATGGTTTACTAAATCCTTGCATTGTTTGCAGTCACGATCTGTTTGGATTATTGTACAGTCGGATCGCAGTTCAAAAAACTCTTTTAAATAGCCTTTATAAATGGGCTACGTAGACTTAAGAAAGATTTTTAAATTGCATGTCAATATCTAAATATTGTTAGTTTTTTTTTAGTTGATTCATTTTTAGTTTCTAGAAGAACGTTTCTTCTTCTGAATACAAAAGTGAAGTTTAAAAGCCTATATTCTTTTCTAACTTTTTTATTTCCATATTGCATTTCGTTACAACAGGCCCACCAAAAGTTTAATACTGGTTATTTTGTTTAGTAAGCTATTAATTAATTATTGTATGTACAATTTTACGTGTTAATTGTTTCAATTGTTGTAAACACGGGGATTTGAGTATTACATCACATAAGGTTGCCTCTTTAAATAAATGAACTCACGAAGGCTTTAAAAACGACCTAGGAAAGTTGCTTGTAGTTTAGTATACAAGTGTACAATTATACAAGCATAACATAAAATAACAGTGTGGGTTAGAAGTTGTGTAATGGCGGAATTCTTGCGAGTATGGCCTCAAACCTCAACGCAATATTCACCCAGCCCATCAGACAGACTCGTCAAACCACAGAACTAAATGTAAAGTTGCTCTAATAATAGGGATGTGCTTTTAGCATCAAATAAAGATGAGGTCATTACTTACTAATAACAACAATAAGAAACCAGACAAGACGCAACACAAATAAAGATCAAGAACCTCTAGTTATGCAATTTGTTTCTTTCGTTAGTATTGCTTTTTTGGAAGCCTTATGTAACGCAAACATGATAATAAAAGAGTTCTACAGGACTTATATAGTAAGTAAGAGGCTTCAGACTCCAAATAATTGTAATAAGTTTACCACACCGCAAACTGTAAACACTTACAATATTACCTAAACCATAATGCTTTTTAGGTTAGGTAAACACGAGGTTTTCATAATTTACCGAAATGTGTTTTTCGTATAAAATAGCCTAAAATAAGATTTTTTTTAAAGATAAATTATGACGAGCCAATCTATGAGCACATTATTTCCGCGTTGCTTAAAGTTTTTAAGTTTTGTTTATTTTATTTTTTAAATAGGTACTCTACAAGTGAGTATAAAAGTAATATGATTGTAAAAATATATTTATAATTAGAATTCTACAAGCAAAGACACACTTGTATTCAATACATTTTTTTAATGTGAATTCAATTTTACCTATTGGCAAAATCTTTAATCTGACCTTTGCCAAAACATAAATATGGACTAAAATTTCTAAAAAAATCTGTGTAGGCCTAATTATCATACTACTATGACAAAATTAGCATCTTTCAGGGGGAGATGTCATTATGATATCTAAAATCATATCTGAAAATTTTAATTTGATATTTCAATTTGTGCGACACATCGAATGCTGTGTTTGTTTTAAGCTACAATTTACTTAAAGAATACAAAAGAAGTGTAGTGAAACTTATGTGTAATACGATGAACAAAATCTTTTCTTATTGACGGACATCAACTCCGCGCGAAGTGTCATTCATAAACGTTTTTAAAATACGTTCTTTCATTTATCAGTTAAGAAAAAAAATATCATTTATTTTGCAATTAAATCTTTCCAATTATTCTTTTTTTATTTGCGTAATAAAAAATATGTAACCAAAAATTAATTAAATATGATTTAAACCTATACAATTAAAATTATTTGCATGTTGTAAAGTTCTTTATTGATCATTGGTATAGCATTGATTTGTTTTAAATCATCTTATAGATCACTTACTTAAAATTACGTAACAATTATTATATTTATGCTATCCAAAAGTAATTTTTAGGCATTTTTGCATGAATAAGCGGTAATACTTTACAATAACCTACTTTTTGATTAGCCTAATATGAAGTATCGACATGATTACAAGTTAAACTGTGGTTTCGTCCATCATTAAAAAAACAATCCAATGTATATTAATAACCTATACTAAAGTATAGCCCGTTGTGTTTGAAAATACGATTTCTAAAAAACTAGTGCATTAACATTTGAATATAATTTATCAAATAGACCTACCTATTCTTTATTATAAAGAAGACATCAAATCACAAATCCATATCAACTCACTCCACGATATTACATCAATGCTAATGTAGACGTTATGTCAGAGGTAATATAACAAAAGTTACAATGTACAAAAACACATCAAAACTTAAAGCTGTTAAGTAATATCACATGTTCCGTTTGTTGGCAATATGATTCAACTACCATATAAATACCTACCAACTTAATTTTAAAAATAGGAACTATGCAATTTTTGAAGTTGTTTTATTTTATTTTTTTTTTAGCTCAAAAACCGGTGAGTAAATATTCTTAAAGTGGTAAGTAAGAAATTCCAAAAAGTTCTACTATGTACTTGAAGAAGTAAATAAAAAGCAACCAAATGTTGGCGAGAAGTAGGCTATAATATTTTTAAAATAATGTATTTATTGGGAGGGATATTTTTCGTTTCTTGCCCATAATTCTTTAAGAATGAATATGTGACTTTCATACCCATTTAAAAATCTGCACAGTTTCCAATAACGTGTCAGTTATTAAGATTGGTTTGATGGAACTTTATATTTAGTTGTACAAAATAATCTTTTACTCAGTTGTTATTTTAAAGATATATTATTTTTACATATTACAGCTTTATTTACTTTCTTGTAAGTACAGTCAGTACATAAATATATGTGCACACGGTGTACGTGTTCTGATTATACTGTAATAAAACGGTTTATTTTAAAATGTAATTTTATAGTTTCTTGTTAAAAAAGTAATGTACTTTAGTTTTAAGGTTAACATAGCCTTGCTCTACTACCAAAATAATTCTGTTCATCGCATCTGTTCTATTTGTAAGCTACTCCTTGGTTGCCATTGTCAGCGACCTTCACTGCAACTACTGCGTAATTCACCGTCCACTGGGGGATCTGGAGGGAGTGTTTTGCTTCAGTATCGTTTCGTCATTAGTACTATTGTTGTTTCATGGTTAAACTATTTACATGTGAAACGATTCAAGGAGTAATTTATAAAAAAATGTAGACCTACAATTTGTTGGGTCTTTTGTGATGATAGACTTATTGAATGTACTCTATTACAAATGGATCCTCACTTATTACAAACTATTTTTAGGCTTACAATGCAAGCTGACAAATAAAAATATATTAAATACAGTTTTACAAAACCTTACTGTAAAGAAAAATAACCTATAACTAAATCCGAAAACCTTTTGTTAAATAAAGTCGTTAAATAATGCCTATATCGCATTTTGTGTGATAAACAAAAATATATTTAAATTAAAAAATAATAAACAAATTTATGGAATATCATAATAAAGGTTACATCGTTTAGTTCTGGCTTTAAAATTTTAAATTACAACAGAGGCAAACGTTTTTCTTGGTTAGTGTGTTAACGACACTATTAGTCATTGCAAAATAAAACAATCTCCTGTATAGATTCTATTGCAAACAATAAAATGTGATTTATTTAAACACAACTTGGTAGAAATTAATACTATAATACTGTAAGCGTTCTAGAGCTTAAACAATATTATAAGTCTGGCAAACTTACACAAATACTGAAGGTAAATAGAGGGTGCTAAACAAACGCTTTTGTCGAAGCTCTAAACCTAAACACTACACAGAATGAAGGTAAGGAATGTTAGCTAAAGCCCGGCCCGGTGCAGGGTTTGTTGACCTTAGGGCGAGAGTCGCAACTTTAACCCGAGATAAATCTGTTTTACTTTATTGCCTTGTTCCTGCGAGAAACATTACCATAACCCATAGCGTGGCCGTAACATTGCAAACTTACCTTTAGTCACATCTACCTGCGGTAATAGACTGAAATTAAAACTTAAACATTACTGAGTCAATGTTGTACAGCTATTTGGAACAATATTCTTCAGGTGATAATAGAGTATATTCTATATTTTTTAAATTAAAGTATCTATAAGTTTGTAACTTGACTTTTCTCAGTATTAGCAATGTATAGTGAGTTTTATTCTGCAACTTTGTAACTCAGAAGTCTTTATCAGTGAATGCGTAGGCTACCATCAAATAAAACACCATAATTGAGCTTATAAGTTATTTTACGTTTGGATCTGGAAAAAACAACATATTTTACCTAAAAACATGTCCACAACTCTTTTAGCGTCAGAATTTTTAAGGACAAATCAGTAGTAACATAAAAATATGGTAAATTTAAATTACTGGAATACATTTGAGTTTATTTATCAGCCTAAACACTCAACACCTTCAAGCACTAGCATCATTACAACGGAAAATTCTGTTGTTTTTTACAAAAAAACTATGCTATTTTTCTAGTTTTCTCTCTTTATAATTGTCATTTTAATCCTCTTTTTAATGTCAAAACTTATGTAATAACAGAACTGCTGTTACCATGTCATACATAGAAGAGGCCCAGTTAAGACTAGAAGACTTAACTAGAAGAAGGTGATGATGGAGTCTCCTCATCATCAAACGTAAATATTGTTAGCCAACCTATAATTATTTTTTTTAATTTAGCTGTAGTAAATGCTGTTTTAATTTATCAAATATGTCAGTTGAAAAATATATTCGATGTAATACACGAGATTTTAAATCATACAAATAATTATTAGACACATTGTACAAAAAAAACAGTTTAAAACCTGTTTAACTTCTAAATAGTACTCATTCAGCCTATCAAGAAAATAAATATTTCTTGAAATAATAATGTTTTGAAATAATAATTAATTTAAAATAATAACTTCTAGTGGGCCCCTAGTTGCACTGTTGCTTGCTAACGCTGTCTTGTCATCAGAATATGCAACTACAATAATTAGTCGGGGGCGCTGAGGGGGTTCAGCATCTTGACTTTTGTTTTACCATTGAAGAAAATCGATGTAGTTGCATTCTTAAGTGGTTATTAACGTGGGGTAGAGGGAATTTACGAGGGGTCGTTACGTACAAAGCAGCCTGTATCTCGAGAACTATAAGTGGTAGGAATAAATTTGACTTTCCAAATTACTCAAATATAGCCTATGTTTTTTTAAAAAAGGTGTTTTTGACATTTTGTAGTTTGACGTAAAACCACATAAAGTTGGCCTAAACTGGCACTTTCTCCAAAATATTTTAACTTTTATCAAGAAGTTAGTGTTTTTAATGTAAAATATTCTTCTTTATTTTTTTTTTTTTTTATTATTATTATTATTATTATAGCAATCTAGTAATACACTAATAAGCTATTTGTCCTTAACCTAAACTACTACGATACAACATTTCACTAAGGTCAATCCACTGACAATCCCTTAGTATATAATTAATAGTCACTTAACTAATGTGACCTAAGAGCTACACAGTTCAAATGGTTTAACTCTTTTCAATCTTCTCATTGAGACATCGCTGTTAAGTAGTTGGAGTGCTTCGACATTGATGTGCTGTTGCAATCTTCGTCTATGACCTCGTGCAAATTTACTGACTTCACTATCAATAGTTGGAACCTCAAGATCTTTATGTATGTTCTCATTCCTGATGTACCAAGGGGCATCAACTATACCCCGAAGTACCTTATTTTGAAATCGCTGAATGATATCTCTATTACTCTGGGCAGTACAACCCCACAGTTGGATACCATAGGACCACAAGGGCTTAAGGACTTGCTTATATATCAATACTTTGTTATACACTGATAAGGAGGAACAACGACCCAACAACCAATGCAACTTTCTGTATTTTAATTTTAACTCCTCTTGCTTTTTCTTAACATGGGGTTTCCACCTGAGTTTAGCGTCCAACGTCATGCCAAGGTATCTAGCTGTGTTCGCATATGGAACCACTTGGTGATTAATATAAACGGGTTTGTGCTCGATATGCTTATTAGTGAAATCGATATGCACAGATTTGCTTTCATTAAGCTTAATTCGCCACATTTTAGTCCAGGTTTGTATTTGGTTTATAGCTGTTTGAAGTTGTCTGATCGATTCAATGTTATTGTCACCAACAGATAAAACTGCTGTGTCATCAGCAAAGGTAGCAACTATACTTTGTTCAAAAGTTGGTAAATCACGGGTGTACAAAAGATAAAGGGTTGGCCCCAAAACACTGCCTTGAGGCACTCCTGCTTTAATTTCCTTCAAGTTAGAATAGGCGTCTTCTTGCTTAACCCTGAAATATCTTTCTGATATATAAGATTGCAGTATCATTGAATATTGAACAGGAAGGAATAATTTAAGTTTGTAATTCAGACCTTCATGCCAAACTTTGTCAAATGCCTGTGAAACGTCTAAGAATATTGCTGAGCAGACCTTCTTTTCTTCTAACGATTGTTCAATTACATTAGTAATTCTATGGACCTGATCAATTGTAGAGTGTTTATTTCGAAACCCAAATTGATGATCTGGGATGAGTTTAGAATCTTCGATAATGGGTTTTAGTCTTTTTAACAAAAGTTTCTCGAACAATTTTGACATACTTGGCAAAAGTGATATTGGTCGATAAGATGTTGTTTCGTTAGGTGGTTTTCCAGGCTTGGGGATCATCACAACTTCAGCCACCTTCCACATTTGAGGTACATATTTCAAACGAAATGATGTATTGATCAGATTGGCTAGCTTTACCAGCGCTCTTCTAGGATTTCTCTCAGAATTTGCCCAGTAATAAGATCAAAACCAGGAGCTTTGTTGAGCCTAAAGCACCTTCTGATTTCCTTTTAATTTCGATTGGTGTGGTTGATGGAATATCTACACTATCTTGTCTTATGACATCCAGCAGTTCCTCACTATTATCGGCTGCATTCGGTTGAAAAATATTTCCCAGGTATTCAGCAAAGAGGTTCGCCTTTTGTTGGTTATTTCTAGCCCAACTTCCATCCATGTTTTTAATAGGTGGTATTTGCATAGTTGGCCTCTTAAGTTTTCTAGTGATTTTCCAAAGAGAATATTCAGTACTGATATCATTAGTCAGTTCTCTCAAGGATTCACTTATGGTGTCATTCTTCAGCTGCCTAATTTTTTCCTTTAATTGTGACGTAAGATTGTTCAGCCTAGTTTTGTCCTGTGGGGCTCTAGATTGATGCCATTTTCTTCTTGCTCTTCTTTTTTCTTTAATTAGCTCCATAATATATCCAGGATAACTGTTACCTTTTAATCTCCTTTTGATTTCAGGGTGTTTTTCCATGCTGCATTCTGTATATCATTGATGAATTTTTCAAGTTCAAAATTAAGTTGTTCCTCTGTCTGCAATGGCACCATCAGTTGGATCCTTTCTTCAAGTGAAATCCTGAAGCTCTCCCAATCCGTAAACTTATTCACCAGCACAGGTTTGCATGGCTTCCAGATAACACACTCACTTAGAGTTAAAACAATTGGTGTATGATCCGAATTGAGCTCCACATTGTCTTCTATGTGCATATACTTGCTGGAAATGTTTTTGTAATGAAGAAGTCTATTAAATCAGGTATTTTTGAAAGATCTGTGGGCCAATAGGTAGGTTTACCTGTTGATATAGGATCACATTTATATTCTTTTATTGCTTTCAATAATTCTTTACCTTTGGTTGTTATAATTCTAGATCCCCAAAACGTATGCTTGGCATTGAAATCTCCTCCAATAATAAATCGATTTCCTGATGTTCTGAACAGTTCAAGATACCTTTCGGCTTTTATATTGTGCTTTGGTGGGCTATACAGTCCAACCACAGTAATGTTATAGTTATTAGTCCTGACACTCACTAATGTTGCTTGAATATCTTGCGCTTCAATTTTAGATTCCTCATTATGCTCGATATTATCTTTAACTATTACCGCGCTTCCACCCCTCGCTGTATTATCAGGATGAATTGTATGATAAACTTTATAGCCTTTAAATTTGATGAAGGATTGCCTTGTGAAATGTGTTTCTGAAATCAGACACAGATCAATTTTATTTATATCTAGGATTACCTGAAGCTCTTGTTGGTGATTAAGCAATCCATTTGCATTCCAAACCATGATTTTTAAAACATTTACCATTGTTATTAAATTTTATATTTTGAAGGTGGTTTCTTAATTCCACTCTCTATTTTCTGTATACGTTCCTTCATCTCTATAAATGCATCTTCAAGGTTTGATATTTTAGCAAGAATGAGTTGTAAAGACTGTATACAATCATTATTCTCACTATTCTGTGATTTCTGATGATTCCGATCCAAAGCAACAACCGAGGCATATGTTGTTTTATTATTATTACTACTGTTGGTTTCTTTCCTATGTTGAACTGGTGTATCTTTCATAAATATATTTCTAGTTGGCTTATTTTTACCTACATTTATATTCTTGATTTTTGTAGTTCTTTAGCTATAACACATCCTCTATAATTAGCTGGGTGTCCTTCACCGCAGTTTACACATTTTGGATTTTGTTTGTCGACCTTTAGGCATTCTCTGGTTATATGTTTACCAGCACATTTTACGCATCTAGGTTCTTTTGAGCAGAACCTTTGAGTATGTCCAAACATTTGACATCTTTTACACTGTGGTATAAGATTTGATCCTTTAATTGGTTGTATCTCCACTTTACATCCAAGGATGTTATCTATTTTGTAAATTTTATCAATATTTTCACCGTTTTCGAAGGTTAACATAAACATGTTCAATGGTGTTTTATTTTGCCACGACAGTTTATTGACTGCCGTAATAATCTTATAATCATGTTGTAATAAGAAATCTCTGATGCTGTCAGGCGTGCATGTATGATGCAGATTCTTTGCCATAACTCTAATGGGTCTGGATTGTTTATTTTCATATGTGTGAAAAGTAAACTTTGCTTCTTTCAGCGCTTTAATTATTTTTCTGTAGTTTTCGGAGTCAGCACAGTTAATTTTTGCTATCGTATTACTAATGATTTTAATTTTAAATAAATTTTCTGGAATATTACGGTGTAATAAATTGTAAAAATCCTCATATGTTCCAACATTATCAACCATAATCGGCGGTGGAATCGGTTCTTTTCTAATGTTAGTAACAGGTGGAGCAGTTGTTTTTGTCTCGGAACTTAACTGAAGAGTTTGAGAACATGTAGCACTTATTTTAAGTTGATCCACTTCTGGCGACGATTCAGCTTTCCGCTTCTTGGTAGGATTTTTCTTATTTCTTTTAGAATCCAATCTGTTTCTCGGACCAACTCTTCTTCGTCTGTACAATATTCAGTATTACAAGTCATATCCTGACTTGTTCGGCAATTAGTAGCATTGTCTCTGTTCAATACTTTCTTTAGCTCTTCATTGTCTGTTCTAAGCATTCCGACTTCCTTCCTCAGCTCTTCACAAAGATGCTTTATATCACTCAATTCAATCCTAAGCATTTCATTTTCGTTCTTTAAGGTAATCAGTTGACTTTCACTAGGATTTTGCTGTTTTTCTAAGTTCTGCTTAGTAGTTGCAGTTGTAGCAGGTGGAGATCTTTTGTCAGAGATCCCTTGCCAAAGGGATTTACAAGTTCTTCTATCTCTTTGTTGATATTTTCGTGTGATTTGTCGCCCCAAAATCCTTGCGACTAGCGCCAGCCACCAGGGCTTTCACCCGATCGGAACCAGCGGAGGGATTTACCGCTCACCGACCCAGTTTCTGGGATTAAAACCCAACCTTCCATTGCAGGTACCTCTTGTAAAAGTACTGGAAAAATAATTTTAAAATCATTCAGCATCATCACTCCCATTTACCCCCTTTCTCTTACAGTAAAAATAAAAATAATTTTAAAAAATTACGAAAAAAATTTAAAAAATTCTACAAAGATATTTTATTGCTTTTGTTAACTTTGCCTACAGTGCAAGTTTCCAGCGCGCAGTTGATATTAAAGCGTGGCGTAGTATAGCGAGGTATTCACTTAATTAACTGTAACTAACAGAAAAACCGTACTATTAAATATTTAAACAATGTTTTTATATAAAATAATAACTCATCTAAGTCATAAAAACAGTTAATTTTTCACTTACTTGTATAATATACAACTTCTAAAGAATATTTTAAATCTTAACCAAAATTGTTTGTATTTTTTTCCAAAAAAATGTCATTACACACAATATGTAAATACAATACGTACATCACTGCATATTAGTTCAGTTAACAATGTGTCCTTCATCTATCTGCTACTGTTCATTCTCGTGTCGTGAATACTGAAAAGATTTTAACAATTTTGATGACGAATGCAAGTAGCTACAACAAGCAGACATTTTTGAAGAAACAAGTACGTGATTATCTTGAACATGTCTAACAGGGGCATGGTCGAAGTAAATTCTCTGATATGTGAGGCAAAGTCATAAGTTTGGATCTCATTTTCTAGTTTTCGTTTCTTTAGTACCCATTTCTTTCTAATGATTTAGTTTCAAACATAAATTCAACTGAAAGCTGTTCACTTATAGAGGTAGACAAATGGATAAAACAGTTTTTATAACAGCTGTTTCCTCTTTTCTTTGCAAGCCGTAAGTAAAATGCATTGTATAAGCTAATGTTTCTTTACTTAGAGTCGGCTGCTTTAGTGAGTTCAACGTATTAAAACAACAACCATATCCTTTACCACAGTAATAAGCTGTTTTTTGTACATGTTTTACACTAGTAGTGTCAATCAGTGGAGCGTTAGTAAAATTTTAGATTTTGTGATCCAAGGCTTTCAGCAACAATGTGACATCCCAAAGATCCAAGGCTTTCAGCAACAATGTGACATCCCAAAGATCCAAGGCTTTCAGCAACAATGTGACATCCCAAAGATCCAAGGCTTTCAGCAACAATGTTACATCCCAAAGATTCAAGGCTTTCAGCAACAATGTGAAATCCCAAAGCTCTTTCTTGTTAGATGTCCCAGTGAAAACCAATATTTTTTTGCAGTCTCGGTCTTGAAATTCTTTCCAAAATTCTATTTTCAATACAAAGAAATCTGTGAATACAGGAGCTATTTGTAACCACCTTCCATGTCATGTTTTGTGTATTTCATAGATAATGCAATGTATAATATCAACCCTATGCTATGTGTTCTGTTCCAAGACATTCTCACACTTAAATAGTTTTTATTTCGCTAAGCCCTGAAAGCGAAGCGCAGGGCTTTTGATACCGCAGCACGTAAAAGTTCTACTACATTTAATATTTTCTTCAAGTCGGAATTCACACTTTTTTAGTTCTCCAATCTCAAAGGCAATACTGGGAGGGAAGGATTTCGTGTTTTTTCTCAATCCTTGGTAAATTCCCCTCCCTACGTGCACTGTCAATAATATCACCAGTTGGGGTGTCTTCACATAGATCAAACAACTTCAAGAGTGCTTGACAGTTTTCTGCTGTGTAATAATAAAGCAAATGCCACTTTTGCTACCTGCGCATCGATGCAAATAGCAACCTGATTTGATGTAATCCCAATTAAACTCCTTGAACTATTGAGGGACTGATCCGACTCGTGGTCTGACGCTACATTATAAACTTTCCTGGCCGCCTGTTAACTGAAAACTGATCTGAGAAAAGAATACATTATCCTTAAGCCCGGAGCCCAGTACTGAGACTGACGGTGAGACCTAAGCGGAACAAACAAGTCTCAACATGAACATTGGCGTCATTGATAGGCGGGCAGAACGATGTTCCCGGATTTTTGCGACGATGCTTGGTGCCTGCGGTCGGATTCATTGAAGTTGGGCACTATTGTAAGTGGTTGTTACAAAGGGTATATACAGGTTTGTTTCGGGGAACCCCCCCCTTTACACATTGTATTACGTTCGTTTGTTGTTGTTTGAGAAATGTCCTTTGTTCAGTACAACATTAAATTCGTGATAAAACTTCAATATTTCGGGAAATGTCATTTTTTTAAACCACTTTTGTCGTTTTACGTCCAACTACAAGCATGCTTTTTCTTATAACATATTTTTTGAATAATTTATCATGGTGTATGCCTATCATTTACAGTCTTCGAGGTACAGACATGTTTGTGTGCAGCGTCCCGCCCATGTTATTAACCACCTGGGAATGGCATAATATCGATTTTTTTAAATGTATTTGGTGTACCCATAACAACAATCAAAAGACAAACAACGTCAAAAATGTATGCATGCTAAATCCCCGTCAGTACCTGGACTAAGGTAAGACTATAGTTGCACTTTCTAAACAAGGTAGTGCATGTTTTCATATATTTTTAAAGATTTACAGCATCCATCCTCCGGGAGGTTTGTCAAAACGGAGAGTTCTCTTTAGTTTCCTAGATAACGTAACTGCGTAACTGAATCTAACATAAAACATAATCACTCAGGGAATGTCTCTCTCTCTCTCTCTCACACACACACACATACACGCGCGCGCGTGTCTATGCTTCGAATGTCCTCTGGAGTAGTACAAAAACCACCAAGGACACATGGCGGCACTGAAACATACATAAAACTAACGCTATTAAAACGGAACATCAAAGCACCTTGGGATCTGAACGCGGGCGTTCAGCCGTGAAAAAAATAGCCTATTTGTATTCCATGGTGCTGTACTGAGTTATACAAGCACGTAAACTTGGTTGCTTTGTAATGTTGTCTAAAATTGGCAGTCACATTTAGCACACTTATTGTGACGTCATTGATCGTAATATACGTTGCATTTCTGTGAGTAGTTTTTGTGTAACAATGTAGTGCAGATATTAGTCTATGGTTTTCAATGGGGGTCTCTACAAGGACACGTAGTAACCTGTTAAACCAAAACCTGAATTAAAATATTTCTGTATTGAGTTTCTACATTATTGTAAACAGGAAAGAAAAAAATGAGTTTTTTTGATATACCAGCTTTAAGTAAGACTGTTTTAAACTATAATGATCAGTAGACGTAAGTACACGGATTTACCTCTTTATAAGTATTACATTCAAGGGATTATAGGTTTTTTGTTAAAAAGCTAACAAAAAACATATACGTTTAAATTGGAATTTCAGTTTAAGAGTATTAATGTTTGGTAAATTTAAGATAATCTGAACTAGGTTAAGCTGCAATATAAATGTAAAACGTATAGACATTTAGCAGTTAAAATGTCTGACTGCTTTTCTCGGAAATTGAAAAATAATTTTTATATCTTATGCCATTCACTGATCATTTAAGACATTTTTTCTTATATCACATTTTAATTTGTAACGCTGGTTGGTTATTTTTCGCAATAATTAAATATTACAAAGTAGTCAAAAGCCCTTCATTTGTTATTACAAAATTATTGATTTGTTTTTATATCTTTGTTATTATAAATTTATTTATTACTTTTCGTTCTAAAGAATCATTACTTTAAACAAATTCTTCCATACAATTTTTCATGATTTAAAAGTTTTGTATACATGTGTCTCGTCCATTACTTTTTTGTGTAATTCAACGGCATCAAATACAATAATGTATTAACAAGTCTGCTATACATTAATTATTCAATTTCACGGAGTGTTTTTGTTGTATGTAATTCATGTATTCAGCCATATTTGAACTCATGGCAAGGTCTTACGTTATCCAAACAAACGTTACTTGTTTTCCAGTCACAAAAATAAAGCCTTGTTCGATAAAGTCGACTTAAGTCTACAAAGTTTTTGTGCAACTACTGATTATTGGTGGTGAGAGGAGCAGTGCTGATTAACAAAAAGAAACTTTAGCTTGGAAAAGTTTACAAGAAACTTGATTCCAGTAAGACTAAACATTTAACTAATTTTTCTTTATTTTTTCAAGCAACATTTTTATTTATATAAACATACATAAACAAATACAATTTTGACAGTAGGCCTACATTCTATAATATTTTATTCACAAAATGAAAGCGTGGTGGGGAAATAAAAAAACCATAAATATGTTACGAATCATGTTTTATTTTCCTTTCCTGTTGACAAATTTCCAGTGGCACAGTGAGCTAATAGGCATCATGAAAGCTAGGAGCAGCCATCATTATAAGAAAATATAGTTAGGCCTAATAGGGAACATGTAATGGGCATTGATCAAGACTTGTAGAGCACACCTTGAGAAGTTAGGCTTATACTATACAAAATGTTTATGAATAACACACACACACACACACACACATATATATATATATATATATATATATATATATATATATTACACGTTTAGTGTAATATAATAAGTGAGATACGAAATTGAAGCAAGAGCTTGATTTTTGTAAACTGCAGTTTTAATACGTTTTCTATTAGCACGCAATTAAAAAAATAATATAATAATCGTGATATAGAATAAGAACTGCCTACATTTTATAATAAATATTTTATTATGTAGTCCCTTTTGTAATATTTATTTTAGCTGTGTGATTCGCAGCACACAGAATACATCATTAAATGCATGTTTTTACGTATTGTAAAGACATTTAAAGGTGAACGCGTTAAACGTTTATTATTTAGAATTAAAAAATGTTTTTCTTTGTTTTTTTTAAATTAAAGATTTTAAGATAGCCTATAGGTAACGTATATGCCGTAGGTAAATCATTGAAACCGTGATTAACGTAGGAAAATGAAACACAGAATATGGTTATAATTAAAAATATAAGTATTGTTATAAAACTAATCAATAATTGAATTAGAATTTGAAAGAGGATACAAAACGAGGGATAAAGAGACACAATAAAAAAAATTATCGCAATAAAATCAACAAATATAATATTTGAATAAAAAAAGAGCCTAACAAAAAACATATACGTTTAAATTGGAATTTCAGTTTAAGAGTACTAATGTTTGGTAAATTTAAGATAATCTGAACTAGGTTGAGCAGCAATAGAAATGCAATATGGACCGTATATTTTAATTTAAGGTTAAGTGAGGAGAACTTTTCTGCAGAATGTTTCTAAATTACAAATTAATAAATTTCAAAGTTTATTGTAAAAGAACAGAATATATATATATATATATATATATATATATATATATATTAATTTATTTTATTTATAAAATATTAAGGCTAAATTAAAAATAAACTTAACTGTTTTAAAAAAATCCATTGTTTATGTAAATATTGCAGGAAGACTGTTCTGAAATTTAAAAAATGAAGATAAATTATGTATTATTTTATACCTATAATATATTATTTTATTATGTTCAAGTGATATATAATGTAGAACTGTAAATTAGTTAACTAGGCTGATGACAAGCCCTGTGTGCTGTAAAACATGTACTTAAAATAAGTTTTAAAAAAGTCTACAACTTACTTAAATAATGCAAGGTATTTATAATGAATACAAATGTTAAACAAACATTTCCTGGTTCATTGAACGATCCAGAGCTGAGAAATTCTCAAAATTACTGCGTGTTACTTTATGGTCTTTCTACTTTCATATACATGTAAATATGTCGTCAATTTAGTTTTAGAAAGCGTCTCCGATAAAATAATTCTTGTCCTTTTGTATTCGATTGATTTCTCAGCGTAATATTTGCAAATCGCCCTGACATCCTGAGAATTCACATTGCAACAGTTATTTCCTTGTTTGTCATTCAAAAGAAATACTTTTCTCTTAATTGCCATTCAAATATTATGACATCTTCTGATTTGAAGCTGTCGTAATAATCTGACAGTTGATTTACGCAGCTTCTGCTACATTTAATTTAAACTGTAAAATATATTTTACGATGAGTATTTATCAGAAAATCATTTATTCCCACTAATTTAAAAAAATCAATATTTTTTCCTTTTTTTATTCATGTTAACAGCAATGTTATTTATAAAGTCTTTATATTTCGTTTTTAAAATGATTATGGAAGCATATATAGCAATAGTTTTATGTGTGTTTAGTTTTTTCCTAAACAACTGTACTTAGACTAACAATGAGGGCGAGGAATCAGCATTAACTAAAATGGTAAAGCTTACTGCAGTAACTGCGAGTCCCTTAAGGCAATCAGTTCAGAGATGCTGCAGACTGCCCGGTGTAAGCAATATCGACCACATAAGCCTTTGTGTTTAAGGAACAAACAAGGACAGGCAAATATTACAATACTTGATAGTATAAACTATTAAAATACTTTATATCAGTAAACGTGTTTTATGTATAATTGTGCTTGAATAAAAAATTTAATTTCAGTATCTTTGAAACGCTTTGAAATATCGTAACAGATATTATAATGTTTTGCCTCTTATTAGAAAGGTGCAACATGCAGATTTGCTTTTTGAGTTGGCTATTCTAAGGTGAACAAGTAAAATAAAAAATAACACAAATTATAGAAATTAACTGGCCAAGAACACAAGATTTGTTTTCCGCTTGTAGTTGTGACTAGTTAATGCTGTATTTTCTCCCTTCATATCTCCCGCGCCTCTTTACTTATAGAAAGTTATAGGATTTGTAACTCACCATGAATGTATGCTTTAAGTGATTTGCGGAATAAAAATTATGTTTTTCTATTCTTGAATTAATTACATGTTTTATTTGACAGGTGTACGGACAGACTCTTGTGGATCAAGAGTTTACCCCGGCAGTCACAGCGACGTGTAAGGCTGGGTTTATGACCATCAAAGTAGCCACAAACCAAAGTTTTGTTGGTAAGTACTGGTTTATCTATTTTTCTATCACAGTTTTAAAATAGTAAACCACTCCACAAACCTTACCATGCATGTAACTTAACTGCAATTCATTGTTTTGCAGTAATGACTGAAATCATGGCTTACTGCAACAGCTTAAGTAAGATATCGATATCTTTTCAGAAAAGATCAGAAAAGATAAGATAAATTTTCACTACAATTGGTGAATATTATTTCGTTTTATAGAAAAATGACCTTTTTTAAGTGTCGATATCTTTTCATTGTTTTCCCTTTCAGTATAACGTCAGTATTTTTATCTAAAACATCTCTTTCTTCAAGGCAGTAATCAAAACTATGTCTTTCTTAATTTTGCAGATAATATTTCAAAATTTCTTTTCTAATTTTGAGATATTTTATATATAACTATATATAAAATATAAATATGTATATATAATAAATCACACCTAACTAAAGCCTGCAAAAGAACTGGACTAGTCTGTGCATCCTTTGTAGCCACTGGACGTTGACAGGACTTGCAAAGAGACTGTCCTCCAGTCACCACACTCTTAGGAGGGTAGTAGCTACTAGCTATCAGTTAATTGAAATCTGTTTAACTATTACTCGCGAACTTTTGCAGGCTGTCCATCAGGCTGTCAGTAACGTCACAGAAAAGCTCGTCAAAATAAATAAATAATGTTTCTGGGGAAATTAGAATGTATATCCTTCCAATGGTCAAACGTAGGCCTACTGTAGCTATTTAGGACATAGCTATTGCAGTCAGTACTTTGCAAAGTATGCGAAGTGGTAATACTGTACTTACATGTATTGATGATAGTTTACAAACATACTGTAACAGTAACGGTTTAGAATTTTCAAGTTAAACTATTAGAAAACCGTTGGTCATAAAAAGAAACTGTAAATATATTCGTGCATATTTCAAAGAAACGGCTTTACGGAATATTTCTAAAAACAGTGTTACATTTTTTATTGGCAGGTGTCAAATACAACTAGCGAATGGTATACAAAAAGAATTTGGTGGAATTTTTCAAAATATTTCGGCTTTACAGATGGTAAACATCTTTACATCGACCTCCAAACATCTGCGATAGAGGCTACAGTGCTGTTCTACTTGCGTTAGTAGATACAGGTTTCACGTTCATTATCTTTGGCACAAATTAACGAGCTAACGATGGCGCTATTTTTAAGTCGTCAACGTCAAACGGTGTTATAACTAAGAACCAACTCAACGTGTCCGATGTGACTGTCGAGGATGATGTTTTCCGCTTCAGTCTGAACTTACTAACACCTCTGCAGTAGCTGTGTACACGTTTGATATTATTATTTCCTATTTTAGCTCTTAAATATTTAGTATTAGCTAACTAACCTGACTGGTTAGTACTATGTGTACTATTTAACGTAGTTCTGTCTCAACCAACAAATAAGTGAGCCGTTTTTCCCCTCGATCCTACTTCCTCCTAGGAAAATTTTTGGCGTACAGATTTTTCTTTTGTCCTATTGTCGATTACTAAAATATTTAATTTTCTACAGAAATTAATTTAATACTGTCTAGGCTTTCTTCGGTCTAGACTTTCCATTATTTTCATTTCTAACAAAACAGTGTTTTCTGTATCTACAAAACGTACATCAACGTGTTTTGTCTTTGCCCCACGTAAAAACCATCGTCCAGAGGCATGGTATCAGTCGTGAACCTCATGGGGCTCAACAATCTCTGCTCTTATATTTTGTTTTTATACTTTTCGTCTGACTATAAGTGAGGAAAATAGTCTTCACTCAGTACTGAAGGAGTTTGTTGTTAACTAATGTCTGTTTATGTCCTTCCAAAGGTCAAAAGTTACCTATCCATAACTTTAAGGCCTGCTGTAGCTACTTAGGGTGTAGCTACTGTTGCAGTTACACGTACTTGCCAGCGTCTGCGAAATGTAGGCCTACTTATGTGTGGTGATAACTTGAAAAGACACCATATAGTCTTTTTAATAAAAGTAACAGATGTTAAGTATTTTCAACTTAAAACGACTCGAAAACCGTTGCTTGTGGAAAATAACAGTAAAGACAAGTATTTTTCAAAGACAAATCAAACGACACCTTATTTAGGTAAAGCGGATATCTATTATCTAAAATACAAAATGTGTTTAAATGAAAACATACACCATAATATCTTAAAAAGTTCTACAATATACATTTAAACACGATCTAATTAAGTACGTAAAGATGTTTTATTTGTTTAACTTTAGATTGACCTAAACAAGATTTTTGTTTAATAAAAGTTTCTTTGATGTACGCGTAATGTTCTAAACTTTTCTTTTTAGAGCTACGGTTTTTGTGTTATTTTAACAATAAACATTTAAATAGGCTCCATTTTTAAAATGTCGTAATACAAAATTTTAAAATTTTACACGTTATTTTACCTCTTTAAACTAAATTTCAAATTTCTGTTCGAAATTCAAGCAATTTGTAAAAATTACAGACTCATTTGTAACAATTTGTAACAAATTTGACTCATAAAACCATGTTTATATTGTATTATGTGTCTGTACCCAAGGGACAATTCTACAAAGCAATTCCAGAAAGCGCCGTGGCTGAAGACATCAAAGTAAAATGACGAAGATTTAGAAATTCAGAAGATTTATATGTGGGAGGGTGTCGTAAACGTGACTGCTCAAACAAAACGTTTTCTAAGGAATGAGTAGTAATTTTATCAGAATCGCAACAGTGAAATAACAGTGTGCTTCCTCATGCGCACATTTTGAAATCTAATGATAAAATAATTGGAATTTAGCCATACCAGTATAAAGCATTTACAGTAATATAATTAGGATAATCGTTGCGTATAAAAATGATTCGAAATTAAAACTATTTCAGTCCAACTTATATTAAGATATTAAAACGAAATTATTTAAAAATTAAATATTCGTCTTAAATTGGCAGACCTGTAAATCTTTCTAGAGTACTTTTGAATGGTCTAAAAAATCAGATTTTGTAACCTGATCAATTTTTAAAATTGTCTTATTAAATACTTTAACGTTAAAACATTAATTTTAATAGATACTGAAAAACATTCGAATAGAACATCTTGAATCACAAACATAAATTTAACGTAAATATACGAGGGTTGATCAAATATAAACGAGACTGATTTTTTAAAAAATTTATTGCTTACTTACAAATTATTCTTGATACAACTTATTTTTCTACATAGTCTCCCGCACGAGTAACACATTTTTCCCACCGGATTGGAAGTTTTTTAATTCCATCTTCGTAAAAAGTTCTCGGGCGTTCATTGAGCCATTGGAGCACGAAGGTCTCCACCGCAGAATCGTCTTCGAAACGCTGGCCTCCAAGCGCCTCTTTGAGTGGCCCAAACAGGTGATAGTCGCAGGGTGATAAGTCTGGACTGTATGGGGGATGTTCCATTGGTTCCCAGCCAATTTGATCGAGTTTAAGCCTCGTAGCGTTCGCCGAATGTGGTCGGGCATTATCGTGAAGAAGAATGACGTTTCTCGCCGGTTTAGATTTCCTTTTCCTACGAAAAGACTGTTTTGCGGCCTCTAAAACATCGCAATAATATTGTGCATTTATTGTGCGTCGTTGATGGAGGAAATCGACGTGAAAGGCGCCTTGATTGTCGAAAAATACAGTGGCCATTACCTTCCCGGCCGACGATCGTGATTTGGCCTTCAGATTTTCTACTGCTTCCCGTCCTTCGGCGAATTCCTTGTGCCAAGCAAAAACGCGAGCTCTTGACAGGGTCCTGTCCGCGTATTGAGCCGTCAATCTACGAAAGATTTCAGTCGGATTGACCCCCTCCTTGGCCAAAAACTTAATAATAATTCTCTGCTCCACGGAAACGTGCACTTAACTCTCACTCATTGTATAGTTTTATACTGAAGGGTCCGAACTGAAATGTTGCCTGTCTACGCCCGTCCCAAACCTCCCAGGCTACCTGAAACCCCACCCTTTAGAGTTCAATGTCCAACGGAAAAGTTTTTAGAAAGTCAGTCTCGTTTATATTTGATCAACCCTCGTATAACATAACATAAATTTAAACATAAATATAATAAATACACATGTATTGAGGGATTTAGTTTTGCACTAACAATGGAGCGATAAGGAAAACGAACAGGATTTAAGGGTTGTGAATACTAACGGGGTAAAAGCCAGATTGTGAGAGAAAACAATCCCTTAGATTTACTAAATTTAAATTGACTGAAAATATTTTGCCATATTTTCAGTCAGTGGGTTGGATAGAACTTTTTTTATAATGAAATGCCATCAAATTAAGGCTATGTTTTTGATTGGTCAAAGAAAGTAAGTTTTGTTTTGTTACAACTATCTGAGTGAATAGTTTTTTAAAACTTTGTAAAGCTGATTTGTGTTGACAACTACGCAAATTACTTTGAATTGATTTCCTAATACAAATGTTTACTTTTACTTAAAGACGAAAATTAGTTTTAAACTTAAATTCCTTCAATATTAGCAGGTTACTTATTTTTATTGCTTACATTAACTTACTTTTTTAAATCTATACACTGCAGCAGCTGGTTTTCAATAAGAAAGTCGTATAACTATTTCTGAAGTGTTAACTAAAAAAGAAACCCCCATTAAAGATTTTTAAAAAATAATGGTTTTTCCCAAAGTTAACATGGAACACTGACAATTTCAATAATTTTTTTAATAAGACTACCAGGTGCGTAGAAAATATATGTAACTAAAATTCTTCCCATTTCTAAAGTGTTTCAATTAAACGGCAGAATTTAGGAAGTGTAATTACAGAGCTAGCCTGCACCAGCTCTGCTGAATTATTTGTTTTGTGTGACACCAGTTTGTCTGCAAATGTAACGGCCTGATGAAATATTTCACATTTCTCTAATTGTTTTAATAAACAACTTTAAGCCAACCACTCATGTCTTCAACTTATGAACAAATTAATTTTAAAAATAATAAAATGAACTGCAGGTGTACATATATGTAAATTTTGGTTACGTACAATAAATAAAAACTAACATTTGTAAATATAAGACTTATAGACTTCACATCTATAAAGTATAATATCTGATCTCATCTAATTATTATAATTCATTAAGATCACTTATTGTTATGTTGAACTAGTTTTATTTTTGATCACTTATGGTATCAGTTCTGAGTATTTCTCTGTTTTATAGTATTTTAACATAGGTTTAGGCATCCAGGCTTATGTTGCAGTTAAGTTCATGTCAAACACTACATGCCGATTGTTGAACCAGGCTTACCAAACTTTGAGTATTGTTTCTGCGTATACATTAACGGTAAATGTCCGATTACATAATAATAACACGAATCATTCAGTTGATACTAAACAAATTTAAAACAGAGGAACACCTTCACCCTTCTTTGTCTGCCGAGCTTCCTTATTTATACTGTCAATACCTGTGATTCAACAAAAACGAAAGTACTCTGTTTTAGCCAAACGCATTGACCGTTTGTTTTTAAATTTCGTACGAATATACCTCGTAAAAAGCCCGAACGGCATGTATGTGAGATCTTTTCCCCTTTAACTTCCGTTTCAAGACTGAACATGTACCAGAGCGCTGACGTACAGCGGTGGCCCAGCAATTGATTAAGAATATAGTGTAAAGTACACTGTTCTTTGAACTAATAGTTATACTGCACTAGTTGAAACGACCAAATGTGAACGTACCAGTGTAAAACGTACCAAGTTTTTCTTGTTGCTATGACAACATGAAATTATTTTCTATAGGAAACAACAATATGCGAAATACAAAACAATTAATTCAACAAGTTTTTTGTTTTGATACGATGTTTTATAAACTATAAACTAATATCTGGATTTATCTAAACAGCGAAGTCATGCTAAAATTTATTCATTTGGTTCCTTGCATTGAATTATACTTTTCTAATTAAAAGCACGTATTTGTTTTTTAAAAAAAGCGTACTGACTGATTTATTACGGCTCATTATTCACGCTCCGGGCAGGTTATGTTTTTTAGTACTTTCGTAATATTGGTAGACTTGAAGAAGCGTAAATTTCCAAATTGTACACAAAGCTGAAGAATTCATATTTCAAACTGATTGCATAACTACGTTATTGTTATCTAATGGTTGGCTGTTTGCAAGTAGCCTAATTCGTGAACATTATAAAACACTATTGTTACTTTTTTAGGAACATAATACATAACACGTATTTTTTTGAAGTATAATACGTAATACTTTCAAATTATAACCTTAAACAATATTTCGTAATAAAAATAGTAAAAAACAAGTAATAAGAGTAAAGGCTACTGTGCAATATTATCTGGTTATGTGTTTGTTCAAATGAAAAATTTTAAAACACCAAGGGAAAATCCCTGATCATTTAGATGGCCAACAACGCTCGTAGCTGAAAATTTGTAATGTAAAAATAAACAGTTTCTTTAATTATCAGCTTTTTAAACAATAACTGTTTTGTATAAAAAAGTTACGACATTTATCAAATCTTCGCTAAAAATTTATTTCTCCATAGAATTTCAGTTCGAAATATACAATATGAAAGGTATTTAATTTAATATGTTTTCGGAATAATAATTTAATCAAAATTGAACCAATTATGCACTTTTATATACATAACACCACGTCAATAAAACAGATTTCCGAAAGTAGGAATCATATAAATTCATATTACAACACATAAAAGAATAAACTAAGTAAAAATAGGATCAAGAAGCTAGCCCTTGTCGTTACTGTACTGTCACTAAGTGACTACACACTTTACGTGATGAACATTCCAGGCTGCGAAAAGTCTTTTGAAGGCACACGGTGATAAATGAACTACTAGTTTAACTGATTAAAAAAATTCTTATCAGCAATGAAGAGTATTTTAGGTACACCGTTTGTTAAACAACAGCAGAGCAAGCTGTTATCATTGTATGAAATGTTTGCCATCCAAGAAACGTAGCCATGAAGTTGTAAAAGTTAAAACAATTTGTTCTAAGTGAGGAAAATATGAGGAAATAAAATTTATTTGTTAATAAAACTGTTCTTTTAAATATTGACAGTGAATGAAATAAGTGATTAATATTCTGTGTAACAGGTTTTGTTTAATAACAAATATCCTCGTAATACGTGGATAAAAATACGGGAGGGCACTTCAATACTCTCATTAATATTGCGTACAATAAATATTAGCTTAGGAATTCCAGCGTTAATCAAATATTTTTGTAATCCTTTATGAATAAATGTGATTATAATAATGAATAAATATGTAAATGTAAATAAATTCATTGAAGTGACCTTTACTCACTTTTAACATAAAAATATCACGTTTTTCAAACTAATTTTATTAAGCGTAGAATATATTCGATTTATTTGTATTCATATATATTATGAAAGTAAATTTTAAAAGTTTGTAGACCTGCAGGCTTCTAAATGCAGTCGAGTCTATAAATACATTTTTAGAAACAGAATTTGTAAGTTTTTTTTTATAATGACAAAGTAAGTGTCGAGAACTTCTTGCACTTAAAAATATTTTAATTCTGAGAATGTCGTCCTTTAAAGTTTTTTACTGTTTATTTAAAACAACTGTCTTGTTGGTAAAAAGTACAAGCAAAACAAAACATTGCTCTCCTGTACGCTGATGCAAGTGCCAGGCACGACTTCACAGCTGCGTGTTCGCCATTGTTTTTGTTGTTTGTTGTTGTTGATCGCAACATTTTAATTGCTTTTCTTAATCACCTTCTGTCGTCAATTTAACTGCGGTATGAATAACGACTTATAATTAATTATGTAATATTTTTGCATGTTTGACGTTTTATGTTGGAACAGTAAAATCTGTTCATATATTTAATTAATTTAGCAAGTTATACGAATAGACGCCATTACCGGAAATAAACGTCTGTGAGAGTTTAATGTAGTCTTTCAAATTACTACAAACAACATTTGTATTTATAAACTTTCATATTTCACCAAAATTTTCTCAAGCTCTACAGAACTTGTATTGAAATAAGTGTTATAAAATTGAATTTGTAACCATATAGAGTAAGTTTAGTGCAGAAATTTCTTACTTAAGCTTTTATAGAAGTTTACATACTAAAATTAAATTAAAATTGAAATTAAAACTTTCCTATATTATAAAACTAATATTACATGTTTATTCATTTCTACATTCAATATATCGAGAACTTTCTACATGCAATATATGCATAAAGGTTTAAACTTTGCTTTCAACATTCTGTAAAAACTGTAATGAATTATGGAGAAAACAGGAGTATATGCACGTGTAAAAGTCGATTTAACTTTTATTCGAAAAATTCGAAAAATGCTGTAATTAGCTACAGAAATTTGTAACAAGAAACCTTCACTTGAAAAGACATGTCTTTCACCACAGCAAAATTGTTTTATGCTACAGCTGATTGTAATTACACAGCTGATCATATTTGGATGCAAACTAAAACTTTTTCTTTATTTTAATTTGAGTACAGGCGCAGTTAGGATGAAATAAAAAAGTCAAATATTTAGCTGAAATAAATAAACGTGTATTAGACTGTAACAATGAAAGAGTGATGATTGTGACAACGAAAGATAAAACAACGTTTAATTAGATGGCCTGAATTTATTATAATATTATATTCAGGTACTAGCGAATTTATATCAGAAAAATGCCATTGGACCGTCCATCGTAATAAGACCCAGACCCTGGTCCTTGAAATGAGCATGGATCCTGATCTCTAGATCACTTTTTTAGAGGTCGTTACAATGTACATATTTTATATATATATATATATATATATATATATATATATATATATATATATATACATGTTATGTTCGTTAGCCAGCAAAATTAATTCAAGAGTTCCAAAATGGTGGCCATTTCATATCTTTGAAAATTTTTATTTTTGTTTTCATTTTTTTTTTAAAAACCTGATTTTACTATCGTAATTAGCGTTAAGGCGGTCAGTGTTCATTTATATATTTTTAAAAGTTTAAAATGCTCATATAAGCACATTTTAGTACTAATTATGATGGTGAAATCAGGATTTCAAAAAAGCTAAAATTAAAGAAAAACTTTTGGTAATTGTCTACTATCACATCAGCGAGACAGTAGTCTCTCTCTCTCTCTCTCTCTCTCTCTCTCTCTCTCTCTCTCTCTCTCTGTGTGTGTGTGTGTGTGTGTGTGTGTGTGTGTGTGTGTGTGTGTGTGTAGGATATATATAAATAAATATATATATATATATATATATCTTTTTTATAATATGATTACCTTACATTTATTGCTGCATTAAATACATCTAAATATGAATTCAATGGTTAGTAAATGGAAGTCATATAAGGAGGTTGGGCCCAGGGTTAGATTATAATTCGTTATTTCTTTTAATTATTTTTATTTAATTTCAAGTGTTTATATAACCAGTATCTTTTGCTTAGGTAAGATATAAATATATTTTATGAAATCTGTTGGAAGTCGATTTTGAGAAAATTGCATATTGTTGTTTTAATGAATTTGAACTTTCGTATTATAAGAAGTATAAAGAAGTTATGGTTAAGTGATCTTAAGATTTTTATAATTTTTATGTTTTCAGTACCACTAAATATAAACAACTGTTTTGACTTCGATATCCTGTTCGTCTGTATGTATTGTTCGCATTTCCTGGAGTTTAAATGAATTAAATGATTTCTATGAAATCTGACGTACAGTTCTGGTTTGCCTAATTTTCAGAACCAATTTTTAATTTTTAAGTCCATTTTTGGTTAAAAATACTTTTATAGTCGGAATTTTTCATAACCAGCTTTAATTAAATTAAATTGATTTCATTGATAATATATTTTTAATTTCTGTTTAGATAATTCAAAGAGAAATGAAGCTGCGTTAGGAAATTTTAAAATGTATAAAAGACAGATTTCTTTAATAATGCATTCCTAAATGTGATTAAACTTTGTCTAATCGAAATACTCAAAACTTTATCTGATCTGAAGAAATAGGTCTAAGCTATAATTTGTTATAAAGAAGACAAAAAATTATGTTTATGTAAATTTAAATAGCAAATAATGTCGCCTAGTTATATATATTTTTTATTCATCCTTTTATATATATATATATATATATATATATATATATATATATATATATATATATATATATATATATATATATATATATATACATATATAATCCTACAATTTTACTGCATCCTGAATCAGTTTTCCTTTTTATTTTGTCTTAAAATATCCATCATCCAACCTAAACTCTTTTACGCCCTACTTTCTGTCAGTTTGTAACACAAAAATCTCATTTCCTCAAACAATCACGAAACTTTACTACAATCGAAAATCAAATGGAAAATGTCAATTCCATCCTTCACAAAATGAAAGATTACCTGGTGGTAATTCTCTTCAGAAACTCACGAAGGCTGGAAGTTTTTGGCTTTTATTATTATTTTCTGACTAAACTTATCTGACGCATATTTGTTTTTATTTTTGTCTGTTTGGGTTTTCACGAATTTGCATGGAAAATAAGCTATTGTGTGGGCTAAATATGAAAACCTACATAAACTTTAAAACTGTTCCAGATAGTTTACTACAACATACGCTATGGGCCTAACATGTGCGAATGTGCTGTGAATTAAAATATCTGAGTTATTGTATTTGAGCAGTCCCAAGGAAGGACTGAAATTTTAGTTCTCACCAAAAGGTTATCTAGTTGACCAATAAATTAGGCCTATCTTTGAAGTAACAGCATTTCTGTGGAATGTTTTTAAAGTTGAAGAGAGATTTCCATAATTTTGAATCACTTTGTATATTTGCATAAATGAATTTTTAAAATAAGGAATGTTAAGAGAATATTAAAACATCTGTCTGAATGCATGTTCGAAATTTCAATAAAAAGTTAATTTATAGACTAATTTATGCGGATCTTAACGCTGATGGCGAAATCAGTTTTTTAATCAAATATATCGTAAAAACGTTATGTCAACAACCGTTTGTCAAGTTCTTAGACAACAATAGACGTTTGTTGTCAACAAGTCAATACGCATACAAATCTGTATAAATGTAAATGTAAATGTTCGTTTATACAAAATCATAAATCTCCGAAAATATTCACCGATTGCTTTGAAATTTTGACACAACGTTGCATTAGAGTACGCGCATGTTTTTTGTATCTATTATTATATAGTTGTCACACCTGTATGCTTTTTTAAAAAAACATCTGTTGGATGTAAAAGCAACACATAGACTACTAAATATTTTACAATTCCGTTTCAATGTTCCCGATTGTATTGTTAAATTGAACCAAACATAGCTGGCCTGGTACAGCTAGTAAGTAGTAAATGAAAAACTAAGAAATTGTATAATAAGATGTAATTAATTGTAGAAACTTCAAATAAATTACTTATTAGAAATATTACATTTACCATAATATATGTTTGCAGGTGCTGTCCACGGGAGAGATTACAGGACCCCTAGCTGTATATCTTACGGCAATGGAAGTCATCTGACCACACTAGTTATCAACTTGTTTGCTCATTCAGGATCGCCGGATTATTGTGGCGTATTGGTCAGCAATGTACGTACCTACATCCAATGTACAAATACCTGAAATATAATTTTGTTCCTTACTATATCGTCGTATAAAATTATGAAAGAAAACATTTAAAATTTTGTTTCTTTACTGCACCCTAATACAGTATAAAACAGTCAGTGGTTAGTCTATGAAAGCTAATTTCTAAAAACATGGATTAACGCTGTCAACGAATACTTCAGTAACAGAAAATTAAAAACTAAATTCGTTTTAAAATAACTGTCATTAAAATAAAATTTATAAAACCTTTTTTCCTTATGCCTTCACATACACCACACACACACACACACACACACACACACACACACGCACGCACGCACGCACGCACGCACGCACGCACACACACACACACACACACAAATGTTATGATCGTATGCATGAGTCTTTCCATTGTGATCGCTTAAATTTTTCATTGAAATTTCCACCGAAAAATAATGCGTGTAATACTGCCATTCATTTTTATCAACGTCCATTAGGCCACATGTGGATGAGACGATTTGGTACGACTCAGTCATTTTCGTGTTTGTAATATAATAATTATGTAACTAACTGCTCCTTTTCAGTTGAATCTGTTATAGACGATCCGACAAATTCTTTTGCACTTTCTTAAAATAAATATTTTTGATAGAAAAGTTATTAATTAACTGTTAATGTAATTGTTAGATTTATGAAACAACAGATACATTTCTGTAAAAGCTAACTAATGAAATCTGAACTATTTTACAATAACAAAATAACTTGTTTTAAATTAAAATTCAGTTTTGTGATATTTTAAAATTATAATGTCAAACACATTATGTTGTGTTGGCTTCGGATCCTCATTAGCGAGCAAACTTTACAACACCGACTCTCCAAGTCGTACAGCAAACACGTAAGGAAATCATTCATTGAAAGTGGGCTCACAGTAAGCATAATGACCATCATTAGCGCCTTCTTCACGGGTTTTGCTCGAGTTTTCTTCTTCTTTCTTCCTGGTATAATGACGTAATAACAATGATAAATTTCTATAGTAAATTATAGTTTTTCGAGACCTACATTTTTATGGAAGCTCTTTGAAGAACAATTTGGAATAGGTCGTACATTCTGTGTTATACAAACACGTGTAGAATGTACAAACACGAGTCTACCCTGAACAAATCTTAATACGAGGGTTGATCAAATATAAACGAGACTGATTTTTTAAAAAATTTATTGCTTACTTACAAATTATTCTTGATACAATTTATTTTTCTACATAGTCTCCCGCACGAGTAACACATTTTTCCCACCGGATTGGAAGTTTTTTAATTCCATCTTCGTAAAAAGTTCTCGGGCGTTCATTGAGCCATTGGAGCACGAAGGTCTCCACCGCAGAATCGTCTTCGAAACGCTGGCCTCCAAGCGCCTCTTTGAGTGGCCCAAACAGGTGATAGTCGCAGGGTGATAAGTCTGGACTGTATGGGGGATGTTCCATTGGTTCCCAGCCAATTTGATCGAGTTTAAGCCTCGTAGCGTTCGCCGAATGTGGTCAGGCATTATCGTGAAGAAGAATGACGTTTCTCGCCGGTTTAGATTTCCTTTTCCTACGAAAAGACTGTTTTGCGGCCTCTAAAACATCGCAATAATATTGTGCATTTATTGTGCGTCGTTGATGGAGGAAATCGACGTGAAAGACGCCTTGATTGTCGAAAAATACAGTGGCCATTACCTTCCCGGCCGACGATCGTGATTTGGCCTTCAGGTTTTCTACTGCTTCCCGTCCTTCGGCGAATTCCTTGTGCCAAGCAAAAACGCGAGCTCTTGACAGGGTCCTGTCCCCGTATTGAGCCGTCAATCTACGAAAGATTTCAGTCGGATTGACCCCCTCCTTGGCCAAAAACTTAATAATAATTCTCTGCTCCACGGAAACGTGCACTTAACTCTCACTCATTGTATAGTTTTATACTGAAGGGTCCGAACGGAAATGTTACCCGTCTACGCCCGTCCCAAACCTCCCAGGCTACCTGAAACCCCACCCTTTAGAGTTCAATGTCCAACGGAAAAGTTTTTAGAAAGTCAGTCTCGTTTATATTTGATCAACCCTCGTATATAAAAAAAGTCCTGACTGACTGATCCATAATCAACGCAGAGCCAAAACTATAGCGACTTGAAATCAACCATGTAGGCGTGCACTAAAAATATTTTGCAAAAAATTTTAACGTACCCAGTCCAAATTTAATAAACAACGTACAGACTGACTGACTGATCCATAATCAACGCAGAGCCAAAACTATTTTAGCTAGCGACTTGAAATTTTCAGGTTACATTTGTTAACATGTAGGCGTGCACTAAAAAAGGATTTTGCAAAAAATTGATTTTAACGCCATTAAACTACTTACCCAGTCCAAATTTAATAAACAACGTACAGTCACTATTATACTACTATAATAATACTATTATTATTACTAAAAATAATACTATAATAATAATACTATTATAGCTATAGACTTGAAATTTTAAGGTATCTTCTTACAAAAATGTCAAGGTGTACTAAGAAAGGATTTTGCAAAAATTTGATTTTGACGCCATTAAACTACTTACTCAGTCAAACTTTAATAATCAACGTATAGCCGAGACTATAATAGCTAAAGATTTGAAATTGTAAGGGTTACCACCGCATGCAGGGGTGAACTGAAAAACGATTTTCCAATATTCAACCCCTAAAGAGGTAAAAATGAGGTACAACAATTTTTATTGGAAAAATTTGTTTTTCGTCTGACCTTAAAACGTAACATAATCACTCTTAGATATAAGTAATGAAATATATATTATACCATTTCCAAAAACTCATCCCCTAAAGAAATTAAAAAAGGGTAGAAAATGTAAAAAAGGGGTATACAATTTTACATTGAAAAAATATTTGTTTTGGATCGTATATTCTAGAAATATGCTGCGAAACTAAAATAATGGAACACATACTTCAGCTTTTTTCAGAATTCATTTTCTAAAAGTTTAAAAATGTAAAAAAGAAGTATAATTGGAGAAAAAGAGTGTTTTCATTGGAGAAAAATATTTTTTATCGGCTTTTCTTAAAAGTAAACAAAATATTCTAAAACACAAATTATGATACACTAAATTCAGCATTCCCCCCGAATTCATCCCCTAAAAGAACAAAAATATAAATAAGGTATATATGTTTGTATTGGAGAAAAATATTTTTTATCAGATTTTCTTAAATTCGAATGGAACATGTTCATGTTATAATATTTTTTCATATTCACTGTAAAATAATCACTAGTTTAGATGATCACGCTTTTATTAATATATTTTTTTATGTTTCTAAATTATTACATTACTGAAACAGTTTAAGTTCCGTGGTCGAAGCCACGACGGGTAATGCTAGTTAGTTTCATATAAGCTTTAAACGTTTGACCTAGATGATATTTCAAAATTAAGTCATTTTTTTGGGAAACCCTTCATAGATTGAAATTAATTTTTTTCACTTGGCTTCAATTACGGTTAAAATTTGTAAAACATTTGTTCAAAATAAACAGCTGATTTTGAGAAATTCAGCTAATTTTTCGAGTGTTTACCCATGGAATATTTTCCTTTTGTATAAAGAATAATTTAAGCTAAATTTTATCAAAAAAATTTTAGAAAATATTTTAGTGTTGATTTTTTAAATGATTTTAAAAAGAATTTAGGCCTAAATTAACAATTATACTTTGAAAAATTAAAAATAGATTGAGATGTTCTATCCCTTTATGCCAAATTTCATTTCGCATTGAAATTTGTCAATACGCGCGCGCGCACACGCACACACACACACATGTGCAGGTTAAATCCTTTCTTTGGAGATTCAAAAAAAAACTGAAAACAATTATACCCATCAATATATATTATATTGAACGCGTATGATCACTACAGGTTCCCTATAGTTAAACATAGCCTATTTTTTCCAATAAGAAAGTGAAAACCCGATAACTGATTCAAAATCAGCACTAAGAAAAAAAAAGAATGGAATTGATTAATATTTGTAAATATATTGGACGTTAGTGAAAACGGTTATTATTTTACAAAACATTTTGAATATAGAAACTTGTACTTTAAATAGTTCATTTTTGAAAATTTTCCGGTTAAATACAATGTAACGTAGGATCTACATTTACCAGTTTTTCAAATTTAATGTTTGTACAAGTTTAAAATTTTGAAATAACAAAATATATTAGCGAGTGAGTCTGGGATTAAGCATTTGCTTTATAAATGTAACGTTGTTTTTCGGTGAAATAACGGAATTAACGGAGTTCTTTCAGTGTTTTATATAATCTGTAAATCTTAAGGTTTAAACTGCTCTTGAACATTGACATTTTACATGTCCAAACGTGTATTTTGAGTTAACTACTTCCGTAGTTTCTTCGTAACCTAAGTGTGCTGTCCAATAAAAAGCGAGGAAGAGATAATGAAGCGTTTACTGCATCAAGCCGTGAATAACAAAACTATTAAATCACGAGATAAACAAGAGAACTGTTCCTTGCCACGGCCTGGCCTATCAGTTACAACATGTCACCTTTCTTTTTAATTATACCGCTTCGTCCCTCCACTTAACTACGTACTTCCTTCCTTTCTTCGCAATAACGGTAAATAATCTAAAACCAAAAGTGTAGACACTGCAGCATTTCTCTTGTCCTGCACGCTTGATAATCTTCTTCAATAAATTAACTTATAAATATTATTAAAACAAGCAGAGAATTTAAATAGGTATACATAAAACTAGTTTACAACTGTTTTTATTGAGACTTAAAAAAAGGAATAGAAAATCATAACATCCCCCAAGAATTAACCAAAGATTTTTAGAAGTAAGCTTACTTACTTTGGGTATTTCTAATTAAGGGGTATTTAAAAAACATTTAAACCATTTTTTTCTGAAAATAAATACAATTTCTGAAGATTTGTTTTGTTTTGTCCATGTATATTATTCATGGAAAGAATAAATTAAAATATTTTCAAATGGAAACCCTATTTTTTGTGATACCTCAAATATGTTTAATGAAAAGTTTTATAAAAATTACAATTATAGTGAAATCAGATTAAAATCAGTCCATAGCTACACTGAATTGTGTTTTCAGTGTTCTTATAAACGTTAGACTAACTAGTAAAACTTTCACTACCATTCAAAATATTTTAGTTTGTAAGTCAATTTTACAGGACATTTTACATTAAAAGTGAATATTTAATTACACAAATTTTAAAGTTGAAAACAATGTAATCCTATCCCCAATTGAAAGTCTCTTATTGCTCTTAAATTTTGTATACTAAATTCAGGTCGGTTGACCACTTATACAGAAATCTGATATAATTACGTTTAGTTTTATTATAGCATTGCTTTGACAAGAACTTCTAGTTTAACTTATTGGTCATTCATAACGTTCAAACTATTTGGTTTTTTCAACAGATCGTTTTGAACGAGGTGTTACAAGCTTTATTATACAGTAAAAAGACTTAAAATTAAATTGACAACGTTCGGAAAATTTGTTTTTTATTTACAAATTAATAGTGTTACAAATATTGCTCATTTAACTCCAATATTTTAAAGTTTCGTTTAAAAGTAAACGTTTACGGAATATTGCTAAAGGTACAATCAAAATGTAGCGAAACAATAGACTTCAGTCCTTTATACATAAATGCCTTATAAAAGAATCCTTTTTGTGATATTTTATTTGAAAAGTTCAATTAGGTTGCCTTTATATATATGCCTATATTTAATTTAACGTTATAGGAAAAACAAATTATGTCATTTTAAAAATGTTTCTATATTTATTATAAAAACATAATTTCTGTAAATCTGATGTATTTTTAATAATAAAGGTGGATTTTTTAAATAACTTCGTATTGAGGTTATTACACGGCGGACATGTTTGGATTAGCTTTGTTTATTTCACAGCACGAATATAAAAGCTTGTGACGTCACGCATGGCCGAGTAGTAAGGCCCGTTTAGCCTGCTTCAAAAGCCGCCCGGCGAACAACTGCATACAATAGAGTTTCAGCTCCATTTATAGCGAACTTATCGATTAATCGAGCTGACAAACACTGGCTTTAATCAAATTATTTAAAGGAGATTTTTTATTATTGATTAATTCATAAAAAAAATTAATATTTTTCTCGTTATAATACCATTTTTTGTTCTACATACACTAATTGCCTGGTAGTATTATGCTGTTCTATACATTTGCAAGACCTGTTTATCACTTCAGACCTATTCTTAAAATGGAATGCCATTGTCTCTTGACATGTATCGATGGAATCACGTATTGTATGGATAGGATACTGTTGCAAATAACTTCGTTATTGTAACGTATTTGTTGTCAGATCATATTGATATATTAAGGAGTTAGACTAGCCTATATGTTTCCAAAGTCTAGACAGACTGGCAACACGATAGAAGTCGAGACGGTCTGATAACGCACCTACAAAATCCTGCAGTTTTATCAGGACTTTGTGATCCTATGAAAATGAAAATTTTTACAAATCTTAGAATGTTTGCTTGAAATTTAACCGTCAACTACGAAATAGAAACAAATTTTGTTTAAATGTAAGTTTTGTTTTAGCTATTAATTCAATTTACAATCATCTCGAACATTTAGAAAAGACAAACTTTCTTACTGTAACTTGTAATTGTGCATTCTTGGAATATAAAAAGCATTATTAGAACATAATAGTAGGCCTACTCAATCATTCGACTGTTAATTGCATTATTCATATTGTACAACAATTATACAATTAGGATGTTATCGATACGCATCTGTCTCGCAGCCGTGATGGTAGCAAGTTTCCAACAATGCACTTTGTTTATCTTACAGTTTTTGAAAATACGATTTCACTATATTAATCAAATTTTGCACAATTTAACATTAAAAATATCAACATACATCCGAAAAGAAAATAATGCCTGACTGCCGTTAGAATAATTTTAGTAATTTATTGATCCCGCAGGGGAGGTGCAGACTAATTGCACTTATTGAGAGGATTTAGACGTCCCTCGCGGTACCTGAATCTAACACACACATTTACAACACTACACTTACAACTTTAACACTTTACACTCACACTTACATTTAGGGAGGCGATAGTAGCCTCAATGTGCTTTTCGTCTTAAAAAAAAAATAAATAAAACAGTAATTAATTGAAATTAGTTTTAAAGTTAGTAGCATTTAATTTTTAAACGCTAATTTGATATTAAAATGCTTTGATATTATGCAGAGTTTAACGCAAATGTCGGTGGTGAAACCAGATTTTCAAAAATTGTAACTAACATGTCCAAGTTTATAAACCAAAAACGACTTTCATGCAAGTTTGAATCGTATCGTTCAAAAATTGCAAACTTGAAAATGATTTGATTCACACATAATTTGATTCGGAAGTTACAAACAAAAAAGGAAGGTCGGCCTGTTTCTCAAAATCATTTAAATCAGACCTTTTGTTCATATAATAATAATCATAACAAAAGTCAATGTAACAAATTTAAAGTAAAATAAATTTACTTTGCGGGAATCATACAGAAAAAAATAACGACAGCGGTCAGGGTTTGTTTTTAGTTTTTCTCCGATTTACTCCTGAACTTCAAATTTCTGTTATTTCAAATTTTTTGTGACTTTAGCTATGAGTCCGAACTAATTATATGACCAATAATGTGAAAAAAATTGATAAACCGATTTTTAGCGAATTTTCATTGGAAAAATGAGCTATTGGAGCGCCCAATATGGTAAGACTATATTAATAAACTATATTAATAAGTCCGGGTCATTTCACCCGGGACTTTGAAATGAGCACCGATCGTGACCTCTAGATCATTTTTTGAGGGGTTGTTAAAATTTGATTGTGTGTGTGTGTGTGTGTGTGTTTTAGCACGCTCACGTTAAAAAGTTTGGTCCAGTTTGATTCAAACTTGTTACAAAAATCGCTTATGATATTAGCTTGGATGCGTTTGTTAACCAGCAAAATTAGTTCATTAGCTTAAAAATGGCGGCCATTTCAAATCTTTAAAAAGTCATTACATTTGTGGCTTAATTTTTTTAAATTTCATTACACTATCGTATATCAGCGTTAAGAACTGTTTACTGTGCATTTTGCATTTCCAAAATCTCTTGAAATTAAGAAATTTGTTTTTGTCTGCGGTCAGTTTTCATTGTCGTACTTTCAATGTAATTTGAAAGTTTAAAATCCTAACGCATGCATATTTTAATGCGAATTGTGATGGTAAAACCAGGATTTCAAAAGAAAAATATAAAATAAAGTTAAGGTAAGATAAAGAAAAATACGTTTTTGGAAATTCGATCTATTACTTCAGCGAGACAGCTGCGCGCCGCACTTGTTTATAGTTTGTTATCAGTTGCAGTAGTTCCCTACAGATCCCGTATCTGACGACCCCGACGTTTTATTTGGGACTATATTTTCTTTACGTACGGAATATATTTGAGCAAAAGTGTATCACAATTGATAATACGGTTTTTGCGAAATTTAAACTTTAAACATTTTTTTTAATCAAGAAAACTAAAAACGTAAAGTGCCATACAAATCTCTATATCGATTTTTTCACTTTCAAGATCGATTACTAAACTTTTTTTTGCATTATTTCGGGTAGAGCGTAAAACAGCAGGACCAGTGGGTTCCACAGCCTTGCTGCCGCGACAGAGAGCATCGGCGTTCAGTTCGGTTCACACACTCTGCGAGCAAATTGATTGATACTCTTTTCTTTGTACTTTACCGTATCGATATATCGAAGTAGAAGGTATTAATGCGTGGGAAGTGATCTAGGAACCGTTGGACGTTGGATGGACAATGCTCTCGTCTTGTCACCAGAACCTGGCTTGGGATGGGATTTGGTATAGACCTGCGTTCACTGACCTGATCTGAACATTCCATTTGGGCTTTACGTTCAAGAACCCGATTTACCTTTTTGGGTAATGATATGATTAATGATATCATTAATGACATAATGTAGTGAATTGACAAAATTATATAAAACTGATTCACTTATCTGTGACTGTGTGAATACGAATCGATGCAAATATCAGTATAATACATATTCGCATCGGCTAACGTATTCGTGACAAAAAATATGGTAAAAAATTAACGAAAATTATGTGATTGAAATGAATTGGTAGATATTTACGAGACATATTGTAAAGTATGAGCATTACCAACTCACGTGTAGGATGTTTAGCATCGTGGCTTATCGTAAAAATGGGTTAAAACTACGATATGTCAGACATATAATTACAATATTATTGTCTTCGCCCAACAGATTTAAGAAAATTAAAATATATGTTGTTGTTTTTCAACTTGGAAAAAACTGCGACTAAACGCATAAATAATTTCAAATATTCTATTCAATTAACAGCAGTTTTATGAAAATATGCGATAGTGAAATTAACGTGTTTGGTGTATCTATGGGTTATAGTGTAATCTTTAACTTAACTTACGATAAGAATACAAATAGGCCTACTTTGTCCTCGCAAGATTTTCCCTGGCCTCAAATGACGAGATTCTCAAATAGAACATGTATGTATGCATTTGAAAATTCGTTTTAAATTATACCTAACTTATTTCCGCAATGCCTGAATTCTAGGTTTTTGAAAAATCAGGTTAAAGTCCATTAAAACTACATTGCTGCCTTATAGGACCTAACCATATAATCTTAATTTAGAATAACATGTCGTGAAAACTTGGTAAGTTTTGAAAATTTCGTTGTCATTGGCATAAAATAAGGACGTAAAAACCCTGATATTGTTCGATTTAGATTAAATGGCCCATAACTTAAGACCCGCAGCAGTAATAGGCTACATAACATAGTTAGGGCCTATCTTTAAATATTTGACGATAGTTGTTTCCCGGCTAATAATTTTTAGTTTCTTTGCTCAAACGATTAAATGAATAGATTAGAATGTGTTTTTCTAAATCTTAAATTATTTTTAATTTAACCTATTTTCTCCAAAAAAATGCTTAATAATTTCAATGAAGCAAAAACAGAATTTGTTCAAGAAAGAGGAGTTTAAAGATATTATTGGACCACGGCCGGGTTTCGAACCCTGATTTTTTTAAATTTAAAATGACTTGCTTAAAGTTTAGGTAAGATTCAGGTGGGCCAATAATACACTGTTCTGTCCATATCCAACTTGGAATTGTGAATGATTTAACTAAATTTTTAAATGTTCCGTGAATAAGTTGGCCTATTTTGAAATAATATTTTTCATAAAAGAAAATTTTGTAGAATTAAGTAGTTACTTCAGAATTATTAGTTGTTGTAAGCCTACAACTCTATGAGTTGAATGAATGTAGGCTACTGTAAAGAGAGGTGTAAAACACGCAGTTTACAACACAGCCTGTTGGTATTATTTACTTTCTGAGTACCGGTACTCCACTGGTCGCAGTTTATTACCATAATTAGATTTAATCAACCAACATTAGCCTAGGTTAATTTTTAAAACGGTTGTTTGAAGACCCCCAACACAATGCACATTTCCTGTCAGCCTAATTCGCTCCTGCGCATGCCTGCCACCGTGAAATTCATGCAAACATTATGGGTGAAAGTGTTGTAGTTTTTGTTTCCATTTGTTTTTTTCTTTCATTGTTAGCCTAATAATATATTACCACGTCGATTGTTTACGTTTGACAGTAGGTTATCGTTGACTGTTTAATTAATTATTAATTGTGCAACAAACAGTCGTACAATGTACAATGAAGCTTTAGTCAACAGTAGTCTATGTACAACCCAATATATTGTTGTAAGCATTTTTTATTACAGTTATGGTCATTAAAAATGTTAAAAATCATGATTGAATTTAAAAATTGTTCAATTAATTACTGTAGTTGGTAATACGGTAGTGTAATCATCTCTTTTTTTCAGCACATGCTATTCTTACAGACTTAAACGAGGTATGTACGGTTAAAAGATTTTTTAACCGGCTTCTGACATTACACAACGATTTTGCGCTACAACTTACTGTTTGTGGAAAATTTTAACATAAAAGACACTTTCTACTATTATAGGCAAAACAGTATTATGGATGCTCATGCGCGGTATCACAAATCAGACAATATTTTGCATATTTTACGAAGCTAACATAAACACGAATAGACAATCCCATTACGAATGTCACTTTTTTGCATAACGTGTTAAGAACAATTTCAATGGTTACTTAAAAGTCATTAAACTTATATATTATGTGGTCCTACTAACAGTCACCGATCCCAACCCGTCATACAAGCCGGGACAAGCATTTCGAATACCAAACACATGTTTTGGACACTGTTTTTATACAAACATACTCGTATTTGTAATTTCTCCTTTCATCTATTATTAATGTGGACATCTTAAAATACGAAGTACAATTAAAATGTCGAAATACAGTTAGATGTTATCAAGCATGCCTTTTCAATTGACTAGACGATAGTTACCTATTAAAATTGCGTTTGCTATCACTATAAAAAAGTCGCAGGGACAAACACTTCAAAAAGCAGGATTTTATTTATCAAATGCCTTCCTTACTCACAGACAATTGCATGTAGCCTTTTCAAGGTTAACTAAATCAACTAACATGTTTGTATCCATTGAAAAAAAATGAAATAGAAAAAGTACAAGAAGATTACATTCTTACATCAAATATCGTTTACAACGAGGCGTTGCAATACCCTGTAAAAATTGCTATTAAAAAACACAATTACTCATAAATTTGTGATTATTATTTCAAACCGATCGCTTTTCGATTTATTTTTTAAACATGTTCTTCCATCTACCGCCCTCACTCCCAAGGAGGTGGTGAATAAACTGTTATTCAAAAGGCTGCGTTTACTTAGAACTTTGATAGTGCGAAATTTTCGCACGGACCACCTCGTGATATTTAAAGGTGAACCTGTTGAAAGTTTATTATTTATATTTATAAAATGTTATTTATGTGAGTTTATGTTTTTTGACTTCAAACCAAATAACCACGGTTTAAGAGTGGTCATATGACGAGTAAATTAAAAATAAACTAAACTGTATTGACGAATTTAGTTATTTTGTCAATAAGTCTTGATAATAAGTTTTGAAGAATAAGTCAAGTTAAAAAAGTTTAAAATAGGCTATGAATTTGCTTGCTGATACTTTGTTAATTGCCTTTGTTGATATCCTCCATAATTGGCCATGCTCATTTCTAAGGTTTTAAAAACGATTCTATTAACTTATTATTAAAAAAGTAATTGAGTTTAAGAACTGCTATAATTTTTATTTCCAGGAATGAAAGACTTGATTTCTCTTAGTATACCCTACTAAATTAAGTGAATAGAATTTGCAAAGTATAATAGTTTTTGCTATTTTGCGGTGTATTAACAGCTTCAAAAATTAAAAATTTACTCTTCTACCATGGACTATTTTTTTCAGGACGAAAACTATAAAGTTGTTTTTGAGAGAATATTTTGTAGCCTTTCACATCGTATAATTCAAAATATATTGATCAGGCTACATTGAAACAAAATATTTTACTGAAAAGTATGTAGCCTACTGTAGTCCTATCCTTTAAGGTACTTTATGAATTTTCAACATTTTTTTTTAATTGACAGTAGCTACAAATTTTAACATTTTGGGCGGTAGATAATAAAATAATATTTATTACTTTTTTGCTTCCTCAGTGAACACGTAAGAAATAATTTAAGGAAAGCAAAAGACTACAAAAATTTGTTTCACAACTAAAGAAAAAAATGTTTGGTTTGAGCTTAATTAGTCAGAAATCAGATGATAGCTACCCGAGTATTGTCATATTTGTAGTTTAATCTTCAATAATTGGGCTACTATAAACTTTAGTTAAGTGCCTTATAAATATTGTGTTCTTCCTTTCCATTAAAAAAATAGCCTATAGTTTTTAATTTTTTTTAACTCATATAAAAATATTTATATTTTTAATGAAAAATTCTTACCAGTTCAAAATAGTGAAAGATTTAATGAACTTTTATTTATATACTACTTAGGTAATGATTACAATTTGTTACGATTATTTTACATTTTAGAAATTTTATTCTAATGTAGGGCCTAGGGCGTATATGATGTTTTAAATAAATTTGTAAAAAAATATTTTAACTTATTTTCATATAAATTAATAACCGTCAGCTTGTTATTTTAGAAAAAGCTATATTTCATTTTCCTCACAATTTATTTAATTTTATCAATAAAAATGTTTCAATTAAAAAATAATTTATTGGTTTTAAAAATATGTTTTTCATAATTTTTGATGATATATAGAAACAGTTGGTTTTACCAAAAGTAAATTAATTAAATTACCCATTTTGGTAAACCAATAAAATTGTTTTTCAGAAAACAGAAGAAAGATCATTACCTATAGCTGTGAGGATCCACAGGACTCTAGAACTGGCAGACGACAAGTTGTATATAATAACATGCGGTAAAGCTGGTTTTAAGAATGCCAGGTAGGTAACTATAGAATAATTCAATTGAAAATATCATAGAGATAAGAATGCCTTACTGTTTTAAAATTAAAAAAAAAATAATAGTCAGCTATTCACTCTAACTTGCCAACTCTCTGATATTAATTAATAAAGAATTTAAAACATATAAATAGAAAAATATTTAAGAAGCAGCAATTATATTTGAACTTGTGTATGTAGGCTAGTTTTAAAATGTAATAAATTATTTCTTCATTAAATATTCTATATATGCAGTAATTACATTTGCACATAAATAATAAAAAACTAGTCTAAATACATAATAACCTTATGCCATTTACTTTTTTATTCAAGGAATGAGACTGCTTTAGTTTCCTTAAAACTGCTAGAGAAAGGAAAGCGAGTACAAGAAGTTGTTTACAGTCATCCATACACACTGAGAGCAGATATTTCAAGGCCCGATGGTGAGATTGAAAATAGTTTTTATAAAATTTATAAAACTTCAGTCATTTTTGTAATTTACTTAGGATAATGTTTTTTTTATGGAAATGTTTGAACATTTCTATGCAAGACCCAACCTGTATTTAAATTATATTGATATTTTTCCTATAAGATGGAAAATATTGGACACATAACTTAATAACTCTTCATTAAACATTATTTGGTTGTCAGTAATATAGGAATTTGGATTTTTTTCCACTTTTGTATTTCTAATTTCTGTATTATTTAATTTTTGATGAATTTTAAATTCAACCTATAAAATAAACTATTTTTTTATTATATTACTTCTATATTACTTGGATTTTATATTTGTATAATATATTCTACGATTTTACAAAAGTTGATGTTAAATTCTGCTGTTTTTACTGCTACAAAAGTGTTAGATAGAGAATTATTTGTATCTTGTGTAAGAATTTGTGTTCCTTTTTTAAAAAAATGTTTTACAATTTATTTTTCTGCATTTAATTTGATTGATTTAATCAGAAATTCTTATCATAGTTGAAGAGAATTATCTGGTAATTATAATAATTTAAAATATTACATTAGATTAGTTTGTGTACTAGAGGAAGGGTTATAAAACCCCAAACACTGCAATCAAAGAGCATATTGTGCAACTAAACCTCTTAAGTACTAGTTCAGAAGATTGATGCCTTTGGTAAGTTCCAACAATCCAATGACTAGCTCATCCTGCTGGAGGTACCTGAAGCCCTGGAAACAAAAATCCCTTAACCTCCTGTTAGCAAAAGGAGGTTATTATAAATTATAAATTATGTGTTCTGCAGTTTCCTCCTCTTTACTACATAACCACATGGTGTACATGGTTTCTCCATAGTCAGACAACAGTGCCCAGTAATGAGCCCTAATATTTTCCTGAATTGTGCTCTGCTTAAGATGACTGCTGCCTCTCTAAGTCCTCCATTAGGACCCTTACCCAAGAAATGCTTGCTATAGGAATGCCCATGAGGGCTATCCCATCTTGTCTGATATTGCATGTTAATCCACCTATTGATATAAAATAGTGTTACAAGAACTTTTATAGGAAAAAATTTAATTGCAACATTTAGTCATACTAGAATTATATTAACATAATTACAACTTTTATCAAATGAAAATTTCTTCTCAGATACTGAACTATGCTTGCATGCAAGTTTAGATTGCTTATGAAAGAAAGGGGACTACTTTAGATGGTAGATTCTCCAGACTTTCGGGCCTTCTGCACACAAAACAATTTGGTGCCTACTTGTGAAATAAGATAACTGTAGACAGATCATTGTCTACAGTTATGTAAAAGTAAACAATAAATAGATAGCATTAACAGGTTATATGGAAATAAAATTTGCATACTCATTTTTATCCATGTGTTGTTTTTGCTTTTTTCACCATCAATTACACACATTTTGTGCACCAATGATATTTTTTTATAGCTGAGTTGTTTCAGACAATATATACTATATCTGTTTAGTGGTTCAGATTAAATTTTGTAAAATTAATCTTTGAATGAAATTATATTTCAGGAACTTATGGCATCAGAGTCAAGAACTGTTTCGCTTTCAACAAACGAGTAAACAATGTCATGTTGGTTGACGATAGAGGGTAAGATACCCCCTATTATAAATGAATAGTTATTATTGTTTTAAAAGTAAAAATTAGTTAGTTGTTATTACAGTGGAAGTACTTGGCTAAAAAAAAACAATTGAAATAATAATACTATTTTTTTACATCATGAAATACAATCACACAAATTGAAATAACAGTATGGTAATAGTACAACATTGGTATTGTAATAAATTTATTATTGTAACATGGTGTTGAATAAAGTAAAACACATAATTATTTTTAAAATTCATTGAGTAAAAAAGTATTGTTAGTTTATTTATTTTTTGAAAAACATCTTAAAATTGAAATAACAAATTCAAATAATATATAACTTTTAGAATAAAGTGTTCATTTGTTTCCAGTTGTTCAGTAAACTCAACAATAATGTCCCACTTTAAATACGACGAGAAGCTTGGTTATGCAGATGCAACAATATACTCCATGTTTCGCTTATCGGAAAGTTCTGAGGTGCACTTTCAGTGTGACATCGCTGTTTGTAAAGGTAAAATTCAGTTATAATAATAATTTGGTTTATTGAAACAAATTTATGATATAATTAATCAAGAAACTGGAAACTTTATAAAATGTTTAATTAAAATTTTTAACTTTATAAAACTGGAAGAAATAAAATGTTCATTTATATTTTTGCTTTGAATTATAGGGTTATGTCCAGATGTTCCATGTGATTCTAATGACATAGGATTATCTGCATTGGCGAGGGCACAACCAAAAGACATTTACAGTGAAACTACCGATGAAGGAGTCATCATGGCAAGCACAACAGTTTTTGTTCTAGAACCAGGACAATCTCCTTGTAAGTCATTAATTTTTTTACTCTTACCATTGTTTTTTTTTAATTTTCTCCAATGATTATGTAATCATTTTTTGTTATAAGAATGAGGTAAGGTTTTCCTTTTTTTTAAAAAAATAATCCATTTTAAAAAGTAAAATTTTATGCATCATATTCAGCAAGTGTATATGTATATTCAATGGCTATGGCAAAATGTATATTCAGTTGACAATGACATTCATAGAAACAGAAGACTGATAAGCTTTCAATCATCTGTACACCCTAAATCTTGCACCAGAGTGGTTATCACCTCTACTGGCTTTAAAAGTGATTCCTCAGGGTTAAGCATTTCAGTGACAATGATGAAATAATACATAACAGCCATTTAACATTACTATTCTCCCAAGTTGCTGACTTCCATGAGAAATGTTTATAAAAACTTGTTGTACAATAAGATAAATATTTGATTAAATATTGGAATTATGTTAAAAATTAAAAAAGTTTGTGAAATATGAAAATAAATGATTTAAAAAAGATATTTATTACAAAGGTATTCCATATAAACAGACATAACTTAAAAGCAATTCTTGTACCATTGTCAGTACTAAACAACAAAATAAACTATAAGTAGATTTGAATTTTGATTTCAATGATTTTACCTTATAACAATTAGAATTTTTAAATTCAAATTATACCATTTAGAAATTAACTCACTCAAAAATGTTTGGTCTCTAATTTCTTTTATTAATCAGGGCTAGAATAGTGTCTTTAATGACAGGCAAAAAATCCAGTAAATTACTAATCTGGCTTTTCAGTAAAAATATAATTAAAAACTTGAAATTTATATTTACTTTGTAACTGTAGGTCACTACAGTTGACAATTCCATTTTTTTGAAAACACATAACTTATAACAGGTAGAAAAATGCAGTAGTACAATGTAATGTGTGATATTGAGAAATTCCAAGTGAAAATAAATTTATGTATCACAGCTTATTTGGGTAAAATAGGGGTTGAACTGCAAAACATGAAATCATATTCCTTTTTCTCAAAAGGTGAATGTGAAGAAGCCTCAAATTTGGTTCAGTTCTACATTACATGAAGTTCTATGTACATGCATGTATATATATAATTTTAAAAGGACGGTGAAAGTGACAGAAGCACTGTACACACCACACCAAACCATTTTGTTAAATGTGTCCCTTAGTTTTTATGTAATATCTGTGTGATGCATTAATTTCTATTTAAGTACAGATTTCTAATTTATTATCTGGAATCCTCTAAAGAACATGTAATAATATTTTAATCTAGATATTAAATGTTGTGTTAATATCTAGAAAATACCAAAATGTTCCTGTCCTTATTATATTTCCAAGAGTAATGTTTCAATAAGGACTTCTAATACATAACTATGTTCCTTTTTAATATGCTACATAAAGTAATGTTGGCACTGTCTTACAGAACCAATAACACAGACAGATTAAATTTTCCTTTAATGTATTTGTGTTATTGTTAATATTATCCAATATTTTCAATCTAAACTATGTTAAACAATTATAAACAACATATGATATTTGGACCTGATGAATGTAATGAATGAAATGATTTAAAAAATGGTCCAGAGTATTGGACCTGTATGAAATTTAACCAGAATCACCAGTTAGTTTGGTTACAGAATCACCAATCAATATGCAGTTACACACATGGATAAATATCAAAGTAAAAACTATTTTTTCCACTAAAAGGGCTTTAAAAAGGTTATAGCCATCAAATTTTAAATATGATTTTTTTCATGGCATGCATACTTTCCTAAAGTTTACTGATGTGAATTTTGTTTATGTATCATGAACAACCAGTTTGCAATATTTCACTTAGTTGTCTTTTGTTTTGTTAACAATTTACTCAACTGTTTGATATAAAACTCACTTTTCAACAAATGAGTTTTATTTGTAGCTCCATTTAAGCCTGAATAACATCTTAATTTATATTTATCTGAAATGTCCTTGCATTTTAAGGTTGGGCCACCTCACCCAGTAACTAACTTTAGGCGTTGGCTCACGTAGAACAGGTTTTAGATGTCTTCTTTCCACCTAAGATCATCCCACATCTTTTGCAGTTAGACATTTGAAAAATTCTTTTTCTCTACTAAAACTGAAAAAAATTTAGTGTTTGATATTTAAAAAAAATAAATAATAATAATAAAATTTAACTTAACAATTCAAACCAGTGAAATTTATTATCATTAAAATATAATTTGTAGAATGCTATGAATTATAAAACTTGATATTATGAAATAAAAACAGAAATTTTTAAGGCAATTTACCAAAATTGTGCTTCTCAGATTTCACCCATTTTCAATTTTTCATTGTTTTTGTTGACAGCATGATTTTTAGAGAAATATCTATAGTTAGTACAATTTACTTGAGTTTCAGCTACATTTGACACAAACCAGTATCTTTAAAACCATTTTATGGTTTTAAATAACATCAACAAAAATGTGAAACGTATGACCTTGTACCGAATGTATTGTGAACTAATAACTTTGGAGTTTAAATAAATTGTTCAAAACATTGCAAAATCTTCTCACATTCATTAGAATTATTTAAAAGCATTAAATTGGCCAACTAAAAGGTTGGCTTAGTTTCTTAAAATTGGTTCATTAAGCCCAATACAATAGTTCTTTTTCACATTATATAACATTTATGAAATACAGGGTAAATTATGTACAAAAGTTTACAAAAAAACTATATATATACAACACGGCGATGATAACCTTAACAGTTTTTCGCGGAAAAAATATATACATAACACACTTACACTTGCAACACTACACTTACGACTTTAACACTTTACTCTCACACTTACATTTAAGGAGGCAATAATAGCCCAATGTGCTTTTCCACAAAAAAAAAAAAAAAAAAAAAAAAAAAAAAAAAAAAATTGGAATGGGAGAGAGAGCCACATCTTGCTCTCTTGCAACTCCTAATGCTAAACAGAGACTTATCCAATTTAATTACCAAATGTCCAAATGTCGGTAATTAAAACAATATGAATTATAATATAAAAAGAAAACAGCTGTGTTGTGAAACCATAGTAAGTGATATGTGGAGACTTTCATTAAAAATATTAATACTTTAACCATTTTAATATGATAATCAATTTTAGGTATTAAACTGACTAAAGTACATTAAACTAAAGAAAATGTTTATTTATTTCAACAAATTCAGATTTAATTTTTGTAAAGTTTTTGTGAACTTTATTAAATATAATTTTAATTTTTTCATTAATGATGTAATAATTTAATTAATTAATAATAATAATGATAAAATAATAATAATAATTTTTTTATTAATGATAAGATATATTTTATTATATTATATTATATAATATTGAAGTAATTAGGATTATGACCTATTCTTCCCGTCAGTGGTCTATCCACTCACCTCGTAAAGGCTATCGCGGTTTCGAAACTCTATCGTTTCATCTTCAGGCTGTGATACAAAATGTTAAATCCCTTTGTCCAGGTTGTTACAAAGTCAAACAAAACATTAAAAGCATACATCACAAACACTGAGCACAATTAAACGATTAAAATATTTATGATGAAATTCGGCTTGGCCAAGCGACACACACGACTCGTACGTCGTTACATTCCGGACATATATAATATTATATATATATATATATCATTACATATTGTTATATTCTGGAGTATATAATATTATAACGTTATATTCTAGAGTATATAATATTGACTTAAACAGTAGCCTATCAAATGTTATTGAACATAAACTGAAAATTTTAATTATTTTTACTTAATAAATATATAAAAGCCTAATATAAATTAATGAAATTTTTAATGAAAATAATTGTATCACAGTTCATTGCATTGTTCAATTAGTATGACAGCAGTAACCCTTGAACAATATGGGTATAATGTGTGAGTTGCAGGTTCCTGTCTCGTTGCTTTTTTCATTTTTATGTATTTTGGTCTAACTAACCATAAATAAAAAAACATTTAACTAAAAAATATAATTGTAATAATAAAATAAATATTAAGTGTTGGATTACATAAGTTAATAACTTATGTTTTTCTTATTTATATTTAATAAAACATCATTGATTTTGATATTTGTGAATGGAGTAAAATATATATCTGACAGAAATACTACATACACAAATTCAGTTTTTTTGGAGGCTACATCTTTATTATATCAAAATAGTAAATTTTCTTTATTAATATCATTCTATATTAGGTTCTATTTTAAAAATTTCAAAAATATTTTAACAAATTATTTTACTAAGAGAGTTTACAATGAATCCACATCTCTGAACTTGGCATTTCATTTCTTATTAAAAAGTAAAATCTTTCTAGTCAAAAAACCGGTTGTGTTGATATTTAGGGATCCTGTTTATCCGGTTATTTCTTATAACTCTTTAGTACTGTCAACGTTTTGCTCTTGGCAGCACTCTGTAATTGACAGTCTTTAGAGAATTTTCATGTACACAATACATTTTTTAAAAATTGATAACATTTTTAAATGCTTTATACTTTAAAAATTGTAAAGGAAAACTTTTTTGAATATTTTTTTAAAATAACTGCTTAGGTCATTGTTACCAGTCTTGTTCTCTACTACTTATTGGGCAATAGCAGTAATTGTTATTTTAAAAAAATCAGAAGTATCCAAGATGGTCAAAGTCATTACAAGTCAGAAGGGAGAGGTCACAGTGAAATATTTTGCTAATCTACTTTTTTGCTTTCATTTGGTTAAACTTTGAATTTAATATATCTTTATTTTAAGTTAAATTTAATCTCAACATTAAATATTTTAATAGTGAAGAACCACTACAGTACTATCAAAATATTTAATGTTGAGATTAAATTTTAATTTAAACGTCTTATTTTAATTATTTAATTGATTAATATGTTGTGTAATGGCTAGGTTTGGAATCAGAGCTGTGTTGTAAATCAAACCCTTATTAATCAATTATTCAATCATGTTTTGAATTTATTTCGTTATACAGCTTTCTTACAAAGAGTCCACAAAGAGCTCTGCATCTGTCACCTTGAACAAAACCCACAATTGCCTTGGATATCCTTATATAGAAGTGGTGTTGGAAATATAGTCAAGTGGACAATTGTCTCTCTTACATTCTTTAGATTTTATCTTTTGTCTTTGATATTTTAGGGCAAAAAAAACAATAAACTTCAAATCTTACCATTTATGGTTTTGTGTACTATTTTTTTATTAATTTAACTTTTTTATCCTTGAATTAAATTATTCATTCTACTACAAGATTGGTGATGAATTAGTATTCAAACGAATGAATGTCTTTTTTGTGTCATTTAATAATTGTTTTTGTGTGTAATATAATATTTTAAATACTCATTGAAAATATAAAATGTTTATTGATAATTTAATGTTTTTTTATTATTTTTATTTAAATCAATTTGAATAAATATATAAATTTTAATAATATAACAAATGTATGCCACCAAAAACTTTTACTTTCATAGTTATTATAATACCAATGATTTAAAATTTACCTATATGCATTTGTGCATGTATTAAAACTTTCTTTTTAATTTTCAAAGTTGCCTACAATAACAGAAACTGTAAAAATTAAAATGCTGTTACTGTAACCAGAAAAAGAACATATATCACACAATGCACAAATAAAACAAATTATAGCGATAAGTCAAATTCAAAAATTTGGTTGGTAAATCATAAAAAATTATATCTTACAATATTACAAGTGGAAGTTAAGTAGGTGCCAGTGAAAGATGGAAAGAGACAGACAGAGACCTGTATGTGGCTCACTTTCATTCTTTATAAACTACTTTCTCACCGACCAAGGTCCATATAAAATGTATCTGCAGTGGATTATGCCAAGACAGTGTTGACACTTAAATGAACTAGTTTTACCACTTTTACTTTCTCTCCAAATAATTTAACACAACAAATCATAATTTCTTCAATTCATCAAGAAATTCATGATGAATTCTTCAATTCATTAGTTCAGATTTTTTACCATTTTTTTTAACAGTGCAATCACTTTGGAGCCAGAGGGTCATTCACACCAAACTTTAACAACTACAGTTTAAAACAATTTTTTTTTAATTTCTTCATATCAAAATTTGCTTATCTAAAACATATCTAATAAATTTCAGCTCTCTATGTCTTTAACATCTGAAGATAGGATCTGAAGATACAGAGATAAAATTTATAGTTTGTTTTGTTTTTACCTCAATTTAACCCTGAATTTAAAAAAAAACTTTTTTTCCAAAGCCTAAGATAAACCTGTGTACCAAATTTGAATTCTCTATGTCTTTTGGATCTGAAGAAATAGGAACATTGTATATAGTTACAAAAGTTATTTATCAAAACTAATAAACTCTGTTTTTTTCATAATTATGAAAATCAGTTAAAAGATGCAATATTTCACCACCATCTCATAAATATTACCAATTGCAGTGTGACTAGTAGCATTGAGGTTTTGTTTGAGATAGCATCTTGTAAACTAAACATGTTAACAATGCCGAAACTATACTGTTAGCACGACATTCCTGTCTACAACTTCCAGTTTAGTTTGCTAATGTACAAAAACATACATTAATTATATAAACAAATTTAGCCTATAACATATTTCTACAGTTTATAATACACTGTACTGTACTGTACATGTAATATTATATAAAATAAGGTTTTGTGTAACATTTCTTTCGATTAACACTTTTATTTGTTATCATTCTTTTTCTACTTTTGTTAATGTTAACATTGCAATTTTGATAATGTTTTTTTTAACAGTGCAATCACCTATGTTAAGCAGACATTATCTATTTAGCCACTGAGGTGCCTAGAAGGAGCGAAAAATCGTTTCACTGTAGGCAACGTTCAAAGTATTCTTAAGTAGGATTTTTTAAAATTTGAATGACTAATGTTTCACAATAAACATATTGTAAAAAAACTGATGACTATTTTCATAGGCACAATACAGTACATTGATGTAGTTTGTGTACAAGGTCTTCATCTGGTGATCTGAGCATTGGTGTTTCCTTGAGCTGCATTTTAGAAGTAAGTTTGAAAAGTGGCATAGTGATGGTCTCAGCATAGTTTGGGACATATTCTCACAGCCAGTTGGAAACTCTGATGTACTGGTGGGATGATGATGTCATAAGTAGACAATACATGTATCTTGATCACAACCAGCAAGAACAATTTCAAACTATTTAAAGCAAATAATATGGTAAAACTAACAGACACCAGCTGTGGCTGAAATAGTTTAACAATCTTAATATAAAAAAATAATTGATTTTTTACTAGAATCAGGTATTTATAAAATTGTTTTATGTTAACAAAACAATTTAAGGAAAAAAACTGTAAATAAAGTACATTCATACTAGTGAAAAACTAAGCAGCCTAAAAAAAATTTTTTTTTAATTACAAAAATATGCTTATACCCTTAAAGAAATCAGTTAAAGTTTATGTCATTACCCTAAAGATAAAACGTTATTGTTTCAGTAATTCAAGAACTGTGTGAAGAAGGGAGTATTCGTCCATCTTGGCTGCTATACTTATGCATTGCCTTCGGACTTATGTTCTTAATAATGCTAATTATAAATATTTTCTTGTGCTCTGCAATGACTTGTGCCTGTGCTAGAACTGAAGTAATTGAAAAGGAACCAAGCATTATCGAAGATTACGATCCTTACAGAAGTTGGCATGGCTCACAGTATGGATCAAGGTAGAGTATTTAAAACTTTGATTGTAAATTTTGCTATTTGCCATAATGGTTTTACAATAAAACCTAAATACTTCAAACAAAGTTCCATTATTATAAATTTTGAATCACATGGTTTAGTCAGGAAGTTACAGCAAAATCATGAGGAAGTTATGACCTCAGCATTTTTTACAAGGTTTTATGGATATAAAACGTAAGATTTAAAAGTAATTATTTAAAAAATTGATTCACATTTTGTGAAAATCCTACTTCATTATCTTAATGTTAAAATCAACATATATTAGCACTTCAAATTTTACTGAAAATTTAAAAATCATGGTTTAACGCTGACTATGATGGTGAGATTTTGCTTAAAAATTAATTTGTCCAAGTTATTACAACACAAATTTGATTTTAGTTCCAAGATGGATCAAATTGGCATAATTAGCCTAAATTTCAATTTATGAATATATTGACTACGAATAGCCTAAATTTTTATTGAAAATACAGAAATAAAGCATTACCATCATTAAATTTACTTTCATATTTTCAATGAAATTATAACATATAAAATGTTAATTTATGCAGATTTTACAATGATTAGATTTTCAAAGAAGTGTTTTAGATACGAATGTTAGAGTTTTTAAGACTTGGCGTGACACCATTTTTAAACAGTAAACATAGACAAACAGATACACACACACACACACACACACACACACACACACACGTTAAGCCTTCAAGAAGTGATCTAGAGGTCAGGATTGTAACAAATATAAATCTTAACGGGCTCCAATTACTCATATTTTAATGAAGAGTCACTAATAATTAGTGACTAATATAAGTTTAATTTGTTTTAAATAAACTTAGTAAAAAGTAGCAATATTGTTATTACTACCTAACAAATTATGAAAACTGATTCTAATAACTGAAAACCTATTTCAAGAATGTATTCTCTTTCATAAAAATTTTTGATTAAAACTTTATTATATTTCAGGTATTCATTAAATGGTAAACCTGGATATGTCTCAGGAGGATCAACAATGAACTCAACACGTTCAATTTCAACAAATAGTGACCATTATGCAATAGTTCATTCTCGTCCAGGTAGTAGATATAGCCCAGGACAGAAGAATGGCCACCGTGGCCCATCTTCGAACTTAGGATCACATTATTCTGGTAAAATGTAAAGTGCATGATTAGTATAAGTAAAAAATGAAATAACTGGAAGTGAACATCTACATTACAAGAATTAAATGTGTATACAAATTTATTGTTTTAATTGCAATTGTGTTTTGTTACCGAAGTCGAGGAGGATTGAGTTACACCTGATGAGCTCTAAAATGTCTTCCACTAACTTCAAAGTTTTATATTTAAATCTTAATTTAATTTGATTGTATGAGCTTTTATAAATTGACTATAGGATGTAAGTTGTTAGTACTATTGAGAAAAAAAAACAATGTATAACATATTAAACAGTTAATCATATTTTTTATAAATTCTAAGATTTTCTTAATTACCTTTTTTAAACTGTTCTTTTATACTTAGAAAATAAAATTAAGATTGTAAATATTAATCATAATAAGAATATGATATGTAAATATATATTATATTAAAAATGTACAATACAGTTTTTAAACTTTAATATTGTTTTCATTGTAATTTTTTTTATTTAAAAGTTTGAGTCAGATATACAATAATATTAATAATATTGTAATAATAAATTATATTGTATAAGTTTTTAATATCTCTCTCTATGTTGTATTTTTTTATTTATAAAAATACATAATGTGCAAGTTAAATTTTACATTTAACATATTATTACTAGAATGAATGTTGTCCAGTGAGTGTTCTCAGGTCCTGGGCAACTGAGGGATGTGAACTACTTTACTCTCCCCTCTCCGTGCTCTCACCTTACTTGCTCAGGCCAGAACTGCTCTATGAACTTGCATGTAATGGTACAAATAAAACTTACCTGATTATCAGGTTAATCTCCAGAAGTAATATGCACCACTGTGAATATTGAATGATAATCAATATATTGTACTTTTTAATGAGTTAGTGAGATGGAAAAAGAATTTCCCAATTAAAATTTTTTTTACAATTAATTATTTTTACAGTTTATTATAGAATAATACTAAAATTAGAATTGACAGTATACAGGAATTAAACTTAGGGCCTAGTTGAACTTGAATATATCATGAAAAGTCAGAATATTGTATCTTATTCTCCTTCATGAAAATACAACTCTCCTATCCTCGATTATCATCATACCCGTGGCGTACTACAGTGACTGGCATGTAGCTTTCCAGTATTATGCTTACTGAAAACATCTTAATTTGCCTATATTATTGTGTAAGCTGCTGGATGCTCTAATGTTTCCAAATATAATAATAGTAATAATAATAGAGCATGCAAAACAAGGTCTGTTTTAACTCAACCTTTTGCATTTGGTTTTGTGTGTTTATTTGTTTCTTTTCTATACAGTTTTGATCAAATGCAGTGACTGATTGTTTTGAAATTTGGTACAAAGGTACATTGTATAAACTTTGAACACAATGTGTAAGTTTTTTGCCAATTCACTTTTGTTTTAAGATGGCGGCCTCTGATTTAATGATGACAAATGTACTCAGTTTTGGCCAAACTTATTGACTAATTGTTTTTGACCAGATGTTTTTGAAATTTGGTGTATGATTGTACCTTTTATAAAGGACTTTTATAAAGTACCAAACAACACACACACACACACACACACACACACACACACATATATATATATATATATATATATATATATATATATATATATATATATATATATGTTTTCCTATTCATTTCTTTTTCAAGATGGCCTCTCATTTATGATGACGAGTTATACAGTTTTGGCCAAACACTGACCAATTGTTCTGAAATATTGTACAAAGGTTCCTCATATAACATTCAAAAGATGTATATGTAAGATTGTTTCCCATCTTCCATTTCAATATGGTAATCTCTGATTTGATGATTAGAGGGTAATTGCTGGATATTTCCTGTAATACTGATTGACAGGAAAAACCTATCATAATTTTAAATACTTCATGTAAAAAGAGCATAAAATTTCTGATAAAGTTTGTTCAGTAACATTTTGAGATAAGAGATTTTAATCTAAAATTTCAGTATTTTTTCTAAAAGTGTTGCTGATTCAAACGATTTGATTGAAACCTTATAACAATTTGTTATAAAACAAATAATATGTTGTTATTAAAATATTTTTCATAGGTACTGTAAAATTATAATGTAAAAACATCAATTTTTTAATTTTTTTGTCAGGAAAGTTTTGTCAGTAAAAATGTATAGAGTCTTGTAGTCAATGAATTTTATGTACATTTTCAACATTATTATGTACATTTTCTTCTGTGATCCCTAGTTTTTCCAGGAATCGATGCTAAAATTAAGCTTCATGAGGCCAAGGATACAATCAGTATGCCTACAATACTGACTATATTGCTGGTTTCATCAAGAATATTCAGCATAAATTGCCTATTCCCTTGTTGAACTCTATACTACTAAAGTAAAACATTTATACTTAAACTAGGTTTTAATTTTTTAAACAAAAATAAACATGAAAAATAACTTTATACAAAAATAAAGAACTAATATTTATAAAAATAATATAATATTAAATCAACAAAATAACACAAAAACTTGGATAATAACTATAATCTACTAATTAATTAATAGTTTATTGAATTATTGAATCACTGGATATTACATATTTTTAAGTACAGCTAACTTATGTAAAACGTTTAAAAACACAGACCAGAAAATGAATGTTCCTGTGCTGTCACACTGCTTAGTAAAAACTAAGAAGAAATAAGGTATGCACTTTGTTACCCAATATTTTAGTCTACACTGATTTTGTTTGTTTTTGAATTAAGGTTGAAACAGTTAGTAATATTTTACAAATTGCTTGATAACATGATGTTTTTACAAAGATGAGACTATATCTAGATGAAATGTGGTGCGAGATTTTAATCTGGTATATTCAAGGTTATGTTACAAGAAACATCACATCAGCTAGCTGCACTAGTATGGCATTACCATTCTCACCTTTCTACTGCACTCTGACACATGCTCTACCCATAATTTTTCACTTTTTAGAAAGCAAAAATTTTCATTCATGTGTGTGTTTTTTATTATTTATGTATTATATTTCTTTTCTTGATTCAAGTCTAGGTCCCTGGGCATTTACCCTTGCAGTCTTCTCTGTCGCCGGTCCCGAATGACTGACACTTACAGTATATGTTTTGTAAATAGGCCTGTAGGTATAAATTATACTTTTATACTTTACACTTGTTATTACATACTGAAGAATAAAATTGTCATTTTTATAACCTGCAAAAATTAAAGCAATAAATCTTATGAAAATTTGTATTGTTTTTTTATTATAATTATTCGTCTGAAAGGCATTTTTTGTAGATAATTAGAGGCTATTTTTTTAAAAAGTGGTCATAGCTGCCCTTTGAAAAAAAACTAAAAAATAGGCTTAGCTCTGGACAATAACACATTTCTCCCTCTGTGACTTATAACCACTGCCACTTTCAACTTCACAATCCAATTTTGAGCTAACTGCAGATTTGTATATATGTTCAATTCTATTGATTCTCCTCCATGTGTGAATTGCGAAGTGTCATTAGTTTTCTTCAGGCAGAAATGAATAATGCAGAAGAAATTCAGTGCAGAATTAGCCAAGTGTATACTGAAAACTTCATGAGTGACAGTGCTGTAAAAAAATGGTGTGCACAAATTTTTTGAACAAGCCTTGAAAATTTAAGAACATGTTCAACAACAGAACAATTGACTCTACCTTCTTTTTTTTTGGCCACGAAATTATGTTGTTAGTGGTTTTCATGAAAAGAGGGACTATGAACAATGCAGATGCATATTGGCAGACATTGCATCAACCACATAGAGTTGGTTGGTATTCAGAACAAAAGAAGAAGCTGGTTGCCTTCTGGGTTTGTTTAGATTCACGAATATGCACAACCATATACTGATGCCCTAGCCCAACAACTTCTTGCACAATTCCAGTGGGAAGTATTCAATTACCCATCGCATAGCCCAGATCTTGCTCCAAGTGATTTTCATATATTCAGCTCATTCTGTGATGAATTTCTGCTGCATTATTCTAACTGGAAAAAAAAACAAATTATACTTTGCAATTTACACTTGGCAGGAAAATCAATACCAGTGACCATGTTTACAAGCTTGCAACTACATGTATGCTTAGCACATAAACTATAAATTAGGATAGACTTCTCTGATGAGTTCTCAAAAATATATATACATAAATAAATACATAAGCAACTTCATCCATAAATTTTTGAAACAGATGTGTAATTTTCTTTTTTAATGTGATAGTTTTGGAACTGTCTTATTTATTTATTTTAGTAATATTAAACAAAAAAGTACATTAACTACATTAAAATAAGCATAAAAGCACACAACAATACCATACACAACATAAATAGCAAACATTTCATAAACTATGTTTAAAATTGTTCATGTGGAGAAATTTTATTATGACATTCCAAAAACACAAAAAAAAATATTATAAAAGCTGTGATGCATGCTTCACATTCAGTTCCGTTTGCTAGATTATTTTTAGAATAGAGGAGAAACATAAACAATAATTTTATAAAAACTGTGCTGCATGCTTCACATCCAGTTCCGTTTGCTAGATTATTTTTAGAATAGAGGAGAAATATTTGGTATCTAGTAGTCCAGAAAATTAAATAAAACAAAATAATTAGTGCCCAAAAATAACAATTTTACAAGCTTTTACTTTTGTAAAAATGAATATATACCTACAACCTTAAAAAAAAAAGAATAGAAATTGGGCAAGGACAACATTATACAAAATGTTGTGTTATGCATATTTTTTTTTAAAGAAGTCATATAAGAAACCAATTTAATTTTAATGACAGCACACATTTGTTTTGCTGATGTAATCGAAATTAATTTCCAAAAGTAAAAAAATATACAATTTCAATTGCAAATATGTTGTATTTTACAGAAAAAAACTAAACCCTGACCAATGTAAAATTCACAGCTATTTATTTTTTTCATACCTTTTAAAAAATTATCTGTTTTAGCGTACATTTTAAAAAAATTAAATTTCAACATCATAATGAGCATTAAAATCTGCATAATTAGCAGAGTTTTTGAATTTTTATAATTAATTTTTATTATAACTCATGAATTTAAATTTTGAATTGAATTATTAAAATTTTAAAAAATGTTTAAAATTTTAAATGCTAATTTATGCTTATTTTAATACTGATTATGGAGAAGAAATTATATATATTTTTAAAAACTGTAAGATAAAGGTCTTCTGGATTTAACCATTTTAGCAATTCTATAATTTATTTCCAATAGAAATTTGCTAAAAATATTTTTTGAAAATTATACATTTTATTTTTATTAACAAATCTTACATTAAAACATCAGTAAATATGTTGAAGTTATGCTTAAACCAAAAAAAGTTATTTTACACACTACATGTAACATCAATGTTTTGTTTTAAGGTTTTTGATTGTGCTGTTACCTTCATTAGTAATATAGACAAAATGAGGTAAATTTATGTTTGTCAATAGTTAAATTTTAAAATTTTCAAGTTAAGTACTGGTTGTTGTTTTGTACTTGCACACTATTTTTAACTTTATGTCCCATAAACTATGTTTTGTTAGTAATTATTATTAATTTTTAAATACCAATTTATTTTATTTAAAAACATCCCTGTTACAAAAATACATAACATACTGTAATAATAAATATTAAAAATGGCCACCGGTATTCAAATATATTTACGTGTGGTGTTTGTGTTGAATTTAAACTTATATAGAGGACTTCATATACACTTGAGCTCAAACTGGTCCACTACAATAATTTCGCACTCTTCTAGCTATTATTATTATTTTAATTGGTGATAAAAGGGACTTATGATTCAGAGGACCATGGTTCGAATCACTATTTTTTTATAAAAAAACATAGTTACTTTAAATAATATTTTTGGCCTACTTACTGGTATAAACAAATCATTACAAAGTATAAAGTAATAATAATTCATACTGCTTTAATTCGTTATTATGATTTTAAAATTGGTCTAATATAAAGCTTGGGCTAAATAAGTTATTTATATTTATTAATAATTAAAAATGAAAATAACGAAGAATATATCTAGACCATGTTGAATGTAAATATCAATTTTTGTATTATTGTAATTAACCTTATTTAAAATCATTACCATCTACAATAACTAGAAAATAATATTAATACAAATTAATATGTGATGAAATTTGAGCTTTTGATAATTATATTGTAAAGTAGGCTTATAGCAATGTTTAAACATTCTATATTTTTTTCAAATTTGTAGGCTTAGGTAAAATTAAAACATTATTTACTTTTTATTCTTATAGAAAAACCTACAGTAAAGTTAAAACAATGTTATTATTTAAAAAGAAAAACTTAGAATCTGTTCTATATTTACCCAGATTAGATAAATTCAAATCTGTTTGAATTATAGACCTTTGAATCATGACTCTTGCTTATTAGCCATTACGCTACTAATACATAACAAGAAACACGCTATTTCTTGAAATATTAACGAAAGTTTTTATTCATTTTTTAAAAATTTCATTACAGGTAGACTAATAATTTATCAAAAATGATATTTTTTCCCTATACAGTCAGGTTAGAGTGAGAGTAAATATTTATGTAAGGAAAGATAGAGAAATACCACCATCCTCTCTCTCTCTCTCTCTCTCTCTCTCTCTCTCTCTCTCTCTCTCTCTCTCTCGCTCTCTCTCTCTCTCTCTCTCTCTTTCTTTCTTTCTTTCTCTCTCTCTCTCTTAATCAGTGATACACAAGATTTTAAGTTTAAGTGCAATGCCGTTTGTGTTGGCCTGTACACAATAATGAACACACAACACATGAAAAAATATACTACTGTATTTAAAACAATATTCAGTAATATAGAACTGTTCCTCATACCAAAGCATCTCACAGAAATTTCTAGATGTGAATTCTGGAACCAATATATCAACTTTTAATATATAAATTTTATTTCAATTTTCTTTTTAATCAAATTTATTATTACAATGTCGATGGGTCAATAGTTACAGGTTGTAGTGAATTTGAATTGTTTAGGTATTTGATCTGACAATAAAATATTTTACCCACATACATGAAAAGATGTTTTAAAAAAACATAACTCACACAAATATATTTAAACACAAACACCTAAATAAATTTTAATTTTAATTTTGTATAAATAATTAGAGTTTTGATTTCTCAATATTTAAATTTGAACATGAATAAAATGTTAAGTACTTCACCCACTGTAGCAATGTCACTGATCTCTTTTAATATAACATTAAACACAACTTACATTGTAAACTTTATTTTTAAATTATTTTATCTCTTTACTTTCTGATAAAAAAATTATATGTTATTATATTTTTCATAAGTTTAGGGTACATGCTAAACACAACTGCACAGTTTCATAATTTTTTAACTTATTATTTAGGGATTAATAAATCCTTATATATATATATATATATATATATATATATATATATATATATATATATATATATATAGAGAGAGAGAGAGAGAGAGAGAGAGAGAGAAATAGAACATTGACAATTAATACATTTTAATTATATTTATGACTATAAAAATCACTTAAATTAAGACCAGGTTATTTAATTTCAGTAATAAAAGTTTAAAGAATGGTTAAATTACAAAGTCATATCGCTTAATCTATATTGCTTAAGCTACTGTTTAGTTAAATAAAAAATACAACATTTTTGAAGAGGAAAAATAAAATATAATACTACCAGAGAAGCAGAGAATAGTATATCATACCAGTACACTTTAAATGACAATACTATATTTAGTACATTTACAACCACATTTGTTAGCTACTTAGATTGACTTATTTTGCACAATTATTTTTCTGTATAGTTTTTAAAATCTTGTAAAGCAAAATATATTTATGATAATGTGCATTAAAAATGTGTGCTACTAAAATGGTGCTAAAAATTGTATTACTTAAGATGATAATATAAAAGTATGATGAGATAAAGTAACCAGTAAAAATAATACATTTGTGAGTATATATATTATTTATAAACTTTGTTAATTTTTATTACTGTCTCATACAACATTAACAAAAAAATATAGTTAAAATTGTCTTAATAGGAATTAGATATAACAATATTGTTTAGAATAATTATTACTTTGACATACTACTGTTCTGTATGCTGTGTAAGTATCACATAGGAAAAGACTCTTTAAACTATGTTTTAAGAAAAAAGCTCTTTAAAACATAGTTTTTGGAAATCTAATAAACAATGTTTTAATACTAAAATATGATGTTTTTTTCTGAACCCATTTATATCTGTATATGAACCAATTACACTTAACATGTTACAAATATTAATTTCTTTATGATTTTTTCTGAAGTTAATTTCTTACCAATACTTTTTGACAGCATTGTCAGCCAAAAATGAGTTAATTTTAACAGTATTAAACAGTAAATGTTAAAACACTGGATTTTCCTGAAATTGCAGTGATTCTCTATGCACTTATTATAGTGATATATTGAATTTGCTTATGTTCTAGGTAACAAAAATCTGCATTCAAGTGATTTAGTACTTCTTTGGTATCAAACTGTTGAGTTTTTAGTTTTCTTAAGGTGACTTTTGCACCTGAATTTATTATTGTTCCTTATGACATAAAATCAACTAACAGGATAACCAAAACACAGTTTACACTTACAATATTTTAAAAAGTTTTGAAGCATCTGAACAAATTGACTCTTCTTTATTAAGAAAGTTTTGAAAGCACCTGAACAAATTGACAACTTCTTTATAATATTATTACCTGAGCGGGCAGACAAGAAAGGCATTGCAGGAACCAAAAAAAGCTCACACTGGAGGCTAGGATTTTGTTGTACAGAGGAGGACATACATGAATGAACACCTGAAGAAAATTAAGATATTAAACTATGACAACTGCACATTGTGTGAATGCCCAGACAAAATACCTCCTGGTCTGCAGAAAATTAACTCCCTGGCCTCTACTGGGAAGCAAGATCAAAGATGGTGTGAGCCAGCGGAAGCCATTGGAAAACAACAACAACAACAACAACAATAATATAATAATATACAGTAGAACCTCAAAGTTATGTTGTAAGGGGAGGGGTTCTGCAGAGGGTAGCGTAAGTTGAGGTAGAACGTAAATTAGGAAAATTCAGAATGTTTGAAAAAGAACTACTTCATTTTAAGGTGCCCTTGAATTTGTACAAAGTGACATATGCCATTTTACTTTGTGGTATTTAATTAATCAACTGTCCAAATTTTGCGCTGTAAATGTGGGAATTCAGTTTCTTGCAGTTGACAAGCCTGCATGACCTTGAGAATAACGGCAACAGCGCTCAGTTCAGACATTCAGTGCAGTACAATGGCTACTCCACAACTAAAGGCGCAGTGTGTTATTTGGCTTGTGCAAACTGAGTCTGTTATAATAGTACAATGTAATTTTAAACGCGAGTATGGTGGTGAACCATCTATAGCAAAAACTATCCATTATTGATTAACTATTTTAAGAAAACCAGCAGTGCTCTAAAAGCAAAGTTGCCAGATAGACCAAGAACTTCTGAAGCTACTGTTCAACAGATCCGTTCAAATGGATCCCATGTTAAAGTTTACTAACATTAAAAAAAAACTTGAAGGTATTCTCTTTCATTGTATATACTCATTGATATAGTTTTTCATTAGTTTTACCATTAATATAAATCTAGGGAGTTCTTTTTCAAACACTTTGTATATTTGTTCATATTATATTTTTACCATATTGCATGTAAACAGTATTGACATTGTGGAATGTCTCCAGAGACTTACGTGAAAAAGAATTCTGGAACGTCGTTCAACCAAGATTTGCATGACTTTATATTTTAGCATTGCTGGATTGAAAGTTTTTGGGTCATTAAATCAATTGTTTTTTGTGTTCTGTGAAGGAGTAAGAGTTATCAGCAAGCAGATGGAAAGAAGATCCCATAACCTCACCTAAACTAACGAACTTTTATGAATAAATTTAAATTTATAATAAAGTAATTAAAACACTTTATACACAAACAAAGAAAGCAAGCATACTCAAAGGAAATTCACAACATATGCTGATTATAAGTACAGGATAAAAACAGGAATAACTAGCAAAAAACTGGATTGTTCTTTATTTCTTTTAATGGAAAATGTTAAAGGGAAGTGTCTTACAATCTTGATTGCTGAGTGGTGGTAACAGACTTACTAACTCCTTATCAACATCACAAAAGTGACATAAGTTCAAATGAATTATGTTTGTCAAAAGCAATATAATAGCAAGTTAAGTACAGGTCAACCCAAGTTGAGGTACAACCATTTATCAGTTAAGTATTTTGAGCACTGTAAACAACAAGCCTTTTTTGATGTAAAGTAAGGCTCTCTTGAGATTATGTGAATGAAAGAGAATAAATCCTTTTTTTGACATTTTTACTTTATGCCAGTTAGACTAATAGACACATGGAAAAATTCAACAGCAGTAACTTAGTCTCAAACCTGTGTACAGCACCAATGAACAGAGTCTTAACTAACTATAAACTATCTTATAAACCAGCTGTTCTCATTTTTTGGTGGGATGAAAGTTGATATAAGCCATGGACAACGAATGCGATTCGAGGTATATGAAATTAACGATTCGAGTTCGGTTCGACCGATCGAATCGCCATCGTGTTACGTGCCTAGCCCAGGACCAGGGCCTGTGTATAGTATGTTATATAAACATATAAAGTAAGTCTATCTATGCTGTGTATAGTGTGTTATACAAACATATAAAATAAGTCTATCTATGACCGAATCTCTCTCCCTCGTGGACGGTGTATGATATATGTAATATTGGTAGTGCTCAGACGGCTGTAGTCATCGTGTTACGTGCCTAGCCCACACCGAGACGGCGGATAGTGTGTTATATAAACATATAAAGTATGTCTATCTATGACCGCCTCTCTCTCTCTCTCCCTCGTGGATGGTGTATGATATATGTAATTTTGGTAGTGCTCAGACGGCTGTAGCCATCGTGTTACGTGCCTAGCCCACCCCGAGTCGGCGGATAGTGCGTTATATAAACATATAAATTAAGTTTATCTATGACCTCCTCTCTCTCGCTCCCTCGTTGATGGTGTTTGATGTATGTAATATTGGTACTGCTCAGACGGCTGTAGCCGTCGTGTTACGTGCCTAGCCCACCCCGAGTAGGCAGATAGTGCGTTATAAAAACATATAAAGTAAGTCTATCTACGACCGCCTCTCTCTCCATCGTGGACGGTGTGATATATGTAATTTTGGTAGTGTTAAGACGGCTGTTCACCATTGTGTTACGTGCCTAGCCCCCGAGGACTCGGACCCGTGGATAGTGTGTTATTTAACATATAAATTACGTCAATCTATGACCGCCTCTCTCTCTCTATCTCACTCTCTCTCTCTAGCCGGGACCAGGGTAGACGTTATATAAATATATAAAGTGTCAGGTTGTGACGTGAAGGTGTGACGTCGGAGTGTGACGTCGGGGTGTGACGTCCGATTGTGACGTCGGAGTGTAATGTCAGAAGGTGACGTCAGGGTGTGACGTCGGGGTGTGACGTCGGATTGTGAGGTCGGAGTGTGACGTCGGAGTGTGACGTCGGAGTGTGACGTCAGGGTGTGACGTCGGGTTGTGACGTCGGGGTGTGACGTCGGAGTTCGGTGGTAGTGTCTAGTCAGCTGTCGCCATCGTGTTACGTGCATAGACCACCACGAGCCGGCGGATATTGCGTTATATAAACGTATAAAGTAAGTCTATCTATGACCGCCTCTCTCTCTCTCCCTCGAGGACGGTGTATGATATATGTAATTTTGGTAGTGCCCAGCCCGCTGTCGCCATCGTGTTACGTGCCTACCCTCCAGGGTTGGACTCGGGCCGGCGGATGGTGAGTTATATAAATATCGAAAGTAAGTCTATCTATAACCACACTCTCTCTCTCTCTCTCTCTCTCTGTTTCTCTCTCTATAGCCGCCACCGCCATCGTCTTACGTTCCTAGCCTATATATATATATATATATATATATATATATATATATATACGCACGCAGCTGTCTCGCTGACATGATGGAAGCTGTAAACGTGCACGCAGCTGTCTCGCTGACGTGATGGAAGCGAACGCAGCCGTCTCGCTGAAGTGATGGTTCACATTACAATAGGCAATTGTATTTGTGGGAAAATTAGAGGAAGCCTCGATTTCCAGTTTCACGTCTACCGGTCCCGACCTAAAGGAGTCTTTGTGTTTGGAACAATCGATTACGAAGATCGGCGTTTTGTCTTTAAACGTTTGCAAATCGACACACGGGGACGTTTCGCTGTACTTCCAGTCATTTGGGGATGCTCTCGGCAAACAAAAAACAAACGATGTTCCGACCGTACCTCTTGGGTAGCTATGGAAAGTGGTCGAACCCTCATCATATAGCTCAAGACGTAAGAGTCTTCCCATCGAGCGAACAATTTCTTTTTTAAATTCTTATGTACATATATCTAGGATACACAATTGTTATCTTCCTCATTTTCAGAATGAACGTGAGGCGAGCAATTGCTAAAGAGCTCCACAAACCGGAAAGAAGGAACTTCAATACACGTCGCGTAAATTTGAAAGGGTTAAACGATCTCTACCAAGCCGATTTAGTGGAAATGATACCGTATGCCAAAATGAATAATGGTTACAAATATGTACTGACAATGATAAACTGTCTGTCAAAATTAGCTTTTGCCCTTCCTCTAAAATCGAAAACCGGCGCCGAAGTGGCGGCCGCTCTGGAACCGATTCTCAAAAAACACCCAATGCGTCATTTCCAGACCGATCAGGGTAAAGAGTGGTTCAATGCCCACGTGTGTAAACTTATGAAAAAATACGGCATAAACCATTACACCACGTTTACGGAGAAGAAAGCGTCTATAGTCGAAAAACTAAACCGTACTTTAAAAACGAAAATGTGGCGAGAATTTACTGCTCGCGGTAGTTACGAATGGGTAGACTTATTACAATCGGTAGTTCGATCTTACAATAATACCGTACACAGCACCATCGGTATGAAACCTAGGCGAGTGACGCGGAAACACGAAAACCTGCTTTTGAAGAAAGTAAATGATCAGGGCGTAGGTGGTGGTGGTGGGGGTGTCAAGTCGGAAAAAAGATCTAAATTTAACGTGGACGATAAAGTAAGGATTTCAAAGTATAAGAAAACTTTTGCTAAAGGCTACCTACCGTACTGGACGAACGAGGTTTTTTCTATTTACGCGGTGGTCCCGACCGAACCTACAACGTACATTTTACAAGACTCGAAAGGCGGAGTTCTGAAAGGCGGGTTTTACGCCGAAGAAATAAGTAAAACCAAAGTAGGTGATGTTTACCTCGTGGAAAAAGTATTGCAATCGAAAGGGAACAAAGTTCTGGTAAAGTGGTTAGGCTTCGACAAGTCGCGCAAATCGTGGATTGATAAGCGCAAACTAATCTCGTGAAACAGGATATCAGTTTCCTGCTTTCCAACTACTCCCGCGATTCCAACACAGGGTGGTTTTTTTGTTCCTTTTCAAAAGTATGTGTGTGTGTGTGTGTGTGTGTGTGTGTGTGTGTTACGGTGGTACACGTAAAGAAAATACACGATCTAAACCTATTTATTAGACATACTCGCGTATAAAAAGTTCAGTATCGAGCAGAATGCGTATCGAGAAGGCGAAGCAAAAACTGGAAATTTCTAATTTTGACGTTTTTGCTGGCGGTGGCTGTAGTGGTGTTGGTGGGGATAAACGTAGCCGTCATAGCCAACTGTTGCCAAACACTATACGCTGTATTATCTGCGGTCTTTCTAATTGCGGCAAGACCAATGTAATTTTCAATTTGCTGTTTGACAGCAACGGTTTAAAATTCGAAAACGTTCACGTATTTTCGAAGTCTCTGCACCAGCCGAAATACAAGCTTTTGGAAAAGGTTTTTGCCGATTCCTGTATAGGCTATTTCCCTTGTACGGATAACGAAAGTGTCATCGATCCTAGTGAGGCCGAACAGAACTCTGTGATGATTTTCGACTACATTGCATGCGAGAGAAACGATAATATACGTAAATATTTCACAATGGGACGGCACAACAATATCGATTCTTTTTACCTGGGTCAAACGTACAGTAGAATTCCGAAACAGTTGGTCAGAGATAATGCCAACTTGTTGGCGGTATTTAAACAAGATGAACTCAATTTACGACACATTTACAACGACCACGTGAATATGGACACTACATTTTGTGTTTTCAAAGATATATGCGCGTCTGCTTGGAAAGAGAAACACGGTTTTCTAGTAATCGACAAAGAGTGTGAGATAGAGGAAGGTAGGTTCAGAATAGGATTCGATCGATTCGTAAAAGACTTGTCAACATGAGAATATATACGTACAATGACATAGTTCCTTATGCAAATACATTGCGCTTTACTCGCCCAAAGGCGAATCTGTGCACCTGGTATTACGCGGATAGGAAACAGTTTTGCGGTAATTATTGTAGCTGTTCCGGTAAACACGGTGACATATTCAACAGACGTTGCTGGCGCCATAAAAGGCGGGGCACCTACAGTAAGAGTCTGCCTCCCGTCGTGATTTTAATGATCACGAGCGGCGTTTCGCGTGTTTACAACAGGGACATTTGGGTGAAATTTCTGCAAGAAAGTGAAAAAAGTGGAGTCCCATTCGAACTGGTGATCTACAACGAATATATGCTGCGCGGTACAGTCCGTCATTCCCAAAATCTTCTTTCCCGCTTTCGACCGTTCCTGGATTTCTTCAATCGTACCCTCACCACCGGTCACGGTGATTTAGCGTACACTCAGGTGTACTTGGACATGTTACAGTACGGTTCCGCTCTACCTAACGCGTCCAGGTTTGTCGTTATTACGGAAAGAACCATTCCGATTCGTAATCCTGTACAAGCCTATAGACTGATTACAGGTTCAAAGTGTGTGCTAGGTATCAGTTACAATGTTAAATTCGGTCCATTACCCTCGCTCTTGCCTCGCAATACAAGAGGCAGGGCGTTCGAGGCAGTGAATAATAATGCTCAGGGTGCGTTTACTGTAGAATTTCTTAAAGCCGCTCTACCCACCGTGCCCGAACAGTGCGGACACTTTGGTCTGTCTTATGATGGCTACAATTATTCTGTAACGGACCGACGCCGTTTGGAAACATGGCGTAAATTTACGGGTGCAAATTTAGACGAATTTCTTTTATTAAATTCTTATCTGTTGGCGGCTGCATCATCATCTTCATCATCACCTTCGCTTCGTCCTATGTCCGAACTTAAGGAGTACATGCAAAATACACCGAAAGACGATCACCTCGTGGTGGCCGAAATACCAGAGTGGCGTGATAACGTGAAACGTACCGTTGTTTTCACAGACTCTCGTAAAACTATGAAAATCCCATTTTTCGATAACAACATGTACAGTTACTTTAGAGGATTACGTTGGGAGGTGAAAAAGAAATTTATACAGCCGGTGACGTTATAAAATATCTCTTGTCGGTGAAAAAGTATTCAATTTTCTTCAGGTCGCTAGAGTTACCGTGATTATAAATAACGCTACATCTTCCTGTATCTATTCATTTCGCGATATGACGTTAACCGGTGATTTGGCTACACTCGAAATCGATCGATTGAGAGAAGCGTTGAAGTGGAAATATATGCAAATGAAATTCGGTGATGCCGATATGGACGTACAATTAACCAGACAGTATAAACCTATTATTAAAGAGTTGACGAAAATACTAGACGCGTCACAAGCTGCGGCTAAGACACCTTTTATGAAAACTGAAAAACAAGAAGAAGAAGAAGAAGAAGAAGAAGCGTACTCTATCTCTATGGCTACGCCTGTTTCATCGACACCTAGAAAAAAAACTTCATATCCGAGATTTCTAGACACGCCTGTGATTGCGGAAACTTCAAAATCCAATTTTTCTTCCCCCGGTAATGATAGTGTGGACACAGCCCGCAGTGTAGCTAATATTGTATCCACACCTCAAGGACGCAGAGAGTCGTTAGATTGGATAAACTCTACATTCAATCACCCTCTTGTACGTAAATACATGACAGAAATGATTACCGACACATCGAGGAAAAAGAAAATCGATCATTTATACGGACCACGAATCGAATGTGTGGGTTGCCTTAAACACATTAAACGGCGGCGGTGTTAAGGGGTATTTTGATGCTGAATATAAGCCTATCATGAACATGGGCAAAGGGTCGAGCGATAACGACGCTGTCACTTACAATCAGATGACCGAAGCTGTAGAAATAGCGATTAATAAATTAATGATTGGTATGATGAGTAATATTCACAAAGAACTAATCTCTTTGGCTAAGGAAATAAGGAAACGGTCACGGAGGGAGAGAGAGGCGGTCGTAGATAGACTTACTTTACATGTTTATATAACGTACTATCCGCCGACTCGGGGTGGGCTAGACACGTAACACGATGGCTACAGCCGTCTGAGCAGTACCAATATTACATACATCAAACACCATCAACGATGGAGCGAGAGAGAGGAGCTCATAGATAGACTTAATTTATATGTTTATATAACGCACTATCCGCCGACTCGGGGTGGGCTAGGCACGTAACACGATGGCTACAGCCGTCTGAGCAGTACGAATATTACATACATCAAACACCATCAACGAGGGAGCGAGAGAGAGGAGGTCATAGATAGACTTAATTTATATGTTTATATAACGCACTATCCGCCGACTCGGGGTGGGCTAGGCACGTAACACGAATACAGTCACGATGACCCTAAACAGAACCTTTTATCCCATTGGCGCCAAGTGTGGGAAGAATAACTATAAATCGAAATTTTCTTTTTCTACTTAAACACTTTATCATAGTAATTATTGTTTAGTGTTAAAATGGTAGGTAAACGTGCAACACGTGTCAGTCGTAAATGGAGAGTGATTAGGAAAGGTCGTGGATTGATATCGTCCGCTGTAAACAAAGCTATCGATTTACTACCTGTCGAACTACATATACCTACGTACAACTACTGCGGTCCGGGTACTAAATTAAAGAAGAGATTAGCTCGAGGCGATAAAGGTATAAATCCTCTTGACGAAGCGTGCAAGGAACACGATATAGCGTACAGCCGTTACGGCGATTCACAGAGGCTTAGTGAGGCAGACGATATTCTAGCGGGAAAAGCTTGGAACCGTGTCAAAGCGATTGACGCCTCGTTGAGAGAACGTGCGACCGCACTTGCAGTAGCGGCCGCTATGAAAGCGAAAGCAAAGTTAGGGGGTGGCAAAAAAAGAAAGAAGAGTAGGAGATTGGCTAGCAAAGGACGGACTATTAAGCAACTCATTGCCGGTTTAAGAGGTAAAGGTCTTTATCTTAGACCGTATAAGAAGAAGGAGGGTGGCGGATGTAGGAAGCGTAGAAATTCTAAAAAAAAAAAATATTGATCTATTCGATACCGATCAGACCGTTGACGAATCTGGATTTGGAAAAGTATGCAAACCTTTTGGGTGTGGCTTCGTTCCGCGGTGTCTTTACTTTACCGCGTAAACCGTTGAAAATTGAATCGGCAATCGTGAATTTGGACAGCGTATCGGGTGACGGTACTCATTGGGTATGTTATGAAAAGAAGGGTGATGCTGTAGAGTATTTCGACAGTTTCGGTAACCTAAGACCGCCGTTAGAATTGTTAAGATATTTTGGTCCTACCGCTAATATTCACTATAATTACACGCGACATCAACGATTCAACTCAGTTGTTTGAGGTCATCTGTGTCTAAATTCTGACGTCCTCGTCACCATGTCCATATGTTTGACCGGTAATAGTTCAACACTTTCGTGTGATTTTTTCCACCGATCGATGTGTCCAACGATAACGACGACGACGGCAACGTCGACGGCGGCCAATGGGAAATAGGTCTAGTCGATTTGGCTACATATAATTCTATCCCGAATATCAAAGAAGGCGTAAATAATGAATTTCGATTGTTAAAGAATAGCGATAGAGATAAACGTTCGCTTTATGATTTGCAAAATTATGGTTATATTTATACAAAAAAAAAAAAAAAAAAATGGGGAAAAAATAAAAAAAAGAGCTTTCATCCACTACTGATGCTAATACTCCCACTGCTGCTGCTCCTGCTGCTGCTGCAGGCAAAATGTCGGTAAAACCGGATACGGTTTCGTCCAAAGATACAAATCTTCTCGATCATGTAGGTCGTGATGACGATTCACCTGTTCAGTTTACTGAACAAGTTACGACAGTTTTAGACGTAAAACTTCCCACAGGCTCGTATGAAATCAATGATATTGAAACGTACATTAAATCGAAACTGGATCCGACCATTGTATTCTCTTTAAAACCCAACAATAACACACTGAAAGTGGAGATATTTTGTTCGGAAACGATAGATTTTAGTGGCGAACATACCGTCGGCACATTACACGGTTTTGAAAAGAAAAGTCTCGAACCCGGCCGAATGCACGTTTCCGACCTGCCTGTGGACATCATCAAGGTCAGTGTAATACAAATCGAATGTAATGTAGCCTCAGGTTCGTTTCAAAACGGTGTAGAGAGTCACGTTATACACGAATTTTACCCTCGAGTACCACCCGGTTACAAGATTATCGAGATACCGCGAACGGTAATATATTTACCGGTCAACGTGAAATCGATTCATAACCTTACGGTGAGCCTAAAGGATCAGAACGGTGACCTTGTCGATTTCAGAAACGAAACTATTTCGATCAGATTGCATTTAAGACGACGACGGTAGTAAATGGGTCTTGTATTTAATCAGGATACGTATAGATATAACGTTAGTCCACGGACAAACACGAGAGTGTTAACACCTAGAAATATACGCTTTTTACGGTCTCTTGGTTTTAAAATTTTGATTTCGAAATAACAATAATGGATTTGTTAGCGCTCGAAAAACAACCGGTGTACGATAATACAATCACTGGTAAAGAATATCATTATCATAAACCGTACGCATCGTCCACGTTTAAGAATAACGATGAAATCAGGATACCTGTAAACCAACAGGATGTTATGACTCTGCCACACGAGAGTTTGCTTTACATTACGGGTACGTTGACCGGGAAAAAAGATGATGGCTCCAAGGCTAAAGTGGACTTTGTTAACAACGGGGTGGCGTTTCTTTTTGACAACATCCGTTACGAGATAGGCGGCAACGAAGTGGATAGTACAAGACAATTAGGTATAGTCAGTACGGTGAAAAACTTACTGTCTACTCCCGAATACAGAGTACATAATTTAAGAAATGCCGGTTGGGTGGGTCCCGGTAACTACTTGTCCCCTAACACCGATAGCGGTGAATTTTCGTTACTCGTACCTCTCAAAATGTTGATGGGCTTTTTCGAGGACTACAGGAGAATAGTGGTTAACGTAAAACAGGAACTGGTACTCTTGCGGTCAGCATCCGATTGGAATGCTGTTTACAGCTCAGATGCTGCCACAGTTGAATTAGTAATTACCGGTATCACCTGGATGTTACATCACATTACCGTCGATGGAAAACACGAGGTAGATACTTTGAAGAAAATTCAAAACAATATCACAGCGCATATAGCGTATCGCGGGTGGGATGTTATCGTAAGACCGTGGTGGGCGGCTGTAAAACAGGAGACGTGGGTCCTTAAAACGGCCACTGTAGACCAAATGCCTCAAATAATCGCGTTAGTCTTTCAAACTGATAGGTCTAATCAAATCGGTAAAGACGCATCCCAGTTCGATTATTGCAACATTACCGATGTACGAGTTCGTCTCAATTCGGATTTTCACCCTTACGAACGCGTACGAGGTAGTAAAGCGCTAGCCTACCACAAATTCTGCGAATACCAACGATCTTATTACGGTCGCGAACCGTCCCCGTGTGTCGATTTGCAAACGTTTAAAGACAAAACGCCGATCTTCGTAATCGATTGTTCCAAACACAAAGACTCCTTTAGATCGGGACCGGTAGACGTGAAACTGGAAATCGAGGCTTCCTCTAATTTTCCCACAAATGCAATTGCCTATTGTATTATCTTTTACGATAAACACATGAGCTATTCTCTACTCACAGGAGCTATTAAAAATATAGTCGGTTTCTAGGAGGGAATGGAGGAGGAGGTGGAGGAGGAGTGGGGTAATTGAGTAAAGGGGATGTTTGAGACTTGTAGAGCTCAGTACTAATCATGACGCCAGCGCGAATGGATGTAGAGCGTGACCCTACCAAGCGTAAGGTCCCGCCTAACCTACCTCTAGGCATTTACTTAAAAACGGTTAATTTTCTGAACGGCCAATGTAGTAAATTTATCGTTACGGGTCTTTTCCAACACTCGGCACACGAGTTGGGCGTACTGGTACAGTCGGGCAAGAAGTTCGTATTTTTCACTTATTTCTTGTTCAACGAGTTGCTGGCTGAAATGGCGAACATTACAACGTCTGTTGCGACACCCACTACCACTTCGAAAAAATTTAATTTCGGCCCAGGTCACGTGACCGTCAGAAATGTATTTGGAAAACGATACGTTCAGCTGTACGACGGCGGTCAGCATACCGTTCCTTTGACTGCTGACGAATGGAAACTGTTCGCGGACAGTGCGCCTCTAGTGTCACGGCGTGTTAAAGAATTGTTTTATAACGAGCAAGACTTGATCGCGTACATCATTGATTGCCTAGCCAGCGAAGAGCCAGTGTCCAGTACTCTGCCCGAGGCAGACCGTCTATTCGACGAAGTGGTATTGTTCAAAAAACATGCAGCAGGCTGTAGTTGAATTTCACGCGTTCGTAGACAACGGCGGCACGTATATAATCAAAGAATTAGCCGTTGTCAGTCGCTTTTCCTATAGCGTTACAATTTTCAAGCCACCTTTCGGATTTCACATACTGAACGAAAAAAGTAAGACAATAGCTCGCTGGCTACGCGAATACTTTCACGGTATAGAATGGAGCGACGGTGATGTACCGTTCGATGAGAACGCTGTACGCATTTTGTTTAAACCTTTATCCACCTTGTACACTAAAGGTGCGGAAAAGGCGGAATTTTTGAGACGTTACCATCCGAACGTTTTGGAATTAGCCGAAACAATGGGTAATAATAATAATAATAATAATTGTAGATATTTAAAATGCATTTTATCACATCATAATCGTAATGTAGATTCTAGTAGATGTGCTCTGCAGAGCGCAAAATATTATTACGATTTACTCGATGCTTAGAGCATGTGAGCGAGCGAGTGTTTGTGTGTGTGTGTGTGTGTGTGTGTGTGTGTGTGTGTGTGTGTGTGTGTGTGTGTGTGTGTGTGTGTGAGTGTGTATCAAGTTCACTGGCGCGGAGTTAAGTCTCCCGTAAACCTGTGTGAAGATTATCGTCACTGGCGAGAAGTTAATTCATCCGTAAACGAAAATGTAAAAATTAAGGTCACTGGCGTAGAGTTAAGTCTCTCGTAAACCGAAACACTTGTGAGAATGTCAAAAACCACACATGTAGAGCTTAGTCTATCGTGAGCCACTGTACGAAGCAAATAAGTAAATCTAAATAATAAACAAAAAAAAAAAAAAAAAAAACAAAACAAAAAAACAAAAAAATAATTTGGGGGACTATATGTTGTTATTGAGTGATAGTCATCAAGAGAGTAGCGATGGCTGGAGCTACTTCCACAAGAGTTAAGCCTTCCGCTTAATTCAGCTTGTAATGTGGGCAGCGGATAGACACCCGCTCGACGGTTCCAACCCCGTAAAACACAGAGGACAAGCATGGTCTAATGGTCAACATAACTATTAGTATTGTTGGATTAACTCTATTATAAGCAATTTTGCTTACTTGAATTCTCAAAATTTACACTGTACGAAGCAAATAAGTAAATCTAGATAATAAACAAGAAACAAAAAAAAAACAAAAAAAAACAAAAAACAAAAAAATAATTTGGGGGACTATATGTTGTTATGGAGTGATAGTCACCAAGGGAGTAGCGATGGCCGGAGCTACTTCCACAAGAGTTAAGCCTTCCGCTTAATTCGGCTTGTAATGTGGGCAGCGGATAGATACCCGCTCGACGGTTCCAACCCCGTAAAACACAGAGGACAAGCATGGTCTAATGGTCAATATTCAAAGAAAGCGGAAGTGGCCTTCAGATGGTGTCCGCGTAAGTTAAAAAGGTTGCGTGAAACACCTGGTGGGAGCATACCGTCTACAACGCCTAACACACGCAACGTCTCCAGCACAAAAATGTGAAATTCGCTTCCATCACTTCAGCGAGACGGCTGCGTTCGCTTCCATCACGTAAGCGAGACAGCTGCATGCACGTTTATAGCTTCCATCATGTCAGCGAGAGAGCTGCGTGCGTATATATATATATATATATATATATATATAGGGCTAGGAACGTAAGTCGATGGCGGCGGCGGCTAGAGAGAGAGAAACAGAGAGAGAGAGAGAGAGAGAGTGTGGTTATAGATAGACTTACTTTATATATTTATATAACTCACCATCCGCCGGCCCGAGTCCAACCCTGGAGGGTAGGCACGTAACACGATGGCGACAGCGGGCTGGGCACTACCAAAATTACATATATCATACACCGTCCTCGAGGGAGAGAGAGAGAGGCGGTCATAGATAGACTTACTTTATACGTTTATATAAGGCAATATCCGCCAGCTCGGTGTGGGCTATGCACGTAACACGATGGCGACAGCTGACTAGACACTACCACCGAACTCCGACGTCACACCCCGACGTCACACCCTGACGTCACACTCCGACGTCACACTCCGACGTCACACTCCGACCTCACAATCCGACGTCACACCCCGACGTCACACCCTGACGTCATACTCCGACGTCACAATCGGACGTCACACCCCGACGTCACACTCCGACGTCACACCCTCACGTCACAACCTGACACTTTATATATTTATATAACGTCTACCCTGGTCCCGGCTAGAGAGAGAGAGATAGAAAGAGAGAGAGAGGCGGTCATAGATTGACGTACTTTATATGTTAAATAACACACTATCCACCGGTCCGAGTCCTCGGGGGCTAGGCACGTAACACGATGGTGAACAGCCGTCTTAACACTACCAAAATTACATATATCACACACCGTCCACGAGGGAGAGAGAGGCGGTCGTAGATAGACTTACTTTATATGTTTATATAACGCACTATCCGCCGTCTCGGTGTGGGCTAGGCACATAACACGATGGTGAACAGCCGTCTTAACACTACCAAAATTACATATATCACACACCGTCCACGAGGGAGAGAGAGGCGGTCGTAGATAGACTTACTTTACATGTTTATATAACGTACTATCCGCCGACTCGGGGTGGGCTAGGCACGTAACACGATGGCTACAGCCGTCTGAGCAGTACGAATATTACATACATCAAACACCATCAACGAGGGAGCGAGAGAGAGGAGGTCATAGATAGACTTAATTTATATGTTTATATAACGCACTATCCGCCGACTCGGGGTGGGCTAGGCACGTAACACGATGGCTACAGCCGTCTGAGCACTACCAATATTACATATATCATACACCATCAACGAGGGAGCGAGAGAGAGGAGGTCATAGATAGACTTAATTTATATGTTTATATAACGCACTATCCGCCGTCTCGGTGTGGGCTAGGCACATAACACGATGGTGAACAGCCGTCTTAACACTACCAAAATTACATATATCACACACCGTCCACGAGGGAGAGAGAGGCGGTCGTAGATAGACTTACTTTACATGTTTATATAACGTACTATCCGCCGACTCGGGGTGGGCTAGGCACGTAACACGATGGCTACAGCCGTCTGAGCAGTACCAATATTACATACATCAAACACCATCAACGATGGAGCGAGAGAGAGGAGCTCATAGATAGACTTAATTTATATGTTTATATAACGCACTATCCGCCGACTCGGGGTGGGCTAGGCACGTAACACGATGGCTACAGCCGTCTGAGCAGTACGAATATTACATACATCAAACACCATCAACGAGGGAGCGAGAGAGAGGAGGTCATATATAGACTTAATTTATATGTTTATATAACGCACTATCCGCCGACTCGGGGTGGGCTAGGCACGTAACACGATGGCTACAGCCGTCTGAGCAGTACGAATATTACATACATCAAACACCATCAACGAGGGAGCGAGAGAGAGGAGGTCATAGATAGACTTAATTTATATGTTTATATAACGCACTATCCGCCGACTCGGGGTGGGCTAGGCACGTAACACGATGGCTACAGCCGTCTGAGCACTACCAATATTACATATATCATACACCATCAACGAGGAGCGAGAGAGAGGAGGTCATAGATAGACTTAATTTATATGTTTATATAACGCACTATCCGCCGTCTCGGTGTGGGCTAGGCACGTAACACGATGGCTACAGCCGTCTGAGCACTACCAATATTACATATATCATACACCATCCACGAGGGAGAGAGGCGGTCATAGATAGACTTATTTTATATGTTTGTATAACACACTATACACAGCATAGATAGACTTACTTTATATGTTTATATAACACACTATACACAGGCTCTGGTCCTGGGCTAGGCACGTAACACGATGGCTACAGCCGTCACCATACACGAGGAAGAGATGCGGTCATAGATTGACGTACTTTATATGTTTATATAACACACTATCCGCCGTCTCGGTGTGGACTAGGCACGTAACACGATGGCTACAGCCGTCTGAGCACTACCAATATTACATATATCATACACCGTCCACGAGGGAGAGAGAGGCGGTCATAGATAGACTTATTTTATATGTTTGTATAACACACTATACACAGCATAGATAGACTTACTTTATATGTTTTTATGACATACTATACACAGGCCCTGGTCCTGGGCTAGGCACGTAACACGATTGCGATTCGATCGGGCGAACCGAACGCGAATCGTTAATTTCATATACCTCGAATCGCATTGATTTACCAGTCGTCCCCGTGGTCCAGTGGATATAGCGAGCGCCTCACAAGCGCAACGTCCACGGTTCGAGCCCCGCCAGAAACACACAACTATTTTTCGGGTATAAATTTATTTATTTAATTAATTAATAACACACACCGACGTCACAAACGAACGCGACGCGCATCCGACGTCAAGATACTTGTCAGTTAAACATACTTGTTTATGTTAAACATGTAATAAAATAAAATATGGATTTATGATTGAAAAAGAAACTGTGGTTGTATAATTTAATAAATTTTTTTAAAATTATTTTTTTTACTCTCAACAATATTTAAACTTTAACAATTACAACTTTATTGTACTTTAACTTTTCTTTAAACACGTAGCTGAGTAAAATTATCCAGTTCAATCTGGAAACCCAGGACTGGTGAACAAAGTTCAATACTTGTTTTTTTTTTAAAATATCTGTCTTGGTGCATAGATTAATTAAAAATATGAGGCTCATGTTAACACACCCAAAATTTTTTTAAAGAATAAAAATTATTTTAAGTTATGTCTCTTTTAAGGATTTTTTACATATGTCATTTGCTAGATATATTGTTTCTATTAAATTATGTAAAAAAATACACTCAAACTAATAATTTATTAATTTTTTAAAAATAATGTTATAAAAAAAGTTATATTATTTTTATTATTAAAAAAGAAATAGAATTCAAAAGTAAATAATAGTTCACACAAAGCACACACACTAGACAGTTTTTGTTCTGATTGATGTTTACATGTAACATTTTTGCAGAAGTTTTTCTTAAGTAGAATGTTTATCCCTGAACTAAAAAGTAGAGCAAAGAGCATATTTTAAAAACAAACAAATGGATGCTATGCAAACATACAGCTATCAGTAAACAAATAACCCCATGAACTTCTGTGAATATTGTGTTGTACGAGAGGTTATTTTATACGAGAGCACCAAGTTTCACAGTGATATATCAAGTACAGTACAACCCTGGTTATTCAAAATAAAGGGGAGGGGTAGCCTCAGATAATGATTTTTCAGTTAAGCCAATACACGTAAGTCGTATTACGGGTAATAATTTTTTGTATCTAATTAATTCTAAAAGATTTTGAATATCAAATGATTCTACCCTCTTTTTTCTATACATGACTTATGTTCTTTATTAAAGTAAAAATTCAACCTTAGATAAACTTACTAAAAAACCTTGTTACAAATACAACTGGAAAAAACTTTGACCAAACTAGTATATATAAAATTAAATGTAGATATTGCCCAAGTTTTTATATTGGTCAGGCATCTTGTTTCTTTAAAAAGATTTAAGGAACACCTACCCAGAAGAAATTTATCCCCGAACGCGGCTTTCACAGAACTTCTCATGGATAAAAATTCGAAGACATCCACACCAACATGGAGATAACATTCTTAACAGCTCGTCCGATTTTTATCTACCTTAGCTCATTGGATCCCTCACTTCACCAGAAGTGTCAACAACTTTCATCCAAATTACTCCCAAAGGGGTAAAATTGGGGTGAAATAGATAGGATAAACTTATAAGTAATTTCAGATAGGATAAATAAATTACTAGGATGAAATTATAAATTATTAAATAACTAATATACTTATACATTCTTAAATAACTGATGTACAGATGTAAAAATAATTACTGGGAACTATATAATAAGAATCACTCAGGTTCAACTATGGAAAGCAATAGAAAAACACTAACTTTGGAACCAATAGGCCAAGATTTATCACTCAAGTTTCAGCTGATTCAGGAATTGAGCTGGGAAAAATTACACCCTGAACACAAAAATTAGCCAAGACAAATCGGTGTTATGAAAATCGGAAGGAATGATAGATAAGCTAGTGACAGTGGCTTATCAGGCCAAAGGTCAGGCTCAAGGATGACACCAGATCTTCAAATTGAAGTAAATAGTAAACAATATTCAATCATCGAGGAAACAAAAATTAAATAATTTGAAAATTAAAAATTACAAATAATTAATTTAAATTGAAATACAAATTTTTAAATTCCATACATGCTAACTCCAATGCCGACTGCCGGTATGCCGTATATGGAGATAGGACTATAAGAGGGAACACAGATCAGCGCTAGGACTTTGCATTGCCTTCTTTGCTGTTCTTTTCTAAAACGGAAAAAATGGCAAAATGGCTAAAAAGGCCAATTTTTATTGGCTTAGCCACTAAAATGACTAAATAAAAATGATTACTTAAAAAATAAAACACAACGGCTAAAACACAAGATACAAAAAAAACTATACACAAAAATTATATATTTCATAAATAAACAAAATGAAAATCTAAAATATTTAACGATTTAAAAAGATGAAAACAAGGTTATTAGAATAAATGCTGAAGAATATTTTCCAAGTATTTAGTTAATAAATTATGAATTTACATATTAAGTTCATACAAAAAATGCAGTTGGGGGCTGTTTAGTGCATGTATATTGAGACGCTGACAATATAATATTCCAAACAGCAGTAGATCTTAATTTTCCAAATGTTGCAATTGTTTGTGATTGGAGATAGATGTGTTAGTTATACTTACACCATATAACATTAAAATTTATTCTTTAATTTTTAAAGTGAATTTTACACCTGGTAAAAGTGAAGTTTAAGAGACAGATTTGTCTTCAACTGTTTTCTGCACTGTATAAAAAGGAAAGCTTTATATTTTTCCATGAATTTAATAGATGCAATATAACATCTGCCTCTCATAGAAGAGATGTGAAATTGATGTAGATGGGTAACACTACCAGTCACAGGAAAAGTGGCCAGTTTTTTTACTCCAGTTGTATTAATTACAGTGAAGTTGCAAAAATATTGCTACCTTAATCAAAAGTGAGGATAGCTTAACAAAGTTGACATACCTGAGTAATAACAACTAATTTTACAATATTAATACCTTGCATAGATTTTGAATATAAATATTAAATTTATACTTATTTTTTTTAATTTTCCCTGTCTTTACAAATCCTATCGCTTTTTTGTTAATTTAAATTAAAGTAATACAGTGGGGCATTAACTTACAAATTTAATTCATTCCAGAAGTTGCTTCATAAGTTAAAAATTTCGTAAGTTAAGGCGCATTTTACGTGTAAATTGCCTAATTTGTTCCACCACACCAAACTCTCCCTATACAATGACAAAAATATACATTTATGAAAATGTATTAATAAAACACAGATAAAACCTCAAACAAAAAATGTATTAATTACACATAAAATGTACTACGTAACATAATACGAAATAATGTACGTAATAAAGATTCTCATGTCTAAGACGGATACGAAGCAAAGTTCATGGGAGGAGGCAACGGCAAAGAAAGATTTTCATGTTGCAACGACAAAGGTTGTTGATATGATATGGAGGAGGAGAGAGAGAGATGAGAGAGAGAGAGAGAGAGAGAGAGAGAGAGAGAGAGAGAGAGAGAGAGAGAGAGTTGGGTGCATGCATACACAGTGTATTACAAAATAAAATTTAAAACTAAGAATTTAAAACAAAGAATTTAACTAATAATTTTAAAAAGAATTTAACACTTTTTAAAAATTTGTTGAACTTTTAATTTTTTTAACGATTTTTTACACTTTTTAGAATTTATTTTTTAATTATAATCACTTTCTTTTGTTTATTTTGGGTTTATGTATGAAACCTTCCCCAGTTTCATTTGACTTATGTTTGGTAAAATAATGGTCCAGCAATGATTATTTTTTGCCGACTTTTAAGAATGTTTCTGAAACGCCTTAGGCAAATGTCATCAAAATGTGCGGCTGCCCTGCTCATAAACACTTTTTCAGGGTGTTTATTTTCACAAATTCGATAATTTCATGGAATTTTGCAAGGATTCCCTTTATTTTGGCTGTGGTTGTGATACATTTAATCACAAAGAAAATACAAGTTTTTGCAGGTTTGCGTCATTTTGTTAGTTGAGGCATGTTTCATAACTTAGGGCGGAAATCCCGTTTTGTATGTTGAAATTTTCATTAGTAAAGTCATTCTGTTGAGGCCCCACTGTAATAACACTTCTATTTGTATCTTAAACATTTTTTAATAGCAAATAATTAACAATAATATTTTAAAACTATAATAAAAGATTTGTCATTTTGAACTTTTGAAATCTAACATTACATATAATGTATGTGATTCTACCTTTTTAAATAAATATAGTTATGTACAACAAAACACAGATATTAATAACTTTTTGTCTTATTTGTGGTAACTATTTTTTGTCAACCACCATGAAACCCATTGAGTATGAAGTTTTGCCCAAAATGTCCTCTAAAAAGTTGAGAGGGCATTTAATTTTAAGGGTTTTTAAAATTATTTACTTTCATAGAACTTAATGAATTTTCTTGTTTATGTTATATTTTCATATTTTTAACATTAATCTATTTATCAAGATGGAAAAAAGTTGAAATTTGTTAAAGCAGTATTTCCCAACACCCAGCTTTTCAAATTTTTGTAATAATTTTATCATCTAAAATAGTATTTTATAAGAAAAAATATTTTGATACCATCACTACAAAAACTACAATCTAGAAGCAGCTCCTCCTCCTATGACAATAGTTTCTCCAGTAATGTATGAAGCATCATCAGAAGCAAGGAAAGCAACTGTTGAAGCAGTTTCTTCAGGAGTTGATATCCTAACACATCCAAACACTGTTTTACTAGAGCGAAATCTTTAATAAAATTATGTAATATATAATATTACTAATAACATTAGTTGTTTTATTAATTCATTGTAATTTTCCTTAGAATATTAGTTGCCATAAAACATAATGTATACAACATTAACAATGTAATTATATTTGTATTACTAATTACATACATAAAATAAATAATAACTGTTTAAACAAAATTAAAATTTCATTTTTACTTGACATTTTTTAGTTGGATTTATTACATGTATTCAAATAAAAAAAAATATTGTACTCTAACTTTCTCATTATCCTTTATTTGTATTATTTATTAATTTTGTTACCTAATATTATATTTGGAACTCTATACAAGTTTAATTAACTAAAACAGCATACTTAGTGTTTTAAGTGTTTGATTTTAACTACCTTTAACATAAAAAATCTACAGGGGGCATAAAAACTGGATGGGTCAAAACATAAATATTACTTTCTTAATTATTATTTCTAGAATGTTCATACTGAAAATTTTTTAATGCATATTCTCAGTTACTTTGTAAAAGAATGGTTCCTTTTAAATATTCTATTACATTTTTCATATTATAGAGAGGCACAAAAAATAAATAAAAGTGAAAATAAATACAGTAAATAAAATAAATAAACGAATAAAATATAAACACTTGTTAACGTTCAAAAAAATAATTCCCAAATTCAATTAGATCTCAGTTATTCTTTTTTCTCATTGAATGTTGTTTATTTTTGAAGATTGAAATAAGACTGTACATAAATTCTTAGTTAGATAAACATATTTATCACTTTAATACTAATATATATTATTTGAATTTCTTATTCATTTTCTAAAATTTCATTTATAAAATAAAAATATTTGTGATGGCTATATTTATTTATTTATAATTGGTCTTCCACAATTAACAAAGCTGCCAAGTTTCATAATTTTAAAATCTTAATGTTTGGGCACTAGAATTGTGTTTCTAGTGTGTTCACAGTATGTGTGTAAAACAATGAGCAAAAAAATACATTATACTTGCAGGCCCTAAATATTATGAAGAAATTATTGTAATGGTACTTATAAAGACCACTTAACTGACACCATTACAACACTTACGATTTTAGACACTTTACAATTTTATACTTTACCACTTATAAGAACACATTACCTTTGTATGGCGATGGATGACAAAAAAGCATTTAAATTTTCTTTTTGTTTAGTTAACTGCAAAAAAAGTAATAATCAATCATTTCAAAACTAAATTCTATAAATTGTTGAAACAAATTTTATAATAAAATCATTTATTGTGTAGAGTTTACCACTTTTGAAAAATGAGCTTTTAATATTCATAGTAAAATTAAATCTTTTTTAATTTATGAAATTCAGCAAGTGTTCCATTTCTTAAATGTGTGGAACTTACAGAAATCCAACAAGTAATTGAAATTTATGAAAAAGATCCATGAGTGAGTGGTTCAATGTTTATGAGATAAATATGTCACATTTTAATAAAAGATGAGTTTATGCAAATGGTGATGAATAGAGTATCATAAACGGTTGTTCAACCATGTGTTATAAATTAATGTTCACTTGGTAGAGTTGAAACAAAATTTAAAGAGAACTGACAAATAATAATATTTAATTTTAGTTTTATATGCTTATTTTACTTGTATAGTGATACTTTACTAGAGTTTTCATGTCTTTTACTTCATGAAAATGTGTTCAGAAAATTGAATTTTTGGAAAATGTAAGTCTGCTAGATTCCAATAACGCAACAATGCAACTATCTAGATTTTTTTCTTAACATCCATACTGTATGGCAGTAATGAGGATGAGGTACTGGTGTTAATGGAGAGTGTAAAGCTTATGGCAAGAATTGCATGTCTTCAAACAACTACCTTTTATTTCTATAGAGTAAACATTAATCAAAGAATAATGCTTTGAAATTTCTTTCACAGTTCAAAGATCAGAATAGTACATTCATGAAAGGTGTATTGTTGTTGAGAAAGAGACTTGGAAATCACATGTAGCGTTTAAACCAAAACAACATCAAAAATAATAGCAAAACATCACTGTTGTGCATAACGGAAATTAAAATGATGTCTTCAACAAGTCATCAAGTGTTCTTTCTGTTCTTTTCAGGACATTTAAGGAGTTTTGTAACAAGAACTACACAATTAACTGAAAGGTTTACTGTAAAATATTAAACAATTGTGATGGCATTCACAACAATGTAAGATTTTACCAAAGGTTACTGTTTAGATCCATGACAAAATACATGTTCAGAAGAATGTAACAATTTCTGACAAAATTTCTCAGGAAATAATTTTAGTCAATTTCTGAAAAGTCTAAAATTTGCATTAAGCACTTATAATTTATTTCTATATTTAAAATTCTGTTTTGGTCAACAGGAATTTACTGCAACTATTTTAATATGTATGTAGTTATTAAAAACAACCTCTGATATGAAAGAAATTTATTGGGGTATAAAAAGTAGTGCTAAATGTGAATTTCAAAATAGCAGTAATCATAACATAATACCACACACAAATTTAAAAATTTTTTAAACTTATATGATAATACAACAATAACTTATTGATGTAGTACTGTAATAAGTTATGAAACACTTACAAAATTTGAAAACCTTGTGTCCACTAAACTAGGGGCTACACAGTTCACTCGAATGTTTTTGGTAGCGAAGTCTAATGCAACAGCTTTAGTTAGTCCTAACAGTGCTGTCTTACTTACAGCATATGCTCCTACTTGAGGCTGAAACGTTTTATTATTAATTTACTAACTGATTCTAAAAAAAAAAACAGTATTTGTTAGTTTTCAAGGAAATATTAATAATAGGCAGTTAATGTATTACTTTGTTCAAAATGTGAAAATAAATATATATATATATATATATATATATATATATATTTATTTTAAATACCTTAATAGTTATACAGTATTGTATGTTAATAAAGCTTATGTACGAAGGTTTTAAAATATTTTAAACCTATTAAATTTTTCACCCAGGTATGGTTTTTAAAATATTCCTCTGGGTCAGATGGCCAGTGGTGCTGGCCACAGACCTTTCCTCGACAGCAAAAACTTGTGCACGTTACATTCCTCTCAAATCAGATGATTAGCAATACTGGCCAAGTTAAAAATCCCTCAAATGTGCAGATGGCCAGCTGGAGTGGTCAAACAAAAAGCTTTTATATTAATTTAGTTTTCTGACTTTGTTTTGATTGTGCTGTAACCTATTAGGAAACTCCTTAACTAAATGATTTGTCCCTTATTACCCATCTGTCATTTTCAGAAAAAGGCTACTTTGCCTGTCTGTGTTGATTGCATTCGACTTTTTTGTGTTAGTCAAGTCATGTGTAGTATTGTCTAAGTATTAAATATTACAAACAGAACATATTCAATATTAAATATACTTATATAAAAATTACATCATAATATATGTAAAAAGCAAAAAAACTGTACTTTATTAACCGTATATAATGTTAAATTTTTTCATTAAATTTTATGAATGTTTTTTTATTTAATATAATAATTTTTTTATTTAATATATATAATTTTAGTTTAAAATTATTGTAGTAATATTATAACAATATATTTAGAGTTAAGCCAAAAAAAATTACAAATAAAAATATATATATACTTTTGTATATCATAAAAATGTGTTTTCTAAAAGTTCTTAATTTTTTGAATTAAATACCCTATGTCAGATTGTCCTGAAAAAAATTTCAAGCTGTTGGTACAGCATGATCACTATAGCACTTGCACTGACAGAGAAACATGAGTGACCAGTTAGACTACCATCCAACCTTTAAGAACTGTCAGTCAATGCTTTAAGTATTCCTAGCTGACTGAGAGTAGGCCGTGGTCAGCAATATTGGCCATCTAAGGCCGTAATAAAAAAGGTTTAAGAACCATGTGCAAATATCAGTACCTGCAAGAATTTAAGTGTGAAATCCAGAGTATAACAACCTAAGTTGGAGTGTCAGATTGAAGAAAACAGGCCAAAAATTATAAGAAGAAAGATTGTTATTTATTAATATATTTGTCTTAGTTGTGTTATAATTTTTCAAATTTGTTTTTCCTTGTAGATCACTTAGTCAATACTTGACTTCAGTAAGAAGATACCTCACCATGAAAAATGAATTGGGAAATCAATTTCTGAAATGTAAATCTCAAGGAAGGAGAAAACATTTGGCAGATGCATTCCACTAAATTCATTTGAAAAAATCTTTGTAATATAGAACTTCATGGAAATTTGTTTTTACCAAAAAATAGTTTTTGTCAGATTTTATTTTATTTTTTACTGACAAAATTTAAGAAATTGCTGATTTTTGTAAATAATACAAAAATATTTCTACTAACTTATGGTTATAACAAACTAAATTAACCTAAATTAACACCAAAAATCAATCATTACATGTGCAACTTCATCTAAAATTAGTTCCTGACTAAATTCCTTTGGATATTTGTGTGAACACTTAGCTTTGATGTTTGATTCAGTCATCATCTGAACAATGATGTCAAACTGGCTTGGGATCTTCCAGTCTGTCCAACTTTAGTTAACTCAGAGTTGATAAGGTTTAATAGTCCATGTTAGAATGGTTTGTCAGGTCTTTATCAGCACAGAGGTATTGGGAATGTGCTCATTGAAATAATATGCCCCTAAAACTATTGATTATACAATCCATTTGCCTTGGAAAAGCCCTCACTTCTCTCTGTATACCCTTCCAGTCACCTGGCAATTTCAGAATATGCAAGATTTTCTCCTACTGATAGGGCAACCAACTCCTACTGATTACATGAGTAGAAATAAATTTGTAGCTGCAACTCATAATGGACATCAAAAACCAGATTTTGTATTAAAATATAAATATACACATAATTTAAAAAGAGCAATACAATACACAAATTCCTATTCCTTTTTCAATTATTTTAGGATTGTAAAAGTAGGTAATACTTACATTAATAGCCAGAAAGGCCAATATACTGGACATGTAAATTATTGATCCACCATTACGTTTATGTAAGTAAGGATAGACTTCCTTGGTCAGCATAAAAGTTGACTTAACATTTACCTCAAAGATTTTATCCCACTCACTTTCAGAGCACTGAAACAATTCATTAGAAATTTAACACTTTCAAGATTTAAATTTAAAAAACTTCTACAATATTTTAGATGACACAAATTTTATATGTACTGTAAATACAGGTTTAGTAAAAATCAAGGAAGTCCGTGTAAGGAAATCGAGAAAAAGACAGGAGGATACATCAGCATGATAAAAGTAGACTACACTAGTGCAGAAAGAAGAGATAATTCAAAGAAGATTTAAGGATTTGGAACATGAAAAAGACCAGGATGAACAAATGAAAAAAGAAAAAGAGGATATGAAACACCTAAAGAAAACGAGAAACAGTGGGAAACAGTGCATAATAGAGAAGAGTGCATATGATCATTATTGAAGCTAATAATGGAGAACATGGATAAAAATAATAAAAGGAATAAGAAGGAACTAAATGTAAAGAATAAGAGGATAGAGGAAACACTAAAAATATGGAATAAAATAATAAGAGGATGATGGAAGGGTTAAAGGGTAAATATAAAATGATAATAAAGAACATGCATGAGAAGATAGAGAAAATCAAGAGTGAAATCAATAAGAATAAGGAAGAGTTGATGTGAAGTATCAATGAAAAATATGAGACATGGAAAATAAAGTGTATGAAAAAATGGACAAGATGCAGGAGGAGTACTAAGAAATGATAGAAGCACCTCTTGTCTACATATATATGCAGATTATAAAGACTACAGAAATAATTAAAAAAATATAAATGGAATTTATGGAAACTAAGTCCAATAAAAATCACAAAATAGACAATATGGATGATAAGAAATGGAAAAGGAACTAAACCAAGATGCAACTTCAGAAACACATCCACAGATTATTTACATCACATGTGAAAATAACACTGGACAAATGTTACCAAAATTTAATGGAAAGTTGTAAAATCTTGTTGAACATTAAAATGCTTATTAAATATACAGAATCTAATGGCACTAAAGACAGAGAAGGAAGAGTGAATATTAACTTAGAAGAAACAATTGACAAAATTTTAGAAGGTGACAGAGCATCAAGGAAAAAATTGAAAACTTTCAAGGGTTTGAAGAAACTTTTACAGCAAAGATATATTCTGTGAATTGAGTCTGTATATAGGTCTCTTACATCAAATATTCCTTTTGAGGATGGGTGCTATGAGAGACATGATCACATTCAAGAGCAGACTTATGCTCCTCCATGTAGTGCAAAGTGAAACATTATCGATGCTGTCTGTTAAAAGATCTGTATCATACATCTAAAGTGTAAGATGCACACACATTCTAAGCCACGGTGGAATAGCATATGCTGAGGACTACATAGCTAAGGGCGTCCTTAGCTTTTAGTATACAAACTCCTGATACCGGGTGACCTCCATTATCAGTATAGCCTTAATTACGCATATGGGGCCACAGCCAATACAGATATACAGATACCATTACAGATATTGGTGTACTTTTTCCCTAGCTATTTATAGGGTCTTAAATGGATACTAAACATGAAAAACTCAAAACTAATAACCGTGAGGGACTTGCCGAAGTGTACCAAGTAGGTGAGAATCTGGGCCAAGAGGACAATGGGTTTGCATTTAATCCTGTGAAACCCACCAATTAAATGCACAGTGGAGCAGACTGTGGGGATGCTGGATTACTCACTTCATCTGCAACCAAAGAGAGTTTCAAAAACTCTGAGGGACCGGTAGAAATGAACCTGGGGTAAAAGATTTTGGGGGAAACTTGGGATGTGACTATTCCCATGAAATCTACCAGAACAGAATCACAGGAGACGGTGTGTATGACCCATTCAACCTGCAAATTGAAGAAATAAGAGATGGGGTCAAAAGATCACTATAACCAAACTACACTCAATCATCTATCTGGAGCGCAAGGGTGCCGACTGAGGAGACAGAAGATGGTAGCATAGTGGCTTCCATTGAAGGCCCTATCTAGAAGAGAAAACCCATCAGTCTATGTGAGTGAAGAAGGTAGGGGCAGTTTATGAGTTAGTAACAACTGGGTACTATTTCCTCACACTCTAAACAACTGAGATCCAATGGAAGGACTACAGAAACTTAGGCAAGGGAAAAACCTTGGATCAGTAATACAGTTGACAGTAAATCAAACTGCAGAAATGTAGGGCTGCCAGTTGGAAATATTCTGGAAGTAGTTAAGGTGGTCATAATACTGAGTAACTGTTCAAAGGTGATTCTGTCTGAAGAACAAAGAGAGTTGATCCAGGGTGAGTTCTATTCTGGGTGAGTTACTATAGGTTGAGTATGAGGACTGTCCATCCAGGTTCCTAAATTTTTTTTTTGAGAATGGGGCTTTCCTGATCACCTGCACAGATGACAGAGCGAAAAAGTGGCTTAAGAATAAGTTCCATGGCATAACTTTGAAAGTGGCTTTGGCCAGAGCCACTTTCCACATGGTGAAATTGATGGTCTGGATAGTGAATCCCTTGTGCAAAATCTGCCAATTTCTGTGGATGATTAGAGCCTAAAATATAAAACTAAAGATACAGCAATATAGGTGCCTTGATCATAAAGCAGTAGAATTGGGAGAACCCTAATGCTGGTGATAGTCAAGAAATCAATGTGGATAATGAAAGACATGTTAGGAGGAAGCTGGTGTTACTCTATTGCAAGAAACTTTATGACAGATTGGCCACTATGCCTAGAACCTTTTTAATTCTTAAGTATAATATTGAGATACTTACATTGTCCTCTTTATGTTCCAGGGACTGTACAGTAATCAGTGTACAGTAATTACATGTGATATTTAGGAGAATAATGGATGTACTGACCTCTGTGTACTTCCCACAAGAAGATATGTACAACAAAGCTCATCAGCTTGCAGAGGGTCATGGAGCACAGTTATGTGGGGAGTTACATTATTCGTTGAAACAGATGTTAATGTAAGTCCCACAGTTTGGGAGAGCAGTGATACAAACAAGTGAGGTGAACATCTACTTTCCTTTATTATAGCATTTAAACTTTATATATTTAAAGGTAATACATCAACTTTTGTAACAAAGGCTAAAGTGATACTTTAGATCTAGCCCAGGGGACAAATGGTATCTAAACCATGTTAGAAAGGTGGTATGAATCTAAAAAGTCCTCTACATTGGATCATAGGTATGTAGTCATGGATCCCAGAACAGCAGATAGATTATTAAACACATATTGAAATCCCAGGAATACCATGTGGAGGGGCCTATATGGATCCTAGGAGGAGGCCAGTAGGCAATTGTATGAATTAGAGTACGTAGCTAGTAGACTGGTGAAGATAGTTGTAGACTCTTTTCGTGAGAATTGGCCTCTTCTGTCAGGAGAATGACTGGAGCTAATGTGAAATGAACATGACACCAACAGCAGCTATGGAGCTGCCCTGTGGTTTCCTCCTTTGATGTCATGGGGGAGGCACGTGAAGCAGCATATAGACTGCAGGAAAATGTAGTCTGGCTATCATCAACTTTTGGGCATGCCATAATCACAGAAAAGATCAGAGATCCTATTCAAATGAAAACTAATTGCATGGTCAAATGACACATAGTATCTAAACGATTTGACTTAAAGATGACATTTGGGGAGGAAGATTGTGAGTTGGGAAATTCTGGAGACCTGGTCTGGCAAACAGATGGCTCCAAGGCCAAGATAAGCATTGGTGTTGCAGTGTATTGCCTGAGACTAAGAGTAAAGGGAGTTGTTACCTTGGGACAGTATATAACAGTGTTACAGGCAGAAGTAATGGTCATTAATGGACTTGTGCCAGGCAGAGGCTATGAACAGTGATCAGGAGAATTTGAGATGGGCCTTCAATAAGACTGAAATTCACATTTGTACCACTAGTCAGGCAGCAATTAAAGCATTTGCATGTCCCATAATTCAGACCAAGCTGGTCTGGGAGTGTCAAAATAACTTCAAATCTCTGTCCCCTGATAAATCAGGTTACTTTTCACTGTGTTCTGGAGCATTAGGGGCTTGGAACTAATGAGCAGGCAGACTGACTGATTGGACTGGGATCTGCATCTGAGTATATTGGACCCAAGTTGGCTTTAGGGATCTCTGCCTTTGGCTGGGTCTGTTGTAAATAAGTGGATAAATAAATCAGCAACACCAGGCAAGGTGGGACAACCTTAATTGGCATTCCCATAGCAATTGTCTCTTAAGAAAATTCCCTCATGAAGACTTACAGGGGTAGGAGATATCTTAGGCAGAACACAATTCAGGAAAGCCATGAGGCTCATTACAGGGCACTATGGTCTGAAGATGCACACAAACAGGTTAGGAATGAACCATTGAGAAACGGTGTGTAGGTTATAACTACAGGTCACATAATTTATGATTGTGAGCCTCTTGTCAGCAGGAGGCTAAGGATATTTTGGCTTCCAGAACCCAAAGAATCTTCAACAGGAAGACCTAGTTGGTGAATTTCTAGAATTTATTAAGGCTTAACTATAACTCAAGAGGTTTAGTTGCTCAACAGGTACATTGATTGCAGTACCTGGGGTTTTATTACCCTTATTCTATAGTATTCTACTTATCAATCTATAGAAAAATATTGGAGTGATGACATACAGGAAGGCGTTAGACATACGATGGACACTTAGAAATACAGGAATGGAAGATCACACATAAGGTCATTTATTTTTATAAATAAGAAAAATTATCTGAAATATAAATTGATCAAATTTTTGGAAGTCAGTTTTGTCATCAATAAGGTCAAATGTAACTAGGCTAGTGTAGAAGGTAAAGAATAAAACTTGCCAATAAATACTGATAGCCTAATATATAGAGATTCTAGCAGTTATATAAGGCATCCAACATAACATAACTGATAAATTTTGCCATTTCAGAAGACACTTTTTAGTGTTTTTAGACCTGCAGCAAACAAGGAGCATTAGTTAGGTACACTGATTCATTGTAGACAGCAGACAATAAAGGGTTAAACCAATTCAGCTTCAAATAAGGCTGCACAATGTAAATAATCTTTCATAATTTTAGTCAATTTAATTCAAATGGCATGAAATGCAAAAATGAAACTTAACAAAAGTTCCGACTGATTTTCAATGGCTTAGATTTTGAAATGGATTACTGGATTTTACTGTGTAAGAGATTTGTCTAAAGTATAAAAAAAAATAAATTTGAACTGAAATAGTGTTAAGTTTGAATCAAAATAACAAAAATGTGTCATAAAATATGAAAATGTTATTGTGATGTGTATATTGTTTGCCTATGTAATTAATTTGGCTAGCTTTTGAATTTTTCCATCATTATTCAAAAGTAAGATATCTGTTCATCATTATTATTGTTTATTGATATTTTTTTAAATTTTATTGTACCTCAATTAAATTATTAAAACCTGTATTATATTGTTTATTAATTAAACTAGCAAACAAAAACTAAGCTACAATATATTGTGTTATACTGTTTTTACTTACATCTAAAATTGAACGTCCAAAGGCTGGGTTGACAGCAGCATTGGAGACAAAAATATCAATTCCACCAAATGTTTCATCTGCCTGGATGACGTCAAAATATAAAAGTAGTAATTTACTTAATGAAGTTGATAATAGTTACTGTTATTATTTGAGAGGAAAATATATCCACTAAATACATAGTAATATTTATTTCCTAAGGAAAGGACTTTTTTTTATATAATAAAGGTCTTCCAACATACACATATTTTTTAGGTTTTCACATGAATTTTTATAATTATAATTGTGATGTGAAAAGCTACAAAAGATGGAAAGAATATAAAAACAGAAGGTCGGTGATGATACCACAACAGAAGGCAAGCCAAGCTTTTTAGAGTGAGTGTCTGTTTCAAATTGCTGATCCAAGGTACAAGGTATGGAAAATTAGTAGTGTTCAGAATAAATTTGCAAATTATATTGAAACTGACAAGATTATTATTTTATAATAAACAAAGTTAAATATCATAGAAAATATAAGAATTGTAATAGTAAAACACAAATTGATAATAATAATTGATTAACTTAAAAGTGAAAAAAAATGAACTGATCTACTGATACAAGGTAGACACTGATATACCAGTGTCTTTCTATATTTAGTTGTGATTGTTACAAGAAATAAGCATTTTGAGAACAACATTGAAACATATAAACAATATTCAAACATGGCACCCTTAAAAGAAATCTTAGGAATCTTGGCTTAGTAGAAGATCCTATTTGCAGATAATGTGGAAGAGAAAAGGAAACTTCCTAAAACAAGCTGGTAGACTGTAAGACTATTATGAGAACATGTAGTATTGGGGAAGTTACTAATTAGAAGTGAGGGCTCTACCAACCTTGAATCCTCTCCATATCCTGGACTTAATGAAGAGGGTAGGACTGCAGAAGGTACTGTAAATGTAACTGTGAATTTCAGGAGTGTAGGAAAGGGGTCACAAGAAATCTACAAAAGTCGCAGTGTGTTTGTAACCCATAATATTCATTCAGTCATTGTATTTGATTAGATAATGTTGTGAATGGTAACTTTAAAAGTGCAAGTAAATATTTATTATAGTTGTGAATTTTTAAATATATTCTGAGATCAAACCAGTAAGAGTGGAGAGATAAATAGTGCTCAAATAAAAACTCAGTTAAAATAACTAATTTGTATTGTTGTATTAAAACCATTCTAAAACTAAATTAAATTTAAAAATCTTAAAATGTGTTAAAATTGTTATTATTATAGGCTCAGGATTCCAGTTTTTGAGATGAGCAATTATTAACTTAAATTTTCAAATAAATATTTACAGTGTAGAAACTCTGCTTCTGCCCCATTTCACCCCTACAAATCGTAGATTCTTATCTGTTTATATAGTTGCTAGCCATGTATAAGTGGACGAATTTAAAATAGAAAATAGAAACAATTAAAAATTAAGTGTAAAGCAACTAATGTAAAATATTTAAATTTTTCTGAATTATTAATATTGTAATCATAGATAATTTATGAATCAATATTTAATGGAAAACATTAAACAATTATTAATACAATATAATAATAATATAAAAATGAAAATTAGGTCATGTGTTTATCAATATAAATATAGAAAATAAAGTTTATCATTGATCAATTATTACCTGTAATTATTTTCTGAAAGTTTATTTTCACTTTCAATAATTTGATTATTCTTATTTACATTCATATCACTGTTTTAAATTTCACTATTATACATTATCAATGTGTTAAGAAAATTATGAGTGACTAGTAAGAAACCAATATGAGGACTAATTGACAGTTTTTTTCAAAATAAAAATCGAATATGTGTGTATATTGTGCTCTAGCACAATTTAAAGAGCATTTCATGATGTGCGAGATCATGATGTAAAAATATACATTTTTTCCATACAGAAGAGGCAAGACAAACTTAAGAAGTTTTTACTGCAAATATAAATACATTAATTTATAGTACAATATAATGTTGTATTTATTTCTGTTATTCAAAAAATTGCATAGCAGTTTTAACATTATAAAAAACATTGTTTTTATGTATTAAAATTTACTGTAACATCTTTTTAAAATTAACTAACCTTTTTGAATAAAGCCTTTCTCTCATCAGCTTTGGCAACATGACAAACTGTACCAGCAACATTGTAGCCCAAATCCTTCAAAGTCTTTACTGCAGAGAACACATTGTTTTCTTTTCTGCTACTCACCAACACTGAAGCTCCTTCTGCACCAAATCGTTTTGCTATTGCTAAACCAATACTGCAAAACAAATTTAGTGATTTTAATAATAATAAAATACAACTTGACACAAACACAATAACTTGCACTTCACTGCATAGTACGACATCATGCAAGACTTCAAAGTAATTCGAAGTTTTTATTAAAAACAAATATTTTTAAAGATATGATATTTGTTATAGAACTGGCAAACAAATATTAAGTTTTATTCTCATAGAGTATTTAGGCACTGAACAAATGCACGAAAGAAATACAACTAAAAATGGTCCAAAATTTCGTTCTGATATCCCATTAGTTTTGTCCTATTTAAAGAAGCTTTTCACATTGAAACTGTTTTTCCATAAGTTTTTTTAAATACAAAGTGGAAAAATAGGAGTACTTAAAGATTTGATGTAAAAAATAAGAAATGCAGCTAAAAATTACAAACAAATTTGATAAAACTATATTATAAGATTATTAATAAAATTTAGCATATTTCCTAAAATTTAAAATTAAGTGAAGTTCCTATATTTACTTGAATTTTGCATTTCAAACATTTATTACAGATAATTATTGACAAAAAGAATTTGTACCAATTTCATAATTACAAAGTATTTATTTTTCAGTCAATATTGTTTTATTATTGTTATAATCTATCAATTATTGTGACATCGTAATCCAGAAAATACCCGTAGAAGCAGATGTTGATGGTGAAAATATGTCAAGAAGTATATGACTTTATAATAAAAAATTAGAAAATGTTATGAAATTTCAGATTAAGGTTATTAAACAGCTTATTAATAATAATCTTTTACATTTAAAAATAAGTACACAAAACTTTCATGTAATTATTTCCTTAAAAGATCTGTCTATAAAGTTACCAACAAAAAAGAATTGAAATATGACTATTTTCACAAAATTGATTCTTCAGATATTGTCCAAATTTTTATCATAAAGAATCATAGCTTAATCCAGTGTAACCAATTTGAAATAAAAGAAAACTGTGATTTCAGCGTAAAGAAAATTTTTAAGACCATAATGATCAATATATTTTGTTCCCATATTTATTGAGTACACTTTAGCAAAATTTGTTTAAAATAATTAGAGTGCATTTTAAAAAAATCTTATTTTTAACAATTTTTTGTCTCAAAAAGCATCACAATCTTTTTTTATAAATTGTCCTATGGTGTGGACAAATCCAATGTATATGACAAATTTCATACAAACAGTATTTAGTTAAAAACTTTATGACAGTATTTGCTTACTTTTAATATATTATGTATTTCCTTTTAAACCATAATTTTCTTAAATTTCAATTTTGTTTCAGTGACATGAGTTATAAAGCTTAATTTATAACCAACATTTGATAAAAATCTGATAAAATGATTTTGAAAAATTATGGTATGCATATATTTTCAAAAGTTTTCCAATAACTCCTGAACTAGTTTTTTGAGGGTTATAGTGACCCATATCTTTTACTTATGTACATACTTATAAACTATATTTGAGCAAATTTGGTCATCCATATCAAAAAAAAAAAAAAAAAAAAAAAAAAAAAAAAAAAAATTGATCAAATACAATCAATGATAGTGATCCAAGTAAAAAACACTTTTTAGACTCAGTGGACTTGAAAACATAAAGATTTTTCAAAATCTAAATGCAGATTTTATTATGATCACCAGACTTTCTTTGTACTTCTTATAGTGAGAAAGTAAAATTGGTTCAGTTTGTTCTGGAAACAGGCTAATAATCTGCAGATACTGAACTGACAGCCTAAACAATTAGTTGGACAATGCAACTTAAATAGTCATAAAGGTAAAACAAAGTTTTTGTTTTTAAGGAAACATTAGACAATGAATATTTTTGTTTTATACAATATTATTTGTAAATATGATGTTGACAGAGATCACTTTAGTACTAACAACAATATTTATTTGGATTATTTTTAGATCAACAGGATAATTTTAATTTACAGATCTTAAGAAATATATTTTGTTATTATTTAGTTTCATAATGACCAATCAACACTATTTATAAAATATTTAAAGTGGAATAGGAAACCAAATTGTAAAGAAATATAAACATTGCATATATTCCAAATTAATTTTGTTATATCTGCATTAATTAATAATGCACCATATTAATTTGAAAAAAATTACTATGAAAATCAAAAAATTACTATGATTGGATTCTCAATCATTATTTTAATGTTTTTTATCCACTATACGTTAACATTTTAAGTGGATTTGATAAATCTCAACTTAAAACAATTGAATTTAAATCAAATTATCGTTCTAAAAAAACTAATTTTAAATTGTTTTATTAAAAATTACCCATTTGTTGATGCCGTAATAACTGCAACTTTTCCTTTGAGTCGGTTACAAATTAGTGGCACTTTTGAAGACATCGTTGTTGAATGCAGAATGGCAGCTTATAGAACTTATTTATTATTACATTGTAATCTAACTAAAACAGTAGTTTTATCTGTTACGTAGATTTGTAGAAAAAAATTTAAAATAGGTAGTAAATTAGATAAAATAAGTATGTAGATAAGTATAACAAGAAAAAAAGTTTATAATTGAACTAGTACAAAAAAATAGCTTTGTTTGTAAACAAATATTTACACTTTTATTGTAATTATTTTAAGCCATAGATTAAAAAACAAAAAAATTATGAAGAATAAATTATATGCTATCATGAAACAAATTATAAAGTCTTAATGATAAAGACTGTAAGTGATTTCCTAGAACAAACAGCCATGTTTGATTTAACATTCTTTTGTACATGACTTTTATTGACTAATAACCCAATACACATATATTTTATTAGATATATCTACATATATATATATATATATATATATATATATATATATATATATATATATATATGACTAATAATTTATATTTTTTAAGTCAGATAAAAAAATCATTTTTTATTGTTATAATTTAAAAAGGTTCACCCGGACTAGATTAGATTAACACGAACATTAATGACTGTGTTCGGGAGAACTTGAATCATGGCTTCAAGAAGGCATGTATTCATATTCATATCAATAGTCAGGCAGCAATAAAAGCACTTGCGGGTCCTACAATACAGTCCAAGCTGGTCTGGGAGTCTTGGAAGAACCGCAACGCTCTGTCCTGGGCAACCGGATAACTCTTCACTGGGTTCCGGGTATTAGGAAGTTGAGGGTAATGAGGCAGAAGACCGACTGGCTGGATTTGGATGTGCATCTGAGTTTATAGGACCTGAGCCAGCTTTGGCGATCCTCAATCATTGGTCAGTAACAACTGTTATTAACAGGTGGGTTATCAATCAACACCTGGTAAGATAGGATAACCATCATGGGCACTCCCATAGTAAACGCCTCGTAAGTAAAGTTCTTTTTTAAGGATTCAAAGGGGCAGCAGATGTCCTGGGCAGAGAACAACTCAGGAAGGTTATTGGGCTCATTAAAGAGCACTCTGGTCTGAGAGTGCATATGAACAGGGTAGGAAAGTACCATGAAGAAACCGTGTGTAGATTGTGCAGGATGGAGGAGGAAACTACAGGACACATAACTATTGATTGTGAGGCTCTTGCTAGTAAGAGGCTAGGGATTTTGGTTTTCAAGCCCTAGGGATCTACAGCTGAGTGACCTAGTCGGAGAGTTGCTGGAACTTATTAGTGGCACAAATCTGCTGAACTATGTATTTAAGAAGTTTAGTTGCACAATAGGTCAGTTGATCGCAGTGTCAGGGATCAAATTAAATTAAATTAATTCAGGGATCAGTGAAAGGATTAAATTATCCTTTCCTCTAGATTTAATCTAACACCTGGACTAGGTGTTGTTTAGTATTAAAAAAACTTGAATATTGTCTCTCATTAGTTTAAGTAATTTAGCAATTTTTTTCATTACTTACTGCAGTAGCAGCTGGTAGGGGTTTTAATATTGGGTCCTGGGTAGAATTTTGTCTAAAAATGTATTTTTTGTACCCAGTACCCAATGTATTATACAATTTACATCATTTTGCAAATAACAAATTTAACAGACTATAATAAAACATATGAGGCCTATATAAAAATATATTTTTTTTTTTATTTTTGCATTGAGAAAAATTGTTAATAAAGTTTGTAATTTGTTAAAGCATGTTTTTATCAACTGATAACATACTGTGAAAGTTCTGTTAAGCTCTCTTGGTTTTTGACTTCACTCTTTTTAACATTGAAAACAGAGTTATGGTTCTGCTGTTGTAATTAGAATTGTTATTAATATTATAATAAGTTTAGTGGTTTTGCTAAATTCACGTGCAAGCTTTTCTTAATTAAATGCACTTAACAATGAAATTAAACCGTTAAAGTTGTGAAATTCAACTCTGGAGTAAATAGACAAGTTTAGTTACTTCACCACACAAATGTTAAAAGGAACTGCAAAATTCGCAATGCTGCTTTGTCTCTTCACAGGCCACACCCAAAGGCAATTGAATGCCGACAAGTTTTGTCAAGTCGAACTGAATGCAATGAATAGTTCACTGTGTTATATGCAGTGCTTTCCTTAAGGTTACAACCATATATTTAAAAACTCTCATTTAAAAAACTGCCTTAATATTTTTAAAAACATATCTTATTTTCTTGTATTGCACATAAGAGTATAAAACTTTTAATTTATATATATTTTAGTAGTACTGCAGTTTCTACACAACCATGTACCAGCTATTAATGACTACTGTTTAAACTAAAGAGTAAGATATTCATATACCATATACATTTTAAAGCTTATTGTATTTTTTTTTTTTTTTTTTTTTAATGTCCGACTATTGTGCACACTTGGACTAATGCAGATGATGGGATGATTTATAGCATATGAAAATGCCAAGCCCTGGCCGGGAATAGAACCCAGGTCCTCGGTGTGAAAGCCCAGTTATGCTATCAACTAGGTAACTGAGGCTGCTTAAAGTTTATTGTAATTCCAGCACTAAAAAGCGAAGCATTAACAGCAAAAGTCTCAACTATAACTGTTAAAACAAATTTCTCTTATCGTGAAGATCCTTGAACAAATCCCTGTTTTAGAAACCTTCTCTCAAATAACAGTAAATGATCATATCTGTATATACATATTATATATATATATATATATATATATATATATATATATATATATATATACATACATACATACATATGACACTCTTTCAGATTTCAAGTACCCTCAGTCTTTGATTCACAAAGTACTTTCACAATATTTCAACAAAATGTTCATTTCCATGATGTTATTCAATAAAACTTTAATTTTTTAGTTGTTTCTAAGACCAAAGCAAAGATGAATTAATAGCAAATTTTCATTGGAATATTAGTTATTACAGCTGTAGGCCTAATACAGCAAAGATCCATATGCTATTTTAAAAATGTAAATTCAAAATCCTAATCAGCATTAAAATCTGCATAATTCATTATTTTAAATTTACAAACAACTGGAAATATAAAAATGAACCTAACAACATTAATTTTTGTTCACTTGTAAATATTTTCAGTTAAAATTGAAGAGCTGATTGAAATACTGAATACAATGATAAAGTTAGATTTTTACTTCCTCATTGTACAACACATAAAAAAAACAAATTATTACCAACTAAGCAAACTGTAATTAAAAGAAAATTTAAATAATTATGACATAAACTTTGTAAAAGCAATTCTCTCAAGGTAACATTCGTGAATACATTAAGACTAAAGTATGAAAAACAAATTATGTTCTCAAAATTAATAAAACAATAGTAATTATATCATAAAAAAACTTAATTATAACAAGAACCACTGCACATCTATTCAAGAAGATATTGATTCATATGAACAAACTGAGGACAACCAGCTTTACCCACAAAAAGTTGGTCTTATCTGTGAAATGAATTGAATTTTAATTTTAAATTGTTTTTGCTAATCTTAACTTTGATTTTAAGTATGCAAAATAACTTAATTTATTAATATATTTTATAATAACTGGATATCTCTTAAAACTATTGGATTTATATTATATGTGTGTGTGTATATATATATATATAGCCGCCTTGGTGGCCTAGTGGATAGCATACTAGGCTTTCACCCCGAGGACCCAGGTTCGATTCCCGGCGAGGGCTTGGCATTTTCATATACTATAAATCATCCCATCGTTTGCATTTGCTCAAGTGTGCACAATAGTCAAATGTTAAACACAAAAAAAAAAAATATATATAATATATATAGATCTAATAGATTTATGAGATATTAAGTTATCATAAAATATATTAATAAATTAAGTTATTAATAAATATACAGGGTGTTTGAAAAAGAACTCCTTAGTTTTATGTGTAAATTTAATGGTAAAATCAATCAACTATATCAACAAGTACATACAATGAAAGAGGATACCTTCAAGTTTTTTTTAATGTTAGTAAACTTCAAAGTGGGTTTAATTTGTTGCCCTACACGCATAGAAACAATATTCCACTTCTTGTCAGGTATTCACCTTTTAGAAGGTTAAACTTTTCACCGGATAAACTTTTCCACCAATTTATCCGGTTACCATAATATTCAAGAAAAATGTTACTGGACCAACTTCATTAGAAATTTTAGGATCTTTTTTATGATGCAGTCAAAATTATGAGTTGCCATTCAGCCAGTATTGCAGGAAACTAAATACTAGCAACTGTTAAAACTAAATGCTAGCGTCATCTTTAAATCAGAGGCCCCATCTCAAAACGGAAGAAAATGGAAAATTTCTTACATATACGTATTTGGGGCTTTATTATAAAAGGTACCCTCGACCAAATTTAAAAACAATCAGTCAATGTATTTGGCCAAAACCATGAACACTTGTAATTGTTAAGTCAGAGGCTGCCATCTTGAAACAGAAATGAATGAGAAAAAATTTTATACACTCATCGTTCGGGCTTTAGAAAAGGTACTTTAGTACCAAATTTCAAAAAAATAGGTCAATGGTTTTTTCTGAAACTGCGTACACTCATTGTTAAATTAGAGGCTGCAATTTGAAAACGGAAGTACATGGGTACATATCTTAGACATACGTCTTTCGGATTTTATACAAAGTATCTCGTAAAAGATTTTTTAACACTCGGTCAACGGGTTTAACCAAAAAGGCGTAACACACAAATCAAATGCCAAACAGTTGAGTTTAAAACCTCGCTTCTCTCGGCCAACTATATATAAACAGTTTTTGTAATATCGTGAATATAATCTTAAAATAAATGAAAACTCTTCAGGTTTACTATGAACTAGCAACTTTATTATACTAACTGTGAGAGCTACATGTTATCGGTTTGGCGGTCACCGTAGCACTGGCACGCCGTGCGGCGGGGTGCGACAACTAGCCACAAGTGGTGCCAACCGTAGGGTAATACAAATACCTATATACTACATTTCTCCACCCTTAATTCGGCGGTATTATATCATATAAAAATTCTCATTAATTTTTATTTATTTAAGAAATGTAAAAATGAATATATAAAAAAAGGTACAATATTAAAGATTTAATTTGTTCGGTTTTGAAATGTTCCGTTTGGGTCTTTCGTTAACATTAAGAGTTATTGGAAAAGTCTTTTTCACTACTGCACTAGCTGGTCGTGGTTTATCAATCATATCATCACCCGCACTTATCGATACATGTTCAGTCACTGACGAGCTATCACTTTGCACAACTAACTTTTCATCGCGGCGCGATTCGTTATCTGAGCCACTTGTATCAATAACATTTGGAACACTTTCTTGTCGAACAGCTGACTCGGTTTCTTGGATAAACTTCGGTACGTGTAGATCATTGGGCACAGGTATTTCACTCTTCTTGGCAGGTCCCATTAGTTCTCTTGCAAATCCATCGAAGAAGGTGCCTACTTCAATGATCTGATCTAAATGTCGTTTCCAAACCAGTCGTGGATCATCCAAAACTTTGCAGAGGTAATTTCGTGGACCAAGGACTTCTACGATCTCGGCTTTTCTCCACCCTGGTTTATTTGGCACTCAATAGTCGCGAACATAAACTAATTGATTTGGTTTGAAAATTAGATCTCGATTGCCTTTATAATATTCTATTTGCTTTGCAGCTTTATCAGGTGACATGTTTACTCTGAGCAGATCTAATCTCGTTCTTAGTTCTCTTCCCATCATGAGTTTTGCTGGAGTTTGGTTCGTCGTACAGTGTGGAGTTGTTCTATACATCATTAAATATCTTGAAATTAGAGTTTCTTTACTTATACCCTGATTCACGGGATCTAGAAGCATTTTCTTCATGCCGCTCTTGAAGGATCTGACTGCGTTTTCTGCCGCGCCGTTCGTCGACGGATGCGCTGGTGCCGTTCTCGCATGTCGTATACCATTTTTCTTCAAAAAAAAAGTAAATTCTTCGGATGTAAACTGCGCTCCGTTGTCCGAAACTACGGTCTTTGGCAAGCCAAAACGCGAGCAGAAGTCTCGACATTTTTCAATCGTCGATGCCGCGTCACATCTTCCCATTGTATAGACTTCGGGCCATTTAGAGTAGGCATCTGTTAAAATTAGGTAGGTTTTTCCTTCGAATGGCCCCAAGAAGTCTATATGGACTCTTTCGAGTGGCTTACTACAATTTTCGTATTTGATCAGCTTGGCCTTTTCGGGGTTATCTGCAACCCGTCTGCAGATGTCGCAACTCTTTGCGAAATTTTCTATTTGGCTATCCATGCCCGGCCACCAGAAAAATTGCCGTGCAAGCGATTTCATCTTGCTGGAGCCCATATGAGTTGCATGGATTTCTTCCAACAGCTCCAGTTGGCATTTCTCGGGTATGATAACTCGGTAACCCCACAATATTAGGCCGCTTTCAATACTTAGTTCTTCTTTGCGGAGGTGGTAGGGCTTCAAGCTGTCTTCTACTTTGTCAGGCCACTCTGTCATCGTGTAAAGCATGACCTTGTTCAAGATTGCATCGCTCTTGATGCTTTGCCTGAGCTTTTCGGCACTTACTGGTGTTCTCTCTTCTATATGGAACACGAAGTAATCGCGTGACTCGTCAGTTTCTTTCTCATTATGCTCCATCGGCAACCTTGACAGTCCATCCGCTCCTCCGTTGTTTTGACCTTTGACGTACTTCAAATTGTACTGTAGGCCGCTGAGGTACCAGGCCCATCTTTGCAACCTGCCCGCAGCCATTAGGGGAATCCCCTTCTCCTCTCCAAAGAGAGCTAGTAAAGGTCGATGATCAGACTCGATCGTAAATTTTCTGCCCAATAGGTACTGCTGGAATTTTTTGGCACCCCAATATATAGCGAGCGCTTCCAAGTGGATCGTAGCGTAGTTTTTCTCTGCTCTCGTTAGCGTTCGGGACGCAAACGATATCGGACGCTCGGAGCCGTCAGGATACACATGTAGCAGCACTGCTCCGAACCCCTCCTTGGATGCGTCACAGGCAAGCTTGACTGGCAGCTGCGCATCGAAGTGAGCCAAACTTCTTTCGGACATTAACTCGCTCTTCACGTTTTTAAAACTTTCTTTGCATTTTTTTGTCCACTTAAATTCCGCACCTTTTTTTAGCAGCTCATACATCGGCGCTAATTTATTTGCCAAATTTGGTATAAAACGCGCATAATAATTAATCATGCAAATAAAAGCTTTCACTTGTGTCACGTCTTTGGGTTCGGGTAACTTGGCAATGGCCTCGACTTTCTGAGGATTTTTGTGGAGGCCTGTGCGGTCGATAACGTGCCCTAAATACTCAATTTTCTCTTGGAAAAAAGCACATTTTTTCTATTCAACTTTAGACCTTTTTCCCGTAACCGTTGTAACACTTTTTTTTAAATTTTTTACATGTTCCGCAGTCCCGTTTCCCGTCACGACTATATCGTCAACAAAGTTTTTCACACCATCTAAACCTTGCAACACTTTTTCAATTTCATGTTGAAAAGTTTCAACTGCCGGCTTGGTGCCAAATGGTAAACGGTTCATTGCGTACATGCCGCGGTGTGTGCTCCACGCCAACAAATATCGCGTTTCTTCCGACACTTCCAGCTGATTATACGCCCATAGCAAATCCAGCTTTGTAAACGTATCTCCCCCTTGGAGAGCTGCGAAGAGCTCTTCGATACGCGGAATCGGGTGTTTGAAATCTTCAAGATATTTATTTACGGTCATTTTATAATCTGCGCACACACGCACTTCACCATTTGATTTCAGCACCGGTACGAGTGGCGTACCCCACTCTGCATTATCGATCTTTGAAATTACACCATCGCGTTCGAGACGATCGATCTCTTTATCGATATCACTTTTAAAAACGAATGGCATAGGGCGAGGACTCAAAAACACTGGCTTGACACTTTCTTTCAATTTTAAATGCACTTTACGCCCTTTGAGTTTGCCAAGTTTACCGTCGAACAGATCTGCGTACTCAGTCAAAATATTATCAACAAGTCTCTTATCAACCGCTATATGATTCACTTCAGTTACTCGAAAACCTAGCATGTACATTATATCGCGCCCCATCAGCGCTTTATTGTCCTGTCTCTTAACAATGACAATAGTACCTACACACTTCCTTTTTCGGTATTGGAGCTCGACAGTAATCTTCCCTATTGGCAAAATCGAGCTTCCGTCGTAGAAACTGAGCACTCTGTTTGATGTTTCTAATTTACAATGACTCAGCTCTCTTCTATATAGAGCTTCTGGGATAACCGACACAGTAGCACCACTGTCGATTTCCATCGTCACTTCTTTCCCGGCAATTTTCACTCGAGCCCACACGGGTGGTGGTGAGGTGGCGCCGCCGTCGGACATTGCATATAGCGCCTCGGACCCCTCTTCCTCTCCTTCCAAGAAATTGGTGTCTCTGCCTCTGCTTCTATTTTTCTGAGAATTGTTTGTCGTCTCAGCATTCTTGTTCTTTTGAAAACAGACTTTGCTGAGGTGCCCTATTTTATGGCACGTATCGCACTCATACTTTTTATATTTACAGTCAGCCGACGTGTGATTATCATTACCGCAGCGCCGGCAACTTTGACCCGTTGCAGACCTATTCTTGGAAGACTCCTATTTCTTCTTATGACCTGCGCGAGTATTTTTGTTTTGGCTTTTAGCGGTCGAAATTCTGTTTACTTCTCTTTCCTCCGAAAAAGCGTTGGCGATCGTTGCTTCTTTTTTTAAAGCCGTCTCGAGGATAGTCTCTAGAGCTGTTGCAGGGTCTTCCTCGATGACGCGATCTAAGATTTTTCCTGGCCGTAGGCCGGTCACAAATTTATCTTTTATTGAGAATTTAGATTTGCACCAAATTCGCAATTCACAGCACTCTTTTTAACACGCACTAACCGTTTCACCAGTGGATTGCTTCAATTCGTAGAAATCTCGTCTCTCCTTGAATACCGAGATTCTGGGGGAAAATTGCTTCTTGAGTACTTCGCACAATTCTTTGTATGTTTTATCTCTAGGAAGGACAGGATCACACAAATCTCTTAGCACCTTATAGACCTCCTCGTCCATGCTTGTAATGAGGATCGATGTCTTCCTATCGTCGGCGATGAAATTCGCTATACAATATTGCTCCAGCCTCTCAGCGAAAATTTCCCAATTATCTCCGATCTTAAATTCTTTCAGGTTTCCAACTGCTACACAAATATTGACCTTCTGCATCACCGCTGTTGCTTTTTCACTTTGACCGGTCGCCATGTTGCTATTATTTATCGATTCGCACTCTTTGCTATCAACTTGTACAGCACTAGTTGAGACTTTTCACACTAGTTCACACAAAAAAAATTTACCTCGTCGCCAATATGTAATATCGTGAATATAATCTTAAAATAAATGAAAACTCTTCAGGTTTACTATGAACTAGCAACTTTATTATACTAACTGTGAGAGCTACATGTTATCGGTTTGGCGGTCACCGTAGCACTGGCACGCCGTGCGGCGGGTGCGACAACTAGCCACAAGTGGTGCCAACCGTAGGGCAATACAAATACCTATATACTACAGTTTTTTAAAAATAAAATTGTGAATTTAAATTTTAGAGTATGGTGAGTTGATTATGTTTGTGTCATGTAACTTTATTTTTTTTGATTTTCAACAAAGAAGTTCAGTTAACAAGAAGTTTACCGCATTTTAATATTCAAAACAATTGTGATTAGTGTAAAGATGTAAAACTTTCTTGTGCAAAAAATTGCATTTACAGTAGTACAAAAAATGAATGTTTATTTTAAAAAGTTAAGAACATTTTATTATTTAATTTAATTTGTGGAATTCTTACTTCATTGTGAGTATTTTTTAATGTTAAAAAGAATACAACAGGCTAATAACTTATAAATATGATTTTTTAATTTGATTGTTTATTTCTTGGTTATTGTTTATTATAAATATTATGATATTAAAGTATCAAAATTTTAATTTAAACCTTATATGAATGTTCATTTTACATTCATTTTTTATGCCATTTGGACCAAATTTTTAAATGTTTTTACTTAAATTTTGCTTTGAATTTATCTTAAATTTGATATTCACAATATTAAATTTGTTGGTATTTTTATGAAAATTTATCTTCATTTGAATTTTTTTAAATCTTATTTTTACATCATGTGAATGAATGTTTTTAAAGTATGCTACAAAAATATGTAAAATTTTACTTGAAATCAACATTAATTTTAATACTATTTAAACCTGTTTCTAATGGGTTTTACAATAAAATTTATGTTAAATTAACATAAATTTGATATTCACAATATTAATTTCTTTTTGTTTATATGTAAAAATTTATCTTTATTTGAACATTTTTTTTAAATTGAATATTTTTGTAATTTCTAAAAAATGTAAAATTTTACTTAAAATGAACATTATTTTTACGTATGTTTGTGCCATTTGGACCTGATTTGAACATATTTTTTTAACTATATTTTGCCTTAAATTTAACATCAATTTGCGAGTCACAATATCAATTTTTTTTATTTATACAAGATGTGTTCAGAAAGTAATAAGAATTTTAATTTTTTGAACAAAATATTTATTTATTCTTCTACATTGATCTTGTCGCCTTCAAAATAGTCCCCATTGGAGATTATGCACTTGTACCAGCGCTTCTTCCAATCCTCGAAACACTTCTCAAACTCGATCTTTAAGATAGCCTTTAGTTCTTTCAGCGATGTGCTTTTAATTTCATCTACAACTGTAAAACGACGGCCCTTTAAGGTTCTCTTTATTTTTATGAATAGGAAAAAGTCACACAAAGCCATGTCTGGCGAATATGAAGGCTGGGGCAAATATGTTGCAGTCCTGTTTTTGTCCAAAAATTCACAAACAAGCAATGAAATGTGAGCTGGTGCATTATTGTGGTGCAAAAGCCATGAATTTCTTTTCCACAGATCCAAGCATTTTTTTTCAAATTGCTTCACGCAAATGGAGTTGAACTTGTAGATAGTACTCCTTATTGACTGTTTCACCTGGTGGCAGGAATTCATGATGCACTATGCATTAAATCGAAGAACACAGTGAGCATAACCTTCACATTCGACCGCACTTGTTGAGCGTTTTTCGATCTTGGCGAGCAAGAATTCCTTCACTGGGATGGTTGAGCCTTAGTTTTGATGTTATATTCATAAACCAATGTTTCATAAACTGTTATAATATGTTCAGTAATTCTGCATCTTCATTGACTTCATTTAGTGACTCCTGAGCAACTTCCATTCGCCGCTGTTTTTGTTCAAAATTCAACAATTTTGGAACGAATTTTACTGCCACGCATTTCATACACAAAACATTGGAACAATGTCATGACATGATCCAATCGATATGCCAACATCATCAGCGACCTTTCTAATTGTGATTTGGCTCTTGTTTATAACCATTTCTTTCACTTTTTCCACGTTTTCATCGATTGTTAATGTGCTGGGGTGTCCAGGGCGTTCGTAATGTCTTCACGGCCTTCTTGGAAACGCTTATACCACTCCTAAACTCTTGCTTTACTCATAGCAGACTCACCATAGGCCTTTGTTAACATTTCACACACTTTGTTACACTTTATTCCATTTTTTACACAAAATTTGATACAAATTCTTTGATCCATTTATTTTAACAAATGAAAATCGCCGAGCTCATAAAAACACGTCTAACCTTAGTGGCTGTCACAGACAAAGTCAAAATAAAAACAGCAGAAAGTTTCCTATACTTCAAGGGCATGTATACCAACATAATAAAAAAAATGATTGACAATCAGACTCTCCAAGCCTGCGAAATTTAAAAATTCTCATTACTTTCTTAACACACCTCGTATATAATAATTTATCTTTATTTGATCATTTTAACAATCTTATTTTTACATCAATTGAATATTTTTCTAGTGTAAAAAAAATGTAATTGTACATATTTCTTTGTGACTTTGAACCTGATTTCAACATATTTTCAACTTAATTTTACCATAATTTAACATCAATTTGATATTCACAATATCAAATTTTTACGTTAATTTGATGTTAATAGAATATTCTTGTGCTATGTGGATCTGGTACCTTCTTTAAAAAGTACTCATGGTTTCAAAATGATCAATGGAGAAATGAGAAAATAATGGAGGATCAAATGCATAAACCTCTTCATGGGACACACACTCCATAAATAAATAAATAAATATATATATATATATAAAGTATATAAAACAATATAATATTAAGTTGCATTCATAAACATTTTACAAATAATGTACACTTACACACACATACATAATTTATTTATTTAAATTTACATACATACATATCTAAAATTGCCAAAAAATATTTTAGGATATTAAATGATATTAGGAGAACATAAATCAATAACAAACTACTTACAAACGCAAACACTAAAATTATTATATGAATTTAAAGTGTGTATACTTTAATAAAATTAAACATAAAAATTTTCAAGATTCTTATTAAAGAAACCAATATTTCTAATGGTTTTCCCATGTTGGAGCTCCTCCTAAGATTGTGTGTTAAAGATGAAATTTTGTTTTTTGGAGGGGCGTCCTTTAGTTGCCATCTTGAAGTGAATACTAAAAATGATACATAAATCATAGTCAATTTAAAAATATATATATTTTTGAAACGAATGAAAATAATTATCTATAAGGTTATATGCAATGTATAGATGTATATATGTATATGTGTGTGTGTGTGTGTGTGTGTGTGTGTGTGTGTGTGTGTGTGTGTGTGTGTGTGTGTGTGTGTGTGTGTGTGTGTGTGTGTGTGTGTGTGTGTGTGTGTGTGTGTGTGTGTGTGTGTGTGTGTGTGTGTGTGTGTGTGTGTGTGTGTGTGTGTGTGTGTGTGTGTGTGCATGTCCATTATCTGATATAAGAGTTTATGTAAATTATCAGTCGAAGAAAATTGCAAATAAAAGTAAGAAACTACACACAGTTAATTGGTGAACAGGTGGGTATAGGTAATAATTGGCAATATTGAGAAAGCCATATTGTGTCAATTGGCATTGGTATATGTAGCATTGGCAATTATATGTGTATATTGTTTGCTTGATTAAATAAAAATGCTATTTAACAACTTTTTATGAATATAGGGTTTTGACAATGATTTTGAATATAGCAAAATCGATCCTAGACATTTCAAATTCTTATATATGAAGTTTCATATAAATCATTAGAGCCGTTCTCGAGATAAGCTGGACATACACACATGCAGCCATTTCTCAATTAATATTATAGGATTACCTGAAATTTATTACATTTCTGAAAAGATAATCAAGAAGAAACTGTACTTATCTACATTAATTTTATTATTTTTTTAAGATCTTTTAAAATTGAGTTGAATCACTTAGTCGAAAGAGAGAATAATAAACTAACTGTAATCCTATGTTTCACAAATTAAAAAAAAACTGTCTAAAAAATTTTATGGTGGACTTGTAAAAAAACCTTAAATATAAATTTTTGTATATATAGAGAAAACTTATATGAGTTCATATGTAAAATTTATTTTTCTGTAAGCCATATATTTTTTAATAAGCTATTCCTTTTTTCACTCATTATGTTAAAATATAAATTGTATCTTAAAAAATTCTCATTTCTCATCTACTGCATGTTACATTGACATTATGTAAGGTTAACCTTTTCTATCTTCTTTGCACAAACTTGTGACCTCTTCAAGCTTATTGCAGAATTTGTTTGCTCTATTTATGATTAGTAATTATATAAAAAGTATTTGAAATACAGATTTCTTTTAAAATAAAAGTAATAAATTTGTACTCATAGGTAATGTATAGTAAGGATAGTCTCTTTTATTGATCCTCTTCATATAATTTTTAGTCTTCCACAACAAACTTGTTCCTATATAATTTCCTCTGCTGCGTCAGGAATGTACTTTACTATATATTTGTTTTATATCATTTATCTTTTTTCATTGATTTCCACAGAACCATTATAAGCTTTGTTAGATGGAAAATGCAATAATGGATTCACCTTTAAATTTCTAAAAAACATCTTTTTTCATACCTCTAATAAATTCTGATGCACCTACATATCCTTTTGATTCAGACTGTACTTAAGTTGCTTATAATTACTTATTGAAAATTTAATCTTCTTGTTTTTTGAAACCTCATACAGAACAAAGGGAGAATGTTCCTCTTCCGAGCACTAGCTATCATTTCATTTTACTGGAAAGGCAAATAAACTCGGTCAAATTTCCTTGTGACATGTTTTACAGACACAAAGTTCAAATTGCATGCCAAAAAACTATGACCCTGAACTGGAAGGTACTGATAGCTATTGTTAAATTTTTCAGTTTGGTGTAAATTCCGAAAATAGTCTTGTTAGGGTATTATTTCGATTCTGACCACAAGCATCAATAAACACATGAAGCTTACTAACAGACTTGGGTAGAAAGGTGTTTATATAATGACTTACAAAACTACATACCTCAGCAGGCCCTTTGATAAGTGTAGAAAACTAAAGAGTAGTTTGATACATTATGTATGCAAAATGCACACATCCATAAATTGCAAAGATATAACATCTTTTGAACAGGAAGGAAGGGCAGCAGTAGATTGTGCATGAACTCAAACACCAATCCCATGACTTTTCTATCTTCTTTGCACAAACTTGTGACCTCTTCAAGCTTATTGCAGAATTTGTTTGCTCTATTTATACACTAAAAGTTCAACAACAGCTACCATTTGGCATTTTCATTAAGAAAAAGGGAACTTATCCTTGGTGTTTAAATCCTCACATGTATTACAAATATCTACTTGTTGTCAGCCAAACCTACATCTGTAGTTTATCCAGAAATGTTTCAAGTATATTCATACTTGACTTCATTTATCAAATCAGGGTGTTTCTGCAAAAATCGTTCATACATTTTGTTTTAATTAAAATCATTCACACAAGGTACAATACTTGAACTGCCTTATATTTTGAAACTTTCAATGGAAACTCGTTGATATGAGAATCAATTTTGGCAATAATATGGATAATAATAATGGATCTTTAAGATTTTTTTGATTTCCATGTTTGTCCCTCTTATTAACAGTTTTGTTTTAAGTAACTAAAGTTGACAACAGAAAAGTGGCTTTATTTGAAGTACTATGTAGGCTAATAAATACTTTCTGACATACTTTAAACCCTTTATTCTTTTTTTTTTCTTTAGAAAATAATAAAATGACAAGGACATTTTTTTAAACTATCATCCTTTGCAGGTTTAAAAAGCGTTCAATCAGGCATGCTTTAGGCATGACATAAAAATATGTCTTGCTCATTTTTTTAATTTCATGAATATAAACTTATTATAATGCCATTTTTTTCTTCAGTAGTGAACTTAGAAGTACATTTATTCTGGCATTCACAATCTGTTCTAGAAGCTTCGACTGGAACTAAATTTTCACTACTGTTCACATACTCTTTACCTTCTCTTCTAGCTATCCTCAGTTTCTCTCTTTTATAAGTTAATGTACTTACAACAAATTTTCTCCTCTTAGTCTGAGGCATTTCATCTTCTGAAGAACTCATTTTAAAAAAATGTGAGGCCTAGGCCTAACCTAAATCACAAACAAAATAAGACTATCAACCTAAAACTCAAAGTTTAATACAGTTTTATTACCACCACAAACGAATGTAGGTTGGTTCCTTGTTAATTTTTACAAAATGACGTGTTTTAATTACCCCTTCATTGAAGTGAATACATTTAAGACACAAGTGGCTATTTCTGTTCATTTTACAGAAAAACTGAGTTATTCCCTTTTTCCATTCAGTCGTTCAATTTATAAAAAGCACTATACATAGTACATTTTAATCATACTTAAGATCCCCTAACCACCATAAATAATAGGAAAAAATGTAAAAAAATATATAAATTCAGTAGATTGATTCCTTTCAACACTTTTTAGCCATCATTCTCAGAGTTTCTTTGTGTAGCAGTGTGTTTACTTATTTATTTCCACTGAGAATAATTGCTTTGTTATTGAAATAGGCATATGTGGATGTTTAAATAATAAGTGTTTTAGGTATTTTACATTTTGAGTAGTTTTCAAGATTTATAGGAATAAATCTAATATAAAATAGGAATTTTACAAAACATAATTTTTATTACTTTTACTTATTAATATAAATTTATTCCAAAATCCATTGGAAGTCTTCTTCACAAATATTACAGTCGACTAGTCACGCCACCTCCTATAACAATATTTTCACCAGTGATGTATGAAGCATCATCAGAAGCAAGGAAAGCTACAGTCGGTGCAATTTCTTTAGGGTTGGACTGCCTAACACATTGCAATAAAAATAAGTGTAATTTATGTCAAAATAATAAAAATTATTAGCCTAGTCTTACTGCTATTAATTGAAAGTTTACCCACATATATCCATTTCATAATTAATATTGTTTATTAATGAATGAATTTTATTAATTTGATTTACAGACAAAAATTAAAAGAATTTTCAAACTTTAAGAAGAATATTAATCTCTTAATATTCAGATTAGAGCTGGAACCATATAAATTAACCATCAGCTTTATCCTCTAATTTGTCAGACTAAGTTTATTCTCTCTTTATTTATGAAGGTCATCCATAAAGTAGAAAACATTTGCACAACAAGCCATGCACATACTCCTGATCACTGTGACTGTGGTTGTGTGTGTGTGTGTGTGTGTGTGTGTGTGTGTGTGTGTGTGTGTGTGTGTGTGTGTGTGTGTGTGTGTGTGTGTGTGTGTGTGTGTGTGTGTGTGTGTGTGTGTGTGTGTGTGTGTGTGTGTGTGTGTGTGTGTGTGTGTGTGTGTGTGTGTGTGTGTGTGTGTGTGTGTGTGTGTGTGTGTGTGTACTTTGTCTATTAGCTTTCCTCCTGCCTTAGTCTGAACCACGTTTTATTTTTACTTTCATTTTCCTGGCAATTTTGTCAAAATGGCAGTGACACTAGGCATTTCCATCAAAAGTGAAATCCATGGTGTCTTTCGGATTCTGAATGCATAAAATGTCCAGCCTAAGGAACGTTTTAGGCAAATCAAGCAGGTTTATTTTAAAAATGCAATAAATTCAGTGAGCAAGTGGTGTATTATGTTCAATCAAGGAAGAAGCATTATGCATGATGAAGATCGGAGTAACTGGCCTTCAAATATTAAAGAAAAATTGAAAGAAAAAGTTAAAGAAACTGACATTTTACTTTGAACACTTCACATTAGTCTTTCCAAGGGATTTCAAGATCTCTCTTACATGACAAAATTATGTATCACCTCAGATATAAGAAAATAATTATGGTATGTTTGTAAGGTATGTTTGAAGTCTATAAGACAAAGAGGATAGCAACAGTCTTTCAATGTTTTACCAAATATGATGAATATGATGATGGAATTCCTTGACTGCATTGTAACACAAGATAAGAATTGGGTTTCATAAAAAAACACCTGAATCTCAGAGTAGGGACTATTCCCTCTTCACTTTCTCCCCATCAAAACCCCAAAAAAGGAAAACCAAATATAAACTCCAGAAAATTGATGGCAACAGTCTTTTGGGATTGTAAGGTCTTACTCATATTGAATTTATGCCAAGAGGGGATACAATAAATACCAGTAGCTTAATATGAGACTCTTTAATGACTTTGATACACCATTCAAAACAAGAGATGTGAAATGTTAACAGTAAATATCACCTTGATTTATGACAATGTAGCAGCAACAACACAAAGAAAACTTTGCCGCTTCAAGTGGGACATTTTTGAACGTCCTCTATACAGCCCAGGTCTAAAACAAGCGATCCAAACAAGCAATTTTCACCTGAAAAATGCTTGGATGGAAAACATTTGGCTAATGATAAAGATCTCAAAACAGAAGTGACAGCCTTGCTTAAGTCATTGGCGGTAATATGTTTTACAGCAGCATTGAAAAACTTATTCCTCGTTTAAATAAATGCCTCAACAACAATGGTGATTATAAAGAAAAATAGGGTAAGGTCCACAGATACTGTTAATAAAGTTTTAAGCTATTAACTTTTGTTTTATTGAGTTATGTCTAAACGTTCTTTCTGTATGGATAAACTTCATACATACCACTTGTTTAAAAATAAAAATATGACTTCTAGTGCACTCCATGATCTGTAAAACTCATTATACTGTTTCAATCAAAGTATTTTTTCAATTTATATATACATGTACGGTATAAAAAAAATAATTTTAGAAAGCAAACAATATATTATGTCATGCCTTACATATATTTCACTTGTAAAACGATCATGACAATGTATGATTTTAACAAATAAAAGGTAATAATATATATATATATATATATGTTTTTCATTTTTTAACGTATTTTATTTGCCTAGGATTGATTTGCTCAAAGGATGAAATTATTTTAAAGATTTGCTATTAAAATCAAGATATTAACTATTTAGTATTCAGATTTTAATAATTTTAATGTATAAATGAAACAACTAAATGGTAATCAATGGGATATATGATCAATGTGATATATATATATATATATATATATATATATAAACAAATGCACCAAAATTAATATAATGAACTCCTGGTTATCAGCAGTATTGGGTGGTATGATTGTCACAGACAACCAAAATTCATGGAAACCCACACACAAATAGAGAAAAAAAATTAGAACCAGTAAAATACATTGTTCACAACAAATACTGTATGTACTGTATTTTTAAGCTACATCATTTACAAATTAATTAGAGAAGAATAAATAATAATTAACTGTTTAAATAAAAAAGAATGATATGCTGAGACACATGAGGCATTTGCTTATCAAGCTAAAAGATAAAAAAAAAAACAGAACTTATCTCACTGTTATTTATTTATTTCCTCAGGTATCTTTGACATTTCTACTTCAAGTAGGTTATGTAAAACATATTTGAAATTTAATTATTATTATTTATCATGAACAGCACAATTAAATTCTATACACTTTAACTTGGCATAAACAAAATTATTTTTTAACAGTAACTTTGTGTATTGTTTAACAAAATTTGGTTTGACATTATCATATTTGAAACCTAGATTGTTTATACAGGTAAAGCATTGACTTTGTTGATTCAAATTTTTCCTGATGTACCATTGCATAAGGAAAAAATATGTTTACTACATTTGAAAATTTTGTTTTTATTTTTGAAGGTATAGGATACCTTTTTGTTCGTTTGTTTCACTACACAATTTTTGTTTTGTTTTTATTGCTGTGGATAAGTTGTTCTGCAGATATTCGTGACATGACTGTATCTTTAAAATTTCAAAAAAGGTAATGAAGGAGAAAAAATAGTGGCAAAGACAGGACTTAAATAAGTATCCTATTCAAAATGATGAATTAAACAATACTAACCTATTTTATTAAAGCTTGAACTTCAATATTCAATTTATATTTTTTTTCAAAATATATAAGCATATATAGTAAACAAATTAAAGACAATTAGTTAATACATGGAAAAATTGTCAAATGTGCTCTCACAGACAAAAATTCCATTTGGGTTAAGTTAAAACTTGAAATTTAAAATTATGAAGGAATATGTAATAAAATAATACATCATAAATATACCTGTTCATCGGAATAGAAGACATGGACATATTTTTATAATCCTCTTTATGTAATACCTACAAAAAAAAAGAAGTAAAAAATAAGTTATTATAAACTATAATATAAAAGTTGTGTAATTAAAGTAAAACCTTAGTAAATTAAACTATTAAAATTAACTCATTCAAGCAATAATAATTGTATTACATTAAAACATACAATGTACTGCAATAACTTGTTAAAAGTTCACATGAAAATAATATATTATTGACTGATATACCTTTGATACTTACTGTCTGTTCTTGAATCATTTTTATAACCCATACAAAAACAAAGGTCTGCCATCACATAGTTTACAGATTTTCTGCTTTAAGTGTTAATGATTCAGGCACTTAATATTGCTTCAACTTACATTAGTAGGTTAGTTTTGGTTACTAATGTAGTTCAACTTACATTAGTTAGTTGAAGAAATATCAAGTGCCTGAGTCATTAACACTTAAAGCAGAAAATCTGTAAACTATGTGATGGCAAATCTATGTTTTTGTATGGGTTATAACAATGATTCAAGAACAGACAGTAAGTATCAAATGTATATCAGTCAATAATATATTAATTTATATACAAATTAATCTATTATATCTAATCTATATCTAATCTACTAATCTATCTATATATAAATCTGTATATAAATTAAACTAAACTAGTGATCATGAATAATGAGTATTCATTTAGGGTACTGAATTATATACATTTTCTATAAAAACCGAAAAATGGAAATAGTAGAAAGTCACTGGTAGCAGGCAAACATCTACAAAACAAAAGCAAATTTACATAATGCAAACTGTCAATTCAGCTGGTTTATGAGTGTCATTGGTGACTGGTAAACTACCTCTGTGTTTTGCTTGATGTCTGACTGTTGTGAACGATCCAATACAAAAAGTCAATTTGTGCAACAATATGTGGGGACAAACCATAGCAACACACACACACACACACACACACACACACACACACACACACACACACACACACACACACACACAAACAAACAACAAATTTATTTCCTAGGACATTTTAATTAGTGTATTATAAAGTTAACATAATAAAAAAAGGTTGATAAAAATAATAATTATAAACCCAAACAAGCGATAAACAGATTGAAATGTTTTGTTTTTTTTATTTGGAATTACTGAACACTGAAATTGAGCCTAGTTGATATAGCATGCAATGTCATTACAAAGACTATAAAGGATTTTTGCAATTTTCTTGATAGTAAACTGTATTGTTAAAAATTATTTTGCTATCCAATTTTCCTATTAAATTATTTGAAATCCTGAAATAAAAAATAATTAAAAGAATTATTTGTGGGTAACACATAAAGTTTGATTAAAAATTATGTTCCTTTACTTTTGAAAAATTATTCCTTTTTTTAAATTTAGGAATAATAAAAAATTTAAGCATTAGTCAAAATAGAAAACTTCCAGTAATCATATTTATGAAAAAGCTTTTTTCTGTCTGTCTAGTCTCTTTGTAACAGTCTCTAAGAAAATCACTATTGTTTTTTTTCATATTTTTTTAATTATGTTTGTAAATAAGTTGAATAATAAATATTTTATTATAATGAATGCCACTATTCTACATCCAGTCCGTCTATCACAAAAAATGTATAACTTTAATAATAAATTGCATAATGTATTTATTTAATATTAAAATAATTTATAATTTATATATTATTAAGTATATAAATAACTCCAATAATAAATACATAAATTAAAATTAATGCCATTATACTTCATACCAGCCAATGTAGCACAAAATTGTTAAAGCGTTTACAGTTAAGTATATGTTGCACATACTTTGTACAAAATTGATGTTTATTATTATTTGTATATGTTTATGTTCATATGTGTGTGTGTGTGTGTGTGTGTGTGTGTGTGTGTGTGTGTGTGTGTGTGTGTGTGTGTGTGTGTGTGTGTGTGTGTGTGTGTGTGTGTGTGTGTGTGTGTGTGTGTGTGTGTGTGTGTGTGTGTGTGTGTGTGTGTGTGTGTGTGTGTGTGTGTGTGTGTGTGTGTGTGTGTGTGTGTGTGTGTGTGTGTGTGTGTGTGTGTGTGTGTGTGTGAATATAAATATGTTCATTAATAATTATTTTAATTATAAACACCATTGTACTACATGTTCAGGCTTGCGTTCAAAATTGTTGGTGTATTAACAATTGGACTTCTGTCAGCTAGTTCTAGGACTGCAACATTTTTTTTAATAAAAATTGTTCTGAATATTGTGTAAATCCTAGTTATAACCTAAATTTCATTGAAATGGCCAGTTAATCACAGATCCACAAACTGACAATCGACCAATCAAAATTTTAAGACTTTTATAATCATCAAACTTTCATATACTTCATTTCTGGAGAGAGTTTAAAAACAAATGTTAGATTTTAACAACTTTCTTAAAAAATTTCATTTCCAAAACTTTTTATTATTTACATACAGTTTATTAATGTACATGGTTAACTGAATGTGTTGGGACACCTCAATAACTTTGTGGTGTAGTAGTGGAGAAAAATCGAATTCATGAAATACAGCATAATTAAGTGGGATAATTTTATCTCTGCCCCCAAAATTGGAGATTTTCAAAAGTTTTAAATGTATATACCACTTTAATGAATGAGTGATACCCTCATGTGAAAGGTCTTCTTAGAAGAAAATAGATTGAAAAACTAGAGCTCTATTTATATGTACACATGAAATATTAAAAGATAGAAAGCAGGAGAACACTCGGACAGTGTCTTACTGTTTAATGATAGACATTGATGGTGTGGTGGTAGGGATGTTAGTGGAGAAGGTTGTCACATGTTTACGATTAAAGCTATAATTAGTTGAGGCAGTAGTCATAATTTTCCAAATGTAGGTCAAGCGTTAGTATAGAATTTGGGATAGTGGAACAGGGGATGCACTCCTATATCTGTCTCTTATACTGCACTGTTATTTCAGAAAAAAACTGTTTAGAACTGCATACTGAAAAATATGTGTCAAGTATTATTTGGATGGTGAGTAAAATGTTCTGAGTATTTCTGGCAAGAAGTGGCCAAACAATTCTGTATTCATTGGCCTTAAAGTATGGGAATTGATAAACAAAAATAAAAAAATAAAACATTTACTGGGCGAAAAATGAAAATCTTTTAGCTAAATCAAATGAATTTTGATGGCCTAACTTCAACATAAATTAATTTATAGAAAATGAATAAAAGTAAAACTTTTTAAAAAAATTAAAATATTCCTTAAAAATTTCATTTTATGACTATAAGCAAGTTTTCAATCTAATGTTTATAAGTATTTTTAAATGATTTTCAGTAATAAATAAATAAATAAGAACAACTCATTTATAGCTTGTAGCAAATATAAGATTGCTTGTACAAGACAAACCTTGTTGTGCAAGACAAACCTTGTGTGCACTTATGTTGGTTAGGATCATTTTTATTATACAGTAGAAAATAATGTTGAAATCAACTAATATACAAAAACTTGTGTTAAATTAATTATCTGTACCAAAAATTCAATTCACATGTTCCATACATTAGAAACTTTAAAAATATTATATATACATATAATAATTACATACAATATTGAGTAATTTGTTAACACCAAAATAAATTATAATGATACTTACTATTTTTTTTGAAAAATTCGTGTCCACTAAACCAGGGGATACACAGTTCACTCGAATGTTTTCAGTAGCAAGGTCCAATGCAACAGCTTTAGTTAATCCTAAAAGTGCAGTCTTACTTACAGCATATGATCCTAGTAGTAGCTGAAAATTAAATAGATAGTAGCAAGAAAATATTAATTCTTACTTAGTAGCAATAAAATATTAATTCTTGTACTGTTTCTGGAGCAGACATTTCATGATTTTTGTGAAATGAATGCATGTATAAAATTAAGAACTGGTTTTTGGAAAAAAAAAGATATGATGTTGAAATTTTGTGTTCAAATTTTCAACAGTTTAGGTACATAAACACCAAATGCAGATAATAATATTTTTATTTATTATTGTATAAATGTATTGCATCTAAATTTATTGCAAAGAAATTACTAGAGCATACTAATTCCTATAGAGTAGACCACTGATGCACCATATAACTTAAAAAACTTCATTCATTTAAATGCATGGAATTCGATTCTAAAGTACCCTTTCATAAAGATAAGAAAACAAATTTAGAAGCTTCATATCAACTTTTCCTTCATATCAAAAGACAAGAAGGCCACACAATTGTAAAAATGTTTGTGAAATTATGCTAGTGAATGGCTACTAAAATTGAACTCAGTAAGATAGTTGACAAAAGTTTTCAAAGATCTCATTTTCTGATAATTCAGGAACTGTCAAATTGATGACTCTGCTGAGAATATAAAAATACAAGTTATTAATAAAGTAAAATCTTCATGTGTTTTTTTTTTAATACAGTGTGATGAGACAACTGTTTCGGCTGAGTGTTATCAATTAATAATTAACTGTCATTTTTTGTAGAGTGGTAGTCAACAAGAAGAAATGCTTTTTAAAAAGTTTTCATGACAACAGCAAAGCTTTTGATATTATGAGCTCTATCACTGAGTTTGTTGAATGTAAATGAATAATCTTAGGAATGAGTCATTGGGATGAGTACTGATATGGCACTATCTAAGCTTAGTTTTCGATCACAATTTCTTAACACAAAAAACCCAAACTTGCTCATTCTTAGACAATCTCTGGCCCCTAAGATTTTACCTAATGAGCTCAACAAATCTCTGGAAAAAGCAATAAAAGTGATTAACTCATAAATAAATTTATAACTAGATATTACTCCAATTCACATAACTTTTCTATTGCATTGTAAAAATATTATTAAAAAAGAATTAACATCCGAAGAGAGTTAACACTACAACTGCAAGTTTTTCAAAATTTATCATCACACATGAAATACAGTTGTCACTCAGTAACCACTATCATAATTTACAGTGCTAAATTTGTAAAACTCTGTAATTTGTATTGAGATGCTGAACCCTTGAAAAGATCTTGATAAATTGTATGAAAAACAATGCATTTTGGTCCCTTCCTTATTTTGTAAGAAGGAAGCTCAGTGTCCACTCTATAATTAATACTTGCCCACGTCTTAACTTCTATAAATCATACTAACTGGACAAATTTCTTGCTTATGCTATGTAATCATACCATTGTTTATTTGTTGGTTATAAACCTGTATTGCAGTCAATAACTGTAAAACCTGTTTACACGGTTTACTTACGGGTAAAATATGTTTCATCTGTCATTAAAAAATGGAAAAGCAATGTCATCAGAATGTCAGTCGTTCACACTACAGAGCTGGTGCACAAATAAATTGTACTGTTCAACAGAAATGACATGGTATTTGGCCATACAGATTCAACAGAGTGAGAGAATAATAGTTTAGATAGTAAACAATAATAGAGGTACATTTATTGGACAATATGTCAGTTCTTATAGAAATTGTTTAAGTGTAGTATTAATTGTTTATGTAGAGCTGTTGTTCCTAGTTAATTATAATAATGAGTGAGCAAAATATAAGTTTCTCTCTCTTGTAGACAAAAAAACGAATTGTAGAATTTGTTTTAGTTGATGAACATAAGAAAAAGATGTGGCTGATTAGTTTTGCATAATGTGGTCCACTTTAACTTCTATTTTAAAAAAGTGAAGCTATTCAAGGAAGCCAAGCAAGTAGCAGTTGAGAAAAACAAGAAAAGTCAGTATCCACAACTAGAAGAATGTTTAATTAAGTGATTCATTCAATGTCAGCAACAGAATATTTCAATAAGAGATGTTATGTTAAAAGAAAAGGTGAAATCATTCATCGAGAAATCGAGTATCACAAATTTCAGAACTAGTGAGGGATGATTAAAAAAATTCAAGAAACCCCACAACATTGAATAAAAAAAATTTTTGTGAAAGCAAAAACATTGCAGATAGTCTTTGTTCAGAATGGAAGGCAAAATTAACTGTATATTTGGCAAAAATATATTAATGAAGAATGTCTTTAACACAATGAAACATGTTTTTTAAATATCTACCTGATTGGATGATGTGTTTTAAAAACGAGAAAGAACAGCAAAGAGAGGATTACCCACTTTTTTTGCTGCCGATATGGATGAAAGCCAGTAGCTGAAACCTCTTATGACAGGGAAATCTGTAAAACCAAGATGTTTCACGAATACCAAATCATTTTCAATGCAATATCACACAAATAAGAGTGTGTGGAAAGTATTATGAAAAATTTCAAACTTTCTCTGATAAAGTATGGAAAAATATTATAAACCAAGTAACAGGGTTGATAATGATCAAAGACTAGTGGAGCCATTAGAACTGAATTACATAAAGCTTCCATCATCTTTCATGACTTTGTCCACTTTAATGATGATGTTCCTGTTGTTGGTTGTCTAATAGGTAATGAAATTCTGGCATTCATGGTAACAGATACAGAAGACAATGAAAATGAGAGTGAAGAATAAAGGAATTAGCCAATCAATCTTAAGTAGTGGTGCAGCCTGATCCAAGGATACACAATCTAGCCTGATGAAATTGCACCAGTTTTTAGAAAGCACTGATGACAACATATTAACTGCACTCATTACTATTGACAACACAGCTGTTTGACCTCATCAGTAGGTACTTGTTCAAAGAAAAATCACCCATTTTCCTCCTTGTACCAGGATTGAATCAACCAGAGAGTGATATTACTTCTGGACTTTCTATATTATTATTAAGTAATGTTAATGATTTCTTTTTTTTACATATTTATTACTGATTGTCTCATAGACATATACATACAAGGTGTGTTCAGAAAGTAACGAGAATTTTAATTTTTTGAACAAAATATTTATTTATTCTTCTACATTGATCTTGTCGCCTTCAAAATAGTCCCCATTGGAGATTATGCACTTGTGCCAGCACTTCTTTCAATCCTCGAAACACTTCTCAAACTCGTTCTTTGAGATAGCCTTTAGTTCCTTCAGTGATGCGCTTTTAATGTCATCTACGGCTGTAAAACGATTGCCCTTTAAGGTTCTCTTTATTTTTGGAAATAGAAACAAGTCACACGGAGCCATGTCTGGCAAATATGGAGGCTGGGGCATCGTTACAGTACTGTTTTTGGCCAAAAATTCATGAACAAGCAATGAAGTGTGAGCTGGTGCATTATCGAATTGTTTTTCCACAGATCCGGGCATTTTTTCGGATTGCTTCACGCAAACGGCATTGAACTTGTAGGTAGTACTCCTTATTGATTGTTTCACCTGGTGGCAGGAATTAATAATGCACTATGCCATTAATATCAAAGAACACAGTGAGCATAACCTTCACGTTCGCCCGCACTTGTCGAGCCTTTTTTGGTCTTGGCAAGCCAGAATGTCTCCACTGGGATGATTAAGCCTTAGTTTCAACATCCTATCCATAAACCCATTTTTCATCACCTGTTATAACACATTTTAGTAATTCTGCATTGTCATTGACTTCATTTAGTGACTCCTGAGCAACAACCAATTGCTGCTGTTTTTGTTCAAAATTCAACAATTTTGGAATGAATTTTGCTGCCCCGCTTTTCATACACATAACACTGGAAACAATATCATGACATGATCCAATCGATATTCAACATCAATCTAATTGTGATTCGGTGATTGATATTCTCAACATCATTGGTTGTTGATGTCCTCTCCAGGCGTTCATGATTCAATGTCTTCAGGCCTTCTTGGAAACGCTTATACCACTCGTAAACTCTTGCATTACTCATAGCAGACTCACCATAGATCTTTGTTAACATTTCATACACTTTGTTACACTTTATTCCATTTTTTACGCAAAATTTGATACAAATTCTTTGATCCATTTCTTTTAACAAACAAAAATCACCGAGCTCATAAAAACACGTCTAACCTTAGTGGATGTCACATACAAAGTCAACAATGAAAACAGCAGAAAGTTTTATCATACTTCAAGGACATGTATACCAACATAATAAAAAAAAATGTTTGACAATCGGACTCTTCAAGCCCACGAAATTTAAAAATTCTCGTTACTTTCTGAACACACCATGTATATATATATATATATATATATATATATATATATATATAAAATTATTATTATTATTATTTTAAGGCGAAAAGAACATTAACGCTATTATCGCCTTAATGTAAGTATGAGTGTAAAGTGTTGAAGTCGTAAGTGTAATATTGTAAGTGTTTGTTAGACTCGGGTACCACGAGTGATGTCAAAATCCTCTCAATAGGTGCAGCTAGTCTGCACCCCCTGAAGGTTTTTATATATATATATATATATATATATATATATATATATATATATATTCTGTACTCCAAATTGTTGTTAAATAAATATATACCTGATATTTCAAATTTTTTTTAGCAAGCTCTGTATTTTGAACTGTCTAATATTTTGCCACCATCAATCAATTGATATTTTTCAATCCCTTTATTATGAATTATTGAGTGGCGACAATTACCGTGCAAGTTAATTAAACTCTGCACAGTAATAATATTAATTTAAAAATCTAATAAAATTATAACTTTAGGTCTATGCACATATTCCTACAAATGATCTTGTCATGAAATGATTGATGTCAATCAACAATTTATATTGTAAATATTTAACAGAATTTCTACAATAATGAGTTAACTATGAATATAGACTGTGAACATTTCTTTGAGTAAGTAGTTTTATAAAACTACTTTTTTTTGCTTGTTTTCTTTAATTTTTTTTTTTGTTTTTGTTCACATACTAGAGCCTCATAACTATTGTCCTCCATATAAATAATAATTTAACAATGTCAAATAGAAGAGTAAACATGTTAGCTTGAATCTTCTTTGCTAATTTAGTTCTATATTAATATATCTTGGTACAAAATATATTACCATCTTACCCTTTATGAACATGTTAAACAAAACCTCCACTTTTGCTACTTTCATATTAAAGTCATTTCTTGGCTCTTCTGTTTTATCAACTACCGCTTGTTCTGCTTCATTGTCATCAAAATTTTTCTTCATCTCCTCTTGTACATTTTTTACATAAATAGCCCACATTTATATAGTTTTTCTATAAACCTTGTCCTAATAAAAACTTGTCCCTACTTTCCAATGTACTGAAATTAGGAACTTGCTATGTATTGCAACTTAAGAACCCAGAATGATTTTTCAACACTGACAAGTTTCATCCAAATCCTGTAAACACATTCGAAAGGTGTCATAAGACCATTCAGGTCTCCATCACTTTTTACCAATGAAAAAAGTTTTCCAAGATGTCTCTGTATAATTTTGCAAATAAAATGAATGAAAAGTCCAGTGCAGTGGTGAGCTGATTAGCAGTGCTTCAGTGACGTCATCCTTGTAGCCCCCACCACTCCTTACAAATCAACTCACCTCTTTATACACCTTGAGGTAAATGAATTATTCCATTACAACTTTTTCAGTAGTTAAAACAGCTGTTAAAAGGTTAAAATGTAAGTGCTTTTTGTAAGGACTTATATACATAGATTTATTTGATAATCAAAGAATATAAAAAATATGAATATTCACAGCAACAGTTTATAATGGACCTCAAGCATGTACCTAAGAAGTATCATACTGCACACACAACAATAATTATAAACACAAGGTGTACCCATACTCACTTTGCTGTACCTATAGAAGTATACCTTATACTATAAAATTACCCTAGTTTATACCTACATTATAAGCCTGATAAGCCAAAGCAGATGAGATGTAAATTATGGAACCTCCATTACGTTTGCGTAGGTAAGGCAACACTTCTTTAGACAGCATAAAAGCTGCTTTAACATTTACTTCAAATATTTTATCCCACTCACTTTCAGAGCACTGAAACATAATGTTGCATTAAATTCAATATTATCAGCCAGTTCAAATGAATACAGTGAAACTTGTTTATGTCACTGAAATATGTAAGAAAAAAATAGTATTATATCTAATTTGTTACATCCAATGATGTTGCAAAAGATGCGTTATATAAAAATCATATCAAGATTAGTAAGGAATATTACGTAAAACATATTTTTGTTTCTTATTTTATTACTAAGTTTATGTGTTTAAATTAAATATTAAATATTCATTGGTAAAGGATTTGTGGATGTAAAATATTGTTTAAATTGTTTATTAAACTATATCCTGTCAGAATATAGTACTAAAATACACTGTAGAAAGAAAAAGAAATTAATAATATTGCGTAATCACAATCATATCTGGGTCTCAATGTAGTAGGATAGACTGAACATACAGCACACTACTTAGTCTTTAACAATTATGTGTTTGTTGCAAGCAAATTTCCATAACTCGCCATTATCAGTAGTAGATAGATGGCATTTAATTATTGGCTGGTAGCTATAAAGTCTGAATAGCAACTTCCATTCCACTGAAACATTTCCTGTTATATGACTACCAAAACATAAACTACTTCAACTCTACTGTACACCATATTATATCATGTAGAGATTTAAGAAAACACTAACTGGAAATATAAGGAGTTACTCAATTTCTGTTTAATATGTTAATATCTTCTGCATTATTATTGTGTAACATTATTCTTATTAACATTATTATTGTTTAACATCTTCTAAATCCCCCTGTGGTTTTTTAATAATGCCATTTCACACCTGTGCTTAAAATAAGTTAAGGGTTTTTCTTTCTGAAAAATAGAACACTATGTATATTGAAATGTGTTAACACATAATTGTAAACTATAAGCCATGCTTTAGCTATAGACCTACTAAGCTGACTTTTTTAAATTATTATTTGTATAAAATAATAAAGAATAGGTAACTTTACTGACATTAGGTATTTACGCATTAGGTAATGCTATAAAGATGTAAATTTATGACTAAATGATCTTTTGTGCTCTGAACTCATTAAAAACACATTTTAATTCAAGGTAAATTAATAATTTGTTCTCTTTTAATAATGCTTTTCTTAAATTAAAACAATGGTATAGTATGTAAAATACCATAATATTAAGAAGCATGGTATGCAGATGGTAACTTACTGCTGCTAATCAACTTTAATTAATTACTTTTACTCACATCTAAAATATAGCCAAAAGCAGGATTGACTGCAGCATTTGAAACTAGTATATCGATTCCACCAAATATTTCCTCTGCCTGGATAACAGATAAATATAAGCCTAATGTATTAATATTGGAACTAAGTTACTATTTAATAGAGCACAACTTCTTTTAATAAATATTATTTTTTTAAATTAAAGCACAAATATTTACATTATAATTATTATAATAAAAACATTTACAAAAAGGAAAACCCCTTTTGCCACAAAAGGAAAAGAAACTAATTTGATATGAACAGAATGAATAATAAACTAATCAACTTAATTTGGGCTGACATACATTTAGTAACACAGCTACAATCATCAAAGGGATGCCAAAGAGAAGTAAGACTACAATACAAACTACAATTGCTTTTAAGGCCTAACTCCCTCCCTAAGATTGGTCTAGACCAAACAACAAGTAACCTCCTAGTAAAACCTAGTGGTAAAAATAACTAAATAACAGTTTAAGCAGAAAGAATAACGTAGACTCAGGAAAATGTCCCTTTATCTAGTTACTAGCAATAGTGTTTAGCTATAAGAACGCTTTCAACACTATGCAATAACCTGATAGAAGTGTCAAGATATGTATTTTTAATTACAGCATTATTCTGCTGTCAGAATGGGCCTGACAATTGCAAATTCAGTAACTGCACACTCCACTTCAAAAGGAGAAGGAATAAGATGCAGTACTCAGGAAGATTGGTGGTAGGAATGAATGCTGTGGTAGAGGAATAACTAACAGACTACTGTTTAGACAAGGTTAATTGTTAATTGTTTTAAGTAAAAACATTATTTAAATAGTTTTGAATAATTATTTTGAATTATTTTGTATGAATTATTTTGAATAGTTGTTATAAATAAAAATTAGCTCTTGTTATAAAAATTAGTTGTTATAAATTTTTTAAAAAATATTTTTCTTTTCCCAAATTAAATGAGTTTTTAATTATATTTTTACTATAATAATTTTGCAGTATTTTTTCAAAAAATACATATTATGTACAGTTGTTTTATTCTTAAATAAATATAACAACAATTAATTGCTTTTTGAATGTAATACTTTATGTTAAGACTGATAAAAATAAATTTGTTTTCAAATTATTTTATATAACTATTAAAAATACAAATCTTTTAAGATATTTTAATTGTAAATCAACTTTTGTTATTTAAGAACAATAGTTAATGAATTACTTATAAATAATAGAAATCGACCAGCAAACATAAATGTTATTTTTTATTTAGATATTTCTCTCAAAACATATGGAAAATGTACACAGCCCATTTTAAAATTCTACATAGTGATGGGCTATCCAAATAGAAAAGTATTTACATATCTGAATATTCTGTTCAACATTCTGTTCAAATATTCAAATACTAAAAAAAATGTAATTAGGATTATGACCTATTTTCTTTTATTTAGTAGTCTTTTTTTCTCACCTCGTAAAGGCTATCGCAGATTCAAAACCTCACTGTTCAACTTCAGGCATTGTACATTCCTGAGTTATGAACTTTTGTTCTATTGATCATATTTATAACATTTAATTTTTTGAACTTTATTATAAACAATAATAGCAATAAATTAATGTGATTTTGGTTCTTTAATTTTTTTTCACCAACCTCTTCAGCATCCAGCCCAAGCCCCTCTGATTCAGCTGTGCCTGCCAAATCCTCTTAACAAGCCTGTTCCCTATAATCTATCACAATAATGAAATGCTTTTTACTTGTAGTAATAGTAGAAATCATTAACTAATATTTATGGTTAATTGTCTAGAAATGTAAATATTACATTCTTCCACTCATCCATAATAATTCTTTAGTCTTTTTATCCATAATATACAATATGTAAATAAAAACAAGTTTTAACATTTTCCCAAAGTTACTAAAATAAAAACAAACTTAAAAAATATAACCATTAAGTTGATAACATTATAATGAAATGTGTGATACAAATTTTAGAAAATACTCAAGAATTTAAAGGATGAATTTGAATTTTTTTCAAATAAGTTAGGTTTAATAAGGATCAAATAAGTACTAAGTTTTTTTATCAGTTTCTGAAAACATGCCTATAAGAGAAAATCATCTTAAAGTATTTGCTTTAACCCTTAAAAGAATATAATGCTAGGAACTGACATTATACATTAACTAACAAATTGTATGTCCTAAGAATGCAAAATGTTTAAAACTACCTTTTAATTGGAAAATATTTGTAATATATAACTAAAACACTTCTATGCTGTCCCTAAAGAAAGTCCTCTATGCTTTTTAACATGAGCAATTGCTTGTAGATAAAAAAATTCTTTTTCTTCCATTTAAAATTATTATTGTTCCATAGAAATTGGCATAACACAGCTTTTAAAATACCTATGCATAGCATATTTACTTACCTATAAAAAATTAAAACTTACTGTTTTTAATCTAAATTAACTAACCATCATGAATAATTTTTTTCTATCATCAGCCTTAGCAACATGGCATACACATCCATCAACATTGTAGCCCAGATCTTTCAAAGTCTTTACTGCAAACAAAACATTGTCCTCATTTCTGCTACTCACAAGTACTGAAGCTCCTTCTGCAGCAAATCGCTTTGCTATTTCAAAGCCAATTCTGAAAAAAATATTTTGCAGTAATTTCAATTTGTACTAGAAGGTATGATAGGCATTTTTTGCCAATTTTAACCATTGCCCAACTGTGTGTTAAAACAGAATACCAACAATGGGCCAACGGAAAATGCTACTGGGGTATGTTAAACCCCAACCTACTCTCCAGATCTTGTTCTGTGTGACTTTTTTCCCAAAAATGAAATCAGCTTTGAAAGGAATGAGATTCGAGGCAGTTTAAGCTGTGAAAGAAAAGTAACAGAGTCCCTGAATGTGCTTTCAGAAAATGTCTTGTAACACTGTTTTAACTAATGAAATTTGCATGAAGAGTATTTAGAAGGGAATAAAGTTGTGATGAAATAAAAACAAGGAATATGATTCCATTAATCTGATTATATTTTAGCCATACCTTGTGTATAAATAATGTCATTAATAAATATTTAAGTTATTAAAAAACATTGTTGCAGTGTATTCCTAGCCCAGTCATCACAATTATTAGAGCATTAACACATTAGTGTTTTATATTTGTACTAGCATTACCCGTGTGGCTTCGACCATAAAACTTAAATTGTTTCAGTAATGTAATAATTAAGAAACATAAAAAAATATATTAATAAAAGCATGATCACCTAAACTTGTGATTATTTTACAATGAATATGAAAAAATATTATAACCTGAATATGTTGTTTTATTGTCTTCAAATGCATTTAATTCAAATTAAGAAAATCTGATATTTTTCTCCAATACAACATTTATTTATAAAAGAAGTTTTTTATATTTTTGTTGTTCTTTTAGGGAATGAATTCAGGGGGAAAATGCTGAATTACGTGTATCATAATTTGTGTTTTAGAATATTTTGTATACTTTTAAGAAAATCCGATAATTTTTTCCAATGCAAACATTTTTTTCTCCAATGATAACTTTTTTACATTTTTATTCTTTTAGGGAATGAATTCAGAAAAATGTTGAAATATTTGTTTCATTATTTGTGTTCATAGCATATATCTAGAATATATAATCAAAAAAAATATATTTTTCAGTGCAAAATTGTATACCTCTTTTTACATTTTCTACCCCCTTTTAATTTCTTAGGGGACTAGTTTTGGGAAATGGTGAAAAATTATTTATTACTTATATTTAAGAGTGACTATGTTACGTTTCAAGAAGGTCAGACGAAAAAATATTTTTCCAATAAAAATTGTTGTAATCCATTTTTACCTCTTTAGAGTTTGAATACTGGAAAATCGTTTTTCAGTTCATCCCTAGATGTGGTGGTAACCCTGAAAATTTCAAATCTCTAGATATTATAGTCTCGGCTATAAGTTGATTATTAAAGTTGGACTAGGTAAGTAGTTTAATGACGTTAAAATCAAATATTTGCCAAGTCATTTCTTAGTACATCTCGATATTGTTGTAAGAAGGTACCTTAAAAATTTCAAGTCTCTAGCTATAATAGTCTCAGCTGTACGTTGATTATCAAAGTTGGACTGGGTAAGTTGTTTAATGGCGTTAAAATCTTTTTTTGCAAAATCTTTCTTAGTGCACGCCTATATGGTAACATAAATGCACTCTCAAAATTTCAAGTCTCTAGCTAAAATAGTTTTGGCTCTGCATTGATTATGAATCAGTCAGACAGTCAGGACTTCTTTTATATATTAAGATGTGATGTGGATAAGTGAACACTTTCTTTAAAATCAGTTGTGCATAATTTCATTTCAGCAATAATACCAATAATATGATACAGTACAAATACAAATCAAGAACTAATACTGACTACTTTAATTTTTAAGTTTTCACTTCTGATGGTCATTCCTCCAACCACCAATTTTTATTTTATCTCAAAATCTCAAAGTGCATGTATTTAATTAACTTTTAGTATTACCAAGTCATAGTAAAAACAGACTGATTTCTATTAGTTAAAAAAACAAGTAATTTTAATTTGTAAATAAAGTTATTTTTTCTAACAAGTAATAACAATAATAAAAATAAGTAAATAAAAATAAGAACTTCTATAAAAGGACACTATTTACCAAATTTTTATTATTTTTGTTTTACATAATACTCCAGATAAAATAGAAATAAACTTAAATTGAAATATATGAAAATCATTGCTTTTGTATTTTGATTAGCTTTTATAGGAGATAATTTTATTATTATTTTACATTATTACAGTAATTTCTTTACATTTTTTGAAACTTTCTTACATTTCTTTACAATTTCCTTAGCATATTTATTTTAATTGTAACAAGAACACTGTAGTGAGTTCCTTATTAACTTAATTAACTAACATTAATTAATTTTTTGAGTCCCCTTTCCACACTTGGAATTTAAAAATAAAATGTTTCCATAGTTACTTTTTGATTGATTTATTATTTTTATTATAAAAATATATTATTATTTTTATTTCTGTGTTAATCTAGCCACTTTTTATAAATAAAAATGTAAATTATTATAACCTAATCAGTAAGCAAAGGGCAGGTCTTCCCCAATACAGTAAGTAGCATACAGGTGTTCCACCTACGACAAACTCTGTTGTCAATAAGTTAATGCACTGGAGAAGTGGGTTAGGGTAGGGTAGGCTTAGTGTTGGTCACTTATTTGTGTTAGTTCTAAAGTTCTTAGTCAGTTTTTGTTAACACTCTTTATGAAGGTGATAACATTGTTATCATAATGGACATGTAGTTAAATAGGAATAAAGAAATAACTCTTTCCAAAAATTTGTTTGCTGTTATTGTATTTATTCCCAAATATGGTATGGGAATCCAAAAAATGATTTATATTTTTTTTAGTGTAAACTAACTTCCAAAAGTAATTGTGATGCTAAAATGAAGTCAACAGCAGTTGGAATATGTTTTTATATAGTGAAACTAATTACCTGCTATTTTTTTTAGGGTGCTATTTATTAAATAGTACCGGGTGACCGAGCTCCACCCCTGTTGCTTTTTTTAAAAATTGTTTTAAATACTATTGAAATACTATCCCAAATATCCAATTCATTTGGGAATTCTGGATGTTCAAGATCAATCCTATAATGCAAGCAGCAGTGACCAAAAGGATTCACGATGAATTTTATCAGAAAATGCAAAGCTTTGCAATGAGTGGTCCTAAACTATGATAAGGAGTATTGGTAGTTGTAGCTATTTTGTAGGTACTTGATCGGCTGCTTCTGAGTGCTAATAGACATCTAGCAAGTCTACGAAGATCTTATTCAAGTTGTTGTTCTTGACAATGAAGTATCTCTTCTGCCCATCTCTGTGCTGCTTGTTGGCGCATATCTTCGAGCCACTGATTTTTTTCATCTTCTGATTCTTGGAAACGTCTTTGAGCTACTTGGTGATTCATGTCTTGGAGCCACTTATTTCTTTGATCTTCTGATTCCTGATTAAGTCTTTTCTTGATACGACTATTAGTCTCTTGAGAGTGAAAATCATGCAGATCACTCATAATTCCAACTATCCTCTTAGCACATCTTATTTTCGCTGCTTATGCGGGTCTATCTGATGTCGAACAATTTTCTCCTTGTAATGGAACAATATCTCTTGGTGTGCTCGGCTCTCTACCTTCAACTTGTTTATTTGGCTTTTTCCTATCGCTTTGTCCCTGTTTTTTTTCCCTTCAGTTTTTTTTTGTAAAGTTAAAGGTCTTTTTTTGGATTTTTGGCCTCTGCCTGGTCTGACTTCATTTAAAACATTAATTTCAGAAATGGGCAAATAAACATGACTACTCAAAATAAAACCTTGTGAAACACTGACATTGTTCAACTGTAAATTAGGTAAGTCCAAAGTAAATGCAGTAGAATTTTGTAAAACATTTTTTCAGAAATAAATAAATATACTTCAAAATGACCATGATTAATATTCCCCGTGAATCGCAATCTTTTAAGTGGAAAATTGTCTACACCAAATTTAACGTATAATTTTTTTTCGTAATATACTTCAAATATGGAAAAATCTTACCAACAGCAACCAATTCGCAAATATATATTGACTGTTGTGACATTTCATGAACGTATTCAGCAGAATTTGAATAATTATGTGTCATCCAATAAAAATCTTTCCAATTTTCAGCAACATAAGAAACAACTCATTTTCGAACCTCTAGACTCATTTCTTGAGTACTGTTCAAGATGAAAGAAAACGAGTTGAAAAGGCAAGCACCGTCTCCGATGATAGGTATCAATATTTGTGGTACCTCTGAGCAACTAACATTTATGTTTTCTATTTCGTACATATTTTTGCACTTTGTTAAATTCTCATAGATAAAAATTAATAAAAGTCACTCACAAAATGTCAATGTGATAGTTTTTGTATTAAAAAGTAGGTTCTTATGTAATCAAAACTTGAAAGCAAATTTCAAATTTTCTACATACGAAATAGTTGAAACTGGTACACCTCAAAAAAAGAAAAAAACTGGTAATATTAATATGAAAAAGTTCAAAAGTAATGTATATTAAACACCTGCTTGAAATATTTTACGATAACACACGTTTCACAAGAAAAAAACCAAAAAAAAATATAATTTGCATCTAAAAAAGTTTAAAAGTATAAGGCTTTTTTTTAAAGTGAAATTTTAAATTTTGTGTTATAATGTTTGTGAATAAAGTTAAATTTTGTGAGAAATGTACTGATAACATTTTGTAATGTATATAATGTATGTTTCAATATTCAAGCAAAAAACAAACAAAAAAGTTACAGTTTATAACTAAAAAAGCCTAAAAGTACAAGGTTTTTGTTTAAAATGTTTTTTTAATTATTACTTTTTCTGTGAAAAATTAAATTTTGTGAGTGTACAAAGTAAAAAATGTTAAAAAAATATGAGTGTGGTGTTTTAAAAAATCAAATAAACACAGTTATTGATACGCTGTAGAGCACAGAACGCAAAACCCCTTTATACTATTCACTTCAACAAATAACTAATGCATAATCACGTGTCTACACTCTTTAACACTGATTTTTGAAAAAATCAAATGAACGCAATTATTGGAACACTGTAAAACATACACAGAACACATACATAGATTTTTCACACATACTCTCAGATTTTTTAATGAATAACACACGTTGACATGCAAAAACAATGATTATTTAATTTGTGTAACGTGTTAATAAGATAAAAAACAACCGGACACATAACAAATTTGTTGTTGTTTTAAAGTTATCAATTATTTTGACAGTTAAAAGAAAATATAGAAGTAGGTTAAACATTTTGTAACTATACGTACAATATTAAAATGCAAAAGTTGTCTAGTGACCACATAACTGGTTACAAAGTTTGAATGCAGGACATGCATGGCTTTAAGATGTGCCTTATTTAGGGGACAATTGCTTGGCTAATACACAAATTTCCAGTGCAGTTTTTAAAGGGGATATAAAAAGTGAAAGTGAATGAAAGGACAACTGATTTGACAAACACCACTATGGTAAAAAAAAAATTGTAATTGTTTTTGATTCACAATTTTTAAGGAATATAAATATAAAGATACTATTAATTATATATTCTAAGTAATTATAAATTATACAGTTATTTATTTGTTAGAAAATAATTAATGCTACATGATAGAAATTTTCTTAAAATCAATTTAATACCAAAACGTGAATGTTGGAAGTATGTGTAACCATAACTGTATCTAAAATCAAATAAATATTCTGAAAAAATATCTAATTTTACTAAACATACCCATTTGTTGAAGCAGTAATAACTGCCACTTTTCCTTTAAGTCTACTGCAAAGTGTTGTTTCTTTTGAACTCATTGTAAATTTTGTGCACTATGACACAGTTTTCAGAACAAGTGTTTTTTTGAAAAACTAACGCTTTATCTGACTACAAAGTTAAAGTTTGCCAAGTACAGTACTATTTACTTCCTTATACTTTTGTAAACAATAATAAGGTCAAAGTAGTAAAATCTCATTTGAAAAAGCTTGTATTTGTGAAAGTAAATTAATATAATTAATTATGCATAAAGTAAATTATCATTTTTAAATCACTGGAAAACAGGAAATATTAATTGATAAATAAAGAGGTTAATGTTAAAAACAATGGCATTGTTATTAAATAATATGTAATTGCAGTAATTTTACAATAACTATTTTTAAAATTAATTACCATAAAAAATTCCAAAAACGTTACTGATAAATGTAATTAAGAATGCAAATATACAGTTGCAGAAGAAGCAATAAAACACAAACAATGATTAGAATCACATAAAAAGTTTAATTGAAAGCCACATTAAATAAAGACACAAAACCCTATATTTACTTGCTATTTAATATTTACATAGTATTCATAGTATACTATTTACATAGTATTCAGTATTATTTTATTATTGGTTATAATTGAATATGATAATCAATAGGAAACTTTATTTATTCTGCAATAGGAAACAACCTTCCTGCACATGTGTGTGTGTGTGTGTGTGTGTGTGTGTGTGTGTGTGTGTGTGTGTGTGTGTGTGTGTGTGTGTGTGTGTGTGTGTGTGTGTGTGTGTGTGTGTGTGTGTGTGTGTGTGTGTGTGTGTGTGTGTGTGTGTGTGTGTGTGTGTGTGTGTGTGTGTGTGTTTGTGTGTGTGTGTGTGTGTGTGTGTGTGTGTGTGTGTGTGTGTGTGTGTGTGTGTGTGTGTGTGTGTGTGTGTGTGTGTGTGTGTGTGTGTGTGTGTGTGTGTGTGTGTGTGTGTGTGTGTGCAGTAAGGTCTTCATACAGTAAATTATCACTGCTTATAAAAAAGGAATTATATGTCTTTAATTATTTTCTCAAATCTGATGATTAAAGCCTCTAATGAAATTTTGAACTTTGTATTAAAAAGTATCTCTTACAAAGTTTTTGAAGCTTATAATTACATTACTAGATATTTTGTTTCATTATTCTTATGAAGTGGATTGAGTTTAATCATGAATAAAATGGATGTTATAGTGCAGTCTCAAGTTGTTTAATTTGTTTGACCAAATAAGTAATAGCTTCTAATTGTAACAAGTAATTATTTCTTTCTTCAAACTGTTAAACTTCTCTCTTCAAATGTTTAGAAAAGAATTAACAACATTTTTAAAGTTTCTCTCATTGTTTAGTTTCTCTTTCTTTATTTTGTTCTACCCACTCTTGGTTCTTCTTTAATATTTCTATAGATTGTTCGTTTATTGGGATGATTCTTTTATCTTTGATTTATATGATATGATTTATATATAAGTATATTTAAGCCTACATAATGGTTACAATATTATTATGAATATGATATTTAATTTAATATCAATTGTAAATGAAAATGTGCTATGGGTGTTTTCTTTATTTAAGGTGGGTTCAGGGTCTGGTGATTGATGATATGATAGCCAATAGTTATTAGATTTTTTTTTTTTTTTTTTTTTTGGTGTTTAACGTCTGACTATTGTGCACACTTGGGCTAATGCAGACAGTGGGATGATTTATAGCGTATGAAAATGCCAAGCCCTCGCCGGGATTCGAACCCGGATCCTCGGGGTGAAAGCCTAGTACGCTATCCACTAGACCACCGAGGCGGCTAATAGTTATTAGATATATTTATGTATAACGGAAATTTCAGTATCGTTACAGTACGATATTGAATACTTGCCCCCAAATTTTTAAATTTCCAAAAAATGAAAATAATAGGTCAAATTTGTTAAAAATATTAACTTCTGTAATTCATAAATATTACTTTAACATATAGCAAAGAATGCTTCATTGAAATGAGAAGAACTTTTAATAGGTGTGTGTGTGTGTGTGTGTGTGTGTGTGTGTGTGTGTGTGTGTGTGTGTGTGTGTGTGTGTGTGTGTGTGTGTGTGTGTGTGTGTGTGTGTGTGTGTGTGTGTGTGTGTGTGTGTGTGTGTGTGTGTGTGTGTGTGTGTGTGTGTGTGTGTGTGTGTGTGTGTGTGTGTGTGTGTGTGTGTGTGTGTGTGTGTGTGTGTGTGTGTGTGTGTGTGTAAGTAATGTGATTAAAATAAAGTTTTTAAAATGTCTAGCAGAAAAATAAATATAAATTAAACCTGAAACAAAGTGAAGTAAGTTACATTCAACAGAAGTCAAAAATAAAGTTACTTGCATTTGATTTTTTTAAAATTCATGCATTATAAACTTTCTAGATCAAAAGCTAAATAAAAATTAAATATAAGCTCTAACAGAACAAAACTAACTAAGCAAAACCTCCTTAGAACTATAAGAAAAAACTTACTGAATAAAGAAAGAACACCCCTTACCTTAGTAGGCCTATAAATTGCAAAATGAAATCAAATTATGCCAAATACCACTTTAACTATCCCACAATATCATTTACTTAAAAAAAACAATGATTGATCTCAAAAATAGTCGGCAAGAAGTCGTGTAAAATATGTCTTACTGTGATGGTTTCAGGTGCGTCGCATTCAGGTGCATCCTCGCCTCCCATCAGAAATCCATGCGTAAGCAAAGAGTGACCAATGCGAAGATGGGTAACCACAATCTCTTCCCTACGACTTGCACATACTGATGACTTCCAAGGACAAACAGTATTTTTAATTACCCTCAATTTATTATTATCCATAGCTATCCACTCATTCTCCCAATCCAAGAAAAACAAATTTTTTTGAATGTCATGTTTTAAAATCACATGTTGCGAGCATAGCAGCAACAGAGTTGCTTCCTTTGCTGCAATATCCGCTCTAGCATTCCCAACTATACCACAATGACCAGGTATACAGTAAAATGATACTCTAGCACCTCATAGTTCAAGACGATGGATAAAACATAGAATATCCCAAACCAGAGCGTTTACCGAATAAATATCCTGAATTCCGAGTGTACTATTTGAATCAGAACACACTACATTATGCACAGAATAAGTTACAAAAGTGTTAAGAACCATAAATATAGAAAAATAGTTCAGCAGTAAAAACACTACAAATAGAGGGTAATCCATACTTGTAAGATTGGTCTGTTATGTGAAATTCACAATTAACTTTATTATCAATTTTCAAACTGTCAGTGAAAATAATTTCACTACATGAATAAGAGAATTCATGAGGCTGCAAAACTTATGACGATATACAATGTCAGGAGTGTTTTGTTTTGAGTACAAGCAAAGTAAGTATTCGAAGGTTGGTAAGTTGATTATCCATGGAGGAACAAGACAGAAAGACCTTTGGAACATGGGGGTACTTCAATACGCAAGTCGTCCAAAATACGGGAAGTTCTAATGCCAAACGGGGCAGTGGCATGTGGTTGAGTATCATATTTATAAAGTAATTGGTTATTGACAACGATATTGTAAGCAGGATGCCATGGTTTATATAATAAATTGGAGAAGTATGTTACTTGTAGCTGTTGTCTATGTCTAAAGAGTGGAAGTTCGCCAGCCATGGCGAGAACACTTGTAACGGGATTTGAACGAAAAACACCAAACACTAGAGTGATTGGCGGGATCTAGTTTCTTTAAAGTTGATGTTTGTGCAGAGGAATACACAATGCTGCCATAATCAATTCGTGAACGAATTATAGTATGATAAAATATCAGCATACTGGTCCTATCAGCTCTCCATCGAGAGCCACTAAGAATCCTTAACATATTAAGGATTTTGTTATAATGTAACTTTAAATCATGCTTGTGAGGGTTCCAGGATAGCCTTTTGTTGAAGATAAGACCCAAGAATCGAACAGATGGAGAAGTCCAAAGCAGTATACCATGAAGATATAACGAAGGAGCTTAGATCTGTCGATGACGACTGAAGGCAATACACTGAATTTTAGCAGCAGAGAATTTAAAGCCTGTAGATCTCATCCACGTCTGCAATCAATTTGTTACCAGCTGAACGGTTCTTTCAGCTGTTGCCATATTTCTGGTGCTTATGTAAATTGCAAAATCATCTACAAATAACATCTGACTGGGACTGCACATTAGAGGTTATGCCATTGATTGCAATAGTAAACAGGGTAACACTAGGTACACTATGAAATACCTATTACAAAGAAAATTTTTAATAAAAGCAAGAATCCTGCCTTATATACCCCATGATTTTAAAATGTTCAGTATTCCTCTTCTCCAGGCCTTCTTAAAGTCAAAAAATACTGCAACAAAAGTCTGACGTAAGAGAAAAGCATTCTTTTATTGCAGATTCTAACAAAACCAGCTAGAAGATCATAGAAGATCATCCTTGCCTGAAGCCACACAGTTCTTTAGAGAGTAAGTTGTTGGTTTGGATGAGGAAAATTACAAAATGAAATATTAATAGAAGTATGATCACTGTCGTAAAGATCAGGTAATACCAACCATTCAAACTTCATTGCCTGAATTGGACTGCAGAATGACAAGTCAACAATGGTCCAGTTGCCGTAGATGCTGCTAAATGTGTACAGGAACCATTATTAAGAAGACTTAAATCCAATTCGGACCTTAGTCTTTCAATATGTATTCCTCTAGTTACAGGCTGATGAACCCCATGAAGTATGACGAGCATTAAAATTTCCTACTAATAATATAAACAGTGGCAATTGGTACATTCAGTCAAATACTTTATGGTTTTGGAAATTGTAACTGGGAGACAAGTACATGCAGCACATGGTAAGTTTGAATGGTACGGTTATCTGAATGACAACAGCTTGTAGAGGTGTTACAAAGAGCTATCAAGTTGGTTTCTGTTAATGTAGTAACACCTCTACAAGCTGTTGTCATTCAGATAACCGTACCATTCAAACTTACCATGTGCTGCATGTACTTGTCTCCCAGTTACAATTTCCAAAACCATAAAGTATTTGACTGAATGTACCAATTGCCACTGTTTAAATTATTAGTAGGAAATTTTAATGCTCGTCATACTTCATGGGGTTCATCAGCCTGTAACTCTAGAGGAATACATATTGAAAGACTAAGGTCCGAATTGGATTTAAGTCTTCTTAATAATGGTTCCTGTACACATTTAGCAGCATCTACGGCAACTGGACCATTGTTGACTTGTCATTCTGCAGTCCAATTCAGGCAATGAAGTTTGAATGGTTGGTATTACCTGATCTTTACGACAGTGATCATACTTCTATTAATATTTCATTTTGTAATTTTTGTAATAAAGGTTGTTAAATGGACTTCTTTGTTTTCGTTTGGTTTTGCAGTTTTGTTATTCTTTGTTAGGATTAAGAATTTAGATAAGATAAGTAGAAATAAGTAAAAAGGCACAATGGCACTTAATTTTGGTTTTGGCACTTAGGGTTTTTCTGAAAATGGCAGTTGCATTTTGTGATAAAGGTATTAATTTGAGTTTGAAAAATTGTATTAGATATAAGTTTAGGCTAGGTTAGAAATAAGATGTATACTAGGTTAAGAAAAAATGTAAATGCAAAGCGCAGCATTATAGGGGGTATAATGGGCACACGCCCGGGGATACCCCCTAGGCATGTTAGAAGAAGCTAATTAATGTAAAAAAAAGCCCAGGAGACGAAATAAAGCGAGAATCCAAAAATGGGGAGTCACCAATATCCTGGAGCCGAAGTAAATGTCTTCAGCACTCCAGAATCTTAGGAATGGGTTTCGGTACAAAGTTATGGTTCCCCAAATCGAAGTACCACTGATATCTGCCATCTATGTGCTCACAGAATGTAACCACTTGTTTCGATAGACCTAATTATAGGCTCCAACACCCATAATTCAACATCCATGTGCTTACTAGGTACCTATAGTCTGCTCGGTCCCAGAACTTGTCCCATCAGAGGTCCTCGGCAGTGCTAGGCACACATCAGGAACCACATACTTGGTCCCGCCAAAGGATACCAAGCAGTATTTTGTTCCCAGACATAACGGAACAAGAACAGCAAATCCCTAAATGTATGTGTGAGTGTAAAGTGTTTAAATCGTAAGTGTAGTGCTGTAAGTGTAAGTGTGTGTTAGATTCAGGTGCTGCAAGGTTCGTCTAGGTCCTCTTAATAGGAGCAGCTAGTCTGCACCCCCTGCGGGTGTGTGTGTGTGTGTGTGTGTTGTGTGTATGTTGAGTAAATGAGTGAGAGTAGAATGAGCTAGAGGTATGGTGGAATCGCTAAGCCCACCAGCTGCTCACTTCAGCTGCCTCCGCCGGCTTTATGTGAAAGACAATTTCTTTGTTACTCATTAATGTTTATAATCATATTTTAAGTAAAAATATTTTTTATTAATTTTTATGTTTTAAAATTATTTCATACGTTTTTGTTTAATCAATTAAGAATATATTTCCATTGTATTTCATTTTATTTTATACCCACTTTAATATTCTTCAGATTAGGCTTAGCATACACAATTGTGTTGTTAGAATCCTAATCCATAGTATATACATAAATACCACAATTGTTTATGTTAATTTTTAATGTATCCAATAATGCAAAAAAAAAAACTTTAAAAAAACAATGTTGTGAGCTTGTCTATGAGAAGAATGACAAAACCTAATGGTTTTGCTAAATAAATTTAGGATATTTTCCCAGGACTCTAGAAATAATAGGCTCTCAGGAATAAGGGATCTGAAAAAGTTGTAAAAAAACCCTAGTCAAAAGTAAAGAAAACAACTTCAAAACTATCATATTACATACAGAGCTATGAATTTTATTTTCACGAACTCAAGGTAAAATTTGAAGCAAAAAATTAATTATTTGTGAGAAAGTTTCTTACTGAATATTTTAGTACAAATCTCAGATCTAAAGCTGAGTTTTACACAAAATCTAAAACAACGTCGCCATCACCATCACCATCATTATGAAATAGTTAAACTGATAAACTGATTTTGGTTATTGAACCAAAAATAAAAATCATGTATCATGTTTTCCTTTTTTTAAATTTAATTACGATAATTTGTTCGAAAACACAACAAATTAACATAGCTAGTTTTTAACAACATAACCTGAAACTTGTAAAGCCTAGCAACTGTTCAATAGTGGTGGAACATAAATCACCAAACTGTTTAAACAAACTGCTTTTCTATAAATGATAAATAAAATGCTTTTTCAGAACGGATACAAGCACTTTAATTTGGACTGGTTTATGATTTGTTAAACAAGGAACGACTTTCCGTACTACCACACTTAACGTTACCGCAAGAGCTAAAACTGTTTTCCTGCTGATTGCCTGCTAACTGCTTTCCTGCTAACTGCTTTTCTTCTACCTACTTTTATGCTTTTTCCCTTTATTTCAAAGTTGCTTGTTGCTTCATGCTTTTTGTGAAGTAAGAACTGTTTGGTTACTTTATCTCTATGGTTAACTTTATCTCTATTTTGTTGCGAGTTGTAGTAACAACTTCTCACATTTTGTAGATACAGAGCCTAATTTTATTTAAACATATTTTTTATATTTATTATCAATCAATATTTTTTAATCAACTAAAAATATTCTAAATCGTTTGCATTTGCAAATATGCAAAGGACTATTTAATTTTTAAGTAAAAAAAGAATGCTTCTATTAGAAATTCATCGCATTTTGTACATAAAATGGCTTACATAATTATTACGTTTTGATAATGTAATTTAATTATTACTACACTTATAAGGATTATTTTTATGCTTTCTAAATGCTTTATACCCAAAAACAGTTAAGGACATGGTGGCAATGGGAATGAAAAAGTAGTCTTAGAAAACTGAACTTATGTGCTTTATGTTTTAGCTGCTAATACAACTTTGAGTTTCAGTTTTCTAAACCTGTTTTTTTCAACTGTTTTAAAAAGAAGCTTTTTTCCTCAACAAACTGTTTGTTGACGTTTTGTAAAAATAGCAGAAACGCCCACCTCTACTATTCACTGAAATCAGCTGATTTTTAAGAATATCAACTGATCTTTTTTTTAACTTTTTAGGCCACATGGGACCACTTTAAGTCAATATTTCGGTCTCTTGTTCTTATCCCATGTTAGTGCACTGTGAGGATTCCAACTTCTTCTTCCTCCAATACTCCTTCATCCTATCCGATCTCTGCCTCCTGTGCTCGTCTGATACCTCCTCCACCGTCCCTCGTCGTTCCGACTTTCCTACAACTGATCTTTTAAAATAACTTCCAAAATTAAATTAGTTTTAATTTCATGTACTTAAATCTGTCCATTTTCGTAGTTTACGTAGTTTAGTGGTTATTGCGTCTGCCTCACACGCTCAGATCTCCCTCTTTCAATCCGAAAAGGAAACAGTAAATTTTAATTATAATTCATTTAATGTGAGACTTGCTATGCATAAAATATACTGTTATATATCAATTCATATAATTGTAAAATCCAACATCACAACCAGCCCTAAAACATGGTAAATGTTAAAACTATTGTAACTAGAAGAACTAAATTTTACACAATGTAAATTACATAACAATAACAATAATCCTATTTGTTGAAAACTATGGTAATTAACAATTTCAGTAAAGCCTTACCAAACATTGCATTCACTGCCCCTTTTCGCAGTGCTATTGGCGGGAAAATATAGAACTAGGGTAACAACGGGACACGTACTAGTGCCACTTTCTACCCAAATATCTTACATCGTCGTGGCAGCACCTCAGACTCAGAAATCTTATCTGTGATCAGAGATGATACCTTTTTGCAGTCTGATTATTGCCGCGTAGTCTAAATCACCTCGGTTCTAAAAAATAATTATGTAAGGTTTTGTTATTATGATAAAAACATTTGTTGCTTAAATGTTGTAAAAACCGTTTTTAATTTCACAAGTTTTTATAATGGATTCTGAAATTGTCTATTGTGAGAAATATGGAGTCAATGGTTCTCCTATAATTTACACTCATGGTAGGTTTATTAATGTCACACTATATAAAAACATAATAACTTGTTACAAAAATTGGTACTTTATCTAGAATAGTTACTTGGTTTTTTAATATGTTTGTTAGAAGTAAAAAACATTTGTATTTTTTCGTTAAGTAGTATTTTTATAAACACTATTAAATAAGAATATTGGCAACCATTTTTTGGTAAATTTGCAGTGTAACTTGTTTGTGATTTTTTTTCCATAACTTTTTTTGTGCCAAAATGCTTTAATACATGACAAAAAGTAATAATACAAAATGTAATAGTGCGGAAACTACTGAAAGTTCGAACAAAAATTTGAAGTAATAGTTACCTGCATAACCTTAAAATCACTACTGAGTGAAAGTGGGTAGTGTTTTTCTTTTCGAAAACAATTAAATAATAAAAACAATATAACCTTAATTAAAAAAAAGATAAGAACCTCACTAACACAGTTGTGAACCTAAAAAGATTTTGTGTCGAACATGAATACGATACATGAACACTACTCTGTAACAAACAGTAATGATATTACACTTGGCATAGTACATCTAGTACATTCCATGCGATGTAAATAACAATGGCAAAACAATACATTCCATTAAAAGTTGCATAAAATCATCAGTTATCATAAAATATTTAATCTTCCACAGGTGATTACCTCTTAATTGAATAATAAATCATGTAATAAAAGAAAAAATAATAAAATATCACTAGTTTAAAAAAAAACAAGCTATACTGCATAAATACCCTATTGATATGTTAAAGAAATCAAGTCAGTATAGACTTCATGAATATGTGAAATTAAAATTATATTTTACTACTTTAATTTCACAGGCCTACTATTAGTAAACCTAACTTGCCATCATGATGTATGTAGGTCATGTTAACATACTTTTATTTTCAGAATAAAAGTGGTTTCTGTTGTACTGCCTATTTTATTATTAAATGATGTTAATGTATAAAACATTAAATTTATTGTGATATTATGCAATTTTTAACAAAACAATTTTTGTGATATTATCACCTTTATTGCATGGAGTATGCAGAATTTTATATGCTAAGGTTACCGAGATAATATTAATTCACATTATCACATTGTCAGGACACTGATAGTTCTTTAAATTTAAAGTGGAATTCTGTTTCCGCATCATAGGGTTTCACAAGCATAATCCTTATTGGCATTTGCATGATATTTTCTTAGATGAGTCCACTTTCTGTCTTATGAATAAATAATATTGCGCCCTGTAGGAGGGTGCAGACTAGCTGCACCTATTAAGAGGATTTAGACGTCCCTCACGGTACCCAAGTCTCACACACTTACAACACTACACTTACAACTTTAACACTTTACACTCACACTTACATTTATGGAGGCGATAATAGCCTCAGTGTGTTTTTGCCTTAAAATAACAACAACAACCAAATAATAATATTGCCTTATGATGTTTCAGACAATACCATGACTGGAAGTAGGTGTGAACAATTTTTAAATTCACATGTTAAATTTAAACATAAGGACTACTATTTGAACCTTTTACTATTTGTTTATTTCAATCAGATACGTTTCAAGCAGTGGCAGGGCTTATTGGTTAAGTCATTAAGGTAACCTTCGCTTTTTAGGTTATCTTTCATCAGTGATTTCATCATTTTTATTCTTTATTGAGTATTACTTATTGACATTAAATAAAGTAATACCCTATTTAATTTTCGCAAGAAAAAAAATCATTAGTAACTTTTACACAACAGTTGATTAAGTTTTGTACAATCCTAAAAAATTCTGCTTTCACAGCTTTGGACTATAATAAAAGATTAGATTAAATTCATGTTGGAGGAAGGGATAATACAACCCCAGGCACTGTGATCAACAGACGTATTGTGCAACTAAACCTCTTGAGTACTAGTTTAGCAGATTGATGCACTTAGTAAGTTCCAACAATCCACTGACTAGCTCATTCTGCTGAAGATTTCTTGGGTCCTGGAAACCAAAAACGCCTAGCCTCGTAGCAAGAACTTCACACAGTTATGAATTATGTGTCCTGCAGTTCCCTCATCTTTTTCCTGCATAACCTACACATGGTTTCTCCATGGTACATACCTATTCTGTTCATATGCACCCTCAAACCCCTGTAATGAGCCCCATGATTTTCCTGATATGGGCTCTGCCCAAGACATCTGCTGCCCCTTTAATCTCTCCATATCAAACCTTACTTGAAAGATGTTTACTATGGGAATGCTGAAGTTTATTCCATCTTGCATGGTGTTGCTTATTAATGCACATATTAACAGTAGACCTGGCCAGTGACAAAGAAATCCCTAAAACCAGTTTAAGTTCGATAAATGCAGATGCAGATTACAGTCCAATCAGTTGTTCTGCCTCATCATTACCCTCTACTCCCTTATGCCCCAGAACCAAGTAAAGAGTAACCAGGTTATCCAGGGACAAAACGTTAAATTTCTTTTAACACTTAGACCAGCATGGACCTAATTGTAGGACGACCCGTAAATGCTTTTGCTGCCTGACTATGAATAAATAATATTGCGCCCTGTAGGATGGTGCAGACTAGCTGCACCTATTGAGAGGATTTAGACGTCCCTCGCGGTACCCAAGTCTCATACACTTACGACTTTAACACTTTACACTCACACTTACATTTAGGGAGGCGATAATAGCCTCAGTGTGTTTTTGCCTTAAAATAACAACAACAACCAAATAATAATATTGCTGCCTCACTATGTGGCCCATTTCAAGTTCTCCTGAGCAATAATTAATGGCCATTACTTCAAAATGGAATACAGTTGCATGCTGTCCCAGGACTGTTTCAATTTTCTTCAACCCCAGTCTTAGTTGGTACATCCCAACTAGGTGCATTTTATGCTGCAGCCGTATTGATACACATCCTCTTTACAGGCCAGCATCAATACGTTATCATCCTGCACCACGAGGTGGCGCATAAGTCCACTCTAGAATCTTAACGTCTCATCCCAACAATCTTCTTAAGGAAATGTAGTACGAGAGAGCAGTGTACAGACTTGATTCACAGAGCACTAAAATCAAAAGTAATCACTAAAAAAAATATTTTTGCTTATACCAGAAAGAACCAGTTCGATAATTTAATTTGTCATGGTCATCTCTTCCACAATTATTTGGTGCTAATGACACTTCTACAAAAGTGACCCCAATCTAAACAGAAAACACCAATTGTTAAAAAGTTTCTGCAATTAAAAAAAGTTGTGTTTTTAATAACAGTTGTATCATAGTTGTGTTTTATCCTAAAAATATAACTAACGAAGTCATGTTTTAGGCTGTTATTTTCTGACCTAAATTCTGTCAAGCACAACACTAGTTCACATTATGTCTGATTACCAAGGTACAGTAGTACCTATATTTACAAGTACTGTTTTTTGTTATAGGTAAACTAGGAGACATTTTAAAAATTAATGTAGATCTTTCATCTATTTCCAAAACACACAGTTACTTGTGTAATGTAAAACATTTCTTGAAAGAAGTTTTTTTGCCACAAGGTTTTCCAGAGAGTGTACGGGATGATTACTCATCATATCAAATTTGGGACACAATACAGGTACTGACATTTCATTTTTATTTTGTTACATTTAATGAGTTTGTATTGTATTAATGTATTATTATCAGAGATTTCAAGTCTTTTCATTTTTCTGTGAAGAGTTTTGTTAATATTGGATGCTCATTTACGTAAAGAAAATTTTAAAAAATAGCAAACACAAAACAATTGTAACGCTCTTTTGTTACAACCTTTAACTTTACTTGAGAATTTCACAATTAGTTTGAGGTCCCAACAAGGAAAAAAGTGTTGGATTAAAAAGGTGCAACTTCATTCTTTGCTTTTCCCAAATAAGTTACAGTTCTTAGTGCCTATATCTGGAAAAAATATCTAAATGGTTGTATAACACCAGATGGATTGAAAGACATGATGAAGTTTTATGATTAATTTCTAACTGGTTATCATTAGTAGAGGCACTGGACAAAATCAGGGAATGGAAATATAAAACCTCAGCAGGAAACTATTGATTGGGGCCTTATGTGACTCCGAGTTTATAGGTAGTCTGTTTTGCTTAAGTGACAATTTAGCTCACTTGAGTACAGTGTTACAAACATAGGCTTTTAATCTTACAAAAGCTAAATAAATAGTGAAAGTTTTTATTCTTGATATAGAGAGAAGGTTTTCAGAAGCATAAACTCATTTTTAAGAGATTTTTCCAATTTCAAGGAATAGCCATAACACTTACCATTTTGTCAGACAGAAAGACAAAACTATGACATCCAAAATCCTTAAAATTACTTTAGAATCTCTATATACATACCATTATTGGAAACTATATGTACAGATTTGAAAACAAGATTTTCAAAAGATGTCTTGGATACCTTTAAATTACCTTTATTGCTACCCCATTAGAAGTTTGACAAGTGCAGAGCTAAACAAAACTAGTGAGTGCCTCTTCAGCAGGCACTTATATCTTCCTTATTGGATATAATGTTAAAATATACCAGGCTTAAATAATTGATTTTGTAAGATTTTTATCTTTGTGGAAATTGGTTTTAACTAGAAAAACATAAATAATATGGTCCTTATAAGTATCTGCCTAAAAATCTAATATAAACTTGGCTAACATAACCTTAAATTTCTAGGCTACTATGTGTCTCTACCATCCATATTGTAACAATGTGATAAAAAGAAAAATCCTCTAACATGGTTTGGTGGTTCAATTTACAGGTGGCAGGCTCTTATTAAGAAATTTATGAAAGCATATAAAACAATATATAGTCCAGCCACTTAGTAAACAGCCTATGCACAAATTTCTTGTGCATGTATGAGAATTTCCCTCCAGCTCTCTTTAACAGTTCAGTGACTCAGAGTCTACAAACTGTTACTACTCGAGATAGCAGAGGAAAAGGATGGAACTGTGGTGAGTGAATGGGGATTTCACCTCTCTCTGTTCCACAAGTGTTCTTAGCAGCCATTTTCTAAGTAACTATGTAGGCATGCCAAGAAGGGAGGGGGATTGAGGGACTACAGCCTCTCCCATGAAAGCTTTCTAACAATAGTCACATCTACATTATTTTTTGATTTATTCTATTTTAAAACCTAACAATAAAGGTACCAATAAATAATACTGATTTATTTATTATATACCGATGAAGATATGGATGTTTTGGCAACGAAGCAGCTTTCAATACATATTTGCTATTTAGATTTAGGATGGCCACATACCAAGATTATCGGAAATATCGGAGAAATTTTTTTATGGGGAAAAGTCAGGAAAAAATTGAAAAATATGTGAAAGCATTTCATTTTAAGTGTGAAATATGTTTTACTAAAGTCAGTTGATATTGTAATGAAATATGGTTTAATCGACTTTTGATATAACAGACTATATTCAATGATAAAAATGGACATTTAAAATTTAGTGAGGTCCTGACTTTGCTTAAATACTAAATGTATGATAAATTCTAAATAGATGTTTTTATTGTCGGTATCATGATTTCATCATAAACATCGAAGTTTTATGTAAAGACAATACATTGTTTATAAATACTTATAGGTGTCCCACAAAGAGGTTTACGCATTTGATCCTCCAGTGATCATTTTGAAATTAGACATACTTTTTAAAGAAGGTACCAGAAATAGTATATGAGAATTGTATCTGGCTGATGTTTGTAGAAACAAAATGGCTCCCAAAATAAATAAATTCTATATCTCTTTAAGAGTTTCACTGTACTGCAGTATTAAATCAGATTGTTGAACGGCTGTTAATTCTTTAACAGCTGTTAAATTACTTTTTTAATAGAATATATAACCTAATTTTTTGGATGGCATTTTACAGGATTGGGTATTTACAAAATGGTTTTTACAGAGCAAAAAAAGTGTTCTGCGTGGGTTATTGCTTTTAATAATATTGCAGAATAAGTTAGAAGATTTCTGCTAGCCTTTCTGGGAGTCGAACCTTCAACCAAAAGATCAGTAATTAAGTGGAATAATTTCTTGTTGGAAACTGGAAATGTAGTGAAAAATACTGTCCAACTCCGTAAGAGAAAAAAGAAGAACTGGTATGCACTTCAATACTCCGCTCACCAGGTAAATACAAATCACTTAGAAAGGTAGAACTTGAAACTGGATATATCAAATCTACAGTACAGAGAATTGTTAAGAGAAACAAAATTAAATTATTCAAAAGTCACATAGTCCATAATCTACTTAAAGATGATCCGGACAGAAAAGTGGAATTCTGTTCCCACATCATAGAGTTTCATGAGCATAATCCTTATTAGCATTTGCCTGTTATTTTCTCAGACGAGTCCACTTTCTGTCGCAATGGTGTAGTTAATAGGCATAACTGTAATTATTACAACACCACAAACCCTCACATTCTTGAACAGAAAAATCTTAAATTGAAAGGGATTACTGTATGGGCTGCTGTCAGTGCTAATGGAGTGTTGTCTTACGATGTTTCAGGACAATACCATGACTGGAAGTAGGTGTGAACAAGTTTTAAATTCACATGTATTGCCACATTTTTCGGTTGGTGAATTGGAGCAAGCAATTTTCCAAAACAATTGTGCTACACCTCACTATGCAAACATAGTCATCAGTTAGTAAATGACAACCTTCAAGGGCATTGGATTGGTCGTGAAAGTAATTTTTTAGATTGACCATTCAGATCTCCTGATTTAACTGTTTGACTTTTTCTTGTGAGGATACTTAAAGGAACAAGTGTACACCCATAGTTCAACAACGATGATGATTTGAAATATGTTATCGAGGAGGAATTACTTTGGATATCTCAGAAGTTGTTTTCAAGAGCATAAGATTCATTTGTTCAGCGTTCTTATTTGTGTGTAGCTGTGAATTGTTTCTAGTTTAAATAGGTCTGATTTATGAAATGTTTATTGCTGTTTAGTTTTCCTTTAATTAGTTTGTATCTATTTAAATTTTTTTTTAAATTAATAATTAAAAAATAAAATTTTGTTTGAAAAAAATAACAAAATGGGTTCTATACTTTATTTAAACCTTATTTTAGCCGCCATTTTGTTTCTACAATCATCAACCAGATGCATTTATCACATTCTATTTCTGGTACCTTCTTTAAAAAATATATGTATAGTTTCAAAATGATCAATGGAGGAATGAGAAAATAATGGAAGATCAAATGCATAAACCTCTTTGTGGGACACACTATATAAGAAAACAATGTTGATTAACATTGGCTGAGTGAGTGAATTGTTCTTCACATAAACATGACTCAGTAAAGTCAACTTTTTTAATTAAGGTGAAACACCTCAAAACAGACTTGTATATGAAGAAACAGTTGTTGACTGTATATTAGATTATCTTGTACTGTGCATTATGTATTTCATTTCATGTTAAATGTAGACACTGATAAAATAAGTTGTCTATGGGAAGTGAATATACATTTCAATACAGTGACTACAAAACTCACTGTGGTACATGGACACAAATCTTTCTTCTGATTACACAGTTGGTTTTAATGCCTGTTCTGAAACTCTGATTCCAATATGCTTAATTATTATGTTGTAGATAATTCAATATCGAGTTAATAACTGGAATTCAAATAATTAATTCAGTTCAGATTATTTTTAATATCCGAATATCAACATCACCAGGGGTGGATCTATAGAGATATTTTTTTTAAAACATTTATTTTTGAGATCCATAAATAGAAATTGATGAAAATTCTGGTTATGTGATAGTATCTTTGTTAAAAAAATTAATATGTTTTCAATATCCTTTTTATTTGAAAATAGATCATACTTCCAAAATATACTTTATAAATAAGACAAATTTTAAATTGATGCTGATACTACTTGGTAAAAATAGGCTTCATGTAGTACAATTTCTGGAACAATGACGACTCATGCCATTATGAAAGGAGTTGGAGTTGGTGATTCTACAGCCACTGCACTTAGTGCCACAATAACATGGATTATGAAGGACGGTGTTGGCATGATTGGACGTATTGCTTTTGCTTGGTGGAAAGGGTAAGAAAAACTATGATCATTTTTTTTTCTTTCAAATTTTAGAAACTACTTACATCTTGTGATAATTTAAAAAGTGGCTTCTATTGATTTGATTAGAATTAAATATTATACAGATTGTATAGGTTAAAAATACCTTAGAAACAAATGGTATAGGTTAGGTCTAAGAAACACATTAAGAGGTATGTCCATAAAGTAAATTCCATTTATATTTTTTGCTGTTGCAACACTGCAGTAACAGTTTGGCGCATGCGTAGTAGTTGTTGAGTCAAGGAGATGATGCCATTTTGTAGTGCTTGTTTAGAACGGTAGAGTTGACTGAAAATCTCTCACTTGTGAGATTAGATCTAAAATTCATTTTGAGTGCAATGAAAATGGTTAATCAAAACCAGCAGACATTCATTGATAGATTTTCCAGGTTTACAGGAAAAAAAATCATTGAATAATTTAATGGTAATGAGATGGGCTCAGCAATTCAATGAAGGACAAAATTAAGTGTTTGATGGCAAACGAAATGAGCGTTCATCTTTGGCTAGTGAGGAATTAGTTCTTGCAGTAGATGAAAAGATTATGAAGAAAGTAAGCGTGCAATGTCTGCTCTTTCTATGGAATTATCACAAATTTCAAGTTCACATTTCCCTGAAGAAATTGTTTTATAAAACTGTTTTCAAAAACCTAGTGCTTATTGGGTGCCAAAAACTTTTACAGGGCAATACAAATCAGCATTAGTGCAGTGCACTTGACTTTTTGACACATTGTGTTAAAGATGCTGATGACAAAACTCAGACTTATGATATGGTCTAGTATAGCACATAACCTGTAGTATCAGATACATACTGGTATTGATTATAAATTTACTTGAATAGTAGACTAAATGATGTACAGGATCATCGAAAAAGAATGCCATAAAGGGAGTAGGGACAAAGGGTAACTAAAATCACAGTTAAGCAACTGGCAACAAGATTGGCAAAAATATTGCAACTACAATAATGAGAAATAAGTTTTATTGTTGTGTGCTGTACTTTACACACACACACAATATATATATATATATATATTGGCTTTATACATACACATCTCTCCATAAGAAGTTACATATATCCCGAAGAGATAGGAAGTGCCTCTCTGTCCTCAGGAGCCATAGCTTAAAACCTAATAATCAAACATAATAAAAAAGAAAACCAAAATCTTGTATACATTTACACTAAAGTAAATGCCTAGTTCACAATTTAAGTACGTTCTGTATTTTAATAATCCTATTTCAAAATTATTTTCTTTTTTGTCTTTTCAGGCACTTTTAGGTCTTTTAGATTATTAGGTAATAAATTAAAATATTTTATTACAGCATATATACATTTTTTTCATATATGGTTTTTTATGTTTATGATATGCAATGTCCTTATTTCTTGATCTGCTGGTAGAGTCACAAAAAGTAGCACTTAAGTATTTATAGTGGAACATAACACACTTAGCCACATAAAGTTCTTCGAAAGTTGGAATATTACTGTCATTTAACAACTTAATAAATTTATTTTGTAGATTTACAAGCTGTTTAAGTTCCGTTACATAGCATCACCCCAAATAATTAGACCATAGTTAATAAGACTGTACACATATGCAAAATAAATAGTTTTTAAAACCCTAGTAGGTAGGCAACACAATTTATATGCTAAGTATAAGAAGTATCTAGTTTTTTTTATTACATATTGTATATGAATATCCCACTTTAAATTATAATCCATGAAAATGCCTAAATATTTGGTAATATTAGTTCTTTTAATAGGAGTATCATTTATTGTTATTTTTGTACAAAGTGGGACACTATCAGCGTAACAACCAAATACCATATGTTCTGTTTTATTTACATTCAAAAGTTAATTTGTTACTTGTAAACCAGTCTTTAAGTTTCTGCAATTTTTGTTTCATACTGTTTTCAGCTAGAACCCAAGTATTATTAAAAGATAAAACAACAGTGTCATCAGCAAAAGCAAACATATCTTCATAGTATTCAAAAATATTATTGATGTAAATCAAAAATAAAAGTGGTACCAGGACAGTACCCTGGGTACTGTCCTAACTTGCTAATACTAACTTGCTTAAAAGTGCTGATAACATTAAAAGAAATAAATTTAATGTAAATAAATATAATATTTACGTATTACATTTATAAAATATTACATGTATTTTATAACTTTCAACAATCAATTTCAAGAAATATAAATAATAAATTATTAAATTAAAGAAAAAATTAACAAACATAAGATACAATATTAACATAAAGAATAATAAACACTACAGGATGAGTCTTACTAAAAGTCCGGTTTTATATACAACTGAAATAGTCTGTCATTGTTTTCTGTTATATTTTGTTTATGTACATTTCTAGTTACTTATAGGACTGTCGATAGATCAACTTCCTGAGACCACTGGTAGCTCTTACAAGTTCAGTATTGATAGCATAGACTACTTACCTGAGAATAATTTAATTTCAATTGTTTCCTAATGTATTCTAATTTTCAATTTTAAAAAAATTGTATGAGCAATCCAGTGTCCTATCTGTTTGAGTGTTTTCTGTTAATTCCTACTAAGGAGTCCATGCGAAATTTTGCACAATGAAAGTTTTAATTAAACACAGCCATTTGAATAAGAGTAGTCGTTCGTGTGAGGATGGTAGTTGGAAGGAAGAGAAAACATGTTTAAAATTTATCGAAAAGCGATCGATTAACAATAGGTAAATCCATGATGGAAGAAGAATCACAAATATATTTCTGTGAAAACATGTGTTTGGTATTTGAAATGCTTGTCCCGGCTTGTACGACCGGCAGGGGGATAGGAGACTGTCAATAGGGCCACATAACCTATAAATTTTTTAAAAGTAAATATTAAAATTATTGTAAGCATGTTATGCAAAAAGTGGCATTTTTAATGGGATTATCTATTCGTGACAAATAAGTTAGCTTTGTAAAATAAACAAAATATTGTGTGATTTGTGATGATGTGCATGCCCATGTGAGCTGCGCTTCTGTGATGCCGTTATCATAGCGATGGTTATAAGTGTCTTTTATGTTAAAATTTTCCACAAACAATAAGTTATAGCGCAAAATCTTTATGCAGTGTCAGAAGCCGGTTAAAAATCTTTCTAAAGATACCTCATTTATGCCTGTACGAATAGTATGTGCTGAGAAAAAGGGATGTTAACTCGAGAAATAATATATATGATCATCAGTAGACTGTAATTACAGAATAGAAACCACTTTTTCTGTTTATTTGTGTTTTCAATATATTAAAAAGAATTTCATAGAATGTTAATATCAACTCAAGGGGTAGAGAGAGGAGAAAAGGAATTTTACCTTCTTTCTTATGACTTTTGTCTTTCTTATGTCTTCGTGTACTGTATATTTTAACCAATTTGTGAAACACTTTTTTTAACCAATTTTTTTTACTGTCATTTGTATAGAAAAGTCTCAGTAACATAACTTCTTTAAGTGAGGAAGAACTAACAGCTGACTTTCACAGATTAAACAACATGTTTCTTCTTGTTAACCATAAATACAGTTTTTAAATTATTGTTTCCATGTCATGATGTAGCACTAGAAGGGTTAATGAAAATATTACCTCGGTTAAGCCACTGCCCTGTTAATCCACTTGTACTGTACCAGATAATGAAGGTTATACTGTACTGAAAATTACCAAAAAAACATTATTTAATGACCAATAAGCTACTCAACCCAAGACATGAGCGAAATAAATATTTTACAATGCTGAGCAATTTCAAAAATAAATAAGTACCTATATATCTGTAATAATTTTCTACATTACAATTTGTACTGTGGTATTTATAAAGTTATTTAATTAATACATTCATTTTTTTTTATTTATTGTAATTCTTGTTTTTAGTTTTTTAATAATTACCAACTAATTATAATTATTTTAATTACATTTTTTGTAAAAGTTGCTTAATTAGTGTGAAACAAAAGAAGGATGCTGATTAAAATTCTCAGTGAAATAAGTAACCTCTTAAATTATGTATAAATATTATTAGTGAATTTCCATTAGAAAAATGAGCTATTGGAACAGCCATCATGGTAAGATCCAGACCAGGGACCTTGAAATGAGTAATTATCCTCACCTCTGTATCACTTTTTTGAAGGGTTCCTAAATTTTGTTTACACACACACACACACACACCGAATCTGGGAGGTCAAAGACAGGCATGCCGCCGACTCCTGGCTGAGGTAGTAAGCTCAGTGCTCCTTTACGGAGCGCCGATTTGGAGCCAGGCTATGATGGTCGTGAGCTATGCTTGCAAGGTTAATGCGGTGCACCACCATGCGTTGCTGCGTGTCATGAGTAGTTACCGAACAGTTTCCTATGACGCTGCATGTGTAGTGGCGGGCAAACCACCAATTGAGCTGATGACTGATGAAAAAGCGAGGATTTACTGGCGCAAGCGAAGTGCTCAGCCGCGGTATAGTCATACAGTGGCAATTACAGAAGAGCGAAATCGGACCCTGGAGACATGGCAGCGACACTGGGACGAATCAACAAATAGACGATGGACATGCAAATTCATAGGTAACATTCAGGATTAGTGCAACAGGGATCATGGGGAGGTGGATTTCTATCTCACATAGATTCTCACTGGGCACGGTTGCTTCCAGGCTTACTTGTTCCGTTTCAGGCTGGAAACAGACTCGGCTTGTCCCCTCTGTATTCCAGCAGTGGATGAAGATATGGAGCATCTGTTTTTCCGGTGTCGGAGATTCGACAAGGAAAGGATGAGGCTGCAAACAGGTCTGCGAGGCAGCATTGCACCAGAAAGTCTGGTTTATGATAATGATGGCTTCAGAGACCAACTGGAGGGCCATTGCGGGATTTGCTGCAGTGGTTATTAAGAGGTTGAGGGCTGAGGATTGAGAAAGGTGAGCCAATGCTATAGAAGAGTAGGCTGTCAGCCAGTCCACCTTCTCACGAAATAATGCCTGATGACAGTGCCATGGGGGTTTTACAGAAGAGGAATGCTTTTGGTGATTTTTTTAGTGGATAACAATATATCTTCAGTTTGAAGTTAATTTGAGACCCACACTCTGGTGAGTATGTACCCTACCCCAGGTAGTCTATAAAAGATTTTGTCCACCTTTTTTTAGGATCGCAAAAAAAACAAGCATGCACACACGCACACACAGGACGTTTCATGGGAACTGACAAAACTTCCAGAAATGGATTTCTAGTACAAAAAAAAAAATTTATATAAAGATAACATCCTAATCCCACTCATTTCCTATTTATAACTAAAAAAAATGTTTGTATTTAATACATTTTTTGACCTATAGGCCAAAAATTAGTGAAAAGATTTTGTTAAAATATAGTCGGACATAAAAAAAAAAAAATACATTGCTAGTTAGAGGACAACATTTTGAACACATATCATTTGTTTTATTTACCCAAGTATTGACTTTGTTTTGGTGGTATCACTTCAAAAGTGATACATTTTTATTAATTAAGGGCACCTAAATAGTAAGTTAGTTATCACTAAGTACTAAAATTAATTTAGAAAGTTTTCAAAATGTTCCCCATTGTTCCTCGAAAGTCTGGGTCTTTATTTATTTATTACCAACTTTTCCTTCATACAAACATTTAGTTACATAAGAATACAGGGAGAATAGAATGCCTGTGTGTAGGTTGGTCCTGCATATGCAAACAGGTTGGTGCTTCAACAGGGAAAACATTTTTGCTTTCATCATGTTAAGATTTTCTTTGATTGTTTAGGAACATTTAAGTTTCTTTCTAACAGTTGCTGTCTTGTTTGCGATTTAGTTTTGTACCATAACATTTATGTAATAAGTGAACCTGTCATGTGACCTGTGTAGGGATGTTCCGTCACGTTGGTAAAACATAGTTCTTCAGATTTGGATAGGACTACTTTCAAGAAGCTCTGGTAGATTGTCTTGTAGGAACTGTAAATTGGTTATACTATTTAGTGCCTCATATAAAATATAACGTTCTATAAATTTGTCATTATGAAAGTTGTTGATGAACTTTTTCCTGTGGGGAGGTATGAACACACACAGGAGATTGCAAAACCAAACCTCAACCAAGAGAAAAACTGTTATCCTAACTTAACATTATAAAAGCAGCAATATTTTTCCTGCAAGGTGGATTGCTAAGATCACAATGGGGGATATTTCAAAAACTTTCTAAATTAATGTTAGCACTTTTTAATGTAATTAATTATTGTTTTTCTACAATTAATAAAAATGTAATTTAATTTAAGTGTACAGCCCTTAAACTTTCTTTTGCAATTTGTATTACCTTATGGTATTTTATGTTGTCATGTAAATATTGCTTGTAAATATAAAACTGAAATGTTTGGATATAATCTTATTCTGTATAAACTTTTACAACTTAAAAATTGCAGCCCAAATGACTGGATAGTTTTACCATAGGAAAATGTTAATTAAAAAATATTTTTAAACACTTATTTTTTACAAATTTAACCTTTAAGATGATACCACAGAATTAAGGTCAACATTTTGGGATATAAATCAAATGATATGTGTTCAGAATTTTGTTCTCTAACTAGCAGTGTATAGTGTATTTTTAAAAAATATCTTAATTAATTATTAATTTTTGGTCTAGAGGCCGACAAATGTATTAAATACATATAAAACTGAAAAAATTCAATAGAAAACAAATGGGTTTAGATCCTTTCTTTGTGTAACACTTTTTTCTTGTATTGACCTAAGGGTTCATTTCCAGAAAATTGTCAGGGTTCACATGAAACAATGGCTTTTTGCATACCCATGTTCAGATACAATTAAAAATATGTTATAGAATGATTGGATTATGTCATTCCAATAATAATATTATGTCGCTCATTCATAATAATTATGAGTTCAAATAAATTAAACTAACAAGACTTATAGTTAGACTTGTTGAAAACACTGACAGATTTTTTAAAATTATTTTTATTTATTTTTCCGTTTTGGTATAGAAATGGCTTGGATGCAGATTGTAAAAAGTGGAGACTCTGCGCAGATTTCCTGAATGACGCAGCAATGTCATTAGAATTGCTTCTACTTCCTCTGTATCCTCAGTCTTCTACTGAAATTCTTTGCATAACATCTGGCATGAAAGCAATAGTTGGTGTTGCTGGTGGTGCATCAAGAGCCGCTATTACTCAACACCATGTATGTAACCTGCTGTTATCTAATCCTGTGTAAATGTATTTAGTTCTAGTGTTTTGTGATTTTAGATGAACCAGCTTTTATCTGATAATAGGAATTCTATGCTATTAATTATTTTTTTATTGAAATCAAGTGCTATGTGGTATAAATAGGGAAAAGTCATTTTGTATTGATTTTAAACATTGATTTTAAACAATTGGTAATATTTGAAGAAAGTATACATAACAATTCATAAAAAATCTCCTGTTGTATATGTATATACTGATATTTTTATTGGAGATAATATAAAACTGATCTGGGTCATCAGATACTTGCCAACTGGAGTTGTGATTTAGTGCTACGGAGAAAATCCACTTTGTGTTACAAAGTAATTTTACAAACAGAATGATCAAAAAGAAATTTGCATTTTATTTGCGTTACAAAATTTGCTTATGATAATCTTTTCGGATATATCACTAATTTTTCTAATGGAAGTCATTTTTTAAATGTTCATTTAAAACTGCAAGTAAAACAAAAATATGAAAATACTGTTATAATTTTGATCTCTACAAACCAAAAACATAATTTTGTTGAGATAAAAATTAAATTCCTTTTTAACTTTGTTATTTATTAATAAAAATAGTTCATCATAGTTTTCTAAATTTTTTTGATTTTTTTTCAATCTGTAGAATTGGTGAGCAAGAAGTAAATTAAGAAATCATTTCATTGAAATGCTTTACAAGTCTTTTTGTAGGCTGTGCGAGGAAATATGGGAGATGTATCGGCCAAAGATGGCAGTCAAGAGACATGTGTTAATCTTGTGGCATCCATGATTGGTGTGATGATATTGTCAGTAACAGAACATTCAGAGTGAGTATTAGTACCACAATATGCTTTAGTTTTAATTAATTTTTTTGTTCTTTTAACAACTGTAAATCATGATCACCAGTTTTTTATTAGTGAATTTCATTTGAAAATGAACTATTTGAAATAACATTACATTAAGAAATATTATTATTGAATTTTGATTAGAAAATGGTCTGTTGGAGTGTGACCATCATAGTAACTAATTGTGCTTTATAAATAAATAAATATATATATATATATGTATATATGTTTTATTCTTTTATATTTTTCTAGGGTACTGTGGGTGCTATTTTCCTTTGTTACCATCCTTCACTTGTATGCAAACTACAAAGCTGTAAAATCTCTAAATTTAGTAACGTTTAACACACAAAGGTTATCACTACTTTTAAATAGTTACTTAAGCACTGCAATAGCTCCATTGCCTAAAGAGGTTAATAAATTGGAATCAGTCGTTGTTGGCTGTGGATATTCAGGTAAATTTTTCTTTCTTAATATTATAACAACAATAAAATAATTGTTTACCAAAGTTTGTAAAAATTAATGAATAGGTCTTTTTCATGAAGGAAATGATGATAATATGTAGAAGGTGTTATTCTAATTTACAAAGTTGCAACTTTACATTTTTTGTACCTACAAAGTTGTTATTGTATAAATGTGCTAATCTATGTAGATTTTCTTGTAACTAAGATCTACAAAATAAATCAAATAGTGTAGAAAATGTTGTTTATAAAAATTTGATTGTAGATAGTCCGAATTAATTGTGACTCCCTTATGAATTATCAAATTCTCTGGATTTTCAAGATAAACCAATAATAGGACAGTAAATGTCTGCAAGCTAAAAAAACTTGTTAAAATCTCATTCATAATTCATTACACTGGTTACATAAGTGGCGTGGGGTATGTATTTTAATAGAAAAAATATGTTCTGATGTATTATATGAACATTGTGTTGTCTTATTTTATGTATTTTAAATCTAGGCCTTCAACAAAATACAGTAATCAAAATACATTTGTTACAAAAAACACAGACAACACACAAACCCTGTGCTTCAGATCAGTGACTGATAGTGATGAGCATCAATAATCAATGTTGAGATTTTTGACATCTATGATAAACAGTTGATGTTTTTTATACATTCGTAGAAAAACTGTGCATTATATACCAATATTTTTTAATTTCTTTATATAAAATTTCTTTTGTGAATTTTATTTGTTTTATATATGAATATTATAATATGTATATATATATATATATATATATATATATATATATATATATATATATATATAATGAATATTTTTTTGTGCTTGATTTTAACATATTTTTACCTTTTTAAAGTCAAAATAGTCAAGTTGTCAAGACATTTGTGTCACATTACTATGTAGTAATATATTTGTTTCAGTTTAACCCTTACTGCTCAGGAATTGTCAGTTTTGACTTGCACCTTTTATCGTATCAACAAAACGTTCTCTCATTTTTCTAAAACTGATATTTCATACAAGAAAACATCATTGTATTTTGTTTGATGTTTAGTGACATCATTCTATTTTAACGGTGATGTCTCTCTAACTTGAGCTTGGGCAATTTAGTTACAGCAAAATCCATTAAATTGTTTCGATATTATTAAGCATACTTTTTTTTAAAGTCCACCATCATATTTAGCATTCAAATCTGTATTTCATTAAAAAACAAACCTGACTGTTTTCGTTTTTGTATTTCTTAATGTATTCATATACAGTAGTTTTCATTTATAAGATTTCATTTATGCTGTTAATTTTTTGATTAGTATAAACAGTTGATCGAATTAACCAATGAATGCAATAATTGGTGACTACCGTAATATGAAATTGAAATGATTAAATGCACAATAATACAATTATTTTACACATTACTTTTTTAATACATGCTTTTGTTAAAAAATTCTTTAAAATGTAAAACATATGCTTTATTAAAATTTCCATACTTCATTAACAAAAATACTATAATCTATAATAAAAGTAAGAAGATATTTTTTAATATAATCATATTGCCATTATATGATTAGTCATATTAGTCAGAAATTATGTTTTTTCAGATGAAAAACTTTGTGGTTTCAAAATAAAATTAGGATGTTCTTTAAAAAGTATTATTTCATCAAATGATATACATTTGGAAGATATGATGCAGTTCTCTCGAAGTTTCCAATCCAGGAAGTACATGGTAATCACAAGCATTATGGACAAAACTATTTATGTTGCTTTAGCTCAAGGAGAGACAACGGAAGGTGTTTTGCAAGCCTATTTCCATGCTGTACTCACTGGCATAGCAATGTGCTTTCTGAAAAAAGTATATCTTGTAAGTAAATCCTGTCTTGTTTTTATCAATATATTTACTGTAAACATGAAATAGCTCAAGTTTTCCCACATTCAGTTTGTATTATTGAAAAGGGGCTCATTGCATCCCTTAAACACCTAAACAAATTTAAGGTTGCATACCAACAAAAATTAGAGGTATGTTGGCATGGACAGGCAGTCTTGCAGGATGGCTGTTATTACTCGTTTTGTTAATTATAAGTTGATAAAGCTTTTATTTTCAGGAACTTGTATATGCTAAGATACTAAGGTGAAAACAATAACATACCAAAACCATCAAATCAGAGCATAAATAAATAGAAGTTGAATGGTTGAAACACATTATATTTGGAATGGTTGCACAAAATCTTGTATATTTTATAGGTCAATTAAGCCACTTTGTTATAATGAAATTCAAGATCTAATATAAATAGACCTGGTTCTATTTCAATGAAAGCACTAAAGCAGCATCGACAATAAAACTGTTGCAAGAGAACTATGATGAGGAGCTCTTATGAAGGACATAAACCTACTTTATATATTTAATTATGATTGGCTCAACTAATTTCAGTCATATAATAAAGTGAACTTCATATATAAAGATGGAGAAAGGCACACCATGACCAAGCACCAAGATTGATATTGTTCAGTAAACTGCACAAGCTGGTGACTGATTCTTGGTGTAATTATAAAGTTATTTAACTTACTTTTTAATTGTAGACTTGTTGAGGAACTTTTTACCTCTTGGTGATTTATATGTTAATTGCAAAATTATTTGTGTGGCTGACAAAGACATAACACCAAATTTATAATTAATAATTTATCTGATTAAATTTAACAAAAGCAATACGTTTTTTCTTTGATGCAACTTTGACAAATATTTGAACAAGATATTTGGTTAAAGTTTCATCAAATATTTGTTAAATATCTGATAATGTAATATGCCCTTAAAGGACAGTTTCATCTTCCATTTAGTCCAATATAGTGAGGACCTATTTGTATTATACAATACAAGCTGAAGTACAAGTACAAACTGAAAAAAGTAAAAAAAAATATTTTATTAATTATAAAATGTTATAAGTACTTAAATATTAAATCAATGAAACCATATAGTAGTCTCAAATTATCATAAAAACACATTTTATAATTATTTTTATCATGGCCCATTGTGAGAAACTAATAAACTGTCTTATTAATATATTTACAAACAAGACTAATAAACTCATAAGTTAGATTAATACAATATTGAAAACTAAAATAAATAACAAAACTGAAAAAGATATCTCAACAGTAAAGTGAAATAACAACTACATCACAGAACAAAGAGTAACACATCTGAAATCTCTAATGACAGGCATTTACATTAGATGTAAACAGGAAAAATTACTGACTAGGAGTGAAGATGTTTACAGTGTAAGTTAGGTGCACCCCTCTCCCTTTCACTGGCTCTATGGCCTCCATCAATTAATAACCTTCTTCTTTGCTGGTGGTCGATAACCCACCTCCTCTGAAGAACACATAAACCAGTTGATTCAATAACACAAATACTCATAAAATGTCACATCATGTGTTATAAAAATGCTAAAAAATAAAGTCATGCAAATATTTGTCAAATGACGTTCCAGAACGTCGCTAATCCTTTTTACGTAAATATTGGAGACATTCCAGAACGTCAATACTATTTACACACAAACACCCATAATCATCAAAGGGTTAATGTGGTTTTATCTGGAGAGTCAGAATATTAAATAATAAACATAACTTTACATTCAAAATTTACAACAAAAAACATATTTAATACAATTTAGGAACATCTTGTCTTTTTCAAAACATTTTTTTGTGCCCAGTATATAGCTTTAGCAGACACCATTAATGACTGCCTATGACCATGGGCCAATGCCTACTAAATATAATAAATAGTCTAAATTACAACAATATTAGCTTAGGTCTAAATTGTGTTGTGTTAACTTTTTTTAAGTTTTTCAATTATTTCTTAAAATGAATGTTAAATGTGGTATTGTGTAATTAAACATCATAAAGTTCGTAAATAATAAGTTATACTATATTGTACCTTTTATTTCAATAACTTGTTACTCTCACTAGTAAATTAAATTATAACAGATTTTACAAATAATAGTAAAAATACATTTTTAGGGACCAGACCAAAAAAAAGCAGGAACCTTTCTAATTTCAACATGGTAATATTAGATCAAAAAAAATTTTTAATCTATTTTGAATTGAATCAAAATAAGGTTGTTTAGGTTTGTTTTAATATTATGAACCTCAATAAAAACATGTTTTCAAAAATTCATCTGCAATTTAGAAGGATTTTTTTACTGCACTCGACTCTTTGCAGTAGGTAGAATATGATTCAGAAGTCATTTTTATGTTTGGATGTCAAGTACATTTTGAAAGGACCACTTTAATCATGCACTACAAGTGGTACAATCCACACAATGTATATTTATCAAATAGCATGGTTTACGCCACTTCATGACAGTGCAGATAACATAAGTCAGCTCATCCTTTCTTGTTAACAGTTTATATTTGTTATACAAATCATTGGAAGCATCTTCAATTGCCGATGCTAATTTACAATACAAGAATATAATACAGTACAATACAATTTTCCTAATACAAGGAACAAAGCGCCTGAAGTATGTGCATGACCATTTTTATTATTGAGTGTTCTCTCTGTCTGTTTCTCTCTCCCGCATTCGCTCTCACTATATATAAAGAGCAAAAATCTCTAGATAGCAATGGAAACTTAAATACCACTATAAAAAGGTTTTACTGTATAATTTTTTAGCTCTTTATTCTTGTTCTTGAAAAATTATATTTTTTTAATGTATACCTGCACTATAATGATTATGAAAGTGCTGATATTTTCCAGAAATTTTTGGTTTAAGATCTTGTATAAAAGCTCATTTTTGTACTTAAATAATTTAAAAATGACTTCTGGTAGGAGGGCCAAAGAATCGATGGCAGTGTTTTCCCCTTCTTTTTCAATTTTTATTTTATGCTTTATTATTATTTTAAATGTTATTTTGGGATGTTGCAGCCTACATTAGAATCTACACATGTGGAAAAAAATTCAATAATTTATACATTGAAGAACATGTTAAAAAATGATCCCTTGCAACAAGTGGAAGACATTATAACAGAAGAATCTCAAAAATTCATTGTTGATCTGAGAAGAAAAGGTTAGTTCCTACACAGTTATTAATAATAACATTTTTTTTTAATAAGAAAGTAAAACCTTATTTCTTTTTATAAAAAAAAATGTTTATTATTTATTATTATAAAACTTGTTGTACACTTCTTTAATGACCTTTACCTATCATGTAAAATTAAAAACCCAAGACAACACAACTCACCAATTAATGTTTTTTGGAAAAAATCAATAATTTTAGAGTTTTGTATATTTTGAGGATTGTTCTAACTTAACAGTGTTCAAACCTGCTCATGTTTAACACACTATAATGAGCCAGATATAGCGTTTTAGACCTCTCAGTCAGAAATATTAGCACTTTAACAAGTCTCATAAGATGTTGGCTGTTGTAAAATTAATGTATGGTTAAACTTCTTATTGATAACAATGTTGACCTAAATAAATAATTAGGTCATATATTGATAAAAGTATCAAATACATATATTGCACCATATATGAAACAATACACATTTAGATATTTTCTCATTGTATGTGCCTGTCACCTCTGGTAGCTAAAAAGGCAATAACGAAGTAAGTGCTTAGGTTAGGAATAATTCTAAATAGAAAGGATAAGGAAATTGCTCACCTTACTTCTTCCTCTTGTTAGATTTCCCCCTTAGCCAAGTCTTTTTGAGTCTGCAGTGTCGCACAAAGGAATCACAGAGCCGGGACTGTAATGCGGCGGTAGCGATGTTTGACATTGGACTGGCCTATCAGTTGAATATAGGGAGCTGTCTAGTAGTGCTGTTTCTTCTTTTTGTCACCAGATAGCGGCAGCTCCCAGTAATCAATTTAATTGAGCAATTAGGATAGGTAATGGAAGGTATATTTAATTTTAAGCGCGAACATACCCCCCACCTAAATAAAGAAGTTATTTAAGTTATAAGTGTTAAGTATCGAAAAACAAAAAACTAAAAGGTTATCTTGAACTGAATGATGATACCCAACACATCAAAAGAAAAATGAAAATGTTTACTTGTACTTGGCAGTACAAACATAATTGTCAACCCATAAGGGGTGTCTACTTAGCAACTAACACAAAAAACCTAAGTGGAGGTATAAAACTCAAAACTAAACTTCAAGTTCTTGAAAAATGAGAACAAAAAAACACTACTTTGTTGGTAAAGGGACCAACTTAGACACTGGTCTCCGAAGTGTACCAGCAGCAGTACAAATGGAAGTGACCCTTACAATTCCATCGTGTCCTGGAAAGGTTTCAATAATTCTTCCTAACTTCCAGCGAAGTGGCATTGAGTTAGCTTCTTTTATTAATACCAAGTCTCCACACTTTAAATTGTTAGACTGCTGAGTCCACTTTGATCTAGGAAGAAGAGTATGAAGTTACTCCTGACTCCATCTCTTCCATATATGTTGACTCATTTTTTTAACCAATCTCCAGCGATCAAGTCTATTTTGAGGAATATCTAATAAGTTTTCTTCCAGCAGACCCACTATGGGGCTCCCCACTAAGAAATGTCCGGGAGTTAAAGCGTCGAATTCTTGAGGATCTGTAGACAATGCACATATTGGTCTAGAGTTTAACATAGCCTCCACTTTAATAAATAGAGTCTCTAGCTCTTCCCAGGTAAGAACCTGCTCTCCAATTACACTCCGCAAGTGCTGTTTGCAGGAGCGTATACCTCTCTCCCACAATCCTCCAAATGTGGGACCCATGGGGACTGAAAGACCATGTCACACCCGTGTAGAGCAGGCGTCAAAAACTTTCTTCTGAGGTAATCTCCTTCAAAGATTTGTAGAGTCCTGTCAGATATCTATTTGCTCCAAGAAAATTCGTTCCTTGATCCGAATAAATTTTTTGGCAGTGCCCTCTTCTGCCCATCAACCTATCCAGTGCAGCTAAAAATGAGCTGCTTGTTAAATCAGAAACAATTTCTAAGTGCACTGCTTTCGTAGCTAAACATATAAATAAAGCAAGGTAGCACTTGTGAATTTTTGCATTCCTTCTTTTACTTTCTTTTATGTAGAAAGGTCCACCTAAATCCACTCCACAGTTTAGAGAAGGGCGTTCCAATTTCACTCTCACATCGGGCAAGTCACCCATAATAGGTTGAAAGGACTGTGCTTTTAATTTTACACACACCAAACATTGTTTTATTCTTGCTCTGATCACATTTCTAATTCCTAGAATCCAAAATCTACGTGTCACTAGCGATTGCAGTGCACGGGGTCCTGCATGAAGATAGCAGTTGTGAAAATAATCCACTATTAAATTCACCAAATGATGTTTTTAAGCAACAAAAAGGATGTTTAGAAAGAGCAGGGAGGTCAGAGTGGCGTAACCTACCCCCACCCTCAACACACCCCGATCGTCAATAAAAGGGGTTAAGGATGATAAGTATTTTGAACAAGATTTTTGTTCGATAATGCATTCATCTCAGAATGAAATTCCTGTTTTTGTACACCTTTAACTAAAAATTCCATGGAATTCTGCAGTTCTATAACTGTAATGGATCCTCTTTTCCTGGAGGTCTGAGGTACTCTCAAATTATGTACAAAGCGAAGTACATAAGCTGTAGAACGTTGCAGCTTAAGAAGAAGAAAAAACGATTAATAAAGTCGTCCAAAAAAGGATTAGTTGAACTCACAAGTGAAACATAGGAGGGCTCCTTTGTTTCTGGAACCTTCTGCAGGAGAGAAGGTGTCTTTTTTGGCCAGTCACCAGAATCTAATGATAACCAATCAGGTCCTTCAAACCACTTAACGTTATCCACGAGATCCGCTGGATACAAGCCTCTGCTTGAAAGATCTGAGGGATTGTGGGCAGTAGACACATAGCCCCACCATTCAGGGCTTGAGTTGTTCAATATTTCAACAACTCTGTTTGCTACAAACGTTTTTAATAAATAAGGTGGTGTTTTCAACCAGCTAAGTATTGTTGTGGAGTCTGTGAAAGCATAAACTTCTGAAATCTTAATAATGGAATTTGATAGAGAAATAAAATGTTTCAGTAAGCTTGAAAGAAGTACTGCACCATTTAATTCGAGACGAGGAATTGACAAAGTTTTTAATGGAGCTACTTTGGATTTGGCAAAACATAAAAAAACCTTATTTGTGTTCTTATTTTTCAAATAAATTGCTGCACTATAGCCACGCTGGCTAGCATTACAAAAACCAATCAAAAATATTTTCTGTGGCCCGGTCACTATTTACAAATCTTGGGACCTTAATTTTATTTAATTCCTGAAGCTGAGCAAGAAATTTTTTCCAGCGAACACACAATGCATCAGGCAATTCAGCATCCCAATCCATGCCTACAAGCCACAATTCCTGAATAAAGCACTTTGCAGTAAATACAACTGGTGATAAAAGTCCAAGCGGGTCATAAATACCAGCAATCAAACTCAAAATTCCTCTTTTTGTGAATTCTTTCCTCGCCGGAAGAACCTTGTAAAACAGACAATCAAGCCTTGGCTGCCATTGAATACCTAACATACTAATAGGTTGTTCACTTACTTCTCCGAAGTCCATACTGAACTCACAATGATCAGCAGGCAATCCATCTAGAATAGAGGGATCATTACTGGCAAACTTATGCAACTCAAGTTGTGCCATTTTCATCAGGTTTACAAGCTGATATCTTGCTAAAAGAGCAACCTCTCTATCAAAAAACCCTTGAATTATGTTATCCACATACGTACTATTCTTTACTATCTCTGAAGCAAGAGGAAATCTCTCTTTTTCATCTTCACTTAATTGAAATAGCACCCTATTAGATAAAAAGGGAGAAGATTTAACACCATAAGTCACCGTAAGAAGTTCAAACTCTCTCACCGGCTCTTGAGTAGACTCCCGCCATAGAATGTGCTGAAAAGCACAATCTTCACTCTTGATCATTATCTGGCGGAACATCTTACGTACATTCGCGGTAAATACAAACGGATATAATCTAAATTTAAGTAACATGTCCACAATCTCCTGATGTAGTTTTGGCCCTTTAAATAATAAATCATTCAAAGATTTTCCTGTGCTCGTTTTCATAGAAGCATCAAAAACGCATCTAATTTTTGTCGTGCTACTTGACTCTTTAATAACAGGGTGATGAGGTAAAAAATACTTTCCTTCACCTTTTTTCACCTCTCTCATGTGTCCTAAATCTTGATATTCACGCATGAAGTCAATATAATTCTTTCTAAGGTCTGGATTAAGTGCCAGGCGCCTCTCCAAAGAATGTAAACGAGAGAGAGCTTGTGAAAAAGACTGACCTAACAAAGAAGGGTCTGCATTAAAGAGCAATGGGACCACATAACGTCCATTCTCAAGGCGAAAATAATTATTTTTAAAATTCTCTTCACAGGTAACATCTTCAGGATTAACATGAAGACAATCTACAATGGGCTGTTCACACTCCCAAAACTTTATAAGTGCCTCTTCCAAAGAGGGCTTCAGCATTGTAGGCAATGCGACCAAACTATTATGTTTGTTTGGCCCATGAATGTGAACCTTTCCTGTTACAATCCAACCAAACGCGGAGCTCAAAGCAGTGAGCCCACTTTTTTTATCATAAATTTTTTCGCCGTCAAACAACAACGGAAATAAATCGGCTCCAATAAGTAAGTCAATTTTTCCAGTTTTATTAAATTCTGGATCCGCTAATTTTAAATGTGAAAATTTAGAATTTTCAGCAATGTTGATATCTGCCATCGGCAAATCTGAAGTTATTCTGTTGACAACCACACTTTCCGTAATAAAGGTCTGGCTTCCAAATACTGACTTAATCTCATAAGTCACAACACCTTGAATATTGGACAACTTCTGATCACCCAAACCTGCTACTGAGCAATGATACTTTCTTCTTTTGAGACCTAATCGTCGCAAACAAGAAGTTGTGCTGAACGGAGTCATTGATCCAGAATCAATAAGCGCCCTGACGGGCTGATAGATACATGAGCTATCTTTTACTAGCACAACAGCTGTGCCTAACAATACCGCAGTACTGGAATGTTCCAAAGAGGTACATGCAGTTTGCTGTTCCTTCGAATTAGAACCCTCAGGTTCGTCATTATCCGTATAATTAGCGGAATCATTAACTTTTTCTGTCTTAAAAGTCTCTTTCTGTGCAATAGGAGTGTCACTTTGAAAGCACAATAAAGTGTGATGTCTCTTTTTATAGTGGTTACATACACCTTTGGCAGAACAATTAAAACAAAATGGTTGCTTTTTAAACAATTAAAGCAGCGCTTATTTTTGAGTACCCAGTCCTTTCTTTGTAAAGCATTCAGTTTAAGAAAGGTGGCGCACGAAAACAAGGTGTGCGATCCTGCACATAAGGAACAGTTAACCTTGCTTGTCTGAGTATAAGCAGCCAAATTGGCACTTTTCTTTTTTCCCATAAATCGCTTGGGAGTACTTGGATGCAAAATTCCAAGGTTTTTGGATGAGGATAAAGATCCTGTCGTATTATTATTACTTGACTTGGACTTCAATGTTTCTAAAACTCTGGTGTGTTCTCTTATGAACTCAAGTAGATTTTCAACAGTTGGTATATTTGTCGTCAAAAATTTACTCTCAAATTGTTTCCTTGTTGAAACTGGGAGTACCTTTAAAGATAGATACAACAAAATAAAATCCGCTAAATCTTCGATCTTGAGATTCCTAAGAATGAAGTGGCTTCATAAAATGTAGATAAGAATTTATTTAAATTCTCTGAATTTTCCACATTCAATGGAGTGAAATCACAAATTAAATCTAAAAGATATGAAGCAATCAATCTTTTATCATCATATTTATCAGTCAATAACTTCCAAATAACAGCGTAATTTGCCTCTGTAACGGGCAAAGTCCTAGCAATTGACAAGGGAGTTCCATCTAAAACTGAAATTAAATACTGCAATTTAGTCACATCATCCAGATCGGCATTACTATGAATTAATGATACGAAATTATCTGAAAAACTCTGCCATTCAGAAAGGTTAGTACCATCGAAAGTTTTCAAAGAAATTTTCGGTAAGTTTACTGAAACCTTTTTGAAGAAGTAGGTACAGTAGGGACCTTAAACTTCGAAGAAACGTTCATTATCTCGATGTACAAGGTTTCAGCTGCTTGTAATTTTTGTTGATAAGTATCAACACTTTCTGTCGGATGATTAGTAACTAAGATTTCTATGATATCATCAATCGTATTTTCATAACTAAGAAAAGTTTCTTCTAACTTCGCTAAACATGTATGAAACTCTGGGATTTTAGACTTGTCAGTTCGAAGTAATTGGGAAACATCATACAACTGCTGTATGCGCAAAAATAATTTTTCCAGCCTAAATAATAAAGTTTTAATTTTTGGATTTTTATCAAACATTTTAAATTAATAAATTTTACAAAATTTAACTTACATAAATTTGTACCTCCACAACTCATAAACTTTACAATTAGCAAAGAAAAATAAATTAAAATTATTTCTAAACGGAAGTTAAATGAAATAAATAAATCCAGTTGACTGATAACTGATAGCCTAAAGGTAAACAAGAGAACCCGAAGACACACATACGCAGGTAGAAACCCTTCCTAATATGATGACCTTGAGCCTGCTCCAACCTTCTCTCAATAAGATTTTCTTTAAAGAATAATTTTTTTTGCAAAAAATAAAAAATATTCATTTTTTAAAATTACATCCACTTCTTATTTTGCCAAGTACAAGTAAATATGATATTAAATAAAATTTCTAATATCAAAACGCTAAATAATAAAATTGTTAAATTAATAATTTTTGTACATAAATTCAACAAATAGAATTGTAACCCAAAAAATTGAATATTCAGCCTGAAGGGCCGAAGTCTCGTTATATCCGGCCCGGAGGACCAAACGTTCGTTATGTATGTGCCTGTCACCTCTGGTAGCTAAAAAGGCAATAACGAAGTAAGTGCTTAGGTTAGGAATAATTCTAAATAGAAAGGATAAGGAAATTGCTCACCTTACTTCTTCCTTTTGTTAGATTTCCCCCTTAGCCAAGTCTTTTTGAGTCTGCAGTGTCGCACAAAGGAATCACAGAGCCGGGACTGTAATGCGGCGGTAGCGATGTTTGACATTGGACTGGCCTATCAGTTGAATATAGGGAGCTGTCTAGTAGTGCTGTTTCTTCTTTTTGTCACCAGATAGCGGCAGCTCCCAGTAGTCAATTTAATTGAGCAATTAGGATAGGTAATGGAAGGTATATTTAATTTTAAGCGCGAACACTCATGAAATTGTTCTGTTGACAAAGATTTACAAATAACATTATTTCTTCTTATTCTACACTTACAAATAGAACAATACCAGAATACAATACAAATTAAATTATTGCCAGGTCTAGATACATCTGTAATAAATAATATTTACTTTGTAAAAATTTTAATTTTTCTTTATATTATTTAATATTTTATTAACAATTCACTTTTTTGATTTTGTACAACTTGACAAAGGATCTCACTAATGTGTTTGTTTTTTTATCCAACATTATGCTTGTAATTACTTTAACTGTCAGCAAAATTACTTTTTTTGTACTGTTTTTATTATTCATTTGCACTATTTTTTGCAGTCAACATTGTTTCATTAAACAACAAGTATAGAAGGCTATGTGATTTGGCCAAATTTTCATAATAAATTATGTAGAGTGTGGCAAAATAATCCCCTATTTTTTATTGTAAGAGGGCGAGCACATGGAATGGTAGGGGATTGGTTCGATGTGCACATATGATGGGGAAGTTTTCATAACAGTTGTGTTAGTTGTTAAAATTCAATGCATGGCCTGTTAGGAATTTTAAAAATGTTACTTTTAGTTATTAGTTTTAAATATTATAATGAGGTCATAGCTAAAGAATGAACACTATTGTCAAAGACACAGAAAAATTACGAAACTGCTGACATACTGCCTGTTGCAATAAGCAACAAGGTATGTAGAACAGTAGTTCAAATAAAAGCTTGGGGAAGAAGTAGGTCGGGGACAGTCGATTCTGAGGGGACCCAAAGGGCTCTACATCAGGACGCACTACAGGAGAACTTTCCAATCAGTTGGTGCTGGGAAATGATGAATTGGCAATCTATGTAAGTAGACACGGTTTGTGTACACTTCTTCCCCTTTTCACTTTTGGTTTAAATACAAGGGTTATTCGTAAAATAAGGTTCCCAAAAATTTTCCACATTGAAAAATATGTTTATTTGCATTGAATAATAAAGTTATGGAAAGCTTACACTTTTTTCTATTTCTCAACATAATCGCCGTTGATATATATGCATTTTGCCTACAGCGAACCATCTTTTGTATGCCTGAGTCAAAAAACTCTCCCATCGTGCCATGTAGGTAGCTTAAAACTTTTTCTTTCACCTCCTCTTCAGTACTGAAATGCGTCCCACCTAAGTGTTTCTTCAAATTAGGGAAGAGATTGTAATCACTTGGAGCTAAGTCTAGGCTGTAGGGTGGATGTGTGACAGTATTCCATCCAAATTGGTTGATGAGATCGTTTGTTACACAGGCAGTTCTTGATGGAAACAAACTCCCTTCGTGAGCATGCCTCTCCTATGGTTTTGAATTGCGCAGGAACGGTTCTTTAACGTCTCACAGTAGCATTAAGCATTGATTGTTGTGCTGATATGCATGAATTCAAACAACAATAACCCCTTCCTGTTTCAAAACAAGCTCGCCAGAAATAACTTTTTCTGGTAGACAGTGTTTGTTTGAAATGTGTCTGGATTTTTCTGCTGACATGATTGTTCTTTCGATTCCAGTGTCATGTAGTGTAACCAGGTCTCATCTCCAGTGACAATGGAATCAAAGAATTTCTCAGCATTGGTTTCGTAGGCTTGAAGAAATTTGCAGGCCGCATCAGTCCATTGCCATTTGTGGTCTGCTGTAAGCTGTCTTGGAACCCACTTTGCACAAACATAAAACATTTAGGGCTATATCCAAAATATAAAAACATTTAGGGCTATACCATAAATGCTCTGTCAAAATGTTATTAATGCAGGTCTTACTGACATCAGGGATCATCTCGGAGAGCTCCCGAACACAGTCATCCTTTAATCTTTTAGCATTGCTTCTTCCACTTTCACAATCGTTTTGTTCGAAACAGATGGCTATCTGGAACACTGTTCATCATGAACTGTGTTTCTATGATTCTATGGAGAATCTGTCTCTCCATCTTTGAATTCTCTGCACTATTTCCCACATGTTGTATGCTCATACATTTTTCTCCATAGACTTCACACAGTTGGGAATGAATGTCCACCGGTGCAGTGTTTTTTGCACACAAAAAACTAATCATAGATCGTAATTCGCACCTGGCGGGAGACAAAAGTGACAACTCCATTACTATCAGCTGCCAAACCAAGACTGAGCATCCAGACAGCTCACCAAGGTAGGGATTGGGAGAGGGGGAACCAAGCTGCAAGCCAAGGTCAGCAGATCCCGTGTAAACTTAAGTCCAGCATTCCTAGCGACTTTAGCACCTTGGTAAACTTACTTTACAGACAACCCTCATACATTGGGACATATTTCGGAGGAACATTTTGATAGAATAATGCAGTAGTTCTTGGGGTTCTTATCAACTGTACTTGTAGCCATGATGAGGTAAGAGTAATGTAGCGAAATTAAATATATTAAAGGGTTATTTGGACTATCGATAGTTAATTCTTTAAAGGGCCCGAGTTAGGAGAGATCCTGAACCCCTAACAAGAATTAGGATCATTGCATCTTTTTTCTGAAGACAGTTGCACAATCACTGTGAATTCTAAGCGCTAACATCACTATGATAAGTATTTTTGTCACTAATCTGAAGAATGTTTTCAGACAGCTGATTTAATTTTCCTGAGGTCACTTGTGGCCTGCTTGTTTTAACCCTTTGTAATTATTTATTGTGGTGTGAATTTAAGGCTAAATTGTAAAAATCTCTTTTTTAGAATTGTGTAAAATATCATGTAATGTATTTTATTTTAATATTATCATGACTTAGCTAAGCTAAATATGACTCATTACCCAAATTTTGAGAAATACTGGTATAAACAAATTACAATATTTTAGAGTCTGCCTTTGTATTTTTAATAATATTTTTCTATATTAATAATCTGGATGCATCAAATAAAATATTTTGAATTTTTATTGGTAATAGAAGAATCGGGTTGTCCCAAGTAGAGGGTGGAATAGGAGTTAAACCATATTTATAAGGTAAACTGCAAATAATGTCTAAGACTGTACCTGAAGGGTAATGTGACAAGATAAACTGGACTAAAAACATGCATATTCTTTAATGTAATTCTTGAGTCAATCAATAGTGAATAAATTTCAGAAAATGCATTTAATTAAAAGATACTACAACAATGTTTTTAAAAATAAATTTGAAATCAACTCAGTCTCCTCTGCTGTCTTACATCCAAATACCACCGACTTATTCATATTTCTAAAAAAAAGGTGAATATATAAAATCAAATCCAGCGTGTTTCCTCTTAGGTGTTCACCATTAAAATAAGCAGCCTTTTTTTACATAAAAAAAAATGTATTTTGTAAATGTTTCACTTTGGACAATGTAGTAACAAGTGAAAATATTCAGTTAAAAATAATATTTGTACTACACTAATAATAATACTTGTAAAAAAATTATACACAGCTCTCTCTCTCTCTCTCTCTCTCTATATATATATATATATATATATATATATATATATATATATATATAACTTATGGTATGGTTTTGAAGATGTCGCTTTAAAAAAAAACAACTTTTATTAATTATAAATAAGAATTTAATATACACTTAAAAACTTGTAATAATTATTTAAGTTCTCATATTCATTGAGATGTGAACTGAGTGAAACCTCGACTAACACTGAGCTTATGCTCCTCCGTCTCCACATACAATGAAAATGCTTAGAAACTACATAGTCATCACTAAATCTAGCAAATTATTGTCTATATAACTCCTCCACCCCTAAACAAAACTTCCGGGGGTGTTGATCAGCAGCTTCCCTCAAAGTTTTCCCAATTAGCTTCTTAGATGCTAAGTATAATAGTTACGAATTCTGATTCATACTTAGCTGGTAAAGAATATAACTTATAAATATTAAAATTACTTTTTTCAACATTAGGCAGTTAATAAATTAATGAATTTTCAATATCAGTTATTGTTTGTAACAACATTTTGTACAAAATATTTAATTGGTTTATTATATCTCTAAGCTTTTCTACTTCTATATAATTGTTTACTTCATCATTTACAAATTCTAATTTAGTTTTTAATTCTTTCTTGACTATTAGCATGGTAATTGCTACAATTTTTATGAAAATGATTCAACACATTATTGTAATAGACATCAATATTATTTAACTGTACAATGAAATCACTTAAACTAACATAGTGTACAAAAGTATGAAATGAAGACTTCAGTTTTCCTGGTCCTAAATATATTGGAATCATCCCTAAGTTTTTGGAGACATTCTTAAATTCTGCTGGGTCGGCAGTGGCTCTATCAAGGAAAGGGAGGAACCTGGAACAGGATTTAGGGCTGGCTTACTTTTTGTGTTTTTGAATTTCCTCGGTCTTTTAATTTTAGATAAATGAATTTTCTGCTTAGTATTATGGTGTCTTGGTTTTATTTCAGCTGTTTTCCTTTCTTGATTTATTGAAGACACCTCTTCTTTGTTAAATTTATATTTGGTTTTACTTTTTTTCTGCAAATTTTTTACATAAACATGTGTTGGGATTTCAGATAAAGGCTCTCTATTCTCATTCCTTTTAGTTTGAATGTTTTCTTTAGTCTTCTGGTTAGTTTCTCTTATATGTTTGTACAATTCTTTTTGTTTTCTCTTTGTGACATTACATAATCGTTAGTGACCTGATTTTCAATGTCAGTATTTAAAACGTGATTTGAGTCAATATGCCCATACAATACTTCAAATGATGTTAATTTTGTTACTGAATGGATGCTATTATTGTAAGAATTTTCTGCTTAGTATTATGGTGTCTTGGTTTTATTTCAGCTGTTTTCCTTTCTTGATTTATTGAAGACACCTCTTCTTTGTTAAATTTATATTTGGTTTTACTTTTTTTCTGCAAATTTTTACATAAACATGTGTTGGGATTTCAGATAAAGGCTCTACCAGAAGAGACAACACTCTATGATTGCATATTTTTCTTTCTTTGTAATATTATCGTTTTAAAATTATACCTGGTTATTTAAAAGCCTTATATGTTCAATTAGGGTGGAATGGAATCTTTCAATTAATCCATTAGAAGGTGGGTGTTGAGTACTTATAAAATGTATTTTAATTTTGTGTAATTCCAAGATTTCTTTAATTATTTTATTGTTAAATTCAGTTCCATTGTCAGAAACAATGGACTCAGGTACTCCATAATGTACAAAGTAGTCTAAGAGTTTATCAGCGACCTCGGTAGCATGTGCGCTTCCCACACAATACACTTGTGCGTAGCGAGAGAATCCGTCTATGATACTAAGAAATCTGTTTTTTTCTAATGAAATTCTATCTATGTGCATTGTTTGCAGTGGTCGTACTGGTGTAGGCGTGAGATTCATCTCGAGATTTAAAGGTACTCTATCGTACTTTGTCTTTAATCATATTTCACAAGAATTAATAAAGTTTTGAATATGTTCCTTTATATTGGGCCAAAGGAACATATTTACATAAGTTCCTTTTGTATGTCCTTTTAATTTGTTCATACGTTTCTTCTATGCCACGGTGATTGGTTTTGCTTAAGTGGTAGTTATTTATAATCTCTCGAATTTCTTCCTCATTGGTTTTATCTAGTAATTTAGAGTTCATTTAACTAATAAAAGTTGAGAGTGTTTGAAATGTTTACCTATACATGTTGCAAATTCCTCGAAATGTAATTTTCGAAATAAATATTGTATCTAACCTTGGGTACTAGGAATTCTTTTACAAAATTAATAATGTCGTTTTCTAGAATATTTCTTGATATTTCAACGATTAATCTCATTTTAGAGTTTCCAAATAATTTTAATATCTTTACTTTTTTTGGCTGATAGTCTACCTTGTACAAAAATATCTGGTTTTTTCCAAAATTCACAGGTTTGTCAGAAATTGGAATTTCCACTCGTGTATTCCCTTCATAAATGGAATGAACGGTTTGGTCGCTTTCTTCATTGATCTCTTGCTGATTGACCGCATTATCTCTTCCTCCAAATCAAAGTTTACTATCATCAACTGACTATCACCTAGTTCTGGAAAATACAATTGGGTTGACTCAGATGTAGTCTTCTATAATTCTTCGTCCACAGTATTTTGAGGGTCCGTTGTCACTTTTTCTGTGACATTCAGTTGAATTCTGGATAATGTGTCCGCGTTCTGGTTTAAATTACCTTTTTTATATTTTATTTCGTAGTTGTATTCTTCTAATTTTAATCTCCATCTTAAAAGTTTAGAATTCGGTTCCTTAACAGAGAACAACCATTGCAAAGGTTTGTTACCTGTATAAATTTTTAACGTTCTTCCAAATAAATATGGCCTTAAGTGTTTTGTCGCCCATACGATTGTAATTCCTTTTCAATTGCGGAATAGTTAGTCTCACTGTCATTAAGAGTTCAACTATGCTATGGGAAGGTCTTTTCCATTTTTACCTTGGCTTAAAATTGCTCCTATTGCAAAATTTCTAGCATCAGTGGTTAATATAAATTCCTTTTCGAAATCGGGGTATTGTAGAATTGGTTCGTTAGTCAATATATTTTTGCATTTTTCAAAAGCAATTCAAGTAGTCGGGGTTATTAGGGTTAATTTTGGTGTTTTTCTTTAAATAATTGGTAATTTAGTTATTTTTGCGAAATTTTTAATAAATTTTCGGTAATATCCAAGTAATTCGAGAAACCCCTTTATTTGTTTAGCTGTTTTTGGAAATGGGTAATTTTTTATAACTTTTATTTTTTCTGGGTTGGGTTTTACTCCATCTGTTGTTACTACGTGTCCTAAATAAGCAACTTCCTTTATTAAAAATTCCATTTTGTCTAATTGTATTTTGAAATTGAGCTCCCTTAATCTATGAAACACCTCTCTTTTGCGCGTGTTCTTGTAAGCTAGTTGAATATATGATAACGTCATCGAGATAGACTAGGTAAGTTTCGTTCTGGATTCCACGTAACACGTTGTTCATTATACGTTGAAATTTAGGTGGGCTGTTTTTCAGTCCAAACGGCATTCTCAGAAATTTATAGTGTCCAGTTTCGGTTGAAAAATCTGTCTTATCAATGCTGTTGGGATGCATTTCAACCTGATGAAAGCCTGATGCAAGATCCAGTGTTGTGAAATATTACGGTCTCCCCAATTTGTCCAATATGTCTGTTATATTAAGAAGTGGGAATTTGTCATTAATAGTTTTTGAATTTAGTCCTCGGAAATCAATTACTAGCCTAAACTTTTGTCTGTTAGAATCGTCTGCTTTTTTTTGGAACAATCCATACGGGTGAATTCTATGGTGAATGTGAAGGTCAAATTATTTCTTGGTGAAGCATTTCCTGGATTGGTTTATTTACCTCCTTACGATAAATTTCCAGGTATCAGTAGTTTCTTGTGTACATGGGTATTTCGTCCATTGTTCTGATTACATGCTTAATTTGGTTAGTGAACGTCAAATTATTATTTTCATGGTGGAATATGTCAGAATATTCAGAAATTAATTTTAGAATTTCTCTTTTTTCCTCAGTGTTCATATGATCTGTTCTAATTTTTTGTAAATGTAATTTATTATCTTTATAGTTTAACATGTTGAAATTTAGTGAATTCGTCTGATTATTACTTAATTTACAATTTTGAAAATTGCTTAGCAGTTCTACATCCATTGGTTCAACAATTAAACATCTATCAGATATTGTATTATTAATTACAGGGCAATAACTCTCCCCATTTTCTACTTTTACTATGCACTGCGGTATTTTTATCCCACCTTGCTGTCTGTGGGGTAATATTCCTTCTCCATTGTACATATTGTGAATTTTTATTTTTACCGTTTGTTTAGATCATGCTCTAATTACATAGCAAATGGTACCTTTTTCTTTTACTTCTTTATTATTATGAATATTATTTTTATTAGGCTCGTCTGTGTTAAAGAATTGCACAGGTATCGTCTTGTTACAAAATACTAATTTATTATTTATGAAATCTAAGGTAATTTTTAATTCCCTAATATTATCTAGTCCGAGTAACAAGTCAAAATCTTTGTGAAAATCAAATTAATAGAATTTTGAAATCTTCCTTCCTAAAATTGGTAATTTGCAGCTAAATTTTTCTTTCGAAATTCCATGTGCTGTGCTTGCTTCAAACGGTTCTTGTTTAATAATATTTTTTTAAATATTAAAACCAATAGATTTTTTAATAAATGATCTGGTACTTCCAGTATCAATTAATATTTTAAGATTAGGTTTTGGATCTGTTTTCATTTTCTTGTGTGAATCCGTATGCATTGTCTTCTTCAGTAAAATTATCGAAAGAGTCATAACCGTCTTGTGTTTCGCTATAATCTTCCATGAAGTTATTATAGTCAATTTCAGTTTGTTCAGCTAATGAAATATTCGGCACTTGCTGTATGATTTGGTCACTCGAACTGGTTTTATTTTCTCCATTAACCGACTCCATATTATCTGATACAGTCTATTTTGTCTGATCGGGTTTCCTGTTTGACGTGTAGATATACTCATCGGTGTGGGTTGATACGTTTGATTAGTTTTTTGTTGTGTATGTTTTCCGAAATGTTTCTGCTGTTGGTTACGGTTTACAAAATTTTGTCTGTTAAATCGATTAGGATTATTTTGTTTAAATTGTTTATTTTGATTTTGGAAAGATTGGTTATTAATCACAGGTTTACGAATTGGTAAATTTTGGGTTTTTGGTGGTATGTTTTGCCGATTATTTCGAAATAATTTATTATTTTTAAACTGAAAGTCGTTAGTCAACATATTTTAAAGCTTAATTATGTGTGCTAGGATTTTTGTGCGCATCAGTGATCCAAATGGTTTCTGAAAACCCCTTAATAACACTCTTAATGCTAATTTCTGAACATAGGCACACAAAATATCTTTTGTATAAGTTTTTTCTTTGTTTAAAAAGAAAGCTATCTGTAGTTTTAATAGTTTTTGAACTCTTTCGTAGAAATGAAAAGATGATTCATTATTTTTCTGCTTTAATTCTTGCCAATTCCAAATTAAAAGTAAAACAATTTTTTTTGTCTGAATAACTAGTTAGTTGGGTATTTTTAACATCATCCCAAGCATAAGTGTTTCAATTTACAATAATTTCTAAGGCCTGTCCCTTTAGTTTAGAAAGTATGGATGAAAACAAATATTCATTCTGAAAGCTTCCAGATTTTCAGTTACAAAGAATTTATTAATAATATAATCACAAATAGAAATGAACCTGTTGAGCATAGCGGGTTCACCACTATATTCAAGTATCATATCTAGGTATTCTCTTTTCAATGTTGGAGTATTCATTGTCATTATTAAATTCCTATTTATAACTTAAACTAAAATATGTAATATAAATCTTGACACTAAACAGAGTTTCAATAATACAAGCTAAATAACTTAAAATCAAAATATATTTATAGCAATTAAATTATGAAATTATTTAGTTTGAAAATTATGTACAAAATTAGTGTAATTTTTCACTTGAAAATATTTTACACTTTAATACGGCATATATTCTTTGTTGAATATTATAAACTTGTTTTATTTAAATAATTAGACCACCGTCTTAATTTATAGACTTCCTACTTACAATAGGATGTAGAACATTATGTTCATGGTGTAAGTAATCTTCGATCTTAAGCGATCCTTTTATTTCTTATTTCTTCCCTTAGGACCAACAACCGTGTCAGTTAGGTTATGGTGTATTTCTTTTTTAAAATAAAGGTTTTTTAACGCACCACCGTGTTAGTTAAGTTATGGAGTACTCTTTAAAAAAAATTAAGGTTTTTTTCTCTCTTCTTTTTCTTTCTTCCTTCTTCTCTCTTCTTTCTTCTTTGACACCGACGGACGTTGTATGCCTTAACTCTCCGGGTATCTTGCTCTGCCGAATTAATGTTCCCTTAATTCTGTAGAAGCCTTACTCTGGAAGGTCAATATATTCTTAATTTTCCAAAGCATGTTGTCCTGCCTCATTAACAGTTGATACCGAAAAGATCCTAATATTCACTTAAGAACTTTCAAGGGGGTCCTACCGACTGCACCACTTATGGTATGGTTTCGAGGATGGCGCTTTTTAAAAAAAAAACAACTTTTATTAATTACAGTAAGAATATAATATACACTTAAAAACTTATAATAATTATTTAAGTTCTCATATTCATTGAGATGTGAACTGAGTGAAACCTAAACTAACACTGAACTTATGCTCTTCCTTCTCTACATACAGTGTAAATGCTTACCATGCTAAAAAAAACAATGTCATCACTAAATCTAGCAAAGTCTACAATTATTGTCTATATAACTTTTATATATATATATATCGTCTGCATTAGCCCAAGTGTGCACAATAATCGGACGTTAAACACAATATATATATATATATATATATATATTATAATAAATTTAAAATATTATGAAATTTTACAGGCTGGAATACAGAAAACCATCACTTGCCTGTAGATGAGTGGAGAGGCACATGGAGCAACTTACAAAACAAAAAAGGACAATAAAATTGTTTGTAATAATTTTTTATTAGTCCTTATATCTTGTAAGTATAAATATCAGTTTATTTTATATTAGCACAATATACCCTTGGTTATTTAACCTATATGGGGAGAACCTATATTTTAGGTTTCTCATAATCAAGGGTTTTTTTCAAAAACACAGCAAACAGAAAAATACAGAAAAAATGGAAAAGAACCTTTAAAACATGAGCATAACAGAATCATTGAACAATGAAACAGGAATAATATTTTAATTATAAACTATGACTATTTTTTTTTATTTAATGCATTGAGTAAATTGGGCTATTTATGCTAGAATCTACTCATAAATGTTGGTACACATATGTCTAACTCAAGAAAAAAAGGTTGTGAATATTGAGGGGTTACTGTATTGTAGTTTTTGTCAGAATATAATATAATGCCAGAATAGTGTGTAAAGGGAATATTGTGCAGTAGTATGTATAACTACTTGTAATATGAAACATATGTTTCTCATAAACTTCAGTGTTACTTACCAAATAAAATAAAAAAATAAACTTAACATTTATTAATGTATTCAAATGTTCATTTCATATTTAAATGTAAGCCTATTATTTGAGAGTAGAATAAACAATCAAAATAAAGGTGCAGAGTGTTGATGGTTTAGACTTGTTGCTTATCTGCAGGATTTGTTTATGAAAGAACAGAGTATTTGTCATCAATTTTTGATGCATCTACAATTAGTCGAGTATTTATTACATGCAGATGTGAACCTACAGTGATTAATTTATAACACACTGTCAAGTGCAATAAGGAGCAAGCAGCCAAGTAATTTATTTATGAAGAAATCTTACTTTATTATTTAGGTAATAAAATTATTATACTTTATTAAAATTTATTGTACAGTTGTAAAACTTTGAAACATGCAACTTAAATGAATAATAAGCTTACTTTCAAGATGTCCAATCAAAGAACATCATTTACATAATTGTTGATTATGATGTATATATATCAAATAATCGGATTAGTTCATACTAATCAGATGTTATGTTTTTAAATATCACATATAGTCGCTAAGATGGTAATTCTAAGCACATGAAATTTTCTCTTTTAACTATTGAAACAAATGAAAATGTGGCAAACAAAACTATTCTCAACACTCATTTCCAAGTAAATAGAACCTCTGTGTCTCTTCATCCTTCCCAGAATTGTACAAGAACAATGCAGTTGTAATAGCTTTTATCAAGTTTATTTTACAGTACTGTATATTAGGAAGAAATAAATTATCACAGATACACAAAATCTATGATTGGTGAGTGATTTATTACTGTATGTAGTTTTTTAAAACCTAGCTTCTCAAATAATTTACAATAAATAAATTATATTCACAAATTATATTTATTTACTTCTATAGTTTTATTTAAATAACTTTAATTCAGTGTAATTCAAATTCTTTACAAATGCATTGTTGGAATTTTGTGTGTCGAACATCGTGCTGTTCGAGTTACAAATTTTTCAACTTTTCAAACACTGCTGTGAATACAAATTTTATTTTTAATAACTGGGTGTCCGTTCGTTGGTTTTTCTGAGGGTCTACTATGTATATATATATATATATATATATATATATATATATATATATATATATATTCATATTTTTATATTTGTATATATATATATATATATATATTCATATTTTTGTATATATATATATATATATATATATATATATATACATATAAGTTTTAATATTGGTATATATATATTAAAAATTGGCCTAAAACCAGTATCAATGAAAATTTGTTCACATATTACACTATGATCTGAGACTTGAGAGTCACAACAGTGGAAGTCAACTCCTTGAATGTATTAATTGTAAATATTTTTAAAGTACCTCTTCCAGTATGTCAAGCTATTCAACCTCTATACTATTTGTGACATATACCCACTTGCAAAAGAAGAATTACGACAGTTTACCTGCTATTGCTGACATTAAAAGCTGATCTGTCAGGAGTACTGAGGAATATGCTGTGTAAACTGTGCACAAGGTAAATAAAACAAAGACATTTGAGAGAAAATCCTTTGTAAACTTGGCATTTTATGTTATTCTTTCAATAAAACATTTTTTAACTTTAAAATGCATTTTTTACATCCCCGTATTTTATGATATGTTAGCTTTAATGAAAATGCATGTCTTAGCTTTCTTGGATCAAAAAAAGCTATATTTTAATAATTCCAACAAGAAAATTAAAAGAACTAGAACTGGTGCAAAATGTGACAGTGTACAGTTATTGTAAAGCTATAACATCGTTGGTTCTTGTTTGGAAGAAAAGGCTAAACACTATTTCAAATTACCTAAATTCCAAAAACAAGATGGAAAATTTTTTGTTTTGTGGATCGGGACACCAAATATGACGGTAGCCCATGCCAAGGACCCGCAGTATGAATCATGTATTCTGTTCTGCTCCTTTTTATATTCAGAACATGCAATCCCTAGTGTTATCACAATAACCAGTAACTGTTTTAATTTGAAAATACAGTTAACTCCTGATCATCTGCGAGTTTATTATCACAGCAACAAAAATAAAAATAAAAGCTTTTGTTGTACAATAAAACAAAAAGTTTACTTTATTTTTAAAACAAAAAAAAGTTTCAAATGTAGTACTATAGTGCCCTGACAGTAAAAGCAGTGAAATTTCCTTATTGAATAGGCCTTTGTGGTAGAAAGCGTGCTTTGCGAATATCCTGGTTAACTACCATAAAGTGACTACTGCTACAAAATTAACCAAAATTAGTTACAAAAGAGGATTTCCTTCATGTCTTCATGAAATGTACAGATGTCACTGTCAGGTTGTTTTGTTCATTTCTGATTAGTTGGAAATCCTCAAATGACTTTTAAAAGGATGTGAGATCCACCAACAGGACTCAAGGAAGAGATCACGTAGATTGATTATCCCAAATACGGGGGATAACTCTCAGCATGGGGAAAACCTGTATAAAATATTATGTTTGGAATCTCATGGCTTTCTGTTCTGACCTCGCTCTGTTTTGTCTGTCCATCTGTCTGGATTCTTCATTTATTAACATCTAAATGAAATAATCAAGTGTTGTGTTAATGGGATTTTCATATTAGTGAAATGCAAGTATAAAAATGCTCAGCGTCTGACTTAACTTGTGGCAAAATGGATTTACAATGTGAGTTGTAACGATAATTAAAAGATTGGTTAATAGGCATGTGACAAAAAATTGTCATATCATTAAGGGGAATCAATTTAAGAAAAATAACAATAAAAAATACAACCATAGTTTTTTTTTTTTCCAACTATTGTGCACACTTGGGCTAATGCAGACGATGGGATGATTTATAGTGTATGAAAATGCCAAGTCCTGACCGAGAATCGAACCCGGGTCCTCGAGTTGAAAGCCCAGTACGCTATCAACTAGACCACCATAGTAATAGGAACAAATTGAGTGTTTACTCGTGTCATAATCTTGGACATTTTGCAAAAGAAGATGTGAAGGAAATCCTCTTTTCTAACCAGTACAATTTTGGTTAATTTTGTAGCAGTGGTTACTTTATGGTAGTTGTCATAAACCACCATGGTAGTGGTCATATTCGCAAAACCACACTTTCTACCACAAAGGCCTATTCAATAAGGAAATTCCACTGCTTTTATTGTCCACTACATCTACCCTCCTTTTTTTAAAAAAGGAAGACATTTAGCACCTTTCTTTTTGTTTTAACTTATAAGGCTCAGTGTTTGACATAATTTTAACATTTAATATACTCAGCTTAACCAACAATTAATATATGCAATAATCACATTCAAATAATTAAACAATTACATCAAAAAGATAAACATAAAATCACAAAATAAAATCATTAAAATTTGTGTACTAAATCATTACCTCCAGAAGTTCTTATACTATTATATAAGTCAATAATGTAAACAATGTAAAATAATATTTTAGTTTGTTAGCACCGGTTAGCATGCTGCATATCTGAACTATGCACCTGAAGGTTCTTAGTTGAAGCCGCAGTTACTTCCCATTACTTTACCTTTACCATTAAAGCTGATCCCTTGTCCTCATTGGTCTAAGTGTCATAAAGTTAAGAAAAAAATATAGTAATTCTGTAAAATCTGAACATGTTATAGTGTATGTCCAGTGGCTCACCAAGGATTTCATCCAGGGGGAGGCCGAGGATTTGGAATGGCCCTTAGTAAATAAGCAGATTCAGGTACTTCTCAAAAAAAAAGAAGAAATATTAAATTGAGAAACAACTAGCTTTCAAACTATAAATAAGGAAAATTAAACTGTAACTTGTTGGTTTTGATAAACATTTTTATAATTAGGTTATGACCTATTATTCCCATCAGTGGTCTATCCACCCACCTCTTAAAGGCTACCATGGTTTCGAAACACTATCGTTTCATCTTCAGCCCGTGATACAAAATGTTAAATCCCTGTGTCGAGGTTGTCAGAAAGCAAACAAAACATTAAAAACATGCATCACAAACACTGAGCACAATTACACGATTAAAATATGTACGATGAAATTCGGCTTGGCCAAGCGACATGCGTGACTCGTACATCGTTACATTCCGGACTGCCAAAATGTAAAAAAAACATTTTTAGATTAATTTTGAGAAAGTATAAGTTTGGTGGGTGGTTCATAACAATACCATTGATATGAACAAAGAAAGCAAGCAGACCAACAAAAAGTCAGTATGAAGACTAAGTACAGACTAACAAGAACTGACATTATTGTTATTTGTTTGATTGGAAACAGAAAAAAGCATGACCCTTACTTTCTTGATTGCTGGGAGGCAGAAATAGATTTCCTACCTTTCTACTGCCTTATCAACATAAAAACAATGTAGGTATAAATAAATTATGAAGGCATATGTCAAGAAATAACACAGTAGCAACATAAGTACAGATCAACGTAAGTCGAAATAAGACTGTATAATGTAGGAGGTAATACAATGCTTGAAGACAATACAAAAGAGCTTTCATTAAAAGATGGGCTTATTTGCCAGTATTAAATTACAAGAAAAAATACTGTTGTTTGCATAACCGCAATTTTTAAAAAAAGATATTTGTTCCATCTAATTTATTTTATACTTTTTTTGCTTTCTATGTGAAGCTATAAGGCCTCCCCCATGTGTGTGCCACTGATTGTGTATAATAGGATTAAGTTTGCTGTCCATGATAAATAATCAGCATTAAATTCAGATATGTTTCACATGTCATATGTCAGATAGTCAAGCAGCCATTAAAGTGCTGAATTCTCCAACCATCAGCTTGGCAGTGGCCTAGGAACGCCTGAAAAGTTAAATAGGCTATGCCAGAGTAATAAGGTTACACTCCTCTGGGTACCTGACGGGAAGGGGAATCTACTCAACTTACAGGACCAGAACCATTTCATGAACTTAAAAGACAGTTACTTCAAGATAAAGCTTAAAGAGGAAAAAGAAACTAGGTCTCAACCCTGGGAAGATAAGAAGGCCAAGGAGCTCCTCGGGAACTTTGATAGGAGCTGAGCAAATATCTGTATCGGCTTCAGTAAAAATAAGCTAAGAAGGCTGACGGGTTTTCTTACAGGGCATGGTACTCTTAAGACATTTTACAAATCTTGGCTTAGTAGATCTAACTTGCAGATACTGCAGGAGGGAAAGGAAACTCCATAGTCACATGCTGGTAGGCTGTGAGGCAATTGCTGTGAGAAGAGTTAGTATTTTGGAAAGTTACCAGTTAGACATGAGGATTTGTCTACCTTGAATTCAAGTTACGTACCTTGAATCCTCTCCAATCCTGGACTTCATGAAGAGGGTGGGACTGGAGAAGATACAGTAAATGAAAATCACAGGAGTATAGGAAGAGGGCACAATAGGTCTACAAAGGTCACAGTGTGCTTGTTTGTAACCCCTAAATGTTCATTCATTCACGTATTGGAATGTAAACAGGTTAGTGATAGCTGAGGCAATAAGTAACAGTGTGCCAACATTGTTTTATTATTAGCTTGCTAAACACGCGAGTCATGCATATTAAGTACTGTAATCATTGTTTTTTTTATTTAAGCAGTTTATTATTATTTATTCTTCTTATAATTTGTAAAAGATGTTATAGCTTAAAAATACAATTTATACAGTGTTTGTTGTGACATGTTTTTTTTTTTACCACTGGATTTAGAAAAGTGAGAGTTGACTAAATATGTTGAAGAAACATTATGTAAAAGTTTTACTAAAAAGCTGCCTTCCGTTTTCATTGTTTCTGGTATTATAACTTTAAAAATTGTAAATTTATTTGTACAATAGAATAGTAAGTGAAGGTATTTTCTAGAATTCATCTCTTTTGTTTTGACTGGTTACTTTTTTTAGTTCAGTTCAATGTTTTAAATTAGTGTAAAAATACAGAATATAGACACCCATTGTTCTTTAAATTAAATATAGTATTTTATTACATTGACATAAACTCAAAGGTACCTATCCTTATTTCTTATAAGTATTCCCCCCATATTTTGTCTTAGTATTCTGTTCCTTATAATCACTTATCAAAAGTTTGTTTACGTCTGGGCTGCACTGATTTGGCTAAACAACGCAAAATCATGGAAGTGTCTCATCTCTAACCACCAGAGGACACAGGGACCTAGCAAAACCACTTTTCACATTATTCGCCCACAGTCAAATAAATAATTATTTTAATTATTGCAGATTCTTAAAAATGATAAAGGACACAGGGATCTAGCAAAACCACTGTTCACATTATTCGCCCACAGTCAAATAAATAATTATTTTAATTATTGCAGATTCTTAAAAATGATAAAAACCTATTATATTATATTATATGGTTGCCATTTACGGTAATACAAGCGATGTGAAAATAATTTTCACCCTTCCCCTCTCATAGTGATAGGATAATCAATCGAGTACTTGATCATTGTACACTATACGATTCTCCGAAATGAGTTATTTTCCCTGGATGCATTACAATACCGATTAATACAGTCTAATTCATTCATTCCTTCCCTCTCTTTCTACTCGATCTTAATGTTTATTATTTCAAACAAAGCATTTGTTTTAATTGAATTTTAAAACAAACACTGATTCTTTATAAGTACAGTGGTACCTCGCGATACGATCTTAATCCGTTCCTGGACCGGGATCGTATCGTAAAAAAATCGTATCTTGAAGATCGCTGATTTGCATCGCCTCCAATGCCTTCAAGTCGTCAGTGTTGAGCTCCTCCTTGTGCTCGTCGAGTAGGTTGTCAATGTCAGCCTCATCGACAACAAGCCCCAAAGACTTTGACAGAGAAATAATCTCCTCCAATGAAGCAGGATCATCCACAGCTTCTTCTTCAGTAGGGATTTCGGAATCCTCAGTCTCGTTCTGCAACCACAGCTGCCCAGAATTTCCTCCATGCTGAGTTCAAGGTGCGCCTTGAGACCTCACCCCATGCCTTTTCTATGATTTTTAAGCAATGGATAATGTCATAGTAACTCTTCCAAAACTCACGGAGTGTGAGTTGCGTGCTCTCTGTCATTTCGAAGCATTGTTTGAAAAGTTGCTTCGTGTAAAGCTTCTTAAAATTAGCAATGACTTGCTGGTCCATAGGCTGGAGGATGGAAGTTGTGTTCGGTGGCAGATAGAGCACTTTGATGAAGTCGAAGTCGGGATGTATGTTCTTCAAGGCCAGGAGGATGAGCAGGGGCATTGTCGAGCACAAGGAGGCATTTTAGAGGAAGACCATTCTCCTCTAAATATTTTTTCACTGCAGGTCCGAAGCAGCAATTAACCCACTCAACAAATAAAAGCCTTGTGATGTATAAAAGCTTGAATAGTGACGTATTGAGGCTTGCTTAGTGACGCGTGAGGTTTGCCCGTAGCGCGCCAACTTCAAAACAATTTCAAGCGGCAAGAGGTATTGGGATTGTATCACGAAAAACGTATCGTTTCACGAGCACGACTATTTGCGATATTCCACTTCGTATCTTGAACACATCGTATCGTGAACCCATCGTATCGCGAGGTTCTACTGTACCTTTACAGATTGTACCTTTACCATGAATCTTTTATAATTATCAGTTATAAATAATTATTCAATAATAATTGAAATAAATATTTAACATTTTCTTTTGTGAAATGTATTGTATATCTTTTCAACTAATGGTATCATGACTATTATATACATATCATTTTATTAATACAGTATTATTACAAATGGAATGAACAGTATATCAGGAAAAATTTAATAACTGTGTGTAGAATCAAAATAAAGATTTGAAAAATTTCAGTTATATTCAGGACATCGCGGATAACAATCACTGAAAAAGAGATTTTAACTCAAAAAATCTTGATCTAGTTTTAGTCAAAACAAAAGACTATGAAATTTTTTTTTTGTAACATATTATTCTTAAACAAATTGTATATAATTTTTTTTTTTAAGAATTAAATGTGTAATTGTTCAAGAAAAAAAACAATAAAGGCAATGGTGTAACTAAATTTATCACATTATTGTTTGTTTACTTGTAACAATGAATCAAATATGAGTTTATAATGAGAAAAATCCACTAGTAGTACCGAAGAGGCAATCAGACAGTTACACTAGAAGGTTTTAGGAAAACAACTGGTTAACGAATGTAGTGAGTGATCAAATGAGGGAATTGACAAGCTGGTGAAGGAAAGGGAGCAAGAGAGAGGCAACTATTACACAAAGAACGAAGATTGCGGGTTGCATCTTTTCATTTGCAGGAGTAAGCCAATTTTTTTAAAACATTCCCACGGCTAAACTATTTCGTCTAGAACAGATATTTTTTGGAAAATAACCTTCAAACCTATCTGCACCTATCTAGTTTAAATTTTAATTCAATAAAAAATTTATTTTTTATATTTTTTTTTAAAGTTTTTAAAAATGTCTGATATGACAAAATATGGGTAATTTAGGTATTGGGCATGTTTAGTAGTATATAACCCCAAAGTTTCGTTTAAACTGATTCTTCTGTTTACACATGGGTGTGGATTGACTAAAACACAAAAAAGGCCATTTAATAACCTCCAAAAAGCTTAATTTTTTTTTTATTTATGTGAAAATAACATGTCTCCAAACATGTGTGAGTTATTTTAAGCCAAAATATCCATAATTGTTTTTTTTTTTCATTGCACAACCTTAACTGCAATGGAGGTAGACGTAGTGTTCAGAAAATAGTATTTTTTTTGTATTCTACCCATAATGGTTACTCTTGTACTTTCAATTACTTACTAAAAAATATTTAAAAAGTTTTTTTTTCAATAATCAATTACTTGACCCCTGTACATAGTAGGTGAAGTTAAGTAAAAATATATAACAATCATTAGCCAAATGTTTTTAAACCTTTTATTTCACTTATATTATATCCACCAAGTAGTCCAATCACTCAATATGATCATAGTTCAATTAAACAAACATGAAACCAATATTCTGTTGAAAAAATTAATATTTTACACCATAATTTTAAAAAAATGATTTTTTTACTTTTTAAAATATTTTTTAAATATTTAAATATACTTTTTTAAATATACTTTGTGGAGAAAATATTGTTTATTTTCTCCCACAAAGAAGGTTAAAAGAGATCAATAAACTGATATAAAAAAATTTCCTTGTGGACTTTGTTGTACATTTATAATAGCACTTAATACATAAACCATTGACCAGAGATTTGAGAATCAAGAAAATCTCTGGTGTAGCTAAAAGACAATTATTTAGACTCAAAAGAGCTAGAGCACATAAGACTAGATTGCTAGAGCACATAGGAAGAATTAATTACTCAACTGTTTCAAAAAAATAGCCTTTGTATTTAAAATATTATTTCATAAACAAATTTATATACAAATATCTATTAAACTAATTAACTAAAAATATTTAGATTTTGGCAGTTTTATAAATACATTTTTGAACTTTTTATTAATTACACAAATATATGGACCTATTACAAATAAAATACACAATTTTTAACAAAATAAAGAAAAATCAATTCTAAATTTCATTTATAAATAATGAATAAAGTAATTGGAGTGACAGTCTTAAAATAGTTTTTATAAATTTTATGTGTGATGACACAAAATAATTTTATATTTATAGTCATTATGTTGAACAAGCAAATATAATATGAACACAAAACATTCAATCAGTATTTTTACTGAGACAAAAAAAATCAGAGAGCTATAAGTTACAATATGCAAGATAAATTTTGCTATGCTGATTATGATAAAGCTGTTTATAATTGGCTTAGTAAAATAGAATTTAAAAACTAAAGAACTACTAACAAAAAAGATAGTGAAGAGAAGTCGCACTACAATCATTCCTCATTTTGCAAGTAAATTAGAAAAAATGTGAATTATTTAATTGTAGACACAAATGTTTAAAATGCAGTCATGAGACTTATCTCTTGTATTGTTGATATAAATTAAATAAAAAATATAAAGTTCAAATTGGACCAATGTACAGGCATTCTATGCCCCCAGTATGTCCTCCTTGTGTAATTAAAATGTTTGTGTGAAGGAAAATTTGGCAATAATTAATAATAATTGACTTACTACATTATTTAATAGTTCATAGTGAATTGTTTTCCTTCTTCTAATGTACTGTATATAATATTAAATGTTAAAATATGGTGTAACTGAAAACATTTTTTTAATATAATATCACAGTGAAAGTCACTTTAAATAATGCACATAGTCATAAGTAGTTTAATAAATTAAAATTACTTACCACTGTATGTAAAAACTTATAAAATTACTTTAACAATAAAGAAGTATGAAAGTACAGCACAAATTAAAAAATTAATCTTATGAGAAACAATTTAAAACTGTAGTTTAGTTTAAAGAGTTTTATACAGTACAAAAACAGTTTACATCTATGAAGTGACTGATGCAGGATCTCAAGACAAAATACTGATCCTTAAGTAAGCTTGATGCTCTAAAAATAGAAAAACAATGGAGAAAGGTATGTTTAATCAACAATTTGGACTTGCTCATTCAAGCTTTTTTGGCCCTTGGTGATGTGGGGGTCTTCCAGTGCATGGATTGTCATTTAGTTTCAGGGTAATACTAAAACACCACATTTCATCACATGTGATGACTTTTTCAATCAGTTCATGACCTTCAGTGAAGCGTTCCATGATGTCAGCAAATATTCTTCCTGTTCATTTTTGTTTGCATGTCAGATTTTTTCGTACCAGTTTTGTGCAAATTTTCATCATATGCAAATCCTGGATTAAAATTTGTCCACAAAGAAAGGCTACTGTCCACAAACAACAAGGCCTTAGAAGGCACAATGTACAATGGTTTACACTGCACGTTCTCTCCTAAACAGAAGCTGAAATCACAGCTAATTGAGGCCCATTATTTGTAAAACAGCCTTTGAATTTAATGCAGCAAAATATTTCAAAGCTAGTTTTGGCTGGCATAAGAACTTCAAATTTAAACACAGTGTTATGCAACGGAGAGAAAACTTTCCTCAGATTTAGCTGCTACTAAGTGTTTTTAAAGAAAAATTTGTTAAGGAAGCATTTGGACAATTTCTTCAAGGGATGATGTATACAATGCCGATGAGACTGAGATAATTTGGCAAGCCTTTGGTATTAAGACGTGAACAATCTTCCTTCAGGTTTAAAATTAACACAGAGAATTGCAGCAATAGTAGGAGTCTTATGTACTACTACCAGTGGGGAGCACAAGATAAAATTGTTAGTGATTGGGAAGAGCAAAAAACCACATCATATTGCTTTAAAACAGTGCAAACACTTCCTGTTTTATAAAGTGCTTGAATAACTTAATTTTTCTTGATTGTTAAGTTATTTTAAGGATTTTAAAAATGAATAATTTATTTTTATTTATCCTATTATACAAATTATTTACCCTCAGTCTTACAAAATTCTGTGAGGAGAAAAAAGGGTAGTTCTGTGCTTTTCATTAACAATGCACCCACACATCCATCTCTCAAAATATTAAATGAAATTGTATGAACTGTGTAAATCCCATCCAAAATTAACATTGTATGAATAACATGATTCAAACGTTTGAATGATAGCACCTTCTATTTCATACAAAACTTTTTAAAAAGACTTGCACAAATCCAATAATTTAAACAGTCTTTACCTCTTAAGTTACGGTATTTCTTAAAAAAACCATGCACTCTATTCAGAAGTAATTTAGAACTGTTTTAAGATTCACATTCAAAATAATTCTTCTATGTTATATAGAAACTACTTGATGTTTCGGAATTTTGGCAAAACATTCACCAAAATGAATATATTTGGTTTCATTATGAATTCATATGTTTAATCAAACACAAAGGTGTGAAATGATAACCTTTATCAACGAAGAAAACTATATCTATTTTTTTTTTTTATCTGAGAGCACTTACTTGTAGTGTTTAGTGTTTTTCTAAACATATATTTAAGTCTATTGCTTTTGCTCTGAACTATATTATTTTTCTTTTAATTGTAATCTAATCAAGAAAGTACAATTTGTTTATGTAACAAAACAAAAACTAATTAATTAACACAAACGGGTTGTAGATACTCATGAAAACAGTTAATTTTGTTTTAATAACTATCTTTAAAAACAAAGGCATTACTTCATATTAATGTTTCAAAATTAATATTATATTTTACCTGGATCTTCTTTCAATGTAACAGTTCTATTAAAAATCAACTTATCAAAAGCAGAATCTGGATCAACAGCGAAAAACCCTATCCTTTCAAACTGAAATGTATCAAATGGTTTTGCAATATTCAACGACTTATCTGCCAATGCAGTTTCTTCTTGAAGAGAATTCAAATTTACATCTGAAAGAAAGCCATCAGGAACAGCTTCTGCATCTTCAGGATTTTTATGCTTAAATAACCTATCATATAAACGTACTTGGATTGTAATTGGATCTGATACCCACTGAATAAAAGCTTTTGGTTTGTTTGTTGTTGAAACTGGTTCTGCTTTTACTTTCACTTCTATCACAGAACCACTTGTATTTCTTACAACATCTGTTACTTTGATTACCAAGCCAGCATGTTTCAATCCTACAGTCTGTGTTAATGATAAACGTTTATATCCTTTTTCTGGACTTTCTTTAAAATCTGAACTATCAATATACAATACAGTATTTAATTGTACAGTATGAGATGATTTTGATGGATCATTAGGAAAATCTGGTACAGTTATTTCTGATTTAACAACTCCATTTAAAACTGTTACTTTTAATGGACTGAACACAACCATAACTCTTGATGCAGTATCATTAAGTACATCTCTTACAGAAGCTTCCAGCATCATAGGATCGACAATTGACTGGGCTCCAGTTACTCCCATTTTAGCACAGAAACTATTTATTGCATCAGGCGGAAACCCACGTCGTTTTAATGCTGAAAGCGTAAACAATCTTGGATCATCCCAATCCTTAACTATACCTTCTGAAATAAGTTTGGCAATTTTTCTTTTTGATACCACTGTGTAGTTCATATTGAGCCTTCCATATTCCCATTGCACAGGACAATAAATATCCAACGCATTGCACAACCAATAGTATGATGATCTTCGGTTTTGAAATTCTTTAGTGCATAAAGAATGAGTAATGTGTTCAATTGAATCACACAAACAATGTGTATAGTCATAAGTTGGATAAATACACCATTTGTCTGCTGTATACGATGATGAGGAAGGAATTTTATTCGATATGCAACTGGATCTTGTTTGCCTTCTTCTAAAGTGATTTTCAATCGTAATGTAGCTTTACCTTCATCAATCTTTCCACACTTCATGTCATCAAAGAGTTGAAGACTTTCTTCAATAGGGCGATCTCTCCATGGTGAAGGAAGAGGATTAAATCCTTTCATATCTTCTGATTTTTGATGACAAACATAAGCCAAACCTTTTTTGATTAGAACAATTGCCCATTCATATAACTGATCAAAATAATCGGATGAATGAGTTATTTTATATGGTTTATATCCTAGCCATTTTACCATATCATGAATTCCAATAAAAAACTGTTCCTCTTCTTTTTCAGGATTTGTATCATCATAACGTAGGAAACAAATACCATTCTTTGCAGCAGCATAACCAAAATTAATATTTATAGCTTTAGCATGACCAATATGTAAAATTCCATTTGGTTCGGGAGGAAACCTTGTACGAACTTGACCATTTGTAAGTTTATTATGTTCTTCCAGTAACTCCATTGTATTTGGTGTTATTACATAGCCATCTGTCTTATAGTTTTCACCAGGATTATGAAAATTAATTTTATTCATAACTTCAATTATAGTTAAAGGTTTATCACTTTCACTTCCATTCAGTTCAGGTCTTGCATTATTTTTGATATTATCTTTCTTTGCCTCCTTACTTTTTGGTATTTCTGTAGATTTAACAGCTCTTGTAGATTTCTTTGATACTGGTAATAAATCTTCTTCTGTTTTAGGTCCTAAAAGGTCTAAAATTTGTAAATCAACTTCACTTTTTACCATTTTACCATCAGCCCACTTTAATTTTGTATTTACATCTTGCATAATTATTCCAGTGTTAAACCGATAACGTTTTGCTAATATTTCACTCTTGTACTTTTTTATAATTTCTTCTACATTAGATTCTATTTGTTCAGGTGTTATAACTATGCCAACACCACTACTGTCTTCTAATTCCTTTATATTAACATCATTGTTGGTATTTTCTAACAAATACTTTAAAGCTGCTTCTAGCCTTTGTTGAGTATTTAACTTGTTTGAAGAAATGTATTTTACTAATAAAGGGATATGATGTGTAATTTGAGATTTTATTTTGGAAGCAAGATGGTATAATAATATTCCAATTTCAGAATTAATTTCACCTAATTTATTTGCTTCATCTATTGCTGTTTTTAAATTTTTTGAAACTGTTTCATTTTTGAGGGTTTCTATTGCTTTCGTCTCTTTTAAACCAATTGAAACAAAAAGTTGAAGCAATTCTGTCATGTTTGTTTGTATTTATGTAAAACACAATTACTTTGTAAAATCACTTTTTTAGATTAGTCCTTCAAATTTTATATTGCTGAGAAATAAATACTTCAAGTAAAATAAATCACATCTGAAACAAACAAAAAAAGCAATATTTATTAGCTAAACAATTGAGCATATTGGATTGTTTCAAAGTAATATTATAAGAGGTACAAGAATAATATCAGTTTTGAAGTAAAGATGTTTATTTAAAAAGTTTTGCTGAGCATGTGTGTGTGTGTGTGTGTGTGTGTGTGTGTGTGTGTGTGTGTGTGTGTGTGTGTGTGTGTGTGTGTGTGTGTGTGTGTGTTATAAATACATATTTATAAATAAATATAATATATTTCATTTACAAGCTGAAGTAGACTAGACTACTAAAGCTGAAGAAGCTACACAACCATAGCATGTTAGATAACATTATCTAATCTGCAATAACTGGTTTACACTATTAACAAATTTAGAATATAAAAACAATAAGAGTTCCATTAACTGTAACCAGAAAAGAAGTGTTATAAAAATTACATATATTGTAGCCTAACAGCCTATATATTTAAAATTTCATAAGGAGTAAAATTTCATTTGCACCATACAAATGAAAAACAATGAAATAGGACTATAAAAAATTTGTACACAAATTTGTAAAGGAAAGAAACATAGCACTCAATATTTTTATTTTCTCTGTATTTATACCCTTGTACAGGTTATTTACCTCAACAAGTTTAGTCAATGACTGGACTTTTTACATACAAACTCCCTGCAAAAAACTCAAAAACTGCTCTGCACTAATCCATTTAGCACCTTCAGTTTTTAACAAAAAAGTAAGCATATATAACAATTTATGAAGAAAGCGTTCACTGATATATTTTGCTTTCCTAAATTAATTTAATAAAAAGTTACAAGCCATTAAAGTTTACAAAATTTGAAGTGATGTAAATAAAAAAAAATTCTACTTATAAACAAATTAAAAAGCAATGATACACCAAAATTGACTTAACTTTTAAGTTAAAACTAATTTTAAAATTACAACACAATGTTTGTAACCAGAATATGCTATCACGCAAAGGGTTACACTATGTTTGTGAATATGGTATTTTTGATGAACCTAGTGAGCTGAAGGTAACTACTTGTTTGCAGATTAATATAACATTTTCATTCATCTGTTACCAATTATTTCATTAACATATGTAACATAAGTTATTTTTATTTAATTTGACATGAAAATTGAAGAAATTGAATAAACTTCTCCCACAATGGACGACTGCAAGTCATAAAATAAATAAACAAAGAGAAGTCTTTGTTACTTCTCCTCATTTACTTGAGTCTTCTAATGGACTATAATCTTAAATGGAATTTACATATTTAACATGCTGTTAATAATCCAGTATTTTTTTATTTTTAGCTTATAAGCTGAAGCATCTACCTAATAAAGTACTTGTAACTACATACTTTGCATTTGTTTACAGTTTAATCAAGTATGCTTTAATTATAAGGGGTGGTGCATATAATACTGACTTCAAACCACTGATATTGACACAGAATAAATTTATTAACTTATTGGGCTCCAACTCTATTCCCACCTATGAACAACTTTATATAACAAATTGTTTAAATTATCATTATTCTTATCTAAGCTCTTTATATACAAACTCTATTAGTGTGACGCGTGGTAAGGATATCAGAATACCACTTTATACTAAAGCAATAGTAAAAAGAACAGCATTTATACTGCCATAAAATATTTTAATCAACTGCCTGCTCATCTAAAGAATTTGTCTGTTTCTTCTAAAACAAGGAAAAACGTTAAAATATATATTTTTTAAATTTAATATTTTATATATTTAATATAATATATATATATTTAATATTTAAATATTTTATATAAAAGAATCTTATAGTTAACTTTATGAGATATTTATAACTTTTGATAAATGATAATGTTAACTTTTTATATAAGTGCATTTATTTCCAATGTCTCTATATAATTTTTATTGTAATAAAAATAATTCTTTTGTTTGCACTACGGAGCAAAATTATCCCTTTTGTTTTCTAGTTTTTAAGTATTAGTTTATAAGTTTTAGCTCCCGATCACAGAGAGGTATGCCTCTATCTTTCGGAATACATTGTATCTCCTAGGAGTAATGAAGCTAAATAAATCTAATTGAAAATAGTCACAAAGCAGTACTTATTATTCTAATATGATGTTGGTATATTTGCGACTGGAAGATAACAAATAAGCCAATATACACACCGATCTTGAAAACTATTTGCACAAGTGACAAGCAAGGGGACATTTGCCAAATCCTTACTCTTGGTTATGCACACCAACAAGTATTTGTTTTAATATCATTAATTTTCATGAGTAGTTAACTACTTAATTTATTAAATTATTTCTATTTATTTATTTTTTGTCAAAAAATTAACCAAACTAATAAAAAATATTCAATCAAATAAGCTGATGCAAGATAAACCAAGACGGTGAATGATTACTGTCAGGATAAGACTAGAGGAAGGGATATTACAACCCCAGGCACTGTGATCGACTGACCTACTGTGCAACTAAACCTCTTAAAAATATTTAGTTTAGCAGACTGGTGCCCTTTAGCACATAATCATAAATTATGTGATCTATAGTTTCCTCTTCCTTCCTGCACAACCTACACACGGTTTCTCTATGGTACATACCTATTCTGTTCATGTGCACCCTCAGACCATAGTGCCCTGTAATGAGCCCTATGATCCTCCTGAATTGTGCTCTGCCCAGGACATCTGCTGCCCCTTTGAGTCCTACACAAGGAACTTTGCTTAAGAGACGTTTACTATGGGAATGCCCATGAAGGTTATCCCATCTCACCTGGTGTTGATTAGTAATCCACCTATTAATATCAGACCTGGCCAATGATAGAGAGATCCCTAAAGCCGGCTCAGTTCCGATAAACTGAAATGCAGATCCAAGTCCAGCTAGTTGGTCTGCCTCCTCATTACCCTCAATTCTCCTATGCTCCGGAACCCAATGAAGAGTTACCTGGTTGCCCAAAGCATCGAGGTTACAATGGCAGGGGTAACCCAAGGTTGCTGCTCATGGAATATTCCACTTATTTACATTTAAAAATGAGGTTTAGGAGTTGGAGCGATGGCCATGCAGTTAAATATCTGCTCACTGCTGATATGTACAGAAGCACATCTGTGCTCAAGACCAATGTAACTGTAAGCATAATAATAATTTGTATTCCAAAAGCTGCATCCTGCTCACAACAGCAATGCAATACACTGAAAGAGCCAATGTAGTAAGAATCTACTGGATACAAGCAACAAAACCCTGTTATAAATAACTCTGATGAACTCACATCTTGTAATTTTAGAAGTGGCATCCCCAAGGTGACCAATGCTGAATTTGTCTTTCTTCATCTTGTCTTGAATCAGATTCCTTTTCTTTTTAGTTTCCTACCGGGTCTCTCTTGACCATTCTTTTCCTGACCCTAACACTCTTAAGAGTATTACTATATCCCAGTTACTTTCTTACAAATAATTTCACACCAAATATGAAAATGTGTGAGGAGTACCCCAGGAGTCAAGCCTTTAAAGGTAAATCTCATCACTGTTCCAATCGGGTGAAAGCCCTAGTGGCTGGTGCCAATCTCAAGGATTCTGAGGGAAACTAATTATACAGCAACGTAAATCCTGAGACGTAGTCAGCAGGCAAAAGAACAGCTACAAAAGGAAGTCAACTTGTTTATTAAAAACATTCAGTATTCAGCATGGAACAACACACTACATAAAATGAAACAATTAATGAAAAGTACTCAAATACACCATTTGAAGTTCGACCATAGTGAGTGAAAAAACAGAAAGCTCAAAAAAAATTAGCAAAGAAGTCGCTTTCCTCAAGATAAAAAGGTGGTGAATCGAATTCGTAACAATCTAAAAGAGGTTCTTCATAAAAAATATATATATATATATATATATATATATATATATATATATATATATATATATATATATATATATAACCCCCTTATGAACACACACACACATACACCCTACTTTTTTGGGTGGAAGGGTTGTTTTTTATGTTTTCACCCTGTTATTCAATGTTTATTAATTAAATCTTTCGTCAACATTGATGCTATGGCTGTAGGAGACACTGTAGCAAATGTATCTACTAAGCTTCAGAAAACCATAGCCACCAGTATGGAAAAAATGTGGTATATTAAGCTGAATTAGTCCAAATCTAGCCATGTCAATTTTACAAACAAAAAAGCAACAATGCTATCCATATTAATCAGCTTTCATCTCAAGTAATTCAATTTAGATTAGAGGAAAAAACTTAAGAATGACACTTGACACTCTATTGTGACATCATTGCCGTGGAACATACTAGATTTACTATACCAAGGTCACCTACCGAGGTAATACGTTCATACAAAACAATGTTAGGTTTTACAGTATTTTTGCTTAAAAAAACTTTTTACTATTTTTATTATTAATTATATGAATTTAATTAATCATTTTTGCAATGAAAAACATGTTAGCTATTTTCACACAGCAGTAAATTTTAGGTTATGTGGGTCACTTTAATTTTAATTTTTTCCAAACTTTTCGTAGTTTTTGCACTTTAATATTTTGCATTAATACTATTAGGTATGAAACAGTTTCATTGCAAAAATTACAAAAATAGCCAAGTTCTGAAAAGTCATATTTACTACATATTAGTTAAGAAGGTTGCTGTAACTAATTTACTCTTTAATTAGGTGTTACGTCTAGAATTATGGTATTTCTTAATTTCAGGGACTTATACTAGTATGATTTAAAACTGTTTTGTTTTATTATGTACTGTACTACTGAATTAAAAGATATTCACCAGTGGAAGATCAAATTTAATTATAAGTTCAAATTTTAAGCCACTTTTTAAGGAGCTACATTGTGACGTAATTGCTGTTTATCAACATGAGATATATTTTTACCAATATATCTGCATGAAGAATGCTAGACATACTACACTAGATTACTACAGCAACATCGCCAATGATATAAACATGTTCATACATGTTTTCTCATTATAACCTGTCGAGTTAGGTAACAAAAACATCCAACAAGTAAGTCGAGTTAGTTTCTTAGTTTTTTTTTAAGTTTACCCAACAATTGAGTCAAGTTCTTAGTTATATTTTTTTAAAAAGTTTATAATCTTTTCATTAAAAATAACATATTTAATTAATGGCTTTCATGATGAAAAGCATATTACTTTCACACACTAGTCATTTTGAGGTTATGTTTGTCATTTTTATATTTTTCTAACTGCCCCTTGTTGCCACACTTTTATATTTTAGATTCTTAATATTGGGCACATAACAAAGCATTCTGGCGTAAAATTACCAAAATTGACATAAATCGAAAAAATGAAATTTTACCACAATTACTTCAATTATTGTGGTATTATTCAACGTTATTATTCATTCCAAGATTTCATTTGGTAAATACAATCCTGCTCTTCGAAATGTTTGTCCCTGCGACTTGTTTATAGTGATAGTAAACGCAATTTTAATAGGTCTTCTAATCACTTGAAAAGGCATGTTTGATAACCTCTAACTGTATTTTGACATCTTATTGTGTTTCGTATTTTATGTTGTCCGTATTAAAAATAGATAAATGCACGATGGAAGGAGAAATCACATATATTTGCGGGAAAAAAGTGTCCAAAACATGTGTTTGCTATTCGAAATACTTGTCCCGGCTTGTATGACGGGCAGGGACAGGGGATTGTCAATAGAGCCACATAACCTATAACTTTAATGACTTTTAAGTAAATATTGAAATTGTTCTAAGCACGTTATTCATTCACGTTATTATTCAATAATAAAAATTAATTTTTTATTTGGTATATATAGTTTAGTTCTGAAACAGGCCCATGCCATGAGGTCTCAATATACACAATTACCCAGTGCTTAATGTCAACGTGGGCACTTGAAATCATAATCACCTTATTGAAATAAATTCACTGATAGTGCATTTCTTAATTATTAGTCTAACTACACAACAGTGCAAGCATAATTTCAACTACATACTAGTGAATTGACGTGAAAGCAAGATTTTAAAATTTAACTAACTTAGTGCCTCTTAAAAACTAACCTCAAACATAAAATTACTAAAAACAACTGCTACTGTAAAATATACTTACCGCTGTAACAAAATATATCGAGGCAGCGTAACTGTACACACGAGTATAGTAACAATATTAAACAACTTATTGTAATTTCATCACCACTTGTAATTTTAACTCACTCAAACCACTCGTCAGTTGCCAGGTCAAAAAATTATCTTCCCCACTCAGCAGTCTGCACCTCAAAATTTCTCCACTTTAGCATAAATTTCTCCACTCATATCTCCTGTTATAGGTCAGCCGCTTAGAAAACGGCCGCCTAAAGCACTAGTGGGGCAGAGTGAGAGAGAAAATGTGCAAAACAAAGCTCGAATTTCTACTCTCTTACCACAGCTCCCTCATTTTTCTTTACTATTGTTTAGTAGTAACAGTTTTTAAACTCAGATTGCCCGACTCTGTGTCATTGGACTGTCAGAGGGAACTTGAGGAGAACTCTCCTATATGCGCGAGAAATTCTCGCGCAGGCCGTTTATTAAGTGGTTCGACTATACATTCAACTATAACATGATAAATAAGCCAGCCGCTTAGAAAACGGCTGCTAAGAACATCAGTGGGAAAAAGAGAAAAAATATATGCAAGTAAGAGGTCGGTTTTGGACCTACTCTCTCACCATAGCTCCCTACTTTTCCTTCACTATCGCTAATTTTAATCCAGCCACTTAATATTGGTACAGCGAGAATTTTTCGTGCATGTTGGAGAATTCTTCTCCAACTCCCTCTAACAGTCCCATAACAAAGCCTGCCTATCTGAGTCTACAAACTGTTACTACTCATCGACAGTGTAATGAAAGGAAGGAACTGTGTTGAAAGAGTGAGGGAATTAACCTCTCACACGCATATTTTTACTGTCGGTCCCACTGGTGTTCTTAGCAGGCAGTTTTCTAAGTGGCTGACCTATAGTAACAGTTTGTAGACTCAAATTGGCAGTTGGAGGAAGCTGGCGGGGAATTCTCTTGGATGCTTGAGAAATTCTCGCGCTAGCCGTTTACTAAGTGGTTGGACTCTATATGTAATGATTGCAAATATGAAATACTGTAGACCTATAACTAACTTGTATTGTAATCTTATTTCCGCAATCAGACTAAAAGATAAAATTAAAAATAAATTTATTTTATTTATTATATTCACTTGTTAATCTCAATACAAATAATAAAAAAAAAAAAAACAGGTACATTGCACTGATTAATTATAGTGAACAAACCTGCGCTGTTCATATTAATTTTACTGTACTATCTTAATATTGTTTACTTCCGAAAAATATATACTTTTATACAAAGCATAAAAAAAATAGTCCAATAATTACTTACACTTTTATTTTGAATTTATTTACATTATCCTTAATAATGAAGGGGTCTTTAATTATGTATAAATGTTATTATTGTAACTGGCCAACATCACAGAACTTGTTTTAAAATTACGTTTAACAATTTTGTTGTTGTTGTAAATAATAATAGTAGACCGGTTACTAAGTGGCTGGACTATTGGAAATGTTTTCAAACACTTGGAAAATTCTATAATGCATTTAGGGAATTTCATAAAAGTATATTGGCAACATTGACGAATTTGCTCTTGTCACAGATTATAGGCACTTGTTACAATATTATTTCCATCTATCTCTGGTGCCTAATAGGAGTACCACTAAACAATTGTGTTAATGTGTTATTGTTAGTAAATATACTGGTTACGGATATTGGTGGAGTCTAGTTTTTAATTTAAAACTTGCTGATTAATGATGCAAATTTTATAAAAAAGATAATTTAAACGCTATTTACATTTAAATTATTATTTTATGATTTCTGGAAAATGTCAAGTTCAGTTGATGAACTCGGTGAGTGTTTTTATATTTTTATTTAAAACTTTCTGTGCATGTTTTTAGGTTATTTTATAGAAAATAATTGTGATGCAGAACTGGAAATTTAAATTCACGTTTATTTCAGCTTTGTGATTATTATTTCAACTTAGCAATTATTTTTAACAATCAGTTGTATTCCGTAAATTAATATCTAAGTAAAAATACACTAAGAGAAATGTTTTTGTAAGTTTTGGTGACTTTTGCACCAGAACACTGTGATGAATGGCCAGTATTAATAATCCAAAGTCTAAAATTGCGGAAACAACGAGAGACTAAAATGGAAAATAAAAATGACAAACATAACCTTAAAATGATTAGCATGCGAAAGTTTGTTTTTCATTGCAGAATCAATAGAAAAATTTTTGTTTTTAAAAAAATATGTAAGAACATTCTAACAACTTTCTAACATGGTTGTTGGTTGAAAAAATCTAACTGGTACAGATGTGTGTGTAAAAACAACACAGTTTTGTATATAACTAATACTGATAGCGTAAGGTTACTAACATACTTCTAACTTTCAGGAATTTTTGGAGAAGTCATGATTTTAACGATTTTCTTGGTTGCATTATGTGTTATTTCATTGAGAGATATTAAGGCGCGAAAGATTTAAATTTATTATAATAAATGTATAATAAAGTACGATTTTTAGCTATTTATTACTAACCTGTATTTCTAACCTATATTCTGATGTCATTGATATTTACTTTGCACGAATTTACTTGCATGTTTACTTTTCATGGATGTACTTCTATATTTATTTTGTACGATAAATTTACTTTGTTATATTAATACGCAGTTTACATTAATAAATCATTTATTATTATGACAGTTTTTGTTGTAAAAACATCATTGAGAAAATGGCTGCTTTTTATTTCTCCACCAAGATGACTATGTACAAAGGTTACTACCTGTATATATATATATATATATTTTTTCATTTATTAATAACACGCATTTCTTTAAACACGAGACATGCAATAGCCAAGTCAATTTAGGTTATAGAGTTCTTTTTTTTCATTATTATTAAAACACTGACATTATTATTAATGAAAGTAAAAGTGACTCACATAACCCAAAAATTATTACTGTGTGAAACATAAGGGGCGCATAGCATGGGAGGCTTGAGAATGAGGTGGTGGATCTTAAATTACCTTGGATCCTCCCCGGTCAGCCTGAGTCATCCTGAGGATCCCGAGTCATACATAGACTCGGTAACCAGCTTAAATTAACTTAATTATTAATTTAATTAAATTAACAAACACAATTACAAAACTGCTGACCACGCGATCTGAAACCAAAGCTAATTAGGGTAACTACAATATATTCCAGCGAGTCACTGCACTAACGTTTATTACCGAAAAGTGACCGCCGCTGCCCCCCCAATGGCAGACCACTCCAGTAGTACATGCACCGGCACCGAGAGTTCAGCGGGCAGTCTTTGTGCAATGCTCCGGGGAGTCAGTAGTAAGGGGTGTAAAAGTAGTTAACATGTTTTCCATTATAAGTATGATTAATTAAAAAAAAACTGTAAGAACAATGTTGTGTAGTTAATAATAAAAACAATAGCTATTTTTTTATTTATTAAAAATTGCTTTAATAACATGACTAATACTGTTTTGTATAAAAGTAATATTGTGTGAAAAACTTAACATTATTTTGTATAATGTTTGATATAGTATTGACGATTATGGTAACATTTTATAAAAGTGTATTTTGTAAAAAAAAGGATTGTACTAGTACCTAGTTGGGTTAGATTATATACAAGGTCCTACTTGTACTTACAAAAAATTCAAATACACTTTTTGTTAACTGTAACACAAATTTTAGTTTTAGTTTTGAAAAAAATGGTGAGGGTGTTTGTGGCTTTTGCAGTAATGTATAATAATAATGTTTTTAACAAGTAAACAAATGAAAATAATAAAAAGGACATGCAATGAGTAGCATAAAACATAGTATATAAGAAACTTAATAGCTTTCAGTTTGTTTGAATATTGGATTAAAAAAAAAATATTTTTTTATCCTTCCAAGAATCAAGATGCATGACAGCATGACTGCATGAATGGTATTTGCAACATTGCTCATCCGACTCACAAGGCAAACTGGCATTGCATTTTTGTCCATTAGAAAACAGTACATTTATGCATTTATCTAAATTTTTATGTAGATAAATGCTGATTTTTCATTTCTTAAGCAGTTTTCTCTAACTTTTTAAAGTTATCTTATTCAATTCCCTGACCTCTTAACCTCATTTCAATTTCTGTGAGTTTTCCCTGTTTACCAGATCTGTAGTAACTCCGAAAATGAGTTCAAGAAGATTTCACAAGATTTAACTTAACCCTAGTCTTGATTTTCTTTAAATTCAAAAATACCCAGGTATTCATGAACTTTGGGTATATACCCTGACCATTTTTCCTTGGTTATAAATACCCATATATTCAAGTCATTAATTGTCTTGATCTTGCGTATCAGATCTGAGGTCTCTTAACGTTTGAAAAACTCACACAATTTTCAATGATTTTAGAAATCTCTCATTTTTTCTATTGCAGGTTAGGTTAGTCTGCCTGGTGTTGCCATAATCTGCTGTGATTTACTGCTTGTGGGCTCCTTGTGGTTATTGTATTTCCCCAGTTTCCTTAATCTCTGTGCTGTTTTCACTACTCAGGTCCACTTTTGCCAGTTAACCAGGGCTTTGTTGATTTTTTTTCAGCCATTAGAATTTTACAAGTAGCTAGGGAAATAGAAGTCCACCGATACAGCATTGCATGCATAGGTAAGGCTAGAATAAAACTGGAGGTTGCCTGGTATCTATTTACATACTTAAAGTTAAGCTCTTTTTAACCAGCAGTCTCGTGTTTACTGACTTGGGATGTGGATAAGGATAGGGAAAGACTGTTAAAATGTGGAAGAGGTGATGGGTTTAGATTCTGATTCCTCTCATGGGGTTAGAGGTGGAAGTAAATCAAGAGTGTATGTATGTATGGGCAGTGTTCGCCAATTTTTGAGCCAAATATCCCTTGACATGATTGTTGTGGATTGCGGTCCACTACTTAAAAGTGTGTGTTATATTAAAAATGCAATTAAGTTACATTAAAATTAAATTTAAAAAAGTATAACTAAGCCTACTTACTTTAAGAAAATTAAAAATCGTTAATGACATTGTTCGAAAATAAAATAAGAATTAATTATTGGTTTAATCTATATACAAATTAATATTTTTACAGTGTTACTGGAAAGGGTTTTCCTTAGGATTGGATCTGCTGATACAGATGAACAGCTTGAAAATTCAATTTCAAAGTTTCTCTCTCCTGTTTTATTGAAACTAGGAAGTCAAAATGAAGATGTTCGGATGAAGGTCAGTGTTCAGTAGTCTAATTGTATCATAAATTATTTTCTTTAACATTAACACTAAAATTATTATAATTTGTGTTAAAAGTGTTTTCAGGTTAAAAAAACAAAAAATAATTTAAAATTTATATTTGACAATGTATTCATTATTAAAAAATTGTTAAAAGTGTTGCTAGGTTAAAACAACAAGAAATAATTTAAAATGTATATTTGAAAATGTATCCAAATCAATGACAGTTTAAAACTCGGTTTATATTCTGACTGTGGCTTAATTTACCAATGTCTTAATTAAGATTCGTTTTGGAAGTTGTGATGGATAAAAAATAAATAAGAGAGTGCACTCAGTTTAAGTGATCTAGGAAGAACTTAAGTTTCTGTACAGGAAAAAAGTCAGAATTAAATAAATAACCAAACTCATTTTTAGTTGCTCATTGGTATTAATGTGGTTATGTTGAATATCGTACAATTTGTAAATGATCCTATCAGAAGCTTTAGTGTACATAATTGGTTAACCTACTGGCAACCTTATTTAAATAAAACTATTTCATGTCAGAAAATACATAATTTATACAAAAAGAAGTGGTTTAGCTATGGGGTCACCGTTATTTGGATTGGTAGCCAGTATTTATTTAAACCACTTTGAAAACAATTACTTACCACTTTTTATAACACTGTGTTATAAACTCAAATGTTAATTTTCCCCTAGAGTATAAACATTTTAAGAGACATTGTAAAGACTTGTAATATTTTTTAGTAACAACTGTGTGGTAGATGTAAATGACCTGTGAATAATTTAAATACTATTTAGTTGTAAGAATAATTGTATTGTTATATTAAGGATAGTTTAAGTTTAGTGGTTAAAGTAATTGTTTCTAGATTTTCTCTTAGTAGCGAAAGGGATTATATTAATTTCTTTTCAAATTAGTTCATTTCGTTTATTAAAATTTATTTTCAAAATTAATTCCAATGAACGTTGATCGATCAATACTACTAAATTATTTTGGATCTCTGATTACATGGTAGGGAGAGAAAATAAATGCTACTATCGCTATATTAAATAATCATGTGTTATAAGTTAATATAACCTGGATAGAATTGAATAAAAAGATTAAAATTAAAACTATGTGTGTGTGTGTGTGTGTGTGTGTGTGTGTGTGTGTGTGTGTGTGTGTGCGTGCGTGCGTGTGTGTGTGTGTGTGTGTATAAAATTAATTAATCAGATGGTTTTTTTTTTTTAATGAAAATAATTAGCTGATCTCATAATTTGCTGTGCTATTGTTTTTTTTTTTTTTTTTTTTTTTTCTGTGTGAGAATTGTAAGGTCAGAGAACAATTGAATCAAATGAGAATAACGATAGTTCAACTACTGTAAATAATAATAGCAAATTTTTTTAATTGTTATTAGTTCATTAAATTTTAATCTTTGTTTTATTGTTTATCATTTGTTATTTGTTATTTATCTTTGTAGTCATTATTTTACATATGGTATACATAATACTTTGATGATAACATTTTTAATATTTGATGGTACCTTTTGCTGATTATAAAATTAAAAGACCTACAGGAGTGGTATTAAACAGATATTCAATTTACTTTTGAAACAGAAATAGATAGCATACTAAATTTCTTAGATTTAACCAATATTAAAAATAAATACAGTTTTTAATAAAGGTATAAACCAACCGAAGCGGTCATTACAATGTCAGCTGATTCCTACTTTTTACATTCCCAAATTTAGGGCTTGGTGGTTGATGTGGTACTCTTCTGTGTCTCTGAACTGTGCACTTCAAGGTTGTTAATTTTAGCTGCAGTTATTGATGTTCCTTTACCTTTACTGTTAACGCTGATCCCTCACCATAGTTAGCCTTACTAATATGAAGTATGAACATTGAGTACAAAAAAAAAAAAAAATGTTCCTAGAAGTTAGCTGTGTATAATAATTTCATCTATAGGCCATTCCCAACTCCTACTGAAGCCAAAGGATTTCCAGGAAGATCTAAACACAGTAAAATATATAGCCATAGCTAGTAGTTATAATGCATCTTTGGTAAATAAGTTACTCAGAAAACACTATAATAAATGAAATATGCTTTCAACGAAACAAAAGAAGAAATATTTATACCATTACAGAGGTATGGAAACATCCTTCTGAAAATCCTTACCAACATACTAAAACATATGACTGTGGGTAACAGTGTTACAGTCGATCTTATGACTAACAATGTTGTTAATGGGTCTGTACTACTAACAACATATGAAAACACATAACAAATGAACAAACGCCAAGAAAAATATGAAAACATATACCAGCGTGTACATTTACAATTAACCTGTAGTTACATGACAACAGTGACAGTTACTGCATAGGTCATACAGTCGAGGCTTTAGGGTTAGATTCAAGTTGGAACATCTGCTGAGAAACAGTTTAAATACCACAGTCTCAAATTATGTATATTATCTTATCGCTAATGATCATAAATACTCTGGTTTTGATACGTTCTAAATGCCTTACACGTATGGATCAAAAGTAGATTTGTTGATGCCATTGAAGATTTTGAAATGTATTAAGCCTCTGTAAAGGATCAACATCAGTTATTGAACCATAGGTCTATCAGCATTTATGATACGGTGATAAAAGTCATAAAGACATGCCTCATGAGTGAATAGTGTGTGTGGCTCTATAACAGTCATTCTGAGATCACACAGCATACACCTAATGTTTTAATATGTTAATTTTATGTGTTGTAAAGTTTTATTTGTGATTTTGTATAATTTTTAATGTCATAACAACTCTAGGAGAAATAAAATCTGAAGGTGGAATCATTAACGCATTGTTAATAAACTGTAAGTAAATTAAATCGCAGAAGGAATATAAATTGAGAAATATATATTTTTTTATAACTGAACAAAACTAGTGTTATTAACTTAAAGATTTAAGTTCTTCAAAGATAATGTTACCTTGTCTTGTCCCTGCATGGGTGTGCAGACTAGCTGCACCTATTGAGAGGATTTAATGTCCCTCACAATACCAGCACTCACTTACACTCTTACAATCTTACAACACTACACTTGTGACTTTAACACTTTACATTCACACTTACATTTATGGCAGCAACAATAGTCTCAGTGTGTTTCTTGCCTTAAAAAAACCTTGTCTTTAATAAATCCTAATTTACAACTTTAATATCCAAGAACTTGAAATTTCTCATGTAGTTCTGTAGTAACCTCTCCATATTTTTTATTTTAGCCATTTAAAAATTAGATTTTGTAGTCAAATTTACAATACACTTTATAGTATTCCTTAGATTATAATTTTTAAATAATTTTATAAATAATAGTCATTTATGTGTTATAAAAAATTATTAATGTTATATCACGTGTGAATTTTTTACTTAAATTACGTAGTTAAATCACGTAGTTTAAATTACGTAGTTTACTTAATTAAATCACGTAGTTTATTCATAATTTTTTTATCATAAACATTTTATTGTTAATGTTTTATAGGTTATGGAGTTGTTGTCACATATTAATAAACGCGTTAAAACTAGGCCTCAAGTTCAGCTTCCAATTGATTCCTTGCTGCTTCAGTATCAAGATCCATCATCTACTTCATTTATAACAGTAAGATGTTTCATTTTGTTTAAATGTCCATATAATTGTTCATATAATTTTCATATATGAACTGTTATGTATATAATTGTCCATATAAATGTTCGTATAATTTTTAAAGTTTGTTTTTTGTAAAACTAGATTTGTCACTGTTATATAAATATTACAGCCTATTTTTGCAGGTTTTAACAATAACATAAAATAATACTTCAAAGTTTTTTTGTGATTGGTTCCACAGTAGATAAAATTAGTTGGGAATTCATATTCCTATATATTATGCATTAATATTTTAATGTTAAAGTCAAAAATATGATTCTGGAGCAGCGGATTATCAAATGAAATTAACGTCTAATCAAAGTCTAATCTTATCAGCAATGAAACTATGAACGGACTGTATAATTTGGTATGATTCCATTGGATGTTGGCGAATTAGTCCTTGAAGGCGGTTGCACCCTAAGTTGTGATGAAGAAGCAATGTTATCAAGGGAGAAGTGACTTAATTCAAGAGTGAAGCATGTAAAAGAGAAGTGTATAAAACCACTGCCAACACTGGATGCCTGTTACTTGTGAATTGACTTCATAGATAGGGGGTGAACCATTGACAATCACTCCTTTCCATACTTTGTCTTACTTTTAACATGAAAACAGGCCCAGACAAGTTCCAAATTAGTGGTAGACTTAAGAGTGTTTTCTTGTTAGCAGTGAGTGCTATGAACAGTTTAGTAAATGAGCAGTGAACAGTAGCAGTGATTTAATGACAGTTTAGAGAACAGTTTACTAATAAGACAATGTGCTGTTGTGTACTAACTGCTCACTGCTCAGTGCTGTTTAATATGCTAGTAAATTTCTAACAAAAAATACTTATTATTAAAAAAGTTTTATGATGGAAGTAGAGGTATAGTATTAAATTAGTAAAATAAGTGCAGACAGTTTATTATTGTGCAAATATATATATATATATAATTATAAGCTGCCATACCTAACACAATAATTATGAATCGGCAAAATAAATAAATAAAAAAATAGAAAATAAATAAATTGACTAGAAATTATTTTGTAAAAAATAAATCTTATCTTAGTCTTATTACAATTCTGAAAGTTTGTGTATGTGTAAACTGAACAGCTTAAAAAGCTATAGGCTGAAATCAACATCTTACCTAAATATTAGTATATAAAAATTAAATAACAATTAAATGAACAGTTAAAAAATGAAAATTTATGAAAGTAGGGATTGTATTTTTGAATTGTATACTATTTTATACCGACCACTATAAATTAACTAGCCCTTCCCCCATGTAGCTTCACCAGCCCAGTTTTTTTTAGGTTGGGAATTTATCTGTTGATTTGTTAATAATTTTTTTTTTTTTTTTTTTTTTTGTAGAAAGGATTTTGCAATAACACTTCACCAGCAAACATTTAACCTTTAGAGGACAGGGATTTTTAATATTTTGACCACCCAGTGCACACAGAGCACTACTTGGAAAAAGTAGCATTAAAAAGTGTGTTGCGTAAGGAATTATGGAAAATGATGAAATACATGTTTTATAATTTGTGTTTTGGAATATTTTTGTCAAGTTTAAAGAAAATCTGATGAGAAATATTTTCTCCATTGCAAACATTTGTACCTCTTATTTCATTTTTGTACTTTTAGGGGAATGCTGATAAAATAGCATTTAAAGCTGTATGTCATAATAGGAATAGAATGATATGTAATATTAATATACTACTTGATAACATTAAAATATAATATACTACCTTAAAACTAACTGCAGTAATATATTAAATTAATATACTATTTTAAATCATGCAAACATTTACATTATTATTTAACACTCTAGAGTGAGTGTTTATGATAAATTGAAATATAGTTCGATGGTAAATGTATTTCAAGTGTGTGTATCTAACTCTTAAGTTAACACACTAAGTCAATCACAGTTAATTGTCTTACACATAACTGTGTAACAAGCATACACTTGTAACAGGAAGTCAACAATAATTTAACATGATTAAATAAAAAAAGGTGTTTTCCAATGCAAAATTTTATATTTCCTTTTATATTTTCCATCCCTTTAATCCTTTTAGGAGATGAATTTTGGAAAATGGTGAAAAGTACATTTCATTATTTGTGTTTAAAGTAATTATGTTTCAAGAAGATATGACCAAAAACATATTTTTTCCAATTAAAACAGTTTTACCCCTACAGGGTACTAAGATACCTGAAAATTTTAAGTTTCTAGCTATTAATAGTTTTGGCTGTGCATTGATGAGCCAATGAGGACTTTGCCATATATATATATATATATATATATATATATATATATATATATATATATATATATTTATATATATAGATAGATAGATAGATAGAAAGATAGATAGATAGATAGATAGATAGATAGATAGATTTAAATGTACACAAGATAAACAATTAAAGAGCAGTGTACAATAATAAAGTAAATGAAACAGTGTACAATATCAAACAAGGAAACCACACAACAGAAATTGGCAGTATTTAGACTAAGCACAGACTAATTACAGGAACAACAAATTAAACAACAAAGCGTGTGTGTATTATTTATTTTCGTGACTGGAAACAGAGGAATGCATGATCCTTACTAATATGGTAAAGCCAGTCTTGTTTGCTGGGTGATGGAAATTTTTGTCTTTATTGCCTTATCAGCATTACGAAAATGCTACAAATACAAATGAATACAACATAACATAATATATATATATATATATATATAATTATAAGCTGCCATACCTAACACAATAATTATGAATCGGCAAAATAAATAAATAAAAAAATAGAAAATAAATAAATTGACTAGAAATTATTTTGTAAAAAATAAATCTTATCTTAGTCTTATTACAATTCTGAAAGTTTGTGTACGTGTAAACTGAACAGCTTAAAAAGCTATAGGCTGAAATCAACATCTTACCTAAATATTAGTATATAAAAATTAAATAACAATTAAATGAACAGTTAAAAAATGAAAATTTATGAAAGTAGGGATTGTATTTTTGAATTGTATACTATTTTATACCGACCACTATAAATTAACTAGCCCTTCCCCCATGTAGCTTCACCAGCCCAGTTTTTTTTAGGTTGGGAATTTATCTGTTGATTTGTTAATAATTTTTTTTTTTTTTGTAGAAAGGATTTTGCAATAACACTTCACCTTTAGAGGACAGGGATTTTTAATATTTTGACCACCCAGTGCACACAGAGCACTACTTGGAAAAAGTAGCATTAAAAAGTGTGTTGCGTAAGGAATTATGGAAAATGATGAAATACATGTTTTATAATTTGTGTTTTGGAATATTTTTGTCAAGTTTAAAGAAAATCTGATGAGAAATATTTTCTCCATTGCAAACATTTGTACCTCTTATTTCATTTTTGTACTTTTAGGGGAATGCTGATAAAATAGCATTTAAAGCTGTATGTCATAATAGGAATAGAATGATATGTAATATTAATATACTATTTGATAACATTAAAATATAATATACTACCTTAAAACTAACTGCAGTAATATATTAAATTAATATACTATTTTAAATCATGCAAACATTTACATTATTATTTAACACTCTAGAGTGAGTGTTTATGATAAATTGAAATATAGTTCCCGATGGTAAATGTATTTCAAGAGTGTGTGTATCTAACTCTTAAGTTAACACACTAAGTCAATCACAGTTACTTGTCTTACACATAACTGTGTAACAAGCATACACTTGTAACAGGAAGTCAACAATAATTTAACATGATTAAATAAAAAAAGGTGTTTTCCAATGCAAAATTTTATATTTCCTTTTTATATTTTCCATCCCTTTTAATCCTTTTAGGAGATGAATTTTGGAAAATGGTGAAAAGTACATTTCATTATTTGTGTTTAAAGTAATTATGTTTCAAGAAGATATGACCAAAAACATATTTTTTCCAATTAAAACAGTTTTACCCCTACAGGGTACTAAGATACCCCGAAAATTTTAAGTTTCTAGCTATTAATAGTTTTGGCTGTGCATTGATGAGCCAATGAGGACTTTATATATATATATATATATATATATATATATATATATATATATATATATATATATATATTTATATATATATAGATATATATATAGATAGATAGATAGATAGATAGATAGATTTAAATGTACACAAGATAAACAATTAAAGAGCAGTGTACAATAATAAAGTAAATGAAACAGTGTACAATACCGAAACAAGGAAACCACACAACAGAAATTGGCAGTATTTAGACTAAGCACAGACTAATTACAGGAACAACAAATTAAACAACAAAACGTGTGTGTATTATTTATTTTCGTGACTGGAAACAGAGGAATGCATGATCCTTACTAATATGGTAAAGCCAGTCTTGTTTGCTGGGTGATGGAAATTTTTTTGTCTTTATTGCCTTATCAGCATTACGAAAATGCTACAAATACAAATGAATACAACATAACATAACAAAAATAACAACGTAAGTACAGGTAAATTACATAAGTAATTAAGTTGAGATTACATCAACATAAGTTGAGATAAATTAAGTTGTTGATCTGATTTTGTAAATTGATTTATTTTGTTATAATAAGGAATAGTCATGTACAAAATCTACCAAAACAAATTAGATGATACTCGTTCTATTTTTCCTGTGACTGTGCATTGTTTTTTCAACACAATATGCTATATTGCTAGTATGTTATATAAAATGTAGAATGTGAAATTTGTACATTTTAGATAATTTATTGAAAATTAATTTATACCCAAGTTCAATTTCTTATAATTAGTATGAAAAATTGATTTATTTTCAGAACTTTACAATAATTTATATTAAAATGGGCTTTCCAAGGTTACCTCAGTCAAAGCAAGCAGAACTCATTCCTTTGTTGCTTAGTTCCATTGAGAATAAACCACAAGCTCATAAAGACAGGTAATTATTATTGTATATTATATCAATTGTAATATTATTGTATATTAAACTAAGTTAAGTTGTATTTTTAACTATTTTTATTATTTTATTTATTATATATTTTTTAATTAGTACATATATGTTTTTTTTAAAGTAGCAAATTATCATAAACAAATACCTTATTATTTATGGTAGCTTTTAAGTAATATTAGCCTTTTCAGTGCTGTGGACTTTTTTTGTGTGAACGAAAATGTAACATTTTTCCTTTTGGACATGTTTTAAGCCAGATGAATATATTTAGTGAAATATATTTTCAACTGGACGTATATAGTATACTACAACAAAAGTAGCAAAACTCTTGGTCATAGTCGCAACTTATAAAGAATTCACCTTTCCCAGTCAACTTTCCACATGAACCATCCACTGTTAATTTAGTGGGCTTCGTCCTCACTCTACCACTGACAGATTAACTCTTAGTGAATTGCAAAAAAAAAAAAATGCCCAGTGCGCGGTTCAAACCTATTCACTCAGAAAAAAAAACTATAGTAGCAAGATCTGCGAAAGGTTCAATTTTAAGTGGTAGAAGAACAAATATAACCACAGGAAGCTTTCTGTAGCCTAGTTTTGCCTTAATTCTGGTAATTGCCTTGCTGCACATCTTTCCCTACAATTTGAAGTTAAAAATTTCAGTATGGGATGGCACATTGTCACGATGAAGAATCCAATTACAAATATTTTTGCTATCTCAGGTAACTCATTTTTGGAGTTTAGAATTTCTTTGTAGAAATATGTAACTGTTTGGCCAGTAGGCACTCACTCTTGGTCAACAGTATCTTTGGAATCAAAGCACACAAGCATGCATTTCACTTTTTACTTCGACAAGTGAGCCTTTTTGGTCTGGGTGATATCTTTGAACACCATTGCGAACCTTGACATTTTTCTCTGGATCGTACTGGAAGAACCAACTTTCATCACCAGCGGTAACATGTTTCAGTAAATCTGGGTTGATTTCCACTTGTAACAAATGAGCTACCAAATTTTTCTGTACTTTTTGTTGCTATAAGGTTTTTGGACACTATTTTTGTACAAATTTTTTTCATGCCTCAATGTACAGTTATTATTTGGCCAACATTTTCGTGATTGGTGTTGACTTCTTCTGCAATCACTTTCATCAATAATCTTTGATCTCATGTTACGATTTTATGCACTCACATCTGTCTGTTAGGTTCATGGTCATTACTATGATCTTCATTTTCAACATTTGTTCTGCCTTCACAAAACATTTTATGCCAATGGAAAACTTGAGCTCTTGACATAACCTTATTTCCAAAAGCATTCTGAAGCTTACTTGTTGTTGTTGTCTTCTCTAAACAACTGAACTGAAGTCAAATTGTTGTTGACCCAATTAAACACAAAAAAAATTACATATTGTTGTGCGGTATTTTGCAATTCCATTTCTGTGATAAGGCAAAAGTATGTTTGCTTACTGCAGCACAACTCAAGACTGAGTGGTTGCACCAATGTGCACTTGGACTAGAATTAATGTAAAGTCAAAGATGGAGTGCCTTTCTTGTCAAAAAAAATCAGTTTTCATTACTTTATTGTTGCACCGCTTATACCCACTTGTCAAATGTTATCGCCACAGTTAATGGTGATGTATTAACATCACCATTAACTGTGGCGATGTTATTTAGTTATATCTAGTTCACTTTTTAATTAATTTAGATTAGCAAGTTACAGTGTTCATTAAACTATTCCCAATTATGGTATTTAAATTAAATTAAAAATAAATAAACATTTTATAGTTTTATTACTGGTTTTTAATTTTATTGTTTTGCTCGAAATGAAATAAGTATAGTTTTTATCTTATTAAATTTATGGTGTTGCTGGTTTAGGCATGTTTTATAATTTTTGTATTACGTTTCAGTCTATTGGTTTTAGCAATGACAGCCGTAGGACATATTGAATGGTCTTCAGACCCTGCTAAACGCAAATTGTTTCTTAATCTTCATGAAAAATTGGCTGTAACAAAACAATTATTACAGGTTCTGTTAGATACCTTACTGATGCCATATGGGTAAGTTGTTTAAGGTTTTAGTTAAATTTATTTAAGATGATATAGTTTTATGTATAAATACATTTACTATATAGAAAGCATATAGTAATTTGGTATATATCAAATGTTACTACTGCTACAATATCAGAAATGAAATACTAATGGATATGAAGGGAAAATAACAGTTTAATTGAACTACAAATATATAGCATTTTTTTTTTTTTTTTATGGTTAACGTCCGACTATTGTGCACACTTGGGCTAATGCAGACGATGGGATGATTTATAGCGTATGAAAATGCCAAGCCCTCACCGGGAATCAAACCCGGGTCCTCGGGGTGAAAGCCTAGTATGCTATCCACTAGGCCACCGAGGCGGCTCAAACATAGCAATAATATTATACATACCATCATGCTTAAAAAAAAAAAAATAAACACTGTAAAGAGAAATAAGGTATGAATAAATTGTCAGTGATATTTAAAAAAATGCTGTGAAGTTACATAATAATTTTTCTTTATTATCAATGATTTCAGTAAATATGACTTTACTTTAATATGTTGCTTTTTGGAAATTATTTTGTTATTTAATGTAAATGAACTTTTTCTTGCAAGTTTTTAGTCAGTGTTTTGTACTTCAAATATGAGGTAGGATAACATAGTTCGCAGAATTGGTCAGTAAAAATGTATTGAAATTATGTATGTTATTTTAACTTTATTTTCCTTCAAAATACTCTCCTGCTGCATATACACATTTTTTTCACTGTTCATACAATTTTGAGAAACACTGAAAGATATTTTTGGAAATTTCGTTTTGACGCTTTGTTGCACTTTCCATCTTATTTTGTGAATCAGCAAAACTGTGTCCCTTAATGTCATTTGCATTCACGGAAACAGGTAAAAATTAGGCGTAAAAAATTGGCATTTTCATACGCTATAAATCATCCCATTGTCTGCATTAGCCCAAGTGTGCAAACTAGTCAGACGTTAAACACCAAAAAAAAAAAAAAAAAAAAAAAAAAAATAATATATATATATATATATATATATATATATATATATATGTATATATAATGTGAATGTAATTAAATGGTAATTGAATGGTTAAAATTTACAGAGTTGTTTATGAATTACAAATGTTTAGACAGTACTGTAATTATAATTGTGATGGTTGAAGACCACACAAAGAGTTGAATGTAAACTAAATTTTCTAGAAAATCAACCTATTTTAATTTTATTTGATCAGATTTTATTTATCAGAAAAAATAGCTTTGTATAAAGAATTTTTAAGTGTACTTTAATTAAGTTGATTATTGTTTAAGCTGGGCAGAGATTCCTCCAGTACCACCTGGCCTTAGTGTGTATGCATACAACAGAATCGTGAATGAACTTAGTCATTTGAACTTAACACCGGAAGTCCTGGAACAGGTAAAGAACATATTTTTATTAGACTCTATTTGTATATGCTTTGATTTTAATTTATATATTAAGATTTTTATTTAATTTTGCTTCTCACTATGTGTATTGAATATTAGATGATGTTGAGTAGCAATTCTTACAGTTTACTAGCATCTGTTAGTAGTAATATCAAACATTTATGGGTTTTCAAAAATGTGTGAAATTTCTGCAGATAATTGTTGCTCAATGTCGAAGATTATCTTCAAATAAGACATATTTCTTCCTTTGTAATAAAGTAAAGTATATAACAATGCTATTACTTCTTTCATGCTATATCTAAATGACTATGAATCTGCAAGGAAACAGTGAAGAAAATATAATTTAGTTAAAAAATAACAAATTTTTGCTTATACAAGGTGTGTTTGTGATTTTGTGTCTATTATACTTTCTGAAGTCACCATTCCTAACAATACCAATTGAATTATTCTTCCAAGTATTCAGCCACTTTTTTCTCAGGTATTCAGTCCATGTATCCCTATTATAATCTCTTTTAAGCTTGTGTGCATTTTTTTTCTTAACGTTCATACTTTATGCCAGTTACACTACTAAGGACGAGGGATCAGTGTTAATGGTAAGGGAAAATCAATGAGAGCAACTGTTGCTCGAACTAAGAACCTCTAGATGTGCAGTTCAGGGAACTGGCTGATGACATCGGCTTGCAAAAGCTGTCTAAATATCGCCACAGGCCAATATAATATGAACTCTGTTGGTCTGATTAAATGCAGCCATGGGCTGGTATAATACGGGCTCTTTTGATCTGAATACCACCCCTGGCCGATTACATAAGCTTGCAAAAGCTGTCCGAATACCACCACAGGCTGATGTACTACAGGCTCTTGTTCTGACTTAATACTGTCATGGGCCATATGTGATAACACTGCGTCACCAAATTTTCCTCTTCATTCAGTTTAATCAATCACCTGAAGTCCAAATGCAGGATATGTTGGATATGCAGTTAACAAACTGGTCATTAAAATTTAAGATTTTACCCATGGAATTTTATATCACAACAATATTTGCAGCTTTTTGAAAGAGATTAAAACATTTTGTAATCTCATTTCATAATTGACAACACATATTTTGTACAAAGTTTTCTTTAATAGAAACACAATATTCTTTCAAAATTATTAGTAAACAAAAATTTTCCCTACAGACTAGTGGCAACACTGTGCTGTAATAGTTTTCAAAACAAACAGGTTTAACCATCCAGAAGTGCACAGCCAAAATGTAAAACTATTTCATAACCAAAACAAAATAATATTTTGCTTTTTATATAATTTAGAGTAATTTGTCTGCATAGGCTGAACTTACAGAATGTATTTTGTTTTATTTAGTTGTAGCTCATTAGTAAAATTATTGTGAAAGGTGAAGTAGTGTTAACATCTAGGATATGTTACATAAGGAAATTAATGTGTTTTCATTATTGTAGTATGTATACTGGGTGTCTACTAAGGGTCTCCGGGGCTCCAAATTTTACGGGTTGGGTTGGGTCAATTGAAAAGCCCTACTTCGGTTCGTGCTAAGAATAAAATTCGGGTCAAAGATGGGTTGGGCCAAGTAAATATTAACTTTTATTTTTAGGCAATAATGTATGCAATATGCATAAATATTTTCACTATCAAGATTTGTAATATACAAATAATATAAAGAAAGTACAATTTAAATAATCATCGAAGGTCAAGTGTCTAACCACTTATAATCATTCTATTTGTTTTACTCGACAAAACCAATTGTTGACCTGTTAGTGGGTGCAACAATTGGTTAATAGTTTTAATTTATTTAAAACTATCAGTTAATAGTTTTATTTATTGTAATGCTACAGTGAGGAGGGACCAAGTGGACTGTGCATGTTTACAAATATATTTTCCTTGTTGAGCCAGGTCAACACACTGCCTTGTCAAATAAATATGTCTGTGATTGACAAATGTACACAATAAGTTCAGATAATCTGCAGATATCCTTTTCCGAATGTATATAGTTTCATGATTATGTTACTAAATTAAAAGATATATTTTTTTCAAAAACAAAAATCAAATGAAAATATTGAACACAATGTTCCCATAATACATCGGTTCGTTGCGGTATTCACATAACATTTGCGCACCGATATAATCGTTCCGTGGCGATATTCACACAACTTTTGCACGCCGATATAATTGCCCTGTGGTGGTATTCACATATTTTTTGCACACCGATGTAATCGGTCCGTGGCAGTAATCAGTCAGACCAATGGCGTCCGTATTACATCGGCCCATGGTGGTATTCACACAACTTTTGCACGCCGATGTAATCGGTCCATGGTAGTATTCAGTCAGACTAACGGAGCCCGTATTACATCGGCCCATGGCGTATTCACACAACTTTTGCACGCTGATATAGTTGGCCCGTGGCGGTCAGAGAATTAAATATAAAATGAAGAAAATTTTAATTCTATTTTTTATTTTTTGACTTGGGCCTATCTGAAAATGTGATGGGTTCCCCATTTAACTGTTTGGCCTGACCCGAACCAAAAAGCCTGAGTGCGAAAAAAAACCGAGTCGGCCCCACAGGTACTCTCAAAAACTCGGCTCACAGACCCCTAGTATAAGGGGTCCAAGGCGATTCCAAGCTCGCCGGGAATCGAACCCGGGTCCTCGGGGTGAAAGCCTGGTACGCTATCCACTAGACCATCGAGGCAGCTAGTATATATATATATATATATATATATATATATATATATATATATGTATGTATATATATGAGGTGTGGTAATAAAGTAATAAGATTTTTTTTTTTAGCAAGTCATGGCAACACTGCAGCTTGCAAATGCACTGTCTTTGACCTTGATCTTTAAGCTAATTCTAATCCAAGAGAGACGTCAGTGCAACTGCTCAGTCTTGAGTTGTGCTGTAATAAGTGATCACTGTTTTTGTTTCTTTTTGTGTTTGTTGGGTGAGAAGTTGATGATAACTTACGGTAAGCTTTAGAAGGCTTTTTGGAAATGAGGTTATGTCATAAGCTAAATGTTTATGTCTTGGCAAAAAATGTTGTATGAAGACAGATGAATGTTGAAGATGAAGACAACAGTGGACGATGATCAATCAACGGGTAGATGTGAACATGGCTAGGGTACATATGATCTGATTGAAGATTATCCATAAAAATGATTGCAGAAGAAGTCAACATCAATTGAGAAATAGTTAGCCAAATAATAACTGAAGATCTGGGCATTAGAAACATTTGTGCAAAAATGGTTTCTAGAAACCTCACAGCAGCAGCTGGAAGTACAGAAAAATGTGGCAGCTCATTTTTTTTTTTACAAGTGGAAATCAATCCAGATTTATTGAAACATGTTAACACTGTTGATAAAAGTTAATTCTTCCAGTACAATCCAGAGACAGAATGTCAAGGTTCACAGTGGTGTTCAGAGAGTGGTGTTGAACTGTAAAGTTAAAACTCATTACTAAGAAATAACCATTTCAGTTTCTCTCGCCTATTTGTCAAGATTTATTTCTGTTCTTGCGTAGTGGTGTATGTAACATAAAGAAAGCTAGACTATTATAGTGGTAGCATTCTGAGTTCTGTAACTTGTAAAAGTATAATCAAATAGCTACCAGTATTTCAGTTACCATGCTCACTTAAAGCAAGTTTGCATACTGTCAGCTTATAAACATTAATTTAATTTTAAACCAAATGCTTGGACACTTTGAAATGTTATTTGAGCTATTTTAAAATAAATAATTTAATTGAAATGTGGGAAATTTTATTACTATTAACAATATTATGAACATGCAAAAAAAAGGGGTGACTGTGACAATTGTGATATTTACAAAACAAGTTTCATCAGAACCTATTTAAGGTTTCTTTTCTGACTTATGACATCACATGTTAAGGTTATGGTTTCCATAACTGAAAATCATTCTAGTTATATAATGCCTTTTCAATGTTTGTTGTACAATACATGGTGCACATAAAACGTAACAGTATTACATCTCATTATATCACTGATTACTAGACATGTCAAAGTAAGATATGACAGATTATCTTGAGTGCACTGTATAGTTATGTTTTGTTACATTTTGAAATTTGTTCATTTAAAATTAAAGCTTTAATTATAATTTTGTACAGTTGAAATTAGGTGTGATAAAGTTTCTGTCAAGTGATGCACTTAGTGATGAAGAGACATTTTGTCACCTTGTCGTTGCTGCAGCAGACAATAGGTCAACTGTTGCGAGTGCGGCAGAAGCACAGTTACGGAAAATAGTGGGGTATGTAGTATGATATTTTCTTTATTATCAGGGTTATAATCAAACCTACTAACTGAAGCATCGATTGTGTATTTGTTTGAAACTCAAAACTGTACTGGAATTAAGTTCACTTTTTGTTGGATCTGACGTGCATATGTGCGTTTATGTTATGAAAGTAAATATTTTGATATTTTATTTACCAATTTTTTCTGTTCCATAATTGCAACAGGCAAGCTTGTGTTTTCAGAAAATAAGTATATGAATATACTGCATTATGAAGGTTATATGTGTGTGTGTGTGTGTGTGTGTGTGTGTGTGTGTGTGTGTGTGTGTGTGTGTGTGTGTGTGTGTGTGTGTGTGTGTGTGTGCATGCGTGTGTGTGCATGCATGTATTTCTGAAATTAAATAAATATTGTGTGTCTAACACTAAAAATGTTTTAAGAAAAATAAACAATAAATATTCATAATCTAGATAAAGGAGACAAGAAACGTTTTATCTTGTCCTTATACAGGACTCAAAAGAGGGAACCTATTTGACTGAAAAGTTCAATTTATGTTTGTATTTCAATTTAAGTTCACAGAATGTTTGATATTCTATGAGTTGTAGAAATATGATGCCTATTTTCATTTTTGTCTTAATTTTATAATACCAATTTTATATCCATATAAAGTAAATTATGTAAAGATGTATGCAACTTATATTAATTTTATAATTTCATGACTTTTTGGTAATAATTTTTGTTAAGAAATAAAAACATTTTTGAAATTTACTTCAAGAGAACCTAAACTATTTTATTGTATTTCTTTAAAAAAAAAACACACACACACACATTTTTTCCACACTAACATATATATATATATATATATATATATATATATATATATATATATATATATATAATAGATTAGCAAGAAAAATTGAATTTATTTAATCATATACAGTTTTAAGAAATTTATTATATTTCCATTTAACACACAATATCTGGAGTTCTCATTAATTTAGTAATTTTAGTAATTTATAATTGTAATAATTATAGTAATAAGTAAATTGGTTTGATATAACAAAAAATTATTAATTTAATTACTGATATAAAAAACTTTAAACGTTAATCCCTTAGCTACTTATCATATAGAATGTTGCCTGATTTATCACTGGTATATGTAATAAGTATATGTAGTGATCTTTTAGTCTATTACATATATACAATTTAATGTTGAATATTGTTAACAATATGAAAACAATGGATGATATATATATATATAGATTTATGTTTTAATATCTCAGGTAGGGTTATTGAACCTACCTTGTTCAAGCCTTTGTGTATTCACAGAGTAGAATTAAATTAAGAAAAGTTGTTATTAAATGAATGCCCTTCAGAAAGCAGAATTTGAAATGCAGATAATATTTGAATGTAAAAAAATGATTTAAAAAAATAAAATTATTTTTAAAAAATTATTATTTTATAATAATTTGAAATTTTAAAATGTTGGAAGAAATAGTCCTGAAGTTCACTTGATAAATTTATTATTGTGGTAGGTCTCACTAACTGAAAATTACTATTCAGATCATTATAATATTATCGTGGTTAAATTGTTATAAATTTGGTTCATCAATTAACACCATTCTGTTTGTTGGTTGTTTCTCTTTTGAAATATAAATTTAACTTTAAAAAAAACACTTTTGTAGTGTCTATTTATTTCAAGGTTACAAACATGACTCCTTTTCTGGAAGTGTCCTGAAACAGAAAGTATCCTTCTGCTATAGTTATGTTCTATTTGGGAGGACTCCTTTAGCCATCTTGGATTTTTAAAATGTTTAATACAGAAAATTATTTTCCAAATATTCCTACTTAAATTATTTAATTTAGAAAATTTTGGAATAAGTTCTTTATTCAAAATTTAAATCTAATTACTTAATACTAATGATACACCGAGTTTGACATTTGGGTTAAGCGCCTATCTTATCTTAATTTATTGGCTATCTGTTTAACAAATTAAAATTCAGCTAGGTGACAATTGTAGCTAATCCAGCTATGGTTTAATTTGTCCTTATCTGTACAGATGATCCTAACCTCATACCTGTTTATTATAATTAAGTTATTTTTAAAAAATTATTTCTGAAAATCTGAAGTGTACAAATAGTATATTATTTGCTGAAAAGCCTGTATATGCCATTTTAGTGCATTTATGGTTATTGGATTAAAATATTGTGTTGAAATAATGCTGACTGTGTCTTGATTTTCCAGCTATTTTGGTCCTGACCTACGGAAAATGCATTTTTGTTATCCATTTGACAAGTTCGAGTTTCTTTCTAATCGTAATTGGGTTAAGCTTTGACAATGCATAAACACTGAATTTTTTGTTATTCATGTCCTGTATTATACTTAGCTTTTCTTTAGGTATCGTTCAATATTTTTATATTTTATTTATGCTCAGGTCGTTTGATATATTTAATTTTGTAGGTTATTCGTTTACATATTGTTACACTGTGAGTTAATATTTATGGGAAATAAATTTAATTGGTTATCTGAAAATTGTGAGTTATTGCAAATATTTTAAATTAGACATTTAGGAACAAGAGTTGATTCATTCTTCCAAAACATCATGTATGTTTCCATACACACAAATGATGGCAATTGTTTGAATAATCAGTAATAATAACATGAATATTTTATCATTAAGTAACAGTTTTATTGAAATAAAATTTAACAAAATATTGAATTTATATAATATATATCACAGTATTTAGGATATGTAACAGTTTTTCAAGGGGTGTCTCAAAAGTAAGTTCCACTGTTTTTTTCTTTTTAAATTTGTGTAGGAAAAAAATTGTTAGGAAATGTACAGGAGTAGCAGTAAACTTCTGTGTGAATGTCATGTAGTCATATAGCACTGAAAATGTTCTGTATGTCTACATTCACCGTTCAGACAGTTACTCATTAGCAAACATTGAAACTCTATTTGGTTGAACTGTCGATTGTGAAGTTTATCTGTTATTCATTTTGTTATGACAAAAAGTAAAAGTGTAACTGAAATTCATCATGAGTTGTGGATGTTTAGTCAAGGCCAGTGGTTTCTTGTTGGTGTGAGTGTAAAATTATTCACTGAAAAGAGAACAATGTTACACAGTGAACAAAACAAAAGCTAGAGAAAGTTGAGTCAATATTTTTTTTTCATGAAATTGCTCTCACACACTGCTTGTGACATTCAAATTCAAAGTCAGTGCAAGGTCAGGAGAGTAAGGTGGGTGACTGAATGGAACATAGGAAGACTGTATGCATTTGTTGTAATGAATGTAATAGTGAATTCAGTATAGGTTAAATTATGAGGGTTGATCAAATATAAACGAGACTGACTTTCTAAAAACTTTTCCGTTGGACATTGAACTTTAAAAGGGTGGGTTTCAGGTAGCCTGGGAGGTTTGGGACGGGCGTAGGTGGGCAACATTTCCGCTCGAACCCTTCAATATAAAACTATACAATGAGTGAGAGTGAAGTGCGTTTCCGTGGAGCAGAGAATTATTATTAAGTTTTTGGCCAAGGAGGGGTCAATCCGACTGAAATCTTTCGTAGATTGACGGCTCAATACGGGACAGGACCCTGTCAAGAGCTCGCTTTTGCTTGGCACAAGGAATTCGCGAAGGACGGAAGCAGTAGAAAACCTCAGCCATCTGAAGGCCAAATCACGATCGTCGGCCGGGAAGGTAATGGCCACTGTATTTTTCGACAATCAAGGCGCCTTTCACGTCGATTTCCTCCATCAACGACGCACAATAAATGCACAATATTATTGCGATGTTTTATATGCCGCAAAACAGTCTTTTCGTAGGAAAAGGAAATCTAAACCGGCAAGAAACGTCATTCTTCTTCACGATAATGCCCGACCACATTCGGCGAACGCTACGAGGCTTAAACTCGATCAAATTGGCTGGGAACCAATGGAACATCCCCCATACAGTCCAGACTTATCACCCTGCGACTATCACCTGTTTGGGCCACTCAAAGAGGCATTTGGAGGCCAGCGTTTCGAAGACGATTCTGCGGTGGAGACCTTCGTGCTCCAATGGCTCAATGAACGCCCGAGAACTTTTTATGAAGATGGAATTAAAAACTTCCAATCCGTGGAAAAATGTGTTACTCGTGCGGGAGACTATGTAGAAAAATAAGTTGTATCAAGAATAATTTGTAAGTAAGCAATAAATTTTTTAAAAAATCAGTCTCGTTTATATTTGATCAACCCTCGTAGTAGATCCATAAAAATTATAATTAAGGGAACATGCTCATTGTTGAAAATATGGAAAAAACATAATCACATTCTGCTAATCATGTAATAGGATTTGGTCATAATTTTTATAACAGTGTTAATGTTAAAGAAATATAAGGCAAATAAAGAAAACATAAAGTTATAATGTTTGGAAATAAACAGATTGGTTCTTAAAACCATCTTTACAACCTTAACTAATGAAAAAATGTATCTTATTCAGTCTCATTGTTAGAGCAAACTACAACCCTATTAAATCAATATTCTCTTCTCAGGCATATTCTCTTCTCAGGCATGTACCTTTCCACTCAATTCCCCACACTCACTACCTCCTATCCCCCCCCACATGCACTACCTCAAGCTGGATTAATTTTATCCTGCTATTTTAATTTAATTATCTGGTGATGCCTAATGGTGAAATAGCTGTTACCAATGTAGTATTTTAGGTAAGATGTTGAGTGAGTTTTATTTCCTGTAACATTTTACCAATGTCCCACTCTATATACATTTAATTAACATACAGTTTACCACATTTTATAATATAAATCCTACTAAAGTAATATTTTATCATATAGGAGTGTTGATTGGGAAAGTGTGTCGCTTTTATCACCTCTGTATACTGTATACTTGGGCAGTAAGGATGGTCCTGAAGATAAGCATAAAGCACCAGCTACTGTCCGTCAAAGATTAAAGATGTTACCATATATGACTAAAGCAAGGAAACAGGCATTACTCTGGCCTGCATGCATTAGAGTAAGTCTTAAAATATTGATAACATGTATTCAGAACTGGTTAAAAATTTAGTCAACATTGTTAGGTAATTAATTTTGTTTTGCTATGAATATTTGACCAAATAACTAAATTTAATAGTACAGTGCTTTAATGTTAGTCTTTCCAAAACATTTCCGACCATATTGGATAGGTTAATGTTATGTTTGTATATATTGCATGTAACAAGAATTAGACAGCAATCAGTGATTATTTACAATATTTTAATCATGATCACTCGTTGAATCCATAAACTTAATTTGTTCTTATTTTGTAACTGTTTTGTTTTAAAATAAAAGAATTATGTACACACTTATAATTTTAAACTAAAACTAAATTTTAATATAATTTTCTTTTTCTTTACAGGTCTTCTTTGATTCTTTGTATGGAGAAAATACACATGCTCGTCTCAAGATTCAAGCACTTTCATTTTGTTCAGTTATAATTCAACAGTAAGTATAACTAGCCTATAAACAGTAACTTATAACTAACTGGTCTAATTGACTTTGATAAATAACTGTGACAAAATGAAGGGAACGTGTACAAAAACAAATAACTACTGGGTGTTAACAACGGACTTCTTTACGTACAAATTAACATTAGGGAGTACAAACTCATTAAAGAAGGTTGAAATTAGGCTGTGATAGTTAAAACTCACAATAAACACAGAATTTATAGCTTCAATTGGAGCATGCACTGGTTTGTAAATACGTAATACTGTTAAGCACAATCATGATCATGTTTACTGGAATTGTGTATGACGACGCATGAGTTAAGCTTGATGGCAAACATAAACACAGATGTGGCTATAGTATGGCTGTTAAAACATATGTAAAATTACATGCAATCAAGGTTTTATAGTGCCTACCTGTGAAATCTTAGCATTGGTCCTATAATCAATGATATAGCAGTATGTGTCATGTCCCTTTGATGTTAGCAAAAACAAGTAACCAGACACTAAGGCTGTTTAAATATTGAAGTGTTATTATGTTTGTTTGTGATTGTACGTTATTATGTCTAAAAAAAATTGAGGGTTATTCTCTCTATTGAGACAAAGTCAGAAGCGTAAAATGATTGGATAAAGATGAATCGAGAAAATGGAAGAGGCAATGCAAATCAAGGCAATTTGAAGAGAAAGAAAAGTGAGTTAGAGAAATAGAGTTGTAATCAACATTGTGAAGATATGTCTGAAGACGTGTGAAAAAAGATTTTGTCATACTCATATATGACGAAAATAATGAGTTCTTTTTTTATGGTTTTTCCAGTAAAGAAGTAAAGTAATGCCTATTTCAAGTTATATTATGCAGCTAGAAGCCTTATGTTTCACAAAAAAGGTGGTGAAGAAGGATTTACAGCCAGTGTTGGTTGGTTTGATTATTTGAAAAAAGAAAAAAGAAAAGGTGTAAGAACTAATTATTAGCGGTGAAAAATTACCACAAAAAACATTGGCAGACTCGTAAAAAACTGATAATTTTCGAAAAAAATTTATAAATTCATTGACGTTGAAGGATTAATGGGAGAACAGTTCCACGCTTGCAATGAGAGTGGTTTTAAATTTTAAGGTGCTTCTAAAAAAAAAATCTTTGCACAAAAAAAAACAGCACCAGGCTTCAAGATGATGAAATAGTGAGTTACTGTACCATGGACATTTAAGAATTTGTCAACAGCTGCATTTCCAGTGACTTACAAAAGCCAGATAAATGTTAGGGACGGATTCATAAATTTTTTAGAACTGGTTTTTTAGAGTTTGTGCCATCGATCAAAAGCTCTTCTTCTTCTTCTGGAAAATATAGCATGTTATCCTTCTATATATATCCAGATATAAGTGTTTAATCCTCTGTGCCAACTGATGGATTAAGGAATTTTCACACTTTTATGAATACATACATCTGCCTTTCCAGAATTTAAATGTTGTGTACTCATTGATGAATTTATTGTGAATATCTCTATTATCAAAAGTGTTGATGACAAAAGTTTATCAAAAGCTGCTGTGTTGATGACAAACTTGTTTCAGCAGTTTAAGTGCAAAACAAGTTTTGAACATTTGTTTTTGAACATCCACCTTATAGCTCAGACTTGACTTCCAATGAAATAGCATCTTTTTCGCAAACTGAATTTGTTAGGTGGAAACCATTTTTAAATGACAACAAGTTGAAAGAGAGCATTAGTGAGTAGTTCAATGACTTGTAACCAACTTATGTAGAATGCATAGAGAATGCTGACAAATATTTAAATTTGAATAATGACCATGTAGAAAAATAGCTAAAGTGTCAAATGTGTTGTAAAATAAGTTTTGTTACATTATTTTAATAAAAAATTTCTAGGAAAAAATGTTCTTTACTTTCCTCTTACATCTGCATTGAATACCATGGATTAATAGAGAAGCATTGATGGGGGCAGTGCATCCATGAGGAGTGGATATAGCTTATAATAGGGAAAAACACATGGCATGATAAAAGGAAATTTTTCAAGAAGTCAAGCAGAGAAATAACTGTAAGGAGAACCTAAGTCATAGTAACTGATCCAAATAATCGAAAAAAACTCGTCCTAATATAAGCCAAGAAACGTAATGAAAAGACTTTAAAAAGAAAATCAAAAGTACAGAAAAACAAAATTGCAAAAATCAAGGTGAAGGTAAGGGGAAATCTTCGGTGTCATCACTGGGAGATATAGTGAGATAAACAAGGGAAACTGTAAACATGAAAAACATGTTGATCCTCTGGCACTAATTTTGTCTGCTAAAGAGTGATTGTCATCACGCCTGATGGAAGAACATAAATAGAATATTTATTAAGCTTCTTGTCATGCTGATTTAGGATATTTTTGCCTCAGAATACAGTTAGTTTCACTATTATCTAATACTTAAGTGCTTTGGACAATGCTGTTATTACAATTTCTGGAGGGGACTGAAGCTTATATCATGATGATAGTCAAATCATTACTTTTATTCACTATAGATGGCTCTAGTCTTGGAACTGTCCTATAGGTCAATCTTTCTCGTGCTCTTGCAAATTTTCAATAAGTGATTGCCTTTGTTTAATATTTGAAGGATAATTTTAAGGATAAGGAGTGTAAGAATTAGAAATGTAATTAACAGTATTAACCATATTTAATAAATAATTTTATAATTTAAAAAATTTGTCTTCTATCATTTCATTGAGACAGCTACGTTCTGTGATTATAGTTTTTATTTATCCAGTCTGTAAAATGGATTTATTAATTTTCTTCAATATTTCTAAATTTATTAAGTGTTCTAAAATTAAAAAAGTAATATTTCTACAGCTTATAAATATTTAATATCTGTTTTGTTTTAATATTTATCTCAGAGTCAGTGTAAATCAGCTGAGTGTGGTTGCGAACGTGCTGTTAACTTCAGGACTGATGAAACTTATAACTGAGTGTGAAACAGATACACCTGGTCTGAGGCAACAAGCGTACATGGTTGCGGGACAGCTTGTCAGCAAAGTGCCTTCTCTTGTGAAAAATGATTTGTCATTATTACAGACATTGTTTAATGTATTGTCCCAGGTACTTTTACTAAAACAAATTGGAATATTTCTAATTATTAATTTATTAATACATTTAGTACCAATAATAAAAAGATAACAAATAATTTGCTCTTTCTTTTTATGTGCTAGTAATAGTAAAACATTTCATTATAAAGATTGGAAAAACTACAATTAATGAATATTAATACATGTTTAATGAAACAGCAATGATGTTTGGTTATTATATTAATACATTATTTAAAACTTAACAACTTCTTTATTTAAAAGGAGGTATTGTACACTATAGGTAATGCATTAGGAACACATGTAATTCTAGTTGCATGTTCCAATATGTTGACTTTGACTTAAAGTTCAAACTGCTAGATTGGACTGATTGATATTGATTGCATTTCAGTCGGTCAATTAAGTGCATAATGTAAAAATTAAATTGTAGTGAAACTTGTAGATCAGTATTAGTTTGGACCAATCACAACAATCCAGTTTATTTTTAAATTACTGGTCAAAACCATCAGTTTAACTATACAGATAAATGGCTTTGTTAGTGGAGCGACAGATTGCCAAATAGAATTAACTAAGTTTAACCTTACCATCAATATAACTTTGAGTAGACTGTACAATTTGGTGTGATTCCATGGAATGTTGATGTTTGAAGGCGAAGTAGTACTCAAAGGAGGTTGCATCTAAGTTGTGATGAAGAAATGTTATTCTCAAAGGAGAAGGGGCGTTAATTCAAGGGAGAAATGTTATATCATTAATCATAATAGATGCCAGTTACTTGCTAACTAAGTTAATAGATAATAGACTAAACATTAGTAATTACCCCTCTCCTTACTTTTAACATAACAAACTGGCCCAAACATTTAGCGAAATGGAAATTCTTCACATAACTGTTTCTTAGAAAAATGTTAATTGCATGGAAACTTGTTCAACTTTTGCATCTTTTTTAAATTGTTATATTATTTTGGATTCGTCTTCAATATTAAGTATATGAAATTATTTTATAAGATCTAAAAACCTGATTTGCTGACTTAATTTTGTTATTAGTGAATTTTCATTGTAAAATGATGTCTACAATATGTTGATAAGTGATCTACAATAAGTGACCTAAACCACTCCCAGCCATTGGAGTGGTGTCATTGCAACAACCAATCCCAGAACCTAACCTCTACATCACTTTTTGAGGTGTTGTGATATATATATTTAAGGTACAGTGTTAAGGTATAAATTTTAGAACAATGTATAGTTATATTTATACCTATACATTGTTCCAAAATTTATTTTCTGTTTTATAAGTAGTCCATTTTAAGTAGTTTTTACTGTAAAATCTTAATTAAAAAAAAATCTATTATGTGTTTCTTTTTAGGTTGAGATTTTTTTTATTTAAATATTTGTTGTGTAAAATTAACGAATTTATGAGTTTTGTAGCATTGTAAGAATTGTTACTTTGAGGAAATCTGATAAAAGTATTAAGAAAGCAATCTGTTTCAGTTCTTGGAAAGCCATGGTAATTCTTGTATTATTCATCAGATTTCATCTCCTGGAGCTGCATTACAGAAGGGCATATCTGAGAAGGGCATTACACTTTCAATTAGATGATAATCAGTTATTTTGAATCAAGTTATTTATTACACTACAACAGCTTTTTTATCAATATCCATTGCAAAATTTCATCGTATGGCAAATTTTAAATTTAATTTGTTTTAAAACAGTCTCTCAGTTATAGTACCAACAAATCTCTTTACAGTAAATCAAAAATAACACTTGTCTGTAATAGTGTAAGTCCTCTTCTACATATGTTTCAGGTCTCAGTTTTTGCCAAGAAGAGATAGAAATTATCTTGTTACACACCAGAGCAATAGCAAAATTAGCATTTCTAATTTTAAATAATTGTTGTGGGAATTCTGTTAGAATCCTATAAGCTGGATTAATAAGCTCTTGAAAAAACTAACTTCTATAAAAGCATTTAAAATCTTTAATTAACTTCTAAGGAAGTAATGTTTGTTATTAGAAAGGTAGTAAAAATATTCTCCAAAACCAACTCAGATGCTTCAAGGTGGGCTCACTATTATCCAGCAACAATACCACTTTGATATTTTCAGGAAGTAAAAGCTTTTTTAGATTGTTGTACACAGGTTGTAGAGAATGTTGAAAAAATTCAGTTCTTAAACTATGGTGAGCTCATCTTGCATTTTGACTGAGCATCAAATATTACAGGCAACTCAACTTCTGACAAACCAAAATCATTACAGAATTGTTTACCTTTTTCCATAATTCCCATAATTTTCCGTCAGACATTTTGTCACTGAACCACTTGTATAATATTTCATCTAGCTGCTGTAGTTTAGACAGTCTGTATTTGCTGTTGTGATTCTATGTTAAGTGGCAACATTTTCAATTTCATATTGATTTTTCTTAATATCAAAGATGTTGAAGAACCAATATTTTTCCGTAATCTTACTTTTACTGTCACCATGATGTCCTGGTTTTGTTGAATAACAAGTAACAATTTATGCTGCTACAGACAAAGTACAAGAACTGTTTGCCAAAACACTTTCTTAAAATGGTGGAATAGTTGCATGTATTGTCATCAACTCCAAATGTCAACACCAAACTCTGCTGCCCAAAATGTGTTGACCACTCCCTCCCCAATGCATGCCTAAAAGTAGAAAGTTTTAGCATCTTGAACAGTAACGAATTATTGAAAGTGCTGAACTGTCAAATGCTGGATTAACGGGTGGTTATGGAACAATTAAAAATGTTTCTTTTAATTTATTTTTGTAATGAAATAGTTTTAAAAAATCATTTTAAACAACTTACTGAACATTGTTTTGCTAGGAGGAAAATAGTGATGTGCGAATGTCTGTGCGTGATGCTCTACTTACTATGGTATCTGCATTCACGTTGGATATGACAGAACAAGGAGATCTGTTGTTATCCTTACTGGCCACACAAGTAGAGTGTAATAGTCCTGCGGCTAGATTGGTTGCTGTAAGATACCTTGCAATTGTTTTCCCTTCTGATCATTCGTTATCAAGATTGTATCTTCTCATAGCTAGTGGAGACAGGTAAATCAAACTGTTAAACTTTTTGTTTGTAATGTAAAATATATAGGTAATTTCATCATATACTTCAACGTAATTAATGAAATTAAATTTAGTTTAATAGATGATATTAATCTTGTCATATTTTAAAAGGAAAAACATTTTTGCTGCAGTTATATTTTCTTTTAATAGATACGTTTAAAACAAGATGTTCATATTCTGGAAAGTTACAGGAAACATTTTTGGTCAAGAAAAGTTAGGGAAATTGATAAAAAATGTGGAAAGTCAGAAAAAGCTCTTTTTTTTTTTTTTTTTTTTTTGAGAGAATTTTTAATATTAGAGGTTTGCTGTAATCCAGGATATTATCAAAGAATTGTTCTGGATGTGTTATTCAAGAAGTGTTGTTTTTTGTGTTTGAAAATATATTTTGTTGTGATTTTATACATATACTTTAAAAAGCAATATATTCTTGTTTGCTTGTTTTAGGTTTGTAAATTAAAGTAAAAATAATTATTGCAAACAGTGTACTCAAGAACTTTCTTTAAACAGTAAAAATATTTTTAGAATTTAGTTGGTGGCTAGACATAGTAGTGAGCAAGGTTATTATAGCAAGTTGTAAATTTATTGCTTAGAACTTCTAAACTAAATTAGGGGAATCCCTTGTCCACTTCGTGGGCAAACCGTACAAAATATCTGTTCATTTAAATTTAATTATTTAAACCATATAAACCAATTTGGAACTTAAAAATAATTATGTCCTCATTTATCAGCTGTTATGAAAATCATACTTTTTTATTACAGTTACCAGTTGCTGAACAAATATATATATATATATATATATATATATATATATATATATATATATATATATATATATATATTTAGCAGCTGTTTTCAGAAGTTTTTAGATTGTTATAGTTAACTTTGAAGGTATCAGCAAATCAACAGTATACAGATATAATTAAAAAGACATTTATACTGCTACAACTGGTCTAAAAAAATTTCTTTATTTTTCCTCTAAATTATTCTGACTATTTTTTTTTATTCTCTATTATATCTTTATACTCCGCATTGAACTTAAAATTAATTAGTGCCATCTCTTCTAGTTTAAAATTTCAACTCCTTTCTTTCTTAACTACATTCATTTTCATTTCCCCTGCTGGTAGCTTGCTCACTCACAATACCAAAGTAAATAATTATGGACAGTAAATACATAACAAAAACCATTAAAATATGTTGCTCAACATGTTTATGTAAACAAACATAATACTTATGAAACCACTGTAACAGTTTTTAGGGAAATGTTTAAAACTATGTTGAACAATTGTTTCAGCCAAGAAGAAGTGTCAGCTGAAGCTCTGAAATCTTTGTATGGCTCTAACTATAGGCTAACAGGTGGAAAAATATCATCAAGCTTAAAGTTTCCTGAGTTTTCTGATATGACTGCTGTAGTTTCAGACCGGGCTTCAGTTAGAGAGAGAAATTTTAATACAAGAATATCTGTTGGAAACTATATGTTACCATTTAGTGTGACTACTTACAACCAGGTAAATCTCCGCTAGATAGTATTTACCTTCATTTACAATAGGAAGTTAAAATCCTTAAATCAATATAATATTTGCAATTTCTTAAACTGCACTTATATAGGTTTTTAAAAACATATTTTTAAATTAATTTATATTTAACCCTTTCATTTATATAATACCCGGAAATAAACATAGTGCCAACATCTAATTTCTGTTTTATATAACTCTAAACCCAGCATTAGATCTGATATTTTTTGTAAAGAAATAAATTTTTAAAAACTTCAAACAAAATCAGAAGTTCAACGTAACCAAACAGTAATAAAATAATAGCTAATAGCTTGATACTAGTTAAACAAGACAGTTTCAGATTGATCAAACACTATGCTTGTGGGTTCGAATCCTGCAGTGTGTGTTGGTTTTTTGTGCAACTTGTTTAAAACCCATCTCTGTAATTGAGTGGATAATGAAGCCCACTATAAATAAATCATAGGGGGAATGATTTGGGTGGAAGCTGACAGGAAACAAGGTGAATTCTTTGTGAGTTGCATATGTGACCAAGAGTTTTGCTACTTTTGTTTTACTATGTAGCCTACTGCATTTGCACAACTAAACATATTATTATCATTAAATACTATTCATTAGGCTAATAACATGTCCAAAAGTACACATGTTCTTCCATGTAAAAAAGTCTGTGGCACTGAGATTGTTAAAGTATGTAGTAATATTAAACCCAAAATGTTTAAATCTTCAGAAGTACATATAAGAAACTGCAACATTGTATAAATATGAAACTACGTTAGTGTTGTAGGTAGACAGCTGTCTATGATGTCAGTGTGTATGAATATTAGCAAAAATATAAGTTCCAGCTTTAGTTGAAAGAATTGTAATTTTAAGTGTAAGTTCTAGGTAAAATTGAATAGGATACTTGTACCTGGGTTGTAAGTAGAAATGGTATGATGTGGCATTGTCCAAATTTATTTAATGTGGATCATTAAATAAATAGAATTTGAAGTAAAAATTGTAACTGTGAATAGTTGTGTAATGAATTGAAAAACTAAATAATTCAGTGAAACACTTATGTAAGTAACTATAACTCTTGTTGGATTTTTCCTGGCTTGGAAGTACACACAAAATGAGCTTTCATTTGTTTAAAACATTCTGTTTTCTGTCTCCATCTGTTTGTTTTTTTTTTTTTTTTTACTAATAAAAGTTATACAGTGGAACTTGACTAATTCGAGTTTCTGTAATTTGAATTTTTTGCTTGGTCCCTAGCATTTTATCTACCCATTGTTATATTGTTAATTCGAATTTTTAATTCAATACAGTACAGCAGAACTCTGGGACGGATTAAAGATCGGATAAAAAGGGGGCGCAAAAATCTTTTATTCAACATACAAAAATACAGCTAAATTAAGTGGACAAAAAATTTAAAAAATGTAGTATAGAACAGTGATCTCTTAACTGCTAATTCTAGCACTAAGAAATAACAACATTGAGTAAAAACATAAACAATAAACTGCTTATCTATATGTACAGAAAAACACAACATAACATTCAAATTTTCACACAGGTACCCTCTTGAAGGAAATGAATGATTTTCTGATTATTATATATTGTGTGTTGAAATGTTCGTATTACTGTTTACCCTCTTAATTAAATGATTAGGATTATATACCTATTCTTCCCGTCAGTGGTCTATCAACTCATCTCATAAAGGCTACCGCGGTTTCGAAACTTTATAGTTTCATCTTCAGGCCATACAAAATGTTAAATCCCTCTGTCGAGGTTGTCACAAAGTCAAACAAAACATTAAAAAATCACAAACACTAAGCACAATTATACATTTAAAATATTCATCATTAAAATTCGGCTTGTGATTAACAAATTCGGCTCTTAATTAAGTCAAGTGACATCACCAAAATAAAACTGTCTAATATTTGTACTTTATCAGCATCAGTTGTACACACTTCAACATCTTAAGATTATCAGAAGACTGCTTTACTGTGACTGTTTTGAGACTTGCAAATACACATTCATTGTTCTATATATGCATTTCCTAAAAGTGATTACTCACCTGACAGTGGTTAGTTACGCCAAGTTTACGAACATTGAAGTAGTGCATGCTGTGATTTCCTTGTTAAATGAGTCTGTATTTTACAGTTTGAACTAAAATAACTAAAATTTAGCTAGTTTACAGAACTTAAAACAAGTACAAGAATAATTTATTTTAGGGAATTTTATAACGTGTATGACTTTTAAAAATTTGATGAAAATAAAGTATGTCCCCTTATATATATATATAGCCTCCTCAGTGGCCTAGTTGATAGCGTACTGTGCTTTCACCCCGAGGACCTAGGTTCGATTCCCGGCCAGGGTTTAGCATTTTCATATGCTATAAATCATTCCATCGTCTTCTGCATTAGCCCAAGTGTGCACAATAGTCGGACGTTAAATACCAAAAAAAAAAAAAAAAAATATATATATATATATATATATATATATAAACATTAGAAAAACGAAATTACAGATTCTAACAATATAAATTAATTAGAACGAAATATCCTCTAAATGAGAAAATATATCTAAATTAAATTAGTTATGTACAGCCAAATTATGTATTTTAAAATATATACTTGAAATTATATATTTCAAAACTATATATATTTTGAAATAATATATATATTATTATTGTAATTGAAATTACATTTAAGTAAATGATCTTCAGAGCAACCAATACTGCTGTTTTACATTGGATTTAAAAATATTTATAATTGTTCTCATGCCTTTCTTAGGTTTTAACATATTTAAGCTTATGCTTGGTACAAAGTAGTGGAGTCAAGGTTTCAACACAACGTTTGCAACACCCTTGCGAAGCTAGTGCTCAGATTGGGGAATTCTTAACAAAACTCCATGATTCGAAAAGTGAACTTCTTGATAATTATTTAAAATTGGTATTCAAGCTCCTTCAAGCAAAACCAGGTTTGTTTTATTTGTTGTATTATACTCTTAATAATTGTTTTGTATTATTAATTATTATATTGGTTAAATACTTTAGTAAATGTTTATATTAAAAACAATGGATCAAGTTATGTTAAAACCTATATTTAGTATGATGGTGTCACTGATATAAAACGGATGAATAATATTTCCAATTTGTCAAAAAAGTTGCTTATTATGCAAACTCACAAAATAGGTTCTCTTGTTCATTCATAAAACAAAACAAGTTGCCTTGATTTTTGTTATCCTTTTTATAAATTAAACTTTGTGTTCGCATTTGGCATGTTTAATTGGTTACAAAAAGTGATAATATTGAAGAGTATAAATTATTCAATCCTTTGTTTTCTGAAAGGTAAGTAAGCAAGTATGAAACATTATGAAAGCAAGCAGGTAGCTGATTTTAAACTTCTCATAATTTTTTAAAATTGATAATGTCTTTCAATATGCCTTGCTATTTTCCATGGGAAGGAGCTTATGATTTCATAAGAGACTGAGCAAGTGAGATAATAGAGTACATATAGCGAGACAATTATATATAAACTTTTGATTAAAGGGAAAACCTGTGATTTTGTAAAACACTATTATAGGATATTAAGTATTAAGGAGTTTGTGAAACTAACAGATAACAAAGTGAATTCTGTCACCCAGTTCAGTGACTACTGCATACCTTTTTTGTGAATTAAATATTTCTCTTAGTTTATTTTGTTTGTAAAATATTTCACCTACACTTCAGCTGAGTATTATTTACATGAGTAAAGTACTATGTATTTGTGTAGTCATTAAAATTAACAATTAAATTATTGGTACAAACTAGTGAAATTGTAAAAAAGGATACATTAGTTATAATAATTATTTAAAAAACAGCATGTGAACAATTTTAATATTTTAAATTATTTTTCGCTAATATTACAGATGTTATTCCAATGTCATCTTTATTAGAATGTATTGGATGTATACCAGATCTTCTTTCAGCATCATTTGTTTCCAAACTTGAATGGCTTAAGGTGAGTTTAAAATTTTACACATCTAGATAGATAAAAAACAAAATGTAATTATCAAAAATATTGTTTTATGGAATACTAAGTAAATTTAGATAGGTTTATAAAAATCTCTTGATATTCAAAAATAAATAAACCAAATGATAACAAAGTATGTATTTTTCCCACACTTGTATACTTTTCATTCTGTAGTATACCAGACGGTACATCAGTCTTTGTGGGTATTTGTATCTGAATAATTTAATAGACTAATCTTAAAATAAACTGACCGAGCCAAGCAAAGTCTTTGTCTTTAAAGTTTGGAATTTGGTTTATGTTTGTTTGTTACACAGTTGTAATAACAATTACAGTACAAGCAAATAATAATATGTTAAATATTATCAAGAATTGGTCATTACTTATTTTCTAGCTTTGTACACAGCACACACTTTGTACAACAAGAAAGTAAATACAAATATTATGGATAATAAGTGTTTATTTCAAAAATGTATTTGTTCAGCTGTGAAAGTTGAAAGTAACTTTGTATTTTGTTTTAGAACTTCCTGTCAGATTCTCGAGAGGAAATGCGTGAGATAGTTGCTCAATTGTTTGGTTGCATTGTTGGTTTTGGAGATGAAAATTTGCGTTCACTTTGGTTGGCAACATTGGTTCAGCAACTTACAAACAACACTAAAGATTTGGAAGTGATTCATGGCACAATGCTGGCCATAGCTAATATTATAGAGAGGTCTATTACCAGATATGGACTGAGTTGTGAAGAACATAACAAAATGTCTTTATTAAAAATAGGTAAATTTTTCATTTTAACCCTTTAAAGATTACTTCGGAATGTCTGAATGTGGAGTGTCCAAGTAAGTAACCATTATGACACTAAATAAAAAAGAAGCCAAAAGGAGTAAGGGAAAAAATGTCAAAATGTTGAGATCAAACCGTGTGTGTGTGTGTGTGTGTGTGTGTGTGTGTGTGTGTGTGTTTTTGTTAAATACATGTTTAAAACAAACTTTCAAAAATAGATTCTTGGGTTAATACAAGAAAAAAGTATTATTTAAAGATAGGTCCTAAACCATATTTACATCTGAATTTGGATTTTTTTTCAGTTTTATGTGTATTTAGTGCATTTTTCGACCTCTAGACCATAAAAAAGGGAAAGATGTTTTTATAAAACATACACACAAAAATTACAAAAAAACTTATATTTTCTCTTAAAGGACAACATTCTGAAAACATGCCATTGTTTTTTTTTATTTGCCAAAAATTATCTAATTCTATGTTACTAATAAAATTAATGTAAAAAAATGAGTGCTTAAAAATAATTGTTTATATTCAAATTATTTAGGTAGTCTTCCATATGAAAACTACCTAAGAATTTGGGCTGAAACTTCAAATCTGTAAAATTGTATACAGAATAATATTATATTCAGACCTTTTCAATTTTATAAGCAATATTTACTTGTTAGGATAAAATACAGTAAGGTAAGACAAACGGCAAAGGAAAGTTTAAGCGATGTATGCTTAAATTAAATTACATTATATTTTTAATTATATATAAAAAATAAATAATGTCAACTTGCTACAGTAAGTTAGTTATCAATAAAAGCTAACAAATTAACTTTGAAAGTTTGTTATTGTCCCCTGTTGTGATCTCGATAAAGGCTGGTTGTCTTTAACAGGGAAGACTTTCCTGCTGTTATCATGTTAGAATTAATTGTCTTTGATTGTTTGGACAACATTTAAGATTTTTTCTTAATAGCTCTTTTCTTTCTACTATAATAGTAACGTAATAAGCAGACCACCTCATGTGACCTGTGCAGAGGTGCTTTATCATGTTGGAGAAACGTAGATGTTCTTAATTGGATAGTGATATCCTCAAGAAACTGGTTGAGTGTCTTGTAGAAAACTGTGTCTTGTAGTAAACTGGTTGAGTGCCCTGTATAAAATGTAAGGTCCTATAAGTTTGTCAGTAATGATGCAGCACCAGTCATTCAACACAATCTGTGTTAAAATCTGAATTAATTGGCATTTTATATTTTCATCTTATATTGAAAATAAAATATAAGATTTTAAACTGGCATGCTAAACCAAGAGTCCTGATACTGCTAAATCAAAATGAACTGTAAAACTTTAATGGTAAGATCAGATTTCAGAAAGTGTAACATAAAAAAAGTGGTGAATTTTTAAGAACTATTGCCATTTGAAATTGTGGGATAGATTTTACTGAGTAACAAAGCTGTTATAAAAAAATATTTTTGTGCCAAGTTTGAATTGAATTAAACCAAAATTTTAAAAAGTATAATCTCAGAGAATTTATAAAGTTCCCTAATGTGTCTTGGGACTAGTGAGGGAAGAGACAAATCCTTATTTACTGCTCAGTATTGGTGCAATAAAATAGGACGTAACATGTTCAACAATATCATTGTTCCGATGGCAACCTGTTTAGACCAGCACAGATTTTGGATTGTGCAGTCTACTATGGTTTTTAGACTATGGTTTTAGATTACTGTGGTCTTGCTATATATGAAGAATTAAATGGTTGTTTTAAAAGTGTTCTAGAGGTCAGAATCAGTGCCCATTCATGACGAGTGTGGCTGTTACAGTAATAACAACTCTAGAGTGATAACAACTCTAGCAGCTCATTTTCAGGTGGAAATTCTCTAATTACAAAGAAGCGTAATCAAAAATGAACTCTGTTGACAATAATTTTCAAGAGATAGCTATTTGTTTTAATGATCTTTTATTTTCCATCTTGGCTTCCTTACTAGATTTTGTTCAAAGGACTTTTTACAAAGAAAACTTTGGATATTTATAAATGTTTCACCATTGTGAATCAGATCAGTTAGTACTGATTTGTATAAAATTTGTATAATACTTATTTTTTTTATTTTATAAGTTAGTATACAAAATTATACATTTTTTGTTGTCCAAAATTAAGCATATAACTGAGTAATAATAATTTTTGGAGGTTATTTTATTAGCAGTTAAATTGTTATAGAGATTTAAAGAATGTTTAACCAAACTTTCATTTTTTTTCTAAAGGCTATTATTGGTTTAATTTTGTAATTTTAGTGATGATTTCAATTTTATGTATTACTTGACAAAGCCAATTGTTGACCTGTACATGAATGCAGCACTGATGCAGCACTAAATTTGTTGTGATGCTACAATGAGATGGGAATATACAGTACAGTTAAAACTACACCCCATTGGCAACATCTGCAATACATAACACACACACATTATAACAGATCGGACACTGTTTTGTGTAGATCTATTATAAACATAACATGACTATACTCCAAGTGGTCTCTACGTATTTGCAAAATATAGTTTGTTATCTGGCTGGGTCAACACTTCACTTTGTGGAATAATACTGTAATAATATTTATTTGTTTAACTTGTCTTGATATTATATCATGTTATTAAACTTTTAGTGCCTTATTTGGAACATCCACAGCTGATGCTAGTTGGTGCAGCTTGTAGTGCACTCGCTTTGATGGCCAGAGTGCTACCATTACCTTTCACTGATTCAAGGATTGGGGACTTGAACAATCCAGGCAAAATGGATGTTGTTGAAAAGCTTTTGGACATTATTAATAGCACAAAAATAAATTCTAAGGTATTTTTCTCTATCAAAATTGATCCTTTTTATATATTAAACTAACCAAAAATCTCTTACTTTATTCTTTTAAAGTGACTACCTGATTCTGCCTGGAATCTAAACAATATTCAGAAATTGCTTTAATATTTTTTGTCTAGTTTGATACAGTTGAACTTGGTTATAACTGCTTCGTATTTTACATCAACTTTTCATATGTATTTTTCCCTTCATAAGGCCATATAAATGACTGTGTTAATATTTAAAAATGACATTAAATTGTATTACTTGGTATTAGAATCAAAAAGTTCTTATTTACAAGCATAAAAAACAAAATGTTCGAGTGGAGTAAAAGTATAAAGTATGCTAGTCAGCTGGCAGATAAGGTTGATAGAAAATTGTCAGCTAGCACATAAGTGCAGTCAAAATCACTATTACTGATTAAGGCATAACTCAACTGTTATAATTTGTTACTCTGCTGAAGTACATAGTTATTTGTTCTCAAGACCCTACAACTAACAGGGTCTTACTGTTAATAGAAACAGTATATTACGAAATATACAGTTCTATGTTTGACCTGTTCTATATATAACAAGTATAGTTCTACTTGTTAGATAAAAGATACTGAAGCGCCTGCAAGCAGCGGCATCAGCAACATATACACACTTGATGGAACTGTTGTCTCTATGTTAATACACAGTACGGAACCTCTGTCTTATTGCACAAGTTGATCTTTAACTTATAACACACTACCTTCGAAGGAAAAACAAATCTCTAAGTTAATAAATCTCTAAGCTATTACACATACCCCCCCCCCAATTATTCGTGACAAAACATGGCTTGTATGTTGGAATGCTGAGACAAAATGACCAGTCAGGAAGTGCTTTCATTCCACTTCATCATAATCAACAATATAAAATTTAAAAACATCTTAGTTTCATAGGGAAATTATTTATACTGTGTTCTGGATTCTGGTGCAAAAAACATACTTTTGGTAATTACTTGAATCTAGGAGTAACAGTAAAAAAATAAGTTTATTCTGAAACATTTCATAATCTGTGTTCAACAACTGACATACATCTCAATGATTTAAGGAAAGAGTGGATTCAGAATTAAACTGGTTTAAATCTGAAGTGGTAGGATTTGATATAGAAGGTTTGAAGATGCTTCTTTGGAATGAGTAGAATTATTATGTAGAAAAAACATATTTATGGATCCCCTAATACATTTTTCAGTCTTTGATACGTTATTGTTTTATAACTGACCAGGCCTTGTTATTAAGCACCTCTTTTACATTATTATGAAAGAATCTATTGTTTTTATGCTTCCATAGATTTTTAATATTTAATAAGTAATATACATTTAAGGTAATTTAAAGGAAGATTATTAATTAATTTATTATTTTGTTTTATTGTAGATAAAGGAAAGAGCATGCAAGACTGCTGGAATGTTATGCCTGGCTGAGAACTTTCCATATCGTCAGCATATTGTAGATAAATTTATTGAACATGGAAAAGAGGTTTGCATCTTTAAAACATTTAAATAAGTTTTAGTAAATGTTATGAACTGTTGATGAATCATGATATTTGGCATAAAATACAATTAATTAAATTCCAGTATTTATATTGCAGCCACTACAGCTACCGCACATTTTGTTTCACCTCGCCTATTTTTAAATATAGAATCATTTTTAGTTGGTGAGATGTACCAAAGTGGCTTATTAACTTAAACAAATTGAAATAACGAAGTCAGTAACAATGTCAAAATAACTCATATTGGATCTTTAGATATTCTGTTTTACAACAGTACAAAACATGCATAATAAACAACCAAGCAATGAAAGCTGTTGAACTGAAAGTTATTATTATTGGAGTGGCCAATATTGTAAGAAATTATGTTAGTAAATGAAAAAATTGTTTTTATTACACTAGTTTGAGTTGAAAATTGATTTAAATTTTGAATTTCATTATATTAATTGAATTTTCTTCAGGTGGAATATCTAGTTCTTTGTCGCCCTGAGGATCTGTTTCATTTATACTAATTGCAATGCTGTGATGTAACTGACCTTACTGTTTGTAGTTCAGTTCTTAAACCAAGTGATAAGAAAAAGTAATCTTTTCCACACTCCAAATAATTAACAAATACAGTCATTATCAAGTTATTTAAAAAATTAGCATATTGCCAACTGCTGCTGTAAAGTAACAATATAACATGAGTAGTGAATATTAGAGCAGATATCTAATATTAAATTAATTTTTTTTGTTATTTGTTGTTTGACCTATTAAAATTAATTGGTGTGAGGATGATGTTAGGGTTAATTTTTAGGAGATTAAAGAATAAGTTTGAGCTGCCAAATTTGTTCTAAATCTGAAAAACTGTGTAAATTTTTTTATGTCTGTACAGTAAATATTTAAAATAACTTAAGTTTAATTATTAATATAGATGAAAGATGTTGAGATTCAACTCAGCGTGGGTGAAGCATTGGTTTGTTGCATTCTGGGACCTACATCCCCATCTGTACATGATCCGTGGACATCAAAGAAAAATTCTTTTCCAACCAAGTATGACCCTGAACCATTCTGTGCTGATTTGCTGGAAACTATATTAAGTAAAATGTTGAATGTGCCTCATCCACATTCAAGACAGGTAAATGTATCTTAAAATATAATGAATTTATATATTTCATTTTTAAATCTGCCTTTGTAAGAAGTGAACATAGGCAAAATAATAGTTTATTGTGTATTTGTGCAGGCTTGTTGTATTTGGTTGCTAGCTGTATTGAAACACTGTGGACATTTGGTGGCTGTCAAACACAAGCTTGTGGAAATACAGTCAGCATTTATGGACCTTTTATCTGAAAACAATGGTAAGGCATTTATTTATCTAATATGCTTATTATTACTCCAATATAATAATCTAGTATTGTTTTAGTTATGTTGTTTATGTTATGTTTGTTATTATTTTAAATGTGAAAATATGTTATGTTTGTATGACTCAAATTCTGTCATACAAAATTATAAAAGTTTTTGAGCTAATGTAGTGGCTGATTGTGGTGATTAGAGCATCATCAAGCAGTGTGCTGCTTTACTAAGCTTTACTGGGGTTACGGCTATAAGCTTTTCCCTTGCTGTTAATGGTTAGCCCTTGTTTCCTGATTAGTCTGACTGGCAAAAAGTATGGATGTAAGGAAAAAAGGAAACAAAATTGAGCTAATGTTTAAATGTGTTTAAAACACCAAAGTGAACCATACACATATTTTGATGTTATTACTGTTTTCAAATACCAGACACTAGGTATCATCACACCTTAATAGTGTCGTAATTAAAGACACTGCCTTTGCTCTTCTCAGTTTGTGCTTTTGCACTCGCAATAGATGTTTGTAGGCGGTCTTACTAATTTTGATATGGTCGACTGAATTTCTCTCTTCTTCCATTGCAGCAATCTGCAATACCCAATGGTAGCAATGCTATTTCCACTTTTCATTTCCATTCTTACCAATTCCTTGATCTTTAGGGTTTTGACAGTTTGTTTTCAGCCATTAAAAATAAAGCCAAAAATTAAAAAAAAAGCCAATAAAATAAAAAGTCCATCAGTACAGAGCCTTGCGTGCATAATTAAGGCTAGATTAGAACTGGAGGTTGCTTAATACCCAGAGTCCATTAACGTAAAGCCTAAGCTCTATCATTTCTGTGCAGTCTTCATTGTATGCTGGTCCATCTTGGCTTAGGATGTGGATAGGAATAGAGTAGGACAGTTAGGATGTGGAGGACAGTTTCTCCCTAGGGGTTGGAGATGGAAGTAGATCAATATGTTACATATGGGCATGGTTTGTCAGATTCTGTAGCAGCCTATAATCTAACACAATCATAGGAGAGTGCTATCCACTAACTTGACTATTTCTCTGTTACTGTTTGTTACCTGATAGTTTTGCTAGTTAATCTATTTACTAGAAAATTAAATAAACTTCAAAATCTATTAAAACTTTTTTTTGTAAAATTTAACTGTTTTTAAGTATTTTCTAGGGGTCTGCAGAGCCCCAGATTTTATAGATCAGGTGGGGCCGTTAGAAAAGTCTGATTTCAGTTCGGGCCAATATTACAAAACGGGTCAAGGACAGGTTGGGCTAAGTAAATATTAACTTTTATTTTTAGACAATAATGTATGCAATGCGCATACATATTTTCATTGCCAAAATAAATAAGCAATAAACAAGTAATATAAACAAAAACAATTTAATTATCATCGAAGGTCGTGTCTAACCAGTTATATTTAAAATTTTTTTTTGGTGTTTAACGTCTGACTATTGTGCACACTTGGGCTGATACAGATGATGGGATGATTTTCATATAGCATATGAAAATGCCAAGCCCTGGCCGGGAATCGAACAAGCCGGCCCGAGGTGGCTCATAACCAGTTATAATCATATTCTATTAGTATTACTCGACAAATCTTACTGACCTGTCAGTGAGCGCAGTACTATTGGTTAGTTGTGATGCTACTGCAAAGGGAGTAAAAGGTATAGTCAACACCACATCAAATTTGCAACATCTACAATAGATTGCACTATTAACAGATTAGACACAGTTTGTCTTATCTATTATAAACATAACGAATGTGATTATAACCCAAGTGGTCTGTAGATATTTACAAAATATACAATTCCCGTTGTCTATATTGTCTATATTTATTATATATATATATATATATATATATATATATATATATATATATATATATATATAGAGAGAGAGAGAGAGAGAGAAAGAGAGTCTATATTTATTGTCTGTCTTGTCTAATATTTATGTGAATGTGTTGGACAACAAGTACTACCTAACTCAATACAGAAATGCGCACTCAAATGAGAAAACCTGCAGCACTCTGCAGATATCCTTTTTTACAGGATGATATTATTTCATGATTATGTCATTGAATATAAAAGGTGTAATTTTTTAAAACAAAAATCAAATAAAAATAATCAACACAATGATTGTAAACAAGAGATTTGATTTTACTACCAGTATAGTTTTTTTTTTTAGTAGTTTTATAATTTCAACAAACAATACTACTCCTACTCCCTCCAGAAAGCCTTACACTATTAATGTTAACTTTAAACGTAAAACTGTAAACAAGTAAAACTAAGTACAGGTATTTAATTAAATATTTAAATTCCGTAAGTTCAGCCTATAAGGACAAATCACTCTAAATTATGCCAAACACAAAATGTTATATTGTGTATGCAATAATTTTGTATTTTGGCATGCATAACCATTTGGCTTATGTTGAAGCAAAATAATAATGGTGAAAACTATTTGTTTTGAAAACTATTACAGTGCATTGTTGTGTGGTGGTATTCAGACTATATTTGCGAGCTGATGTAATCAGCCTTTGCATTATTCACACAACTTTTAAGAACTGATATAATCGGCCCCAAGCGGTATTCAGTCAGACATACAGAACCCTTGTTACATCGGCCTGTGGTGGTATTTGGACAGCTTTTGTAAGCCGATGTAATTGGCTCTTGGTGGTATTTAGACAGACCAAAAAACCAAACCGGCTTAATCTGAACTCTAAAAATTCAGTCCGCAGAGCCCTAGAATTTTTCATTCAAGTTTTTTTTTGTGGCCACTTTTGAAAATGGATTATTAGAACAAGTTGATAATTTTTTATAAATTATGTCTTTAAAATTTCAACTTAATCGGTTAAGCTGTTCTAGAGTTATAAATTATTTAGTCAAATAAAAAGTGTAGCAATTATTTAGTTTAAAAGTGTGGCAATTAAATAATCAGGCTGGTGCTGCTACCAGCAAACAGTGATCACTTCACGGCAGTTTTTAACATGGCTGTGCTTGTTGCTTTCTTCACCCTGAGGTTAATGGTGCGATTGTACGTCGCTCAGTCTCATTGTAGCAATCACCTGTTCATGTGAAATGTCTGAAGACAATCTGTGCCCTGGACGATCAAAAATGGACGACAACATTCAAAAAATTTGCAAATTGATCCGCAAAAATTGTTGTCAAATTGTCTATTTTCTTGCTAAAATTTCAGGAATTAACAAAGAAAGTGTCAGATTTTGCATGAATCATTGAACATACAGAAAGTTTGCATAAAAATGGTGCCAAAACTTCTCACTTCAGAGCAAAAGGAATCGAAAATGAACATGTATGCTAATCTTTTAAACAACATTGGTAATGATCCAGAACTGTTTAGATAGAGTGATTACTTGAGATGAGTTGTGGTTTTTTACCTCTGATCCTGAAACAAGACGAAGACCTGATTTGTGTAAGAATGATTCCTGGATGTTTCACCAATACTATGTGCCTGTTCATTCCATCTGTCTGTACTCAGCTGACCTGGCCCCCTGTTAATTTTTTTATTTTCAAAGGTCAAATCGGAGCTCAAGGGAGGACAGTATTTCATAGTGTGGAAATGGTGAAATCAAAAGTGACGGAGGTTCTCAACAAGTTGACAGAAGTGGCCTTCTAGCTCTGCTTTGAACAATGGAAAATCCATATGAAGCTTTGTAGGGATCAGCAAAGAGAGTACATTGAAGGGTACTAACTTCGTAATATAATTGCTGATCAATAAAATGTTTTGTAACACTAGTGTGGTTATTTAATTGCCACACCTCATGTAGGAACTATTTTCTTAATTTTGACCTTCTCTTGAATGATGTCTATACATTACAAAAATGGGCTTTGAATACATTACTGGGCTTTCACTCCGTAGACCCGGGTTCGATTCCCGGCCAGGGCTTGGCATTTTCGTACGCTATAAATCATCCCATCGTCTGCATTAGCCCAAGTGTGCACAATAGTCAAACGTTAAAGAAAAAAAAAAAAAAAAAAAAAAAAAACATTACAAAAATATTCTGATATATCTAATTATAAATAAAATTTTCTTATAATAACGAGAAAAACTAAATGCACTACATATTAAATTGCATTTTTTAAATCTGTTATAAATCACTAATTAGTAAATGAACAAATACACTAAACAAGGAATGTTAACCCTTTGCAAGTGATTAATGTCTATAGACACAAGCATACTGAGCGGTAAATGTTTTTAAGCCTGCATATCATGTGTCTCTGTTGGTGGGAATCAGCTTGATATGTTTCATTAATTCAACAATCTTTTTGTTACAAAATGAAAAAATACATCTAAAACTAAATAAATATAAATCATAGGTAAAAAAGAATAAAGTAGACATATAAAAAAGTATACATGGAATGTTTTTTTAATCAGAAATATAAGAAAATAAACATAAGAAAGTCACTCGCTTGGGAAGGGTTTACAATTATATGACAATTTCTTATAATTTATATCATAAATAATAGGTATCTAAAGACCTGTTATTGAAAATTTAAAAGAAACAACTTTAAGAAAATACAGTTTTTGATTCAGAATTTAAAATTATAAAAATATATTTATTTTCAAAATCATTGATCAAATTATTATTTCTTATGTAGTCTTATTGCAAGATATTTGTTTCATATTAATTTATTCATATATATATTTAGACATCACCTTCAAATATGAAATTAAAAATTAAATAAAAATGCAGTACAAAATTAAGTTTAAAACACTGTAATTCTCTAGTGTGTTGAACCTTTATAATGTTTTTCAGATATTGTTCAAGATGTTGCATCCAAAGGTCTTGCATTAGTCTATGAAAGTGGTGACAAATCTTTACAAACGAAACTTGTAGAAATGCTTGTAGATCAACTGACAGTGGGCAGGAGACAAGTTGCACAAGTTACAAAGGACACAAAACTTTTTGAGGAAGGAAGTCTTGGCAAATCTCCAACTGGGTAGGTAATTATATACACTAAGGTGTCAATTTGATGGGTAATTATGTACACAATCTGAATTTGATGGGACCAAGGCTCTTTTAGATAAGCGTGAATGCCATAAAAATGTCAATTTTGGTTGGGGCTGAGGCACCAGATCAATGTATCAGCGTATGTAATACATGTTATCAATGTATTATTTTAAAGTGTTTGATAATACACAATATGATGTACAGTTTTTAAACTCTCTGTAAAAAAATATATGTCTTGTTTTAAACACATCTGAAGATATATACAAAAATCTTACCGCATTGGTATCCGCTGACAAGATTGGTTGCATGGAGAGACATTTACAGTAGTTAATTATCATAAAACAAAACTGTCACTAAACTGCTGTTTTGTTTTGGCATTTGACACTTTTATTAAACAGATTACATATGATTAGTTGACAGTATTATTGGTGTCAGTTTGTTAAAAGTGACCCTGTTACTATTTTGAAATATTCTTAAGTCATAAAAGCAGTACATTCTGTAAACAGGAGATGTACAATTCGTCATAATGGAAATGAAAAAAAATCTTTTACTCTTATTTAAGTATTAAAAAAAATAATTTTAGTTAAGATGAAACTTTGTATAAATCGCATCCCTACTAGCGCAATAATGTAATAAAATAAAATGTAATAATATTTTTTTTGAGTAAATCATCTTCATAATTCAAATATAGTTAGCATAATCGTAACATTTATTTATTATTTAGTTACAATGTTAATTTATGCTTCATAGCTTTTTAATGTCCTTACTGCTTTTTTATGTTTTCAAAATTGTGAGGTTATGTCTGTTATATTTTTCAAGTGGCAACTTATCTACATACCAAGAGTTGTGCTCCCTAGCTTCAGATTTGAACCAACCTGATCTTATCTACAAGTTTATGCACCTCGCTAATCACAATGCTATTTGGAATTCTAAAAAGGCAAGTGTTTACTGAACAAATAAATTAGTGTTAGTTCATACATGTACACTAACTCAGTCATTATTTGGGTGGTGAAATTACTAAAATCAAAAACAAAAAGTATTTTTTTTCCTCCAATAATTTTAAAAATTATTTATAGTTGTAATAAGTTAATTTTGTTATATTTATGTTTTTTTTTAATTGTATAGGGTGCAGCTTTTGGATTTTCTACAATTGCAAAAGCTGCAGGAGAACAGTTGAGCAGTCATTTACCAAGAATATTGCCTCGCCTTTATAGATATCAATTTGATCCAACTCCTAAAATTCAAAACTCAATGGCATCAATATGGCAAGCTTTGGTACCAGAGACCAACAAAACTGTAAGTTATTAATAGTTAATTATTTTAGATTAGCAGAAATAACAATGACACATAATTAACAGAAAGTTGTTGAGAATAATAAAAGGGAAATTAAATGAGTTGAATTAAATTATGATATTGTTATAAAGTAAACCTAGTAGTTGGTAAATTTAATTTTCATTTATAATCATTCAAAACAGATATTTGAGTCTTCAGTTTGGGAAAGGGATTATATTTTTTTCTTTTTTATGTTTCTTCTCTTGGAAATACTGTATAATGTTCTGGTCCCAGTCACCAACTATCATGTTTTATGTTTAGTGTTTGTTTTGCACTTTTCGTTTCATTGTGAATTGGAAGTGATGCTATTCCAACTAGTGCTTTGTATTTGGTGTTTTCTGGAAAACCCATGTCTTCTCACCAGTAACAACACTATATTGGTTATAGTGGTCCAAATTTCCACCCTCTCCATTGTATGATAAAGAAAATTCAGTGCTGTTCCTGTTAGTTTTTTTCTATACTTATTTAACTTGAAGATATACTTTTTTTAGTGTAGGTTTTTTTTAAATTTTATGAACATAAAAATTCAGGCAGAAAATATTGCATACTATAAGACTATCTGTCTTTTTCCTTGAGTTTTTTTAGTTGCAGCAGAAATCCAGCCTGATAGTTCTTTAGCTTGAATGTTGGTTCTTCCATAAAGAAAACTGTAGCTGTACATGTTCACATGTAGACATAATTACATTTACCATATACAAACTGTAGCTTCTGATAGTTCTTCAGCTTAAACATTTGTTCATTCAACATGAAATCTGTAGCTTTACACCATATACAAATGTCATTGCATCCACCATTTACAAACTATAGTGTCATTCATAACGTGACCATATATTTCATTAATTTGAATCAAAGACAATTTTTTTTCAAATTTAAAAACTAAATCATACTATATACTTTGCTATTGGTGGGCTCACTGATTTTATCACACGTGTTAAAGACATACAGATTAAAATTAAACATCTATAACTGTTCCTTTGTTCTGCCTAACCAAATGGCAGTGCTGGAGAAAATATTTTAATATAAAAATTGAAAAGAATATGGTTGCAGAAAATAATTACACAAGTCAGTCAGTTAAGCAGTATAACAATTCTTACTCTATGAGAACCAAGCGTTAGCCTCAGTCTATTACAATTAGCTTTTTCACTTATAACTTTTCAGACCTTTATAATTAAAACTTAATGTATAAGTTACATTAAAAATATATAATTTCTAAGTAGTGAAATTGTAACTCTAAAATTTTAGTTTAGAAATTAATGTATTATAATTGTAATCGGTCATTAGATAACTACTATTCCTATGTTAAACATTAATACCATTACAGGTTGATCTTTACCACAGAGACATTTTTAATGATTTAATCACAAATTTGACTGCAAACCAGTGGCGGGTGAGAACATCTTGCTGCCTAGCCCTGTCTGACTTCTTGCGAGGAGGAGGAAGTAAAGTTTTTGAGGTAATTTTTATTTTCTTATATGCTGTGATTATGTTTATAAAATATCCATTTACAGTGTGATTCAAAATTATGGGAATCCATCATTCACTTTAAACACTGTCTCCGATAGATATTATAACTTTCAGGATAAGTTATTGGTATTCTACCTAAGCCCTTTAAAGGTGGCCCAGGGATTGTAACTTAATTTTTTTTTAACGTCTATTGTGCACACTTGGGCTAATGCAGACGATGGGATGATTTATAGCGTATGAAAATGCCAAGCCCTAGCCGGGAATCGAACCCGGGTCCTTGGGGTGAAAGCCTAGTACGCTATCCACTAGGCCACCGAGGCGGCTTGTAACTCAAAAATATTATATGGTAGTTCCCTTTGTTTAATATATCATTTTATACATAAGTTGATCTTTTTTTAAGTAAAAATTTTTTTATTCCTCTTAAATATTTTTTTATAATTATTATTATTATTATTAGCCTAAAATTAAGATAATCTGTTTTTGGTTTTTATATAAATCATTTAAAAAATAGTGCACACTGGGAAAATATGCTTAATTGTTGGATGATATAGTCTTAATACAAATTGAGTCGGTTGCATTTGAACATTTGAAGAGTGAGAACGCTTTTGCCTGATTGTATACTCGTAGTGGTTTTTCTTGTGTGATAGATATAAATGACATCTGCAGGTGTTTCAAATATTGTGGTAGTTGAAAATCAAAAATCTTTTATTAAAATTGAAACTTTTGTGGCAAAAATAGTAGAGAAATTCATCGGCTATAAGTAAGGTGTTTGGTTAGCAGACATTAAACCGTATACATTAAAAAAATTTTTTCTACAAACAAATGTCATCCTTATGTTTTATATTATTGTTCAGTGATTAATTTTCTTCAAAATGGTATATAAATTATGTGGTTTTATTTGAGTTTACATATTGTTGTGTACAACTGTATGTTTGGAGGTATTTTTCAGACGTTTGTGCCAAGAATAATTAATTTTAACTTTCTCACATTTCAACCTTTAAGAATTTTATATATTTATAAATATAATCTTATTTACATATAAATTTAGAAACTTTTGTATATTTTGAAAAAAATACAAATTTGTTTCCTATTTTTCCATGGGGCTCTAAGGTGAGTTTTTAAATTAACAAACAGTGTTTTCTCCTATTCCAAACGTCATAACTGTCTTAAAAAATTTTTTTTTTTTTGCTTATAATCATTGAATTCTATAGTTCTTTCTGAAAAAAATGATATACAACACTTTAAGTTTTAAAGAGAAATTATATTTGAATTTGAATTTCAAACATTACCATGCACACTACAAGGAAAACTGCTTACACTTCATTGTATGGAAGGTTTGGTACATCAGCTGATGAGTAAAGTGTGAAGCTTGTGTCAGGTTTTCTAGATGAAGATCGTGTGAGGAAATATCCTGTGCTACTGGTGTTTCAATAAACTCCAGTCTATATATGTATAGTCACTATTTGAAAATTTTGAACTGATTTTAGGCATATTATGTGAAAAAGTATGTACTCTGCAACCTTATCAATATCATTAGTATTACCTGCTTCAAGAAATTGTGTAAAACAAACTGAAACTGATTTAATGTTTTCAAGCTCTTCATAGTCTTCATTTAAGCTTGAATAAGAATCACAACAATCACTAATTTCACTCTGTAAATTATTAACTTCAACAACTTGTACATGTTTAAATGTATTTTCATGTGGCTTTGGAGTTTTCAGTGGTATTTTATGTTTAAAAAAAATTATCAATGCCAGATGTATGTTTCATTTTGAAAACAAGTAAAATAAAAAATAAAACACAGATAATAACACTGTTTTTACACTCAGACTCAGAAAAGATTAGCTACTGCACAAAGAACACAAGAAGTATAATGTAAAGCTTACTACTGGACTCTTGGTTTAGGCAGGCAGATTGAGCTCATAATTGAGTTTTTGGTTCAAGGGTGATGACATATTAAAATCCTAGTTGACTCACTATAGAAAAAGAAAATATAATTATGATCACAGGAGAGTGAAAATCTAACTTACTGCTGTCATCTGTATAAAAAAAATGTTATTCAGAAAAGTTTTAGATCTTATTAACCACTTAGAGAGTACCTTATACCTTGTAAGTAATAATAGTTATATATTCAAAGTGAAGTGGATTTATTTATTTTCCTTAAGATATTATGATACCAGGAGATCCATGTACAAAAATTCAAAGTATGATGTATACATTATAGCTTTACATAAATTAAATAGACACCTACCCAAATATAATTGGGGCGTTCTGGACCTAATGGATTACCCTCACCATTGTTAACATGCTTTGTCAAAATATTACATTGTTTACAACCCAGCAATTACATAAAAGTTTCTAGTGTATAGTGGGAAAAGCCTAAACTTCATGATTACAAATTTTGATTTAAAACCAATATGTTTTGCTTGTTTCTGTTAATACTGTTAAAAGGGATTTTATTAGATCATTTGGTAGAATTTTGAATAGTTTGCTACAAGTCTGATTTGTACACAGGTTAAGTTTGTATCACTGATTGTTTTTATGTGATACCAATCCTTTGTCTTTCTTAGTCTAACTTAAAGGAAAGATGTTAACCCCCTAAAATCTGTATAAGTAAAAATGTAATCTAAATCTTTTCATTTGTTTAAAATCTTAAAACTCAAAAAAAATTACCAATTGTTTTGAAATTTTGACACAGCATCGCATTTGAATACTTTCCTGTTTTATTTTCCTATCTACATCTATATAAATAAAAATGTAAGTGTTCATTTATTCAAAATCTTAAATCTCTGATAATTCTTCACCAATTGCTTTGAAATGTTGACACATTGTGTTTGAATACGGTAGGGGTCTGCAGGGCCCCAAATTTTATGGGTCGGGTCGGGCCAAGTAAATATTAACTTTAATTTTTAGGCAATAATGTATGCAATATGCATACATATTTTCACTACCAAAATTCGTAATATATAAAAAATATAAACAAAGAGCAATTTATTTAATCATCGAAGTTCAAGTGTCTAACCACTTACAATCATTCAATTTGTTTTACTGGACAAAGCCAATTGTTGACCTGTCAGTGGGTACAGTATTATCGGTTAGTAGTTTTACTTATTACTACTAATAAATAACGCATGATGTGGTAAAAGGATAGTCAGCGATGATAACCTTAACGGTTTTTCGCTGGAAAAAAAAGTTTTATTTATTGTGACGCTACAGTGAGAAGGGACCAAGTAGACTGTGCATGTTTACAAATATAGTTTCCTCGTCGGGCCGAGTCAACACACTGCCTTGTCAAATAATTATATAAATGTACGCAATCAGTTCAGAGATATCCTTTTTCCAAATGTATATCGTTTCATGATTATGTCACTAAATTAAAAGATGTAATTTTTTCAAAGACAAAATTCAAATAAAAATATTAAACACAATGAGTCTGTATTACATTGGTTCGTTGCGGTATTTACGTAACTTTTGCTCTCCGATATAATCGGCCCGTGGCAGTATTCACAACTTTTGCCCGCCGATGTAATTGGCCCGTGGTGGTATTCACGCAACTTTTGCATGCCGATATAATCGGCCCGTGGCAGTATTCACACATTTTTTGCGTGCCAATGTAATCGGTCCATAGCGGTATTCAGTCAGACCAACCGAGCCCGTATTACATCAACCCATGGCGGTATTCAGTCAGACCAACAGAGCCCGAATTACATCGGCCCATGGCGGTATTCACACAACTTTTGCACGCTGATATAATTGGCCCATGGCGGTCAGAGAATTAAATATGAAATGAAGAAAATTTTCATTCTAATTTTTTTTTTTAACTTAGGCCTAGCTAAAAATGTGATGGGTTCCCCATGTAACCATTTGGCCCGACCCAACCCAAAAAGCCCACGCCAAAAAAAACCCCGACCCGAACTCTAAAAAACTCAACCCGCAGATCCCTAGAATATGTGCATGTTTTTATATACCTACTATTATGTAGATGTCACACTTGTGACAAGTAAGAATATGCTTTTTTTGAAAAACAACACTATCTTTCGGACGTAAAAGCACACGCTATAATAAATATTTTATAATTTCATTTCAGTGTTTATGAATGTATTGTTAATCTGGACCAAATTGAGCCATGGCAACATGTGGCCTGGTACAACTAGTAATAAATATAAATAGTAAGTCAATGTTATTGTTTTACATTAATTTAATTTTTTGTTTATTGCATATTAAAGTGGACATAATCTATAAATTCATTACAATACTTCAAATGTGTAATTTCAGGACTGTATAGATTTAATTCCGAAGCTATGGTCACAGTTATTCCGAGTAATGGATGATGTACATGAAGGTACAAGACAAGCAGCAACAAATACTACAAAGATTTTTTCTAAAGTAAGTTCAAAACATATTTTAAATTTCTCTGTGTATAGGGCATAAAAATGTTGGAATGGTTGAATGTATTTATAATTATAAAGCATAAAACTAAATCTTTTCAAATGTTTCAATGCACACACACACACACACACACACACACACACACACACACACACACACACACACACACACACACACACACACACACACACACACACACACACACACACACACACACACACTTATTAATTATTAAATTATTCGTAATATAAAAAAACTATTAATTCTATCCTGTTCTTAACATAGAAGAGGATAGAATTATTATTATAAAACTTAGGTTTAAAATATTTGTTTCACATCCTTGCAGAGTTTTAAAATGAAAATTTTTTTATTAAAAAAATATATTTCAGTATAAATCTTTAATATTAGCAAAGTTATTTTTTTTCTAGAAACAGCCATGGTGGGATTTGACACAACTTTTTGAATGATGATCATAGGTTTGCCAGTAAAAAGCATAGCCAGCTGCCTTATCTCTGTGTATTTTACCAATTACAAGTAAAAGAGCTTTAAAATATTTAATAATTTTTTGATTTTGATAAAACTCAGTGTTAAGTGCCTAACAATTCAGTTCCAAAAGTACTTGTTACTATGTATGGCAAAAACTTCGTAGCATGCAATTTCTGCATCAAATTGTAAAATACTAATTTTATCTATCATGTTAATCACTGAAACTTTTGCTGCCACCTTGCTTGTAGTGGAAGCACAGTTGTAGATAAGCTAGCTCTGGGGTAATGAAGGTAACAACAACAGTTTCAGTTTTTTATCTCATGTCTGTATTGTATATATGGACAGTGTAAAAGCAAATTTATGTTTCAGTTGTGTGTACACTCTTGTGATATTGAAAGTGGAAAGTCTGGGGAACAAATGGTACAAACAATTCTGCCGGTACTTTTAGAGACTGGAATATGTCATCAGGTTGCAGAAATCAGAGCTATTAGGTGACTTTGTTATTTCATTGAAAAAAAAAAATTGGTTATAATAAAATCAAAAAGCCCTCATGTTTTTCTTATACGAGGGTTGATCAAATATAAACGAGTCTGATTTTTTAAAAAATTTATTGCTTACTTACAAATTATTCTTGATACAACTTATTTTTCTACATAGTCTCCCCGCACGAGTAACACATTTTTCCCCACGGATTGGAAGTTTTTAATTCCATCTTCGTAAAAAGTTCTCGGGCGTTCATTGAGCCATTGGAGCACGAAGGTCTCCACCGCAGAATCGTCTTCAAACGCTGGCCTCCAAGCGCCTCTTTGAGTGGCCCAAACAGGTGATAGTCGCAGGGTGATAAGTCTGGACTGTATGGGGATGTTCCATTGGTTCCCAGCCAATTTGATCGAGTTTAAGCCTCGTAGCGTTCGCCGAATGTGGTCGGGCATTATCGTGAGAAGAATGACGTTTCTCGCCGGTTTAGATTTCCTTTTCCTACGAAAAAGACTGTTTTGCGACCTCTAAAACATCGCAATAATATTGTGCATTTATTGTGCGTCGTTGATGGAGGAAATCGACGTGAAAGGCGCCTTTGATTGTCGAAAAATACAGTGGCCATTACCTTCCCGGCCGACGATCGTGATTTGGCCTTCAGGTTTTCTACTGCTTCCGTCCTTGGCGAATTCCTTGTGCCAAGCAAAACGCGCGAGCTCTTGACAGGGTCCTGTCCCCGTATTGAGCCGTCAATCTACGAAAGATTTCAGTCGGATTGACCCCTCCTTGGCCAAAAACTTAATAATAATTCTCTGCTCCACGGAAACGTGCACTTCACTCTCACTCATTGTATAGTTTTATACTGAAGGGTCCGAACGGAAATGTTGCCCGTCTACGCCCGTCCCAAACCTCCCAGGCTACCTGAAACCCAACCCTTTAGAGTTCAATGTCCAACGGAAAAGTTTTTAGAAAGTCAGTCTCGTTTATATTTGATCAACCCTCGTAGTAATTGATCTCTTAATATACGATTCACCTGAATAACCTGTAAAAATTAATGTAGATGATTCAGTTTTCTATAAATGTAAAATATATGTTTTAAGTTGTATAAAAACTGGAAATAAACAAATTAAAATTTTAATTTACTTAAAAATACTGATTTTTTAATAGCCCCTCAATTAATTAAAGCCACAACTAAGAACAAAAACAGACCTCTTCTTGGCAAACATCTACACTCAATTTACATCAAAATTTCATTAAAACTCTAATACTTTATGCAAATAATAAAAAAAAGTAAAATTAATTCTATTGAAAACATCATTTGGTTGTTTGTCTTATAATTTTTAAGAAGTCTGTTTTCAATAAGTTCAACATCTGCTCTTCTTCTACAACTTCTGAAATTTTTTTAGTCATAATAAAGCAGATTTGGCTTAGGAGTAGATTAATGTAAAAGGATTGTTATTGATTGTATACAAATCAAGTATGATGAAGCGATATAGAAATATTGTAAAAAGCATCAGTTTTATCTTAACTTTTGCATGCAGTTTTAATAATAGTGTAATGGTGACTTTTTTCTTAATTATTTCTAAGTGTAAACAAGTTCTTACTTTTTTTATAAAATATTAATTACCTTACTCGTTTCATGTGGACAGTGTACAAACTGTGTCTCAATTGGTAACATCAGCAGGACCTCTGTTGCGTCCTCATTTGCCTCGTCTTATTCCTGCTTTATTGGAAGCTGCTGGGGAGTTGGAACCTTTAGCCTTAAACAGTCTTAGTGTACGTTTAGCAGGGGATCAGAGGTCGCAGGATATTGTGGATACTTTGCGAGCCTCTGCAGCAAAGTCTCATTACACTACAGAGACTGTGAGCAAGGTAGTAAATAATTTGTTTTGTTATTTATAGAAGTAATCAGATCTGCCATTCATATCTTACAGTAACACTAGATATTCCACAAAAACATCAGTTCATTCCATAATCTATTTTTAGATTTTAATTATTTTTATTTAACCAAATGCATTATACTAAACTATTTCTTTATAACTATTTAAATATGCTTTGTGTTAAAAGCCCTTATATTCTAAAAAAAGGCGAAGAAGAATATATTCGCCCTCACATTGTGAAAAAGGATTTATAACTAGCTTTGAATGGTTAAATTGTTGGAAAAATAAATGTGGTAGGAGACAATAAATTATCAGATGCAAAAAGTTATCAGCAGGCTCTAGTTAAAGTGATAAATTTAAGAAAAAATTGCATAAATTTTTGATAATGAAATTTAACATTAGAACAATTATAAAAATGTGATGATAGTGGTTTCAATTTTAAAATGATGAGACTGTGTTTACTGCTTGTGTCTAGTAACACTATTGGAAATCACAATGTGTTGACATACTTTAACATTTGATTAATCTTTGCTTTAAATTTGATTAATCTTTAAAAATTTATCAACAGCTATATTTCCAGTTACCTATAAAAGTTAAAAAAAAACCTGTATGGAAATTTTCAGAATTTTTTAAAAACCAAGATTGTGTAAGCAAAAGAGCAGTATTAGTAGGACCTAGAGCAAAATATAATTTAATGATTTAAAGAAAAATATAAATTTTTAGTTTCTATGTTTTGTTTCTTTCATATTTTAAATTATTAATAGGTTTTATGGACAATTGTCCATAAAAAGTATTAATTGTATTAATTGTCCATTAAAAGTAATCTATTAAAGTGTTTCTATTTCAAGCTAAACATTTCATATCTCATTTTATTTTTACTGTACATAGTGCATATCAACTTCAGTATAATAACGTGTATGCTAGGTTATTGGAAAACCATCATTGACCAAGTAGATAATAAAATAATTTTCCACCCTGATTTATTTATTACCGGACATGTTGGTTATATGACCAGCTTTTACCAGTCGTATACACTTTGGAAATGAAGTGATCTGTTCTGGCTATTTATTGTAATACAATTATATTTTATAATTTGATGGATATCAATTAAGTCTGGTTTACTCTTTCAGTCTTTCTCAATAGCACTGATTACTAAATTTATACCGAGATGTACAAATCATGTTACTAAGTGCTAAGAATGTGATATCGTATTATAAACACATCCAGCCATCATTATTGAAGATAACGTTAAGTCAAGTATTTATTTTTGCTAAAATATTAACAAATAAATTAATACAAGGCAAAGTTATAGTTTTGTTTCATTTAAAAAAAATATATGGCCCTTGAAACAGCTTATTCTCAAAAATATAGTTTTTTATTTGTATTAAAAAAATTATGTGTCAAATGTTAATATTTTTTAGTGAAATCTTCAGGATTTATTCTTACATAATTGCTAAAAAATTATATATATAATGGTTAAATGCAAAATAGTTTTTAAACACTTGTAGAGTTTTAAATTGAAACTGTTAAAAATTATTGTATGAAAACCTAAAACACAAAATTACCGTATTGTGTTTTTAAACATTAATTTAGATTATTTCGAATACCTAATTAGCACTCATACATGCTTCCATATATTATAAGCATTTTATTTATTAATAACTATTTAAAATAAAAAATAGTTATTAATAGTTTGAATTACCATACATTGTACAAAGTATTAAATTATTACCAATATTACCATATGTAATAATACCAAATTTTCCTCTTTATTCAGTTTAATCAAACGTGGGAAATGTTAGTTGGTCATTAAAATTTGAGCTTTTACTCTGGAATTTTAAATCACAACAATATTTGCAGCTTTTTGAAGGCGGTTAACAATTTCAGTGATTATAATGCCATTTTAACCTCTGTATTTCACTTGATTCAACGTAAACAATTATACTGCTGCTAAGCAACATTGACTGAAATGATCAGCAGGCATTGGGACAGATGTCATATGGTTATGAGTTTCAGTGGTTATATTTTGTATCATAAATTTAATAAAAAATAATCTTTAAATGGATTTATGTTCTTATGTTTTCAGTGTGTACAATATATCAATGTTGAAACATTAACAGCTATGTTGCCAAAATTGCAAGAACTATTACGTAGTTCTATTGGACTTGGAACAAGAGTTGCTTGTGCACATTTGATAGTTCTTTTATCTCATCATCTCACAGTTGAAGAATTTCAACCATACACTGGTGAGTTCATTGAAATAGAAGTATTGTCAGATTTTTTGCTTCTTAAAAATGATAACAAGTATCCAATTAAATCTTTTGTCTGTGTAATCAGTTTATAATTAATTATTGAAAATGCTGTAAAACTTTGATTCATTGTTAACTGCATTCATAATTCAGATTATCTCAAAAATAAACTTTTGTAAATAATACATGCTTTTTTCTATCACTGGCTCTAATTTTTTCATGATTTTTTAAAAAATATTGATCTTGCTATAGGGTTTTTTCATTTTAATTGATTTTTTTATAACCTTCAAATCTAGTAAGCAATACATAGGTTATAAATTATCCTACATTAATTATATTCTCAAGTCTAAAATAAAAACCATTGGTGGATTTCTGAATTTGATATTAAAAATTATCACTCTTATAAGTATGTTACTTTTTTGATAACTGAATCTAGTTAATCATGAATAAAATGGATTTTATAATACAGTCTCAAGTTGGTTGTTTAATTTGTTTGATCAAAGTAATCGTTTGTTTCTTTCTTCAAATTGTTGAATATCTCTTTCAAAGTTGCAACAGCCTCTTCAGTAGTCAAACAAAAATGAATAAAATCCATAATGGTTCCTTCATTGTTGAGTTCCTTTTTTTTGTTTTTATTGCTGTATCAAATTTGGTTTTTCTTTAAATCGCTTTATAAATTGATCATTTACAGAGATCATTCTTTTATGTTTGTTTTATATTGAAGTGTCTTTAGCCTAAATGAGGTTTACAGTATTATTATTAGTATGATATTTAATTTAATACGAATTGTGAATGAAAATGGGCTAAGGGTATTTTCATTATTTAAGGAGAGTTTAGGATCAAAGAATTGAATGATATACTTGTGTTGGAGATAAGGTTGTAATAATAAGAATGGAAATAACAGTGGCCAGTAGAAGAGCAGAGGGTTGTAATAGGTTAAAAATTAACGGCTAATGCAACTCACGGCTAATGCAATTGTGCAGAATGACAGGCAGTAAGCAATACAAAGGTCATTTGGTGATTGTAGCCGAAGGCAAGGCAGTAAACATTACAAAGGTCAGTCTGCTATGGCTCCCATTAGTTACAAACTGCTCGCTCCGATCTCTGGGACCTGACTAACTAAGAACGGGTTTCTGTGTGTGCACAATGCTCATGAGTCTAAAAGCTGTCCACTGTGGCTGCAAAAGAGTCAGTTGATTGCTGACCACGCTCAATAACTTGTCAGTTCATCGCCAACCATGCTCGAAAATAGGAGTCAGTCGATTGCCGAACATGCTTGAAAACATTGGTCAATCTCTCGTTGACCAAATTTAATAACTTTGGGTAGTCTCTCATTGACCACACACAATAACTCTGGTGAGTCTCTCGTTGACCACACACGATAACTCTGGTGAGTCTCTCGTTGACCACACACGATAACTCTGGTGAGTCTCTCATTCACCACACACAATAACTCTGATGAGTTGCCAACTTCTCTCGATAATAGTAATAGTCGACCATGCTCGAGAACATAGGTCAGTCTACAGCAAACCATCACACAAAGATGTACATTGCCAGGAAGCAGGTGACATGTAGCAAGGTAAGAATTAGAAGCATTCAAAAATCTTAGAAATTGATCATTCCGAATCCTTAGAATACTTAGGATTTCAAGAGCTTGAGAATATTGAGCACCTAAGACATCCTTACGCTTGAGAACATTGAACACCTATAACATATTTATGCTTGAGATTATTGAGTACCTAAAACTTCCTTGTTTCAATAAATTGCACAGCTGTTTTAAATTGTAAAATGAAAAGCCTCTTTTGATGGTGATGACATTACTTTAATGAACAAAATCATGAAATATTGATTTTCTCAATGAACCCAATTATGACTGAGCCAAAATCCTTTCCATAAACTTGAACCTTGGACAAAGTCTTTAATGCAGATGGCTATCCAGTATGCATTTCATGTAATACTGAAATGCACACAATTTCATCACGGATGTTCCAATCCGAAAATTTACATTACATGGTAAAGGTTGGTCAGATAAAGGATTGTTTTAGCTTGTGGTTGGAGGTAGTGGAATTGGCTATACCTTCTTTTTCCTGCCAACTCATTTCTCATCTTTTACTTCACTTAATTTTAAATTATATAAAATTAGTTTTAAAGAAATTTCTTTGTTATTTACATATAAATTGTTCAAGTATGAATAAAAATTCACAAAAAAAATGTTTTTAGGTAAACTGTTGGGTGCATTAGTTTCTGGTTTAACTGACAGAAACACTACAATAAGGAAAATCTATGCCAGTGCAATTGGCCAACTTGTACGTTCTGCCAAGTCATCCAGTGTAGATAGGCTGTTGGAGAAATTAAGAACAAATTATTTGGAAAAAGAAGGTAAATATTTTGTAATTAAAGATTTTTGTTTAGTTTCATTGATTGATTGAATAATGCATACTTGTACACTGCAAAACATCCAAAAATCAGGAAATGTAAATATCATTCTCAAAGTAGAGGAACCTGTTTTAGTTAAGTTTTCATTATTTTGTGCAGATGAATCTATTCGTACAGCGATAGGACATACACTACAAGCCATGGCTAGGCACAACCAAGAGTTGATGAAAAGCCGTTCAGAGGTCACGCTACCATTAGTCTTTTTCGCAATGCATACTCTTAAAGTAAAAGAAGGTACTATATTTATAATTATTAAATGAAACAAAATATACTCCTTAATTTGATTTAGGCTTCAATTTAATTATTTTTGGAAAATGTGTGGTAGTTATTATTATTGCTAACACTAAACTATTATAAAAATATTGTCTGTGTTTTGTCCACCTGTGTCTGTGGCTGTCTATTGATAATATTTATGTACTTTATGAAAGATAAGAATATTATATAAAAGAAAGTATTATAGGTTATTGCCTAAAATTACAGCATGCTTTCCTTGTAAAATCGTAATGTATCTTTGACAAAGAATCCACAGTTTGATTCTTATGTGTGTATATATATTTATATGTAACATTGTATATATGTAACACAGGTATATGTTTTCTTTTGTAGTTTTAACTACAAAACTAACATTGCTTGGCTGTAATGTTTGGGTAACCTTAGAGAACAAGTTTCTGTGATATCGCTACCCCTTCTGCCACAGTGCCATCAGTGGGTAATCGGTGGGTCATGTTGTTTGGAAATTTATTTTGCAGTAAAATCTTACAATGAGTGAAATTGTTTGTGAAAAAAATTGCTGGTGCTTCTACTATATGGAAATCAAAAGTTTATGATCTTGTTCAACATTTTTATGACATCAAATATGGCAGACCTAAAATAAGCCAATTTTCAGTCAGTGTGAGTTTACAGAGCATGATCGACAGATTATTCTGTATATTCCCAGTAAATATTTTCTGGCAGTTAATAGATGGCAATGAAGCTACTAAACATTGGAAGCTGAAACTGTATGGAGTTTAGTTAGTCTAAGAGTTACTTCTTTTGGATGTAAAAAACATAGAGACAATTGGAATTAGTTCAAAGAGATTCATTAATAATGATAAGAACACTAAATTTACTTAACAGTACTGTACTCTTTTTAGTGAAAAGGTTTGGTTATACACTCTGTGACAAAATTGTTTTCATTTTTCATAGCAGTGTAAGTGTAGTAGGGGTAAGAGCATGGTTTGATATGCGAACCATGTGATGCCATTTCAGTACCCATGGAGCTGTGATCGTGTGAGTACTGTGAATTTGTTATTGAAATCTTTTATAAAAATGGTGGTCCTGCATTTAAGTTAAACTTTAATTCCGCCAGTAGTTCAACATAGGTTGAGGAGGACGTGTTCTATCCTGTAACATAATTTTGGAAACGAGAGAAACAGTTTCAGCCTTAAATAGAACACAACAGGTTGTCCAAGGTTATAACTACATAAAACATTGAACAAATAAGACATGCTCTGATGACTAATCCAAATCAACCAGCTCGTAAACATGCTTCTGCTTAACATATCTATAATTGCAGTGTACTGAAAAATACTTCACTGTGATTTACACATTCACCCTTACGAAATGAGCTCAGCAATGGCTTCAAGATTATGCAAATCATGTAAAATTTTCAGAGAAAGTGATTGATGCCAAAATCAATGAATAATCTTGACTGACAATATGATTCTCATGATGAGCAATGAAGCTGAGCTCATTTGATTCAGTCATGTAAACAAACAGACCTTCTGCAGTTGGTTAAATAAAAATCCTAAAGAGGTATGTGAACATTCTCTTCATAGTGAGTAAGTGACATGTAGTTTAGAGTTATGAATAATTGTGTGATTGAGCCATACTTATTTGAGGAGAATGCTAGCCACACAGTTACTGTAGAATGTTAGCTGTCAATGCTTGACAATTTCATGGTGTCTGAATTGAATAGAAGACACCTAAGTTACAACCAAGAATGTTTTTAACAAGATGTAGCAGCTGCTTACAAAGGTAATATTGTGATAAATTTTGTTAAGGCTAAAGTTCCCTGGTCGCCTTTTCACAAAATGGAAACATTGCTTGGCTCATCCATGCTCCAGACATCAATATCTCTGACTTTCATTATAGCGGTTTCTTAAAACAAGAGTGTGTTAACAAACCCACACATTAAATGAACTAAAGTTGCAGCCATACCAAATAGTGTTGGAACATTATTTGGATGATTTCATCTGTAGTAAGATGTGTCTTGTCTTCAGAATATTGCAATAAATATACCTTAATATACTGAATAAACCTCTAAATATGATGTGGAATAACTGAGTTATTGATAGTAATAATTAATAATTAAAAACCATTAGATCATTTTGCCACTCCCTGTATTGTAGTTTATTATGTCTTGCAAAAGGTTCCATTTGCAATAGATTCAGTCAGTCACTAATGTAATTTCCCTCATTTGAAATAAATGTTTAATGTTTCTAGATCCAGTAAGCGTTTCCAACTGGGAACTTTGGCAGGATGTATGGCATGAATTAGCACCTGGTACTGAAACTGCTTTAGCTCGACACATCGATCAAATCTGCAATCTATTGTCTACAGTGTTACAGTCTCCTTCTTGGCATGTAAAAGCACAGGTGCTTAATTTCGTTATAATTTTATTTAATATCTTTTCATTTTATTGTTCTAAATGGCCATGTTATAGTTCCAAATTTTATAGTTCTAAATAACCATTTTATAGTTCTAAATGGTCTCTTAGTTTTGAAGAAACTAAAAAATTTGTTTGGCTTAATTCAATTTCTAAAACTGTTTTAACACTTTGCACTCGGAAGGCCATAATATGTGGCTATCAATGATCTTCAAATCAGATTGGATAAATATTTACTGCAGTGTACCCACAACTCAGGTGGACCATTATGTGTGATGAACTGTCTTGCTGTTAGGCTAGTCATGGGTCAGACCTTGGTCATGCCTAGCACTTGGAATTAAATCACACATGTTTGGATTTATTATCAGTTATTATAATAGCTGTTGGATAAAATTTTGCAATTAATATTTTCGTCACTGAATGATGATGTTTCTTAATATAGAAAGTAATAGTTTTTATTATATGTTTTTTAATGTATAATTTTCTTTATTCTTAAAAAAACTACTTTTATTTGTGTAAATATGTGGGAAAATTTATATATATATATATATATATATATATATATATATATATATATATACACACACACACACACACACGAGTCAAAATAGTAAACTTCTTAAAAGAGAAATTCATGTGTTGAAATAGAGGATAGTAAAAAAAATAGTAACAATTGCAAAAATTAAAATGCTAACTGATTGTCTACAAAAATGTATATTGTCCATCTTCTCATGTTAGTGTCTTAAGTACTAAAGGTACATAGTATTTGTCCTTTGCTTTCCCAATTACTTTAATTCATATTTCAAGGCTAAAAGGCTCTCTCTCTCTCTCTCCCTCCACCCCCCTCTCTCTCTCTCTCTCTCTCTCTCTCTCTCTCTCTCTCTCTCTCTCTATATATATATATATATATATATATATATATATATATAGAGAGATAGAGAGAGAGATGTGTGTAGAGATATATATATATATATATATATATATATATATATATATATATGAATTGATTATATAATCTATGAATTATTTTTCCTGAGGTTAATTTGTACAAATTTGATAGTTTATTCGTAGTCATAGAATAAGGGTTTCTTGTAGCAAGTTGTTTATTTTGTCAAATTTCAATTTGTGTTTCATCATTTTGCTGAGTTGAAGATGTTTTAAATGAAAGTGCTAGTGATAACAAGGAATAAAGTGTGATTCTATGAGTTTATTTTATGTATTTTTTTGTACTCATGAAAATCTTACTTACAAAAAACCTTTTAAAAAAATTATCTCCTTTAATGTTAACTTATATATTTTAGATCAAGTAGTTATTTTTTTATATATATTTGATTTGTTGTACTGTTTGCAATTTTTTCACAGGTTAGTTAATTTATTTAATTAATTCATGGTTTAGTGTGCAAAAAGAATTCATGATAGCTTGAGCAATAACCCTTACCAAGTAATGGTAAAAATAATTAAGGACAACAAATATCTTATAGTTGTAGCAAAGTAAAGTGTGTATTAGTGCAACAGAACTTGCAGCTTTGAGCCTAAAAATTTATATTAAGGCCGTAATAAGTGATATTCTTTGTTAGTATGCTAAACATGAAAATGTGCTACTTAGCAAATAATGCCACAATTCAATGTTACTAATTCAAACAAATCTGTTGTTCAATCTACCCATACAGAATATCAAGGAGATTCCATTATTAATGGGTCCATATTAAGGTTCACTCTAATGTAAAGTTTGTTACATGAGTTTTGAAACTGCAATATAGTTATTCCTTTTCTTTAGCAACTTTTAGTAAATAATGGAATTAAATACAAGAGACTTGATACTTCTATTAAATCTGTTTTAACTTGCAGGCAGCTCGGTCTATTGAGACAGTGGCCAACAAGCTTGGTTCTTCGTTAGAGCAGGACAAAAGGGACTATTTAGTTTCACTTTTGATTACAGGATTAGCTGGACGCACATGGGATGGAAAGGAACATATTTTGTCAGCTTTAGCTACTTTGTGCAAGAATTCTGAGTGAGTTAGTCTTTTTTTAGAATTTTAAAATCTTTATCGTAAATCAAAATCCATTGTGTCTACTTTGACTATTGTTTGTAGAATTCTCTTCTTTCTGCCAAAAATTGTTAGTCAAATTGTGCTAAGCCACTTAAGCTTCTTTATTTTACATAGTATCACATTTATGCTTCTATTGCATTGAAAATATGATACTATTCATATCATTTAAATAGTACCAATATTTATATATACCAATCTAAATTGTTATATTTAAAAAAACAATTGTAACTAAAAAAAATTGTGATAATAGTAAGTAATTTATTTTATTTAAATTACAGTAGAGCCTAAATTTGAATCTTGATAACCTAACATTTGATAATTTGAACACAATAGGCATAAGTAATATTAACTAAAGTAACAAAATATATGTGCTAAACTCTTTGTCACATTGAGAGTATGGCTGTTCACAAGTAGTATTCCACTACTTGGGAGAAACTCGGAACTAGACCTATACAACATACTGCTTTTTTATAAACAAATACTGAAACCAGTATGGATCTATGGAATGCAGCTGTGGAGCTGTACAAAATAAACAAATGTAAAAGTAATACAAACATTCAGGAACAAAATTCTGCGAAATATTGCAAAGGCATTGTGGTTCATTTGCAATAACTTCATCGTGACCTAAAGATGAATACTGTCCTAGATGAAATCAGAAGGTATGCGGAAAATCAGAAATACAGATTTCTGTAGAATGAGAACATCGAAATAGCTTTCCTGTTAGACAACTCTGGTAAGCCGCGCTCCTTGAAAATAACAGTATGAAGTACTCAGCCTTAATTGTATAATTTTTATTTATACAGTATGAGCAGCAATAATTAATTATACATGAATAGAATGTGTATATATTAGGGGTCTGTGAGCCGAGTTTTTTAGAGTTCGGTTCGGGTTTTTTCAGCGCTCGGGCTTTTGGGCCAGATTGGGCCAAACGGTTAAATGGGGAACCCATCAAATTTTTAGCTAGGTCTAAGTAAAAAAAAAAAGTAATTACAATTTTCTTTATTTGATATTTAATCCTCTGACCGCCACGGGCCGATTATATCAGCGCACAAAAGTTGTGTCAGTACCACCATGGACCGATGTAATACGGGCTCCGTTGGTCTCACTGTATATTGCCATGGACCAATTACAACGGCGCGCAAAAGTTGTGTAAATACTGCCACGGGCTCTGTTGGTCGGACTGAATACTGCTACGGACTTATTACATCGGCATGCAAAAGTTGTGTGAATACCGCCATGGGCCGATGTATTCCAAAGAAATGAAGGATGACATGATGCAAATGATTTTATATAGTAGAATTTCATGTATTTTGACCATCAGACAAAGGTGTGAATAAATTATACTAAAAATTAAAGTTTCCTGCTAAAATCAGTAAGGACTAAGGTTATGTTATATTTTACAACTTAAAATTGTATCAATAAAATTTTTTAGTAACTACTTCACAGGTAAATGCTTTTGAATAGTGTTACTAAAAAAAAGGCATAAGAATTTAGGGTTAATTAATGATGGAGATTACTCCACTATTTGTTAAGATAAAGTTATGTTTATATGTCATTTTAAAGGTCTTTTATGTAAGAATGTAGTCTATGTTTTATATTTTGTATATAGTAAAGTCTCTCTGTTCAAACACCTACAGGACTGGACAAATGTCGGATTACAGTGCATATCCGGGCTATTGAGAAAATATGCTATTGAGAAAAATATGCATTGTACAATACTGTGTTTAAATTATAATGAAAATGAAGACAAAAATACAAAATATATTTCATTACAGTACTGTATATAGTAATCCCTTGCCAACATAACATAACATTTTTTTTGCTAATTCTAATAATACTTTTTTGTATAGCAGCAACAAAACAGGATCCATAACATAATCAAGAAATTTCTTATTTTTAGAGATAACCTGTAACTTAACACTTAAAAAAAGTGAATATTCTTGTGCTTATAATTTGCAAAAGAAATTTATGTGTTAAGGTTTTCAGTTGAACATTCCCATTGATACTTTCTCCTATGTAAAGACGACCGCTTTCTTCTAACTGTAGGTATAGGAATAATTACTAAATTTTCTTTTGAATAACGCCGTCACTAATTTAAATATCTTGAATATAGAAATGTTCTGTATACAAATATGTTTATATAACATGTTTTGATTTTTAATATTAAAAACAAATTCTAGGTCACTGAAGGGAACTGAGAATGGACAACTAATAGTGGACACAGTATTACGAGAATGTAGCAAAGAGAAAGTTTCATACAAATGTAAAGCTCTGTCAGCATTGGGAGACATATTAGAAGCTTTGGACACCAATAGGTTTAAGCAAGTTTATGATTTAGTACAGGAAATATTAACAACAGTAAGAATTATTTATTATATATATATATATATATATATATATATATATATATATATATATATATGATATAATATTATAAATAAAAGTATATATATTATATTTCTTTGAAACTATTTGCATTGTGTATAATATATTTGTTTTTACTATATAAAAACCTTTGATATTATCAGACGAGATTTGTAGTTAGAAGCAATAATTATTACTTAATTTCAAATATTTCCCATGTTTTGGAAGTCATGAGACTCAAGAAATTAAGAAGTTCAAGGACCCATGGAATTTATGTTATAAACTGGAAATTTATCACCCTCCTTTTATATTTGGTTTATAACACAATTTGTTTCAAACAGAGAACAAAAACCTGCTCATACCTACATGTAAAACAAATATAAGAAAATAGCTAACTCACGTTACACCATATTCTGTGTTTATTTATAGTTGGAAAAACTGTAATGAATAAAAATTAACTGAATGAATTAAAATTAAAATAAAAAAAAGAGAACAGTGACCACTTCAAAAATATTTCAGATCTTAAATGTAAATCAGCTCTTGTATTTTAAGGTAGAAAAAAATCTTATTATTGAATTTTACATTTATTTCTTCCATTTCAAATTTTGATAGTTGTAATTGTATTTACATTTTTTTATATATGTATTTGGAATGAAATTTCGTAAAATCTACTGTGTTTATTTATAGTTGGGAAAAACTGTAATGAATAAAAATTAACTGAATGAATTAAAATTAAAAAAAAAAAAATTTAATAATTGTATAGAAACTTGCCAAATTTTGATAGTTGTAATTGTATTTACATTTTTTTATATATGTATTTGGAATGAAATTTCGTAAATCTACAAAAAAAAAAAAAAATTTAATAATTGTATAGAAACTTGCCAAATATTGCAGCCTGAAACTGAGAAATCATCCAGTGTGAACTTGAAAAATCACTGTGCATAACAAAACTTTTTGCTGTAGGAAATGAACACGGAAGACAATGAAGATCACCAGGAACTAAGTAAAAGAAGAGAAGATTTTCTACAGTTGAAGGAAACTGCTTTTATTACACTAGGCAAAGCGTGGCCTCATAATATTGACACACAAGGTAAAAATATTATTTTTAAAACAAGATAAATACAAGATTAAGATATATCTGACACTGGAAAAAATAAAATTTTACTTGAGTATATTCCTCAATGTATTAAAAGCCTTTGCTTAAGAACGACATAGTGGTATATAAAAGATGTGTGTTTAGTAGTTCTGTAACAGAAAGCAATTGCAGCATAGAGTTTGGTTTAGTAAAACAGATTCTTAGTCAACCCACATTGTTTCCCAACTTTAACTGAACGTAATGTTGTATGCATTTACAATAGAAAATAGCTGCAGCTGATCTTAATACATTGAAAATTTAAACCTCTGTGACATTTAAAATTAAGTAGTGTATAAACTACGTATTTTCTGAATTTTTCAATAAGATGTAAGGAATCGTAGTTTATTTTGTATTTATATTCATGTTTTCATGTCCATGTGCACAAAATCATATACAGTAAATTTTAGGAAGTACAAATTAGTTAATATTAAAACATGATCTGTTAAACAATTATTCATCAAAGGAGATAATTAAATCAAGTTTCTGATATGAAAAAAATTAGTAGTTGTTTGTTATGCATACAAAAAACTAGAAAGAAATATTTCCTGCAATTAAGATAATAAATTTACAGTAAATCACAGTATGGTTTGTATTCAAATACTCACAGTAATATAATTTGTCTTTGTCTACTTCTTCTCCTTTAAAAATATTAAAATATGAATCTTACTTGTTTATGAGTTCTTAATTATTTTTTGTATTTTAGCTGAATATCGAGAAAAAGTGATAACACAGTGTGTCAGCTGTTTGGAGACTAATACTCGCTCAATACAAGTAACAATAGTCACTGCATTGTTAAATTATTGTGAAAAACTTGCTTTGTTTGATCATGTCTCGACTGTGGATGATGAAGTTGCTTTAGAAACTATACTCTTTCAAATAATCAAAGCACTTAATTATTCTTTAAGTAAGTATTTTTTGCTTGAAAAAGTTTCTTAGTGAATCAAAATTTTCTGAGTATTTTAAAATGTGGTCAACTCTTCATTAATAAGCACTATTAGTAAAAAAGAGTTTTTGAATGTACTTAGCTTATTTCAAAATAGTGACCATTTAAATTGTTGTTTCCTATGTCTAGCCGGACTCCAGTCCATCAGCATTCTTGCCTCCCAATACAGTCGAGTGAAGCTCTTCTGTTGTCTCAAATCAGCATTCAATCCAGGGCATGTCAGCAGGTATTCCTTGTTCATATTTAAGTTCGTCTCTTGGCACAAAGGGCACATTTCAGAGGAGTAGACTCCAATGTGCTTCAAGTGGGCAGCGAGGTAGTCATGACCCATGTCAAGACAGAACTGTGCCGCTGACTGTCTCCTTGGTTTTTCCTTCAGTCTGTCCCATTCCTCGTCTATATTTTCCCAGCGTTTGCCTTTTGCTATGCTCTTCATTTTTTCCATCTGCTGTTTCTTCATTGTACTTTTGAGCATGGCTTTTGCCTTATTTGGATTGAGCAAATATTTGGGTTGGGGTAGGAGTGAACCTTTCTTTGCCAACTCATCTGCAGCCTCATTTCCTGGCACACCTACATGAGAAGGGATCCATTGGAACACTATATTTCTGCTTTATTTTTTAAGGGTTCGTAACATTTGATTTATTACTTTAAGATTTTTGCCCACTGATTGTTGTCCACTGCACTGCTGCCTTGGAATCTGTCAGTATTACACAGTTTTGGTGTTTGTGCAAAGTGTTCAGCAGAAGGAGAAGAGCCTTAGATATGGCCTCCATCTCGGCGTCAAAATTCGACCTGTTCAGTCCAACTGGGTAGTGGAGAGAGAAATGAGGTATGTACACTCCCGCTCCGGTGCTTCCGTCCTCATACTTGGATCCATCTGTGTAGATTCTCAACCATTGGTCAGAGGGGTATCTTTCTTCTATTGTGGAGATGGCCAGTTGTCAGAGAAGCGATGGGGGGCATTTAAATTATTTGAACTTAAATAATTTGGAAATTAGCTGTTTTACAAAACAATTACTGGAATAACATATTTTAAGGAAATTTCATGAAAAACAAACATAGCCATACTTAATTTTTTACTGCAGTTCTTCTTGTTTGACCATTTTGTTGTGGCCCATTTTTGGACTTTTCAAGTATCAGCACAACAACACAACAATGCACAACAATACAGCAATGGGCCATAATAAAACAATTATTTTGTTAATACATACATAGCTATGTATCAAGGGTTCTTGATAAACCCTTGTAAAAATATTTAATTTAATTTTTAATTGAAATACAGCTATTCTTCTTCTTTTCGTTTCACCCTGTTTGGGGTACGCTGAATCAATCATTTCTTGCGCGCTGTACTTTTCTTTGTTCCCAGTAGCTCTTCATTCTTTCCGATCTTCTCTTCCTCTCCTCTTCCGAAATGACAGGTTTAGGTCTTATTTTGGTTTTATCTTGGAATCTTATTCTTTCGTCCTTGGTACTTATCTTAGCAGTTTGGTCAAGCAGTGAATTTTCTGTAATTTTTAAGTCTATTAGGTCTTTTTCAATTTCTTTAAACCAGTTCGGTTTTGTTTTACGATTATGGAAAAAATCAAACGATTATGGAAAAAATGGAAATACAGCTATTATTATAATGAACTCAAATTTTCTGAAACTTTATTAATATATTTAAAATTAATTCAAGAAACATATTGGAATACAGGTGCAATTTCTCAAGTATTTTTAGGATTATGTAGGCACTTTAACACATTTAATATTTTTTTCTGAAGTCAATTTGTACCGTTGTCAGCAACAGGAACAAATCAAGCAAAACACATTCTGATCACCATTATACTGTTGGTCACTAAAAAATTGAATGCCAAGCAATGTCTGTCTGAATACAAAACAGGGGGCATTTAAATTATTTGAACTTAAATAATTTGGAAATTAGCTGTTTTACAAAACAATTACTGGAATAACATATTTTAAGGAAATTTCATGAAAAACAAACATAGCCATACTTAATTTTTTACTGCAGTTCTTCTTGTCTGACCATTTTGTTGTGGCCCATTTTTGGACTTTTCAAGTATCAGCACAACAAGACAACAATGCACAACAATACAGCAATGGGCCATAATAAAACAATTATTTTGTTAATACATACATAGCTATGTATCAAGGGTTCTTGATAAACCCTTGTAAAAATATTTAATTTAATTTTTAATTGAAATACAGCTATTATTATAATGAACTCCCTATTAACATATAAAGAGTTGACTACATTTTGGTTGAAGTTGCTACAGTATATACAATTTATATATTGAAATATATAAGATTAATCAGATTTTATAACTAACTATATATTAAGTAGACTCAAATAAAATGCTATACAAGATTTATAATTACAAATAGTTTCAGTTATTTATTAATTTTCATTGGAATTTTAATATTGTATTTCGTACATAAGAAGAAATTTGAATGTTAGGAGGTTTATTATAATTTACAAAATGTAGTGGAAGTGGATTTCCCAAAAATACACATACATTGCAAAAAAATATAATTAGTTGCAAATGATACATGACATATATCTTTATTGGCAAAGAATGTTCAAATTGAGTGGTTAGTTAATTAATATATTTATAATTTGTTGTGTGAAAAGATGGTTTTAGAATTTTTTAAATATTTTCTATGAAGTAGTTTCAATTTAAATGGATATTACCTTAAGTTTTGTATTCAGATAACGCTATGTTCTATCTATGAATTTGAAGTTGACATATTCATTCATATTCAAGTTGACCCACTTTTTCTTTTTAACCTGTTGACGAGTGTACAGCATATGCCATGCAGTGATGCTACAAAGGAGTACAAATTAAAATCAAAAAATTACCACAAAGGGGTAAGAAATTTGTTTTACTAAAAATTGTACAAATTTATTTGTTTTAATTCAGAACAGTATAAAAAGATAATTTAAGTAAACAAATTTACATTTAGAACATTTTATAGTACAAAATTTTTGAAACAAGGACACACACACACACACACACACACACACACAATTGCTTGGTACTATTCTACCTCAACTAGACCTACTTTTTAAGTCACAGTACTAAACATAGTACGTTGTTTGCAACTAATATTGATATCAGTCATTTACATTTTGCTCACTTAAGCTTTGGTAATATATTTATAATTTAGTTTTTTTAAACTTTATTGAAGCGACTTCAGTATTACATAGCCTCAATCCTAGGTTACATTTTGTTGGTCATCCTAGGTTTGTATTCTATTATAACTTAAACAAGATTTGTTGAAATGTTGTCAATCAGCAGTGTTTAATTTATTTTTACATGAATGGTTTTAAGATTTAGGCTGTAGACGGATATATTAATTTAAATGCCACTGCGAGTAGTTTTGAATCTATAAATTTTTTAGTAAAAAACAAAGAGGCATGCAGACAGAAAACTAAGTATTTTTTAAACAAATAAATGGATGTTTTGTGGTTATTTTGTATTTGTAATACAGGAACAATCTCCTAAAATATTCAGAAATACTTATAGAACATCAATATATATATAATTTGTTAGTACTTTATATCAAAAATATTTTTTATGAATGTTATTTATAATTATATATAAAGACTCTCACATGCCAATGTGACTGTGGTGACAATCGTTTTCACTTTGATAACAAGCTTCCACACACTGAGGCGGCCATTTTTTTTTTTTTTTTTTTTTGTGTTAACGTCTGACTATTGTGCACACTTGGGCTAATGCAGACGATGGGATGATTTATAGCGTATGAAAATGCCAAGCCTTGGCCGGGAATCAAACCCGGGTCCTCAGGGTGAAAGCCTAGTACGTTATCCACTAGGCCACCGAGGCGGCTTCTCTGAGGAGGCCAAGTGGTAGTAGTGAAACAGTTTGAACATAGATATAATAAATGTACTGTATAGTTTATAATGCTTAAATAGAACAAATATTTGAAATAGCCATTATTATGAAGTAGCAAGTAAAAGTGCCACAAACAAGAATTAGTTGACCTTTGTTAAACAATTGTTGCTTGTTATTGCTGAAATATAACCTAATCAGTAATCACAAATTCAACACTGAAAACTGAAAATCAAGAACGTATCAGTAATTTCATAACATGTCAGCAACACAGAAAATTAATTCAAGAAACATATTGGAATACAGGTGCAATTTCTCAAGTATTTTTAGGATTATGTAGGCACTTTAACACATTTAATATTTTTTTCTGAAGTCAATTTGTACCGTTGTCAGCAACAGGAACAAATCAAGCAAAACACATTCTGATCACCATTATACTGTTGGTCACTAAAAAATTGAATGCCAAACAATGTCTGTCTGAATACATTGATCTAACTAGGGAGTTGCATTTATTTCTTATAAAGTTTTTCTAAACCTACAATATTTAATTTTGTATTTGCTGAAGTTTACTACATGGCCTGTTAAATTAAAAAAAGTTAATCTTTACTTCTTAATAGTAACAAAAGTCATTGTTTCTTTCTGCTGTTAGTTTCATATTTAATATCATAATCATGATATGCACTTGTATGTACGGGAAGTAAGATCTATGTGTGCCATGATTGTGTTATTTATTTAAACATGTTTGTCTGTTTCCAGATATTTCAAAACATACACAACTTAGGAAAGAAGCACTCAATGTATTATTTTTACTAGCTAAGAAATTTAAAGGTAAATCTTTAGTTAATTTATTTTGCTAAACAATTTCATTATTTTTAGTATTTCATGTTTAAAATATTATTTTCCTTAGCACGATACCCATAATACTACTTTGAACTATCACTATAAAATACACAGGCCTGCATGTTGCATCTGTGTAACATATACATATTAGATCAATTAAAGTGCAAAAGTGGAAACATATGACAAGGTTCATTTTTAAATGAAAGGTTTGTACTTTACAATAAGCTAAGTAAATACGATATATTACTGTAGAATATACTTCAGTATATAAACAGGTTTACTTTTGTTTTGATAAATTCAAAATGTTTCTTTTTTCCTAAGGGAATGTAATTAGTGAGATCTTATAACACTGAATTGGGTTAAAAAAATTTTTTTTTTAATGTTATAGTATTGTATTTAATTATTTTTGTGATTTAACAAAGTTTTACAAATATTTATTGTATTTATAGCAAAAAATAAAATTTTGTGTAGAGACTAGCTCCTTTCAAGTGAATACTTGTTTATAACATTTATTTATTTGTTTGTTTAGTTTTAAATAGAGCTGAAAATCTGCAGAGATTGTCCGCAGTGTTTAATGAGCATTTAGAAGAATTGAGTCGTGACAACTCTCCTGAAGTTAAATCGCGAGTGGTTGATATTAAAGACTTTTTTCGACAAATATAATGCCTCAAACATAACCATTTTGTATTAAATGTTTCATATGATAAAATGAAGTTTCAATGCAGTTAATAAATGCTTTATTTATTTGGATTTGAATTCATTTTAAAAATCCTCAGACTTGTTATGTATGCCACTTTTTTGGTAATTAATGTAAGGATGTTAATATTTATATAAGAGACAAATTTGTAACAAAGACAGGAAATGATAGGGTGAAAAGAAAAGGCGGATGAAGGGCGTAAATTCAGACATAAGGAAGAGGAATTTGAGATACAAGAACAAAGCTAAGTAAGATTAAGTGTCCAAAGCTTAATTCTGAACAAAAAACCTTATTAAAGAGAGACTCTAAGCCGTGTGGTGCGTAAGTGAATGAAGACTGATTCTGCACCAAAGATGACATTACTATAAACTAAAATAAGTACAGGAATATTAAACAGGCTACAAAGTAAAAGAACAGAAAATCCTTTTAATACATTAGAACACTATTTTGAACAACAACATTCTTGTTGTGGCGAAAAAATATGATTAGAAAAGTGTTTGATTCTAAGAAAAGTTAGCTTGAAGTTGGTGTGGTTTGACGATTAGACAGCATGAATTCAGAATTCGATATTCACAGATGTCTTGCTTTTCATATTTGCATGGAAACACCTCTTATGTTGTAAATTATACCTAATTAGACAAAGTCTATGTTCTGCATTATACATCACTGAAAGAAGATAATGGGTCAATGCAGCACCCATTGTTATTTATTTTTTCCCATTGTTAGAAAGTTATTTCTACATGAGCAATCTAGGTATATAGTGGAAAGAAAGAAAATTCATAAAACAAAGATTTTTATGTGCATCACACAAACATTCTAAAAGTCGAAAAAACTACATTTCAATGTTGTTAATGTAAAGTAGAACTTTGAGTGTATACGAGGTGTGTTCAGAAAGTAACGAGAATTTTTAAATGTCGCGGGCTTGGAGAGTTCAATTGTCAAACATTATTTTTTATTATGTTGGTATACATGCCCTTGAAGTATGATAAAACTTTCAGCTGTTTTCATTGTTGACTTCGTCTGTGACAGCCACTAAGGTTAGACGTGTTTTTATGAGCTCGGCGATTATCGTTTCTTAAAAGAAATGGATCAAAGAATTTGTATAAAATTTTGAGTAAAAAATGAAATAAAGTGTAACAAAGTGTGTGAAATGTTAACAAAGGCCTATGGTAAGTCTGCTATGAGTAAAGCAAGAGTTTACGAGTGCTATAAGCGTTTCCAAGAAGGCCGTGAAGACGTTGAAGATGACGAACGCCGTGGACGCCCCAGCACATCAACAACCGATGAAAACGTTGAAAAAGTGAAAGAAATGGTTATGAACAATCGCCAAATCACAATTAGAGAGGTCATTGATGATGTTGGCATATCGATTGGATCATGTCATGACATTGTTTCCAATGTTCTACGTATGAAACGCGCAGCAGCAAAATTTGTTCCAAAATTGTTGAATTTTGAACAAAGCAGTTGAATGGAAGTTGCTCAGGAGTCACTTAATGAAGTCAAAGACGATGCAGAATTACTGAAACGTATTATAACAGTTGACAAAACATGGGTTTACGGATGACGTCGAAACTAAGGCTAAATCATCCCAGTGGAGGCATTCTGGCTTGCCAAGACCGAAAAAGGCTCGACAAGTGCAGTCGAACGTGAAGGTTATGCTCACTGTGTTCTTTGATATTAATGGCATAGTGCATCATGAATTCCTGCCACCAGGTGAAACGGTCAATAAGGAGTACTACCTACAAGTTCAAGGCCGTTTGCATGAAGCAATCCGAAAAATGCACGATAATGCACCAGCTCACACTTCATTGCTTGTTCGTGAACTTTTGGCCAAAAACAGTACTGTAACGATGCCCCAGCCTCCATATTCGCCAGACATGGCTCCGTGTGACTTTTTCCTATTTCAAAAAATAAAGAGAACCTTAAAGGGCCGTCATTTTACAGCTGTAGATGACATTAAAAGCATATCGTTGGAAGAACTTCCATCTCAAAGATCGAGTTTGAGATGTGTTTCGAGGATTGGAAGAAGCGCTGGCACAAGTGCATAATCTCCAATGGAGACTATTTTGAAGGCGACAACATCAATGTAGAAGAATAAAAAAATATTTTGTTCAAAAAATTAAAATTCTCATTACTTTCTGAACACACCTTTTGTATATATATTTCATAAATACACAGGTATATATAATGAAACTTCACAAATATTAGAAAAAAGTCTTGTAAAAATATAAAATTTTGCTTAGAAAAAATTAATTATTTGGCTAGTCACACTATGAGGAAAAATTTCACAACAGCAAAAATGAGGGTCACATGTCTAGTCAAGTGTAGAGACTTTTCCTCACTTGTAGGACTTCTCTTAATTCTACCCCTCCTACTTCTCATCATTGGGAAGAGAAATTAACTTACTGCTGTGACTATGTTGCTTCTGCCATTGTTGAGGAATATCTAGAATGGTTTTCACAAATTACTAAAAGAAAAATATGCATTAAAAAAGTAAGATTTTTTTCTCACATCCCAACTAATGGCAGGTTAACTATTGAGACTTTTAAGAACAGCTATACTCCCTGTACAACAGATGCTTAGTGTAAACTTTTCTGCTACTGCAACAACAAATAATTTTGCTTCAGTTGGGTTTGAATTATCAAGACTCTACTGTACTAAAAGAAATTAATTTAGTTTGGCATCCAATATGCATAAAACTAATTTGTTACACACTAGTTCTTTACAAACAGTAGTGAAAAGAATTTTATTTTTTGTCACAAATTTTGTGACCTTTTTGCCAACCTTTGTAAGTGACAAACTTTGTTAAACACTTTTCCCCAAAGCCACTAGTATTTATTGAAGCAAAACAAAAATTCAAATAAATGTATTTTTTATATATATATATATATATATATATATATATATATATATATATATATATATATATATATATATATATATATATGCTATTTGATTAGCTGTGTTTATCACTAACACCTTCAAAACTGTTCAATACTTTCATTTTTTGTTAATCTCTGCTTTTACAAATATAAACTTCAACAAGAACAGTCTTTGAAACTTAATTCTTTGCTTTTGAACTGTTCTACTATTTTTAATAAGAAATCTACAAATTAATGTCAATTTGCAATTAATTAACTGTAGATACTTTCTTAACCAATTGATCTACTGGGACCCAGGAATTTTTTTTATATTTAGAAAATTGATTTTTTTATTTTTTTATATTTTAAAATAATTTTGAATACCTTCACACTTAAATAAGTAAATTAATAATAATATTTAATCAATAACTACCTAAAGATTGAATAAAAGTTATTTTTATTCCTGGAAAATGCCTAACACTTATTATTTCAAATATAAAAACAAAACTATTACTGATCACTCTACTAAACGCTACTTATAGTGAAGCACAACTAACTACAAGTTAAGTATTAACAGTAGCTGTTGTAAGGTTATAAACTACCAATTCTTTTCCTAGTTATTGAGTTGATAAAAAAAATGAACCAAATTGTGTAAACTCGTCACAAAACAAAATAATCTAGTTACTGCATAGTGCTGCTTTCTTGTAGAGTATGTCAAAACTACACGTAGGAAATATGACAATTCCCTCCCAAAGTATTTCACAGCCCTGTATTATGCAAGTATAGGGCTTGTGCAAGTAGGTTTTTCATAAATGGGTTTATAGCAAAATTAATTTATTGTTATACCTAATCTACAAAATTAGGTTCAGGTCTATGGTTTTTACGGAAACTTGTAAATAATTTTTCATTGTATGAGTAAACCACTGAGTCCAAAAAAGTGACTTTTTTCTTGGATATCTGTCCATGTATCTAAGGATATCACTGTAGAATAAACTGAACAATCATCATTAAACCTAAAAAACAAATAACATATTTTTTATTAAATGTGGCATGTAGAATATGCCATATATTCTCTTTTGTACAAAATATGTCAGAATCACTTTTTTAAAATGTTTACAAGCCATTTTTTGACTAAAAAACTTTTAAAAATAATTTTTTCTCAAAATTGGATCTGACAAATTTTTATGTAAAATTCACTTTATATATATATATATATATATATATATATATATATATGAAAATTCAGTTTTTATGGAAAGTTTCAAAAGGGCATTTTTACATATTTTAGAAATAATAGCTGCTACTTGGTGATGTTATAGAACTAGTTCCATTTTGAGTGCTGTACTGAGATCACAGCCTCAAGCAGATGCCTTTATATACTTTATTCTATGTTCTCTGTGGTTAACAAACTTTTTGTGCCATGTTTGATTTTAGTGTATCAAAATATAATTTATTCAATCGAAATTTTGTTTTTATTACACTGAAAAAACAGTTGTATTCTAAGATTATTGAATTTTTAATTTTTTTTTTTTTTTTACTTATTCTGCACTTGTATTAAATCAGTATTAAAAGTATAGTGTACAGTTATTTTAAAGCATAATATGTAGACACAAAATACCAAAAAAAAAAACTTTATAACAGGTACAAATATGGGTTTAACAAAAAATAAGTCTTTACTGATCTAGTAAACTCTCCTTTAGTACTTTAAAAACAAAAATAACATTTGCCTTGATCAAAATACTTCATCATAGCCCAGAAGACAGTTTGAATCTATCAAGATGAACCATTATAAATCTAGAAACTGCTAATAAAAAGTAAAATAGATTTTTGTAACAGAAAAATGAGCATGAGCACTAGTAATATAATTCTTATTATTTTTTTTCAAAAGTGACATGCTTATTTTAAAATTGTAACATGTTAAGGGCGAATGAATTAAGACATAATGCTATTTTAACATAACTTTATTTATTCTAATATTGAGGTATCAGCAAATCTCTTATTACTATTTTTTATTATACAAATGTCTAACTATTTTTTAACTCTAAACAATTTTTTGTACACAATAACTATTTAAAGTGTATCACACGGAAACAAAGCAAAATCAGTTTTAGAATCAATGATGACTTAATCATAATTACATTTTGTCACATAAAAAATGTGATAGCATTGTTAGTACAAATAGATTATGTAGACCTTGTTTTTAAAATATTATTGAAGAACTTAGTTTTTTGAAGACAAATGTTACAAATTATAATATTGTATATTTTTTTTAAAAATCATTGATTATTTTTCTTTTTTAATTGACTTAACTTGCTAACTTAATAAACTTTACAGTAATTTTAGAGTGAATAAATTAATTTATGTGGTAAATGTAGTATGTAATTTTTATTTTTTCTAAAAATATTGTTTTTTTAAATAAACTGAATAATTACATATTTTCACAACATTTGAAGCCTACATCGAACAGAAAAACTTCCATTTACAAGTTTGGAAAGAGTAAACCTACAATCAGATTATTACTTCCAAAGTTATTGTTGGAGGAAGCATAATAATGAATTAAATTTATGTAGAAAGTTTGAGTCTGTGTTTCATCTAAATTAGATTTTCAACTCATTAGTTACAATTAATAAAAATACCATTACTATCATAACAGTAATGAGTTGTACTTTCTGAAAATGTACCTATAGCCCCTTCCTTATTTCATACTCCTGTATTTAGGTATTTATTCACCTAAGTATGATCTACAAAAAAATATATTTGATTGAAATGACTATTATGAATATGAATGATGTAGGTGTACTACATCATTAACAAGGATTACAAAAATCAAACTTCTGTTTTCATCATTGATTCTAAAACTGTAAATGCTATTGAATAAGCACATTAACAAATACTTTTTGTTTGTTTTTATGGCTATCAAGAACTAAATTGTAGCTTATAATTTCTACAGGAGTTATAACAACATGAAAATTATAAATAAGACAGGAGCACAATGCACACAAGATATAAGAAATGGTTGTCAGAAAAAATATTCAAACGTGGCAAAATTTTATTTTTGTATACCATAAAATATATTTGAAAAAGGTTATATCGTTGTTGTAAAAATGAATTCTTAAAACTTGAAAGAAAAATGATTTCATGCAAAAGGAGTAATTCTATAGTGTTTCGTTAATTTATTATTTTTGTATATTTAATAAAATTAAAGTATTATAACAGTGATATTTGTATACAAAATTAATTATTGTATTTAAGTAGTATAAAAGCAGCTGACTTATATAGCACCCAATTATATTTATAATTTTTAATAACATAATTTTTTATGTACAATTTAAAAAATCAATTAAAAATATGTTTTATTTTAAACCATGGGTGTAATGTTTGAAATTTTAGAAAGTGACACAACTGTATTGTTGTGTGATCCAACATTTTGGTCTTAAATCCCAATCAATTAGTTTACATTGTTTTATACTTAAAAATCATTCATAGAAAAGAAATAATATTTATAAACAAACCCTATGACAGCTTTTCCACAGATCAGACTTGTGATTTAACCAACTCATTAATTAAGGCACTTCTCTTCTATTTTTAAACAATAACTGATTACATGATTTTGAATTGTCAGATTTTCAGTTTTTTAAAGTTAAAGTACTGGTAAATGTTACCAAAGGTAGTTAGTTGCTTTTATTTTAAAATTTTAATTTAATCAAAAATATTTTTACAGACTGATTGCCCCTTCAGTATAGTCTTCTGTTTTTTCTTTTTTTTTAATAAAAATTATATAGTAGATGTCTTTTTGAACAATATATTGCAGAACATTCAATTTTATTATTTCAATTAATATTTAAAATGCTTGTTGTCTTTTTACCTGTATAATTTTAAAAGTTGTAATTTATTTATCATTTTTACTGTCTTTTTTAATTAGGTAATTTTATGACAAACATAATTCATTACATATATATTTTTATTTTTAATCATTTGTTTTATACATTACTTTTGTACATCTACAAATAATAGTGTATTATTAGTAGAGATACTTTATGTAATTCATCAGACAAATACTAATAACTGGTTAAAAAAATGGTTCAGTAATATTTAATTAAATTAAAATGTTTCATTTTTTAATTAATTAATTAATGCCTGACAACTTTTTCTTCTATTTTCTGAGCAATGCCTTTAACAATATAGGAGAAACCAATATACTTCATTAATAAAGTTATTTACAAAAGGTTAATAGGTTTAGAAATATGGAAAAACAATTGTTTACTGATTATAACAAAACCATTAAAAGTGATTTAATACACAGTGTATATATACAGTAAAATGTATTGCTTCTTTTTCATTATATATATAAATATAATTTACAACATATTTTATAAACAACTTTCAAACAAGTAGTTATGTTTACAATGGTCAGTGTTTGTAATTAGTTTTATTTGGGGTTATTCATTTCGTATGTAAAACAAATTGTAAATGTTTGACAGTATATATATATATATATATATATATATATATATATATATATATATATATATATATATATATATTGTAATGAATATTTTCTATATTACACACATTCTCAGTTTTGTTTGAACATATTTAACATACTTTTTTACTTATGAAATGTTTGTTAAAGAAGATTAAATCAAATCTTTCAAGAAAAAATTTCATCTATAAATTCTAGTCATTAAAATTTTATAATGAAGTATTATAGAATAACCATTATAAACACAACTAATAACTAACTGAACATTCTTATTACAGTACTTACAAAAGCACATAAAATGTCAAATTTGATTATGTAGCTAAATTAACATTTGGTATTATTCTCTAACAAACATGAAAATTTTAAATAATTTGTGGCTTCAGTTCTACATATTGAATATAATAGTTAAACATAAATCTTAAGTAATCTTTAGTAAAATATAAATTAAAAATTATTCATTTTGTTTTTTCAAATGAGACAATCCATTAAAAGCTTTGTACAAGTAAATAATTTAACCCTTTCCACTCTAGCATTAAGGACTATCAAATCAATTTAATTTAGCTTTGCATGTATTAAATAAAAAATTAACATAATTAGTCATGCAGATAAGACATAAATTACTATTAAACATGTGGATATGAAAAATGAAATTTTACTTTTAGTTAAGAAAATTAGAAACTTTTGTGATTTCCTTGCATTGATTCTAACTCTGTGAACTTCCTATAACCAGTGATTTTGTTTGTTGTTAATACATATTAGTAGAAATATACATATGAATACATATTCTTTGTTGTTATTTAAAGAAATAAATTTTAAATTGTCTTACCTCCATTTTACTACAAATTGGAAAGCACAGATAAATCATATCACTAGATTATGATATGAGCCAAAATAAAGTGTAAAAGTGAGATTCATAGTTAACATTATTCATAATCTGAGATTCATAATAAATTAATCAACCTTTTAAAGTGTCATTATTATTTATCGCTCTATAAGAAACATAATAAACTGTTTCATATTTTTTTGTATAATTAATTATTTGAAAATATTGAAGTAGAAATTTGAATCTGTGTGTCTCTAAATTAAATTTGATATATATATATATATATATATATATATATATATATATATATATATATATATATTAATTGTATTCATACAATTATATTAAAATTAAGAGTTGAAAGAGTTAAAATTTATCCTTTTTAAAATAATGCCAAATGTTAAATAGTCTAATAGCAATGAATACTTCGGCATACAACTACACACAAATTTATTTATTTCAATTTAAAAAAGACTAAAATCTAAACCAGGGGTTTGTACACTTTGTTTTAATGATGAGTATAATTTTGTAATGTTTTCAGATAGTTTAAAATATTAAACTTGATTATCTTACCAACATAGAATTATAATATTTACATTGGCTGTATTTACTTTGGATGTGTTTTTATTGATTTACGTAAAAGAATTGTATGTTTATTAGAACTTTTCAAATTTGGACTATCTTATTTTATTACATTCTTAAAATAATTTAACTAATATTCCATTATATATATATATATATATATATATATATATATATATATATATATATATATATATATATATATAATTTCAAATTGAAGTTGTGAAACCATAACTCCACTATATTTTATTTACAGTTTAGTGGTTGGTGGAAGCATAAGCCTGTTACCAAACTTGAGTGCAAATATTTAGCTAATGAGCCATGCAGTTAGTATGTGTGAGCCAAGATGGTAGCTGCTAGGCAGATGGGAGAGAGGAGGCTCTTTTCTAAAAACATTAAGCCTTCATTTCACTGATTTGCATCTCAACCTAGCATTGTGACAACTTGGCTACGTTTTTGATGCTGTTAGTAGCCAAGTTTTATGTACCCAGATAGAAGGTCAATGTACCACAAAGCATTTAAAGTTTTGATTTCATCAAATTTTAATATTTTTTGGCACATTGAAATCTGTCTAGTAAATGTTGAAAAATAAAACAAAAAATGACAACATATTTTAAAACATCTTTTTAAAAGGGAATCTTCAACATATATTTTCTATAAAATTGTCTAATAAGGAAGTTACAGTATTAATAATTCAGAGAATAATATAAAGACAGCTCAGGAGTATCTTCTTCAAAATAATAGGCTTAAGTTATTTTAATTAAAGTTCTATTTTTATTTGCCTGAATACTAGAGACAGTAAGCAGAATATCATTCTAGTTTTATTATTACAATTTATCTATCACTATGGCTCTTATTATATAAAACCCTTTTTTAAAAATTACAGTTACTAATTTTATAATAACAATGTTAAAAAGAATAGTTAAAAACATTATCTTACCACAAAAGGGAAACAAAAACTGCAGTGGATCTTCAGTTGTAATGAGAATTTTTAAAGATAGATCAGACTCTTGTTACATGGCTAATTGCTGTATGTACAGGTATATATAAAGTACTCTGCTAATGTCAACATTATTAACTAACATTAGCATGAGAATGGATTGTTTTACTGGTTTGTATTTGATAGTACAGAAATAAAGAAGATTTATGTATATTAATCAGTTTTTTTGAATAATAAATTTTTGTTTTGTGATTTAATTCTTGTTTCTTTGTGGTTTAACAAAACATTTTATTGCCTTTTTACATAATAATATAATTATGTGAACTTTATATTCACTGCTTAATATGATTATACTGATCAAATCACAAAGAATGAATTCCATTTGTAAATTAACATTATCAATATGGCAGGTTTCGCAACTTACTATGTTCAAAATGTTAGATATTTAATTGAAATTTGGCCTTTACACATAAAGATAAAACGATTTTTTGTATATAATTACATTTGAATAGAATGTTGATAAGATATCAGTAATTCATAGATTTACAGTGCAGCACCATTGAATATTGTCTAAAGGGTAAGAGCTAAAGAGGTACTAGTTTAAAGGGGTATTTTGCCATTGTGTACACCACGCAATAATGCATTGCAAAATCAGTGTTTGATGTGGCTAAGATATTGGTCAGTCAGCCTGCTGTGTCTCTGAACTACACACAGTTGTGCATTCAAGACTTGTAGTTCCTGCCATAAACTTTACTGTTGCTGCTGTAAACTTTATCATTTCCGTTAACGCTGATCCCTTGTTCTCATTAGTCTTACTGGCATAATTTTTAATTTTTAATTAATTTTTATCTGTGGTACCCATCCAATTGCATATAATTCAGATGTATGAAAATGTTAAATAAAATATTTTAAATGCATAAGTAACATTCTGGGTAGGCTAGATTTTATGTACTGTATTCTTATGTAAAATGTTTATAAACTAGAAATATTGTAGTAATGTTTCTATTTGTAACTACAGTAACACAGCATGTTAAAATTCTTATATATTGTAAAAATCTTTAAAATGCATCTATCATCTAATTCATATTATATATTTTACAAATAAAACATATAGGGGTATTTTGTTTAATTGAATAGTCCCTATTACATACAGGGCCAGCCAGTAAGACGGGATGATTGTAGGTGGCCTTGAGACAAAGTTGGCAGGTAGTGGGGGGGTGGTTACTGGCGCTTCACCACTTGCACAATCTACCACTTAGTTGCAATGGATCATTGGACGGTTGAACAACGTGGCTACGTGGTGAAAACTTATTATCAAAAAGGCAAAAGTTTTGTGCAAATTCAACATCATTTTAACATACCACATAATTAGCCTGTTCTATCAGATAATGCAATTCAAAGATGGATAAACAACCTCAAGCAAATGGGATCAATGTCTAAAAAAAGAGGCTGAAGTGTAAAAACTGTTAGAACACCTAAACACATCACAGCTGTTCAACAGGTTATGGTTAGAAGTCCTAGATGATCAGCCAAACAACATACTCTTCGCATTGCAATAAGTGACACATCTCGGGGTATACCTGTTTTTGTTTTATGGGGATACCTAAAAACATAAGTGTTTCAAGCAGATCTATCCACAACCACTGAAGCCCTCAAACAAGGAATTGTAGACAACATTGCGGCAATACCTGTCAACATGCTGTGAATGGTCATGCAAAACTTTCAAACCAGGCTCCAGGAATGCCTTCACTGCAATGGAGGACATTTGGTATACTTAGTGTTCAGAAAATAATATTTTTTCGTATGTACCTATAATGGCTATTCTTGTCCTTTCAATTATTTACTATGACAATATTAAAACAAATTTTTTTCAGCAACCAATTACTTTATTTAATCATCCTATTTCACTGGCTGACCCTATATTTACTGGATTGGGGTCATGCAACGTGACATTAGTCCACACCAAGGACACCAGCATGTGTCAATGTTTCCTGATCTGCCACTTATTATGTTTAAAACATGCAATCTCCAGTGTGATCCCAAAAACTGGTGACTATTGTATTTTTTAACAATTTTTCATCTGTGGTGTTTGTTACAATCTTTCATAAATTTGTGTGTAGATTTCAAATGAGCCTATGCTAAAATAATAATACAGTTTTGATATTAAAAAAATTTGAATGAGTACATAGCTAGTCAATAACTCTTTACTGAAATATGTATAGCCAAGTTCACAACATCAAGATTGGCAGTAGACTGTCCTGCAAGATCAAATGATCAACCAATAGTACACATAATATTGGTATGTGTATTATTTCATCTTTAGTACAGGTAAAATTTTAAAAATATTTAAATTTATCCATGAATTTTAAATCCAGTAGATTTCCAGAGCTGGTGTCATAATGTAGATCAAGAAAACGTGTACATGGCTGTTGAAATTATTACTAAATAAAACTTTTCTGTACAAAACTGAATGCCCAGTTTAGGTTTTAAAGTAGCTAAAATATAGTTATTTTTCTCTGTTATGTGGAATGTTTCAGACTATCATCTTATAATGAAACAACTGTTTTTTTCTAGTGATTAAATAACAATATTTGTTAGTATAACTGTTACATATGTATGTATGTATGTATGTATGTATATATATATATATATATATATATATATATATATATATATATATATATATATATAGTATAGTTCGTGTGATGAAAAAAACTCTCATCTAAACATATATTTTGTTTATAAACTTTTCTCATCCAAAACTAGTTTAAAAGGTGTTCATCAAATATTGAAATGGTTTTTCGACCCTCTAACCACTTTAGCACAGACAGTGAGACATCATCAAACTATAATGTCTCAAATTGTGCAACTATTTCGAAAGCTCACCTTAGTGCACAAAAAGATGTTTCAAATAAATTTAGGTTTTTATTTTAAAATTCAAAATTTTTACCCAGTTGTTCAAAATTCAACATAGCATGGAACAATTCGAACTAAATCATAAAAAGTGATGACATTGAAGTTAATATTGAAAATTTGTAAGTTACACTGAAAATATTATTGTTATTTATTATTATATTATTATTATATATATTATTATTATTATTATTATTATTATTATTATTATTATTGTTATTTTATTGTTAGTTTTGTAAACATAAAAACTTTAAAGGAATTTCAGAAGTTCAAAAAATTACTTTTTCCAACTTTTTCAGACAAAGATTTCATGCTTAAACAGTATGTCTCAATTAATTGCGGATAGTCTTTAGTTACAAAAAATATTTATTTATGCAACTCAGGATTCTGTAACTACTTCAATAACTTCTTATAACATTATTCTCATTCTCAGCACTAAATTTTTATAAATAATATATGTTTGTTGTTGAGATGTAAAATATTATTAAAATTTTTTTATTACATTTAAGAAATCCTTGAATTTATTCGGCATGATACCTGTTTCTATTTAAGTAGGTATATCACTGTTTTGTCTTACCTTATAAAGATTATATCGTATTATGATAATTATATATCAACCTTATAAACTAACAAAAATATAAAGTACAAAAATTATTGCTTTGTAATCAAAGAAAACACATCCTGATAATTACAGCAATCTTTTCTATTTCTACAAATCAATCTCCAATTATGTAATGTGCGGTCAATCTGTTTTACAATCAAGGCACCTTAAATATCAATCACACATATTCATGACAGATCGACGCATCATTATGTTACATAGATTTCAGGCAACAGGTAATATTCCTTTAGAAACCTTTTCAAATCACTTTGTACATTGCTTATTTGACTTTATTTATAGCCTATGGGTACCAGTTATAAAATAAGTTAACGCCTTATTTACTACAAAATCAATTCTTAAATAAAAGTTGTCACTTTTAGTTAAATATTTGAGTTTAATTTTCTTTCAATATGATATTAGCACTATGTTAATTAAGTAGATGTTTATCCTTTAAAAATGAATAATGTGGAGTTAATTTATGCAATAAATAATTACAGTAAAATACTATAGTCATTAATGCATTTTTATAGTTTTTACACATCCCCTTCATATATGCGAATGTAAAACATCGCTAATATACTATGTCATTTAAATTATTATTGTTTATAATATCAAATATTTTTTGGAAGACAAATATTTTACAGTAGCCTATATACCTACTAGGCTTTTATTAGGTAAAATACTATTATTATGATGGTGTTATAATATCCATGACACAAACAATTAAGACAAAATTATTTATATTATTCTAAAATTTTGTGTTATTAATAGAAACCAGATTTAAAATACGGTATTACATAATTTTCTTACATTGTATTAAATTAAATTTAAAAAAATATATAAATATACAAAATATATTAAAAAAAAGAATATATATATATATATATATATATATATATATATATATATATATATATATATATATATATATATATATATATATATATATATATATATATATATATATATATATATATATATATATATATTACGGTTTTTCATGTGACATATATATATATATATATATATAAACGTCTGCATTAGCCCAAGTGTGCACAATAGTCGGAAAAAAAAATAGATATAAGATTGTAAGCTATTTTTTAAAACTTAATTTAATATACAGCATCTCTTTAAGAAAAATTATGTAATATTATGTAATTAATTAGCATATGTTATCTTACATTTCTTTAAAAAGAGATTATTTATTGCCAATGTATAAATTCATTGTTTTGTTTTGTTTTTGTTTTTTTTGTCACGCTAAAATCATTTTGAAAATGTGTGTTAACTAATTATCATTATTTTTCATAAAAGAAATATTCTATTTTAACCCATATTTTTGAATCCACACTATTTGAACACAATGTGCAACAATGCAATTATTTGTAATTTCTGTAGTTAACAACTGAAGGTGATGTTTTATATATTTTATTAAACTTTATTAAATATTTAAACAAAGTGCTATATGAAATTATTAAAATATGATTTCTTTTTTTTGCTAGGAATTATTCTTTTGGGTATATTCTTCCACCTTTACTAACTTTGTTGGTTTGGTTTTAACTGCCATTTCTAATTACTTCCACTCTCAAAATGTATTGTTGTAAAAACAGTAACTTATTGCAATGCAACAATAACTTTTGCAATAGAGTTAATTTTTAAATGCACCAATAAATGTAAAACCAACAAAGATAGGAAAGGTGAAAGGATCTACTGAACATAATAATGTGCTATATGATATACTACTTACTGCAAGAACTATTTAGTATATATATATTTTTGTTTATATTAACAGTGTTGTTATATATATGTAAAACATTTAACCTTAGTTTACATTGTACTAATAGCTGTTGTAAATAAAAATTCTTTGAAAGTCAAAGACAAACTAATAGCTCAGTTTGATTCGTTGTATAGTAAGGTACATAATTACTAAATGACATAGTATTTATCTCTTTGAAATGATACAATTTTAAAATGGTTTACAATCATTTGTTTCAAGAAAGACAAATTTACAAATTCATATTTAAACAGGTTTATTCAGATTTGCCTACTTATTTCATTAACACATTCGCTCCCACAATATAACAAATTTTCCTTAAATATAGACCAGCCGGCACATACTTGTGCTGTACGGTTTGTCACCATAGACCAGGTGGCACATATATGTGCCAGTCGGTGTATTGAAATAGACCGGTGGCACAAATGTTTGCCACTGACTCCACCTAACTATTCATTCATTTATTTCACAACAGCATGTGGTAAAGCTATGGAACTTCATATGCGGTCTGTAGAGATGTGTGGCACACCTGTGCGCCGCTTGGTTTCTGGCTATGTCAATGTATGTCAGTTATATAATATTACTGCCTAATCCTTGCACTAGCACCTAAAGATGCACCCTGGTTCAGCAGCATCTTCCTCAGAAGCTGAAGAAAAGGGTTAATTTCCACTATTGTTGTGTAAAGAAAAGAAGCGAAAAACTACTTTTTATGTGTGCAATGAATGAAAAGACAAGAGACAAGAGCCTTGGACTTTGTATTCCTCATTGTTTCAAAGTATGGCATGAAAAATGAACAGGCAAAGGAACTTTCAATGCAATACGCATTGTAATGTAAGATGGTCCTTTTGATCAGTAGTTTTTAACACTCTGATAAAATGTTTTTCTGTAAATAAAACATAACTCAATTGTATAATGTATATTTTATTCATATACCTCCTAACTTTCAAAAAAAACCATCAGATTTACATGCGGCACATATATGTGCCAGTTGGTCTATAATAATAAAAACATAATTTTTAACTGCTACAGACCGGGTGGCACACATCTGTGCCACCAAAAATGCTCTAAAATTAAAATAAATGATATATATAAATTTATATATAATAAATCATTATTTGTGCAAAATAAACATAATTTTAACAATTTTTAACTTTGGTCTGTGGGTAGAATCATACTCAGGATGGCTGGTGCACTAATTAAGTCTTTTGCATTTAGTGTGGTCATTAGATTCACTTCACCTGGCACATAATTGTGACTCCCGGGAGTAAAAATGTTAAATATACTTTGAATTATTTTTTCAATACTATACAGTATAATTATTTTTTATTATTGATTGTTAAATACTAAGTTACCACACAATACTTGCAATTTTATTACAACAGTTAAATACTTAGTAACAACTAAGTAAAATAACAGGTTTGGTTTTATAGTAAATACCCATGAAAGCACATATATTCTCAAGTAACATACAAACACACATAACACAATTTCAAATTGATGAAATAAATAACTTACAGTTTTTAATTACTTAATTTCACTCCCTCTTAATATTTTTCCACTATGGGCTTCTACATAACTATCACAGATCTTTCTTTATTCAATAATTTTTCAAAATAAATATTTAATTTTAAATTCTCAATCTAATTACGTCCAGAAACTATACAAGTGGAAAATAATTTGATTGTAGAAAGCAAGTTTTTACTTTAAATGCTACTTCTTTTTACAATTTTTGTTTTGATACATCAATAAAAATAATACTTGAAATTAAGCTTGTTAAGAATTGTATTACCTTTAAACAAAGGCAAATAATACTTCATAATTTTTTTTAAATCTTCAATTGGCTGTAAAACACTTATATACAAACTTAATCAAAAGTTATACAAAAAAGTATTATTTGAAAACTAATTAGTAGCCTGATAAATCTTTTTTTAAACAAATTTTTTGTTTACAAAAAATTGTAATAAAGTGTAAAATATCATCTGACATCTTTTCTACTAAGAACACTGAAATAAACCTAATTATAACAGAGGTTATTTTGTGCTAGACAAATAAATGCACCTAGTGGTCAAAGATTAATACAATTGTCAATGTATCAAATAAAAGTCAAAATGTATCAAATATCATAAAAGAAAAAAAAATGACAATATAGAAATACTTTTAAAAGAAAAAAAAACAATCTTAAAACTCATAATCATTTAAGAAATATGGGATTGTAGAGAATTATAGCTCCATAAAGTACATTAATCACTTTTAATTATAAGTCATAAACAAAAATAGATATTTTTCATATTAGTTTGAAAATAAAATAACATAACTTACATCATGTCCTGTAAACTATGAATTTTTTTAATGAAATGAATGAATTATTTTTGAAAAGTAAAGCACATATCAAAATTCAAATAAATATTATTTTATAGGTACCTGTCATAAATAAATGTATTAGTTTTTGAAATGGCAAAAAAACATAAAATGAATGTTAATAAATAAAGAACTCAAAAAAAAGTTTTTATTAAATAGGCCCTACATGGTATTGATTTTAATCATACTGAATATAAAAAAAAACAATAATAATATTTAATAATAATTAGCTGTTGGAACCTAATTCATTTACATTTTATTACAAAATAAATTATTTATATAAAAAAGCATTTTAAAATTACTAAAACAAATAACAATATAAAATAATATTTATAATTAATTTATATCCTATAAAACAAATTGTATAGAAATATTTATATATCAACAATAACACAATTATCAATGAAATTAAATTTGAATAATAATGATATTTATTAAAAATATTATCTATTGGTTATAATATGTTGGATATATATAATACTGTAATGATAAATCATACATTGTTGTTAAAAAATTACTTAAAGTTTTTTAAATTTTTAAAGAAATAAATATACAGTACTATTATTACTGTAGTATAATATGAAATATTATTTACTTCAGAAAATAACATTTTGTTGGCTCTGATTAAATAACTGGTAAATAATTAAATATATAGTATTAAAATTAATTATATGAAATTTATTTAAACATTTAAAATTAGAAAGAATATGAGTATTAAAATTTTACAAACAAGGCACAGTTACGAAAATATAACATTTTTTATGGTTAATTTTACCAAACATCAAAAATACTGTATGTAGGTTTTAAATTCATTGCCTTCTTTTGATTTAAGATTGCAGTAAAGTACCTATACTAACTAATAATTATAATAATGTCAAATCTGTATTTAAAATAAATCATTACTATTCTGATATTTCATGTAAGCCTATTGATTTCTTAGGGGCTTCTTAGGGGATTTCTAAGTGCCTTATATGTATTACTGCACTTAATTATTTTATAAAGTAATATTTTTAAAATAAGGAGGAAATTATTAATTAAATTCACACAGTAACATAAAAGATTAAACATTGCAGTGTATGGTTACAACTAACAAAATTGTCCATAATAAATTTAAAAAACGCAATAAATTACCTGATTTATTATCTATTATATCTTTGTAGACTTTTGGTTTAGTCAGGCATTAGTCAAAGTTTTGATTATTTCAAGATCTGTTATAGAATAATCTGTACATATTTTATTCAATGAAATTTCACAACATGTAAATTGTGTTATACTTTGTTGAAAAATATGTTATAAAAATGTGTTATAGAAAAGTACTCACACAAAATAAACAAATTAAAATAAATATTAATAATAATTTACTTACAGTGCAATAGAAAGCCATGGCAGACATATTTACAACAAATTAAATTTGTACCTGAATAATGCTTGTAGAAGAATCAGTTTGTTTAAACTGATTACTAATTTTACAGAAATATTAAAAATATTAACCTCTTCAGATAACCACTGCAGTGAGGTTGTGTTATTATAACTGTTTGTTTGCCAGAGGAGTTTTTATTATGTATTTACTGCAGATCATAAAAAAAAACAATCTTAAGTGAAACATGTTTTTTTATAATAGGACATTTGCAGTCATTTGTCTATAAAGAACAATGTTTGATGTTTCAAGAGTACATATTCATTCTTGTTATCAAGTGTCTAATCTTAAACTCAAAATTGTTTTAAATTTGAAGTTATAGATTCAGAAGAAAAAATAGAGGATGCTGCAAATCCAGTGATTTGCATTAAGTGTACTCACAAAATATTTTATTTGGAGACCTAAATTTTGACCAAAAACTAATGCAACTTCAGTCTTCTAATACCAAATATTTACTCTGGGTGTTACAGCTATGCAATTATTTCAATATAAATATCTCAGGGCTATTTGTTGTTAACTTGAATTGTATTATTTGATGTGTTGTATATTCCTGAGTTACAAATTTGGAAGTTCTGTTTCATATATTAACAACTTTCACATTTTGGAATATTATAATAAACAATAATAACAATAGTTTACTTAGTAGTGATGTTATAATTCTTTTTACCAGCTTCTCTCAGACCTGTTCAAAGCCAAAGCAAAGTAGACAATCTCAACACGAAAGGTGATTGCAACCATGTTTTGGGATAGACATGGAGTTTTGTTAGTCGACTTTATGCAACAAGGGAGAACAATCAATAAAGCAGCTTATTGTGTTACATTGACTAAACTTTGGCATGCAATCCAGAAAAAAGACGTGGCCTTTTGACATTTGGAGTTTTGTTGCTGCATAACAATTCCAGACCTCACATGGTGAAAGGAACCCAAACACTGATCACGTATTTTGGATAAGAACAGATGGGTTACCCACCGTACAGTCCAGATATGGTGCTGAGCGATTACTACTTGTTTCACTACCTAAACGATTTTCCCACTTCAGCACAGACGATGAAGTAAGCTTGTTGAACATTGTGATGAATGCTTAAATAAGTATGTAAAATTATGTAGCCACTTCAGCACAGACGATGAAGTAAGCTTGTTGAACATTGTGATGAATGCTTAAATAAGTATGTAAAATTATGTAGAAAAATATAGAAAGATGTAAGGAATGTAAATATAATAAGTTTATAGAAAAAATCTGTTTTTTTTAAAGGATTTTACTTTATGAACAACTCTCGTATTTACTTTTTAATGATGTAAATTACCTTTTTGTACTGAGTATGCCAACTAAAAAATATTTTGTTTTAGTGACAGTTTATCAGTAGGCTATTTTAACCCTTTATTTAACCCTTTATAGGTTTGACATAAATTGTTGAAGCTTATAAACTATAAAGATACAAAATAAATGATAGATAAAATCAGATAATTTATAAATTACGTTATTATATTCATGTTAATAATACTTTGATGATAATTCAACCTCACCACCAATTAATTTCCAAAAAGTTGTTTATGTCTTTCTACCTTGGCTGCAGTGGTTATGCATCCAGTTATCGATAGATTTGGATATTATTATGAAAATTAATGAAAAGATGGTCATGTAACCATAAATAAACGAACATATTTTCCAAAATGTGTGCACAGAAACATCTGAAATGTGGTTAATTCATCATTACAGTATTTTTTAGGAACACAATCTATAGAAAATGTTGCAAATGAAAATAACACACTTTTCACACAGCCTCAATAGATATTAAAAAAGAAAAACAAGTGCTAACAGATTTTAAACTACCATTTAGCTGGCTACCATTACTACCATTACAGTAATTATTCAATTTTCTTATGGTTAAAAAAATATTATTCACATCACATTTATATTTTTATGGTTTTTAATTACTTTTAATAATAACAGAAGAATACACTAACATATGTTTTATACTACTTGGTGAAGGAAACCTACACAATTTAAAATATCCATTTATTAGCCTGCAAAAACATCCTTTATACGTTAGTGTACTGTGACTATAAACCTTATTATGACTTTAAGAAATATAAATGTTAAATTTAAGATTAATTTGTTTTAAAATTTTGAGGCTGTGTGTAATGCAGTAAACCATTATAAATATTTCATTTGCCATGTTCTTTCATAATAACAATATAAAATCTAAAACTTACTTCCCAATAATGAAACTTCTGCTATTAACCCTAAACTTTTCATTTTATTTACACTTTTAATGTACTTGTATGTATCTATAAAAAGTTTCAATATACATACATACATACATTATAACAAAAAATCAATTGTAAATCATAACACATAAACTTTGTTGTTTCTGTACATATTTAAAATACTTATGTATAAAGACACCGCATTTATCACGATTTAAAACATGTCCAAAAGAAGAGCAAAAGTAGTTCTTATTTTCCTAATTAATGTTCAGAAGTGTTGGAAACAATCACACACTGGGCTTCCATTCTGACACATTGTATTGGCTATCTATGATGCTAAAACAAATGTTGATTAAAATCATCTTCTTTGGTTATTAGCAGAGTAATGTAACCAAAATAGTGTCAGTACAAATACCAAGATCAAGGTGTCTGTCGTGGTTAGTTTTGATGAAATGTTTATTTCTGTGCACAAACCTGAAACATACATTGGATAAATTTAACAAAAAAATTGTGCTTGATTTTAGTAATCAATATATTTTAAAAATTATTTGTATATTTAAAAAAGTATCTACTAATTATTTTTTTCAAGTTTACATTCAGGTCTTGCAATAAATTTAAGAAGATATTTATAAAATGTTGAACTAACAATTTTACAAGGGACTGTATGAGATCAGTTTTTATGAGTACCAATAAATGCTTAATCTTTTATATTTGATTCATTTAAAATTATGTGTACAATTATGTTGTTAAGATGTGAATAATTAAATAATTATTAAAATATATATATATATATATATATATATATATATATATATATATATATATATATATATATATATATATATACGTTAATGTGAATAATTATAATTATAATTAATTATAATTATGTTGATGTGAATAATGTTAAGAACTTGTTATGTTAATAAATGTTTAGTAAAAAACCCCAATTCAAGATCTGTGATTTTTTGTGAGTATACAAAATGCTTCTAAACATTAGAATTTCAATATTTTTTTTTAAAAAAAACTGAATCTGTTTACAATATTGTTCTATCACCAAAGAAAGTCACAAAATATTTTAAAATAAATATGTCATCATGAAAAAAAATAAGATGGTACCTACTTTACACCAAGGAAATGGTCTTAATTAATTGCTCCTGTATATTCACACAAGTGCCTCAGTCAGTTCACAGTCTTTAGGGCTCAGTGGTTTATGTAGCTGAGGCACCAGTCAGTCTACCGTATCTCGAACTGCACACCTCAAAGTTACTACAAATCCTTTACCCTTACAGTTAGCACACTGATCCCTTGTACTCATTAGTCTAACTAGCTTTAAATACAGATGTTTAAAAAAAATCATACAGTTTAATATTAATTGATAGTTTAATGACTTACTAAAAACAATATATCACTCAATATGTATTATTAAAAAACCAAATTGATCACTTTGAAGAAAACAATATTTATCACTTACAGTATGAATTACAAATTATTGTGTTTGAATTTTCAACCAGGTAATTCTATAAGCTACACAATAATAAATCTTATGAATTTGTTATTTCACAAAGTGGTAGTATTGAAAAAGAACTCATGTATTTATCTGTGTAATAAGCTGGTACTTTTATTACTCTAGTAATCACTGAAATGTATTGTATTTTTAAAATTAAAATTAAACTTATTATATATATATATTATATATATATATATATATATATATATATATATATATATATATATATATATATATAGAGAGAGAGAGAGAGAGAGAGAGAGAGAGAGAGAGAGAGTATTTTTTTAAAATAATTATTTAATTATTCACATCTTAAACCTTCCAAGTAATGACAAAATCTTATTTAATTAAATTGAACAAATTGTTAGGCTTTACCTTGGCTTGTGATATTGAATGCAAGAATTCCAGTTAATCCAGGGATTACATCCCTGCGACAAGAATCTGCACTTGTAGAAAAACGAGCTGTTGTTTCACCATTTGCTTGATACACAAAGCAATACCTGCGAGCTCCTCGTGAACGCCTGCTTAATGGAGTTGTAATCAAGTAGTTGGTCCCATTCTCTGACCAACCTCCGTGACACGAATAAGCTGGGAAATGTTTAAACAGTGTTTTAAATAAATTGTGCAAATTATTTAATAGATAGCACCCATCTTGATTTCATATATCCGTCCATCCACTTGTCAATTCTTAAAATTTATTTATTAAATAAGATAATTAAAATAATTAAAACTTTAATTTTGTTCATTTTGGATAAGTGGAAGTTTCAATTTTATTGATAAGTGGAGAAATGAACATACAAAATTAATGTTCGTGCTACTCCTATCAAACAATTCATGCAATTCAGAAAATACCTCACCTATCAATAAAAAAGTCATTAAAAAAGTATTTTAAATAATTGTGCATAATAATATTTTAAACTTAAGTACTTTACTCGAAAATCATCTATTTTTTTAAAGAAAAAAAAGTTATTTCAGAACAATTTTTATCAAAATGTTAGAAATGTATAATAAAGGTTTTTAAATATAGTACTTAAAATTTACTAACACTGTCTCCCATGTATTCATTTGTTGGGAGACCTTGGAACTGTTTACTTCATTCAAAGATATATTTTACTAAATATACACTACATCTACTAAATTTTGAACATAAATAAATATTACAACTAGTTGCAATTAATTATTATTTTTGTTTTTATTAATGTTTATTCAGACATTTGCCATTATTTTATTATGAGGCAAATGACCCAAAAGTTTAGGAAATTTTAATTTTTGTAAGCAAAAATTATTGTATTAAAAGAACATTGTGTTCCTGTGTTTGTATACAGTAATTACAAAGTAATGTTGAAATTTTGTAAATTAGGCTACACTTTAATTTTTCTCAAAATAATCAGTGACATGTTTTTTGTCAAATATTTTTTTAATATAAACATAAACATACTTTATGTAGCATAATTTTTTTCCTGTTCCTTTGTAAGTATTGCAGCAGTCAATACAAATGACATGAATCATTTGTGTCTGTGCAGCTGAAGGTTCTCCTTCTCATTATCACTTTTATCTTTGTTGTTTAAAATACAGTATACAATTGAACATTAGATTTACAGTTAGTATATATGTACTGTAAAGTATTGGCATGCATAAAATAATTAAATCCAACAGATGAATTTTTTGCTATATTCACGAAATAAATTTAGCAATAATTTGTTCTCATAATTTTTGTAAAAAAATATTATTTAATAATAAAAAAATGTTTTGATCATACTGGTAATGTGAAATGTGGATCATCTTTCCACAAATAACCAAGAGTCTGCTTTAATACATTTTGATCATTATGAATAAAAAAATGTAATTGTGTTACACTAACAAAACATAATTTTAAAGAAATTTAATGTAATATAGCTTACAGTTTTAAATCAATATATTATTATCAAAGTTTTATATACGATCTACTTCTACTGAATACATACCTGAGACTATATTTGCATCAGGGGAAGCACAGTCAGATCGAAACTCCATTGTGTCTGAAGATCCACAACCAACCATCAAGGTTTTAAACTTCAATGAGCACTCTTCATTTGCAGAATAACCGTCTAATTCCCTTTTTCTTCTGTACACTTTTCTACTTACACTCTGACTAAACCTGAAGTGACTATCAAAGAATCTTAATCCATGATCGGATTGTCTCTCATTGACATTAAATTTTTTCTCTCTTTTAAATCTGACATCATGAGTATTATGTAATTTTATATCAGTCTTTGGTCTTGAAAAACCAGACCAATCTAGCTTTTTACCTGAATCAAGTAATTCACTTGGTTCTTCTTGTGATGTTAAGGAACTAATTAAATCTATCGGCCTTGATCTGATTTTATCATCATTATAAGTTCGAGCATGACCTTCTTTCCTGCTTACCCTACTGACTGAAAATTTTCCAAAATAAGGACATTTTTTCTGTTCTGGGTTGGTAGCTGAAATGTTATTAAAATATTGTTATTTTATTGTGTAGTGTAAACTTAAATTATCTACGTCTTATTTAATTTCTATTTAAAAATAATAAGTTATTAATTAAGTTTTGTTGTTATTAATTTTAAGTGTAATGTAGTTTAAAAAAGTTTTATTTTTTTAAAGTACAAAATAGTACAACAGTACAATGAATGAAAAATATTTGTTTAGGAAAACCAAATAATAAGAACATATAAACATAAATTAAGAATAACATAAACAAGAGTAGAGACATGATAGAAGTGAATTTCTAATTTTATATTTTTATCTTTAAATCATTTAAAAATCTGATTTCATTATAATTAGTATGAAATTTTATATAAATTAATCATTGTAAACTTTAAAATTTTAAATAATGAAAATGACCCTGACTACTGTTAAATTAATTTTATTAATTTCAATTGATTTTAAAAATTTAGAAGTTAATTTATACAGACTATAATGCTGATCACAATGGTGGAATTAGATTTTCAAAAAAATAACTGTAATATTTTTATAAGTCTTGTTCAAATTGTTGGATAAACTTGGTCAGGTAACATACAATTATTCAATCAATTTGTACCAAATTTGAATCCAATTGGTATTTATTACTTTGATATTTATTTATTTGTTAAAACAAACATATTAAAAAACATTTACACTGAAAAAACAAAAATGAAACTTTTTTGTGTTAATTATCAACAGTTAATTAAATCATTCATGTTGATTTTAACACTGCTTTAATTATGGTGGTAAAATTAGATTTTCAAAAAAATGTAGGTTAAAAAAGTTATGATTATTTGTAAGATTTGAATGGCTGCTATTTTGAAACTTATAACTTGGATTAAACTTGTCCCAAGCTATTAAAATAATTTCTGTGCCAAGTTTAATGAAATCAGAAAAAAACTGTGAATGTGGGAACTAAAAAACATACATGAGCACACAACCATTCCTCAAAAAGTAATTTGAAGGTAAGGATCGGTGCTCATTTCGAAGTCCACATTTGAGTTCTACAATAGTGCTAACAGAAATTTGCTAATAAACAGGCTGATTCTAGCATTAATTTTAGAGTGATTTGAAGTTTGAAATTTGGAAATATCACAAGCTTTGAGTCTGTTTGATACTGCTGTATTTATTTTTATACATAAGTTGTTTATTTTTAATATTTTTGTTAGTAGAGATACTCAAATTAAAATTCTCATTGAGCTATAGTTTTATGAACCTGAAAAAATATTATTTAACTTCCTTATTCAACTTCTAGGATATTTCTGGTTAGTTGAAATCTCGCAATTAACAAAGTTTGGATCGGAGAAGCGCACTTGTGGTCAAGAAGTTTGTCTACTGTTCCAGTTAGAGTTATGAACTTTCTAGTGGATACTGATCAATTATATTATTGTATCTGCATTATGATATGATATACCATAAATAAGAGATTAGAAATAATATCTAACTTGCATATAAAACAATTTGGTTCAACTGAACTGTTAGTAAAGATGTATTTAATCATTTGATAACAATGAAAAGATGATGTAAAAGTTTCAAACTAATCAAAACAAGTTTTTTTCAATTTAAAATAGTTTAATTTTGGTAAATATATATTACCAAATTTTTATTGCATGCAGTTAGATTATATAGTGAAGATGGGTATTAAATATAATAAAAAGAAAAATCAAACACAAGCAACTGGATTCAAACCTGGTCACTGGTCTGAATAGCGGCAATCTGCTTACTGCAATACAAACTGAGCAGAGCCGCTCCAATAATAGAATGTGGCAGTATGTGGTATCCACCGATGCTACTAACTTTAAGATCATTGCAAATAATTTGGTTTGATATAACATTATTTATGTGCTTTAAAACATTTTTGTTTCAGAATCATAAATGTATGTTTCATTTTACACCTTACATTTTTTTTTATTAATGTTTATGATAAAAATGTTTGTTTATTAAATGTAATTAGTTTTTGAAAATTTATTTCATCATACCAGCAAGACAGCTGTGGCAGTGATTTTTTTTTTACTGATTACTTACTAACTAGTGTGATGAATGGCTCAATAGTTCTATCAAAATAACTCAGGCTACAAGCGTCTTCAGGTCTGCGTGTGTGAGAGCCTGTAAAAAGTAACAAATTATTCAAAAAAAAAAAAGATATATTTTGCTATGGAAATAATATTGAAGTTCTTATAATCTAAATATTACTGTATTATAAAATGAACATTTCCTTTTTGTTTAGATGAATAAAAAAAACAATTTAATACATTTATAAGAACACGATTTTAAGTAAAAAATAACATTAAAGGGATCCAAAAACTATAACTACTTATTTATTTACCTTATTACATGACATATATTTAATAAAATTAAACATGTAAATAAAAATTAATGAATCACTAGCTATTAATTAATTACTATTTATTGTTAACTATGGGCTACTCGTTTAGAAATTATGAAAATTAAAAGTATATTCTTCAACTGTTTACTGTTCCCATATAGTTACTGTATAGAATTATTTATTTTTCAAAAGAAATAATAAATATTACCTGACTGTACTTCGATGATGTGAGTATCTCTCTTGTAGAACATCATGCACATGTAACCACTCTGACTGAAATTGTAATTAAAAACTTAATATACAAACAAGAAAAATGTATCTGTTCACTATAGAAAACAAAATATTTAATACCAAAATATATATTTTTTATGAAGGTTTTGTTTTATGACTACTGATTCAAATAATTATTATTAGGAATACAATTAAACACAAAAATTCCAATATTAGGGATCTTTTTTAAAAAAGAACTAATGTATTACATTAAATTTTTTTTTAATTATAATGTTTTTATTCAGTGTTAAAGTTTGTACTGGTTCAGAACATTAATGGTAATACAGAAGTTTCATTTTTTTATACTAAAAATCAAAAGATGTGTTTTTTCACTGTTATACTTTAACCACTATTAATTAATCCATTGATTTCTATTTTAACAACACACTGATGTAAGGTTGTAATTTGTTTGTACAGAGTGTCTCACAAAGAGGTATATATTTTGATTTTCTATTAATACTTAGTCCACAATTGATTTTTTTTTAAAAATTGTATTTGATTCTACGGCAATAAATAAACATAACTTTATTTAATATACCACCAAAAACCTTTTCACTGTTGATCAGAAACTTCTTAAATCAAAAGGAATTACTGTCTGAGTAGTTAAGACTGCTAATGGTGGCTGTTTTATGACATTTCAGGCAGCACCATGAGAGGAAATAAGTATGAACTTTTACATCAACCATTACTGCCCAATTTTACATTTCTGGAAAAGACTAAGCGATTTTTCAACCTATTTTTCTATGCTAATGAGCCATCCTGATCTCATGATTTAACTGTAAGTGACTTTTTCTTAAGGCATACTTAAAGAAACAAGTTTCAACAATCATAGTTTCAATAATGATGATGATTTAAAAAGCGTTATCGCAGCAGAACTTATTCAATTTCTTTAAAAGAGCGCACAAGACATTTGTTAGGCATCTCTAACAGTGTGTCACTGTAGATAGGTTTTAGTTTGAATAAATTATTTTTTTAATCTTATTTTCATTGGTTTTTAAAAAATTACACTTAAATTTTATAGTATGGATTATTTATTCTATTCCTGTTGAGTTATTACAAGCCACTTTTAAGACTATACAATCTTTTTCATGTACTACAGCACTTTTAATTAATCACTGTTGTGAGTAACTAAAGTAGAAGTCGATGATGATTAAAGAAAATGTGTTGTATTTATAAAACAAAAAGGATTAACAAATCCCCAAATGGTATTTGTAATTTATAATGGTATGTATTTAGAAAACGATTCAAATAAAAATTACCTAGATGTATTAATAATGTTTGAAATTTGCATTTACAAAACCTAATGAAATATTGATACAATATAATGAAATATTGTTTACATAAATCTTAAAAAAATAAAAAATGCCTAAAAAATTCAGTCAAAAAAAATTATACTTTTTACAAAAATAATTACTTTTTAGTTTGTTTTAAAAGAAAATTCTATTTATATGAAATTATGTTCGTAGTAATAAAATTTCTTTTTCTGAACATAACAAAATCGGTATTTCATTGAATGTTGTTTTTTTTTGCTACCACTATATTTCTATAAAAAAACAGTGTGTTGAAATTTTGACACAAAATTTTCACTAACTTTATTAAAAAAATATGAAAAGTCTCAAAAGAATTGTTGAGGAATTAGCAATTAATAGAAAATCAAAAGTGTGTATGGAACACCTGAAATTATTAAATATGATTTTTAATAAAATGCAGTAGGCTTGCAGTAGTTTTGCTTTTGTAATTGTGGCCTAGGATCACATGTCATGGCTCTATGTATAGAATAAAATACTGTATGAAATTTATAGTTTAAAACATCTTCAGTGCATTACTTTTTGTGACAAGTATATTAGAAATACGTGTAGTTCCACCAACAATTTGACTTTCTCAGAAATTCAAGTTGATAAATTTAATTCACAAAAATACATTACTACAGTACATAAATAGTTTTAAAACTTATTCTTTTTAAACACAACTCTTCAAAAAAAGGAATATAATTGCAATGGATACATATCACAAGCAAATTAATTATAGTTTTGTAGCTTTTCAATAGTTATATTAAATATGAACACAATATTTTTCACTGATTCTTTACATGAGTTTTTTTAATGTTGTTTGAAAGAAGTACCTGTAATGCTCAAACCAGTGATATTGAAATGAAGCAATTTTTTTTTATCTGAAAACATATTCTACATTTATTGTAATTTTGTATGTCTCATAAATAAAAGAAATGTGGAATGAACTATTTTTATAAGAACTACAAAGTTTACTTACCAACCCATTGTATAGTGTGTTATAAGAGATGCCATTTCACTATTTGCCATTTTTATCTCTGTACAAATAACTCGCACATCTTGATCAGGATCCAATGCTGACAACTGTTGCTGAACACCAGGACCATCATTTGGGATGCTTCCGGCTGTCATATTGGCAATTCTCAATGTGGTATTACGATGATGGAAGGTATATGACCTCGTATAGTCCAAACTATGCCAATGTTGGAACTGTGTTAGCCAAGTGGGAAAGCGACATTTTGTAGTTGCTGCAGCTGAGATTAAAATTTAAAGTAAAGTTGATTGTAAATAATATTTGTTAACAAAAATTTTTGACTTAATAATTAAGGTCTTGCAAAAATTACACTTCAATTTTATAGTATGGATTATTTATTCTATTACTGTTGAGTTATTACAAGCCACTTTTAGGATTATACCAATCTTTTTCATGTATTACAGCACTTTTAATTAATCACTGTTGTGAGTTACTAAAAGTAGAAGTCGATGATGATAATGAAAATGTGTTGTATTTATAAAACAAAAAGGATTAACAAATCCCCAAAAGGTATTTGTAATTTATAATTATATGTATTTAGAAAACGATTCAAATAAAAATTACCTAGATGTATTAATAATGTTTGAAATCTGCATTTACAAAACCTAATGAAATATTTATACAATATAGTGGAATATTATTTACATAAATCTTAAAAAAATAAAAATTGCCTAAAAAATTATAGTTAAAAAAAATTAGCATAAAATTAAAAACAAAAACTCGGACATATTATTTTAAAACAAAAAAGAAAATATGTAATGTAATAGTTACTGATCTCACCAGGATTAAAAATGTTTTTATTGAATATTATTCAAACATCATCCATAGAATAATGGTGATAACAATTGAGTTACTTCATTACATTCTTATATTTATATTACGTTTTTCCTCCAAAATTTAATGTCTCAGATTTGTTATTATTTCCATTTGAACAAAATTTAATATTTTTTTTTGTTGGTGAAAAAACATGTAATAATAATAATCAACATTCTGAATAACATTTCAATTCTGTCATGAGTTAAAAAAAGGCTCCTGTTAGGATGACATAAGTAACTATTTCATGAAAGATCTTATAGCATCTACTTTGTCTTATAAAAAAAAATGTTATAATTTTTGTTTGGCAGATTTGTTATATTTTTTAAAAAACAGTTGAAAATAGCAACAATTGTTCTTATCTTTAGTAAAAAAAAACAACATTTGGTATCTTATTTTAGCTTTTATGCCAGTTAGACTAGACTAATGAGAATGAAATCTAGCATAGATGGCAAACGGAAAAGCTTATGACAGCTACTCCAGTCTCATATTTACAACATTTAAGCATGCAAGTTTGGGAGATGTAGCAGACTGAATGGTGGTTTAACTATCTTGGATACGCTGATCCCCATAAACCAATCCCATTTCTGTCTGCATTCTCAAAGTTAATATAGTACTTGAAAAATTACTGAAGTCTTACTATGAAATCTTTCTATAATATATGTTAATGTCTTTTGTGGAATTCTGTAGCAAGGTATAAGTAACGACCAATCTACTGTTAGTTACTTAAGTTACAGATATCAAAGTGTTTGTTTCTCTAATAGCATAAGTGAATACATGATATGTTGAATGTAGACAATAACAGAATTCTGTACTCAGTGTGAATTATTTTTAATAATATGTTAATGATTTGTGCCATTGAAATATCAAGAGCAGTCTTTCTAGTTTGCATGTAACAAGGATTTGTTATTCTATGAATAATACAAATCACCTATATTCGTAGATTCAAGCTAATTTAAACAAATTTGTTTGTTGCACTTGTTAAATTGAAATTACAAGTTGTTATAAGTGTAATAATGAAACATATCACTTCAGTTTAACACAGAAACAGAAATGAAACAGTAAATAAACCACAACTATTTTGAACTAAAAAAAATCTACAATTTATATGAAATTAAATATTAAAAGATTAAGAAACTAATTTTATATTATTTTTACTAAGTTTGAGTAAATAATGTGTAAAGAATGTGTTTTACTAAGAAAAAATAACTAATGTGGTTAAATTTAGTCTTTTAAAATATTTGTATACAGTAATATTTGATAATTAATTGTATATAGTAATTCCATTAGTTCTATATATTTAATATATGGGCTTAACTCTCAGAAAATGTAAATACCTGGGAATAAAAGAGCTGTATGTGTCACATTCTAAGGTAAATATACTCTCACAAAAATTATATAGTTAAAAACTTATCTTATCAAATAAAATCTTCTCCAAGATTAACATGTTAACTATGAAAGCCAATGTGGCAAAGTCCTAAAAACAGTGATAGTTTAAATGCTTAATAACAATTCTGGGTATAAAATACCTACCATTTAAAAAAAGGAAGAAAATAATTTGGATACACCAACTGGACTGACTTAGATTTCATCAATCAATGTTTTTAATATATAGTTATTAAAATCCAACTAAATGGAATAACTAGACCTTAAAGAACCTAGACCATGGGTAAAAAGTCAAAGTCTCAATTTTGAGAGTTTTAGCACTTTACCATTACAAAAAAAGTTATTTATAAACTTGCTCAACTCTCCTAAGGATTCTCTTAAGGAAACTTTAAATATGTTTATAAATATAATCATAAATTTACATTTTTATGTAGTAAATTTTTGCTGTATGTGACTGATAATTCAAATGTTATTTACCTTTCTTCAAAGTCATTGTCCTTGAACCCTCCATGGGACTAAAGAGACCATTGCATGTAGCATCTCCAGATTGAGCCACCCTGTAGACAAAGAATTAAACTTTAAATGCAATTGTTTATTTAGGAATTGTTTGTGTATGAGATATTAAAAAAATCAAATAAAATAAGCAGGACTACTTTTATCTTGCATAATACTGTTTAGGAAAACAGAAAACAATATTATAACTTTCATCTACTCACTGAAATATAATTTCTTATTGTTATTGTCATATTAATTTTACACATTATAATTTGTAATCTTTGACCAGTTAACAGATCTTGTTTACATAATCTTTTAAGAACTATTTAATTTTGTAAAAAAAGTGTTGTACTCAGTAATATATATTTATGAAATGTTATGAAATGGATATATATATATATATATATATATATATATATATATATATATATATATATTAAAAAAATAATTTGACCTATGATTTTTACAGTCAGTGCTTTCCTAAGTACCACTATTAATAAAAGTTTGACAGATATAAATTAACATTCAAGAATTAGTGCAAATTATGAGAAATATTTGAACAAACAAATAATATTATAATTAAGATTTCCTTTACTGTACTTGTTAAATGTGTCCCAGTTTGTTAGTCATGACCAAGTAAATTAATTTAATTTACTTAGAAACATAATCAACATGATCTAAAAGTTCTTTGCTTTGAAATAACTTTGTCAAGTTTACAATGCATGTTATGACAAGCTCATTGCAACAATTTATTACAAAATAATAAATTTATTTTCCTTTTATTTTAGAAAGTCATTTCATTTTACATTAATGTTAGTTACAAATATGTTTATTCAACAACTAGTATTGTATTCGGCAGATTGCCCAAGCATTTGTAATAATAGTGTTATAGCCTACAAAAACAAGTTTTCTAAATTAAAATCTAATAAAGTCCCTATGAAGTATTAATAGATGGTAGATAAACAAACTTCAAGATGAAATAATTTGCAAACCTATAGCTCATCATATTTATTGATGAAGTACATTTAATGAAATGTGAAAATAAAACAACTAAACTTTAACCTAAAATATTCAGGTTATGAATTTTTGTTATAAATTTAGCAGACTGAATTTTATTAAGTCTGATATGTTTGCATTGTTAATTTTTGTATAATTATATACCAATATATTTCAAGTAATATTTTTTAAGGAAAGCATAGTTATTAACTTTATTTAATACATAAAAATTTAATTAAAATTTGTGTTAGGTATACAATAGATGTACTTAGAAAATCTTAATATTTATTTTTGTTTAAATTTCTCAACTTAATGACAAAATCACTGGAAATCACATATTGGTATAAATTATAATTTAAATCATGTGAATTGAGTTTAAAAATTTATATAAGATTCTTGCACCATTTATTTATTTGTATTATCACTTCTTGAATTTCCAACAAACATTTATTTCTTACACGTTTTTATATACCTGTTATCACCGCCATAATGCGCATTAAAATCTTCATGTAATAGCATTTTAAACTTTTAAATTACATTTAAAAAACAAAAATGAATTTTGAATTCAATCAGGTTATTTATACATTTTTTGAAAATATGATTTAAATATATGACGTAATAACCTGCACAAATTAGCACTAAAATATTCAAGTTTCATTGTAAGTACGAATATGAACCCTTCCTTATAATATCGCTGTGTGTAGCCTGAATAATGAAAATATTTAAGTTACTGGAAACATATTTCAGAGGACATTTCCAGGCTTTATTTCATGATTGTGGCTCTGAAACCCATCATGATGAAACCATGGTGATCCATAGCTAACTTTTAATAGAAATTTATAATATAACTTTGTCACAAATCTGTATGATACATTAAAAAAATGGCAGACATGAAATATAAAAAAATAAAACAAGAAAAAAAATTTGAAATCAAATGAACTACAACAGGTTACAATAACATCCTGAAGACAAAGCAGAAGTAGAATTATAGTGTTTATTAAGGCAGGAAACAATGACTTAATAGTTTATTAATTGGTTTTTGGACAATGTAATCTTACTAACTGACTACTTGTGATTCGCTACGGTATTTTAATTACTTGAAAATATATCATTAATGTCAACAACAAATGTTAACGTTATGTTAAACTGAAAAAAAATTTAATAATTGAATGATCTATGAATATCATACATAGACTGATTTCATTACTATTCAGGCAGGTTATAGAAGGCCCTGTAAGCTTCTGCTCTTTTAATTTAATGACTGAAATTGCAAAAAAAATGATGCCTAATATTCAAAGTGTACAAGTGCAAATTTCATAAAATCCATGCAATAGTTTAGATTTTTATTCTGGACAAACATACTTAATTTTGATTTTATGAAGATTTTGGTTAAAAAACAAGTATGCAAGTTGAGGTTGGGACCCTGTTATTGTACATAAGTGGTTTAAGTTGAACAATTATTATTAAAAGTTCAGTTGAACTTTTATTAACTGTCCTCTATTGGATTCAATGAAGACTTGGCCTTAAATATTGTTTTATAACAGTTAAGGTTGAAATCCTTTTTTTATCCCTTAGGGGTTGTCAGGTTCATTTCATTTCAGACTTTCACAAATTAATTTCTGACTTTTTTAGTGTTTTAAGAGTATTTATAAGCATAATTTCAGCCTCCTGAGTGTTTACTAAGAGTAAGAAAACTATTTTGAGAAGGCAAAGAAGATTTTAAACTCCTTAATCAAGCCTTAATGGTTACACATCAAAGAAAAAGTAGCTTAATTTTTATACTCAAATTGTTTGTAGTACCTTCACCAAATTTAAACACTCTAGAGCATGGACATTTAGGATTAGAAAAAAATTCTTTTAAGAGTTGCCAGCTGACCAATGCATCAAAAACTAACATAGAAAGATTTGATAGTTGCCAAAACAACACACTTTGAATTATTTTTGGTACAGTTAAAACAACAAAAATGGTGGCTCTTCAACAATACACCCATAATATCCCAATCAGTGAACTAATAAAACAACAAGCATGTATTTGAAGTTGCAATGAGTATCAACACCATGGGTGAAAACTCAGAAACAGAGTCAAAACTAAAAATCTGAAGCAAAGCAGGTCCTCACCATGAGTTATCTCAATGAATTCCTCTGACTTCTACAAACCCAGTAGTATGAATAGAAATAAACACAGATCTAATACTAATAGAACCTCATTACTATCACTATTCACTATCACCACTAGTGTAATGAACACTACCCTCCAGAGAAATGGATTGAGGTTTACAGAAATGGTTCACTGGATGCAATGTGTAGAAGAGGAGCAGGAATACACTCATCACCTTTCTCTCACTTTCTGTTCTTTGGCTACAATGAATCTAACTTCAGAGCAGATTCATGGCAATTCAAGTCCTATGTATCCTATGTATGTTCAATCAGCACAGAACAGTTACATTTGTGGACTCTTAATCAACAATAGAAGTGATATCATGTACCTTGACACCATGAAACAAAAAAATATAGGAAACACAACAGGAGATACATGGTGATCATACTGTATAAACTGAAGAAATACATTACCTTCCTATGGATTCCATTTCATTAAAGAATCCTTGTTAATAAAAAGCTGATCAACTAGCAAAGCAAGATATTGCATCAACATTACAATACCATTGGAGCTCAGAGTGTCAAAACATTATTGAAAAGTTAAACCCAACAAAAGTATGAGATGACAGCCAAAGAATGAATACCCAATAGAGATCTGGGAGGACATAGCAGACATGGGCAGTAAACAGGAACAAGCCTGGAAGAGTAGCAGTTTCTCTCTTTCAGCTGAACATGGGTAATGACTGCCTAGCAGCCCACTTGTATAAGATTAACACACTGTAATTGAGGAACTGTACGCCATGTCAAGATACCACTTCCAAGCTAAATAAGCATTATCTGCTCAACTGCAGAAGATTAAACCCTGAAAATAGAATGTCGCTCAGAACAGTCAATTCTACTGGGATGCAAGAAAGCTAATAGACTAGCCATAATGGAAAAAAAAGTTGGTGAAAAAATTTCCTTCCTAGTCAGTTTAGTGTCCTAAGTGTATTTAAAGCAATTTTCAACTTTCTGAAACTTCATTAAGATTTTACATATTTTAGGAAAGGAAGGTGAAACTAATTTGTCACCTGTTTTAGAGTTATCAGTCAATATAGGCATATCCAAGGGGGTTTGGTGGTTGTAAACCCCCATTGATAAAAAAATTTAAGATTTTTAACACATTTTCTAATAGTGCAGCTATAGTTTAGTAAAGTTTTTGTCATTATTTGCCTTGTAACAAACTCCAAACCTACTAATAAAGCACCTACTGAATGGCTACACTATTATACTATCAAAAAGTTCAGATTGTACATGCTTAGTAAAATGTAGGCTTCTTTATTGCAATTATAACTTTAGACAGTGAAACACAGCATAGGACCTGCGCTGAATAATTTTAGTGGAAGGTCACTAGTAACTGACCTTATAATAATTATTGATTAATAATAATGGATAATTCACAATGCTGAATATCCATAGAGAAAACAGAATTTTCACACAAAGTTCTAGATGAATTGGCAAAATCACCTTGCTGATTGCAGTTTAGGCTTGATTTATTGTATTTTTTTGGTAGACATTGCTCTTAAATTTGTTAATGTTTAAAACGTCTTAACAAATATTTTTGTAATTAACTATTTTATAGGTCTACTACTAAGAAACAAAAAAAAATTGTGTACAATAGTTTCCTTACCAAAAAACAATATTTTATTCAAAAACTTAAACATATGTTTTATTTCTGAACATAATAAATTGAAATTTCATACAGAGTTGTAATTCGACTTGTCACTTCAATAATATTTTCACCCAAAGTGTCTTGCATATAGTACATATACAAATAATGTTGATATTAAGTGAAATGTTTTTTTCAAGCCAAATTGAAAAACTGTAACTCTTACATTGAATAACCTAAATTAAACATTATAAAACAGTGATCAAGCCGGAAGCACTGTACACAGCAGAAACATTAACCATGAATCGCATAGGCCAGATAGAAAAGCTTGAAATAACGGAAAGGAAAATCTTAAGAAAAATTATAGGAACAAAATTTCAGGATAATAAGGTAGTATATATAAGAAATGAAGCTCTCTATAAGAAAATTGAAAAACTGTCAGATACTATGAGAAAAAGGAGAATAAATTTTTACGGCCATCTTCTTAGAATGAACTCCAATAGATTGATGAAACAGGTGTTTGATTTTTTCCATAATCGTAAAACAAAACCGAACTGGTTTAAAGAAATTGAAAAAGACCTAATAGAATTAAAAATTACAGAAAATTCACTGCTTGACCAAACTGCTAAGATAAGTACCAAGGATGAAAGAATAAGATTCCAAGATAAAACCAAAATAAGACCTAAACCTATCATTTCGGAAGAGGAGAGGAAAAGAAGATCGGAAAGAATGAAGAGCTACTGGGAACAAAGAAAAGTACAGCGCGCAAGAAATGATTGATTCAGCGTACCCCAAAGAGGGTGAAACGAAAAGAAGAAGAATAACCTAAAAGCATTTTTAAAAAATCCTCATGTCTTACTAATTACTCAAATTATAGACGTTTTCCTAAAAAAACTCATGAGTAGAAGGCAACTTTAAAACTTGCCATTTTGCGTCAAGTTTGGAAAAGTTTCCAGTAGAGGACCCCCCCTCGATACTGGTAACCCCCTCCTATTGAGCCATCCCAGATAAGTCTATGCCAATTACAACTATAATAGCTTAGTTTTCCTATTTTAATTCTAAGGAGTATTTCATTTTATATTTCTAGATCATTAGAAGTTGAAAATAACTGGGGTTAGGATATAAACAAAAATAATCAATTTTGTGGTAGGGTCAGTTTGTACTACTTAGCAGGTTTTAGTTAAACAATTGAACAAACAACAACACATATTTTGATTTCAATAAGGACTTAATCTAAAATATCGCTTTTTAAAATTAAATTGGAAAAAAAGGGTAAGATTTAAAGTAGAAATCAGAACCATTTTTAACCCTAGGAGATGACAGATGAAAAAAGAATTTACTTTCTAGCCTGCTCATCTTTTTTTTGAGACTTTGCTAAGAGCAAAAGATCTTAATTTGGGAAAAGGGAGTTAAACACATTTTCCACCCCTTTTCAAGTTACCATTCAAACCAACCAAAATAGCTTAGTTTTCCTATTTGGCTTATCCATTGGTAATTGTATCAAATTTCATCTTTCTAGGTTATTAAGAAGATAGAAAATTAGTGATGCAATCAGTGAGCAAAACAAGGCTTTATCTTTTATATACATACATACATACATATATATATATATATATATATATATATATATATATATATATATATATATATAATATATGTTAAATTTAACATATATTATATATATATATATATATATATATATATATATATATATATATATATATGTGTGTGTGTGTGTGTGTGTGTGTGTGTGTGTGTGTGTGTGTGTGTGTGTGTGTGTGTGTGTGTGTGTGTGTGTGTGTGTGTGTGTGTGTGTGTGTGTGTGTGTGTGTTGTCTGCATTGTCTGCCCAAGTGTGCACATAGTCGGACGTTAAACACTAAAAAAAATATATATATATATATATATATATTAGGGGTCTGCGGGGCCCCAAATTTTACGGATCGGGGGTCGGGTCAATTGAAAAGTCCGACTTCAGTTCGGGCCAAGCGTACAATTCGGTTCAAAGACGGGTCGGGCCAAGTAAATATTAACTTTTATTTTTAGACAATAGTGTACGCAATACGCACAAATATTTTCGCTACCAAAATTCGTGATATACAAATAATATAAAGAAAGAACAATTTAAATAATCATCGAAGGTCGTGTCAAACCACTTATAATCATTCTACTTGTTTTACTCGACAAAACCAATTGTTGACCTGTCAGTGAGTGCAGTATTATCGGTTAGTAGTTTTATTTATTGTGATACTACAATGAGCATGTTTACAAAAATAGTTTCCTCTTCCGGCCGGGTCAACACACTGCCTTATCAAATAAATATGTCTGTGATTGACAACAGTACACAATCAGTTCAGAGAATCTGCAGATATCCTTTTTCGGAATGTATATCGTCTCATGTTTGTCACTAAAATTAAAAGATGTAATTTTTTCAAAAACAAAAATCAAATGAAAATATAGAACACAATGAGTCCGTAATACATCGGTTCGTTGCGGTATTCACATAACTTTTGCGCGCCGATATAATCGCCCCGTGACGGTATTCACACATCATTTTCGCGCCGATATAATCGCCCTTGGCGGTATTCAAACATTTTTTTGCGAGGCGATGTAATGGTCAGTGGCGGTAATCACTCAGACTAACGGCACCCGTATTACATCGCCCCGTGGCGGTATTCACACAATTTTTGCGCGCCGATATAATCGCCCCGTGGCGGTATTCACACACCATTTGCGCGCCGATATAATCGCCCTTGGCGGTATTCAAACATTTTTTTGCGAGGCGATGTAATGGTCAGTGGCGGTAATCACTCAGACTAACGGCACCCGTATTACATCGCCCCGTGGCGGTATTCACACAATTTTTGCGCGCCGATATAATCGCCCCGTGGCGGTATTCACACAACTTTTGCGCGCCGATATAATCGCCCCGTGGCGGTATTCACACAACTTTTGCGCGCCGATATAATCGCCCCGTGGCGGTATTCACACAACTTTTGCGCGCCGATGTAATCGGTCCGTGGCGGTATGCACACATTTTTTGTACGCCGATATAATCGGTCCGTGGCGATATGCACACATTTTTTGCGCGCCGATGTAATCGGTCCGTGGCGGTATGCACACATTTTTTGCACGCCGATATAATCGGTCCGTGGCGGTATGCACACATTTTTTTGCGCGCCGATGTAATCGGTCCGTGGCGGTATGCACACATTTTTTGCGCGCCGATGTAATCGGTCCGTGGCGGTATATATTTTTTTGCGCGCGATGTAATCGGTCTGTGGCGGTATGCACATTTTTTGCGCGCCGTCCGTGGCGGTATGCACACATTTTTGCGCGCCGATGTGGTCCGTGGCGGTATGCACACATTTTTGCGCGCCGATGTAATCGGTCCGTGGCGGTATGCACACATTTTTTGCGCGCCGATGTAATCGGTCCGTGGCGGTATGCACACATTTTTTGCGCGCCGATGTAATCGGTCCGTGGCGGTATGCACACATTTTTTGCGCGCCGATGTAATCGGTCTGTGGCGGTATGCACACATTTTTTGCGCGCCGATGTAATCGGTCTGTGGCGGTATGCACACATTTTTTGCACGCCGATATAATCGGTCCGTGGCGGTATGCACACATTTTTTAGCGCCGATATAATCGATCCGTGGCGGTATGTATGCACATTTTTGCGCGCCGATGTAATCGGTCTGTGGCGGTATGCACACATTTTTGCGCGCCGATGTAATCGGTCCGTGGCGGTATGCACACATTTTTGCGCGCCGATGTAATCGGTCTGTGGCGGTATGCACACATTTTTTGCGCGCCGATGTAATCGGTCTGTGGCGGTATGCACACATTTTTTGCGCGCCGATGTAATCGGTCCGTGGCGGTATGCACACATTTTTGCGCGCCGATGTAATCGGTTGTGGCGGTATGCACACATTTTTTGCGCGCCGATGTAATCGGTCCGTGGCGGTATGCACACATTTTTGCGCGCCGATGTAATCGGTCCGTGGCGGTATGCACACATTTTTGCGCGCCGATGTAATCGGTCTGTGGCGGTATGCACACATTTTTGCGCGCCGATGTAATCGGTCTGTGGCGGTATGCACACATTTTTGCGCGCCGATATAATCGGTCCGTGGCGGTATGCACACATTTTTGCGCGCCGATGTAATCGGTCTGTGGCGGTATGCACACATTTTTTGCGCGCCGATGTAATCGGTCTGTGGCGGTATGCACACATTTTTGCGCGCCGATGTAATCGGTCCGTGGCGGTATGCACACATTTTTGCGCGCCGATGTAATCGGTCTGTGGCGGTATGCACACATTTTTTGCGCGCCGATGTAATCGGTCTGTGGCGGTATGCACACATTTTTGCGCGCCGATGTAATCGGTCTGTGGCGGTATGCACACATTTTTTGCGCGCCGATGTAATCGGTCTGTGGCGGTATGCACACATTTTTGCGCGCCGATGTAATCGGTCCGTGGCGGTATGCACACATTTTTGCGCGCCGATGTAATCGGTCTGTGGCGGTATGTGGCGGTACACATTTTTGCGCGCCGATGTAATCGGTCCGTGGCGGTATGTATTTTTGCGCGCCGATGTAATCGGTCTGTGGCGGTATGCACACATTTTTGCGCGCCGATGTAATCGGTCTGTGGCGGTATGCACATTTTTTTTTGCGCGCCGATGTAATCGGTCTGTGGCGGTATGCACACATTTTTGCGCGCCGATATAATCGGTCCGTGGCGGTATGCACACATTTTTGCGCGCCGATGTAATCGGTCTGTGGCGGTATGCACACATTTTTGCGCGCCGATGTAATCGGTCTGTGGCGGTATGCACACATTTTTGCGCGCCGATGTAATCGGTCTGTGGCGGTATGCACACATTTTTGCGCGCCGATGTAATCGGTCTGTGGCGGTATGCACACATTTTTTTTGCGCGCCGATATAATCGGTCCGTGGCGGTATGCACACATTTTTTGCGCGCCGATGTAATCGGTCTGTGGCGGTATGCACACATTTTTTGCGCGCCGATGTAATCGGTCTGTGGCGGTATGCACACATTTTTTGCGCGCTGATATAATCGGCCCGTGGCGGTATGCACACATTTTTTGCGCGCCGATGTAATCGGTCTGTGGCGGTATGCACACATTTTTTGCGCGCCGATGTAATCGGTCTGTGGCGGTATGCACACATTTTTTGCGCGCCGATGTAATCGGTCCGTGGCGGTATGCACACATTTTTTTGCGCGCCGATGTAATCGGTCTGTGGCGGTATGCACACATTTTTTGCGCGCCGATGTAATCGGTCTGTGGCGGTATGCACACATTTTTGCGCGCCGATGTAATCGGTCTGTGGCGGTATGCACACATTTTTGCGCGCCGATTTAATCGGTCCGTGGCGGTATGCACACATTTTTTGCGCGCCGATGTAATCGGTCCGTGGCGGTATGCACACATTTTTGCGCGCCGATGTAATCGGTCCGTGGCGGTATGCACACATTTTTGCGCGCCGATGTAATCGGTCCGTGGCGGTATGCACATTTTTGCGCGCCGATGTAATCGGTCCGTGGCGGTATGCACACATTTTTTGCGCGCCGATGTAATCGGTCTGTGGCGGTATGCACATTTTTTGCGCGCCGATGTAATCGGTCTGTGGCGGTATGCACACATTTTTTGCGCGCCGATGTAATCGGTCCGTGGCGGTATGCACACATTTTTTGCGCGCCGATGTAATCGGTCTGTGGCGGTATGCACACATTTTTTGCGCGCCGATGTAATCGGTCTGTGGCGGTATGCACACATTTTTTGCGCGCCGATGTAATCGGTCTGTGGCGGTATGCACACATTTTTTGCGCGCCGATGTAATCGGTCTGTGGCGGTATGCACACATTTTTTGCGCGCCGATGTAATCGGTCTGTGGCGGTATGCACACATTTTTGCGCGCCGATGTAATCGGTCTGTGGCGGTATGCACACATTTTTGCGCGCTGATGTAATCGGCCCGTGGCGGTATGCACACATTTTTTTGCGCGCCGATGTAATCGGTCCGTGGCGGTATGCACATTTTTTGCGCGCCGATGTAATCGGTCCGTGGCGGTATGCACACATTTTTGCGCGCCGATGTAATCGGTCTGTGGCGGTATGCACACATTTTTGCGCGCCGATGTAATCGGTCTGTGGCGGTATGCACACATTTTTTGCGCGCCGATGTAATCGGTCTGTGGCGGTATGCACACATTTTTTGCGCGCCGATGTAATCGGTCTGTGGCGGTATGCACACATTTTTTGCGCGCTGATATAATCGGCCCGTGGCGGTCAGAGGATTAAATATAAAATGAAGAAAATTTTAATTCTATTTTTTTTTGACTTACGCCTAGCTAAAAATTTGATGGGTTACCCATTTAACTGTTTGGTCCGACCCGACCCGAAAAGCCCGAGCGCTGAAAAAAAAACCCGGTCCGCAGATCCCTAATATATATATATATTTTTATTATAAATAAATATAAATATATTTTTATTTATATATAGATAGATAGATAGATAGATAAATAGATAGATATAGACTGAATTTATATAATTTTTTTTAGCTAATTCCTATAAAAATGATTAACTCACTGAACAATATAGTATGTAGAAAAAAAAAATAATAATAAAAAGTTAAAAGTTCTTATGAATAAAGTTAAACAAGTGCTTGCTAAAACATGCTGAGCATCTTCTCCCAGCATCCTCAATTTGGTATGAATAAAATTAGACAGACGAGTGTGAGTATGTACTCAGTAAGGGTTACCAAAATGTCAACAGTCTGCTGGTGAACCAGATAATGCCAAAGCCAACTCAACACCTATCAGCTCGTCACCTATAAGCACCAGTCAAACAGTTAATCTCTTTCCTTACTTGAATAATTAACATAGAACTATATCCATCTGCAATACAGTAGCGAAGTAAACACTGAATTTGTTGCTATTGTAAAATACTTTTAAAATGTCTTGAGCAAAAAAAAATTACTAGAATTGAAAAAGAAAATGTGAAAGCTATTGAAAGTATAAAACATAGATTAGAAAATGAATTCAGAATTCATTTAAAATGAACGAGGACCTATTTAAGTTCAACAATTAAGCACCTGTTCGACTTCATTTATAAGACACAATAGACTCACCTGTACTCAACGTCATCTGCACGAGTACGAAAATCTGCTTCTTCTCCATACAAGTCTGAAGGTAAACTTGCACCAGATATTTTTTCATACACAAAACATCGGTAACTGTCTTCATTAGAAGTCGCATGACTATGGTGTACTTTGCCAACCAGATACCTAGATGAACCTTCCTTCCATGTTGCCAAACACTGCAATTCTTCAACTAATAATACCAGAGAAAACAATATTAATGTTGAATTAGTAATAGTATAATCATTATAGTGTTCAACTCAAGCAATGTTAAACAGTGAATTATTTTAAAATATTGCAACAATTAAGTTAAAAATTTTTTAAAGTAATGATGTCATAATATTAGAAAAGATAAGATTTTTTAAAATAATTTTTAAAATGTCAATCTATTAAAATTTTAGAAAATATTTGGACAGATTTAAAAATATATGCAAATGTAGGAATAAGAAAACACTTCATTAAAGAGGCGTTTCATAAGTGAAATGATTAGTTTTAACTATTACCTGTACTTTCTGTGCCATGGACATCAGGACAAGCTTGATATCTTAGTAGTAGTCTGGAGTCCTGTGTGCAAGAATCGATACTTGATACCGGATATCTACATTCTCCATGGCCTCGGTTATAGGTAAACGTGTGGCCTCCTCTGAATGGGCATGGTACTGAGGCAGCAGCTTCTCGAAACATTGAGTACAGCAATGCATCTCCAGTGATGAGAGAGCAAAGAGAATAAAGACTATCCCGAGAATGTAAACAATAGGCTAGAACAAAATTAATTAATTCGTATTTAATAATGTATATTACTTAGTTTTATCAGTAAGTAATACAGATAAATTATTTGGATGCATAAAGAAAAATAATTTAGTAACAATTATATAGTCGTTATTTAGTAGAATAAAGAAAAATACTAATAGTAAGTTAATACTGGCCATAAACTGAAAACTGAACTAGTGCAACCAACTGACAACTGACATTGTTCAATTATTAAATATACATAAAAATTAATAAAAAAATATTTAAATGTAATGGCAGAATTTGTTTTAACCATTTGTATCTTTGTACTAACTTTTAAAAACTTATAATAATGGTAGTGTTCTTTATATAAAACATCAGAGTAAGATAACTTCTTATAACTTTATACCTATAGATTTAACAAATAATTAAGTTGAACAAGGACTCTTTGATGTTAAAATAAGAATTTTTAATATTTTAAGTAACATAAATCTAACAATTAAGTTCAGATTGACAAGACTTGTAGGCTAAATCAATAGTTCGACACAAAATAATTAGATACACATAGGCATATTCATGTAAATTCGAAAATAAAATAGGTTCATTAGATACTAGCTGTGTACCCCTGCTTCACTACACAGTTCTTATCAAGGACTAAAATTTCAGTTGATTTTGAAAGTTAGTTTCAAAATTAACGACATACGTTTTATGGTGAGGACAGAAACTTTTGTTATTAAAAAGCAAGTTACTGTAGAACATAGTTATTTAAGTGATTTTTCAAAATAAGTTATGTTTATTGGTAGAATATAGTAGTTTTTCTACAAAATGAGTAATATCTGGAAATAACCTTAAACACACACTGCCACCACTGGCATTAAGATATTGTGAGCATACAACTAACTTTTTACACAAAAATATCAGAAAGTAACATTGTAAGTTGATCGAACTGTTTCACTGCAGGAGATTTTGAAAATACTTTTTTTTAATAAATATAACAGTGCCCGCCATATTGTTTCAAATAGGCGAAAGAAAGTTAACCTAAAAACTAGTAATCATTGAATCATTTTACACTGAAATCTGTCGAATTATTTTGCAGCAGACAGATTTGTATATAAAAAAATTTGATATTTTAACTTAACCAATAAACATAGAGTTGACAGGAATTTGTTCAAAGACAAACTGCTGTTTCAAATGGATAAAATGAAGAGAACCCGTTTTGAGTAGCCGCCATTTTCTTTGATATGTGTGTGGCTTTGATATAAGGTAGCCTAAAATGTGCTAACAATTGTATTTAATAAACACATTTTTCTTTTTTTTTTTTTTGACAGATTGACATTTTTAAAAAAACCTATTCACCAGTAACAAATAGCATCAAAAAAAAGGTTTAACTGAAATGAGTGAAATCGATCTCATGAAATCAAGTTCTTAAGATCGATTTTTTTTCACAATCACCAAACTTTCTCTACAGTACTTCGCGCAGTGAGAAATTAAAATCATTACAATTGTTATCGTTTTTTTTAATTCAGTCCAAACGTTTGGGTAAATGACGGCAACATTTACATCAAATTTGAACCAAACAGTTCAAAAATTAAAAACAAATTAGTTGTGTAAATTATACACCACTAAAAAACTGGATCTGGTAGGTAGACCTTTGTACTTGTACGTTTCTAGTTTACAGCCAGGGAGTTGCTCGGTTACAATTTGTTAAACTTAGTGCTTACTGTATTTGCATACGGTTTAGTCTGTTGCATTCAACTGGTTCATCAGCATTTCAAACCTAACAGAATTAAATTTCGCGTTCCATCAGTCAAAGAGTAACACATTTAAATTAGTCCAACAATTTGATTAAGAACACAAGTCGTGTAATTTACACCCACAGTTTTTCCCCTCAGTGAACAGAAAGACGGGGACTGATTAAAACAAACTTGTGTTACTATAGGCTACTGTAGCACAGCATACAGATTACATACATTATTTTAAATGTAGTGTTATTTTTTTATCTGTGCGTAAAAATAAACATAAAATTACTAAGTTAGATTTTATTATTAAAAAAATTAATATTTTTTGTATTAAAAATGCAACAAATTATCGAATAAGAAGCTTTTATAAAAATGAAATAGGATTTGCCACATTGTGTTTTCCAAAATTTTATAAGATATAATGTTAAATTTAACTTTATTTGCAAATCATTGTATATTAAATTTTATACATAAGACAAAGAACACTTACAGTTGCTACACTTCTTGTATGTAGCCTATTTCTAAACACTATTAGCCTATTTCTAAACAATTAATGATGTAATTACTTACTTTCTTTGTACTGTAGAACATTTTCATGTTTCTCGTGTATAACTACACACCTGTAGCAAATACCTTTACTGTGAACAGACAAAACAACAAACGTTACACGTAACTATAAACGAGGTTACGTTACAAAGGCAAGTACTGTAATCAGAAAACATAACTTAAAATAAAATGTTTTGTAATAAGAGAAATTTACATTGGAAAAGAAAATATTACGGTTATGTTCTAACTATAGTAACTATAGGCTATGGTAAAATCGAAACCTGGTATCATGAAATACTACCAATCGTTAGAGATGTACCAGATTTATATTTAGTGTGAATGAATCACACTGAAAGTCAGTCTACATGTTGGAACTATTTCTAAAAGAAAAATTAAATTACGTTTTGCAAAATTTTATTTGTCATTTAAATTTTTTTTTCTAACTTCAAGCATGAAGTCAAAGTAAAAATAACAGTTAAAAAAATACAAAAATTAGCATTTAAAATTTTATTAAAAATATGAAAATTTACTCGAAGACATTTAGGACTTATTTTGTATTTTAAATAACAATTTAAAATTTAAAACAACTATTTATAAAAAATTAAAACTTATTAAAATGTTGAAATCAGATTAAAAAAATATATGATTAAAAAAGCGATAATTTTGTTTAAATATTTTTTTAAAAGTTACTATTATGAAACGTAAGTGCGTAATTTGTAATAAAGCTACCAAATAATAAATTTTTGTGCCAAGCAATGTTTGTTCAGATGCTTGGCAAACAACGGGGTCGTTGTTTGTTAGTTTGGGGAAATCGTTTCAATCTCATCGACGAGTCATTTACGTGCTACTGTTATTACGGTATAATCATGATATATAATATCATATTATTATAGTGTAAAGGGCATTATTGTTCCAGTCTAATTTTTAAACTGTTTATTATTATTATTTTTTTAGTTTAGTTTTTTTACCTTGTCTATGTTGGATGATAATTAGAAAAATAATAAACTAGCTGACCTATTGAGAGGATTTAGACGTCCCTCGCGGTACCCAAGTTTAACACACACACTTACAACAACACTACACTTACGACTTTAACACTTTACACTCACACTTACATTTAGGGAGGCAATTATAGCCTCAATGTGCTTTTCGCCTTAAAAAAAAATTCAGAAAAATAAACATTTTCTTATCACCAATAATGACAAGCGTTTCATAATGGTAGGGGTTTAGTTTTACCTATAAAGTAAATTTTTAACACACTTAGTTGGATAGAAATGCAATTATTCATGTTATGTAGTTTCCTTTCTGGAAATGTGAAGCGAAAAAAGGAAAAGTCATTTATGGCATTTTAAAAATTAGTTTCTTGAGAATGTATAACAACTCAAACCTATGTAAAAAATCTTGTACAACAAAAAAGTTATTTTTGTTTTGTCTTAATTCGACTCTTAGTGGAAAACAACAAAAAATCTGAACCAGAAAACGAATAAAACCATACAAAAAAATAACTTGTTAGAGGCGGATCGGATGAGCTCACTCTAATGTACATCTTTTGAACTCAATAGTCGGACGTTAAAAAAAAAAAAATAATCTTTTGAACTCACGATAATAACTAAAGTAGCGAGGAGCAGGTCAGGCGCTGTTGCCACGTATGAAACTGACAAAACGAAGGAAGGTCGGGACTTGCTGGTTTTACTGCACGAATTGCCGCCAGCTCTGAGCTCTCAGTGTTGCTTAGTTCAAGCGACAAACTTCCTCGTCATCTCGAACCCTATTTCTCTTATTTAGTTTTCTTCTTTATTTCCTTAATGTTTTTTTTTTAACAAATTTAATTAAACATAATTTTTTGTAATTTTTTCACATTTTAAACTCAAAATTACGATTAAAACAAACCTTGATTAATCTAGAAGCACGTAAAGAACCGTTATAACAGATAAATCGACTGTTCTTCACGCATACCTATTTTGACTTCTACCTCAACCCATGTTTAAAACCAAAAAGTAATTTCTATGAAAAAAAGTTTAAATGTAAAACTTAAAAGTACTGGTTTCTCCAACTTTCCACTATCAAAAGTTCGCTTTTTGAAAAAAAACCGATTCTGTAAACTGGAAAAGTCAGTATAAAATATGTTGTATTTGAAAGTCTGTTTTACGTTTTTCAGTTTTTAAAAATTAAACCCATCTATTTATATGGAGATAATATTACATCGATACAACACAGCGTACTTCATCTACTAAATTGTGTTTCTCTCTAAAGACAAATAAAGGTATAAAATTAAATTATAAGTTATGCTGAGCCGCCTCGGTGGCCTAGTGGATAGTGTACTAGGCTTTCACCCGAGGACCCGGGTTCGATTCCCGGCGAGGGCTTGGCATTTTCATACGCTATAAATCATCCCATCGTCTGCATTAGCCTAAGTGTGCACAATAGTCGGACGTTAAAAAAAAATAAATAAAAAAATAAGTTATGCTATGAAGTTATGCAAAACTGTTGTAACTAACACGCACTATATGGCAACACTGCAAAATCGGCTACTCGCTACTTTAGACTTTTAGACCTACCCTACCTACTGTGTCACGGTGCTCGAACTTTTGAGGGAAATAGCCCGGGTTCGAAACTGCTTAATTGAATGCAAATTAACCTTGTTTATAATGTAGCTTAAGCTTAGGCTACATAATAATGGGTAACTAAATTAAAACCCATCTAAATAAAGACTAATAAAAAAAGATAACAGCAATGGAAGCTAAAATAAGAACTTATTTCATAAACGTGTACGAAGATATTTTAACAGCAATGGAAGCTAAAATAAGAACTTATTTCATAAACGTGTATGAAGATATTTTAACAGCAATGGAAGCTAAAATAAGAACTTATTTCATAAACGTGTACGAAGATATTTTAATCATAAAATATAGAATATGTATACTAAACATTAATTAAAGTATTGAATTTATGTTGATACATTTCTAATTGGATCCATACCTTATCTATTTTATTACATTAAATTTATTATTTTAAATTCAATTTATGAAATTGATTTTATTTCGAGTGATATTGTGAAGAAAGGACTCGATAAAACATCTGGTCAGTTTGTGCTGATAACAAAACACACGAGTCGGTGATGAGGTAATAAATAATAATGTTATTTGTTTATTTGTTTTTATAACAATTTATAAATTATTCTATATCTATATAGAACTTTGTAATATTTTTGCTGAAATATTGCAGTTTTAGTTATTTTGCATGGTAAGAGTGCAAGAGTTATGTTATGTATATTTTAAATAATATTATACATTATAGCCTATATAAAAATGCAGATTGATTTAGTTTATGGATTAAACAAACCCAAATAGTACATTGGTAAGTAAACGCATTAATTATCAGTGCTGAACTGTGCCTTGGAAATGTGTGAACGTGTGTGTTTAAAAAAGTGTAAGTACTTAGTTAACATATTTTCTTAATTTATTGCAATACCTAGTAGACTTTTACCTCCAATCCTCAATTATGCCATTTATTTTGTTCACAACTTGGAAACGTTGCTTTCAACATTAGATATTCACGAAATACTTTAAGGCTGTCCAAGTTTATTTATATTTGCATGTTCACGTTTTGGCAATAATTCGTTAAGTAAACATATTTGTTGCCGGTCGAGTTTATAACTTTTATCAGTCATAAAATGTAAGCATGCAGAAGAAGTGGCAACATTTCTTTTTGAGATTAAATCATAAATTTTGATTTGTTAAGCTATTCCCGAACCTTAAATGTTTTTATTCTAAAGTTGGTAATCTGGTGAGCGTTACAAAACGTAATGAAGATTTGTTAAACAAGGCATTTTCTACTTAATGAATCCAAGATGGCGGCAGGAAAGTTACAACTATCAAACAATGTTGGGCGGTTGTTTTGGAGTGAGATCTAAAGAAATGTAGGAAACAGTAAGGAAGAAACATTCGATTTATACAAGGAACTTACACAGTATTAGTATTAGGTAACTAATACCAAAATATCTTGGGGGGAAGGTCATTAGAAATTTTAAAACAGTTAGTGGAATTATGTTCAGCATAAAATACTGGTTCGAAATGCGATATAAAGATAATTCTAAGATGGTGGATCAAAGAAAATTCGGACTTTATACAATAACACTTGGCTATTGTTCTAGCAATATCTGAAGAAATATATGAAGAAATAAAGCACATGTTACATATATCAAGTTATAGTTTTTAAAACCGAATGTAGCATGGTCAAAATAATACTGTAGATATTGTATGTGTTAACTTTACACAATTAACAAATATTATCATTAATGCACGCTATTCCTTCATTATTTAGAAAATAAAATCAAAAATGTTCTTGTGGAAATTTCAAGTTGAATAAAAACATACATTTTTAATATTTGGTCTTCAAAATTTTTTTATAAAATTCTATGTAAGATTCTAAAATCAATTTTGGTTTCAGTGTATTTGAATAACTGAGCAGTGTGTGCCGGGACCGGCTACATGCGATGCAGGTGTTACTGGGTTTTGGTCGCATAATTTACTGCAGCACATTTCACAGATTGAAAAATATTATTGGAGTGAATTATTCTACTAGGTTCTAAATCAAAGGCAAAATAATCTGGATTTTGAAACAAGGAGTTTCTAAATGTTCAGCTTCGAAGTGACAATTGCATGTCTGGATGCGATAGAGAAGAGTTCATTGATTTCTTTTTTTGTGATGTTCTTTCCTTTAAATTTTCCTGGGATTTGGACTAGCAAAATAATTATTTACAAAATAATTGTAGTTCAAATATACATTAGTCTATATCACAGTGTTGGTTAAACTAAGTTACAGAAATAATGCCACCAGAGACAGAAAGAGAAACCAAGATCAGAATAATTTATAAAATTTAAATTTTGAAGTGGTACTCAAACTGGGCATTTAACTGATATTTAACCAGCTGGCATTTAGTTGGTATTTAACTGTTACAACGAGGCATTCTACTCGTTGATTGCTACCCAGTTATTGATTGGCTGGGATTAATAATTAAAATAAGAGTGCACGTAGCGTTCCAGATAAGTTTATTACTAGTGACTCGTGATAAAGCGTGTTCCCTAGGGTCTGCAGCTAGTCTACATGCATACACCAACACTCTTATTTATTGTCTGTATATCAGTAGACTATCTCTAGTATCCATCTAAATCAGAAAAATAATTAAACTTTTCAGCACTAAAAACAAATTCAAGAAAAACATGAAGGAGTAAATAGAGGAGTATGTTTTACTATGTATATAAACAGTATGGTTGCAACGGAGCAAAATAATTTGGCAAATTTGGTGTCCCTTTTTAATTTATAAATTAAATGTTAAATAATTAGGGACTACTGCCTTAACTTTATGCAGTGTACGCGCTATAGAATCAGATCGGAGGCATTTACGCAAACCGCCAATATTTGTCTTCTTTTTAAAAAAATATAAGTAACGTGTACAAATTGTGTAACTGGGTGTACGAAATTGCCAGTTATATTATTCACATATGGTTAATAGTACCAGTACATACACAGACTATTTTGTATTCACTGGTTATAATCTGAAAGGTTATAGTTTATAATTTTCTTACCAAAACATATTATTTTGTTTTCGAAATTTTGATTCCAGAAAAGTTTAGTTTGTAAATAACACATAATTTTTTTAAAATTACGTAATATTTAGTTTTAAATTTATGAATCAAAAATTTATTGAATAATTAAGAAAACGGTTTAAAAAACAGTTTAAAAAATAGGTTTTTTTTTGTAAATTGCATTAAGAAATATCTTAACAATTGTAATCCTTTGTATCAAAATTAGGATGGAAACAATTTGCAAACTGACATGCACTGTGTCGCAGTCAAGTTGTTTTAGCGAATTTCAATTGAAAAATGAGCTACTGAAGAGGCCATCATGGTAAGATCCACGCCAAGTATTTTAAAACGAACTATTCCTGAGAAAAGAAAGATACCAAATCTTTAAAAAATTATCACTTTTTTATCTTACGCTTTCTTGAAACGAAGATTTTAATGTTAGCTTTGGCGAGAGGAATGAATAGAAAAAAGTCTACTGAACGAATGAATGTAACGGAAATACGCTATAGAACGAACGAGCAAACGAATTCCGCATCTCTATTTCTGTCTCTTTTTCTTTCTCCTGTTCGATAACAGTACACGCCAATTATATGAAAACGTTGTGTTGCTTTGGTTTCGGTATTTTTCCTTAGATGAAGAATAAGTGAACGTTGTAACGGCTAATAATACATTCGAAATTAATATAAATGTTTATAATAATTGTTGTAAATATTGCTAGTTTTTAATAACATAACCTGAAACTTATAGCCTATCAGCCTTTCAATGGTATCAGCTGTTCGTTACGAATTAATGTAAAACAACTGATATTTTACTATAACTACAGTAAATAATATCCAAGCTAAATTCACGTACTTATTTATTTAAACAAAATAAGATATTTCTAAACATATCTTCCAACTAATTATGTATTCAGCAAAAATATCGTTAACAAAAGCTTCGCGTCTGTCTGCAACTCCTCGAGTTCCACATCTGTATTTTTTTGAAAAAAATTGTTTTACTACGTTAAAATCAACATAAATTAGCATTAAATAATTTTTTAATTTCATTGAAATTACAAAAATGAATCTGAAGTTGCTCACAGTTCTTTTTTTTTGTATTTTTTATGTAATTTTAATGTTTAAACTGCTTATTATTGGTGATAATCATTATAAAATTATATTTAAAAAATGTATAAAACATAAAATTAATTATTGTAAATTCGCTTTCATTACGTCAAAGTGGCACGATTATTTTAAATTTTGAAATGTACCCTATTAGTTGTAATCAGCAATTTTTCCAACATTAATACCACTTGGAATACCAATACCAATTCCGATACCAAACCACAATATAATTTAAAAAAATGTATTTTTAGGAAAAACAAATGCGTTCTTCACGTTTCAGTTCTGCCACAACAAAACTGCGAAGTTTTATAATTTGTCTACATTATATTATTTATTGCGATGTATTACAAAAATGAAGCCTGAAAAAAGTTACTCCGTTATATTAAAACTACTTTCAGGTGTTTTACTATACAGGTGTTTTACTTTCAACATTGTTCTCTTTTCGGTTTTCTCCTATACTTTACTTTCCACTGCAAAGGTAGACTAATTGTAATGAGTTGTAATGTGGCCTAGATATCCAAATTTAGAGAAGTTTTCTTTTATTACCATATTTTTGTAGAACAGATGAATTAGTTGTTCATTTAGAACAGGTATATTTCAAAAGTTTCGAGTTTCTTGTAGGCAGCCTCACGAAGTACATGGTCCGCCAGTGAAACGGGATGATTAAATAAAGTAAATGATTGTTGAAAAAAAACTTTTTAAATATTTTTTTAGTAAATAATTGAAAGTACAAGAATAGCCATTATGGGTACAGTACGGAAAAATAATATTTCCTGAACACTACACCAAATGTCTGTCCTCCATTGCAGTTAAGGCATTCCTGGGGCCTGGCTGGACGTTTTGCGTGACCTCTCGCAGCATGTTTACAGGTATTGCCTCAATCTAGTATACAATTCATTGTTTTAGGGCTTGATGATTGTGGGTGCTTGAAACACTTTTGTTTTTAGGTATCCCCATAAAACAAAAACAGGTATCCTCCCAGATGTATCACTTATTCCAATGCGAAAGGCATGTTGTTTGGCTGAACGGCGAGGACTTCTAACTATAGGCTGTTGAACAGCTGCGATGTTTTCAGTGTTGTAATAGTTTTTACACTCCTGCCTCTTTTTTAAGACGTTGATCCCGTTTGCAAAAAAAAAATTTCTCCATTTTGATAATACGCTTTCACCGCGTAACCGCGTTATTCAACGGTCCAACGATCCATTGCAACTAAATGGTATATTGTGCAGTGGTGACGCGCCAGTAACCACCCCCACTACCTGCCAACTTTGTCTCAAGGCCACCTACAATTATCCCGTTTCATTGGCGGACCCTGTACATATTGCAAACTGGAGGAAACATAACATTTTGCTAGTCTGAATTTCGTTAATTATGACAAAAAGTGACAATTAAAAATGATTGGCATCTTCAGAAACGCTGTCTCTATTCAACATCTGATTTCTAATGAGTTAGCGTCCTAAATTTTACGCAGATTGATATTCCAAGTTTTGTGTACAATTTTGTATTCTTTCTGTTAGTAGGCCTTTAATAAAAAGCCCACAGCCATATCAATCAGCAAATATTATATCATTTGTTTTATGTTTTCCTTTATCTTATAATGTTACTGTAATCGCAGTTAATTAATCTGTATACACTCTTGATATCTACAAACCCTTCGCTCGAAATACATATTAAAGAAATTGTAACATGTAAATGGTTCGTACTGTTCAAATAAACTACTTTTCTTAATTTGTACAGGTTTTGAATAAAAGTTTTCATACAACAAATTCTTTTATTTCTCTGTATGCACTGTTTTGATTTTTCAACAAATTTTAAATTTAAATCACTGAGTAGGCTCTATATAATTTGCCGTTTTCTTTCTTTCTTGTTATCATCATACTTAATTTATCAGAAAACCAAAATTCAATTCTTTTTCTGTAAATTGTTTGTCATAGCTTATTAACACGATTTACATTTTCTTTCTTATACAGTAGACACTCATTGGAAAACATAAAGTTTTTGGTGTATTTTACAAGTTCAAATTTTACAAGCTCAAAACATTTTTTTTTTTAAGGCGAAAAACACAGATGAACTTTCACTGTGTGATAATATTTTGGGCAATTCCAATTTGAATTGCAAACGTTAAGTTATAAGGTTTAATGCTTTTAAGTTAAATTAAAGTTAAATTCGGAAGACGTTTAGAATTTCTACAAACCGCAAAAAACTATCGCCAGCAAAGTAAATTTCTTCTTAAATTCAACGTTTTGCTAGAAATAAATTTTAAACATTTTTACTATGAAACTAACTACAGTATAATTTATTCTTTTTGTATTTAAATTAAAGACAACACTCGCAAAAGTTGTTTTCCTTTCTTCAAGAAACGAAAGTACAACTTGCATGCGTAATCTTGCATGGTTGATCAGCTTACTGCGTGGGCTACAGCTGGGTGCAAGTCATGTAAGCATTCATAACAACGACCGAAACATGTAAAAATGCAATCACAAATTGTATAAATTACGTTAGAATCAAGGAAAGCTAGTAGCTCCTGGTTTAACCTAACTGTTACAACGAGGCATGCTACGTTTATTGATTGGTTGGGATTATTATAATAAGAGTGTACGTAGCGTTCCAGATAAGTTTTTTACTAGTGACTCGTGATAAAGCATGTTCCCTATGGTCTGCAGCTAGTCTACATGCATACACCTAGCACTCTTATGTATTGATTGTATGCCAGTAGACTATCCCTAGCGTATAAACGGTAAATCAGAAAAATAAAAACTTTTCAATGCTAAGAACAAATTCAAGAAAAACATAACGTTTAGAAAAACATGAAGGAGTAAATAGAGGAGTATTGTTTATTATGTATATAAACAGTATGGTTGCAACGGAGCAAGATAATGTTGGCAAATTTACTGTAACAAGTAAACTGTACTTAAGTAATACTGTAAACTATCTGGTTGTCAATAAATAAATATATAAATAAAATAGTTGTAATACAATGTGTATAGTAATTATAAGAAATACTTTACGATTTTATTTTTAAGTATAATCTTTTACAGAAGCATTATTTATTTCGAATAAAGTCGATTCAATCATCAGAGATTAATTCGATATTCTCCGTGATAACACTCAACTAGTTCCCCTACATCAGAGGGTCGATACAGGTGTTTAGTTTAGTCCTTTTGATAAGCATCCGGCCGGAATCAGATCCGCTTCCTTCACGCCAGTATCGCAGTTAATGCTTTGCTTAGCTTAGATGAATACACTTGCTGTTCATTGATTATTTGGAGAAAAAAAACTATTTTCACTAAACACTTACTATAAACTTAGTCACCCTTAAGATTTGTTATTTAAAATTTAACAATTGGCGTTTTCCTTATTGTTACAGAAAAAAATAAGTTTTCATTCATCTGTATCAAATTTTATTAGTTTTTGTTTAGTTGGTTAATGGTTGTTTTTAATAAACCCAGTAAAATGCCACAAAGTAGGCTACCCTGATTCTAGGCCTGCATAACAAAACTGTTAGATTTAGTCAGAGTTTAATTCATTTTTGAAAACAAATTCTAAATTGGTCTATATTAGGACTTTTATTTATGGAAATAATCTTTGACGTAATAAATATTTTATTTGTATCAAGACGACCTGCTGTGATGACGCTTCTTAGTGGTCAAAAAAGCGCAAATGTTAGCGACAAAAAGCTTGTCAGGATTCAACGGCTGAACTGCAACTGTTTATAAAAATGTTCAATGTTGTTCCAGTAAAATTTCCAAAAATAAATCAAATTATTGTAGAAGCAAGACTGATTTTGTTTACAACATTTATTACGATTTTAAAATTGTTTGTTAAACATACTAAAGTAAATTTCCATAAATAAGTTTAAATCTTAAAACATGTTCACCAGTAAAACGCAGATCTTTAAACAAACGCTTAGAATATAAATCTGTTCAAGAAGTGTTGCAATACAATTTGTTTGATTGAACTGAATGTAAATGTCCCGTTAACAGGAAATACAACTTATTAAGCGAGCATTTTATAAATGGTTTCTGTACTTACTCATCTAATAATAAAAATTTATCTCCATCTGTTGCCAGACATCTCCCCTTTGTACTAAGCTTGGAATCTTGTATTGTGATCGGTTGTCTCACACCCGACTGAAACCAAGTCCCTGTCCACCTGCTGGGGAACCGGCACCCTGATTCCACTATAAACAGAAAAAAATCATTTTGATTAAAACACCTAATTTAAACAATTTACTTTAGGTTTAATGTAGATTTAATAATTATTAAAAAACATAGATAAAGTGTTTCACTGACACTTTATTCGCTAAAGAGCAGCGTGTCTTCAGACACTGGTTAACCTGCAACGCCTTTGGACTTGCGTGTGCCAAGGTCACAGAATCAAAACTGTAGTTACTACTAAGCTTTACATTTTTCGATAACGCCGATCGCCCTCGTTATATAATTGGCATAAAGTATAAATATTAAGACAAAAATCGCTCAACGAATGGTAGGTACATTTACTTATTAATGAGGCAGTATATGCTAATTATATGAAAACGTTGTGTTGCTTTGGTTTCGGTATTTTTCCATAGTTGATTTTTTTTCCGGCGAAGAACCATAGTTGAAGAACACGTATGCGTTGTAACCGTTTATAATACATTCGAAATTAATATAACAGTTTATAATAATTGTTGTTAATATAATTATTCTTTAACAACATAACCTGAAACGTATTAGCATATCAGCTGTTCAACGAAATCAGCTGATCGTTACGAATTAATATAAAACAACTGATCTTTTTCTATAATTACAGTAAATAATATCTAAGCTAGGTCCACGTATTTATTTATTTAAACAAAACACGACATATCTAAACATATCTTCAAACTAATTATATATTCAGCAAAGATACCATTAACAAAAGCTTTGTTTCTATTGGTAACTCCACGAGTTCCACACGTACACTTTTTATAGTCCAATTTTGATAGCACTTTTAAAATTGTTCTTTCTTAAAATAAAATTAGTTCTTGTTTAAAAATATCTGTTGTTTAAAAACATAGACAAAGTGGTTCACTGAACATTATTAGCTAACATTATTGAACACATATATTTTGTCAATATATATATATATATAGTATTTGATGCAGCCTGCTTTTTATTATAATGTTTCCTAGTATAAAAACAAATTTTCTTTTTTCTTTACAGTTAATGGCACTGCGATGTTTAAAGCCTGTTATATTAATTATTTAGGCCTGTTTACGTTCAATAGACTATTTATTATTATTACTTTTTTAATTTCGGTTTTATCAACATGTGCTTACGTGCATGTAATATTACTGTGTAAAATGTACTTAGTATTTAAGAATCACGGTAAAAAATACAGGTTTCGTATTATTTTGAGGATAAATAAAAAGCTGCAATTATTTTAAATAATGTTATATAAGTTGTTTTTAAGTTTATGAAATGTTTCTTAGATTTACACGTTTATAGTTCTTCATTGTACAACACAGAAATATTTTTACATTTCCTTTATTATCGCTTAAAGAAATTATTAATTACGCATGTATGTTGCCATTGGATACAGCTGTAGCTTCTTCCATGTGTTTTCTCACGTCTTTATAATTTTTAAACTAATTATTATACGATATGTACGCCTATTATTTCCCCTGTGTATGGTTAAAAAATAAACAATGTTTTAGCAGTTATATGAACATGTGTATGCTAAGTTTTAAAAGGTGAGATTTTTTCTTTCACTTTATTTTCCCAGGTCTACGTAATATAACTCAACTAATTAACTCATTTAAAGCTGATCGACGGTTCATTAATAATAATGAAAACACTAGACCACATTATCGTTAGCTGCGATAAAATAGTAATAATTTTGTAATTATTTATGTAATATTCACTCCACATTTTACTAAGCAAACACCTGAACATGTCGTGGTTTGAAAATTTTTCTACGCACATACTAAGCTATATTTATACTTGTAATCAAAGCTACTAAAGCCATTAATATGTTAATACAAAACATTGCAGACTACTCCGTGCTTGTACTATGTCTCTAATTATGAGTTCACGTGCAAGCATGTAATAAACCTTTCCTGCAGAGTTACTCTCTCTCTCTCTCTCTCTCTCTCTCTCTCTCTCTCTCTCTCTCTTTTACCGTTTTACAACCCTCTTTCTTATTCTTGGGATTGAATTAGAAAGGTAAGCTAAGAATAGATTTTTTTTCTTTCAAAATTCGTTTAAATACATTACGAAATAAATAAATATACTTTAATAAATGTATTAGTTATTAAATAATTCGGTAAACAGAAATTGCATAACATAACGTAGTTATGTTACTTAACTTTACATAAAATAACTTTGTTTTTTATTTAGGCTATGGGAAATCACTGTTAACTGAGGTTTAAAGAAAGGAAAACAACAAATTCTTTTTCTTATCCATTAAAGTAGAATTTTGGTTTGTCTTCGTGTAATTTCGCATACTTCATGAAATATTGCATACTTGATGTTTTCAAATAAGAGGAAAACTATTGTACACATCTGATTTCATAAGTTTTTTTGTGAATTTTTCAAAAGCGGTGAAGAAATCTGCTAAAGCGTTTGATTATTTCCCAAAAGGTCAAAAGCTCACGCAGCGCTAGAAATTTCATCTAGTAATGAAGAAAAACGTCTACTTTCAACAATTACCGTTACTTCATCTATAACAAGAAATACGTTAGAAATTATTAATAAAGTACTTTATTAGATAATTTGCCTCTATTTACAAATAAGAAACACAAATTTCGTATAAAGACATGTTTTACATATCTGATAACAGTCCTTGTTTGTCTTTAGAGGAACTGTGATGTATGAAACTACTAGAGATTCTCTTCAACAACACTTCAAACATCAACCAACATCATTAGCAAAACACTTGCATGGTTCTCATCAATAACGTAGTCAACACTTTGATAGTGAGTCTAACTCAAATACGTAGGATGGCATTAGAAACACTTATTTTTCACACAGTGTTCTTTGGAAATGTTTATTGATAAATATTTTTACTGCTTTATCAAAATAAAAATTAAAAATAACTACATCGCAAAACTCTATAATTTTATGATATTTATGAGCACTGCGGTATGAATACGTTCTTGAGTGTATGTTCTACGATTTTTTTGAGAAAAGAAGTGTTATCATCCATCCTCTTTACAAAAGGCTTAAAAACAGACCCGCTCTCCCCTTTATTGTTTAATTGTGCACTTGAGAAAGTAGTCAGGGAATGGAAGAAAAATATAAAAAGTGGAATAGGATTGGGTTACAAAAGAAGAATCTCAGAATTAGCTGTATTGCATTTGCAGATGATATGGCCTTGTTTGCTGAAACAATGGAGGAAGCAAGGAGCAGATTCTTGAATTGAAGAAACAAGCAGCTAAAATAGGTCTAAACATATCGTTTGAAAAGACCAAAATCATGACAAACAACAAATACCCAAATAAATACCTTAAAATCCAAGAACAGAAAATAGAAATTGTAAAAGAGTTCAAATATCTTGGTGAATGGATTAGTTGGAATGCAGATGAGGGCAAGGCAATGGAATCCAGGAGAAACAAACTTGAATTGGCCTTCCAATTGACGAAAGAAACATACAATAAGAAATCCCTTTCATGGGGTCCAAAATTAAACATTATAAAACAGTGATCAAGCCGGAAGCACTGTACGCAGCAGAAACATTAACCATGAATCGCATAGGCCAGATAGAAAAACTTGAAATAACGGAAAGGAAAATCTTAAGAAAAATTATAGGAACAAAATTTCAGGATAATAAGGTTGTATATATAAGAAATGAAGCTCTCTATAAGAAAATTGAAAAACTGTCCGATACTATGAGAAAAAGGAGAATAAATTTTTACGGCCATCTTCTTAGAATGAACTCCAATAGATTGACGAAACAGGTGTTCGATTTTTCCATAATCGTAAAACAAAACCGAACTGGTTTAAAGAAATTGAAAAAGACCTAATAGAATTAAAAATTACAGAAGATTCATTGTTTGACCAAACTGCTAAGATAATTACCAAAGACGAAAGAATAAGATTCCAAGATAAAGCCAAAATAAGACCTAAACCTGTCATTTCGGAAGAGGAGAGGAAGAGAAGATCGGAAAGAATGAAGAGCTACTGGGAACAAAGAAAAGTACAGCGCGCAAGAAATGATTGATTCAGCGTACCCCAAAGAGGGTGAAACGAAAAAAAAAACAGGTATGGGCATCTAGGTTCATGATCTTCTTGTTAATTTTATATTTTGAGGTAGGCACTTGAATACGAGAGCTCTCGAAACGTCGTCATTGTTTCTACATACAAAAATGATTGCAAATGTCAGATAAACCAGTGAAATAAATTATTTTCTTGAAAGATTGTTTTTAAAAGTTCCAAAATTTAAAAAGAGCTCTATGGAACTTCGATATTTTTATTTTACACTTAATCTTATCGGAATAAAAAATTGGCTAAAATAAAAATTGTCTCGACACTTTCTTCCATCCACATCGTTCATCAACAAAAACACGGTCGAGTATTTTGTCAGAATACCTTATTTTTGTCGGTGAGAACTTTCTGTAAGACCTCAATTAGAACGAAAGTAGTCTTTATTTAACTAACAGAGTACACCGGATCAATATAAAGAGAGAAACATTCCCTCTCCCTACACAACACCTCGCTTCAACAATGCTGGTATCGCTTACTTGTTTCTTTGTTACAACCTAAACTTAGACAATGCCTTATTAATGTCTTTTGTCTTCGTTGCATGTAATTAATAGCTCTACCGAACATTCATTAAACGGTCTAACAAAAACTAGGACAGCGCGCTCTTTAGTCAAATGATAAAAAAATAATTACGCAAGCGCTGAAATATTTCTGAAAGAATTTAATTTATTTACAAGTACAGTAACACACATTTTCTTATTTTTTTTACATAACGTTGATATGTAAATAAAATAAGTGGCCAGAAAACTCGAACCTAGAGAAAAAGTAAGAAAAAGGAACGTTTCAAGAATTTTACGTTTATTCGCTCTGGACATGATATTGGTCAGGCCTAATTTTATTTCCATTTTCTTTTTCTAGAACATTCTAGAACATTTTATTTTTCCATTCAATTCTAGAACATATTTTCTTTTTAAAATGAAACTTATTCGCCAATCGTTATTTGAAATTAATCGCAATGAAGTAGTTTACACAATTCTAAATGTAAATTAACTAAAAATGAAGGTGTCGTGTTTAATATTAATTTTTTAATGGGAAATTAACACTGACTATTCGTTTGTTAAAAAATAAAATCGCAATAATTAATCCAAAATATCAAACATTAAAGCTATAGAACTGCACTAATTTTTTCTTAAACGAATCAATCAAAAAGCATTGACTGTATTGGTTGATCTTGAAATTGTGAACGAAAGCTAAACATTTCTGTCACCAAAAGACTAAATGAAGCCTGTAAGGAGGGATTAATTTACAGTAACACAAAGCGCAGTGATCGGCAAAGTGACGCGGCAGATGCGTCTTTTCTAAATTATAAGGGCTGCTGCTTCTTACGTCTTCTCCCTTTGTCTCGTCAGACAACTGAACCGGTGTTCATATTTAACTCTTAGAAAAAAGAACAAATTAATACAAGGGAACTTTTATTTGGAATTATTCGAGGCAGTCAATTTCTCTTTGATGATTAATTCCTGTTCTAAACCATTCATGCATATTTAATTTGCATCTGCTATTGAAATATGGCCTTTGTAGCTCGTATTTAGTTAACGCTTTCATGTAAACAACTAATTACTGCATTAAATAATCTTATTTAAATTGTTCTTTATTCGTTTCACCGTTGACAAAGCGGGTAGAGAAATTAATAATAAAAAAATATTAACTGCGTAAAAATAACGGGAAATTGGAAATCAATTACTCTGTCTAGTAGAATATTTTTTTTATAGTAAATAACTTATATCTGAGGTATTCGATCTGCGTGCGATTTGTTTGTTTTATATACAACATTTAACTACCTTGGAACAACGTAATTTTAAAAAAAACCTTCGTATAGTAAAAAAAATACAATTAGTAACAAAGAAAATTTTATATATTAATAAATGGAAGTGTGTGTGTGTGTGTGTGTGTGTGTGTGTGTGTGTGTGTGTGTGTGTGTGTGTGTGTGTGTGTGTGTGTGTGTGTGTGTGTGTGTGTGTGTGTGTGTATTGCCGTGCAGAGACCTGAAATTTGTAACGTAAGACGTTGGGGAAATGTCGGACAACACCTTGAAGCCGATTTTGAAGTTTCAAAATAGATTTTTTGTAATTAAATATTCAGTTGAAAATTACAGGCTACCTGTTTACATTCCATAGAAAGTACACGATGAAAAATTGTGAATTTCACGAGCAACGCCGTTTGGGCACTGATAGTAACATTTAAAATGGCATTTCGTTAAATGAGCACATTAACTATTCTCATAACTTTCAAGATATAAAATACCCATTTAAACAGATTTTGATGTTCATTGGGACATTGAAATAAAAAATAGTAAAACGCAACATTAAAATTTAACAACTTTATAAGATTTTTAATGGAAACTTTGAATGGAATTTTTCTGGGTAAAAAAATTGTCCAACTTTTGACCAAAATCAATTTTTGTGCCAAATGTAATTAAATCGAACTAAAAATGTTTGACCTCTGCGTGCAAACGTCACCTTAGGTTTAGGTAAATACTTACAGACCTCGATTTAGTTATTAGAAAAAACAGAAACTTAAATATTATGCTACGAATTGGAAGTTATGTAAATTTTACCAATCTGTAAAACAAAAGAGAGTAATTTTTAATTATAACGGCAGGCTGCACTAACATTCCACTGTCTCTAACAACACTTCTACGATATTGATGACACAAATAAGTTACAAGCTTATGTTCTTAGTACAAGTTGCTTGAACTTGAAGACCACATCCTAAACTACCCTCGACCCCATCGTACGCTGTAATAAATCACTTGTGGTTAGTTGCTGTAGAATGTGGTATTATCGTACCCTCTGAGCAGCGAGCAGATAAATGAAATCAGACATTGCGGCTGTTGATTAAACTCGTTAACCTCTGTTTCTGCTAATGTAATGTAGCCAAGTTGTATATGCGCCTGCGTTTGTGCCATTTGTTAACACAAGGTCATTAACGTTTTAAGTTTAAAATAATTAAATTAAATTAAACAATGAAATCGCATTACCTGTTAACTAGAATTATAGTAAGAACAATACTAGAAGTACAAATACTAGAAAAATATTGGTGATATAATAATAATAAATAAATAAATTCTAGATTTCTTAACGATCCATATATAATTTGTCTACTATTTTTTTATAAAATATTACGTAAAAAAAAATGTTGGCCCACATTCTACAGTTTTATGTTAGATTAATGAATAGGAACACTGACAATCAAAATCAAATAATCGCGTCACACAGTTATCTCACTGTCGTGCTAGAAGTGAATTTTCCAAAAGAATATTTATCTTACCGTTTTTGAAATTCTGATTTCACCATTATAATCAGCATTAAAATCTGCTTATATTAAGGTATTTTAAAACTTTCAAATTACTTTGAAAATACGAAAATGAACCTTAACAGCAATCAATTTTTTTTAATTTCAAAATAATTCAGAATAGTTTTATTTTAATTAGTAGCCTATATAAGGCCTACTTTATTTAAACTTTGTTTTGGCCGCCACTGTGTTTCACAGACATCAGCCATATGCAATTCTCACATACTTTTTCTAGCACCTTCTTTAAAAAGTATGTGTAGTGTACTTGGCTTTCACCCCGAGGACCCGGGTTCGATTCCCGGCCAGGGCTTGGCATTTTCATACGCTATAAATCATCCCATCGTCTGCATTAGCCCAAGTGTGCACAATAGTCGGACGTTAAACACCACAAAAAAAATTATAAAAAGTATGTATAGTTTCAAAATGACCAACAGAGGAATGAAAAAATAATGGAGGATCAAATGCGTAAACAAACTTTGTGGGACAAACTGAAATAAATAAAATAAATAATATATATATATATATATATATATATATATATATATATATATATATATATATTTAAAGCAGTGTTTAGTTATTTCTAAATAGGTAATTATTATAGGTAAACAAGTAATTGAATATTTGAGCTACAATAAGAATTGTCTGGTGCTGCGCCAGTTCAAGAAATATACGTTTTACGTCAAGCTCAAGCCTTCAAGGAGACAAAAAGTGCCCATTGCTGCCAATTTCTATTGTTTACTATGTTTTAGTCCTTCCATTTCTTCTATAATTTTATTATTTATATATCTACTAGCTGTGTACCCGTGCTTTGCTAAGGTATTTTTCAGGGAATAAAAATTATAATTTAAAAGTTGACTAAAGATTTTGTTTTAATATAAACAACAATAAGTTCGTAGGTTTTGGAAAGAGACTTTTGTTATTAAAAAGCAAGTTATTGTTATTGGTAGAATACAGTAAAATTTTCAGCAAAATATACAGATTGTTGAGGTAAAGACGTAAATACCCACGACTACTGTGACCAGACAGCTAACATTTTGTACGAAAAAATGACACAGTAAAGTTGTAGGTTGGTCGACCTGTTTCGCTGCCAGAGCTCGTGCAAATACTCAGTTTTAAAATAAATTGTGCACTTTATGCGCTTGCCATTTTGTTTCAAATACACAAAAGTAGCCTAAACACTTCTAACCATTGTATTTAACAAATATAAACGTTTCCTTTAAAATCTTTCAAGTCGTTTCGGAGTGGGAAAAGTGTCATTTTTAAAGTAACAGACATTCAGTCAGATAGAAATTTGTTTAACATCACTTTTGGTTTTCCAAAGCGTGACAGGAAAAACCTAAACTAGGAAGTATACAGACAGAATATTTCCAGGAAGTTCGTGGAAATATCCTTCTTAAAATAAATAATCATTTTATGACAAGCCGCCATTTTTTTAAATAAATGTAGCCGACAATTTACGGTACCCTACTAGCATTTACTGTATTTTAAGAAATATATAGGCTTTTATTGAAACCTGCAAAATGTGTCTAAGTGAAAGCAGACAAATTAGACCTTCTGAAATAACAGACATTCAGTTAGATAAAAATGTGATTTTAAAATCGATTTTGGTTTTTGAAAAAAGATTTGTTTTGCAATCAATTAACACCAAATAGAATCGACCACAGCAAACATTAACGCCCGCTATTAAGAATTAAAAATTCACTTAATTTAAAAACCTTTTATAATTTTATAAAGCTCTTTCTTTGTGTACCTTCAACTATGTACAAAATTTCAGCTCTTCACTTCTTGCTGATCTGAAGATACAGAAATTAAATATAAAGTTCATTGTTACTTCATTTTAAAGCTTTAGGAGAAGATTTTTTTAAAAACAGTTTCTGAGCGAGTAAGTCAAGAAAAATATTAACTTTATAGGATTTACAGTTATAGACATTTCGTGACGAGTCAGTGAATAGTGTATATATATATATATATATATATATATATATATATATATATATATATGTGTGTGTGTGTGTGTGTGTGTGTGTGTGTGTGTGTGTGTGTGTTTAAATAAACCAAAAATTTGTTTATCATTTGGTAAAACACAGTTTACTAAATTAACTATCATTTTAAGTTGAATAAAGCTTAACACACATAACGCTGGAGATTGACAAAATAATATTATTTCCCCAACATGAATTCCTTAAAATTATATATATATATATATATATATATATATATATATATATATATATATATATATATATATATATATATATAGAGAGAGAGAGAGAGAGAGAGAGAGAGAGAGAGAGAGAGAGAGAGAGAGAGAGAGAGAGAGAGAGAGAGAGAGAGATTACTTCAAATATTTAAAAATTCACACATTTTTGTCTTAAACTATTTTGAAAATCTGATATCACCATCGTAATCAACATTAAACACTGGATACACTAACTTATTCATTGTTCAAAATTCGTTAAAATTAAGAAACCTATTATGGAGGCGGCAAGTATTGTATTTTGTATATATTTTGTAAGTAATTGTATTTTTAATTATGCAAGTTTAAATTACAGTCTTTAATGTTGAATATGATGGTTGAATCAGAATTTTGAAAATGGGTAAGATAAGAAAATATTTTTGGGAATTACTGCTGCCTGAGCAGATATTATTTTTTTTAATAATTACGTATTTTTTTATTAAAAACAAGCTTTTATATAAATAAAAACAAGTTTATGAAAATAAAAATGTTGATTATCTTTATCTTTGAAATAAAAAAGAAACAAAGTTACATTAATTTACAGGAAATTGCCGAAGAAATTAACACAGCAAATGAAGTCCTATTTACACATACAAAGCCAATGCAAATTAGGCAGAAGTCGACGCCAGCACATAATACCCTGAGCATTACCATACGTGTCACGTGGGTTTAAGATATAAACGATAGCTAAACCACTAAACCTAGCTGAAAGATATGAATGAGTAATGAAGGAAGGATACAGGTATTCAGGAGAAGAAAGGAAGGATATGTAAGTGACCAAAACAACAGTTCTATTTAATTTTGTACAAAAGCAACTTTAAAAATTATTTTTTGTTTTATAATTATAAGAAGAAAGTTTAATACTTTTTTTTGTTTACATAAACCAAAATTTGGTTTCTCATTTGGTACACCAAAGTTTACTAAATTAACAATCATGTTGAGTTGAATATAACTTAAAACACGTAACGCTGGAGATTGACAAAATAATGTTGTTTCCCAAACATAGATTCCTTAAAATTACTATTCTTAAAATTGTATAGTACGTGGTTTTTTCAAAATTATTTCATTTTCTTATAAATTTTGTAGTATAATACGTGAACATAAATTAAACCTGTTTTACCCTGAACAAATCAACCCCTAGCAGGTGTGGTGTAATAGGTCGCTGTGGCCAAGCTTTAAATCATCAAGGGATGGTAACGCAATTAGATATAACACCCTTCCCAACATTTAAATGGAATAAACATTCTGTTTTTATTGGATCCGCGAAGATTAGTCTGCAGGGAATCGAAATACGTTTCACAAGGGCGATCAACACATTGCATCATCTGTTAAAAGCGGACCATGTTATTATTTCCCAAACGCCTTTTATTTTACTATCGTTATATTTATGATTTTATTTCTGTTCTAAACGTATTGTAAGTAAAGGTTAACGTTTTGGCAGTTTTCAATTTAATAAAGTAATTATTTTTTAAATAACTATTGTATATAACAATACTTTGTACTTATAATAAACCATTTCATATCATCAATAGTGAATTAAAATGCTTTGAAAATACGACTTATAAAGTTAAAAATTATAGTTCAATGATTCGGACTATAATTTTTAATATAGTTTATATAGGCTAGGAACATAGTTCTGCAAGCTGAAATATTTTGGGATAAATTGTGACGATTATAAATATAAAAAATACGTGTGATATGTCAATTTAAAATTTAAATCGTAAGAAACAAAGTGACATATTTTTTTTAAATAATAAAGAGATAAGAACGAGAAGTTAAATTTGTATAATCTTCTTTTAAAAAATATCGATAGTAAAATGATACGACTCTCTTTTATGAATCAGCTGATAATCTTTTACCACCAAACAGCTGATTATAGTTATGTTAAATTAAAAAGGCTGTGAGTCCAATAGCATTTTAATAATAGTTGCATACGTTCTAATATTGGTATAGCCTATTGGTATACGTTTAAAGTGGTTCACTAAAATATTTCATTTTTTAAAATTCCTATATTAAAAAAATTGAAGAAATAGTTTTAAAACGAATAAACATAAGAAATCAAATAAGTACGCGTAGAAGTACGTTTGACACAATAAAAAAAGGAAAACTCATACGGCAATGAAGTGTTTCGAGAATTATTTTTCAGACTGGAAAACCTGAAGAGTAAGTATACAATATATTGTATAAAGGAAGTTAATATCCTTAACTAAGGAAACTGAATGTTACATGGACTTTTAAGAAACTTGTTTCCTTCTTTGCTCAAAAACTACGAAAAATATTCAAATTATATTTGCCGGACACTTTTTGCGGGAAAATGTGTTTTGTTATTTGTAATACGCACCAGGTTGACTTCCCAAATCATCAGTTAGAACCTAATTCCGATGATATTTTAAGCAGAAGTGTAAATCGTATTTACTGATGCAGAAACCTGAAAACTTGATTTTTTATTTGTATATAATTTTAAATTATACTGAAAGAAAAATACTGACTGGAAAAAATGAACATTTTGTAACTATAATCAAAGTATAAATTTAATTAATACTTAATATGAACATTTTCATACCGACAACCATGTACACTCTCCCCGTGATTATTACATAGGCCTAATGCCGTAAATTAGATTTATTATATTATCTTAACAGATAAGAGTGATAAGTTAGATAGAAGCAGCTTTCAGGAATTGAGAGGATTAGAACTTTGCCCAGATAAACTACTAAGGGGAATAACTCAAAGTGGAAAATAATTTGACATCAGAGGGCTGGATAATTGGTCTGAGATGTGCAGTATGCAGTTAAGAAGCTTTGGGGCGTTCGGTTCAAGACTTCAAGATAAATGTATTCCCTATACAGTATAGGAACCAAATATGAAGCTAATTTATACGAGTTGCGAAAACTATTAGGCGACATATTTCCTTTAAGTCTGTTTTATCAAAACCACCTAGTAGTTTCGTGAAAATAAGAGTAATGACCTGACTTAACGAAAGGAAATGTCCAAAAAGAAATTAATTTTATAACAGCACATAAAGAAACGTTTGAGTTTTAAAAAAAAACTGTTCATTTTTGAAATAAGATATAAAATTGAATCTTTTTTATATAATTCACAACTCATTTTTATATTACATGGTTTTATAACTTTATTTCACCATCTTAAACAGCGTTTAAATCAGCATAAATTATAATTTTAAAATAAATTAAAATTAAGTTTTAAATTTTCAAATTATGTTGATAATACAAAATTAAACCCTGACCGCCGGCACAAAAATTGATTCTGGTAATTGTACGGAAAATTTTCTTACTCAGAAAAATTTGTTTACGCGCGTCAAAATGTTGCCATTAAAATTGTAAAAAATCTTTTTGACTAAAATATTTTTTGGGAAAATAAATTTAATAAATATTTAAAAAATATTATTGTAATTAGAATTACAATCTGCATAAATGTTCATTCAACACTTGTAAATTTCATAGACTATACGTAAATAATTTTTTTTTAAATAAAAGCTAATCGTGCATATGTAACGCTACTTTAATGCTGTAATCAGGTTTTTTTAAATTATAAGACAAACACATTATGATTTTTTCAAAGATTATGATCGATCTCTTGTTACACATGAACAGAATTTGCTGGATAGCTACATATTATCAAAATCAATTTCAATTTCGAGTATCAAAATATCCGTTTACATGATACTGTTAAATGTACTTAGTTTTTGAAAAATCGTTACCATCACAGCCAGTACTGTTTGCTTTCAATTAACAAAATAGCCTATAGATCTTTGTAAGCGATCTTTAGATTTATATCGACAAAATAAAACGTCTTGAAAACAAGTGTTTAATAATTATCAACTATTTAAAACTATGTAACCTAGTTATACAACAAGATTCAATTAAATTCTTTGCACAGCTACATAATCGAGTTTACATTATGCAGTTCTGTTTTAACTGATTAATATCGTTAGCGATAAAAAACGGCTAATTTTACATTCTTACTGCTTAGTTTATTGAGTTTTTATCCTAACATTAACATTTTATCACTATTTCCATCTCAAACAGTACAACAAATGAACAGCAAGGAAACAAAGGAAATCAAAAGAAAATACACGACAAAAATATTACATAAAGTACAGTAACAGTAAATAGTTTTCGGTTTAGAGAATATTATCAAGAGTACCATGTCAAAAAGTGTTCAATAAAGAACAAGAAAACTGTATTTCTTTGTTAACGTCTTTATATGTTTTATGATGTCAATATAATGCCTCATACAAAAATTAAGATAATTCCTCATTGAACATGTTCAAAGCTACGCATATAAAGCATCAAAAGAATCGTTAAGTCTTTTGGAATTACTGTACAAACAGAATATTCCTTAATGCAAAAGTACTGTATAGAATTAGTGTTGTATCTGGCGGTTTAAATTTAAAAATGAAAAAAATACATAATAAATTTGAATGAAATAATCGTTGTATTGAGTAAAATTTTAAACAACATTAAACTGCAAGACAAATCTTTAAATCTAGAAAGACAGAGTAAGTACACTACACAATTACGTAAAAGGGAACTAAATTTAAAAAAATATATAAAGCAGTTTTACTATCTTTAATAAGAATAAAAGCAACACAGAATTACTTGTTCTGTTCCACTACTTTCAGGGATTCGGCGAAATTACTTGAAGCAAAGAATTACTTTAAGGCTACATTTTACTAACTCATTCAAGGTTAGAACTTGAAATTCATTGTTGGAGGAATTGTTTTTTTAAATCTAATTATAGAATAAACAAATTTTAAAAGAAAATTGCACATATTTAAGGTAAAAGGTGATTCAATATTTCCGTTATACGTTTTACGAAAAAGCAACACTCTGCTAGGTTTACATTTATTTATTTAAAAAAATATTTTTTTATAAATGGCCTATGTAATAAGGAAGTAGAATTACAGAATTGTTAAGTACATTAATATAACAACCAGCAGCTCAAATATAATCCTAAAAGGCTTTCAAATACTACATTTTTGTTTTGATATTAGAAAATAAATTTTGCTTTGTAATTTAATTATAGCATAATTACAATTTAAGTTCAAAATTAAATATTGTCTATATTAAATAATAAGGGAATATAAATAATTTCATTAAATAATAAGGGAATATAAATAATTTCATTAAATAATAAGGGAATATAAATAATTTCATTAAATAATAAGGGAATATAAATAATTTCAATAAATAATAAGGGAATATAAATAACTTCATTAAATAATAAGGGAATATAAATAACCTCATTAAATAATAAGGGAATATAAATAATTTCAAGTTTTTTACAAGATATGATTATTTTATAAAATCAGTTTAGTTTGTTTTTGCAAAAAAGTATGTTTATGCAAAATAATCAAAATTTTTACAATATCCTATTTTTTTATTTTGTCAAGTTTGTAGGCTATTATATTTTGGAATATTTCATTTAATGCGATTTGCAAGAGATTTAATTTGCTTGAAATTGTAATTTTTTAAACCTTTTCCTCTTTAAATATTGTAACGTTGCAAAATGTATATTATTTGTGAACCTGGACAAGTGTTAATAAATAATAAAGCATGATTTAAAAAAAAATAAAGGAAGCAGTATTTCATGTAAGATTTTTTAAATACAATATGTTGCAAGTTTTACTATACAACAATATTGATTAGCTCAGAAAACGGTGGGGGTAAAGAGTAACTCTGGGTGAAAAACAAAAATTAACATACATTTTCATTCAGGTTTCAAGAATTTGTATTAACATTAAAACATGCTTTAATCTGAAAGTAATTTATAAAAGCTTATTTTATTAAGTTAAACAATGTAAAATGTAAAAGTAAAGTATTAAATAAAGGTTAGTCAGCGGGCATTAATAATGGAAAGCCCCTTCTTGAATGTACATTGGAAAATGATGACTGGTCTTGTCTTCAGCTAAAGCATTAACCCGGCTTACAAGTTAAGCTCAAGACACAGGTTGCGGGATAATATAGTCGATTTTGCAGCCACGGCCTAGGCTATTACATTGCCATCAATTTGATTAAAAGATTAACCAGCTGACGTAGAGTGACAAGTGATGTTGGTGAAGATGTTTTAATCCTTTGCCGGTTATAAAGAATAAACTACCGACGTTAAACTACTTGGGCATCGACAATGTAGACTAAGCAACTAGACCTGTACTAGGACAATATTCGTATCCGAGAACTTCAAGCAATTGTTGTTACTGAAAATGTGAACATTTTATGATACAAAAGTCATTAATTTACTTTGAATTATTTGTTTACAAAAATTAAGCTTTTAAGGAAGTACCAAGCAAATTTTTATAGCTCAATTTCTTAATAAAATGTGTGTGTGTGTGTGTGTGTGTGTGTGTGTGTGTGTGTATTAATAAAAAATACTCTAAAAATGCAAGCAAGAAAATATTTTATTCAAATTTGACTGCGATTGTTCTAGAATACAACAATATTTATCAAGCAATGAAATATTAGCCTAATAATTGTTTACAATGTGCAACGATTTAATTTACTTATTTTGTGAAAAGATTAGGCTACATAATATATAAATAACACTATAGCAAAAAAAAAAAAAAAAAAAAAAAAAAAAAAAACGGTGACGCTGAAAAAGCTAGACTATTGAAGAATGTATTGTTGTATTGTTTGTCATAATATATTTAGATTTAAGAGAAAACAACACACGAATTAGCTACTGTTAACCAATCATAGGTTTAAGCGGCAAGGACACAATCTATTCTCTAGAACTATTACTGTATACAAAGTACGTAGCCTACTAGGTAAGTATAACTAGGAAATAGTATACTCTCGAATATGTCATTAGGTATTTATGAGAAGTGGTATTTAGCACAGAAATAATTCTGTCAAAGCCCTTTAGTAATTTAGGCTGTTATAAAAATCTTTGGATTTTTCAATTTTTTCCTTTTTTTGCAATTTTACAATCATAAACGTACCTGTTTTTTTAATTTCATGTAAAAGAAAATTCTGCAACAAGGCGGTTAAAACTAGTGATCGTTGATAAATATCTGTTAATTAATTTACGCTGTAAGAACGTCAATTTTGAAAAAGAAAAATGGTTGAACGTGTCATTTTCAAATCGTTTTACTACACTGACTTCACCGATTTTCATTTTTTTTTTTTAAGATTCTTACTACTTTACCATGCTCGTTTAGGTAACAGTATTACCAACTCTATAAGATTAAGATTATCCTCTTTTAAATTATGGATACCTGACAATCGTCATCTCCCGTATACGCACTCCTACAATTTGGTTAACTTGGCGGGACGGAACGTTGCTGCTTTCCTTGATTTATGAATTCATATTATAAATATAGCCTAGATGAAACCTATTTGTACGTTTCTTGTGAGAGTAATTATTAGTAGTGGATGTTATTAATTTAATACAAAATAGAAGAAATATATATATATATATATATATATTTTGAGAAAGTTACCTAAAATTATTTCAAAACGCATAATGTATGCTTGCAAGTGAGTAATTCGTTGCCGTCCTCACCAAATGGAATGTTGGCGCTATTTTATTTAAACGTCAGAAAGGGAGAAAGAGACGGGGAAGGGTGTTAATGCCTAATTGCATTACAGCTAGACTGTAGTCATCCGCCATGATTTAATGCCTTGCCACACCACACCTACCTGACACTCATTTGATTTGTTGCGGTCTTTTTTTTTGAACATGGCTTAATTTTATGTCCTCGTATATTTTGTTCATTTTTCAAATTAATTTTGGATTATAAGGACACGAATATTAGTTTATTTATAACATAAATGTCCATCGTGTTAGTTGAAACGGAGCTTTTTTCTAAAAAATTATAATTTTGAAATACAAGTTATTATATTTTCAATCTGTAATAACAATGGTATAATTCGTTTAAAATTAAATAATATGCAAAACTTATTTATTTATTTAAAATAAATAACATATATAGGCCTACATGTCATTTAATTGAAATAAATAAATATGTTATATAACAAATAGTAAAACATGTCTGAAATAAAACCATTTAACTAAAAGTCTCTTCAAGTACTTCAAAGCTTCAGCGATATTGAAAGTGTTCAATCTTGGGAGCGATATTATTTTAATATTTCCAACTTCAAACTTCATTTTGTCTTATATTTCGCTCTAGGCCACTTTTCTCTCTATCGCCATTTTTATTGCCGACATTATTCAGTCTGAATCGTAATCATATTCTTTAAAAGCGCCCAACTTGATTTAAGACTTCATCTCCAGATAGATTATTTCATTGAAACACTTCGTAAAATCACTGCTTAAAAATAAATAAAAGCTGGATTTCTTGAAATGGTTCTTCATTTATAACCGAAGTAAAATTTTCAATTACCGCGGTAGTTCGTTTATCCGACGTCCTTAAGAATTTTTTTTTATTTGAAAGGTATTTTTCTTTTAATCTTATACCACAAGTTTTTCTCCTTCCACAAGTGTTACGAAAGCGTCAAAGAATGAGGAAAAGAGAGAGAAAAATAAAAGTAAACACTATTTTACAATAATAAAAGTAAATTCTTATTTTGAAAAATCGAAGTAAAATGAGTCCGTCAATTTATTGTACGCTTTGATAAAACTCATACCTTTTTAAACACTGAAAAAAATAAATTACTGAAATAATAATTCAAACCTTTTGGGGATTAAAAAGTTTGCAATATTTATGATTTTTACAAGCATTCCTCCATCCCAGGTTTGCCACTTAAATTTTACCACATACTCAAGTCTACGGGGCGGAATGTTTTCAAGCCCTTAAGGCTACAGTTTTTGGCAACGGTCTCTCAGTAAACACATAGGACATAACAAGACATTAAAAACAAAATTTCAGTTTCCAATAATCCACGGTTTGAGAGATAACAAGATTTAACGTGTTTTACGTCTATATTCTATAACCCTTATTTCAATCTCTTAGCTTAAAATTTTCTTGAAAAGATTTTTTACAACCGCATATGGCTTAAAGGAATAGTTCACAAGAATTTTAACGCCCGCTAACAACATTTTAAAAATTTACCCCATTCCAACTCTTTAGGTGGTAATTTTGGTGTGTCCTTTCTTCGTACACATGTTACACCTGTGTACCAATTGTAAACTCTTTACGCTTTTGAATCTGGAGAGACAGAGATAAAACGTTTTGTTAGTTTTTACATTTTAACCCTTTAGGAGTGAAATTTTTAAAACGGATTTTTAGCGAGCGTCTACTACGAATGAGGAATGTTTGGTGTTAAAGGTGTTTGTCGGCCTTGGAAATAATAATAAAGGAAATTTCGTGATGGTGATTAAATGTATTTCGCTTTATTACTATGAATATATATATATATATATATATATATATATATATATATATACATTATTTTTGTTTATTATTTGGTTTGTATTTAATAGCTGCTATAAATTATATATATATATATATATATATATATATATATATATATATATATATATATATATATATATATATATATATATATATATATATATATATATATATATATACACTATAAATTACAAAGTAGACTATATAAATGTTACCGTCAGTTAAGTGAAAGTATTTAATATCAGCTAAGGGAGAAAATTATTTTAAGTAGCTTCTATGGTTCTTGGGTTACATTGCTAAACATTTCGGAAATTTAAGCACACAGTTTCTTTAAAATGTTAGTACAAGTCAATTATTCTCGCCTTTACAACAAATTAAATTTGAAATTATGTATTCATTAATTATAACTTAGCAATCAGTAATTATATACTACATGATTTTTTTAGAAAATATATGGAAATGGCTTGGGTATTTTTGAACCTCTAGAAAAATGACAAAAATAATAATAATAGAATAATAATAAGAATAGAAAATTACGAATTCGAACTTTGGGAAGTTAACCTGTTCATGATACACAGCTGTTTCGCTGATACAATAGAAAAGAATTTTAATATGTAACAAAACCAATAACAATACATAAACGAAAATTGAACTGGAAAATATAAAAATGTTTGCAATTTTTTTGTATTTCACAATAAAAATACTAAAATAAACCATGAACAGTAAAATTCAAAATTTCTTCAAAAATATCATATTTTTTTGAAAAAACCGATTGTACAATTGTAATCTGCTCAAGTTACTACTTTAAAATTTCATTGAAAATACAATAATGAAGGCCATATCTTCAAAAAGTGTAACCAAAAAAATGATTTTGTAGAATGGTGGATAACGAATTTAATGTCAAGTTTGAATTAAGTAGGACCGAAATTGCGACTACTAGGATGCAAATGCAAACACAAATATTACACCATTATTTTGGTATTATAACATTATTTTTCATAGATAAATAAATACTGTTTTAAATTAATATTGTGCACAGCATAAGCCATTGAATGAGTTTGCTTCAATCGTACAATAGTTTATAATGTTATGGTCACATATCACATTCTATTTCCTTGGCATTGATAGATGAAGTTAGCAAAGTATGATAAAATAATTTATGTCTGAGTGAGTTCGGTTTTTTAGATATTGTCATACGTTAACGGAAAGGACATTGCCATAAAACATTTTCGGACTGTTGAACCTATTTTGAAAAAAATAATTTAAAATACTTTTAAAATAAGTTTTGAAGGAAGAACCACCATTGGTTCTTTTAAAAAGAAGCTTATTTCCTCATTGGCTGAGCAATCTAAGCTGAACATTATAGATGGTAGGAGAAGCAGAGACCAGTGGATATACATTTTAAGCCCAAAGCGTAACACACTTGTATCCTGCAGGATAACCTTTATCCAAATAGTTTATAATATAGGTACTGATCACCGAAGAACATCTGAAGTTATTTTTCTAATACAGTATTTAGATTTTGACTGCGTATGTAGCTTTACATAAAGCCAACGTGTTTTTATCAATAATTATTGATATCAGTATTTTTTTTACAAACCAAGGTCACAGTTAATTAATTAATTTTTTGATATGACTGAAAGCTATCTTAAAGATAATAATAATCTGATGACATTCCAAGGAAACTGTCAAGAGACAAATTACGATTCTACTACAACAGCCGCTTTGACTGTCCGAACAGAAAACGAGAACATGCTGTACGTCCTTTGTGTTGTGCGCATGTGCTGTACATATACAATCCTTCGAGTGAATGGTACTGTTAAATTAATATTAAGTTCCTAAAGATCAATTATAAAAAATAAATTTTTCAATTAGAACCCTGAAAAATTCAAAAAACCAAAATAACAATCTAAATAATGACACAAAGAATAAAATACGACTATGACTAATTTCTGTTATATGTTATTCTAATTTTATATATTGTAAATCCAAATTTATTTGTCTTCTTATAAGTTATTAATTCTAACAATAATAAGTAAGGTAATTGGTAAATTTTAAACAGCAAAAGTAAAACAAATTATTATTAAATATTATCATTCATACCTTTTAACAGTAAAACACTTTCTATAGCCTATAGCATATATATATTCTTAACCGGGTCTGAATCTTACCACAAAGACACTGTACTCTAACTGAAATTTGCTAAGAAGAAATTAACGTAAAACGGAATCGTGGCTGTTGGAGAGAATTATTGGAGAAAGTGCTAAGTTAATACAAAAAGTTAGCATTCGAAGTAAGAAGAGAAAAAGGTAGCGGCAGAAACGTCACTAGAAAGTCAGGAAAGTATTCTGGAGAGGGCAATGACGGAAGAAACACGTGCAGGAGGAACGTTTCATGTGGGATATCGTGTCACTTGTATTATAAACTTGAATTAGTAGGCTAGTGCTGCAGTAGTAAATCTCATAAAATAAATTAACGGTTAGTTACGACTGCAATACAACATAAATATCCACAGAAACTTATTTATACATCAATAGTATGGTTTTAATTTTACATTTTAAATATACGCAGTATACGGTTGAAAGTATATATGGTTATGAAAAAATCGATTTAAAAAATTCAATGGATCAAATTGGGTTTTATTCGAATGACCTGTTTGTGTATCTGAGCATCTTTGGATACTTAACTAAATGAATGATTTCGATAAAATTCGACAAGCACGCTTAGTTTACATACCTACTTAAAAAATACTCGGGAAACTTTCTAAATTGAAGAAAGTTTTTCAAAGCTCTTTTGTACACAAACAACCTTTTTGAAGGTAACAAAAATGCAATTTGTTCAAAATTATATCGGGCGATATTGAAAAAATATTTGATTAAATACAATCTTGAATTATTCTTAAAATAATTGTAGTGCACTATTTCCCTAAATAACCCATTTAAAAATAATTTTTTCAAAATTTATTCTTAAGCCGTAAATTTATTTTATTTCACAATGGCATACTGATTTTCAATTATCAATCAACAGCAAAATGTGATGAATCGATTTTAAGAAAGAAAACAAATTTTTCAGTTTTGTTTAGTTGAAAGTTTTCGAAACATTTTTTCTTCTTTTTTTGAAGAAATATATCTGATTCAATATGAGAAAGTTCAAACGATATTTATTCCAATAAATATTATTGAATACTTAAAACTAATAATAGTTCGTGAAAAGATTAGATAAATTAATGAATATTTACGTGTCAACTAATTTAAAGCCAAATGTGTGTAGGCCCTACTTAGAGGTAGATAGATAGTTTTAAAATTTGGAAGTAACATTATGTAGACTATATTATAAAACTAACTCATAATATGAGTTAATTTTATTGGGCTTTTTTTTTGTTTTTTGTAACGACAGTTTAAATTTAATTAAACTTGAGATGAAATAATATTTGTGTGTGTGTGTGTGTGTGTGTGTGTGTGTGTGTGTGTGTGTGTGTGTGTGTGTGTGTGTGTGTGTGTGTGTGTGTGTGTGTGTGTGTGTGTGTGTGTGTGTGTGTGTGTGTGTGTGCGCGCGCGCGTCTGAATATGACTGCTTAGTGCAAGTTTGAGTGAAATTAAAAAAAAATTATGAGATAAAAACAAATGTTCTGAAATTATTATCAAACTGTTCAAACGCAGCTAACATAAGTTACGAAAATTAATCACGTTATCAGCGTGCACAGGCAGTGTTGAATACACTAATCTGTTTAGCCTATATATGTTTTAAAAAAATGTACTATTTATGATTTTGTAAACTAAATTTCTTTGTAATTTTTGCTAATTCCTTATTTAGAAAAACTAAAATTATGTAAATTAAATTCCAAGTATGATTTTACCAGGGTTATTCTAACAGTCGTGTTATTCCAAAGTTAGATATATCTAAGATATCTGCTATATAACAGCAGATATAGATATATAGATATAGTGTTAACCAATATAGAAACAGCAGATTCTGATTTGATCACCACACACTTGACATGTAGAGACTTGTAGAGGACGTTCTCTTTAAAAAGGACAATTATATTATAATAATATATTGTTGTACTCTTAATTACGAATAATAATCTAATTACTTTGTGATTTTAATTTATTTAGAAAATCCATTTTATATTTATTCAAGTAAATAATGTTATCCAGTGCCTGCTTACCAATGTCGAAAATAAGAATGAATTCATTCTGTGATGTAAACAAACAGTTTTGAAATGTGGACGCTGATATAAAGAAATAATAAAAAAAACTGGGATACATATTGCTCGACATTACGTCACCTTATTGGCGAGGTGAAATTATTAAATAGATGAAATTTTAAATGTTCTAAAGGAAAATGCAATAAGGAACACAATTTAATTCTTTTAGATTAAACACTAGATGTAAAATTATCTACTAGAAAAATTATCTATTATCAACAATTATAGTACTTATCAATAGTAATTATCAACAAAGAAAAAAATTACAACTAGATAGTTTTCAGACTTCTTGTTTACAGTTTGTAGATACGTGTTAGTGAAATTGTTGTTTTGAATGTCATTAAACTTTATAAAATCAAATATTAAGCAACATCGGTTTAATGAAGAAAATGCCTATCCAAATAAATTTTATTATTAATTAATAAAATATAAATAAACTTATATTGAATATTTTTAAAGAAGTGGGTAATATTTAATTTTATACTGAAAGTAAAATTATTCACACAAATAAGATACATAAATGTAAAAAAACAATAAATATTCAGGCGTAATAACAAATACCATTGAATACAAAACGTTGTGTTTTAAGGTTCAGTAACAAACGTTATAAACATGCCCTTTATGAATAATGTCACGGTTTTAGGCAATTTTTTAAATACCTTGATGAAAAATAATTATCGTTTTTTAAGTCGATTTATTACATATATTTGTTCAAAATAATGGAGTATCTAAATTCTCCGTTTAAAAGTTTGATACGATATTTTCATTTTTGACAGTCATTCAATTATTCTGATGGAGCAGTATTATTCTATAGAGGTCCAAGTGCATATTGGTCGGGGATTCTCCGATCCATTAAACAAATTATCACAGGAGATGGAATTCAGAGTAATGAAAACCTCCAATACAACTACTAATACATTATCGTATTCTCTCTTTTCCAAAAGTTTTAAGACTGAAAAGTGATTACTTTCTTTCTGTTTACAAAACGAAGGTGGTGCAAGGTTTTAATATTTTACACTTTCATTGATCGAAGAACGTTTGCTTTTATTTTATGGAGAACATTGTTGGTATTGCTGATTTAAAAACTTAATTATGCATTACTGAAATTGTTTTGTTTATTTTAGAATTTAACAAACAATGTTGCTTTGAAGCCAAAGAAAAGAAACATTATTATAAGATTTAAAAGTAAAACTGAAGTGCATACTGTGCAGCATAGTCTAAAATTTAATTATTGTTCCATCATTCTTTGTTTTAAACCGGTAAGTAATTCCTTATTCAATTTCAAATGCATAAATTTGGGTTTAAAACAATAAACCGAAATACAAATTAAGAGGCTTAACGATTTTTGTAACAGAACTTAATGGGAAAAAATTGTAATATCTGTGGCGAAACTCATCTGTGAGTTAACATATGAATCAATGTAACTTGTATTTCATATATATATATATATATATATATATATATATATATATATATATATATATATATATATACGGTACAGTGCACTGTTTCAAATCAGAACCAAAGACAAATACAAGGCAACTGAGTGGGTTGCTGAGGTCGTTAGTGTCTTACTGATTACAACGTAACAATGTCACTCATAAATGGGTAACTTGATACAATATGCCATGTATTTGATGATGGTTTCAGGCAGTTGTGCACCCTCTTTCACAATCAAATAATTCTACGTTAATATTTCAAAGCAACTTTCTCCCTCCTTCAGTATAACAGGTTCATTCCCTCCCCTCTAAACAAATCCCCTAAAACATACAGGCACTGCATCCCTAATTGCAACGATAGCGAGGATTGATTAGGGGGTTCGCCATTACTAAAAACCACATGAATTCTAATAAACGTATAATAATATTACTTTGAACAGACACTAAGCTATTGGAACTCGTTACCCAACAAAGTCTGCAAACCGTTTCAAAAAAGTGGCCATTCAGAATATGAAAAAATACAATTTTTTTTCTCTAACAAAAAAATCTGGAATCAAAATACATTTAAATGTAATATTTACGTCTAAACGTGCAGATTAAAATTGCAAGTTTATTTTTTTAAATTACATTCAGCAATTAATGTTTTTCCTTATTCTCTTGGTTTTTTAAAACTTTAATAGGTACTTCTAATAAGTGTAATACATTTATTGCTAACCAAAACCATCTATTCAAGAAAAAAAATATTATTATAAATAATATGTCTTAATAATAATTTAACAGAATCTTAAAAACAAGAAAAATATTCCACTGTTGAAATAAACCATTTATTTTTGTAACCATTACTTAAAGATAGTATTACTTCAAAAAATATGATATCTAAAATATAGTAGGGCCTATATATAAAAGACAATGGCACTAACTAAATGATCACTGTATCTGAAGAATGGCAAGACCTACAAAGTTGAAATTTTGATCGGTAGCTTCTCTGTGACTGGGTTTTAACAAAATCGTCCTATAAGTTTGTGTTTGAAAATGGCTACTCTCTCGTACATGAAGATCTCGTTTTTTTGTAATATTTGTATGATTTGCACAAGAATAAGGCTTAATGTATTCACAATGAAACATTTTCCGTTGTTATTTGTAGCTATCACTAGGTTTTAAGCAACGTCAATTTGTCATACGCTTTTGCGGGCACTAAAAATGTTTATTTGTTTGTATGCTACCTTTAAAGGCCTATTGTTCGTTTTCAGTAGAAAACTGCTGGACAGACTTGAAATAAAACTTACCTACGCTTATTATAAGGCAATCAGTCACTCACTCACTCACTCACTCACCCGGTGATAAACTGATCACTGCATCTCAAGAAAATATCACATTAACAAAACCTACGAAGTTAAAATTTTGCATTATGGCGTAGATGTGCAATAAGGCTGGGTTTAATACAAATCATCTTCTAAGTGGTTGCAAATGTTTTATATTTCGAACAAGAACATTTCAGTTTGTTTTGTTTAATATTGCCCGTTTTTTACAAAAGTTAAAATTGGTTTAACGCATTCCAATGAAACGGTTTTCCATTAGGCCTGTTATTCGTAGCTGTGATTGAATTTAGGCAATGTCAAACTGTCTACGCCTATTTCGAAGAACATTTTAGGCACTTACCTGATTTATTTGTCCGTTACATTAAAAGGCATATTGTTCACTTTTTAATGGGATAAGGCTGACAAATTTAAAAGAAAACTTTAATATTTATGAAATACAACTTTAGTAGGTTTTAGGTTATCCCAAACTGCCATACGCATTAAACCTTAATGAAACCACATTAAACCGCCTATTGAAAATAAAATGGCGGTCACTCAAAATGTTTGATCTGTTTAAAAACCAAACTTGTTGTCTGTAAACTTTATAGTTTTTCTTTTATTTCATGACTGGATTAGCCAAATGTGAAGTTAAAAAATTTTTTGATTCTAACTCGATTTCTGTTTGTTAAGTTAAAATGCCAATTTTGTCGCTGTCCACTACGAGACGACTCAATAGATTTCACTTCAATCTCTTATGTTTCTTGAATACAATGTTTAGCAGGTTTCAGGCCACCTCAAACATTATTTCATTTGTTTGAAAAAAATGGTGAGTATTTAAAATATCTGATTTATTTTTTAAAAAAAAGGAATTTCCAAGTGCGTCAAACGGGTCGACCAACCAATATAGGCCTACTTCTGCAGGATCTTTTCATGTTAAATGTTAGTTGTACTGTTAAAATATCTTGGTGCCAGGAGTGGTGATGGGTATTTAGGGGTTGACGTATTTGCGAAAAAATTACTATATTTTATCAAAAACAACAATTTGCTTTTTAGTAACAAAAAATCTCTCCCAAACATTCAAAGATATAATTTACATTGAAACAAAATGTTTGTCAACTTTAAAATTAGTCGATTGTAACTTTTATCCCTTGAAAAATACCATAGCGAAGCACAAGTACACACCTAGTAAAGTTTACATATCAAAACCACACAGATAACATTCTAAATCTACTCGTAATATCAATATTGAATTAATAAACATATATATATATATATATATATATATATATATATATATATATATATATATATATATGCATAATATATATATATATATATATATATATATATATATATATATATATATATATATATATATATATTGTATGTGCAAACTTACGAAATTGAAGTTTATCATCCTCTTAAACAATACCCATCGCAACATAATTTTGCAGAATTATTGGTTAATTAAACTGATTATGGTGTGAAACCTATTAATGTTTAATGAAAAGCAAAAATAAATTGGCATTATTTAAGGTCAGTAGCATGTCAGTTACACACTTGACAGGTTGCAATGGCGCTCGCGCTCTCTCTCTCTCTCTCTCTCTCTCTCTCTCTCTCTATATATATATATATATATATATATATATATATATATATATATATATATATATATATACCAAAGAAAATTGAATAACAATCTGAAACAATATTGCGTATAGCTTAAATATTTTTGGAAACATAAATAATTGCAACACTTAAATGAGAAATATGTTAGATTTAGGAATTAATGAACTTGTAGTCAAGATTTAGCTGAATAATTATTGTAGGTTAAAATGTATAAATTTGAATATATAAATTTGATTTTATACAAAAAATAAGAAAAGTAAAACATGGTTCTTGAAGTTTGCGTTACTAAAATTAGTACAAAAAAGCGAAACTACAAATTACAAGCGTGTAAGTTAGGAAGTAAGCTAATATGTTAAAGTGTAAAAATCAAAACTTTGACGTGTAAGTAACATTATAAATTTGATTTTATACAAAAAATAAGAAAAGTAAAACATGGTTCTTGAAGTTTGCGTTACTAAAATTAGTACAAAAAATAGCGTGTAAGTTAGGAAGTAAGCTAATATGTTAAAGTGTAAAAATCAAAACTTTGACGTGTAAGTAACATTGGATAATTTGTTAATAAAATATGCGTGTTTTCTAAAATAATACTTAGGGCCTACACTAACATTATAACTTGTCTATTTACGCGCCGATGTTGTGCAAACTTAAATTATAAAATGTATTTAAATAGCTTACTTAGAGGTTTATTCATGCTTTGATAAAGTTTTAAACTCCTCTCGCTCAACCAGGCTTTAAAGTTTCCCTCCTAAAACTTGTCACTCTACTTTAAAGGGTTAATCACTTGAATTCTATTCGTAGATATAGGGTAATGTCTCTGAAGGGAGGTTCCTTTGGTCTGCAAAGTTTCATAAGGCTGCAACTAATTTCTACTTTCAAAATTAGTCTTAGGGCCTAACTTTTAATCTGAACTAAAGCTCTAAATTTTAGAACATCGAAGGTGAACCACTTTCCGATGCAATCATCTGTTTTTATGCGAAATTGATTTGAATTCTATTGTGCATTAATAATTTCAATATAATCTACAATTAAAAAAATTGTATTAAAAAATAAAGAAATTTTAAAATGTTTGCAGGTACATACAATTTTTAAATTTTAATTTTTGTAGCGTTTAATTTTCTCATATTAAATATAAAAATACAATTATGTTAATAACGAAAACATCAAGAAAAATAGTCAGTCGTTTAAAATATTTTCTCTTCGTGGTTTGTTTATTCGTTCCCCTCAATACCTGCTTCTTCATTTAGTGTTTGCCAACTGATATGGTATTATTTAAATTGTTATAATCAAAGCTAATTTAATTTAAATTAAATCGTTGTTCATATATTTTTACGCAAAATTTTTACAGAGATAAACAGTCCAAAACGGCTTGAACATGCAGAATGAATAATAGAGATAAAGACAAGAAAACAGTCATGTTTGATTATTTTCAAAAGTGAAAATAAATCTGTGTCTTTCCCAAACATAAGATAAATATTAGAGTATAAGTGAATATGTCGCGGTTAGACTTTTAAAACATTTAATGAGTTATAAAACTGTAGCTATAAGATATTGTATTGTACTTACGACGTATAGAAAGAGGTTAGAAAAGAAAAAATAACCTATAACGGAGTAGACTTCGAAATTTTATCTTTGGAAACATAGAATTATTCTTTTTTAATCTAAGAGGTTACTTTTATACGCTTTTAACTATTTTAGTAGACCATCTATTTATCATGGAGTGATGTCCTACAGGATGGAAGGAAGATATATAAACATTAAAAATAAAACAAACACAACAAGCTTGGCTTTATGTGTTTTGGCTACCACCTTCGCACCAATGTACAGTCCATTAACGGCTTTCTTTTATTAATTTTATGATCCATCTGTTATCCAAGTCATGCTGTACAAGGCCTGTGCGTTCCTTGTGCAAATTATGCAACCAAAACAACAATCACGTTATACATTAAGGATTAAAATGTTGAACAAGTTGGCACAAGTATGTTGGCCACGACAGAATACCAAAACAACGTACACGTGTAATTCAAGTTCAATGTAATTTTGGAAACATTCAAAATACAAAAGTAAACTTAATCTAAGTAATTGCACACCATTATAAACCACCTTTATAATCTTTCAAGTCTTATACAGTAAGAAGCAATCACTCACGTTTAGAGTTTTAATGTTAAAAGTTTGTATTGCAAATGTTGAATAAATCTGCCGGAATGAATAATTTGTTTAATGGATTATAGGGTTGGAAAACAATAAGCATTACGATTTATTATTTCTCCATAATTGTAAGTGAAATTAAATGAAATAACTTCGAGGAGAAGAGTGACAAAGCAGCAAAACTTTGTGTAAATTACTGATGTCAAAACTTTGTTATTTAGGCATACATTTATTTGGCATGTTTTATATTGACTCTTTTTACTACGTTTAAATGAATATACTATTATTAGGAGCTAACAGCACTTTTCGATTTTATTTTTAAATAAAATAAACACTTTTGATTAAGAATAACATTTTTATGTGTCGAGAAATTCCATATTGTTCAAAAAGAGGCAAGTAAACACTTTTATATATCACAGTTACTATATTCATACTTTCAAAACAGTAATGAAAGAGATTTTTTTTAAGCACAACCATCACTGTTCGTCCACTATCTGAATGACGTCACTTTGTCATTTAACTTAAATAAGTGATTTAATTTTTAGTAAATAAGAGATTGATTGATTTTCTGTAAACTTCCAATCATATTCAAAAGAAGTAATTAAGCCAACACAAGAAATTGGCCGCGCAATTTTTGACGGCATTAGCGAATAATTCCATCTGTGGCCTACGGAAAACAATTTGGGTTTACAGGTAATATATTTCTATCATAGATAAACTACTATTTACTTTGTTATTATAATTATAAATCTACATCTCTACAAAAAACAAAGTTAGGTTAGTTTTCAATAATAAAACTAATTGTTTAAATACTAACATATCTTATATAACATCTATCTTGGTAGAAGAGATTATTAAAATGTGAGATTCTGCATCGAATTATATAACTAAATAACGTTAAAATAAATCTCACGAAGCTCGATCATTATAGTTTACGTCGTGAATTAAAACGTGACGTAATTCAGATTGTTGTGTAACAGTGATGGATGAAGTCTGCAAAATGCGCTTTTAATTGCTAATTGCTAATTTAAAATATTATATTTGAACGAAAAAGTATTTTTTTAAAATAAAAAAGCTACTGTAAAATGCATCAGTCTCTAATTTGCATGTTTTCATATTTCCTGTAAATTACGAAATTTATATAGCGTTGTTTACGTTAGCCTAATTATAATTAATTATTTATTTGTTAATACGCTATAAAATTTCGTGTTTTAAAAAAAACAATGTACTTGATGAAGTCAGCTTGCAAAATTCAAAGCAATTAATTGCTTCATGACAAATCACGTCACAACACTGAATTTATTACTGGCACAGGTCTTTCTAAAACAGTCTGAATTACATTGTAAACGTGATTAATAGCAAAGTCCAATGAATTTCGAAATATGAATTGTAAAACTGAAAATATAATTTAGTCAGCGTTCAAGGGAGACGTCCTCAACAAATCAAAAGCCAGGCAGGTGAATGAGCTTTAAATCAAAACAGGTGACACGAAGTCCAAGCTTTCTATGTGACCCAATATATCACCATTGTGGTATTACTTCAGTAGTACACACTCATTCAGATCAGACTATTAATGCTACAATTTATATGTTGGACTTATATTTATTGTTACAGAAAATATATTCGGCTTCATGCTTGCGTCAGATTACAGACACACTCACTTATTGCACTTCAAACTGGTTATATGAAAATAAAAACGTTAATGGCTTTACTGAATAAGTCATACTTTTCTTAATTCATTATAAGTTGTGTTAATTATTAACATATAGAAATAAGTTGCTTTTACTTATAGTATTTCCTATAAATTTTACAATAAAATACAAAATCTATGTTTTACCTTTAAACAGTCTAAAAATAAATAAAAATAAATAAAAAACTGTTTTAAACATAATTTGTTAATCTCTGAAGAGATGCCCATATTTTACTGATTATTTTTTTTGTGGTCACACTAGTTAAACGTGTTCTTAAAGTTTGTGATTTTATTAACTCAATGGACCTATTGGTCCTATCAGTTGATTCTGTGTGTGTGTGTGTGTGTGTGTGTGTGTGTGTGTGTGTGTGTGTGTGTGTGTGTGTGTGTGTGTGTGTGTGTGTGTGTGTGTGTGTGTGTGTGTACATGTAAAGAATGTTAATCGAAATTAAAATTAGATTGAAATTCGGTTCTGCATAATTTGTTTGGAATTCAATTCGATATACTGTAGATAATATTTTATTTATTTAATTATTTTCGTTACAGAACAGATAAATATTTACCTATTCTGTGTATTTTGCGATGTAATCGGTTATGTGGCAATTATTTTTTTAAAAATAATTTAAATGAATATACACATGAAATGAACACAGAATGATTTTTTTGCTATTGGCCGATAAAATCACGTTATTCCATTAAACGGATTAACAAAAGAACAATGCTTTATCCTTCGTGTACGGTTATTTGTCCACCGTGGAAACATTTGTTTACATTAAGCTTTGTGTGTTCAGACCTATTCAGACAGGAGACAGGCAGTGAGGATAGCTAGAGTAATATCAATGTCAATAGATTTAAAATATAAAAAGGTATTTTCGTATATGGTTGTTAGGCCTAACAAGGTGATGCGTGAAAAAACCTTTACATTTTTAAAAATAGCCTACTATATATCCTGACACGGTTGTTGGGCCTATCACGGTGATACGTAAAAACCTTTATATTTTTTTAAAGACTACTACATATCCCAACTGACACGTTTGTTGGGCCAATCATGATGTGTGAAAAACCTTTATTTTATTTTAGAAAACTACATAACCTAATTGACACGGTATTTAGGCCTAACACGGTGATGCGTGAAAAACCTTTATATTTTTTAAAGAATACTACATATCCTAATTGACATGGTTGTTAGGCCTAACACAGTGATGCGTGAAAAAACATATATATTGTTTTAAAGAATACTACATAACATAACTGATACTGATTTTGAGCCTATCACGGTGATGTGTGAAGAAAAACTTTAATTTTTTTAAAGAATACTACATAACCTAATTGACACGGTTGTTAGGCCTAACACGGTGATGCGTGAAAAACCTTTATATTTTTTAAAGACTACTACATATCCTAACTGACACGGTTGTTGGGCCTATCACGGTAGTGTGTGAAAAAACTTTATTTTTTTAAATAGTACTGAAAACCTTAACTGACACGGTTGATAGGTCTAACATGGTAATGCGTGAAAAATACTTTATATTTTTTTAAAAGAATACTCCATAAGCTAACTAACATGGTTGTTATACCTAACACTGTCATCCATTAAAAAACCTTTATTAATTTTTTTAAATAGTACTTATAACCTAATTGACACGGTTGTTGGGCCTAATAAGGTGACGCATGAAAAAAACTGTTATATTTTTTGAAAGAGTACTCCATAACTTAACTAACACGGTTGTTAGGCCTAACACACTGATGCGTGAAAAAAAACCTTTATATTTTTTTAAATAATACTACATAACATAATTGACACTGTTGTTAGGCCTAACACGGTGATATGTGAAAAAACCTTTATATTTTTTAAAGAATACTACATATCCTAACTGACACGGTTGTTAGGCCTAACACGGTGATGCGTGAAAAAACCTTTATATTTTTTAAAGAATACTAGGCTACATATCCTAACTGACACGGTGGTGCGTAAAAAACCTTTATATTTTTTAAAGAATACCACATATCATAACTGACATGGTTGTTGGGCCTATCATGGCGATGTATGAAAAAAACCGTTATTTTTTAAAGAGTACTCCAAACTTTAACTGACACGGTTGTTAAGTCTAACATTGTGATGCGTGAAAAAACCGTTATTTTTTTAAGAGTACTCCAAACCTTAACTGACACGTTTGTTAAACCTAACATGGTGATGCGTGAAAAATGTTTATATTTCTTTTAAAGAATACTCCATAAGTTAACTAACATGGTTGTTACGCCTAACGCGGTGATGTATTAAAAACCTTTACTTATTTTTTAAAAAGAGTACTCCAGAACCTAACTGGCACGGTTGTTGGGCATAATACGGTGATATATAATATAATATTATAAATGAAAAACCAAACACCTTCAAGTTTTATTTAGAGAAACGTATTTTATATTTGAAACATACTAACAGTACAAAATGTTTTTAGAGCTAAAACAAATATTTAGAGATACAGATTGTTACTAAATCTCATAGTAATAATTTTACAAAACTTAACAGACATGTGGATTTCACAGTTTAAAAAAATATCGGAAGTTTTTTGTGTTTATTACTTAAAAAAACAGCGTACAGTGAAAATATAGATTGAGCGGTAAATTATTTTAGATTTAAAAATCTATTGCTCAATAAATTTTGTAATTACATAATTTTATTTTATTGTTAAAGTAAAAGCAATTTGGGTCACAAAAAAATGAACCAGTTTTTGAAAAACTGTGTTCTACATTACTCAGGAGAATTTTTTAGGAAGCAAAGTTCACTGCGAGTATTTTTCATGAATATTTTATGTGTAACGTTTTTTAGGAGTTTTATAAATTTATATTCATTTATATAATTTAATACTGATTGTTTAAACGGACGATGTCTACGGACAAATGTTTTAACTGAAATAATATTACCAACTTGTGGTTATTTAATGCCTTAATGTTTCTCGTAAATAATCTATGGCATAAATAATAGACATATAGTAAAGTTTGAAGTTTACCTTACTTTAATATGTAAATGTAAGCTACATTACATGAAGGAAAAATAAGACAGCAATCTGTTCAGAACTAAGTTATGAGAAATTTATTTTACTCTTAATGCTTATGTTTTGATAATCGATTCTTAAATTATTTTTTAAAATATTTATTAGTTTTTGTTTTGAGTTTTCTAGTACCTTATATATTATTAATAACACACATTGATAAAATTAGGTACAAAAATCGATTTTGGTTACACAAGAAAATCATTTTTTTAACAGTTTCAAATTGCAGCCAATCCATATCTTAACTTTTATTTGTTACTATTTTTGAAAATAAGGAATAATCGTTTTAATCAGTTTTACAAACTGAGTAAATTATTATTTTAAAAAAAATTTATTGAATATTACAGTTTATTTTGAAAAAAGTATCTAATAGTTTCTATATTTTTTTAAAGTAGAGAGTAAAAAATAACATTTCTAGTAGAGTCGATGCTCATTTCAAGGTCACGAGTCTGGGTTTTAGTATAATGGCCGCTCTACTCTAATAGATGGCTAAGAGAATTCCATAAAAATTCGCTAAAAAATATTTCCTTATAATGTTGAAAAAACACACGTTTTAAAGACATCACATTATTGAATCAAGCAACTGGTGAACGAAGAATAATGTTTCATTTTTGGAGGTTCACGTTGAACAAACAAATGCAACATGTCAGAGGGAACACTAATAGATAGCCTAGCCTTGCGGATATTGAGTGGCAGATATTTTTGTGTGACCCTCGTTGGGCATACGTTTATAATTGTATTGATGCATCGTTAAAGCTTATTCAGAGTGGATTTTCAGCTGGTTCTCCCATATTTTAAGCTAAATACGTTTTTTTTCAACGATGCCATTCATTATGAACGTAGAAACACTAGTTTTTGAGGTATTCAACATTTGGAAAGTTACTTGAGATATAAGGTGCTCAACGTACAACTTGTTACTCCTCTAATGATTTCTCTAAAACAACAAAAACCTTTGAGTTTTGCTTGCAACACTGTTTTTAGAAGAAAAAAAAGAAACTGTATTAACGATATGACGCTTGGCAACTTTTATACTAAGAATTTCTAAGTTGATTGATTCTTGTCTCTTGGACTTCAGGAGACTTTTAAACGTTTTGAATATGAGTGTTTCCACATGTGTAGGCCCTAATGAATGGCCTCGTTAAAAAACAAACTATTTTACATTAAACAAAATAATAAAGCCATTAATATTATAAGTGTCCTTTGCAATTGTGAGGCATAATATTGAAAAAATACAATCTTTTTAAGTTTTAATACAAAATGTATACACATTTTTTTAAAATAAATTTATCACAACAATTTAAGAAATTGTGTTGTACATTTTTTCTAGTACTTAATTCCTATTTAGAGGTTCTTTATTAATTTATTTAAATTAAAAAATGTTTTCATAGCTCTATTATACATTAAATTAGCACATTTTGAAACACATTAAGCCCAATACGGATTAAAATATAACATAGCTTTAATAATTAGAGTCAGTGCTGAATTCTGAAGTTATAGCACTGCATTCGCCTGGATTAGTTGTTACTGAAACATAATTCTCCTTGATATAATTTAGTCGTAAGCTTAAGAAGTTTCCAAACCAAGGCGGCCATCTTAAGGGACCAATTAAGTTCTGCGAATATAATTATAGTGATTAACCCGCCAAGGCGAAGTGACAAGTTGAGGGAGCGTAAGGAGTTCAAACTTTACTGTTTATGAACCAAAAGCACACTAAAAGTAAGAAATATGTGCAGGAAGTAATTTATTTTTGGTCAATATAAACATTCTTCGTAACAGAAATCAAGAAGTCAAATATAAGTAAAGTAGTAATTATTTAAGCCAAAGGGAAGTGACAAGTTAAGGCCTATTTACCTTTGGGAAATAGGCCTTAACTTTACGTACGTAAGGAAATGAAATACTTAATTGTTTATGAACCAAAAGCTCATTGAGAGTAAGAAATAATTTATTACAGATCAGCGTAAACATTCTTCGTAACAGAAATCAAAATTTCAAATATAAGTAAAATAGAAGTAATTCTTCGCTTTCCCTATATAACATATTGTTTCTGTTAGACAACATTTACAACATTTGAAATGTAAGTGGCCTTATTGCGTCTTGTCTAGATAAGAAATGAAGATGTGGGTTGGGCATGGATTTTATAAGAAGATATAATTTGAAGATGAGTGACCATGCGATTTTCACACGAGTAAATATGGGGTCTACAGCCACTTCATGGGGTAAATTTCTTTTGGAGGGCCAAGAACGTTTTTATGTGGCAAAAAAGCAGAAACACTCGCAATAACACGAATAACATGTAAAAAAGTTTACGCTTGTCCTACACAAAATTAGTACTATCCACTTTATAATTGAAGTGAATTTAAGCCTACCAGTGAGCCGATGATGTGTACTCTGGCTCAATGTTTTGATTTATGCTCGTAAAATTAAGGAACGCGCGTTCAAAACTCACTACTGACTATATATATATATATTACATTTAATATTTATTTATATTTAAATAAATTCAATTATAAATAAGGTATTAAAGGAATTACAATGATGTAGGCCTAATTTTATATTTATTAATGTACTAGCTGTTACCCGTTGCGGCTTTGCCTGCAATTATAATGTAAGCAATAAAATTTATAGTCAATTTTCAAAATCAGAATAGGTCTGTTCATTTTAATATATTGCTATATACAATATTATACGATTTATGGTTTTCGGCCAAGACATAAATTTTTGCTTCTCGATACGCTAAAACAGGTCATGTCATATTTTAATAAAATACAGTATTATTAAAAAGTCATTATTATACAATTAAACTGGAATAGTAGGCCTATTGTGTTTATCTCAAATACCAAAAACGTGTTCACACCAAATGTAATCTCATTTGGTCCAGTAGTTAAAGTATGATTGAATAACAAACAAATAAACAAAAACAAACTTTCAGAAATATAAAATGATTAGCTGTTACCCGTCACGGCTTTGCCCGCAATCGTAATATACATTAAAGATCATGCATTACCGTGTTAGGACCAACAACAGTGTTAGTTAAGTTTTGGAGTACTCTTTAAAAAAAAAAGGTTTTTTCCTGCATCACCGTTTAACCCAACAACCGTGTCAGTAAGGTTGTGGAGTACTCTTTTTTAAAAAATAAATAAAGGTATTTTTAATGCATCACCGTGTTAGGCCTAACAACCATATTAGTTAGCTTATGGAGTATTCTGTAAAAAAATATAAATATTTTTCACGCATCATTATGTTAGGCCTAACAACCGTGTCAGTTAGGATATGTAGTATTCTTTAAAAAAATATAAAGGTTTTTTTACGCATCACAGTGTCAGGTCTAACAACCGTGTCAGTTAGGAAATGTAGCCTAGTATTCTTTAAAAAAAATATACAGGTTTTTTGACGCACCACCGTGTTAGGCCTAACTACCGTGTCAGTTAAGGTTTGGAGTACTCTTTAAAAAAATAAAGGTTTTTTTTCACACATCACCATGATAGGCCCAACAACCATGTCAGTTAGGATATGTAGTATTCTTTAAAAAAACATAAAAGTTTTTTTACGCATCACCGTGTTAGGCCTAACAACCGTGTCAGTTAGGATACATAGTATTCTTTAAAAAAAATTTAAGGTTTTTTCACACATTACAGTATTAGGCCTAACAACCGTGCCAGTTAGGATATGTAGTATTCTTTAAAAAAATATAAAGGTTTTTTTACGCATTACAGTGTTAGGCCTAACAACCGTGTCAGTTATTATATGTGGTGGTATTTTTAAAAAAATATAAAGGTTTTTTTACGCATCACAGTGTTAGGCCTAACAACCGTGTCAGTTAGGATATGTGGTATTCTTTAAAAAAATATAAAGGTTTTTTCACGCATCACCGTGATAGGCCCAACAACCGTGTCAGGATATGTAGTACTCTTTAAAAAAATATAAAGGTTTTTTCACGAATCTCCGTGTTAGTTAAGTTATGGAGTACTCTTTAAAAAAAATATAAAGTTTTTTTCATGCATAACCGTATTAGGCCCAACAACCGTGTCAGTTAGGTTATGGAGTACTCTTTTAAAAAAAATAAATAAAGGTTGTTTTAATGCATCACCGTGTTAGGCCTAACAACTACGTTAGTTAGGTTATGGAGTACTCTTTAAAAAAATATAAAGATTTATCACGCATCACTATGTTAGGCCTAACAACCGTGTCAGTTAAGGTTTGAAAACTCTTTAAAAAAATAAAGGTTTTTTTCACACATCACAATGACGGGCCCAACAACCATGTCAGTTAGGATAAGTATTATTCTTTAAAAAAATATAAAAGTTTTTTTACGCATCACCGTGTTAGGCCTAACAACCGTGTCAGTTAGCATATGTAGTATTCTTTTAAAAAATTTAAAGGTTTTTTCACACATCACCGTGTTAGGCCTAACAACCATGTCAGTTAGGATATGTAGTATTCTTTAAAAAAATATAAAGGTTTTTTTACGCATCACCGTGTTTGGCCTAACAACCGTGACAGTTAGGATATGTAGCCTAATATTCTTTAAAAAAATATAAAGGTTTTTTCACGCATCACCGTTTAGGCCTAACAATCGTGTCACTTAGGTTATGCACTATTTTTTTAAAAATGGGTTTCCTATCACCCAAACCCGTGTTAGACGTATTTTTATTGTTTTACTGATCTACAATTTACAACACGATACCGATTTTCGCCGGTAGCAATTTTGAGGTTATGTTGGTCACTTTTATTTTCGATTTTTATTGTACTTCTCCTGCTTTCATATTTTGGATTCTTGCTTTTGGGCACATAATAAAGCATTTTAGTAAGAAAAATATCGAGAACTCCAGTAGATGCTGCAATGCATATTTACCATTTTTTCATATAATGTAATTACACAAATATATATACTACCTTACAATTAAAGTATCCTAAAAAAATTGTATATAATATATATATTCTGCACTCTGCTTTAAAAACATTGAATAGTCTTAAATGAAAAATACCAGATTGTGATTATTAGATGAAAATGTAACATTAAAAACAATAATTTTGCAATAAATAAAACATAGATTAAGATTTGTAAAATGTGGATTAGATCTAAGTCCATCTCAGGTGCCTAAATCTCATGTTCAGTAAACAGTAATTAAACCTATTTATAGTTAACAGATGTTACAAAACTAAAAACTGATAATTATTTTGGGCTGGGCAAGTAGTATACTGACGTTTTATAAAACGGGAATAGGCCTATATGTATCTCTGATACTTAAACCATATACGTACCAAATTTCATCTCAATTGGTCCAGTAGTTAAAGCGTGATTGAATAACAAACACACAGACTTTCAGAAATATAATATGAACTAGCTGTTACCCGTTGCGGCTTTGCCTGCAATTATAATGTAAGCAATAAAATTTATAGTTGATTTTCAAAATCAGAATTGGTCATTTTGTTTTAATATATTTCTATTTACAATATTATACGATTTATGGTTTTCGGCCAAGAAATATACATTTTTGCTACTCGATACTCTAAAACAGGGTCCTGTCATATTTTAATAAAATACAGTATTATTAAAAAGTCACTATTATACAATTAAACTGGAATAGTATTGTGTTTATCTCAGGTACCTAAACCGTGTTCATACCAAATTTAATCTCAATTGGTCCAGTAGTTAAAGTGTGATTGAATAACAAACAAATGAACAAAAACAAACTTTCAGAAATATAATATGATTACCTGATACCCGCGTCACGGCTTTGCCCGCAATACATTAAAGATCACGCATCACCGTGTTAGGACCAACAACCGTGTCAGTTAGGTTATGGTGAATTTCTTTTTTTAAATAAAGTTTTTTTTACGCACCACCGTGTTAGTTAAGTTATGGAGTAGTCTTTAAAAAAAATTAAGGCTTTTTACCTGCATCACCGTATTAGGCCCAACAACCGTGTCAGTTAGGTTCTGGAGTTCTTTTTAAAAAATAAATAAAGGTTTTTTAATGCATCACCACGTTAGGCCTAACAACCATGTTAGTTAACTTATGGAGTATTCTTTAAAAAAAAATATAAATATGTTTCACGCATCACCATGTTAGGCCTAACAACCATCTCAGTTAAGGTTAGGAGTACTCTTAAAAAAAATAACGGTTTTTTCACACATCGCCATGATAGGCCCAACAAACATGTCAGTTAGGATATGTGGTATTCTTTAAAAAAATACAAAGGTTTTTTTACGCACCACCGTGTCTGTTAGGATATGTAGCGTAGTATTCTTTAAAAAAATGTAAAGGTTTTTTCACGCATCATCGTGATAGGCCAAACAACCGTGTCAGGATATGTAGTATTCTTTAAAACAATATAAAGGTTTTTCACGCATCACTGTGTTAGGACTAACAACCGTGTTAGTTAAGTTATGGAGTACTCTTTAAAAAAATATAAATGTTTTTTTCATGCATCACCGTATTAGGCCAACAACCATGTCACTTAGGTTATAAGTACTCTTTAAAAAAAAATTAATAAAGGTTTTTTTAATTGATCACCATGTTAGGCCTAACAACCATGTTAGTTAGCTTATGGAGTATTATTTAAAAAATATTTGAAGTATTTTTCATGCATCACCATGTTAGACCTAACAACCGTGTCAGTTAAGGTTTTTAGTACCCTTTAAAAAAAAAGGTTTTTTTCACACATTACCGTGATAGGCCTAACAATCGTGTCAGTTAGGATATGTAGTATTCTTTAAAAAAATATAAAGGTTTTTCACGCATCACCGTGTTAGGCCTAACAACCGTGTCAGTTAGGTGATGTAGTATTTTTTACAAAAATAAAGGTTTTTCACGCATCACCGTGTTAGGCCTAACAACCGTGTCAATTAGGTTATGTAGTATTCTTTAAAAAATAAAGGTTTTTTTCACACATCACCGTGATAGGCCTAACAATCGTGTCAGTTAGGATATGTAGTATTCTTTAAAAAAATATAAGGTTTTTCAAGCATCACCGTGTTAGGCCTAACAACCGTGTCAAATAGGTTATGTAGTATTCTATAAAAAAATAAAGTTTTTTTCACACATCACCGTGATAGGCCCAACATCCGTGTCAGTTATGTTATGTAGTATTCTTTAAAACAATATACAGGTTTTTTCATGCATCACCGTGTTAGGCCTAACAACCATGTCAGTTAGGATATGTAGTATTCTTTAAAAAAATGTAAAGGTTTTTCAAGCAATCAACGTATTAGGCCTAACAACTGTGGCTGTTAGTATATGTAGTATTCTTTAAAAAAATATAATGGTTTGTTTACGTATCACCGTGATAGGCCCAACAACCGTGTCAGGATATATAGTAGGCTATTTTTTAAAAAATATAAAGTTTTTTTCACGCATCACCTTGTTAGGTCGAACAACCGTATCAGTTTGGATATGCAGTATTCTTTTAAAAAATGGGTTTTTTATCACCCAAAACCCGTGTTAGACGTATTTTTATTGTTTTACCGATTTACAACACGTTACTGATTTTCACCGGGTAGCAATTTTGAGGTTATGTTGGTCACTTTTATTTTCGATATATATCGTACTTCTCGTGATTTCATATTTTGGATTCTTGCTTTTGGGCACATAATAAAGCTTTTTAGTTACAAAAATATCGAAAAATCCAGGACATGCTACACTGCATATTTACCATTTTTTCATATAATATAATTACACAAATATGTATACTATTTTACAATTAAAGTAATCTAATAAAATTGTATATGTTATATATTCTGCACTCTGCCTCGAAAACATTGAAAAGTCTAAAATGAGAAACACCATATTGAATTATTTGATCTAATAAAACTCTTAAAATAACAAAACTACAAACAATAAAGCAATCCAGACTTTCACCAAGAGTCTGGTAAAATACTTACATGTATTTTATAGTGATTTATAACAATTTATAGTCATTTTGTAGTAATAGTACATGCACAATTGTAGTAATTTTTAATGTATCTTAATTTTGCAATAAATAAAACACAGATTAATATTTGTAAAATGGGATTAGATCTATGTCCATCTCTGATGCCTAAATATCATGTCCAGTAAACAGTAATTAAACCTAACTACAGTTAACAGATGTTACAAAACTAAAAACTGATAATTATTTTGGGCTGGGTAAGTAGTATAATGACGGTTTTTAAAACGGGAATAGGCCTATATGTATCTCTGATACTTAAACCATATTCGTACCAAATTTCATCTCAATTGGTCCAGTGGTTAAAGCGTGATTGAATAACAAACAAACAAACACAAACTTTCAGAAATATAATATGAATAAGATAAGAAAGATAAGATATACTACATACCCGTCCCATCTTGTTCAAAACTGTTACGTACTTTTACAGTTAAAAGTATATTGCACATGACACACTAAATAAGTAAGTACATTCATAAAAATTTAAATTAAAAACTAACGCCATTGTACTACATGCGCAGCTTAGCCATCAAAATTGTTAAAGAATTAGTAGTTGGATATGTGGTACAAGACTGCTGAAACAGCAAACGTATATGCATTTATACGCGTATAATATGTTTTAGTATAATATGTAAGTTTAGTGTACATTTTTTTAATATCATTTGTTATATGTTATTTTAATTTAGCAAAAGAACAGGTGTAATATAACTGGACCAATATAAACCAACAATGAAAACTGATTAATAGGTTACCAATTTTGTAATTTTTCACTTCTATTGCCCAGTCTCCCAGCTGCCACATTTTTGTTTGTTTTAATGTTCATTTTGTAAAAAGTGTAAGTAAGAATAACCGTTGTATTTAATAAGATAAAAAAGGAACATTAATAATAGATAAAAAATGACAGGAGATATATTTTATTATTATGTACGAGTTATTAATTAATACTGTATAGACTATAAAGTAATTAATTTATGTTTAGACTACAAAGGTAAAACGAGTTGAAATATCAATTACCTGAAAAAAATCTGTACGGCGTAAATGTGTAAAGGTTGAGTGCCATTAAGGGACAAATTGACCTTTTAAACAAAGAGACGTTTTGCCCTTTATTAGAGCTTGACCGTCAACTCTTCCCAATTTACAGAATTTCTCATACAAATAAACATTTTTTGTAACACAAAATTCTGTTATCAATGCTGGTGTACTAAAGTGAAAATATTTTCAATTAGCCTAAGTTCATTGGAGGAAATTAATAAAACACTTTAACACTTATTACATAGTTTTTAGTAATAGGGATTATTACTAAATAAACTCTTATTTATGGATAATTTCATAATTTTCTGCAACTAAGAGATTTGCTAAATTATAAATAAGTTTCCAAGTATTACTTGGCTATTTGTCTAATTAGAAGACTTAAAATGTCAGAGGACTGCAATAAACAAAAATATTTATATTTATGAATGAAGAACTATCTGATATTTTACACAATTTACTGACTTGATACGTAAAAAGAAATTACAATCTCCTAAATAAACTAAAAATATTAATGTCACAACCTATTTGTAATATCCTGAATAAAAATTCAAAAAAAAAAAAAAAAAAAAAGATAAGATTTGGCTAAAGAATTCCTTGTATAAAAATTATATAGCAGAAAATGTTTGTGTTTTCCTCTGTTCTTACATACACAAAAATAATATATATAAATCAAAACAGATTTAAGAATATCAAAAATGCTTAAACCAAATTTTAAACTTTAGAAATGTTTGTTTTACAGTATTACAAAAAGTACAAAATAAATAAACGAATGCGAATATTTAAATTATATATATATATATATATATATATATATATATATATATATATATATATATATATATATATATATATATATTTATCTTTTTACTTTGATTTACTTAATTTTACTTTTATATTATCTAATTAGAGGCAGTTAATTTTTGTTTTTGTAATATTTTGTAATATATGGTGTGTGTATGTATATATGAAACCATATAATTTTCGATTATTTCCGTCATTAAATATTTATAGAGTAATATTTATAGGGAAGGGCCGTGGCACAGTCCGTAGGATAACAGGCACTTCCACTGCCACCATGATCTGTACGAGGTTCATGGCTAGTTCTTCTTTGGCTTTTCCAGTGGCAGTAGCTTAGGTTGATACCCGTTTAAACTAGTCTAACTGATATAAAGTTAAAACTGACAGATGACTAGTATACACCATTTTATCTATATAACAAACGACAAACGACATTTCTCATATGACAAAACCGACATACTGCCGTTAATTAACTGACATACAAACACACTTATTTCTGAAACTACTGACATACATTAGAATTTATTAGTCTGGTACATTACTGCACAAGTAATAGCTTATATATGAAACAACAGTATTCCAAAATATTACAGCGGAAAATTACGACCTCAAGTTCTTAAATATTCTGGAAGTGTACAGCCATCTTTGTAGTAGTCTGTTAATTTTGTCGTGTTATCTTAGCAGGAGGTTCTTCTGGACGATTTGTACCGACCTGTTCATATTTGCAAGTAGTTTATAAACTGATACCAAATCAACATTCCAGCCACGGTTAGTTATTTTATGAATTCTCGGAGGATGTTCTATAACCTCAGCTCTCCTTCTGCACATGAATGTCTATATTCACAATCATTATGTTTATTTCGGTCTAATTTTTTCACTTGTCCTTTGTTAGTGATGCAAGAAACCTGCATAAGACAGATGAAATTGTACTGCAGCTACTGAAACGAGTTCTACAGTTATTTCGGAATCTTGAAATCAAAAAAGTGAAACACAACAATCATGGACATTAAAACAATATGTTTAATTATATGTATTAGTCATGTGCTGTAGTTCACAACAGTAAATTCTTGAAATTCGACATTACCACATGTAAAATTTTTATGCAAGAAGTAGTTTGTATGACTGGTACTCCAGTGCTATGCAGGAAGTGGTATAAGAAACATCTGCAACCAGTAAAAACCGTTGTTTAATATTGTTATATTTTAAGTAATTTTTTTAATTCTAAGGTTTATAGTACATGATTCGGCATTGCAATAGTTAGTAATAAGATTTGTGTCGATATTAACTGACATCTACTCGTATATTTTAATGCATATACTATTAAAGCTTGTGAGCTTTAGCGATTGAAGTTGCGAGTGTATTTTAACAGTAAGCATTTAACATATTCCTCCCTAACTAAGAAATTTAAACAAAGTATAATTTCAAAAACACAAATTCATTTATGGAAAAGAATATATTCTAACTTCAGTTTTTTTAATGTAACTTTTATATACAAATGTCCTCTTCCATTTTGATTAATTAACAAAGTTGTATTATAAAATCTGTTTCAAATAAATTTTAAAACAATAATTCGAACACAAATAAAACTTAATTTTATGGTAGTAAAAGGAAAATATGAAACGTTGACTAGATGTTCAACAAATATTAGAGTAGAACATTATTCTGCTCGAGAACGTTATTCTGTGATGTTATTGTCACTGAACAAATTTGTAAATTATAAGTGACAGGACATTTCACTATGATTAGCCTCTAAATTTGAGAATATAAAGTACTGGCAATGCACTGTATGCAGCTAATTTAAATATAAATTTCAAAGGTTTTATGTAAATTCAAAGTGCATTTAATGAAAATAAAAACAAAATACTGCCCCTTCTTTAATCGATAAAATTACAGATTATAAATAACAATTTCTGTTCCCGATTTTAATTACTTTGTATCAAATTGTTTGCTGAGTTGTTAATATATACAGGCTATTTGAATCGTGTTGCAATATATAGTAATTAGGAACTCATTGTGTTAAATGAAACAATTAGTCCCTAACTGGACAACAATACAGTAAGTCTATTCTCTGTTAATGAGTGGTAAGACTTTTTGTAAAGCCTACATGAGGGCTAAATGTTGCTTACGTTGACCCTTTTTTAACGACAGCTATTTTGTCAAGTTAATTAGCGAATTTTCATTGAAAATTTAACTACTGGATTGGCTATCATGGTAACAACTAGCTCCTTCTGGAATACGTTTAGGTCGTATATACAATATATACACACATATTTTATAATGAATGTTGAATATTTAGTTAAAGGTTGACAGTGACTACGGCAAATATTGAATACTGATATTGTCAATATTTTGTACTAGTCTACGTGGATCGTTGCGAGGAAGTGTCAACCTAAACTACTAGTACTAAGCTTAGTGAAAGTTGGTGTCATAACAGTTCAAAAGAAAGGAATAACAGATAACACTTAACGCTAGTAATAACGGTTACGCCAAGGCTGCGGATTATTTAACTACATAATCGACTAAAAATATATTGCAGAAAAAATCTTAAAAACAATAAAAACTTAATTTACATTTTGAATTAAATTGGCTATTATTTGTTATGGCATTATGTTGTGATACTTTAGAGTTCACAGTACGTTATTTGTTGTCCACAGGTTTATCAACCAGGCTTCATATCAAAACAAAGCTGGATCCGTGCATATAGCTGGTGACTCTCATCAGTTATATCAACCTAGTGAGTGTTGATCGTTATAAAATTTCAATGGATAGTTTAGTGAATATCAACAATCACTACTTAATCATTGTTAACTTTGTTAAACTTTATGTACATAAATACAAACTCGTCTATATGTTTATAAAAGGTGGCTATTTAAAAAAAAGTTAGAAATATTTACGGTTTTGAATTGCCACCATTTTGAAACGGTTTAACATATTAGCTGTATGTGAACGTGTCCAAGTATTACTAAAATATATTTTTGCCCGAAATCTTTAATTTTTGCATTCTGAAGTGGTTGTTTACTTTTTTATATTGTATTAATTATTGGTAGTGTTTGAAAATTCGCTTCTATCACGCTATCTAAACATTTAATTTACTTATTTTTCTACAAAGTTTAGTGATAAATTTATTCCGGTCCACCCACTGACATGTTATTAATTGTACGAGAATTAGGCTTTATATATAAAACACGAATTAAATATCACAAAGCACGTCATTTATGTCAGAAAAATCTACCAAAAATTATTAACTTTTATCAATTTCAATAATCGGTAATACAATTTATATTATTAAAAATATTATTGCTGGAACAAATATCGTTACTGTTAGTAAATCATCCTGCCAATCAAAGAATTGTTTTTGCAATCATGCTGCTGGCGTTTTCAGATTAACTCCATTTTCGAAAAGTATTAAAGTATCTCCTTTTGAAAATTTAGATATTTCAGAACTCTTAAATTACGAGTGAAATAAACAAAACTGCCAGCAAGATATTGGCTATTCACAATAAATACTTTAAAAATAATTGTATTGATAAAATATATTGTCAAAATCAGTGAAATGTTTAAAAATACTTCACATATCTCTGAATATTATTTAAAAAATAAAACAACACAGGCCTACTATATTATTAATAAACTGACAACATAGCCTACATGCTTTGTTTTTTATTTGACGCAACTGGCGTGTATTCATGATGCAAATAAACGTTATGCTTCAAGCCGCTACACGTTTTGGATATTTAATTTTTATACCACATAATGAATATTAATAAAGGATGGGCGACAGTGTTAAGAGTCCAGTGTTGTTGTGTGTGTGACCTTCTCCCAAACAATAGGCATCCTTTCCTTTGTAACCTTTCCGCCAACTGGGTCAGTTTCGTGCTTAAAACATTCGTACTTTTGTTTATTTTATCCTCTGCATACGAGGACCTGTTTACAGGGATTTATTTTTTTGATTCAACGTTTATTTTGAGATTTTAAGTATCAGATACAAAGGACGCATAAAGAAGTGAGACTTTTTTATTTTCAGTATCTGTATAGCACTCCTTACTTCTAAAAAGTACATTTGTGCTTCTATTGAATATTTCAAAGTGTAATATTTATTAGTAATCTATTCTGTAAATTTCTTTCTGTAAAATCTTTCTTTTAAAAGACAAATAGTTATAGCATTTTTATAGAAATAATAAATTGATATCATTTAAACATGCTTTGTTAAGTAAATGAAGGTAATACGGCCTAACTTTCTTGTAACCATTCCACCAGTACAACATTGTTCTGAGGTGTGACGCTTTCTGTTTTAATTAAGGCCGGGCGGCCAACAAATGCGGAGCGGAGCTGCCAGTGTAGTTCTGAGCTGAGCCGAGAGAAGTAGAATGAAGATGGAAGCGGTGTTCAGTCAGTTTAAAGAAAGCGTTTGTATCTTTTAATCTAAATATTTCGTTCTACTGCAACGAATTCTGGGACACTACTTTGTTTAAAAACCGTAATCTAGGCAACGGTAACCTAGGTAACGAGGAATAATAAGTTTTGAGGCGTGTTCAGCGTAGTGGAGGAAGCTGAGTCAGCTTCAAAACCGGACCTATACAGAATCAAAGCTATGCGGAGCGGAGTCTAGCGACATCGTTCCGTAACACTTTCAGTGGCCGTAATTACATTAAAAACAAGAGGTTAAATTTTGAATAAATTCCGCTCCACGCGGCTTTTTAGTGGCACCCTGCCTAAAATTGTATCGAATAAAACTAATTGTGGTCTGCGACAGAAGTTATTTGTTAAAAATAGCAGCCTGCAAGTTAACCACTAGACTGCAGTGGTTACTGTATTGTACCTTGCTGCAGCGCCGTGTGTGTTGATAAGTTGAAACATTTGCAAGTTTTGTGCATTTATTAGCGAAGTTTTATTGCAACTTCCATCACGATAACATGCAGATCTGGGGCTAACAAATGAGCTACAATCCTCATTCTATGACCCGTTTTGAGCGATCGTTTTAAAATTTGATAGTAGTCCTCCTCTTCGAGAGCTGACATGTGTTTTAATATGATCTGATTCAAACTTGGCGTGAAACTCGATTTTAATAATAAATTAAACAAGTTCAGTGGCACAATCCATTAAAAATGGCGGTGAATAAGAATCTTTAAAAATCATAACTTTCCATTTCTTTTAAAAAGCTTATTCACGAACCTAATGGTTGTTATTATGTGTTTTTATATTGAAAATACAATTTGAAAATATTTAAACACCACTTTGTGTAGCTTTTAACAGTGATTAAAATAGTAAAATCAGGGTATAAAAAATATAGGATACAAAAATTATTTATTTTAATTTCGTAATTTTTATAGTAAAATAAAAACTGTATTATAATCATGTTGGTTTTATATGATGATACACAAATTTTTTCTTTTTTATAAATTCGTTTCTATCACATGAACTAGACAGATGCGTACCGCAGTTGTTTAACTTTATTAAATAATTTTTTTACTACCACAACATTATAGATTGTATTATGAAATGTCTTTAAATACTATTTTTTTAAAAAAGTATTAACAATGAGATATAAAATTATTAAATTTTAGTAATAACTACTTACTGATTGAAAAAAAATATAAATGTCAATTTTTCCATTTTTAATAAACAAAATCAAATACATGTAGTTGCAGAATTACAAATATGAAACAACACTTCAGCTGTTGCTTATGAGATTAACACTAAAACAAATTCATAGCCATTAACAACAAATTTAACAAATTGTTGAATAGTAACAAATTTATATTCTTGGTGATTTGTGTGTATTCTTATTTATATTTTCTATTTTATTATTACTAGTGGTGTGCATCTACATTATTAACCCTAAAAATAAGTCCTCATCAATGAAAATCTGTGAAAAGTACTGCCTTCCTGATTACAAATATCCTGTTTGGATATTGTTAAAGTAATAACACATAGATAAATGAGAGAACCTGATCCTGCCCACGTGTATTAACAACCCTGTTCGCAACTAAGCAGCCCTCAAACACTAACTCAAAATAATTACAAAATTAACAATGTCGTGATTTAAGCTATTGTCTAAAAAGTCAAATGTTACGTAGGATGTAGTCAGTAGGATATTAGTTCACATAAGTCAACTACTATTGCACCAAGTAATTTGTGCCTTAATGTCAAATTGTTAAAAACTTTTGTAATAATAAGTGACAATTTTGAGTTCATGAGTTAGTTTACAGAATACATAACGAACGGATTTGCTTAGTAAAATTTAGTAGTTGTTTAAATGTATAGTACTTACAACAATAGATTAATTAGGTTTATGTCAGGTTTAATTAATTGAAATTTAAATTTTTGAAAACACTATATATGTAAAATTATAAATTAAAAAAATACGCAGAGACATTAATTATGTTGTTGTAAAGGACGGCCGAAATCAGGTTTAAGGAGGTTTAAAGTTCCCAGACTGAACTTGTCATGTGGTTACAAGATCAAAAGATGGCTGACAAAGTTCTGAAATAAGGAATGTACGAAAGCACAGTTGTACTTATGTTCCTACAACATAACTACATTAAGAGTATATTTATGTTCACGTGATGCGACATTTTAATTTTACATTTTATCTCAAAGCCTTCTGGTTGTATTAACTAATTAATTGTGTTGAATCGATAAATATTTTGCTGGAATTTGTCGCCATTGATCCGAAGAGTAATGTAATTAACGTTGAGTATAAATGACTACGAACACGTGATAATTGCACGATATATATATACTAGCTGTTACCCGTTGCGGCTTTGCCTGCAATTATAATGTAAGCAATAAAATTTATAGTCAATTTTCAAAATCAGAATAGGTCTGTTCATTTTAATATATTGCTATATACAATATTATATGATTTATGGTTTTCGGCAAAGACATATAAATTTTTGCTACTCGATACGCTAAAACAGGGTCATGTCATATTTTAATAAAATACAGTATTATTAAAAAGTCATTATTATACAATTAAACTGGAATAGTATTGTGTTTATCTCAGATACCTAAAACGTGTTCACACCAAATGTAATCTCATTTGGTCCAGTAGTTAAAGTATGATTGAATAACAAACAAATAAACAAAAACAAACTTTCAGAAATATAAAATGATTAGCTGTTACCCGTCACGGCTTTGCCCGCAATCGTAATATACATTAAAGATCATGCATTACCGTGTTACGACCAACAACCGTGTTAGTTAAGTTTTGGAGTACTCTTTAAAAAAAAATAAGGTTTTTTTCCTGCATCACCGTTTAACCCAACAACCGTGTCAGTTAGGTTTGGAGTACTCAGTTTTCAAAAAAAAATAAATAAAGGTTTTTTTAATCCTTCACCGTGTTAGGCCTAACAACCATATTAGTTTGCTAATGGAGTATTCTGTAAAAAAATATAAAGATTTTTCACGCATCACTATGTTAGGCCTAACAACCGTGTCAGGATATGTAGCCTAGTATTTTTTAAAAAAATATAAAGGTTTTTTGACGCATCACCGTGTTAGGCCTAACAACCGTTTCACTTAGGTTATCCACTATTCTTTTAAAAAATGGGTTTCCTATCACCCAAACCCGTGTTAGACGTATTTTTATTGTTTTACTGATCTGTAGATCAGTAAAACAATAAAAATACGTCTAAAATCAGCACAACACGGTACCGATTTTCGCCGGTAGCAATTTTGAGGTTATGTTGGTCACTTTTATTTTCGATTTTTATCGTACTTCTCCTGCTTTCATGTTTTGGATTTTTGCTTTTGGGTACATAATAAAGCATTTTAGTAAGAAAAATATCGAAAACTCCAATAGATTCTGCACTGCATATTACCATTTTTTCATTTTAATGTAATTACACAAATATATATACTACCTTACAATTAAAGTATCCTAATAAATTGTATATAATATATATATATATATATATATATATATATATATATATATATATATATATATATATTCTGCACTCTGCTTTAAAAACATTGAATAGTCTTAAATGAAAAATACCAGATTGTGATTATTAGATGAAAATGTAACATTAAAAACAATAATTTTGCAATAAATAAAACATAGATTAAGATTTGTAAAATGGGATTAGATCTATGTCCATCTCAGGTGCCTAAATCTCATGTTCAGTAAACAGTAATTAAACCTAATTATAGTTAACAGATGTTACAAAACTAAAAACTGATAATTATTTTGGGCTGGGTAAGTAGTATAATGACGTTTTGTAAAACGGAAATAGGTCTATATGTATCTCTGATACTTAAACCATATACGTACCAAGTTTCATCTCAATTGGTCCAGTGGTTAAAGCGTGATTGAATAACAAACAAACAAACACACGAACTTTCAGAAATATAATATGAATTAGATTAGATAGATATATATATAAAATAATTACCAGGCGATACTATTCTGGCTTTTGATGAAAGTGCAGTTCTGTTTCCTAATTGCATGTAATATGAATGTGTCCAGTATACAAATTAATGACGTAAAAATACAACAAAACACTAGTATGCATTACAAAAGATGTATCATTGTCACTCATAACAGTGTAACGTTATACAATGGGTCTGATGATGGTTACACACCCTCCTTCACAATCAAATAATTCTACGCTAATATTTCAAAGCAACTTCCCTGTTATATACTGTTTCACTCTCGCCTCTCCTACGTCCCTCTTTTTTCTTTCTCCAAACAAATCCCCTAGAACAAACAACTACGCATTGTGTTCTTAATTGGAACGAGCCGTGTGGATTGATTTATTTTTTGCTATTTTCGTTGTCTGATGAGATGTTCCAACAACTACTTATCACTTTTGATATCTTTTTCTTTCTTTAATTTATATCTTTTCTTGCCGTAATTTTTTATAAAAATACTTGCAGTCAAGTAAAAACAAAAAAATGGAGATGAACATTTTATGTAAGCAATGAATCCAGAAAATTTTTAATGATAGTGGCACATTATTCTCTTTGCTGGAAGCAGATTTCCCTGAAGTAATAACATTTATTAATTATTTATTATTTATTTATCATTTATTAACATTTATTATTTATTGTTTTGAAATGGTTGAAAGGATTTTTCTGGCAAACGAATTTTTTTATTTACATAAACATATAAATACATAACAGATACAAACATTATCTTTTATTCCATTTAAAAGTATTTAAGTAATATTATTATAAAGGTTTATATAGTACAAATGCTTTATGCAATTATTGTTATTATTATTATTATATTTTTATTTGTAAAACAATGGCCTTTATAGTTGCAAGTAGGCCTATAACGGTTTTACTGTTTTAAAGATTTCACATTAATTATACGTTTGTAAGTCACTGTTTTAGTATTTGTGTATTTTATGAATATGCCTTTAAAAATTACCAATATTTAAGACACGAGGAGTTACTAAATTCACAGTGATATAACGAAAATCCGTAGACAGTTTTTAAAAACAATGAATTTAGGTAAATATATGACAACATAAATTTATTGTGTCGGCGCTTAAAGAAAGGGGTCTCAACAAATCAAATAAGCTGACAGTGGTTATGTGAGGTGAGGGTTTAAATATATATATATATATATATATATATATATATATATATATATATAAGCTATATATCATCATTAATGACTGGAACAGTGTCACCATCAGTGGCCGAGCTTGTGACAATTGACATTTAGTAAATGGCAAAAGATAAACCCAAAACTTAAATATTTTAGCTGCCTGAAGCTATAGTTTTAATCGAACATATTATAATCGACCACTTTTTAAGAAGCGGAACACGCTTAACGAAAGGTAACTGAGGGAGGTTCACAATTGTAACTAATTTATGTAACTTGCAATATGAAAAAATGTTAGTTGGAGTGATTCAATATCACTTGCATCTCGTGACAGTTTTATATTTTATTGTGAACAGTTTTTCAACACTGGTTTTATATTATTAAATCTGATATTTTACTAAAAGTAATACAATGCGTTATCCAAAAGTTCGGAGAATTTGAGTTCCGCATACGAACCGTTTGTGGTATGACCTACTGCCGGCAGTGACCGAACTGTAGTCTTTAAAACGTGTTCTTGAGTTTGTGCGTTTGTATAACGTTGTGTTTTAGTGTTGCAACGATTTTTTAAACTTGTGTAAATGACAGTGTTTAAGGAGTAAAGAACCTGCATCAAATTTTGCTTCAAGCTTAAAAAAAACCTATGCAAAAACCCATTGCATGCTATGGAAGTATTTGGTAACAATGCTACGAGACAAAATAATGCGTTTTTTATGGTACAAACGATTTAAGGATGGACGAACGTCTGCCGACGACAATGAGCGTTTAGGACGAACATCGACAAGCAGAACACCGGAAAATACCTCGAAATAGCAAAGGATTATTGTTTCAGGTGGTATACGAACAATCCGTGATGTTTGTGCGATCGTAGGTATGTTGTGCGGTCTGTCTAACTCATCTTGTCAGACAATTTGAGCGTGAGACGCACTGCTGCAAAATTTGTACCGAGACTGCTGAGCAGCGTGTACCTGTCTGCACTGAATTGAAAACTGCATCAAGAGATGACCCCAACTTCATCTCTAATGTCGTTAGTGGTGATGAGACAGTCTAAGATTAAAACCCTGAAACTAATCAGCAGTCGTAGTGAAAGTCGTCATCTTTACTGTGACCAAAAAAGCACATCACATTCGCATCAGCGTAAAGTCTATGTTATTTTTATTATTATTATTTTTTTTTTTTTGACAAAAAGTACTATCCAATTATACACGAGGAATTAACCCACTCTGGTCAAAAACTGTCCACATCACATTTTATTGTGAAGTTTCGAGGCGGTTACGCAAGTGCATTATTCGCAAACGTTCGGAACAGTAAAAGAACAAATTTTCTGGGCTCTCCACCGCAACAACGTGTCTGCACGGTAATAGTTTGCAATGTTTTGGCTTCTAAACACACGGTAGTGATTCCCACTCACCCTGTTCATCTGACCTTGCCTACTGTTACTTTGTTTTGTACTTCAAAATCAAGTTGAAATTCAAAATTTGTGTTTTGACAAAACTGAGGAGATCCATAAAGAATCGCAATACGTGCTACGAACACTAACACTTGCAGACTTCCAGGAATGCATGGAATAATGGGGAAATGTTGGGATCACTGCATCCAAGGGGACTATTTTGAAGGAGATGGTGGAAGCTAGAAGTTATCGCAAGCAATTTTATTTTAATGGGAAAATTCCCCGAACTTTTGGGTAGCACCTCCCAGTGTAGGTGTAAGATTTGAACCCTATATCATGGGAAAATGCTGGGATCGCTATATCCAAGAGGACTATTTTAAAGGAAATTGTGGAAACTAGGATTTATCGTAAGTCATTTTATTTTAATGGGAAATTTTCCCGAACGTTTGGATAGCATTTCTTATTGTAGTGTAACAAAGTAGTTTTAAAATTTATTCATGAATAGGACGTCTCACAATTACAGGCAATGTTAAATATTTGTTTTAAAACAGTATAAATCATACGTGAAATGTTGGATTTACTTTCTGCCTGTTATTAAACGTGAGCTGAATCGTAGCATCGCACACTTGCGGCTCTGTTCTACTCATCAGTCATGATATATATAGCTCCGCCTCACACAGCCACTGTCACGTGATTTGATTTGTTGAGATCCCTCTCTTTGATCGTCGACAAAATAAATTTATGTTGTCATTTATTTATTTATAATTTATATATTTGCCTCAATTCATTGTTTTAAACTGTAACAAAATGATTTACTTAGTCTTACTGTGTTAAAAATATTTAATAGCTGCTTCACTAGCAAGGACGTTCGTGAATTATTTTAAACTAACTGTTTTGACTAAAAATTTTACTTTTCTGAAATTCTTAACCTAAATGTTTTTTAACTAAGGTAGACTTTTGGGGTTATAACTACTATTACAGAAGTTATTACCTCTTTATGCTATTTGCAGAAAATATTCATTCACAAAAAATATTCATTTGTATCTATGTATTCGCATGTACCTATGCATTCACTTCAATAATAACTAAATGGCTCAATACGTACTATATATATTTTGTTCTTTAGGAAAACCCTAGTTTAAAAAATTTTATTTGAAAAATCTCCATTATTTCATATTATTAAATTTTTTGTATATAACTGAAGTAATCACTGAAAAAAATATATGTGTTAATTTCTATTTTAGGCCATTCATGTTGATTGTGAGCGGAGCGGTTTAACATTAAAGGATATGAAATTAAGTATTAAAGCATTAATATCATATGAAATTAAGTATTAAAGCATTAATATCATATGAAATTAAGTATTAAAGCATTAATATCATATGAAATTAAGTATTAAAGCATTAATATCATATGAAATTAAGTATTAAAGCATTAATATCATATGAAATTAAGTATTAAAGCATTAATATCATATGAAATTAAAGCATTAAGCATAAAACGCACAACAAAACTGTCTGTTTAATTTTAGAGCCTTACGGAAAAAGCAGCCTACCTAATCCTGATTACGGATAAGGTAGAATACATTGAAAAAGTAAGACAAATATAGAAACTGTTGACAACAAATCTATTGTTTTTGTTTTCCAGCAAATGTATCAAGTTGTTTTATTTATATTGCTGCGATTTAATTTATTTTTTCCAAGGGAAACGTGTTTAATTTTTCTCACTTAATTGTTTTAAATAATTTTAAATCATAAAAGTTAATTAGCTATTAAGGTTAACAAACATAATATCTTTAATAGTATTTAAACTCTATTTTGGGTTGTGTTTTGTACAGTTAAATGGTTTAAATTTTATTCAGAACATTTCGTTTGACAATTAATTTTAAGTTTACATTTCAGTAAAATACTGAAAAAACAAAGTTCATTTTCGATAATATTTAATAAACTTGAAAACCAGCATCTTGTTTCATTTGATGGGTTCAAAGACACAATTTTAAGTGTTAATGACTCTGAGTCATGTTTAAGGATTTTATCACATATGAATGTGGTTTTAAAATTCAGGATTATTAATAATTGTTTACGTTTAATAAAACAGCACCTTTTTCATACATTAAAATTTATAATAGCATTTAAATTTTGATACAAAACTACCATATTTTTAGAAAGAATATCTTTTTGAAAAGAGTTTGCTGCATTATGTTCAGCGTAAACAGTTTTGGCCCGAAATCTTGCGTCACAATATAATTAAGTATTGACTATCCAACAATGTCAGCTGAAGTTTGCAAGCGTTATCTGAAAGAAACGTAGACAAACGTAGTGAAAAGCCAATAGATGACCAATATATACTCACTAGCTTTTTCTTATATTTTAGTTACATACTGTACATCATTACTTTACTATGTAAATACCTTTGAGAATATTTTTATACGTACACAAAAAATCAAAGGCACTTGAAAGAACTTTTGTTGTTTTATTTATTTGTAAACATGTCTTGACTTAAAACATGACCGCAGACATCTGAGGGAAATCAAAAACCAACAGATTCCAGTATAAGTTCAAAGTGCATTTTTGATATCTAGGTTACATCAAACTACATAACTAAAAGAAAAACAAACCTATAGAACGAAAATTCTTTATTCAACAGGAAAGTTTAGTTCTGAAACAAAAACTGACTATACGGTTTCCTTCATTCTACAGAACGTGAGCCATTTCGTTTAATAAAACACAAACTGCTTTAAAGTGAAAAAACAGCCGGCTCTTTTCTAAGCCAAACCTATTTCCCTCATCGACAGATACATTTATTTACAAGGAAGGATGGTTTCCAGTAATTTAAAAATTATACCTTTTGGGGTTGAGAGATTGAAGTCCGAAGTATTCTTTATGTGGAAGGGACTGACAGATGCCATTAGTGAGATGAAACACCCCTTCCACTCTACGCCTCTCCCACCCTTAAACTACCCTTACATTTCTTCTACCATCATTTCAAATCAGCTCTTTTTGAAACATTGGTAAATTATTTACACACTTAGCCCATTCGGGTAACGGATCAATGCCTCATGTTTTATTCGTGGAACCACTTTGTAGTAGATTATTTTTTACCCTCTTTGACGAACATAATGTTTCTCAATTTTTATTACGTACAAGGGTGCTATATTTTTCTGAGGTTTCTTAAGAATCCAATTTTATTCTTTTGAAAAAAATCGTATGTACAATTTACACTTTTTATACATCGCGAAAACGTACACATTACACACATTTATTACACATTACACATACATTTATTTATACAGTATTACTTTTCTGCAGCAATGTAAATTAATTAGTAATAACAATAAAGCTCAGTAATAGGTAATAGTAATTAGTAATAACTATCGGAAAGTAATAGGCTAGATTTATGCCACTTCAGAAGATGAAATAGTGTTTACAAAATTAAAAAGCGGCAATTTTCCCTAGCTCCTAGCTGCACAGTTTGTATTAAGGAGGCCACTGTATCACATGTAATCAAATGGAAGCGTTGTTCTACATCCCTACAATACGGAACAAGCTACGTGTTAACAATGGCACTTCTGAGAGTGTTAGCGCAAAGTGCAACTTGTGTTAGTACAGAGCAACAACACTGATAACACTTAACAATCATATTGGTTTTATTTTAGTAATGTAATCATATTGTTAAAAAGCTAGTATACTGTGAGCTTTATGCTATAAATAACTTTAATTAATTCCTGAGTGTGGACAAGGTTTACAGCAGTCGCTAAGGTCTTTCCATCCTGTTGCAAGATTCAATGGACAAATCTATCTGGATAAATTAAGGTATTGAATAAAAACGTACTAGAATTATAACCCTTGAGAGATTTGTGAGCGCTCACTGCTGGTGGCATCTTGCGGCGTTCTACTACAGTTAAATGGTACTGTCTATTTTCTCAAATGTCTTCCCCTTGTCCTTGCAGCATCGAGCACGTGTTTACTGGTGGCTGTACTTCTACTCCGTTTATATTCAATGGGTAAGATTCAATTGACGAAAGAACTAAACGGCACCCTCACACTACACTTAATCACTTCACCGACAAATTGGCGTTTCTTAAAAAAACGAAGTCAATTTAATCCTGTTTGACTCGATTTAATTTAAAAACATTACAGCAACAAAGTTTTTCATTTCCGATTCAAAGAAGGAAACAGCGCAGTCGGTTCTGTAAACAATTTGGAAGTAAGGAAACACTCTCATGCTGTGCAAAAAGTGGGTAATGGCCTGCACAAAAAGGTGCTCACGTAATGCGTTGTGCAACAAGTAGGGGGCTGGGAAAACGTGATTTTTAAAGACGTGAAGATTAAAGCGATATTTGTTTCCGAGGTGGTTAGTCAAGTTCACTACATATTGCTGTGCAAAAAGTGGGTAATGGCCTGCACAAAAGGTGCTCACGTAATGCGTTGTGCAACAAGTAGGGGGCTGGGAAAACGTGATTTTTAAAGACGTGAAGATTAAAGCGATATTTGTTTCCGAGGTGGTTAGTCAAGTTCACTACATATTGCTGTGCAAAAAGTGGGTAATGGCCTGCACAAAAAGGTGCTCACGTAATGCGTTGTGCAACAAGTAGGGGGCTGGGAAAACGTGATTTTTAAAGACGTGAAGATTAAAGCGATATTTGTTTCCGAGGTGGTTAGTCAAGTTCACTACATATTGCAAAAAGTGGGTAATGTGCAAAAAGTGGGTAATGGCCTGCACAAAAGGTGCTCACGTAATGCGTTGTGCAACAAGTAGTAATGGGGCTGGGGCTGGAAACATGATTTTTAAAGACGTGAAGATTAAAGCGATATTTGTTTCCGAGGTGGTTAGTCAAGTTCACTACATATTGCTGTGCAAAAAGTGGGTAATGGCCTGCACAAAAAGGTGCTCACGTAATGCGTTGTGCAACAAGTAGGGGGCTGGGAAAACGTGATTTTTAAAGACGTGAAGATTAAAGCGATATTTGTTACCGAGTTGGTTAGTCAAGTTCACTACATATTGCTGTTACAGTAGACCCACTATAGAGTTTCACTTCAAGACTGTAGCGTTACGGTTGTCGTAGCTATGGTTCACGTTATACTTAATTTCAAATATAAACACATAACTTAAAAACGAAAACCTAACATAACCTAACGTAAACCTGAGCGTTCGTTCTTTTGGAAATTGAACGAGATTACCTATAAACATATTTTAAATAGTAATTTTTGTACCTTTACTAATTAACAACAAAATTATGAAGATCTGAAAGAGATCTAAAGGATCTGAAAAGATATATAAAGAAACAAGGCAAATAATATATTTTCAAGCATATTATTACATTTTTTTACTCATAATAATATTACACTATGTTATTTTATTATTATTATATTATTACTAATAATGAAGTAGCAGACATGTTTTTAATAAAGTGTTAATAATAACAATAACGTTATATCTCTTTTGCATATTAAAAACAATGTAAACAATGCAAAGAGGGCATGTAAGCTAAAACACGGCCCATTTTTACTTAGTTTAAGGTTAAACTAACCTTAAAAGTACGCCAGATCAAGGGATGGAATAAAAAGTTTCTAAACTGTCGTAGAGTGGGCCTAAAGCGAAGTTACTTTAATATTATTAGCAGTTAAACTTGAAAGGATAACTTTCAGACTTTCGTAATCTTTTAGTATACGGCCATATCAAGAATGCATAAAGTATTATACTGTAAGATTATACACACCCATTACTTAGGTTAAGTATCACTTAAGTTAGCGTGAAGGTTACCTTACATAAACATAACGTTAATGGCGTCTGCCGAGCCACCGTCAAGGGAAGAACGTTTCTCCGCCAGGATACTGCCTCACATCAAACACGATTTGCATAATGGTTTGATGAATGGCTGGTTATATAAGTGAATTTGTAAATTAATTTTATAACAATAACTTATTGTTATAATAATAATGGTGATGAAGATGACGGTAACAATACTAATTAGTATTAAAGTGACGCTGTAATGTAATAAGTTCTGGACCTAATAATATAACTTCAAACACTATCCCTACTGCACTTTACGACCTACTAATTATAATCCTATTTGATGACTGATGTCGTGTTTGTGGCTCGTAAAATGTGCACAACGTAAACTTGGTTTAAATTAATCATGTTTGTAAATAAACAGCGTGAGCAGGTCATGCGGAAAAATAAATTTTATTGCTTTTCTTCTGAGATAATAAAAGAATAAACTGAATTGAAGAGTCTTCCAAAATTGTGATTCATAAAGAATTGTAACTTATACACCGCCTTTAACTGCCTCGTAATATCGTTAACACGAAAACATCCGCGTTTTTGATAACTGAATATTACACAGTTATCAACAAACAAAATATATATATATATATATATATATATATATATATATATATATATATATATATATATATACTCTAACCAGGTAAAACGATGCAAAAGGCCTCACTTATACTGAAATGATAAATAATTCGTAAAGTAATTTATAATTTTCCGTATCACGTTTATAGTCTTTATGATAAAATTTTCGTTGATGGCATTATTGCTCAATATATTTCTAAGCACTTGCAGAGAAACACAAAATTCACACGTAAATTAAGACCAGAAAATTTGCTGAAAATTAAAAATGATTTATTGTTAAAAACATAAAATAATTATTAATTTAGTGTAGACCACCAATTCTGAGAAGATTTAGGACAATACGCAAATTAAACAGTTTTTCTGCAAACAATGTTTTATGAACAATGAAAATTCCATTGGATCTTTTAGAAATACCTTCTTTAATATTTAATTTGTTTCAATGACAGGTCAGAATGATTATTTTCGTAAATAAGTTTTATATTTTGTAATTATGACTTAGGTCATTTCGGCTCACATTCAAATTATATCCACTTAGAAAGTTTTTAGATTATGGCTGTAAGATTATTGTGTAAGTTAGACAATCATAATAGTCTACAATAACTTCAAGACAGCATAGAGCAGGAACTGTTAAACAGCTGTTTTATAAAAGACGAAAATTAATCTTGCGATTTAAAAAAATGAAGTAAAAAAAGATTTTAAAACGCTGTTTGAGTACCAAGAATTTAAGACTCAGTTGCACTTAGGCTCTCTCGTTTATGTGATGAAAGGATTATCCAACTAACAACTAATATATTACAGAAACGATTCTTTATATAAGAGAACATTTTCTCTTTTTACAATACAATATAAGACAATGAACTCTGAAAGTTGTAAAAATTAAAACCTTTTATGTTATTATTGTTTATTCGTGCATTTTCCATAATTTGTTTATGTGAAAACAAAACACGACGTTTCAAGAGCAACGTGACCTATTGTCTATAAGTTTTGTTGCTATAAATTTATATTTTGAATTAGGCATTCGAAAACGAGACTGCATTCATACTCTCGAAACATCTTGAAGGCCTATTGCTGCTGTATACACGAACGAATGATAATGTCCATGCAACAATAAAAATAAAATGAATATTTAATTCTAAATAACAATTTTACAACACAATTTTACGAAACACTTTTCAAAAGATTTCACCATCAAAATCATTATTAATATTCTCATAAATTAGTGTTTTAAATTATCAAATTTAAAATAAAATATGTAAAAAAACTCAAAAATTTAAAATGATAATTTATACAGATTTAAACGTTAATTACGATAATTAAATGCTAATTTACAATTCGTTAAGGATAAGAATTTATAGTTTTTAAAGTTTTCGAATTGCCTAAAATAAAACAACCAACAAATTCTTTAGCCTACTTTAGATAACAGAATACTTCAGCCTATTAAAAACAGTAGAAATCAAAAATTAAGCAATTTTAAAAAAGCTTAGAATTTCAAAACTATTTATTTTTTTAAAATGTAAATACCTCTTTGTTAAAGTCAATCTTAACTATTTTTAGTTCAATATATGTAACTCACAATTGTGGTATTCGAATAACAATAATAAAAAAAAACTTGAAAAATCTACGAAAAAACATTTCTGTTCGTGAACTGTTGCAAAAAGAACAACTTAATTTATTTGTATTCAATACATTAGGCATATATAAGGAAATAAAATGAGTAACTAGTAACAAAATGCATAGTGCGGCTGAAATAAAAGCAAACAAACACTTGAAGTGAATTTGAAATTAATTATGATGGTGGGTTTGAAGACAAAGATTAGATGCCTATGGCTTATGCAAACGGTCTATTAGAAGGGTCAAACACCCTGACTTAGGAATACTAAAAAGATAATTATTTTTGTATTCACTGACCGAACAGAATGTTAAACAAAAGAGTAAAAGAATAAAGGGTTTAATTAAATAGGCTGGCTTTGAGTTTCGCTCATAAAGTTCCCTCAAGGGGTTGTTAAATTCTACACGCCTTAATTACAGACAGGACCTTAAATACTTATTTTTCCAATTCAGTCACAGTTAAGTCACAACGTAATATCACCACACTCTGTGTATAAGAAATAGTATGTAAGCTACCTACAGTCATCAAAGATTTGTCTAGACACAATCACACACACACACGCACGCACGCACGCGCGCGCACACACACACACACACACACACACACACACACACACACACACACACACACACACACTTAATGTTGTAGCAGTACATTATTTTAATTCATTTACTCATACAAATTATTGACTCTTTAGACTTACGAATGTTTAATGTGAATCAATGACAGGAAAGTAAAAAAAAACTGACATATTTTAGAAAATTAAAAATAATAATAAAAGGTATTTGGTATGCACAGGTACAAATATTTAGCATGCAAGGATTATTCTGAAGAAGAATCCCATAGTATAACAATGAGGAGAGCCTAATTAAAAATTGTATTGCCTTAATGTATTAATAACAATTAATGTATTAATTTATACATGTAATTTAAATGTATTAATTTATAACATTTAAAAATTATTACAAAATTTAAAGAACATTTAAATTCTAAAATTATTTTTTCAGTTTATTAATTAATTTTAATGTATCGTTTAACCAATATAAACAAAATAAATAGTTGTACGTACAATATACTGCTAATAGTTAACATTTGTCGAAATTATCGAAAGAGATTTTTAAGAAAACCAAAACATTTAATTCCTTATTTATATAAATGTATATAATCTCTTTTTAACTTTTTTGCTGTCACATAAAAAAATATTTAAAATTAAATAATTTCTGTACTGGACAATTTTTTAATTTGTTAATGAAATAAATTCAAACTGAATATCGCTTTCAAAATCTTCCGTTATACAAAGGACATTGATCTACTACTTGTTAATTACTGAACCAATCCGTTTATTGGAAATAGTCATGCAAAGAGATAGAAGGCAGTTTGTATAGTCCATCAATTACCCACTGCCAGCCATTTCTTCATAATGAACTGTCAATCAACGATATCCTTTGTTCATCCCTCCTTGACGTTGATAGATTTTTTAAATATTTACAACCCTTTCATGTGTTCCTTTATGCCTTGTTTATAGCTTTTGAACGCTATTGTTTTGTTTTTTATTAAAATTTTTATCTTCAGCGCCAGTAATTAATTGAAATTACGCACCATATTTCACTGCACACAGTTTTCACGGGAATACAAAATACAAACAGCTAAAATCTAGTAAAACAGATTTATTTTCATTTGGCCTTTGTCTTTCAGAATCGAACATTGATTTATTGCTTGGAGTGATGTGGAAGTCGCGGCTTTTCAATATTTTCACAGCTTTAAAACACTGTAGGTTTACAAACTTTAAAATGTGAAATATTCTTTTATCGTAATTTTACTTCTCTGATATCGTCATTTTTTAATATAAAATTTAATACTTGTGATTAGGTTACTTATATATAAAATTATAATGATATATAAATATTTACACATATAAAAAAATTTTAATACAAAATTTTAAGTAATTAAACTTAAAATCCGTCTTACAAAATTGTAGAAATTCTATAGATATTGTTAAAGTTGTTCTCATATTAAAGTGAAGAAGAAATTTTTGTTTCGATCAAATTTAAATTAATTTACCTCTACAAATAAGTCATCAAACACCTCAGTTTATGTCATTTTTGTGGATTTCAAATTTTTCTATTTTGTTTTATACTGGCTGCTATGTACTAGAGTTCAAGTCATAATAACAGCTTTGGTACTCAGTCTTTATTTTCGATCCGTAATTAGAACAAAATTTTCCCCGAGGTTCTCCGCGTAGAAGCGGAAATGCCAAACAGATATCAGGACGTGAGCGTTTCACTGACTTGAATGTAAGTTTACTACTAAATGTATACAATAACGGTAGGTTAATAATTCTTCTTTATTTCTCCCAACACTGTTGCCAACATTACAGAGGAATTTTCTTACATCAGTTACTTAATGCGCACAATTTAACCAAGAATTGTGCTCGTTTTATTTTAAGATGAATTATACCCACACAACTTACGTATAGCTTCGTGTCTGTCCATTGTGGTAAGTATTTAAGGGATGGAAAGTGTTAAACCGAGCAAAGTTTAATGTTATTTAATTACAATATAGAATAACAATAATTCTGAACTAAAGTAAAATATCAGAGAAGTCCAAAACACGAGTCATCACAACACGATAACGAAGACTTTATTCTGTCATGTTGGAATGTATACATCCTTCACGATAATAACAATAAGTTGAATTAAAACTGTAATTTAAAATCCGACAATAGTCAGTTCATGTCAGTCTTTTTTCATGACTTTAATTAAACTCTGTGCTTGGTTCTATGAATATTTCAGAAGCCAAAGGCAACCATTGGCGGCGAGGCAAACAGAAATTTATTTGCTCACTCTACCCTTGACCCTCTGCTATTAGGGGAGGGTTAGTGATAGTCGACTCATCATTTCTACCCTGAATTCACAGTCTTTCACCCTAATCTTTTAACCTTATGCCCCTCCCTTGAAAATTGATATTTCCTAAATATTCTTATAAATAATGGTAGGCGTCCACTTAGAATGTGGAGTGTATTTTTTAAGATCTAAAAGAAATGTATACTCCCTCCTCCCTCTTCGTATTACAGAACTCGAATACTTGGTATTATTTATGTCCTTGCAGTACACACGCAATATAGAATGCACTGCGAATATTCAATTAATATTCAGCCCTGACCACAAAGGTTTGATTAATGGGTTCAACTTTACACCCCATATAACCCTTTCAATAAAGTAATTCATTACATAAGAAGATGCCTTGTAATAAATGACTGTGTCTCTGTAAGTAATTGCAATTGCAAAGGTTCCATTGGAAAATTCAATACAAAACTAAAAAAGGAAGAAATTTAGTACATATATAGATTATTGTATTAAAAGTAAGGTTAAGAAATACATAATTTAAAAATAAGATGATTACTAGTGGTGAAATACGTGTATTGAAAAAAATATGGTGAAAAATTGATCCTGTCTTCGACAATAAAAATGATTAATAAATACGATTGAAGAATGTAAATATCAGATCAAAATATTTGTGAGAATATGTACGAATATAATAAAACAGTACAAAAAGAAATTGTATGAGAAATCTAAAGTTTGTCCGAAATCCAAAACAATGTGGGACATGCTTTTGTCACAAAAATATTTCAAAAAGGTGTTGTTCAGACGCTAGCGACGATTTTTGTCTTAACATCTCAAATTTACGCCAGTAAGAACGAGGGATGAGCGTTAACGGTAAGGGTAAAGAAACGGCAGTAACTGCTGCTAGAACTAACAAGCTTAAGGTGCGCAGTTCAGAGATGCAGAAGACTGGCCGGTGTCTTATCCATATAGACTACTGAGCCTCCCCCCCACCAGAAAGGAAAATATTCGGCCGTGGTAAAAATCTGTAATAGTCGATTTCTCAAAATCAGGAAAACGTATTTTGTCCAATCGCACATGAATTATCATAATTGAAGTAGGTATACAAAATCTCGCATGAAAGCTAGTTACAATCTACAGCTGTAATAAAATTGTTATTTGACTTCGGCCTTAATGGGCAACGTGTTACAAACTTGTTTGATTAAATCCTTTAGAATGTCTTTTTGTAAAGCAATATCGTACACGCAGGAGCATTTGTCTGTGGTATCTTGTAGCAAGCATGCGACTCAGCTTCGGACTCCTGCCTCTCTGGACATGGGCCAGGGGTAGGAGTCAGTGCACCATTGTAATTTAACGGCATTAAATGAAACAAAAGCGTCTGGAGTTTTTGTTCATTTAAATTTCCATAAATCACGTAGCAACCTGTGTTAAGGAAGTGGCTGGGTAGGTTTTAATTTTTTGAATATTTGTGAAGAGTGTTGCTTACTTATTTTTCTGGGTACGGTTGAACCACTTGTTTTAAAAATAAAATCTCATTATATTTAAACATGAAATAAACTTATAATAATTTGCACAAAACTAAGTAGCCTATTACTGGACGGAAAGTAATTCTGGATCAGGGATATCTCAATAAAATATTTGGGAGGCGCCTTCTTGCAGAAATATTAGTTGGAGCATACGTAGAGTCCTGCGCCAGTACTCTTAGCAGCTAAACGTATTACACAAAAATCGTGATGTACAGTTGTAATTTAATAGTTTCTGACAATAACTTGACACGTTTTTGTTTTGCCTACATTTAATTCAGTATCACAAGAAATATTTGTAATTTTAATAAAATATATGTTCTATACCAGTTGTTCCAAAGAGTTTTTGTTAAAAAAATTTAACTCACTTATACACCCTTTTATCTTTTCTTCTGATGAAGTGCAATTATTATAAAAAAAAGAAGTTTTTTATGTTATTTTATTTTTTAAACTCATTCTTCCTAGCTAGATGCATTCCGTAGTTCCAGCAGTAGCGCGAGCCCAGGAATAAGTGTTCTTTCCTCCATCATCAGGTTCCTCACATTCCAGACGACCAGACAAAAGGCGACATGGCGTGATCACTTTGCCATCACAGAAGTAAACTGTACGGCTGCATTGTCCTATCGTACTGTTCATTTTCTTTAAAAAATATCTGTTTTATGTGTAGCTTTATAGTTGGCAGTTAAAGCAGCTTTTTGGTGGAATCATAGATGATATTTCTTGAAATAATTCAAATTTCTGCTCTTTTTTGCAGTCGAGAGAACACTTTAAACGTTTTGAGCCGTCCGCCCTCCCGCGACTCACCTGACCCATTAGTGGGTAGCGATCCATAGTTTGGAAACCGCATAAAGAAATTCGATTTGTGGAAGTCAAGTAATCAGAAAAATGTTAGTGTAAAGTTTTTGAAACGCTTGATGACTTACTAACTGAAAACGAACTTCAGTTATCTCAAGTTGTGAAAGAGTTGAAGGAATTCAAGTATTGCTGAGATAATAGTTTCAGTAGTGAAACTGGATTCCAAATTCTTTAAACAAAGTTTTTTCCTCGAAGTTATATGATTATCATTAATCGAAAAAAGTTACAAGTTTTTTACAAAGTGATTTAAAAAGATATATACATAAATGTTACTTCACACATCTCAGTTTATCTAATATTTTTGTGGATTGCAAACCTTTCCTATTTTGTCTGACACAGGCTGTTCTGTAAAACAATTCAAGACATAATAATAACAGCTTTGCTACACTCAGTCTTTATTTTCGATCCGTAATTAGAACAAAATTTTCCCCGACGCTCTCCAAGTAGAAACGGAAATGCCAAACATACATCAGGAAATGTTTATTCTGTCAACTACTTGATACCTGTCAGAGTTGAACAGTAAGTTTTCATTGATAAGGCAATTCCGTTTCTACTCCTACAGCACACCACTTTTGCAAAACTTCTGTGGCAGCTAAAGTCTTTTATTTAAGACAAAATACCGTAACTTAACAGTGTATGTAGCCAGTTAATTCTCAACTATTTTATTAAAAAAAACTCGGGACACTGTAATAAACAAAAAAGATACTGTGACATACTTACTGATCTTAATACTTTTTAAATTTGTGTTACTAAAATGTAAGCTTTACAAAAGTATGGAATATTAAATTGTTTAACATAAAAAAGTAATTGTACAATAAAAAAATATGCTAATACAATTTTAAAATTAGTTTTATATATATATATATATATATATATATATATATATATATATGTGTGTGTGTGTGTGTGTGTGTGTGTGTGTGTGTGTGTGTGTGTGTGTGTGTGTGTGTGTGTGTGTGTGTGTGTGTGTGTGTGTGTGTGTGTGTGTGTGTGTGTGTGTGTGTGTGTGTGTGTGTGTGTGTGTGTGTGAGAGAGAGAGAGAGAGAGAGTGAGAGAGAGTGAGTGCGTGTGTGAGTGCGTGCGTGCGTGCGTGCGTGCGTGCGTGCGTGCGTGCGTGCATGCATGCATGCATGCATGTATGTATGTATGTATGTATGTATGTATGTATGTATGTATGTATGTATGTACAATGTATGTACATTGCGATGTATGTATGTATGTAAGTGAAGTTGTAGATGAAGAAATTTGAATAAGTTAATTTAAAAAAAAGTACTCTTAGAATAATTTAATTCTACTTAAAGTGTTCGTGGATGAAGCACTGTTTCTATAGTATACCAGTATACTTTTATATCTTCAAAAATTTTAACCCGTTTCTTAATTTCTTATAAACTATAGGCTAATCGTATCTGGGCTTTGATGCTATTTATTGTCCAAAACTACTGTTAGATATCTGATGTATTTCTGAATAAAATTTACAGTACACAATTGATATTTATCATTTGTCCGTCTTTAGACATCAAACTAAATTTACAGAGTCTTTACAACTTATCGTTTTCCTGTAGTTGCCAAAATAGAAGTGTTTTTGTAACCAATTTATTAAGTTTATTGATATTAGTTTTTAAGCCATTAACAGAACATACAAGTTTTATAATTTACTGATTCTCTGAAGCTAGACAGTCACGGGAAAAGACACAGCTGACTCAATAAAAGCAGAGTTTAGGTAGGTGAATACAAGTCATCTGTAGGCTACTTATTAAGAGTGTTTGCGGTAATCTCGGTTACGATTACTTAGGGTGATTACCTAGCGAACAATCTGAGCCAATTACTCTACGACCAAACTGTAGATCTTGCTCGTAACTTTGATGTAATGACCCGTGTCCCAAGGAATACGGTGTTCGATCAATATTCATAGCAAATCAGGTCAAACTAGAAAATTTATCAATGTAACTGTCAGCTTAAAAACAAATTAATTTCTTAATGATTACGTTTTATGTAATACATATCAGAATAAAAGTAATGTAATTAAAAATTATAGTATTCACTATGTGTAATTATTTCTTACAAAACTTTAGATATAAATTATCTACGTTTTGACGTGATGGATTTCCAAAAAACGAACAAAACTGATTAACATCACGTACACGGACATTGTAATTTACAGGTTCTTGTTACTTAACAATTAAATGTATGTAATCTGCCTTCCCTAGCTTCGTCAATTCTACTTTCGTTGACGAGTTTCGGAGAACCTCCATCTTCAAAAACTATATCTATACTCGAAGTTTTTGAAGATGAAGGTTCTCCGAAACGCGTCAACGAAAGTAGAATTGACGAAGCTAGGGAAGGCAGATTATTATACTGAACATAGTGACAATAATCCTAGCAGAAAAGAAGAAGAATATAAAAAGAAAATTAAATACTTATATGTTATAGTCAGCTTGTAGATTTGTCTAAACATCCTACAAAAAACTTGAGAATTATCCAACAATGCATTAATAAGTTTTTCGAGAGTTTCATATGTGTGTAAAATTAACAAATTATTGCTAAGTTATATGATTTTGTTACATTTTGGAAATTCGATTCGATCACGTCAGCGAACCAACTGCATGCTACGATTATTTTTAATGATTTTAATATTTTGCCTATAACCACATTAAAAATTTAAGAAAATATATTTGGTTAAGACTCTTTATTGTTCTCTCTCTCTCTCTCTCCTCCTCTCTCTCTCTCTCTCTCTCTCTCTCTCTCCTCCCATACATACACATCAACAAAATTAATTAAGGAAGCTCTTTTAAACAACAATTTTCACTATATCACCCTTCTAATGTGTTAGACTTATTAAAACCTCAAAATAACAATTTAAACATCAAAGTTACTAATAATAGCGTAATAATTATAAACTTCGAATAATAATAAATGTGTTATAATCTTATCAGAACTTAAATTATGTACATATATAAAACGTATTTCAGGAAGCACTATTTTACGTATGCACATATATACAATACGGGAGTTATTTTTTTCGGTTTCAATGAAATTAATAATTGAATTGCATTTACGAAAATTTTCATATGTCAAGTTTAATTAACGCTTATCGAATCTAGGTTGTTAGTTTTTTGGAAATCCGCTTACATCACATGACGTATTGCGATTACAAATGTTTATAAAACAGCTTCGTGTTATTTGAGCTAATATTATCGGAAAATTATTTGAGAATGTTTCAGTTCTCTGAAACAAGACAACTGTTTTTTTTAAGTTTTCCTAATTTAATAATTGTAAAGCGGAACATAAATAAAACTAACCTAAAGCTAAGCAAAATATTTACATAATCTGAAACTAATACAGGGGCAACAGCTGGCTTAATTTGCCTTGCATGCGAGGGCTCGTTATTTCCTCGTCGTTTCCTTATTTACGATCTCATAACATCCTATCCCAACATCATCTCTGATGCATTCAGTGTAATGTAAGCCATGTACTGCCACCTGTCGGTGAAATCAGCAATTAAATTAAGAACAGTATCGTGCATAACAATTGCCTTCTGAATCTAGAAAACTACCCTGGGGAAATATATGGAAGAGAAGTAAGGTTAACCGGGATAGAAGCTTCGTAGAATTATAAGACAAGACATTGTCCCACGGGACTCCTCCTCCTTGGTATGATATATCATCGGTGTAATCTTATGAGCGATGGGTCGTTGTCTTTATATGTATATTTATGTAATGGGAACTTGTACGGAATGTTTTTAAGAAAGAAGGAATGATTAATTTGTGGTAAAGGTGTGATTATATTATACGAATAGGCTAAGCGTTAAGCAATGGCAGGTAAATATTTAAAAAAATGTTTAAATTACTGCGTTAAGAGAAATAAATTTATTAATTTACATCGCATCAGAGAAATAACATTTCAAATTTGGTACTGACAAAAACCTAAAGTAAATTAAGCATTAACGTAGAATGTAGTTTTAATGGAATCTTGCAAAATTAAATAAAAGATAAATTAAAGTCATTAAAGTAAAAACTACTAAACGTGAATTCGTTAATGTGCGCATAACACAATTTAATTTTTGTTGTAATTTATTAAAGTGATGTATGGGTCGTTAAAAACTTGTCTACGCCCAATAATCAGCTGTCCCGATCAGGTATAGAAAACAGAGATGACGTTCGGACAAATTTGCTAATAATAACATGAAAAAATAAGATACTGTAAAAGGACTAAATAATTTTCTTTCAAACTTACGTAGTTCATTTGATTTCATCGAGATAGCGTATTAGTACTGAACTTACCTGAAACAAACAGATTATAATTAGTAAGAAAAATACACGTTTTTGTTATTTAAAAGCACGTTTATTGTAAAAAATTGTATTTTGATTAATACAAGTATTTATAAATCATACAGTACTGCAGATACAAAATAAATAGTAAAAATTATGAAGTTGAATAATCAAACTGTAAAATATAAAATTTAACTGCTCTAAGTACTAATTTTGTGATTACACTTTGACTTTATTTATTTATTTAATTTTATTTAGTTTAATAAATAATTCTTGTTCCCCGTTTATTTTCCACGCTGTAGACTGTTTCAATCTTTTGTAATCTTGACAAAACTAAATTCCACAACAGCTAAGTTGTTCTAATTTCATAATTGTTAGTTGCCCAGTACAATTTTGTTGGAATATATACTCACACTTGAATACAGAATAGAATAAAACCACCATAAACAAATTGACTATAATGTGAGATTAGACCCTAAGTAGGCGTAGGACTAAATGCGTGACACCTCCTGGTTTGGAATGTACTGTCACATTTACATATCTAAAGCTTTTCAAAAAGGAAAAAATAAAAACCGGACAAAGAATGTGGACTTCAAAAGATCATCTTCCATTTAGTTATATCATAAGCAGACATCGACAAAAGGAACTTTGTGAAGAAGAGATAGTAACATTTTTGTAACAGGTGTTTACATTAATATTCTTTTATTAAAATGATAGTGTTATAATACGCATGCTTTATGCTCACGTTTAACAATACAATAAGACGTTTAATTTTAACATTTTAACAAAATATTTGCTACGTATGCAATCAGTTATAATTATCTAATGAAGGATTTGTTTTTGTTACGATTATAAGAAATAAATACAACTAAACTGATCCAGTAATCATGAACATGTTATTGGGAGGTACATTTCGATAGAGGTTTTCCACTGTTGTCTTGTTAAAATCGAACGTTGAATGCATTCGTAACGTTTGCATTTTTATACGCATAATAAATACAGATAAATAAAATACAAATTGTTATTTTCTGAACAACTTGAGGTACGTTTTAGTGTAGTCATTTGTAGATTACTTCATAGTAAATTAAATTAAACTTTCTTTCATTTTTAATATTTTCTCTTGAAAGCGATTACTTGTTTTTTTTTAACTCACACAATGAAACTAATGTATTTCATCGCTAAAAGTGCATTTCCGGCGGATATAAGGTTTTAGGCTTCGGCTTTAACAAGGATAACAATTTCATGTATAATTTTCTGACTTATCGTTTCAACGCTAGAAACTCGCGAAAACACATTCGTTTTCTCGGTTAGGTCTTTAATAAAAATTATAGAAAATATCCTGCAAAACTTCAAATGTAATTCCAAGTAGGTTGTAGTTGATTTTGAAGATATCGTCAGGTAAGAAAAACAGTAATTTTGGCTAAGGATAATTTAACAAGATGAGAAGCAAAATAAGATATCGTGCGACCCTAACCTTTAGAACACATTTTGAACTTTCAAAAGAAAATTTAATTATTTGCAGAAATCAGTTTCTTCGTTAAATGCAATAGTAATTTAAAATCGCAATAAAATATACTTTTTTTGATGATAACTAAATGTTTTCGCCAGGAAATATTTTTTTATTTACAATCTAATGGCCTGATTTTGAGTCAGGCCATCAAGTTACAGTCGTCCGATTAGGCTTACATATACTTAAAAATCTCTAAAAAAGTGTTATAGTTATCTAAGTTGACGCTACCATGATCGGATCTAGGTCTTACAATGATGGTTGCAAGATATCATAATTCATTGAACAATATATTTTTCCATGGCCAGATTTCGCCTGAGTAAATTTATCTAAAAATACAAAATCGAAACACTCTACAAAGATTGTAAGTACACCGTTAACAAAAAATGTTTTAATTAAACTTGAACTGACAAGTTATAAATCAAGTGTTAAATCCAAGGCACAAATCCAAAACACGCTGGCGCATATGCACTCCTTGCTAAGAGTTTAACGTTGTGACGCACAAACGTATTGATTGCTCGGCATTCGCAATTAATGCAACGTCCAAAAGTTCAAATTTATAATCGGTCAATTTGACCTCAGTTTTGTTGCAGTCGCAGACAAAACAATAGATTTAACAATCACTAGGCCATCGAAATATTCGTTTAACAAGATGTTATTTAATTAAATTGTAAATAAATCTAAGAAAACTGAATTTTTTTAACAAAAGTATTATATAATAAGTCTTATTATTATAGAGAAAAATTCTTCTGCAAGTCAAATATTAAATAATGTTAAATGGTTCTATCTGTAAATGAGCAAAAACTATTATTAATATAACAGTTTACATAGAAGGACCATTACATATAAAAGGACTAGAAGTACAGCCACCATTATAAAAACCGTGTTCGACATCAGAGGTTCAACTTCAAGTAATTGTACTACTTATCGCTACGAACGCTGCAAGCTGCAAGAACAATGGATAAGACGTTTGAGGAAATAGAGAAAGTATTATTATCTACTTAACTGTAGTTGAATACTCTGCCGCAAGATGCCACCAGAAGCAACATCTTTCATAAGGGTATCGTAGTACTTTATATTCAATGGTAGGGCAAATATCTTTAGAGAACGTCAACGTTTTGCATTCTGACTGCATCTGTTAGATTTTTGTCATTTGTATGTCTATTCTCCTCTTTTTGTAATCCTAAGATTTGGTAATTTCAAAGACTATGTTCAATATAATGATCTGCCTTCCTTAGCTTACGTCAATTCTACTTTCGTTGACGCGTTTCGGAGAACCTCCATCTTCAAAAACTTTATCTATACTCATATTATTGATATTGAGTATAGATACAGTTTTTGAAGATGCAGGTTCTCTGAAACGCGTCAACGAAAGTAGAATTGACGAAGCTAGGGAAGGCAGATCATTATACTGAACATAGTGATAATAATCCTAGCAGAAAAGAAGAAGAATATAAAAAGAATAATTTGGAAGACATTGAACTTACGTTGAGTACAACTGGATGATCACAACACGGAACGAGAAATGTAAAAGTTGAGTAAGAATTAAGGAGTTAGCTTATCTTTGTTATATAGGCTAACTCAAAAATAAATAACGTGACAATTTTCGGTTACTTAGGCAAACGATCGATTAAATTACCTGGTAAAACTTGATCGTATTTCATTTCAGTATAGTTCAAAAATTTAATATAGCTTACATCCAGTTGTGGTTGTTGAAATTATGATTAAAATTTGCACACACTGTAACGTAATTAACTCTAGAATGAAGCACCTGGGATGTGTTGTTTGTTAATGCAAAATTTCCACCACTGAAGACATTGTACTCACTGGTAGCGGCCAGTACCAGCGGGTACTACGAGTACAACACAATCGAGGCATTTTTATGAATAACATGATTTCAAATGACATTCTTGGAGTAAAGAATATAAAAACTGATAATTATATTCTAACATTCAAGATTCAAGGATAAATCTACCTTACACAAGGCTCTTTGGCACCATTTACTGTTGCTGACCACAATGTTTGAAAATATATTTCATTAGAAATTCAAGTGATCAAGTAAAATATATACTAAAATCTAGCAATATGTAATGTTTAGAGTATAATAATGTGTACAATTATTATCCCCCCCCCGGCAACGCCAGGTAGTACAGCTAGTTATTTCTTAAAGTACACAAATATGCCTCTTTTATTCAATTAATTGGTGTATGGAATGGTCGGGGTTAGGAAGCATTTGGAATAGATTCTTTGTTAATTGAAATCTGTCACGAAGTCAAGTAGTCAACGTGTATTAGAGTCAACAAACCAAAGAAAGTGACCGCGCCGCACTAATGGGGCTAATGGATCTGTTTTCCAGCTGAATGCTTATTAAAGGACCAAAATATGTTAAAGCTAAGGCCACTCTTGTCAACCTGAGAACCGGTTTTGTTGTTATAATTTGGAATAGAAGATTGTATTGATAGGAATAAAAACTAGTTGTGTCGGTTTCTTTGGTATTTACGTTATATTTTTATTTATTTATTTAGATTTATATTTATAAATCATTTTTTGTTGTTTGTACCGAATGTATAATTTGGAAGGAAGCAATTAATTGAGGTTCTTTAACAATACATAATATTTTCTTCGTCAAGAAGGTTTTACTATATGGAGGTAGATATTAACTCAGAAGGTTCTTACGTGTTCCGTAAACTCCAAGCACAGTGTCACATCTGCACATCATGCCACAAATGCATCGATATATCGATAATGACTAAAAATTAGATATTTTTCAATTTACAAGATAAATTCTTACAATGTCTGAGTGTACAGTTCTAGAGAAAGAAGGCCTACATTAAGAAGTAATCTTTTTTTCAATTAAATACGCATAAACCTTTGTATGAATAAAAAAAATACAAATAGCCAAAAGAATTTAAAACAACTTCTTTGGTATTATTTTTATACTACGAAGTTTATTTTGAATTCAAATTTAGTAACAAAGTAACTAAATGTTTCTATTGTTGTAACTGTGAAGGCTTATGACTGGAAAACAAAAGTTATTCTGTTAATCAAATGTTACATAAAAAACATATCTACCTTCTTATTATTTTTTAAATAGATTAATTCAGACTAACCTAGATAACGTAAAACAATTTTAAACAAGAAAGAAGTGTATTTGCTTAAACATTTCCTTTCCATTACGCAGTTTAATACCATTGTCGCACGTAACAGTTATCCTTAACGTTGCGTACCTCAAACGTTCTCTTCAAAGCATAATACATCTCTTCAAACGTACATCTTCAAAGCATAATAACACGGTCACTTACCACCATGCATATGTATACACGAAGTATTCTTGTGTTTTCGCGTGATCGTTTTAACGTCAAAAATGGACTGACTGAACTCCAGCAACTGAATGAACTAAGCAATCCTTGTTAAGATTCACTGTTACTTTTAAAATGAGGAAATATTACGGGAGAGTGTCAATGTTTTAAGTATGTCGTGCTTGCCGTTTAAAAAAATCCATGTATAATTATAAATATCTTTGTATTTAGAGTTTTTTTTGGAATTTAATTTTTCAATTAAGTTGCTTATTACACTCTAATTATTGAATATCAGGTGTTTAAATATGCTGATTGAAATCCCGATAACTATCTTATGCAGAACTTAGAAGAAAATTTTACGAAGCTTAGAATACTTCAGTTATTTTTGGAATGTAAATGTTTAAAAGATATAAAACAAAACTATTGTTTACAAAATATTTACATTGTATCAAATTAAAGGCTTTTTCAAGCACAAGATGGTACACGTAACTGCAGGAAACTATTTAATTTATTAATACTGGTAAAATTAATCATGTAAACTAATTTAAAGTAAGGTAGTCACTGTAAATGCGTTACAAGATATGGAAAATTGTTTTTATATCATAATATAAAGTTGATTTTTTAACTTGATAAAGTTGATAAAAACGATTTAACAACTATTCTACGTTCCATGGTGATAATGAATGCCGAATTATTCAAAGTAGATTTTTTAGTTTTTCTAGAAAATTTGAAAACTAAATTATACATTATGTTCAGTAAAACATTGAGCTATGGTACTGAAAATAATTCTGTAAAACCAAGTACACTGATCATTAATTAATGCGAAGTTACTGACATGATTATAACAATTTATTTTTTAGAAACTTACTTAGATTTGTTACAGCATCCCTATTTACTAATCATAATGCGAGGCGCATTACACTCAAGTGATATTACGGTAAAAATAAGTCCAAACCTTTCGGACTTGTTATATATAATACTTTTTCAGATGTAATACAAAAGAATTTAATATCGTTGATGGATTCCAAGGAATCGAATCATTTTTAAAGTCTTTCTGCACCAACCTTGAAGAGTTATCTGAACCGAGGACATTGGAAAAGGGATGTCCTTTTACGAAAGAGTGATTCCTTTCAATAAAAGAACCTTGTCTGGCGTCAATATAGTTTGTCATCTTCTGACAGCTTACTAATTTCCGCCGCGCAAACATCTACTTCCGACTTCCGCGATCTGTCTTTACTTTCCTCAAAGTTTGGCCCTTACTCAGTTTCCATTCGGTTGGCGCCCTTTCACAGTCGGCAAATCTATTTAGGCGCTCGGCGTCTTATAACAATTGAAGCTTGAAACTCTAAACGCTTTGTCGTGTAGGCATGCACTTTCGGAAATGCCTCGGCAACAACATTGTTATTGCACTAAGTTACCTTAGCACTAAGTTTACTTCCTGTACATTTCGTGTTAGTTCAGGACATAATAGTCTCACATGTTTGTGTTTACGTTAACTTGAAGTGAAATGCTCACATTCTGAGGTACACGTCTTTATGAGAGAATTAACTAATATTTTTTAAATATTTTAAAAATGTATACTTTACTTATTGTAATAAATTACTTCAATTAATATGAGATGCATCCTGCAGGATATAGCTTTTGTTTTTGTGGTAAAAAATATGTCTAAAGAGCAATCAAAAAAAAGTTTTTACAATATTTAAATTTTTTCGAGTTAGACTTTGAGGTTTTGTTACCCTTGAGACAACAATAGAAATTATTTTACACGGTTGGTTTAGTGGAATATTTATTTGCGAAGTACAACTGGTATTTTATTGAACTTTATTATTGAGCTTCCATTGAAAAACGAGCTGTGGAGCGGCCCATCACGATAAAACCCGGACACGGGTCCTTGAAATGAGCACCGATTCTAAAATCTCTCTCTCTCTCTCTCTCTCTCCCTCTCTCTCTATCCCTTTCTGTTTTAATTTTTTTTTATCCGATTTCACCATTGTAATTAGCGTTAAAAACTACGTAAGTCAGCATTTTGAATTTTCAAAATCAATTGAAAGAAACTTTTTAACAGCAGTAAGGGTTCATTTTCATATCTTCAAAATATTTTGGAAGTTTATAGTGCTAATATATGGAGGTTTTAATGCTGATTATGATGGTAAAATCAGAATTTCAAAAGGGTTAAGATGAAGAAAATACTTTTTGAAAATCGCGATCATGTCAGAAGGACAACTGCACGCCGTGATTATTCCAGTTTGCGGAGTTGTTTCGCAATGCTGACAGGGTAGTTATAATAACACAACTGATAACGTTATTGTTTCTTTTAATAAAATGTAAATTGTTTTCGCAACAAAGTTTTATAAACGAGTGATTAAGAATTTGTTTGCGCGGAATGTAACTAAATTAAATATCTTAACTTTCGTCAAAAAGCGTGGGATTTTTCTTGGCAAAGTTAATGATTGTTGTAACAATTTGTTGCTGTTGAATTGAATCTGAGAACTCAAAGCGCCAAATCAATGACAAAGCAGAACAAGTGAACTGATACGTGTAACGTAAATGAGACGCCATTAGCTGAGCCACAAAGTACTTAAAAGAAAAAGAAATCGTTTAGGGCATGTGCGAGTAGAAAGTTTGAACGATGTTTATGCTCCATTTATTGTGCGTGTAGGTAGTAAATTTTATACAGTTGAAGGGGCAATAAAGAAAATACATTTTTGCCGAAATTGGTAAATGGTTTGTACAAAATAAATGTGTAAACCGAAAGTTTGGCTGTGCATGGAAAGATATTTTTTCCAAAGAAGATGGATAGCGTTGCGTCGGAAAATATGTAAATTAACAAACACTGGTAAGCATAGAGAAATGTATTAAATCAAAAAACAAGTTATTTAATAACCGAAACAAAAATTCAACACACTACATAAACGGGAAAAAATAAATATGTAATCATTTTTAGATTTTTACAATAAAAACGAACTCTGATCTTTGAAAAATTCGTCACACTTCAGCTTTTAAGCTTGTAAGATTTTGACAAAATGATTTTATATCCCAAAGAATATTAAGTCTGCACTAAAAACATTTAAAATTATCAAAATTATAAAGAAATTTGAAATGTTAGTTTTAAACCATTTCTTAGTCCAGGTAGTAACATGATTTTTTGACTCAAAATCTATTTTCGCTAAAGAAAATTAAACTAGGAAATTTGCTAAAAAGATTGTCTTACTTGGGAAGGGTAAGGTTTTAGTTTCATAAAATATTTTGACTTACGATTAATATGACTTATTACTTTGTTAATTGTAAAATTCAATTTGTCAATAAAACATTTAGTTTTTCAAATTTAGAAAAAAGGTTTTCACAGCGCTAGGATTATTTAGCAATCAAGTACATTCAAATTTTTGTTGTCGTTGTTCTACTTAGCAAATAAATACGCCACTAAACCTACCAATCAAATAATTTCGGATCAAAATAAACAACAAAGGATATTTTCTAGCAATTTCAAAATTTTTAACTTTTCAACATTTTTTAATAAAATATTTTTTTGAGAAAGAAAACCATCTTTCGGTCACCAAAAATTGGTTAGACTTACCAAATAAAAATGTTCCTCTCTCGCTACTGAGAACATTGATGTTGTATTTTAAAAGTTACTCAGTGTAACCAGGACACTATACTTGGATAACTTTACAAAGCGTCATTTTAATTTGTGTCCATCACGATTTGTGTTTATTTGTGCTTTGTTAATCACGTATGCACTTTTATACTGAAAAAAATACGTTCTCGCTATAAACATATGTACGGTTTTTATTTTGATACGTTTAATAAACTGTATGTGCCCTGAAGATGTAATCCGAAACTGTAATCGTCACGATAATATTGTTGATTGATAACACGTAACATAATATTTAAATGTCAGACGTCTGGTGGCAAAAAATATATTAACATTAAAAAGACCATAAATAACTACAATTAGTAATTTTTACTAAAATCTTTCTTAAAATAAAATTAACTGTTAAAGTCTTTTCTAAGTGTAACACTCAAACAGACATACATAAATGTCTGTAACGATTTCAAATTAAAAAGAACCTATTTTTGTAGGTTTATAAAAATATTATTAAGCCTGCATGTCAATCTTACAATATATTTAAATTACATTAATTAAAATCACTTACAATCACGGTAGTCTGTAGTGATTTTTTTTCATTACCACCGTTTCGGCTATCCAGTCATTATCAAGTTTACTGGGATTGTCCCATGTCAATAAACATTAAAAAAACGGTCGTCGAAACGCCAGCCAGTAGAAAAAGAAGTAATGCCTATTGTCATGATAAGTGAATATAGTTAATTTAATTATTATCAGTAGTTGGAATGGTAATTACAAAAATATACAATACTATACCAAAGTACCTACGCATTATATTCCTCTCATCATAAGTATTTAGAATGTCATCCAATTGCTGTATTTACATTTCACGTGTTAAATGAATGCACACCACCAATAGTTTCAATATAACTACACATTATTTTTCTCATTACCTTTATTTATAGGCTACATTTAGCAGCAGCAGTGCTTAAAATGTATTTAAAAATACGATTTAATTGCATATGTTAAGGAAAATTACATTAAAGTACATACTATTTGTTAATTAGGAACTTACTGGCGAATACAATTAGCCTAAATTTAAAAATATCTAGTGATTAACATCCTTTATTTGTACTGTTACCGTAGGAAACCACGTATACCAACGTGCGTAGTTATTTACGGGGAAAACGAAATACAGTAATACTGTTTAATTTACCGATACTAAAAGAAGCACTAAACATATGTAACCATGGGCTTGTCTACAGGGTGAGTGCAACGAAATATTTTTTCTGCGGTTTTAAATGATTTTTGGTTACAAAAAATTATTTTTATGTGTTAAAATAATATAAGAAGAAAGATTTCTCGTAATAAAAAACTATCAGTTTTTTCTAAATTCTATTTCCATGTTTTTAATTACTGTTTATTCGGAATTTTGGTAATACCCAAACGATGGGAAATGTCTGAATAAGCAGAAATAGTATTATTTTCTAGTGTCAGCTGTTCAGAAAGTTTAATACATTACTTTTCAGCGCATTATGTTTGGGATTCCATACATATGATGTATAGATATTTGTGTTGACTTCAGACTTACAAAAATATTGATTTTAATGTAACTCTTTAACGTGCAGTTTTAGATATAATAAATGTATTTAGTCAACTAGTGTCAGAAATAACAATCAAAAACTACCGAAACACGAAACTTAATGCACAATGTTTATTACCAATCTATTTTTAAAGTATATTCTAATTGTATCTTAGGCTACTGTAAGACTGCTTATTACAATAACTTATAAAGTGAAAGAACCAGTGCATAGCGTGCAGCCAAAGTTTATTAATTCACGTTTGTTACTTAATGCAGCCCTTCCTTCTGAATTATGAAAATAGCGTAATTGTTATTCAATATGCAAAGTCTTACGAGAACATCTCATTCCTGTCCCAGAATAACTTACATTCACTGAAAAGTAAAAATAATGTACCTTAACAATTTTTATTTTAAGTCTGTTGGAAATAAAAACACACACACACACACACATATATATATATATATATATATATATATATATATATATATATATATATATATATATGTGTATATGTGTGTGTGTGTGTGTGTGTGTGTGTGTGTGTGTGTGTGTGTGTGTGTGTGTGTGTGTGTGTGTTTAGCACTCTAGTTCCGTTTTCATTCCCATATTTTGCTTCATTACTCTTCGATAATAAATAATAAATTTTAATTTTCAATGTCGGGTAACACTTTTCTAACCAAGCTAAACCGAACTTTAAAATGTGTATTGGTTACATGTAAGCCTACATATCAAATGAAAGAACAGAATACTTAGCATATTTAAGAAATTGAAATTAAAATTCTTTACTGTAACATTTTTTTACAAAACTTTTAAAACTAGGTTAAACGATGCACTTGTGTTCGTTACGTACTAATAACATTGTGTTTAGTTATTAAACAAATATAGTCGACTAACCTAACCATTTCCTAAATATAAGCTCTTCATATTTTTTTGTTTATGTATTTTAATTAAGCATAGTGTTTCATAAAAGGTGTACATTAATTTAGAACGTGTTCCAGCAGCTAAAAATAATGGGAAGACAATAATTCGATATGTAACCAAAAACGAACAGGTACTACGCCATTTTTTTTAAAAACAATTTATTTAAATCTTGAAAAAAACGGTTTTATCGATTAAACTGAAACTCTGTACAAATATGTAAGAGGTTTTGCTAGGCATTCAAATAACAAATAGTAGTTTATGTTTAAATGTGTTTCTAATAATTATTTTCTTAGTTTTTACTATTTAGGAAATATATAACTTAAATGAATTTGTTTATGTATTTCACTGGCTAATTAGAACGCTGCATATTATAATTTAACTTTTTTTATTGCTATACTCTTTTATCCTTTCTAGAGGAGAGACATACAATGTCTATTTATGATCAAATTGCAAAAGTATTCTTATAGTTAGATTCAGGGTAAAGTTATATTGAAAAAATTATTGTTCAATTTTTTGTAAAATTATACCTTTTCGAGATTTTTCACGTTAATTATTGAAATGCCGATACTTGGAAACAAGTAAATCGGTGAAACTAATCTTTGCCTATTAAAGTTTGTACAGAGTTTCAATTCACTCTATCTAACCATTTTGGAGAAAATAAATTATTTTGGTAAAAAAAATTTTTTTTTATAATTTAAAAAAAACATGTAAATTATTTTACACCGTTCATGAAACACCCTGTACAATTGAATTTAAATTTGTTCAAATAAATCAAAATGAAAAGAATGTTTATAGTTTTTGATTGCAATTAAATTATTATTGAAATATAATTACTCATGGTGGTTGTTTAGAATTCACTGTTACCTTTAATGAATTAATGCATTCTGTTATCTGTTCATGTTAGAAACAAAAATATTGAAGCCGGTCTCTTTAATTAGAAGAGCGAGCAACGAGCTACCGCCTTGCATGGCTATTATACTTGCACACCATTCATTGATAAGAGCTTGGAATTAATGAAGGGAGCTTATATTTTACCCGATAAGGCGCGGTGTAATTGCTTTGTGTTATAGGACGTGTAACCAGTGAGAGGCAAATATGAATAGGCCTAAAGAAGCCAGAATCATCGCTAACTGATGATAAACAGCCTTTTGAAAACGGAAAAGTAAAGTTTTTTTTTAATAAAGCTTGCTTTACTGTTTGTTTTGTATTCCATGTGCATTAAATCCAAAACAGACGAAAACATGAAGCTCATTTTGGAAAAGTCAAATACTAGACTTGTAAATAAAAACACGGAGTTTATGAATGGCAAAATTTGTGATGTGTGTGAGCAAAATATATGCATGAAATGTACAATTTCTTAGAAAATAGCGCCAATTACTGAAGTTGTAGACGTTTTGATTGGCCTTATTTAGCTTTGTCTGGACATGAATTAAATTACGAGAGAGTTACACTATGTTAAATACGTGTAGAAGGCACTCAGTCCATACAATTTTAAAACTAGACAATTTCAAGTTAAAAGCTGAAAACAGAATTTAATTTTCTGACCAATGCAGTAATGTTTTCCATTTCATATCAATTTGTTTTTTTTTCATTTTTTTATTGTCTTTGCTTAACATTGCTTTATGAAAAGATAAACGGTATTCTTAATAACAGAATAATCTTAAATTAAATAGCATAAATACACTTAATAATTTTCTTACTGATTTTAAACAAAAGAAGAATTTATATAAACTATTTATTTATTAGGTATAATATATACCATTCTTAAGAAATAAAAACAAAACTGTATATAAAAACTTTATTGTACAGACCTAGATATAAAGAAAACTTCTTAACACTAAATAATAATTCAACGAAAATTAATAATCAAATACAAACACTAGGTTACAAATATAAGTAGCCTAAGGTAAACACGTTTTCATAAAAGTTCAGCTGAGCATTAAGAAACTTAAATACTTACGTTGGAGGATAATGCAAAGAATAAAGGTTATCTGTAAACTGTCGAATAATTAATTATCTATGAAGTTTAGTAATCAACGTAGATAGAGAAAGGAATAACGTGGTGTAAGCAGCTGATACATTAGCACAATAAATGTATCAACAGCTGTGAAATAGCCGTGGTGTAAGCAACGAACACATTAGCATAATAAACTTTGAACAGCTGTGAAAGAAAATATTACTGAGGTATAATTATACTAGTATATATAACCACATAAAGTGTTGAATTATAGACCATAGCGTGCCATCTAAACACTGTGGTAGTTCTAAATATAGAACATAAATATTTTATTGTTTTTTAAAACATAAAACATCAAGCGATGCATACTACGAGTAATTACCGGTAATATATTATCTTTTATTTGATGTTTGTTGCAATAATAATACAATAATAAAGAAGAATTGTTAGATTTACTGGTGAACAGTTAAATGTACTATAAAATTGTAATTAATAAATTGAATTATTTTTTTTTAACCTAAATAAGGTTTTCAAATAAGTTAAAAACAGGATACCGCCAAAACATTCGGGTACTAAAATAACACAATCGAAAGATAATTTTGTTAGATACGATTTTCAGAATATGGGCTACCTAAAACACCAACACTTATATTGCACTTTAATGATGTAGAAATACAATATTCGCGGCTCGCAACTGTCTCTTTGACGTGATGGAAGCGAATTTTAAAATTAATTTTTATCTTTGAATTAAAATTAGAAACTGCAGTATAATTACGTCACTATTAAAAATTGCATAAGTTAGTATTTTGAAACTTTGAAGGTACATTCAAACATAAAAATGATAATTGACCTCAAACTCATTTTTAAAATTTCAATTGATTTATAGAATTCTAAAAGCTAGATTATGAAGATTATAATGTTAATTACGATGGTGGAATGGTGGGATTAGCCTATATAAAAAAAAATAATAAAAAGTTATAATTTTTTTTAAAATGACCGCCATTTAGAATATGTTGGACGAATTTTTCTGGTAACAAATTTGTCGAAACTATTGCCACAGTCGAGTTTTTATTTTACTTTAAATCTAATAAACATTAATTAGCATATTAAACATTCAAATTACATTGAAATTATGAAAATGAACCCTGACCGCTACTACATTAATTTTTCTCGTTTCAAAGAAATTAAAACAAATTTAAATGCTAGTTAAATTTTTTTACAGTTAATTTTCATAAACAGAAGTGGCACCCTCAACAACAACTGATTAGACGTGGCACCCCTTAATAACAGCTGAATAGAAATGACACGTTAAACAACATATGAAGTGGCGACAATCAACAACAGTTGAATAAAAGTGACTGTCTTCATCTCATTTGAAAACATCTCTACAAAGTAAAGCAAAATTTTAAAATAGCAGTTTTGTTGTGTGTATAGCGTATTGTTGTTAATCATTTTTAAATTTAATTTGTAAAGGTTAGGGAAAATTGAATTAGCTCCATGTCTTCGCCAGACGTAACACGATTTGTTAGATACTTCGTACATATAGATCCTATGTAAGTCGTACAGATCGTACGTTGTTTATTTGTCGTTTTTTTAAAACGTTAAAGTTATTAAATAGATTTATTTAAAACTATGCATTGTTTTTTCCGTACAACATTTACTATTAAAACAAAATCTTTGAATAAAACGAAAACAAAACCGAATTCCTCTTATTCGCCTTTTTAAAACAAACTTTTATTTGGGGAAAAACAAAAACCACAGTAAAGCCTTGATTAGTCCTTTATTTATCCACAGCATTGTATTAAGTACATGAAATGTAAATTTAGTCGCACAATAAACAGCTGTTGTTTTTGCAAAACATTTTAAAACTCTTTCTTTTTACCCTCCGCCCGACCGTTCCTCTATTGGAGTAGAGAAAAGCACTTAAACAAGTCCATTTGAGTTTGGAAGTGCTGTTAAGTCCGTAGACAAAATAAACATTCCCAACAGTGGGATATTTCGCGTGTATAGCTTTGCAGTTGGCAGTATTGCGAGGGGTAGCTAGGGGCTGAGACTTACATGCATAATCAATTACTCACCCAACCCCTCCCCGCCCCTCGTCTAACCCTCTTATTCTTCTCACACTCAGTTTCGCTCTGACCCGTTTCTCTTTTTCCTAAAAATAATTTTATTGCGTTTGCTATCTGTATAAATATTCAAATAACACCACTTTACCCCTCCTCGCCTTCATCCCTTTCCCTCTGAATTCATAACAGCATTTCTAATTTAATTTTGTTTCTTTTACATATTAACATTATCCAATAACCTGTGACCAATTTAACGTTGCCACAATATTTTGAAGATTTTATTGCAATAATTAAAAGTAAACATTATATTTTTCACTGATCCAAGCTCCATTTTACTTCAAATTGAGTCAATTTTAAGGATGAGATTACCAAATGGAAAACTGATTCCTAATTTAATTAAAATTTCGAAAGTTATTGTCACTCACACAATGGTGCAGCTGTTACAACACAAAGTTGCAAAGACTTTACAAGGAGTTGCAGAAATATTCACACGGTTAGTTTATATTATTTATATTGTAATTAAAATAATCTACTAGACTGATACATAGGAATCAAAAATATACATGAAAATAATTTCATAACAAAATCTATTGTAATCGTATAAAACTAATTATTTAAGTACCCAAAAATATAAGAACAAACAATACATAAATAAAGTCAGGTTTTACGACTTTGTAAAATAATTAAAGTTAATTGTATGTAGTATTATTACTTTTAAATTATGGTTTACCTACAAGTAGAAAGCATTACATATTTTGTACTGATTGATTGCCTTTTACATTGACTGATAAAAATGTAATAATGAAACATTGTCACCTCTAAGGACACAAGGTCATCCGCCAAATTTGACCCTTACCGATTATTGGCTTTATCAAGGCTATAAATCCTACACAAATTCATTTTTCAACACCAATCAGAAACAATGAAAATAAACCCTAAAAAACGGGAATATATTTTATTGAATCATGTGGGATTCGAAATATTTAGCTTGAAAACAATATGGAGAATATACCGACCACCGTTAAAAACCCTAAAATATTACACCTTGCGCTGTAGTCCGTTTAATCATGTAACTTCTCATACCTTACAACGTGAACAATAATTAGGACCAATTTGTCGTCACGTATACATTAGCACTAACATTTAATTACATTTCAAACAATTTCCCCAGTCATTATTGACTTCATTATGGAAGGATGCGAAATTAAAAATGCAAATGAAAGACACATGCGCATAACATTAATAATATTGAAACGATAGTTATAACGAAATCAGCCATTAAAGTTTAAAGTTAACCAAACAGTTATTACTTTATTGCATTCCGTGTATAACTAAAGATTAGGCCATTGTGTATTGCATGAATGTTTAATGCTTTGAATGTATGAATATAGCTTTACCATTAACTTTAAAGTGAAAACCGTATTAAAGAAAGTTATATATTTATTAATGTAAATACAAACCTACTGTAGATTTAAAACACTGATTAATAAACAAACGAGCAAACGTTGTGGTGGGTTTGGTTGTGTATATGTTAATTTTATTGCGCACAAAACAAATGAGAACACCAGTTTAGGGGCTGAAAGCCTATTATTGAAGCAGTTAGGTGATTAGATTCCAACAGAACCCCTTCCATTCTGTCTGGCTTGAAATCAGGTATGTTTTGGTGCGAACAGCACATTTAGTGTACTGTGTTCGGAGATTCTGGTTACTGCAACAATGTCACACACTCACGCACATGCACACGCATGCGCTAATTTTAAGGATAGTGGCTTTATAAATATTTGAGTGTAGCGGGAGAAGCTTATACGTTCTATGCCCAACGGTTCAAATTTACTATTAGAGTGGTCTAAAGATTGCAAATAGTGCAATATGTGTAACGAAGGTAAAAATTACAACAATCAAAAAGATGTTTTATAACAGAGATAGTTTTAAATTATACTTTTCTGTATTACATATGGTTTTCTAAACAGTGTTGGTCTTTACTTAATTTCGACGACGTTTATATTGTCGGCTTGAAAATATATTTCAAAATCCCAGGTCTGGGTCTTACTACGATGGCCATTCCAATGGCAATTTGCTGCTTACACACATAACTAGTGACAATGTTACACCAAAAGCTCATGTTTAGATAAACATGAAAATAATGGACAAATTCAGACATTTTTTCTCAAGTATTATAAAGCACTTTATGGAAATCAAATTGATGAAAGAAGTTTTTGAAATGCAAAAACACATTCATTGCAGTGTTAGTGTCCAAAGCCGAAATCAAATTAACCCTTCTGCTGCACTCTCCACCTAATTGGTCTGCTTTGCAAACCATGTTTTCTTGTATGTACAAGTGTTACGTTGCAATCTGACCTGACCTGACCTGGGGCATTAAAACAAATTGGAGGTTGCACTTAAGTCTACCACTATCTGCTGCACTACTCTACCGTAGTATATAATTATATAGGTCATTTGTACTCTATTGCTGATTTGCATTTTGTTTATAAACTACATATTTTAAAATAAATGTATTTTAAAAATCTTTCTGGGAATACTGTTTGGCCTATACACAATGTTTTGTTTGAATAAATTATTTATTGTATGACAAAACGAGCATGATTTAAACTGATACCAGTGACCGTTTAATTTTTACTTTAATCGACTGCGTAAAATTAAATTTGCTACTATATTAAGTATTTTATAAAATGATTTGTAAATGAAAACAAAAACAAGAATTACCTTAGTTTTGGAAAAAAACAAGCAAGAAAATTAATATAATTTAACATTATATTTTAATAGAGCTTTTATAGAGTTTTTAATATTAAAGATTTATTAAAATTATCAAAAATATATTACACCTATTAAAAAGGTTGTTATGAGTAAAACAAAATTTAAAAAAAGTATTGATTTAGAAAATATCTTTCATTATTTGGGAATGATAATGTATAGTTAGGGTTCAAGTGGGAATAGCTAAAACATTTTTAATTATTGCAAACCATAATAAAGCTCTTGGAAAACAAAATGTCCCTTACAGACCTGCTTTCAAAAAATATTTTCCTACACTTTTTCGGAGTACTAAAAATCGTAGAAGTGTCATCGTTGAGACAAATAAAACATTTCATTAAGATGGTTTGAACACTCTTGTGAGTCCTACAGGCAGTTAAGTGCAGGAAATTTTATTACACAAGGGGTTTTAACCCCACTTAATTTGTGTTTTTTAAAAAACAATATTTTGATACATTTTAAACATGCAAGAATTTCAAATTTACAGAATTGCGTAATGTTTAGAAATTTTGCTCTGAAAGAGAATTTAAAACATACTGGTTTTTCTACATCAATAAGAAGAACAGTTTACACAATGTTAACAGACTTGGTAAAGAACGCTTTATTGATTTTATATTTATTTGTTAATTATTGTAGAATTAATAAAAATGTAAATCTTAAAGAAAATACATTTTTAATTAAACCCGCGATACAGTTTATTCTGTTTACAGCTGCTATAAGAATATTAAAGTTTCTGCTTTAATGAAATTTCTTATTAATAAAATTACTTGTGTAAGAATAGTAATAGCATAAAACATAAAATCATTAAAACATTTTATAATTCCTGTAGTTGCAAAGTAAGGAAACTGGGTTGTAATGAAATAATACCAACCGAACAACACTTCATGAGAAATTAAACAAATTTTTATATTGCTTAGAGATTGTGCTCTTAATTACGTCTAGCGAACCGGTTTTATCGGTACTTCTCTCAATCACTGTATAAGAGACTGGGTGATATATCAGATCTCTTCAAGAGGTCAAAACAAAATTTTTAATATTTAAATTCCATTGAAAATACAAAATGAAATACTGAATGAGAATATTCAGAATTTATTCTCGCAATATCAATGCAATTTGAAAGCTTGAAATTCTATTTATGTAAATTTTGAAGTCGGTTATTAAATCAGATTTTCAAAAAAGTGTAAAATGAAGTAATTATTGTTGGAAATTCGGTTCCATCACGTCCGAACGACAGCTTATTGCCGCGATTATTAAATATTTGATTGTTAAACACCTAAAAAAAAGGAACCTTTCAGATCTAGTTAAAATAACACACAAACATACGATTTATAAAATATATTTTAATTCAAACGCAAATTACTCTTGATTCTGTTTAAAATAATTTGCATCAGGCCTTTAAACAACTGTTTAACATCATCCATATGTTATTTTTTAGATGTCATATTAGTAATAATAATAATAAACAATAGCCAAGGACAAGAAGCAACGGTTCCAAGGCAAAGTCAAATCCAAGCGAACGATCCAAATCTCTGACGAAGAAAGAAAAGCAAGATCACAACGAATGAAGCAATACTGGGCTACGAGGAAGGCACAGAACATTAAAAAGTGATTTATTTAGTGTACCCTAAAGTTGGGTGAAACAAATAAAGAATAATAATAATAATAATAATAATAATATAATAATAATAATAATAATAATAATATTATTATTATTATTATTATTATTATTATCATAATACTAAGGGAATCTACACCCCCCCCACTTGGTTACTTCAGTCCCCCTAATCCTATCTGTAAATATATGCCATAATATAAAATCCTAAATGTCAAAGTGGGTAACATGTTGTAGCCCATAATTTGTTTGTGGACGACTGAATTATGAGATGTTACTAATTCAGAATAGTGTTATATAGAACCGTTTTAGTTATAAAACAGAATCTGACAGTTTTTAAACGTGTTCTCTAGATTTTTAATTAGATAGGGTAGGTTTTTAGAAAAAAAAAAACAATTTGTTTATTCAAAACTATACATTTTCTTTTTTCTTAAACATATAAACTTAAAATGAATTGAAATATCATGCGTATGTCAATGATGAAACAAGGGCTGGCGTGTCCGAGGTTGTAAGCACTGCGCACCTCAAGGCCGCAGGTTAGGGTTAGAGTTACTAACGTAAGCTTTTCAGTTGCAGTTAAGGCTGATCCCTTGTCCTCATTAGTCTGATAACAGTAACAGCGTTTAATAATATTTTTTGCAAAATTTCGTTTCACAGAATTTTGGTTAATAGTACATAAAACTTGATTTTTTCATTTTATTGTATTTATGATTTTAATGTAATACGTATTTGCTTAAAATATTTGTAAAAAACTATTGTGTTCAATTTAACTGAACACATTTTACAGAATATAATACAACAGAAATAACCACGACAAATAGCTACGCGAACGTCTTCAGTAACCCAACCACTGCAGACAGATACGTTGGAACATTGAAATGGTTGTATTTTTTTGCAATATTAATGTCTGACACGGTTCGCTACGCTCTGCAGGCTGCAAGCAGCACGCACTGTAACTGTGTTTCATTTATTATACATTGTCCATGTCAAGTGTTGTTTGTGTTAAAACAGACCACAATGCTCATTCATTCATTGGAGCTACAGCCTATGGACAATTTGTTTCCATCGCATAATATACACGATACACCACAAGTTACACAGGAGAACAGTACAGTGATAGTTTGTCCGACTGTTCATAATACTCCCCTAAGGTTTAAACAGTATTTGCACTTGACAGTTTTGCCTTTATCTTGCAAAATTTACATTAGTCACAGAAATATTTTCTTTTTTGAAAATTAAGGAAAAAAGAAGCTCTCTCTCTCTCTCTCTCTATATATATATATATATATATATATATATAAACTAAGTATGATCACGCAATAGCGGGACAAACCTTAATAACACTGGCATACATATTTAAAAAAAGTTATACAAATAATTTTTTAACTGAAAACTTAAACATTTGAAAAACAATTCGAGAAAGAAAGCACAAACAAGAAAGAAGAAACCAGTTTCTTAGAACTCGTATATCCCCCCTACCATAAAATTTTATCTTTAAAAGAAATATAAAATACTAATTTTTCTAAAAAAAAATGAAAATTGATATTTTATGTCTGAAATTTTATGTGTTTCGTGACAAAGTTAAGGATATACTAGTTGTTATTCAATATTGAATTTAGTAAGACACGATCGACAATTCAAAAAATACCGTTATATTATTGAAACCGATGCACAAAACATAAAATGTAATTTAAAAGAATTGTGAATTATTAAAAATGCAGCCAGCCACTGATCCGTACTTAGTATGAACCAAGATAATTTTAGAGCTGCGGTTTTTGAAAGGATGGGTTCGCTATACATTTAGAAATTTATTTAGGTTGATTCAAACCACGTTCAGAAATCGTGTGATATTACGTAAAGCAGGTATTTCACATCTTTCTAACTTTCCTAACCCAACTGCTTCATAAGTATTATGAATGAAGCTACTTTTATACAGCAAACACCAATGGTAAGAAAATTGTTGCAGTCGATAGGCGTTGTTTAAAGCGTAATGTATTTCATTAATTCAAACAAAGTGTTACAATTTATGATTACTAAAACCCCCAATGAAGTAAAAATTTTCATTTGCGTAGAGCCATACTGTATTTTTTTTTCATTTTAAAGACGAAATATTAAAAATACAGCAGAAGATTTAAAGGAATTAATTACTACAAATTTTTTCAACTGAAAACCCGCTTCATTTAATATTCTGAATTAAAATTCGTAAGTTAACCTTAATTATATTTTTGGTATTTGTGTTTTATTCGAGAATATTTGATTTAAATTTACAGAAACAATTATTAAATGTGTGGAGCGTCTATTTGCGTATATATATATATATATATATATATATTTGCATTGTAGAAGACAACTATTTCAGAAACTGTCTGTGTTAATGCGCTATATTGTACTTTACTTTACTCAATGTAGTAACAACATGCACGTAAACTTTAAGCCAAACAAATAACAGAACAGTTTTTAATTAAAATTATAAATTAAAGAAGACTACGTTTAAGGTTATATTATTACACCTTGTTTAAATACGATATAATAGTGTTGAGTCGACATTTTGTGTTACTTTCATTCCCTCTTATCAGACTCTTTTATATAATATCTTTCTTTGTTTCGTGGCGCATCCGGTTAGACATCTTTTTATTCTCGAGAGGTCATGTTTTCTTCTGTTTCCATTTTGGTCTTCTTCACGCCCCTTGGGATACTCCTTGCCATATGATTTCCGCAAATGTAACAACGCATTTTCCTCAGAGAATGCTTTACATTATACGTTTGTTGATATTCTACAAGGAAGGGTTTTTAGTGTGAAAATGAAAGAACAGGGACACAATTTTTGTACTGTTGATCCTTAAATATTTTAAGTTATTTTACAGAATGTTTTCTTTATGCATTACTGACTTTCCTGTTTTTACTTATATCTACAGCGTAATTACTTAGCACATTTTCGTTTCAAATAAAACTGAACAAACTTTTACAAACAAAATATAAAATCTCGTTTTTAGAAACACTATCCCAATTTTATTAGTTGACAAAGAAATTAGACGAAAACTGAATACAAAACGTTACAGCACTCCTGGCAAAATAACAGAGACCTATGTGACTGTTATTGCACAATTATTGTATTATATTTGTATAGGCATGACATATTTATTGTGATAGCGCTATTCCATTACGAGCACTTCGCTATATCAATTATTTTTACTGTTATTTGTTTCATATTATAATATTTTTGTTAGTATGTAAGGCACTTTATTGTATCAGGAAATATGTAGTTTTCTTAGTTTATTATCCTATTTTTATTGAAATATGTTTTCTTAAAACTGGAATATATTTTAAATATATAGCAGATTTAAAGAAGTATACAACAATACTGTATGTTTTATTTTTATTATTTATAGAAGTTCTATAAAAAAAGAAATATATAACCGTGACTTAATAATAAAAATTACAATTTGACAATGTGTGTGTGTGTGTGTGTGTGTGTGTGTGTGTGTGTGTGTGTGTGTGTGTGTGTGCGCGCGCGCGCGCGCACACACACACGTCTCAAGTAGTAGGCCTACAATGCGAGCTCCAAATGTTAAAACTTCATTCTAAGAAATTTCATTGTAGAAAAGTTCATGAGTCCCTAAAAAAAAATATATAAAATAAAATAATAAAGATGAAAAAATCATTAGAGTTTAGAATATGTTTTGTTTTTAGTTTACTCCTATAAAATAAATGCCTTGAATTTTTGATTTAGTTCAATGACTTCAGTTATGAAATGACTTTACATTATACACATTTTAGCATAAAATATTTTACTGATTTTTTGAGAATTTGGTCCAAAGTTTAGGACTGTTGTTCAAGTTCTAAAAAAAGTCAGTTAAATTTATTATAATTTTCCAAAAATTATAACTCTGTGTGGTAAAGATTTTGTTAAAATAAAATTTTTAAAAACGCTCGCAATGTCAAAAGTATTGGTTAAGGAAAACATTTTTCCCAATTTATCTAGAAATTTTTATTTAAAATTATTACCTTAGAAATATGCATTATAATTTATGTTTTCTGTAAGCAATATTTGTTTAAAGGTCTGACATATTAGACGCACGCTTTATACATTTTGGATTTACATAATTTAACTACAACTTCACCTAGTGTTCGTACTTAGGTCTTACTTCGTGCTGTAAACATTTCAGGAGGTTTTGCTTTTATGTTTTAAAAACTTGGTTTACTAGAAATTGTAAGATGTGGTGCAACGTGTAACGGTGACGTGGAGCATCTGTTCAAGCGTTAACTGCCGAGTGTCACCAGTGTGTACTTAAGTTAAGTTAAGTTTGTTGTCATTCTGGAGCGCGTTGATAACAGCAGCAGAGTTAAATCCCGCTCGTAAAATAGATTTTGTTTGTACGCCTAAATATTTGAATTAAGTGAGTTGGCTTAACTTGATATTAGAATAATTTTATTGTTAATTAAGGCGGTGCAATCAAGGTTTGCTTTCTTTCAGAAGCGCAGTCGATTTTTAACGTTAGTTAGGCCTAAATTATTTTTACCCAAGGTATACTTTTTATTACATTAGTCATTAAAACTGAATTAAATGGTGTTAAATATTCCATAAACTTCGTCACATTATATCATCTCCGATCTGATACAAAAAGTTCGCTCTGAAACCTGTAGATTAACCCTGAAAATTTACCTCTAACTTCTCAAAACAGGTTTATTAAATTTTGATAAAAACTAGTTAAATATGCATTTGTTAAACTGAAGTGACAACGCAAGTCGGTGTTCTAAATTTGAAATGAAAAAATAACGAACAGCTTGAAAGCAAGTCGAAAAAACAAAACATTTATGAAGTCGTTTATAATTGTTTTGTTTTTTCGAGTTACTTACATACAGCATACATTGAAATCTTTTGTTTCAAATTTGCTAATCATACAAGCTATAAATTTTCATATATGACCAACATTTGAAGAACTTATTTTCACAAATTTTTCTGATTTGTCAGTTTCAAGAGATCGGTTGCTCAATAAACATTGGTCTCGTTTTGCTAACTATTTGTATTTTTGTACTGTATTCCCCTGACTTGATTTATACACATACAACCAAAATATGATTGAGACTTCTTAAATTTTGGCCGATTTTTAATTTTTTTCGTCTGCATCTTCGAAACAGAATTTTGTGAACAATTTAATGTAAGAACTTTGTTTAATATTTGTGCACCATTTGTAATTATAATGTTAAATTTTAAGTTTGCATATGTTTATTAAGTTATAAGTTTTCATGTGTCTAACAGCTTTAGCTTAATAAAGATAGGAGACCTTAGTTAAGTAATACTATGTACTAGTAGTACGAGAATGTTAAACACGCGACCTTGCCTCTACAAAGCTGTGTTTCTACGAACTTGCCGTTACCTTACCAAATGAGCCACGGCCTCGCACCAAAATAAATGTTAAAAGGGTGCAAGAGAAGAGCAAGTAATTTCAACCAGATAAGTACAATGTCTAAGATTAAGATAATAATTAATTAATTAATTGCTTAGAAGATGGTCGTATTAGTGCAAAGTTACAGACGAGGATTAAAGCGTGTACAAACTCTATTAACTGAAGATTATATCCATCATTCAAGGTCTACAAGAAGTACAGTAATATCAGTAATACATAACTTGAGTGAATAGCAAAAATATTTTCAGAATGTAATCTTATTAGTAAAATACTTGCAGCAATGCTTATTGTTTCATTTAAAGTACTTTAAATGATATTGACTAGAAAGAATTTACGTTTAGGTAGCCTATACAAATTACGATTAAAGTTTTAGATAAGATGTGTGATGCTGTCTTGTACTTAACATGATGTATGATTTGTTAGACCTAAAGATATTTTTTGTTGATAAATATTAATTTTTCTTTGACAATAACTTTTAATTAAGAAAATACTTATTTTGTTAAAAATGAATAGAAATACCAATTTTGGTAATGACACATTATACAATCGGAGCCAGATTTTTTTGTAATTCAGAATAATTATTCATAATCAGAAAAACTTTATTAGTTTTTCTTCTCTCCCATTTTCTTATTTTGAAAAAAATTGGTTCGTGACAGCTACATTTTCGTACTTGTAGATCTAGAAATTTAATAGAACTGCCAAGATTTATATTTTTCGACTTAAAGTTAACGCACTAGAATACACTATCAACAATTCTTGATATATTTACAACACAAACCAATTAACTAAAATTTCGATATTTTGACCTGTTAAACCTTCTTTTGCCAAACGCGTATTTGATAGAACAATAAAGGAAAACAATAATACGGATGAAGTGATAATGCAGAGGCGACGAGAGGAGGGAGGAAGCGAAGTGTCATCTGCATTGTCCTTAATGATTTTCCAATTTGCTTTGCAGAGCACTCGAACACTGCGATGTACTCGTAGACCTACCCACTTAATGAACGGTCCTGCAATCATCCGCCGTTTTAAACGTCTATATAACGGATATTACAGCAACAATATAAGCGTGCTTTGTGTTACTTCAGTAGACACAAACTTTTGTTTGGTCTAGTTCAAGTACCGTTCACATTGGCAAAAGTTGAACTTTAAATTTATTTTCTTGTTTGACAACGGATAAAAGTTAAAATTGGAATCGTTTATCAAAATCAAAACTGTGGAAAAATAAAAGTTTCTTTCAATTTTCTCGAACACATACAGCCAAGGCGTCTTGCAAAATACATCATTTATTTAGAAGAGTGTTTTTTAATAAAATGTCATCTGCTCGGAAAGGAGGAAACACTTTAAGAAAATCAAGTTCCACAAGCGATGCTAAATTCATTGTCGATTGTAGAAAGAAAAGTTTTCCTTGAACTTCATTCATTAATGAAATTGTAAAAAAGGTCAAGTTCGCAGCATTTCAATAATCTATTTTAATTAAAGTTAACGTAACACGATTAATTTTGTAGTAGCTAATAAAAATATGGAAAATTAGGGTTTTGAATTATAACACAAATGCATTTTCAACTCCAAAAAGTATTGTACCATGTAGCATTATATAAAAATAAATCAATATCTTAACTAGTTACGTTCAACGATTATTAATAATAATAAAAAATGTTAGAGGGAAGAAAATCAACGCATCCAAGGACATAAAGTATACGTATTGTTCCAACAACAACAAAATATTTTATTAGTTTTTTAAAGAATTTGCAACAGAAATTTTATACAGCAAATATTTTAACACATCTATTTTGTACAAAGTTATATTTTTAGAGAGTCACGCTTAGTGCAAATATGTTTATATTTTCCCGTAAGTAAGGGTCCCCCCCATCATAGTAAGAGCCATCTGTACATACCCATGCATAGTATATAGACGTAGTATTTAAGCTACATTTTCCAAAGTAATGTAAGGATTAAAAAGATATTGTTTGCAATTTTGTAGGACAAATTTTATAATCGTGTTTTTCCAAAACATAGACGTTTGCGTGCGCAACTGTAACGAGGTAAACGTATTCATTAATTAATCTGTCTAATACTTTGCCGTGACTGAATTAGGTGTTCTCAGTCATATACCCAATTGACGCTGTTTCTAAAAAGAAAAGTTAGAAAGACCTTCCGCCCTGTATTTATTTTGGACCAAAACAGTTCCAACGTAAGTTTGTTAGAAGGACAATGTAACCTTGCAACGTTATTACTGAGAAATATGAATTTTATTAGAGGTCATTGTCTAACCTGGATTACAGTAACAAACGCTCTCGCCATCATGAACAGCATGCAAACTAATCATCCTTTTGCAACCCTATGCTGGTGTGTGTGTGTGTGTGTGTGTGTGTGTGTGTGTGTGTGTGTGTGTGTGTGTGTGTGTGTGTGTGTGTGTGTTCAGTTTTGTTGCAAACATTTTTGCTTTCTTCGAATTTGTGCGTCTGGTTATACGATGATTATTAACCAGTATTAAAATATGCATGATGTGTTTAATATTGTTACTAATTAACTGTCTGTTTTCCAAAACACGTGCAATGAGTAAAGTGCAACAAAACTAGAAAAGCAGACAGTAATAGTATTTATTTAAAAAAACTGTAAACAGAAATTAAAAAGTGTAATAGTTATGCCCTATTTCATAGGACTATTTCAATATAGACTTTAACTATAGTCTAATATTTATTAGACTAATACTAGACTAATAATGTTATTACTATTATTATCTAATAATAGGCTAATAATGTAGTATTAGAAATATCAAGAATAATAAATTATTCTATAACACATTTTGGATTTTAACCCAACCAAAAATTATTGCAAAAACCATTTATAATATCAACCTAACTTTCATGATTTTTGAAATATATGCGTATTCACCTTTTATATTTGTTTGTTTTACACCCATTAAAGCAATTTGGTACATACTTATAAATATTAATTTCTTTTTTCACAAATAATATATTACTATTATTTTACATTGTGACTACGCTGACTTAGCAAACATTGACGTCATGTATTTAATTAACTGTATTACGTTAGTCTTGCAAAACAACACATGTTAACTAATATAAACACACACACACACACACACACACACACACACACACACACACACACAAACACACACACACACACACACACACACACACACACACACACACACACACACACACACACACACACACACACACACACACACACACACACACACACACACACACACACACACACACACACACACACACACACACACACACACACACATACATATATATATATATATATATATATATATATATATATATATATATATATATATATATATATATATATATATATAAATTGTATAATTATATGTAAACTAGCTGTTACCCGTTGCGGCTTTGCCTGCAATTATAATGTAGGCAATAAAATTTATAGTCGATTTTCAAAATCAGAATAGGTTCATTTCATTTTAATATATTTCTATTTACAATATTATACGATTTATGGTTTTCGGCCAAGAAATACACATTTTTGCTACTCGATACTCTAAAACAGGGACCTGTCATATTTTAATAAAATACAGTATTATTAAAATGTCACTATTATACAATTAAACTGGAATAGTATTGTGTTTATCTCAGGTACCTAAACCGTGTTCATACTAAATTTAATCTCAATTGGTCCAGTAGTTAAAGTGTGATTAAATAACAAACAAATAAACAAAAACAAACTTTCAGAAATATAATATGATTACCTGTTACCCGTCACGGCTTTGCCCGCAATCGTAATATAAATTAAAGATCACGCATCACCGTGTTTGGACCAACAACCGTGTCAGTTAGGTTATGGTGAATTTCATTTTTAAAATAAAGGTTTTTTTAACGAACCACCGTGTTACTTAAGTTATGGAGTACTCTTTAAAAAAAAATTAAGGCTTTTTTCCTGCATCACCGTATTAGGCCCAACAACCGTGTCAGGTTTTGGAGTACTCTTTTTTAAAAAATAAATAAAGGTTTTTTTAATGCATCACCGCGTTAGGCCTAACAACCATCTTAGTTAACTTATGCAGTATTCTTTAAAAAAAATATAAAGATTATTCACGCATCACCATGTTAGTTAAGGTTTCACCTAACAACCGTGTCAGTTAAGGTTTGGAATACTCTTTAAAAAAAAAAAAAAAAAAACGGTTTTTTCAGACATGGCCATGATAGGCCCAACAACCATGTCAGTTAGGATATGTGGAATTCTTTAAAAAAATACAAAGGTTTTTTTTACGCACCACCGTGTCAGTTAGGATATGTAGCCTAGTATTCTTAAAAAAAACATAAAGGTTTTTTCACGCATCACCGTGTTAGGCCTAACAACCGTGTCAGTTAGGATATGTAGCCTAGTATTCTTTAAAAAAATATAAAGGTTTTTTCACGCATCATCGTGATAGGCCCAACAACCTTGTCAGGAAAAATATCTTTAAAAAAATATAAAGATTTTTTCACGCATCACTATGTTAGGCCTAACAACCGTATTAGTTAAGTTATGGAGTACTCTTTAAAAAAATATAAAGGTTTTTTTCATGCATCACCGTATTAGGCCCAAAAACCGTGTCAAGTTATAAGTACTCTTTAAAAAAAATTAATAAAGGTTTTTTTTAATGGATCACCGTGTTAGGCCTAACAACCATGTTAGTTAGCTTATGGAGTATTCTTTAAAAAAAATATAAAGTATTTTTCACGCATCACCGTGTTAGGCCTAACAACCATGTCAGTTAGGATACGTAGTATTCTTTAAAAAAATATAAAGGTTTTTTTACGCATTACCGTGATAGGCCTAACAATCGTGTAAATTAGGATATGTAGTATTCTTTAAAAAAATATAAATGTTTTTCACGCTTCACCGTGTTAGGCCTAACAACCGTGTAAATTAGGTTATGTAGTATTCTTTAAAAAAATAAAGGTTTTTTTCACACATCACCGTGATAGGCCCAACATCCGTGTCAGTTAAGTTATGTAGTATTCTTTAAAACAATATACAGGTTTTTTCACGCATCACCGTGTTAGGCCTAACAACCATGTCAGTTAGGATATGTAGTATTCTTAAAAAAAAAATAAAGGTTTTTTCACACATTACCGTGATAGGCCTAACAATCGTGTAAGTTAGGATATGTAGTATTCTTTAAAAAAATATAAAGGTTTTTCATGCATCACCGTGTTAGGCCTAACAACCGTGTCAATTAGGTTATGTAGTATTCTTTAAAAAATAAAGGTTTTTTTCACACATCACCGTGATAGGCCTAACAATCGTGTCCGTTAGGATATGTAGTATTCTTTAAAAAAATTGGTTTCTTATCACCCAAAACCCGTGTTAGACGTATTTTTATTGTTTTACCGATTTACAACACGTTACTGATTTTCACCGGGTAGCAATTTTGAGGTTATGCTGGTCACTTTTATTTTAGATTTTTATCGTACTTCTCGTGCTTTCATATTTTGGATTCTTGCTTTTGGACACATAATAAAGCATTTTAGTAACAAAAATATCGAAAAATCCACGATATGCTACACTGCATATTTACCATTTTTTCATATAATGTAATTACACAAATGTATATACTACCTTACAATTGGCACTCTGCGTAGGGATTTTTTTACATTTAATATTGAAAATTCAACAGAAAGTAACAAATTAAAGTCAGTTTTGAAAAAAATTTCAACTAAAATATTGAAAATGTTACATTAAAAGCAATAATTTTGCAATAAATAAAACACAGGTTAAGATTCTTAAAATAGGATTGAATCTATGTTCATCTCAGGTACCTAAATCTCAGGTCCAGTAAATAACTACAGTTAACAAATGCCACAAAACTAAAAACAAATAATTATTTTGGGCTGGGTAAGTAGTATAATGACGTTTTGTAAAAAGGGAATAGGCCTATGTGTATCGCAGATACTTAAACCATATTCGTACCAAATTTCATCCTAATTGGTCTAGTGGTTAAAGCGTGATTGAATAACAAAGAAACAATCAAACAAACACACAAACTTTCAGAAATATAATATGATTAAGATAAGATAAGATTAAGATTATAATATTATCTAATTATATGTATAATGTTTAACACAAATAAAACTTTATTATCAATTACAGGTTAATCATATTTTCTCTAAATGAACGGCTTTTATAAGACAATGTGAATAGAAAACTTACTGTTTCCATAGACGAACCCGTTTACGGTTCTGTGCAGCAAAGAACTTACCTGAAATGGAACAAATATTTGTTAGAACATAAAGTATACTTAATATTTATAACGTAACAATTAATAAATAGTTCACTGGTTTTGTCTGAAATAAACGTTATCTTTTAGGGAAATAAAAATAAGTGTCACCGTATTAGAGAATTTTGTTCAACAGCCAACTTCTAAGAAGACATTTTCTTTGTTGTATTTTTAACAGTTTTAATTTATTGTTTCAGAACAGAGCCAAATAATTAAATATATTTATTTTTAAATCTTAGAAGTTTCACAGTAATTTATTAGTTAATTAATAAATTAATCAATATAGTTTTAACGAAAATAAAAAAATAATGAAATAATAATTGTTAAAAATGAACATATTTAGGCGAAATGCTGAACAGCAAACATAAATAAAACTGAAATGTTGTTTATTGTTTAATGTTAGTTTATTGTTGTTTATTGTTTATGAATAGCACAGTATTTCCTATTCATAATAGTTGTACAATCTATTTACAATTTCCTATAATAAATGTAACAAAATAAATATTTACAAAAACAACATTTATATTTATGAGATATTTATTAAAAATAATTAATATTTGTATATTTACTTTATTTATTATACACTTATTGTATTACACCAAATAAATACTAGATTGTCACAACAAAAGTTTCATGAAAGACGGCAAATTACAATTGTATGTTTGCCACTTAGACATAATAAATATGTTTATATTTTATAAATTATTTCATTGTTCTTTGTTGAATCTCAAATTTACACTTTTGGGGATCACAAAAACAAGCAAATATTTTAAGATTAAATCACAAAAATTATTTTTTTTATTAAATATTCCTGCAAGAACTGTCCGATAGATATTCGATTCTAGACTTGTTTTTATAATGATAAGTGAAAATCGCAGATCACTCAGTACAGAAATAATTAAATTTAATACTAAAAACAGCTTAATTTTCAATTCGGTTTAGTTTGGTACATCGTATATAAAAGAACATAAAGGTACATTCGTTTGCACACTTCGGAATAGCGTGAAACGTACAACGGAGGTGTGCCAATTAATGTAATTGGCTGTACGGCACAATGCAGTGAACTTACCTATCCAGAGCAATGATTTCCCATGGTGCAAAGTGTGAATAGCGTTTTTCCGATAGTCGTACTTTGCTGTCAATCACCAGTCAGGCCTACCAACTTAGTAACGTGATATTTAACCCCATAACTACTCCCAAGTACAAGTATTCTAATTGAAACGTGAAATTAAAAAAAAACAATAATATAAACTACTTTTATTATATAAACACTAGATCGGTAAAATTTAAAGGGCTCAGGCAATCATCATAATCAAAATGTTTATCTGTCTAGCGCATTCTATTTCTCTCTCCGCTAAGGTTTCCTCAACACCTCATTCAAGACCAGTTTATTACTTAAGTACAGTATAACGATAAACACTTTGCTGAATAACATTACAAAATAAGTTTTGTTTAAAGTTTAAAAAAAGCAGAATGATAGCTTCAGAGGTCTACACACAGTTGACAATTTGTTTATCCTTTTTAACAACCATATTAAGTAATTAATTACAATTCACTTGAAAAATTCTTTATGTAAAACATACCAAAGGCAAAACAATTTTAAAATTATTTTCAAAATTATAACTTATAGAAAATAAAACCTTTATTGTTTGTAAACTCATTAAATTAAAGAATGTTCACGTAAAACCAGTTTACATCAAAATATTTATAATATCGTATCATAAATTAAAACAGATTTTTTTTTAGTGTTTAACGTCCGACTATTGTGCACACTTGGGCTAATCCAGACGATGGGATGATTTATAACGTATGAAAATGCCAAGCCCTGGCCGGGAATCGAACCCGGGTCCTCGGGGTGAAAGCCCAGTAAGCTATCCACTAGACCACCGAGGCGGCTCCTAAAAACAAATTTAAGATACGCTACATGAAACACATATACAGTCTAATAGTTTCTGTAAATATGTAAACACACTGTTTCCATGGAAATGGTTTCAGCACGTATTTCGATTCACTTCATACCAATCATATGATTACCAATAAACCATAAATATCTGTGGCTGTGGAACATTAATTAGAAGCAGTCGTTGTTAAATAAACGTTCGTAGTTTTACTTAATAAAAAAACATCGATAAAGAAATACAGACATCGATGTTTAAAATATTTACTGAGACGAATACTTTGGGATATAATAATTAATATAGTTATGGTAATAAAAAACTTCATAAGAGCGATTTTGTTTACAGGTATTTTATTAAATAAAATGTATTCCAAATACGATATCAGTAATGAGAAAAATGGTAGAAATTCACGACGCTTTTTTACATAACAAAGTTATTATTCATTAACGGAGAAGCTGAAATACCGCAGGGAGGTTCAAGTGCCTTCCTCGACTCTGCTGAGGCAAATTGAAAAGTCGTTAAGGACAATACCGGTGACTGAGGACACTTCTCTTTCTTTTCTCTGTTTCTCGTCGCTATTTTACGTCTTGACACTTAATTATATTCCTGTCAAGTTACACATTTTTCATATTTAAACTTTCCTTGTATGTTCATATTAAGGACTTACATAGATTAATTCGATATATTTAGACTATAGGCTTACCAACAATCATTATAATATTTTCTAGTTACTTTGACTATTACTATACAACATAAAATAATAATGAAAAGAGTATGTATAATATATACCTATACGCCTACCATCTTTTTATCATATATTATATAAGACTATATTCTATTTATAATAAGATTTTCATAGTGGTGGTGGAGAAGACGACAAAATAATAAATATTGATACTAATTACGTAATATACATGTGTTATAGAAATTTACAATAACTTAAAATGTGAAAACATATCTCACTTAGAGGTAATTATTTTTTTATAACAAATAAACGCTTCATTATTAAATTTAAAGTACTACTAAAATACTATATTTAATTTAGTAAAGTTCTTAATCACAATAATAATAAAACTGCAGACTCTTCACAGAATCTCCTAGAAGTGGTTGTAGAATGGCAGGTAGAATGTAAATGCCAAGGGAATATAAGTGAAACACATATTAATGAAAATGCATAATAAAGGGTATAGGGCAGAGAAGTTTTGGAATATGTAAATACTTCCCTATAACTCGGAACATTGGTCAAGGATGATGGTAAACCAAGGATGGTCTAATGTCTACATGGAGATAATCAATTGAGTGAAGAAAACCAATTGTTTTTTTTACTAGCTAAATTACTTTCACTTTTAATCACTAAATCACTACCACATCGGTAAGGAAAACTTTAACAGGAATACAAAATCACCGGTAATCTGCTTACGAAAAAGAAACTGTATATCTGTTTTATGAGCAGCGGACTGGAAGGTTCTAGAAAACCATTTCAGACGGATTAGTGTACAGATTTTACAGAAATTCTTAAGGAGGACTGTTGGATAAACAATGATAGATGAGTGAAGTGGGATCATTATGGCAGAGCTACCAGACAATAGAACACAAGGGGAAAGACCACCTACAGATCCACATACTTTCTGTATAATAACGGATTGAGACAAGTGAGGACGTTGGGGGGGGGTGGCAAGTAGCGCAGAGTTGGGATGATTAAAATTAGTGAAAGTAAATGAACTGTGGTAGAGGACTCTGCGTTGAAAGGATTATAAATTGTGTAATTTAAAATTAAAAATTGTAAATAATTAAGAAGATGATCATAAAGTAGTCTATAATAAAATGATATGAAAATAATATTGTAAAGTATGATGAAAAATGAGAGGATTATTAAAGACTGTAATCAAATAAAAAGAATATTATAAAAAAGTAATGAAGGAAGGATATGATTATGAAGTGAGGAGAAAATTATAAAGTGCAATAAAATGAAAATAAAATTACAAAATGTAATGAAGTGAGGAGACATTTATAAAGTACGTATAATAAAATGAAAGATGGAATAACCAATGTAATGAAGTAAAGAATTTATAATAATGTTAAATAAAACTTATTGTGGATTATAAAATGTAATGAAGTAAAGGAAGGAATGCTGCAAGAAACATTACAAAGTGTAATGAAATGAGGGAAGAAAATAAAGTTTAAAGTAGTGAGGACAGCATTATATTAAAAAATATAAATGCAATTTTCCATTTTTCGTTTTTCACATGCATAGTTATAATTCATTTAGAACAGGAGAATATGGTAATAACTAAATAATTTTTTAGTAATTAAATAAAATTCATTGTCACAGCCTAAATGTTTCGGAACAAAAACTAAACAATCAAATGCTAACCTATTTTTGATTGGATTAAAATTTAAGTATTTTGAACTTTATAAAGTTGTTTGTATAAGTTATGAAATTAGTGAAAAATTAATTTTTAGCTTACATAATGCATAGGTCATTATAAATAATTTTTTTTTTAAATTTCACATATGCTTGCACTCACGACAGTTTATTTTAATACAGTTTCTTGAAATACTGATTATAACAGTAACATAACTTCTCTATTTAGGTACATTGTGTTTACATAACGCTTTTACACCAGACACTATACGATACTGACACAAATTAAATTTGTAACTTTGAAATATTATGAATACAAAGTATGAATAACGTTTATAATTATTAAATTATACAGTTACTTATAAATTTAAATTACATATTCCTCAAAATACGAATATTGGTGTACTTAGTTTTCGTTACTTCAAACATTGTTAAAAATTCCATTGTTAGATTGGGTCTAATATATAACAAAGGTACAAGGGTTGGTATGGCGTAAGGAGTTCCAAACACTACAGAAGTGCTGTGACGTCACATCTGACTTGGCAGAATAAAATAAAGCAGTGCTGTGTAGTGCCACTACTCAAGCAAGAGTCTCTTCATAGAATCAAGTTGCTAGATTTGAAACTTGACAGAAGTATCCACGAGGAAAATATTAATAAATCTTATTAAAAATTTGATAGATTAAATTAGTAATAAAATCTAGATATCATTACGAAATTTATATTTTTATTTTTTTATAGTATAATTATCAGTAATATTACTGTTTTCTAAACTATTAAAGAATACAGAAGACAGAATAATCTCGGCAAGTAGTTATCTCACTGAAGTGATAGAAGCAAATATGCAAACTTTTCACCTCACCTTTTTAAAATTCTGATTTCACTAACCCTGACAGTCGTCAAACAATTTTTTTATTTCAAAGAATTTTGAAAATTCAAAATGCTGTTTTATATCCTAGTTTTAACGATGATTACGATAAGGAATCGGATTTAAAAACAAAATTAAAAAATCAACCAAGAAAGCTGTAAATCCTTAAATATCGTAATGATCGCCATTTTGAACTGTTAAACTAATTATGCTGTTTACCGAATTTTTCAAAGCTATTACCATTTTTGCTACAAATTTAAATCAAATGTGGGCCAAATTTGCAAAACGTAAGCTTGCTAACACACACACACACACACACACGCAAATTTCAACTGTCCCTCAAAAAGTGTGTAGAGGTCAGGTCAATACTCATTTCAAGGTCCGGGCCTGGTTCTTACTACGATGACCGCTCAATAGATTATTTTTCCAATGGAAATTCGCAAAAAACATAATTATTGTAATAACTCCGATTGTATTTCATTTAAAACACTAAGCATTCTGCTCAGCATTCTGTACAGCATACAAGTAATTTTCTTCAGATTTCCTTACAAAGCATTTACATTTAACAACAGACGAATAAATTATCTTTGCTATGATTATTATACATCATCTCGTAAAGTATTAAAATACTGGGAGCACAAACAGGGTGCGGGAGGCGGAACAAAAAGGAGTAACAATGCATGCATTACTTTAGGAAATACAGTGAAATTAAAGTCTGCATGTAGATTAATCTTGTGTTTGTTTAATCAGGAAGCACAAAAGGAGATGTGTTTTAATATTTAACTTGTACAATGCATTGTATACTTATAAAAAGTAAGTATTAATATAATATTACGTCATAAAATATAAAGTTTATAACAGAAAGATATGTAATGAAGTTTATTGCTGTATTTGTTAATGCGATACTGCATATTTATGATAATGTTGTTTGTAACTGTTTTATTATTTATGTAGAGAGAAGAACCAAGGTAATGTATAACATGCAATAACTAGTATTGTCGTCCAGTACAAGTTGTACGGAATTAATTAACAAGACTGAGCATAGCTATTTATTTTGTGTAAAGTTTAATAAAATGGCCAAGAACAAGCTTTTAAATCTCGTATTTAGAGGGTTCGTAAGCGCCTTCCGTTTCAAAATGGGAACCAATTTCAAAATTTAAATGGTTGTAAGACATTAACGTGTTTTAATGTAAGCAAGGTTGTTATTGCCTTAAATCGGTGATTTTTGACGTCAAAGATTGGTTGTCATTTTATGCGAAGGAAAGCGTATACTTGAAATGCAATGTTCATGCGTATTTGTATTTGTATGCTAAAAATAACTTATATTTCAATATAGAATATCAACAAGCTGACTGAATAAATAGATCAGCTGACTTTCATGTATTCAGTACTGCCGCAACGCGGACTAGACCGCTCAGAACACACGGTGTACAGCTCGTAGCGTACGGTTGAAACACATTTCATGACTAAACATAAAATGAATCATTAGTCTTATTTTAATAAATTATACACACACTGAAAAAGATCGAACGGCGTAAATGACCACTCTAAAGTTTCCGGTTAATTTTTTTAAGTTCTTGGCTGTTGAGGTCAAAAGCCTGATTACAAAAAAATGTAATTAAAAATACACAAAAAAAGTTTTTATTTTAATCCAAACTAGGTTTATAAATGTTTTAAGAAGGTATAAATCTGAAATGATGTATATGTAACATTTTGTCCTATTTACTTTCGTTTCAAGATGGCGGTCTCTCTTTAAACGACGACGAGTGTACGCAGTTTTGGCCAAACGCACTGACTGATTGTTTTAAAATTTGGTACAAAAGTACTTTGAATAAATTCTAAAAGACGTATGTGTAAAATTTTTCCCATTTATTTCCGTTTCAAGATAACTGGCACTGATTTAAGGTTGAAAGTGTAATTTTTGGCTTTAATAGTGGCTGTAATAATTAGATCTGTCATAATTTTTAACGCTTCACGGAGAAAGAGCATAAAATTTCGAATAAAGTTATTCCAGTAACGTTTTTTTGTAAATATTACGGTTACCGGAAAAACTACCCGAAAAATACTAGCTTTGTCGTTGAGAGTTCTGTATATCAAACAACAATACAGGGATCTAATGTTGTTTGAATTACTAGTTGTTTTTAATTTAATTATTTCAAATAATTAGTTACAATTTATTGTGAGTTTTCTTAATAATGCATTTACGTGTGATACTGATATTCCAAAATAGAAAGTATGCAAAGCGTTTTATGCAGTGACATGTCTACGTTATATATTCTTAATTTTTTTTTTTTTTTTGTGTTTAACGTCCGACTATTGTGCACACTTGGGCTAATGCAGACGATGGGGTGATTTATAGCGTATGAAAATGCCAAGCCCTGGCACTGAATCGAACCCGGGTCCTCGGGGTGAAAGCCCAGTACGCTATCAACTAGGCCACCGAGGCGGCTCAATTCATTTTTAAAGTAGGCGTCCCAAGAAGAGGTAAACGCTTTTGCTTTTCCATTAATAGCTAGACCGATTCCTTTAAAACTTTACATTTCGGTACTTTGTAATAAAGTTTCCAAAAATGTTGTGTGAAAATTTCAAGACCCTTGTGTTTGTAAAAACAAAATGCCTAAACCTATATACTTTTACATATTTTACTGCTGAATAAACAGCTGTTAGATTCAAATTAAAAACAATATATAAATTAACACACATACTTACAATATAATACTTTCGAGTATAATTTATAGTCTCTTATAGTTAAAAAAAATGTTTTTAAACTACAAAATTATACAAGTCTCCATTAAAGTGTATAATATTAGTATATATTATTATAAATCTCTGTTAAGAAAATGATTTTTAACAGCAAAGAGAAATGTAAAGTGTTTTAACTGATAAAAGAATTTTTTTTTGAGAAAAGAAATCATTCTAAACAGCTTCGACTCTCTTACGGAAGTGTTCACATGGAAGTAGCGTAAATTACACAAATTCAGATAAGAGTGAAAGAAGTCAGTATTGTTGTTAGTTTATAAGATTTATTCGAAATGTCCATAGACTTATCTTTACTAGATAAAGCTAGGTTTTATGTTGGCGGAAATGTCGGCAATAAGAATTACAAGGTATAGTTTTCAAAGAAAACTCCTTGTGTTTTATGAAGCGCCTTTGTTTAAGCTGGAAAAAACGAATATGCCTCTACTGTGTTGTATACCGTCAGGGAATTGTCTCTTTTCTTCAGAGACAACAAACAGCTGAATGTTACAAAAAATAATTAAGGGGTACATGGGAGAGAGATACGTGGTTGCTGGTTGCAGCAACATCGAGCGAACACAACTATGCAACACAACCTTGTAAACAAATAATTGTTTATCGTCGTTCACCAGTATAAAATTCTTCAGGTTTTTGTATGAGGCTTTCGCAAACGTAATATGCATTGAAACAAACTGTATTGACGAACTTAAAATATGTATACAAGACTAAATATTTAAAAAAATCAGTAAGGAAGCTCGTGAATGCATGTTCTGAAAACATGGTGCATATTTCAAAAACGTGTTGTAAACTTTCAGTACTTTCTGTATATATGTTTACTTCATTTTGTAAATAAAGAAAAACAACTAGAACAATTTATTGTCATCAACTTTGTTCTACCTGTTATCACCCGTAATATTTAAAAATCAATTTATTCTTTGCCTTTCTGTAAACTCTGTTATATCAATTTTAAGTTTCTAAAAATTAAAAATAATATGAGTTTGAAACTACAATACCAATTTTTCCGTAATTATTTTATTGGCCTTATTTAGTTAAAGTGAAGAAAGTACGACTGAAAGAGTGAAGTGGGGAAGTCCGTGTTGTCCTTAATGACTTTTCGATTTGCCATTCAGTCTAAGTTTAGGCCACGGCGTTTTATCAAGTGTCACGTGATCTTTGAGGAATTTAAAGCATGTTTTTCAATAACTGCTAACATTACCAAATAAAAGTATTTATTAATGCCAACCAATTATGCATACAGCATTGTTTAAACACCTTTTGTCGATTCTCAATTTGCCGAGCACATTGTAAGTACAGTAATAAGTTTTCGGCCAGTCTAAATTAAGTGATTATTTAATTTTATGAAAACTGACTAAGTTAAGAAAACGCTAAACCACAACCACACACACACACACACACACACACACACACACACACACACACACACACACACACACACACACACACACACACACACAAACAAACAAACAAACACACACACACACACAATATATATACACACTTTGTATGTACCATATATATACAACTTTGTAGGAATATATACATTGTGTGTGTGTGTGTGTGTGTGTTTTTAGCGTTTGCTTAAGTTAGTCGGTTTTCATAAAATTAAATAATATATATATATATATATATATATATATATATCTGTGTGTGTGTTTGTATACTTGTTTTTCATTTAAATACTTGTTTTTCATTAAAAAAAAAAGTGTTTGTATACTTGTTTTTCATTAAGTAAACGATATTACTTAATAATATCGTCTAAAATATACATGGTATTCAGTTTACAAGCAACAAAATCACACAAAATAACGACGCAACTTTGAATGATTATAACTTTGTGTTGGATGAAAGTTTATGCCGTAGTTTACGCTGCCTGCTCCCTGTTATAGTTTACAATTCCAATGCAGAGTCTAAATAATTCGAAACTCGCAAGATACAGCAGCGACGGCCGGGATACGCGGGTTCAGTGATTTAAGGCCGGAGAACTTAGTTACGGAACAGTCAGCTCAGCATTAAACGAAAAGAACAGTGGAGCGGAACTGTTATCACTTCTGAAACTAACTTCGCTCTTGTTTGTCTTGGTTTCATTTTGTTACGCTGAAAATCGTTTTACTTCCACAAATGTAAAATGAACATGTACGATTACATTTAATTAGTTACTTAATAGGTCGACTAAACTCTATAAATTTAAAATGATTATCACAATTAATATGTTTTTAAAATTAGTTTTGAGGTTAAAATATATTTTTGCTTATAGTTCCGTATTTTGTTAACAACGTGATTTAAATGTGTTTTAGGAGCATCACTGCTTTTGTTTTTTTATAAACAATGACATTCCTTATATCGTATATAAAATATCGTCCTTCTATATCTTTGGTAGTTACAGAAAAGTACTTAATTGTAGCTGTATTAATGGACTGTAATTTGCAAAGAAATTTGCAAATAGGCAAAAGCCTACAATTGAAACAATCTATTATTGGCCTTCATGTAAGAAAAATATACCAGACCTAAAAGAATTTTTCATACTTTACAAAGTTACCTACAGTTGAAAAATGTCTTAGCTCACCGTCAACTCCTTCTCCGGCTGTCATGACGGTTGATCTTGTCTTCAAAATAAGTACCGTTAATCTGTCTAAATGCTTATTGACTGGAGTTATTTAAGTGAGATCCTACAGCATCAATAAATCCTACAGACAGATCAAGGTAAATATTTATTTTAATACTATGGAAGAAGTAAATAGCGAAAAACTGGCACAACAGATCCAAGGAGATGAATGCGTAAAATGTATCCCAGTCGTCAATTTAGTTTTAGACGATAAGGCCGGGTGGCCACTAAACGCGGAGCGAAATGAAGATGAACAGTAACCAGAAGCGAAGTTCAGTCACTTTAAAGAACGCGTTTGTACCTTTTAAATCAAAATATTTAGGCCTACTGTAATGGAGTCGAGGAACTTATGTTTAAAAACCGTAACCTAGGCAACGGTAACCTAGGTAACGAAAAATAGTAAATTTGGAGGAGTGGTCAGCGTGGGGGGGAAACGGAATCAGCTTCAAAACCGAGCTAAATAAAGTCGAAACTACACTGAGCAGAGCCCAGCGCCGCCGCATGACTCAGATCAGCTCAGCTCCGTTACGCCTTCAGTGACCGCACTTACTTTAAAAACAATATGTTAGGTTTCGAATGTGTAATGTGCTCCGCTTAGGGCAACTCCGCTCCGTATTCAGTGGCCACCGAACAAGTGATCTGAGTAGTTAGCGAAATAACGTAATCCTTAGAAAATACGAAAGTTGCCTATGTGAAACTGTACTCACAGACATAGTAAAGACTTTATAAAAAAAACATTCTACAAAAAATGTCTTCTCTAAGATTTTGCTAACAGATAGCTGGACAACAGATGTTTTCAAGTAAAACTGCAGGAAAGTCTCCAAAAAACTGCAATTGAAGTATGCGGTACCTGAGGGTCTAGCAAAAACGGTGCGTTTTGTTTACTACTGATATACAAACAATCTTTGAGTCCACTATATCTACATTCGCAGACAATTTCTTTTATATTAGCGGTAGATGAGGACTTTTGCAGAAACGCGGCATTTGCCAACGTATTTTGATCATCCTAAATGTTTATTAAAAACTTTAACAAATAATGAGCAACCATTTTTGAGTTTTCACTGCTTGTTCCTACAGTGAAACGGAATGAAAAGTACTTCCACAGGTTGATAAAGTGAAGTACTTAGACATGATAACTTCGTGAAGCTTGAACAATAGGTTAACTTTGATAATGAATATAGTCACTAAATGTAAACAACCTAAATAAAGTTCAGCAAAATTTATTGGTTACTCAATCGTAATTGCATGTTATCAAAGAAGAGTAAACTGATTTATAGCTTTACTATACCATTATGGAGTCTTAGAATTGTATGGTTGCAGCAAGCGACTCTAACCATTGAATATAAACATACTAGGAGTAAAGCCATTATAATAAATGTGATCGATATTACTGGTTAAAGTACAGGTAACTGGACTATTTGCTACTTTGAACGCTGCAAGTTGCAAGCTGCAAGAACGGGGGGGGGGAAGTTTCAGTAAATAGACAGTACTATTAACTATTTAACTCTACTTGAACAATCTGCTGCAAGATGCCACTAGCAGCGAGCGCTCACATATCTCTCATAAAGGTTATCATTCTAGGGCGTTCAATGGTCTAACATCCATCGAAATGCTAGAGTGATTCTAAACTAAAATAATAAGTTCTATTTTTCGTTCACCTGACTATGTCTTTAAGGAGAGTTGAAATGTCCTGTACCTCCCACGTTAAATTACCAAATCTGAGGAACACATTTCTCAGCTATGGTTAATCCAAAGACTTGAAATTTTCCTTGGTGGTTTTGGTAAACCTTTTAAATATTCCGTAGTATTTTTTTTTTTTTAACAAAAAAGGTTATGGTTAAAAAAGTATAAATATTTTTGTTCTAAATTTTTTTATGATTTTTATTTTTTAACTTTGGTTTGGACAAGCCAAGCTCAATATATTTACAACCCGACTTTTAGAACCCTTTGAATAACCTACAGTAAAAATTTCAAGGAACTATCTTTAATGGTTTTTTAAATATGTATTCCTGAAGTTGAAAAAAACAAACTTTCGGAAAACGAAGGAAAACAATTTATTGACAAAAGCATAAGAAAGTCTTATTTCTCCCCCACAACTTTTGCAACAAACAAAGGTATTTACTACAGAAGAAAGTATATCAAATGATGTAACAATGTTGGAACTCTCTTCCATGATATTATCATACTCTTGAATATTGTTTGTAATTTTTCTCTTTGAAGCACTAGGCGGAGTTTGTGTACTTGTATTAGGCCTACTTCGTTGATCTGGATTGTTTGATGTAGTGGGCTCAGTTTCATTTGCATGATTCTTTCTTATTGCCTCTAAACTTTCTTGACCACTTAACTTTTGCTGCAGCTATTTTAAAAAGAAACTAAAACAACCGAATAAATAGATGAAAACGCCAGAAAAAAATACAGCACTAACTTCACAACAGTAAACAAACCACTACACTGTTATAAGTTCAGATACTTGCATTTATGTGACTAATATTTCTTGGAACAGCCAGATTATAAGTAGTTGAAGCCAGTTAGCCAACAGTCACAACAGTCAACAAGGCACATAACAAAACATACACATATACATGGCTAAGCATCAGTCTGCTGTCGCTTCTTACTCCAAACATTACAGTGTCACGCTGCTTTCAAAAAAATATAAAACATACTTAGAATGGTCAGAATCAAAAAATCAAAACACGAAGAAAACTATGTAAATTCATTTTAAAAATGTTCAAATTTTTTCCCAAATTTTTTTTATTCAACTACCTTTTTTTTGGTGTTTAACGTCCGACTATTGTGTACACTTGGGCTAATGCAGACGATGGGATGATTTATAGCGTATGAAAAATGAAAATGCCAAGTTCTGGCCGGGAATCGAACCCGGATCCTCGGGGTGAAAGCCCAGTACGCTATCAACTAGGCCACCGAGGCGGCTATTCAACTACCCTTAATAGGGTCTTAAGTACATATACAAACCATGACTTGAACATCAAAAAACATCAAATGGAAATAACAACACTCGGTAAAAAAAATCCAAACCTCAAAAAAAATGTGTTTAACACAACTGAGTAGATTTGCAAATAATGAATCGGTTTGGCTATTAGGATGTTGTAATAATTTAATATGAACTGTAAATTTAATTAGCTGCACTTTGTAGTACGTTCATTTTCATTTGTTTCAGTTGTAAACACATTAAAATGTTGAGGTTTGCATGGTAATACATAAAGTTAGTATTTACATTAAGTTTAAATTGTGTTTTTTTAATTAGCTTGCTTCACGTCACAAGAAGACACATTTAAAATTGTATTATTTATTCAGACATTATATAAAGACACAACACATTTCGTACATGTTGTGTTACTAAATGATTTCATAACAGTTACAGCCACCCTTCACGAATGAGTTGGCGCGACAAACAGGCTGTGACTAAGTCAAGACATCTGCTGTGACGTCACAGACTGATGTGACGGAAAGAAATGACTACGCGGACAAAATAAGTATCTTTATTTTAGGTGCTGCAGTTAGAAAACGAATAAAATATACTAGATGACAACTTTATAAAAGTTTATTTTTTTATCGTAATTTTTATCTTAGGCTGTTTAAATAAGGAAAGAATAAACCTTGAACAATTAGTCGATTTTGAAGGTCCAATGGTACAAGTACAGTAATTTGTTTTCATAAAAGACCGAGGGGGAGAGAGGAGATAAAATTTAGAAAGAGCGGTTAGGAGGAGGCCTTTACAAAGAGTTGTAGACCGGCTTTTGCTCTCCTTTGCGCTTATGCTCTGAGTTACTAAAGTGTTATTGTCTAAATGGTTGCACAAACTCTCGTTCATTCATTTCACTGAAACAAAAGTTCAGAAGATTCAGAAAAAAATGGATGTAAAACCGATTTCTTAAAATGCTTCAGATTTGTAAACGTTATGATCAAATAATAAGAATAACTCATATGTATGTAGTAAATGTGTAACGAAAAAAACAAGTTTTTTATGAGCCAGTCAAACAATCAACCCTAACCGGCATCGTATTTTGTTTGTTGTTTTTGTTTTTTAATATTTTTTTATTTAATTTTATTTGACGCCATATTTTGTTTACATTTACTATAATCGTTGCACACACCTGTCTCGCAGCTTTAAAATGAAAGCGACATTTTAAAAATAAAGTAAATCTTTTTTTTATTTTGAGACCTACACGTAAAAAGACTGATTGGACCATTATAATTAAAGTTAAAATCTGTATGAATGTGCACATAAAATGTTTAATAAATTACATTGAAAATAAGAAAATATAACCTGATCGATTATTTATTTTGCTTATTTTCAGTAGATTTTGAAATTTAACTATGTTGAATTCATATTACAAAAAGTATAAAATTAAAAAAAAAAAATATGGAAGTGATGAATAAAAAATATTAGGATTTTGACGCTATTAGTCGGATTATCTAGATATTGAACTGGTGGTGTTACTTCAAAATTCGATGTTATTCGATATATATATATATATATATATATATATATATATATATATATATATATATATATATATGAGTCATAAATTATATATCAGTAATAAAGCGATTATTATTTAAACATTTATATTTAACAATCTTTCAAAAAGTGGTATAAAGAATCGGATCGACGTTAATTTCAAAACACCGAGTCGGGGTGTTACTTTGATGGCCGCCACAACAGTTTATTTTCCAAAAGTAATTCGCTAATATTTAATTTAATTTGTGTGTGCAGTATGTCGATAAACTTACGTCGTAATTTTCTGTTAATTTCTTTTTAAAAATAAGCTGTTGGAGCGGCCGTTATGGTAAATCCCAGCCCTGACTCCGACTTGTATAATATGTTCTGAAATACCCTGAATAGTTCTATTTATGTACAAGTAAACATAACAATTCATATTGAACATAAATATAAGTCAGCATTTTGACTTAGTATAATAACTGATTTATAACTACTTAACCAGTTTGTTACACAGCAAAACTATTGAAGTTTCCGGGAGAAATAGTAGAAGAACACTATTCCAAGTGTTCGGAATAGTGAGTAAGAAGTTCGTGAATTCTTTTAAAGTTGGCCGGATTCCTCCTATTTCCTCCCGAACAGGTTGTGGTGTCTTGTAGTTCCGGGTGTTGGTAAGGCTGTCGTGTACTTATTCTGCGGTGAGTGGTCCTCCTTGATGTTTTCCCGAACAACGATTTTAGACCTTTATTTACACTGGCGGGAACCATAATTTCCCAGGAATCCGTTGTTAAAACCATAGGAAGAATGCACCAATCAGGACGAAGCTACTGTGTACGGGAGATGCGAGGTGGTGAGCCGGAAGGAATGCCAGTGCAGAAATGTAATAATCTAGCATAGCCGAGTACGCGAGCACTGCGAACCAATCAGAAGCGAGTATTGGTTGACGAGAGAATTATGAACTAGTTTCGCAGGCGTAAGCTACTTGAAATCCGAATGAGAAGTATGAGAATTTAGCGTGCATGTTTCGGTGTTAGTAATCGGAACTAGGTTGTGCAACTCAGTTCTTATGTTGTTTAGGCGTTGAAAAAATATGTTTATATTGCAGTAATTTAAAATATTCATTTATTTTTTTTGAAAATCCCATAAAGTAATTAGTATTTTTTATTTTTAAATATTATTAAAAATACGAAAATGAAACCAGTTGTCCGTCACGGTTTCTTGTAATATTACGATTGCAGTTCGTAAATATAAATAATATTCACATGGGCTTTAGGGCTATTGACAATTGGAAATGTACGGTCAAAAATTAATAACAGTGATTAATTAATTCACGGTGATCAAAAGTGATAATATTATGTAATCTTATGATGGTTTTAATCGTGATTATTTTCTTTTAAAGCAATAACGAGAAAAACTATTCAATTCTAAATTCTTTCAAGTTACAATATCCATAAAATAATAATTAAGAAAAGAACTTTTATCAATTAATTACTTCACAGTTTTAAGGTAAACGATTAAATAACGTATAAATGTAAAGTTAAGTTGAAGAAGCAACGGTTTACTGTTGTTGATAACTTACACGGCCTTTAATGCGAAGATTGCCGTCATTAAATTTACTTTAGAGTCGGTTGTTTTAGGATTATAGTATAGCCAGCAACACATAATATCCTTAATTTGAAAGTAGAAAATGTTCAAGTTTATGGGTCGTGAAGGGATTTCATGATTCATCTTTTTTAGCCTTTAACTTATCTAATAAAGTTGATGGAGGGCTGAGTTTATCGCTGCGCCCAGGTACTTAGGACGTGTTTTTGTCTGGACGAGATAAATTATTTCTATAAAATACTGATACAAAAATAATTAGATTTACAGACGTCTTACTCAGTATTATATTCTGGCTCGCTGTATGGAAAGTAAGTCCACAATAAGCTGAAAAAGTGTTTCTTAGTATTTTCCATCTGATAGGCACTCGTTTATAGATGGCTTTGGCATGTGGCAAAAACAACAAAATATTTTCAAAAAAGTTGTAATTTCCATAACTCAAAGCTATTTAAAGAACAACCACAATGTTACAAAATACTCGTAAAATAACATGTTTCTCAAAAAATTAATACTGCTTTAACATAATTGGGAAAAAGTTTACTTTGTTGAATTGACCTCCTGGGTCGAATTTATCGATAAATAATTGGTTACCATCAACCTGGAAAATTAAAACGGCATAATTTCTTAAAATCGTATCAAGATATAGTATTAAAATATTTTAGTAACTAACTATTGAGACTTATAATTTTTACGTCTGTGTTAAAATATAAAAATTACTATACGAGACAATACCATAAAAAATAAAATAAACTGACGGAAATCGTTTTTTTATTTTAACTTTGAACCGTAAATTACTTTTCTTTCATATTTAACATCTGGTTTAAATACGTTTTGGAAATTCACATCTATTTAATTTTTGACAACGCTACCGGTTTTTGCCTTATATTTCCAAGTTCGAATTTTCGAGAACCATATTTAAGGCAATGGCTTAGATATAAGCTTACATTTGAACAAGCACAATTAAAGCGTTATAAGTCTATTACATAAAATTCATACATATATTTTTTGGCAACAATCTAAAAACATTTAGCTTTATTTTTCAAATTGTTATTTGTTGTGGTTATAAAACTTTAATAGATTGTATTAGCAAAATCAGTCAAGCCGTTTGGCACTTATATTGGCACGCAGAGAGAGGGGACATCATAAAGAAAACTGTACATATCCAATATTTATATCTCCTTACATATATTTCTATGTATACAATATATTTTTGGGATAATGTTTTATAGATAAGTGTTATCTTTAAAAGAAACGCACGTAGATAAACTTTATCTACAATACTAAAATTAATTTAAACAAATAGAAATTGAAAAACGGAATTTATCATTATTATAAACTTAGTGTTTATGTAAATTTTGCCTGTACCATATGGCCTACAGTAATAAAACTGAGTAGAAAAAATGTTCGGAACGACATAAGTTACAACTAATTATGGGCTTAGAGTTAAAAACGACTTCTTATTACATTGCTTAGCATTTATACTTTATGACAGTTCGACTAATGAGATCGAGGGATCGGCGTTAACGGTAAGGGTAAAGCAAAGGCAGTAACTGCGTCTCGAACCTATGACCTTGAAAGACGAAGCAGACTGATCGTTTCGACCATCGAGCCCTTTAGTAATCAGGTAAATATTAGCCTACAGTCCTACAAGAACAAATACGGTAAACTACGTAAGTAAGGTAAGGCAGAGAGTTATTGTTACAAACAAGCCAGAAAAAGATATTATCGATCCAGTCCTTTTGTGTTGCTCGCCTCTTATCTCTTAAAGTGTGTGTGTGTGTGTGTGTGTGTGTGTGTGTGTGTGTGTTTAGTTCTCGTTTTATAACTTTTGTATTAAAAATGCCGGCAAGGCATAAACACATATTCTCCAAAACACATGTATTGTAGATATTTTCTACATCCAACAGTTAATAAAACATAAACGTCCGATTACGTATACGATAAACTACTGCATTTATAAATAAAAATGTAGTTTTTTATTTATCTTTAATAAAATAAATTTATAAATGTAAATCAGATTAAAATAACAAACTTAAAGCTTGCTTGTTTCCAGGCTACAAATACTAAATTTAAAATCAAACTTACGATAAAAGTTCAAGTACAATAACTGCAAATTTAAAATCAAACTTACGATAAAAGTTCAAGTACAATAACTGCAAATTTAAAATCAAACTTACGATAAAAGTTCAAGTACAATAACTGCAAATTTAAAATCAAACTTACGATAAAAGTTCAAGTACAATAACTGCAAATTTACTCCTTCAAAGGCTTATATATTGTTAGTAAGTTTATATATTGAAGGTTTAACCATTCTTCATTTATCTGCTCTTTTGTTAGGTCCCTCGAATTACAGCCAAGGTGAAACAGCTTATAAGGTGAACCTACCGAAGGCAGCTTGGCTAGGGTGACCATGCAGTCTCTGGATAATAATCTAACCATGCAGAGCTCTGTATGTGTGGATGTTTTATTTCCAAAACTATTTGTGGTACTTTGGTGACTGGAAACAAACCGACAAAATTCACAAAGCCCAAGGAACCATGTGAAACTAGTAAAAGTGATCCTCAGGAGTGAAAATAGCACTGACTGGGTCTGTATTTACTAACAACATGAAATCCACCAGCAGTGAATTTCAGAAACGATAAGCAGATGTACTCAACCTGTACTGGAAGAAGTGGGATTTGGGGTCGAACAACCCAAAGATTGTGCAAAAAAACGTCTGTCGGGAGCGCAAAATCACAAATTGAGATAAAAGGAGGCAAAGGAGCTTCCAGTTAAACCTACAACCAGGTCGCTAACGTGATGTAAACGAATTTTCCAAAAACCATGGTCAATCTTCGAACCCATGGAATACAGTTCATTCGTTTCAAAAATATTACTTTTTCCTGTAAATTTCAGCGTAATTTTAATAAGTTAGGATTTTAAATTGTTTTTAAAACACGAATATGAACACATATTATTCCATCAGATTATTTTTTTAAATAAAACTTGATTTTTTAAAATGTTAATTTATGAATATTTGCACATTGATTTAATGGTGATACAAGTTCTTAAAAAAACGGCTAGAATAAGAGTTTTCTTAAGGTTTTGAATGGCCTCCAGTTTGAAACGGATGAATGATTGCTGGAAACAATTGTGTTCAAAATATTACTACAATAAACTGTTGTGCGATGGCTAATTTTCGCACATCGAAATATTCCTTTACGTGATGTTATTCAGTGATCAAAATGTTTTCCAAATCCCTTACCAACACGTCAGCTATAAACAGCTGCTTGGCGGTTTTATTTTTAATATTTTTATGTTATTGTAAACTGAATTTTTCTAAAACCATGTTTAATACTAAAGAATGTTAAATTTCTAAAAAACATTGCAATTTAAAATTATAATTTAAATTCATTTAGGAAGATGATTTAAAGTAAATGTGGAGTATCTTAATGTATTACAGGAAAAATGTTAAACGGTGGGCGAAAATGGAATGAAATTGTTAATTCGCTAATAAATTACATTACAACGTAATTCATGGGCTACATTAATGTAAATAGTTAATGTTATTGCCTTAAGGGGATGAACAATAACTACTTGCCTTAAAACCACTTGGCTTATATAAGATGTGACATTAAATCTTTTCGCAACTTATAAAGTTAAACATTGTCTACTTTTAAATGATTAATATAACGTTCTACTTACAGCGTTAAAACAACCGCCGTTAAAAAAAACATAATTTTAACGACATCTGGCATCGTAAATGTAAGACCGTAGAATTTAATAAATCAATATAAATTATCTGAGATAAATTTCTATTAAAACTTTACTTAAATAATTGTTGAAGATATGCGGTGATTTTCAGGGAAGAATGGATTAATCAAATTTAAAATAAAACAGAGTACTAAATTGAATCTGATCTTAAGATCCGTTTTTGAAGTAAAACGACATGAGTAGCCATAATGGGAACTTAATGCAAATAATTACTGTACAACTTTTAATAAACAGCAACTAAATATAAAGCCTGCTCTTTATTTTCCACTGATAATTATTGTACGGCTGTTGATAAAACAGCAACCATATTTTTAACAAAACCCCAATTACCTTCACTGTTGTGAACAATAGCTGTTTCTTTTTAGTTAACTTTCGTGTTATTATAGGCCAGTTATTTTTATTGTTTGGAAAACTAATAGCTGGTAAATCTGCAGCTACGGTAGTAGCGATCAGTCAGTAAAAGACAAAACAATAAATATCAAAACCAAAAGAGGGGTTGGACACAAGGCGAGCAGCTGTTATTTATATTTGCGACTTATTATATTTTTTATTTCGTGATGGGTTTTAATATTGACTTTATGAAATAATGCCAAGCGGTGCAGTGCAGGGGTAACGCGTCGAGGGGAATCGTTTGACGGAATGGAAGATTTGTCAAGTGGCTGCAGAAAGAAAGTCTGAACTAACAGCCAATCAACGGAGTTATTCAAAGCCTGAATCGTGCGGAGAGTGCAAAACGAGTGACAGACGTGCATCGATCGACATCGACATCGACGTGGCAGTGAGGGTGTGTTGGACAGTTTGAAGTTCATGCAGATATCATCTATTTGTAATGACAAAACTATTATTGGAAATTGGTTTTTCAAATGATCTTGAATCTTTCCAAATTGGTGATGTTTGCGAAATAAATTTTTAGTATAAAGATGCTCAAACATAATATTCTCAAAGGTCATTTAAATATTAAAAAAATTGTTTTAATGCATATTGAAAAATATGAAATAAACTCTTTAATACTATGAGAACTACTTTAATTTCATAGAACTACTATGAAATATAACTATCAAGTATTACTTATATTTTTATCAACTGAAATGTAAATTTTGTAGCTTTGTAGAAGAAAACAAAGCAGAATACTTGATCCTTGGATTAATAAATTATTTTTAAAATAGTAGGAAGTTGTTAACCTGAAATTTAGTATTAGCAGTAACTTAAATATTAACTTGCAGGCAAAAAATAGCGACAAGAACTCACCTTAAGTATTATCCAAAATATTTAACGTTTGTTAATTTGGCAGAATAAAGAGTTTAGTAATATTCTGGTTTTAATACACAAGGAATATTTTGAATATTCTGAAACTATCCCCCAAAAAATCTTTAGATGTGTTTAATTAAAGGAAAAAACATATTTTTAATTTATGTTAAACTAGGAGGAATAGATTTAACAAGAGTTAAGTAAAATAAACTTTTATGCCGACTTAACATTTTAGATTATCGTTTTATGACAACTGTGTTAAATGAGAAATATATTTAATTAATACATTAAATACATTACAAGCCTCGTTTTGTTTTGTTTGCAACAAACGACTCATTAATGAGGAATTTCAAATAAACGGCCCTTGTACTTGAAACTTTTGAATTTTAACTTTAACAGACCTACATATTTTTGTTGCGAGCAAGGTAAACGTTTTCAGTTTATTTTTTATGGGCAAAATTATTCTTTAAAAAAATATAAGTACACAAGTTAAAGGCAGTTAATTTGTTCATTTTTATTTTCTTGCTATACAAAGCATACAATGGCGATGGAGAAAACATCCTAACTTGAGATTTTAATTGACCTATCCGTTTCACGTTTCCTGAGTCCAAAAAAGTGGTTTGTACTTAAATAATGTCCGTATGCCTGCTGTGAAAATCGCTGCAGAGTAAACTCATTGACCAATTTCAATGAAATTTAATTAGGCCTTAAAATGTCTAAGGATCACTACAAATAATAATACAAACTAGTTTTTGAAACAATTTGTTGATTGGAAAATACTAACTTGTGATTTTATTAAAATCGTAAGGGTCTATTAAAATGTAAGGGTTACACTATCCCCAAAAACTCAGATAGGAGTTATATAAAAAAGGTGAACTTACTTCAAAAGAAGAATCTTCTTAATATTCCCCAGCTGTAACGAATCTCTTATTTTAAACGTCAATGACTTGGGTTCAGGTGTCTCCCCTCTTTTCACCCTTCCTCCTACAGTCCCATGTGCAAGATGCATCGGAATTATTCAAAAAAAGACTTTTGACTTACTAACTTGTGAAACAGTAGTTTTTCATTATTACACATTTTTATTTAATCATCTGGTAAAGTCAGTTTTACATTTATTATAAACTGTACTTTTAGTAAATATTGTATTTAATAAGATATTTGTTAAAGGTTTACTCATTTTGAAGTTAATAAATGGTGCGAACGTTGTACGAAACGTTATTTTCCCAAAATGTTTGTCTGAGAAGCAACAAACAAAAAACTGAAAATGTTTATCATATAATTAAAATTATATCTTGAGGTCAGATGGCTACCAAATGCGGAGCGGGCATATTACGCATTCAAACCTAACCTATTGTATTTAACGTAAGTGCGGCCACTGAAAGCGGAACAGAGCTGAGATGAGTCAAGCGGCGTCGCTTAGCTCCGCTGAGCTTTCAGTGGCCGCACTTACATAGGTTAGGTTTTTATTGCGTAGTCCGCTCCGTTGAGCGCAAATCCTCTCTGCATTTGGTGGCCACTCGGCTTAAAACGGTTTTACTTTTCGAGATGGAAAAACATCACAAATTCGATATGTGTCACATTTCATTTTTAATTTTACCTATTTACTCACTAAATGCATTTTTTTATTTTTCAAATTTACTATACTGAAATAAGTTATGTACAGTCATGTAATGATTAAATTTGAGCAAAATTTGATGACCCGAGTTTGAAAAATTTGTCCGATTTCCTGGTTTTGTGACTGTCTTTGGAATCAGATTTTGTTGAAATAACTGAACGTGAGAAAGTTTTTGCATCATTATTTTATAAATTTAACATTCCGAAAAATATAATTTATTTTCAAAAACGTTTTAAAAAACACGTGACTTGAGGGTTACTTACATCCAGCTGGCTCTAATATAATGTTTATGTTAACAATACATCTTATATATTTTTTGTTTGCGGAGTTTTTTCAGTATATGATAAATGAATTACTATTTAGTTAAATTAATGGTATAATTTGGATACATATATAATTGGACAACATAGGATACCACGATCAGCTGTGTATTTAAGAGTTTCTACGCCACAAAATATTATTTTTTTTTGTTAACGAACAACATAACATGTACTGAACTGATAAAGTGCTGTAAATGTATAATAATTTCGAAAAGTGTATTCTATTAGTTGATTTCCGGCATTATAATTTAAACCATAAATCTAAAAAGCAATTTTTAACACAGCTTATTTGGTCATCTATTTTCCACGGTTGTCGTTATAATATTATATATCAAGATTGAACATACAATTGTTACGCATATTTACCTTTGTGCCATGGTAATTCACAGTGTTAAACAATTCGAATACAAACAAAGACATTCACGTATTATAATAGTACTTTTGTACAAGTATAATAATAAAAGATTATCATTAAAAATATATAACAAAATTATAAAAATATCATTGATTAAAAGACAGAGTTTCGTAACAATACTGTGTAAGTAAAAGATGATGACACCAAAATTTCGAAATAATAAAACTCAATCAGATTATCTTATTATTGGAAATCCCTGCAGATAATGTACACAGATGCGCGCGCTTTTCTAAATCCTAAAGCAGCTTAGTAAAAACCATCTCCAAACAAATCAAAGCAATCTAAATGATCACGTGATACAACTTAGTTCATCGAACCGACGCTAGGTGCAGTGTTTGCAGTTGAAAAGATTCTGTTTTCCAGCTGATCGCATTTAGGCCTTGGGGTGTTGGCAAGCAATATCCCCATGCTTAGGTGTGACATGTGTCAGGGCTGTATCATGAGCAAATTGAATGCGATGTTATGATTTGTCGAAAGTGAGATCAAGGCATCATTGCCTGGCGGGTTAATTATATTAAGCTCTCATACATCGTCCTAATTAGTTATGTCTCTACCCTGTAGTTACTATACGTAATACACTGTACCACTGAATAAATTTGACCCTAATAAATGATTATGAAAATATTCAGAATAAATGTAATTTTCTTAATTAAATATGTCATTTTCGTCATTAAATATGTCAAAATTGGTATGTTTTTGGTTTACTTTTTACTTTTTGTCTTGATTTTTAAATCCAAAGATAATATACGCCAACACAAACACGCTACTGTACATAGAGTACGTACAGTAATTTTGTATTACAGTTTGCAACTGAGGAAATACCAGAAGTCACGTTACATTACGTTAAGTGAAGTGCTGATTCCTTTAATCCCTATTGATTCTTTATAAACGTTTAATTATACCTAATTACAAAGAACTTTAATAAATGCTAGAAAGAGAATTAATAACACCATAATTGACTTAGAAGAGGTAATTAACTGTTCTATTAGAATATCAATAAATAAATAGGTAGCCTATTAGAATTACGGTAAGCCAGTTTAATAATAATGTAACAAAGGACTAATGAATAGTTGTGATAAAAACATACGAGTGCTATAAAAAATTATATTGAAGCGATTTGAAGTTTTTCAAAAACAAACTTTTTGAATTTCTTACGACCTAAATGCAATTTAAATATTATTGAATAATAGTAAACATTGTATACACTAAATTTTGTTATGAATGGAAGCTCGGGGGGAATGGACAATTTATTCCAGTAGGCTTACTTGATTTGTGCTTTTCTATGATTTACTTTGCTGTTTGTTTTAATCGCAAACAATGTGATAGTAATTTGAACATTGAAAATGCCAATAATAAAGATTATAATCCTGTTAGTTGTAATGAAATCAGATTTGTAAAAAACAGTAATATAAGTAAAAATACTGTCGGAAATTAGCCTCCATTACGTCAGCTACGACCAGCTATTATTTCTACTTATATTTGTATTTGTAATTATTATTAGGTTATTTGTAATTATTATTAGGTTATTTGTAATTAAATCCAACATGTTGATTTATTTTTTAGTTTTTTAAAAGTTCTATACAGAATTATTAAAAAGTTTATTGTTATTACTTGATTTAACTGACTATAAAATATTTTGCTTTCTTGCATATTTTGAGTTTATAAAAATTCCGAAAATTCTGTTTGCACGCCAGTCCTCTAGTTCGTTCCGCTGTGAAAAATTAAATGTTTTTAACCTGTTTTTTAAATAATTATCTTTAAGTAAGTTGTACGTTATTTTTACGCAGCTGCAAGTATCTAATGGCCAGTAAAAATTAGTTTTGTTTTTTTTTTGTAAGAAAAGTTTTTATCTGGTATTTGCACACTACAAGTGACTGGCTAAGCATGAAGAACTGTCACTGGCAACTAAATATTGTTTTTTCTCTACCCGATGTAGTTTCCGATATAGACAAATCTTTGTTTCCGAGTACGGACAGTTTTGTCTGGCGTATTTCCTCTTCCCGTAAAACTCTGCATTGTTTTTTATGACAATTGATACTTACAAATGTGGATGAGTTCTATCATGAACGTGAGCTCATTATTCATAGCATTCATACAACATTTATTAAAAATATACATTGTAGTTTTCATTGGAGTTTGTGTTGGTTGAATGATGTTAACTAGTTTTGCATTTAAAATTATATCGAAGAGCTAAGTGTTTTTAGCAAGTTTTAATTGAAAAATGAGCTATTGGAGCGGCCTAAATGTTTAGGATATGTGCATCGATCACGAGAACTTTGACTAGTCCGCTACCTCGATCAATTTATTTAATTAGTCTGAGATATTGAGAAAAATATTTCAATCTTTGCTAAAGTAATGTTATATCAATACTAAATCTACTTACTAAACAGAACATGGATGTTAATATAACTACAAAAGACTACTGTAAATAAATAAATAACAGATTTTGTGTAGCAACGTTAAAATACTATCAATACCTCTAATTTTATATTAATATTTCGTATTTACAAATATTGTCTTATTAAACTGGCATACAAAACAAAACATGACTTACTGTAAACAAAACTTTCCCCGAGATGACAATGTGCAACATTTCATTCTGATCGATCAAACTGATATTTTAACACTAAAAGAGACAAGTCTTAAATCGATTTTATCAGATATTCAAACTTAAACTACTATATCTTGTGACATGCGCAGAAGTCTTGTGTATATTAACTACAACTTTGTATACATTTACTTTGCACTTAACCTAAATATATCCAGGAAGTGAAAAGCTGCTTATTAACAATTTGTAATCAGCTTTTCCAGTAAAGCTACTTTTGTAAACATTTTGAAATATTCGTAGTAAATTGCCCGACGGATTACCCACGTTACAGAGCTGGCTGCGGTTGCCGCTTCTGTTTGCTTTGCCCCATACTTTACTTTGCTCGTGAGTTTTAACCTATTTAATGTTTGTGCATGCGCTTTATAACAGATTACTGTTTAGTAGCTTCTTGTTGTTACTGAATAACGCCATACAAAGGTAAACTGTTATTTTTCACGCATTTCGCATTAAATTGTACGTTAATAAATTATTGTAAAAACTTTATGCTGATTTTTATGAAACATTCATTTTTAAAGTTACATTAATTGTAGTAAAGTTGTTGATCATGTTGTATCAAAATTTGTTCTAATTTTTGCCTGTTTGTTTTATCAAGAGCTCTATTTCATCTTGTTTGAGAAAGGGCTGTTGAAGAGTGTAGACAGGAGACTAATCCCCCCCCAACTTTTACACTCAAATCAGAACCACACGTAGTGTGTAAAACAAACGTAAACTTCTACGTGAAATTTTCACTTCGGTGATATTTCACTAAAATATTCTTAAAGAAGTAGGCTAATTAGTTTGTAACATTGTTCCAATATTTGATTGACCTCGAAACATAACAACAATCGCAACAAAAATATCCTATAGGCCTAATCTTTATTAAAGTAATGTTAAATCCATACTAGGCCTTCTTATTCAACAAAACATAAGAAATAAGCTACTGTAAAAAAATTTAAAACCTTTTTTGTTTAGCAATATTAAAATACAAACAATACCTCTAATTTTGTATCACGTGTTGTCAAACATCGTGTATGTATTAAACTGTTACAAAACAAAACATGGCTCACTGTAAACAAAACTTTCACCGAGATGAAAATGTACACAAATTCCATTCCATATAACTACATTATCTGATTGCGAACCTGCCTATACAAAGAGTTTTTTCAGGAATTTACTTTTTCATATGGGAAAAAATTAATTGAGTAGTAAAGTTGATTAATCCGAAAACATTACAAACAACACAGCATACTGTTCCCCGGTTTAATATTGCCAATGCACACGTATAAAGAAGGATAAAGCCAAACACGAGAAGATATAAAAAGAGTACACGAATGTTTTATTGCATTGTGCGGATGTTTTTATGAACCATGACAAATGCAATGTGAATAAAGAAACGATATTTTATCACACTGTCAGCAAACTTACATAGGCATATTTATTAATAGCGTGTTTTACTGTGAAAAAGAAAATCAATTTATTAATTTCAGGAAAAGATTAATTGTAGCTCACGTTAAACGTATACAGAATAAATATGTTAAAACTTATTTTGTTTACCTTAATTGTCTACTAACACTGAATATAAACAGACTAGAAGTACACGCACTATTATAAAATCATGCTAAATATCAGGACATAAAATGTAATCTACTTCCTCTACGAACGCTGCAAGGGCATTGGAGGAAGACGTTTGAGAAAATAGACAGTACTATTAACTGTAGTTAAACACTCTGTCGCTAGATACCACCAGCAGCGAGCGCTCACGTATCTCCCATAAGGGTTATCATTACAGTACGTTTATATTCAGTGGTAATAATGAACTTGACAAATCGAATAATATTACTGTAATGGCAAGGTTCGTAATGAGAAATAAAAAAAGATTTACAGAAAACATCGACATAAAGGATAGAATTGAACATATTTTCACAACTTTTACTAAAATAAATGCAATACAGTATTGTAAGATAAACTTAATTTCTTAAAATCAGCTCATAAAATATTGTTAAAATTTTGGTAATATGAAATTCCTAAATCAATGTAAAAAATTGAAGGAATAAAAAAAATGGGTTTGTAGAAAATAGAAGAAAAATATTTAAACAATTTCTAACGACTGATTTTTGTTTTTTTTAATAGTACAGTGACTTGAGTTATATATATATATATATATATATATATATATATATATATATATATATATTTAAACAATTTCTAACGACTGATTTTTGTTTTTTTTAATAGTACAGTGACTTGAGTTATATATATATATATATATTTTAATTTCTAACAATTTCTAACGATATATATTTTTTTGTTATATATATATATATTTTTTTTTTAATAGTACAGTGACTTGAGTTATATATATATATATATTTAAACAATTTCTAACGACTGATTTTTGTTTTTTTTAATAGTACAGTGACTTGAGTTATATATATATATATATTTAAACAATTTCTAACGACTGATTTTTGTTTTTTTTAATAGTACAGTGACTTGAGTTATATATATATATATTTAAACAATTTCTAACAGTGACTGATTTTGACTGATTTTTTTTTTAATAGTACAGTGACTTGAGTTATATATATATATATATATATTTAAACAATTTCTAACGACTGATTTTTGTTTTTTTTAATAGTACAGTGACTTGAGTTATATATATATATATATATATATATATATATATATATATATATATGAAGATAATTTAGGATAAAATAATTTTGAAAAGTTAGACCATATTTTTCATTTTTTGCAAAATAAATTTAAATAACATCTGGAACCAGCAGCAGTAGGCCTAATTATTATAAAATTGCTAGTTATTTTGTTGTGTGAACTACAAAATACTTTCCGCTTTCATATGTTACAGTGATATTTGTAGATAGATGAGTTCAATAAACTGCCTTTCGTTTCAAAACTTGGCCTGTTTTGCTCATAAGAAAATATAGAAACAGATGATGTGTTAATACGAAAAGAATCAAAATAATAATAAAATCAGCCTATAATTTAAAATGTAGGCCCTACTGTGAAAATCAGCTGATACTACAAAAATGTAATATTTAATCAAGCAATCGTCTGCTCTTTATAGCTCTATGGTTTATAAATAATATTGTTTGTTAATATTATCTAAATTAAAGCTTGTACATGGTCTTGTTTTCTAACCGTTCTTGAAAACATATATCATGCACGCTTTAAATTTGTGGGAAAGGTGGTGATTTAATTAAAAAATATATATAAATTTTATAAATAATAATGAAACGTATAATTACAACTTTTGCAGAAATAATTCAATTATTTTTAACAACTTTGTTTAAACATATAATATTTGTATCATGATATATTTACATAAAATATGACAACACTGATTGAATAAACAGTACAGTTTTATTGCTCCCTATAATTGTTCCAACAGTGTTTAGGTCATTTAACACTATATATTAATAAATAACAACTGATTTACAAAAGCCAAACAAATATAGAGTGATTTAGGCTATGCAATGGAGTTTATAACAACGTAAGTTTTACAAACACAGTTTCACAAATAGCAACGTAGGTTTTAAAAATACAGTATGGTAACAATGAAAGTACAGTAATTATTTAGTTATTTAAAGTTTTATTCACCGTATGTAATTAATGTATAACCTCAGTTGAAACACTATTTTCGAATATATATATATATATATATATATATATATATATATATATATATATATATATATTATACTGTTCGTAACATAAACAATAATAGTACAAGTATAATAAATACAATAAATCTAATAACAACAATAATTATAGGCTGTACTTAACTTAAAATTATTAAACTTTGATAATGTTTGCCTATTTTTGTTACATTTATTTGTTAAGTGATACTGTGAAACATAGTATTAAAGAGTTGTAGCAAATTATCGTACACAATTAAAAAACAAGTGATTTAAAATTAGGTTGTAACCAAAGCGACCTAATATTACGTAAATTATAAACAATTAGTTATAATAACCGTTATAACCCGTAACAGATGCATTAGAGCGCGTAATGGGCACGCGATACGCACGCGACGACCTGCGTGTGCGCCATTATGCGTGTCTCCATGGACGGACGGACTAGCAAACCGAAATTGGCTTCGTTTAATCTCCATTGAATCCTTTAACTGAACGAACCCAAAGCGTTACTTGTTTCACCGGTGAGTCATGCGGGCTGAGTCACGAGAGGGCGTCTAGTACAAATAGAAATTTGCTCATCTTTAATTCACGAGAACACCGCAAAGACAACAAAAAAGTGGTATAAACACACTCAAGTGAATTGCAGTGCAGCGGTGCTGAGCTATTCTAGGTTCTGTAAGTTTCGGGACTTCATCTTCCAACACTCATAGAAACCGTTTTAAAATAAACAAAACAAAGGCGCATACTTTTATGATTCAAAACAAATAAAATATAATATTTTCAACGCTTTTATTTCGAATTTGTTTACCGAAAATATTAGTAGTCTATAGTCTAAAAGAATATTTCGTTTTGAAAATACCTAACATTATTTCAACCAAATATATGCGGCGAAAATTACACAAAAAGTAAATTTATTGTTTTAATATTATATTTAAAATTTACAATTAGTTGTATAACTTAAATTTCATCGTTTTTAAAAAATTAAAAAATGAGAACAGCAAAAATAAAATTGCCTTATTGTGTTGTGATAGGGAGGTAAGTAGGCTAACGTTTCTGTACAGTTCGCTTCTTTAATCGTTATGCTCTTTCATGTAGAGAAAAAAATATCTACACAAACAAAAAACCCTCGTAACTCGCCTATTTACGATCCGACTGCAAAAATAAACCTATAATTACAAGATATAAATAAATTATAAGTTCTTAGTCAACGATTTTTCATTTATAAAATAGTTGAATGGTCCTGCTAACCATTCGATCCCGGCACAATGTCTGTATTATATAAAGACATTAAATCTGTATAGAATACAGTCCTGCAAAGGTGTGAGGTTTACATACAGTAAATACCACACCAGGTTGCCCTAAAGCAAAGTACCAAGATTTAGCTTATCCTAATTCTCGGCATGCGCGTCATTACTGTTATTGCGAATAATTAAATATTTAAACAAATGGTGGCTGGTAGTCACTGCGGCTAGGCATTAAGATAAATATTTTTCTTTTGTATACTCTACGCAGGTGACTAAAAAGTACAATGCAGGGCAACCAGACAAAGTTTACCGTCGCAAGTACACAAAAGTAAATGGCATTCGTAGAATTTACGAATAAAAAACTGTTTGTTTAAATCTTTTGTAAAATTTCTGTTTTTCGTGTTAAAACATTTCAAACAACCGCCATTTTGAATCGAATAATTATTTTTATCTCAAAGCAGATCTTTATTCATTAAATGTCTGTACAAATAATGACTAAGATTTTTTTTTTTGTAGAAAAACACAATAGCTATAGTTTTTGTATAGTCCCATTGTTAGTTTTGGGTTGCATTTTCCTTTCGTATTTTGATCTGCTGGAACATGTTTTAAATTATTACACTTCTCCGTCAAAATTGTTGACGGAAATTTCGTTAACATAAAAAAATTATGGGTTCATGCAATTAATTGTTTTTTTTAAGTAACCTAGAAAATATACTGCATTGTTTTACGATTCTTCTGTATATAAGTGCTGTGAATATATTACACAGAAAGCTATATAGTTTGGGTTATTAAAAAAGTACCTATCCCAACGACCATTTGTCATGCATGTGCTTATCTTTAAGATAATAGGTTACTCTATTCTATTATATAATAAAACATGTTTTATGTCGCATCGATTTTCGTTACATATTTACCTAATAGAAAACGTATTTAATTTACATCATAATGCCCAGGGCTTGTTACATAAAATTAAGCAATATGACTTAGCGAAACAGTAAGTTTATTTTTATGATATAATTTACTTATACAAAATAAAAAAATAGTCAAGAAATTGTGAAAAAAATACGGGATAATAATTAGGCTATTATAATTTTAACACATTTTCAGCAATGTGCTCCTTAAAATTATAAAACCTGTAAAATAGCTACTTATTACGAGACTACAATTATATCTGTTGAAAAAACTTATAGCACTTAAAACTTGTAATTATTTATAAGAAATTACATTTGTAGCTGATGTAGCATAAAAAATTGCTTGTGATTATAATACTGTGACCTCTATTTTTCACTTAAACGGTTAACTCGAGTGGTTTTAACCCAAGGTTGTGCACAAGCAGGTGTAAGTGTCCTCACATCTTTCCTTACAAGGATTGCCACTTGTAAACTACAAGGGAAAAATCTTAAAACACTGTAGCTGAAAAATGTGAACAGAGTTACAAAGATCATAGTTAACCACGTGGTTTAATCAACGTCAGAATTATCCATTTTTACTAAATAAATAGAAATAATACGTAAGTTTAGTTTAAGTAGATCATATACAAGACATTTTTGATTCTTTCATCATTAACTTAGTTAACCAGTAATAGTTTTGCGAATAAAATTTCAGTGGTGGAAATGAATGCATTGACTTTTTCACTCTGTCGGTTATATATATATATATATATATATATATCCCCGAAGAGAGGTTGCAGACCAGCTGCACCTACTGAGAGGATTTATACGTCCCTCGCGGTACCCGAGTCTAACACACACTTACACTTACAACACTACACTTACGACTTTTAACACTTCACACTCGGCACTTACGTTTAGGTAGGCGATAATAGCCTCAATGTGCTTTTGCTCAAATAACAAACAACTATGTATGCCTATATATCCACTAGCACAATTAATTACACTATACATTCTTAAGTACTTTAGTACTTAAGAAGTACTAAAATATTGCAAAAATAATGTATATTAATGAACTGGAAACAATATAATTCAAGCATATACCCAACATACTGTATATATATATATATATATATATATATATATATATATATATATATATATGCATTACAGTAAAACAAATCAATATTTTGTAAAATTTACTAGAAAATGTCTTAATTCCACAATATATTTATTTTTTATAAGAGCATACTTTTGTATGTTGAGGTAGTATATTAAACAAAATTTTTTCAATAAGGTTAGGTTAGGTCTTGGAATACTAGCATTCGAGGACACAAAACACAACTTTAATTGGTACACATAAGTCAACGTTAAAAATAAACGAAAATAACACAAAATACATGCCTCAACATGTGTTGGTTGTTTGGTTTCGATTGCATTGTTTAACATGCACATAATCGATTGACATTGTTTTAAATAATCGAGTAAGACGTCAACTCGCTGAAGTTAATTTCCATAAACAAATAAATGACATTAAAGAAGAAAACATTTTCTTACAGTACAGTGAAAGTGCATTGTATCCTGCGCACAGAAAAATTCTATAACTTTTCTTATATTTTTTTAAAATATAATTTTACGGTCGTAATCAGCATCGAACCTGTATAAATTTATAGTTAATGCAGATTTAAATGCCGAAATTATTACGGTGGATGAAATCGAATGAGACAAAAAGTAAACGTTTTTGAAATACCATCATTTTTAAACAGTTTATATATATATATATATATATATATATATATATATATATATATATATATACAAAACTGGAATATATTGAAAATCAAAATATATATTCGTAATTATCAATGTTTTCCTCTTGGTACAATACCAAACACGACATATTTAGTGAAAAATTAGTAGTGGTTCATTTTTCATTTCATTCCTTATTAAAATTAAAAATGTCTTTTAACCCACAACGAAATAGTGAAATTTAAAGCCTATTAATTTTTCGACGTAAGTCTATCGTTTAAACGTCACAGTTACGTTAAGGTTTAACAATGTGATACGCGTTCCTGCCAAAATATAAGGATCCTGGATGTGTAGGCCTACTTGGCAATACCAAAAATAAATCCAACATTTTCTTGCTTCCATTACTTGGGTATTTATGTTGTTGCTCGTCTTCTCTTCACAAATGTCGACAAATTTACTTCCTTTGTCATATGACATCGTCACGTAAGCTCCAAGCTGGACACGATTTTCACAACCCTTTGTGTCTTATCCGGTCGTCCCTTAGCCCTTTCCTTACAGATTGGTCTTGTCATGCGCCTCAGTCACGGTTATTAATCTCCTTCACGTGTGCACGCAGCTGTGTTGGACTTCAACAAATTTCACGGCAGCTTCTAATAAATATCATAATACGCGTATTATAAAGGCACACGTGATTTAAAAAACTGGAATATCTGTTAAAAAGAAATAACAGCAATATAGTTACAATCGAGCTAGAAAAATTTAAACAATTAAAATTTATCCAATTTTATTTAATCATCGAGTCCTTTCATTACGATCGCTGTAATTTCTTGCAAGTTTGAGCGCCGGCACAAACAGTCATGTGAAAACATGAGAGCTCTTTTGTCATACCTATACTAATTAAGTACACAACTGTATACTCAAAAATAAAATATTTATTACACACTTTAGATGTACTTTAATCACTGTGTACACAGTAATGCATAAAGTAAGATTGTTAGTAACCTAGATAATTGCATCTGACATTAAACTCTACATTATAAAGCCTGTTCCCGCAGAAGTCGGATCCAAGCACTAAGTCGATTATTTCTTCTAACTTTAAATAAGTTTTCTCAGAGTATTAATTTGAATTATTAAATTAGTCTTAAAATGCTTACTTGTTTGCTAGGCTTATACCAGACGTAACTTATAGTAAAACATTCATTATTGAATTAAATATTTAAATTAAAACACAAAATAAATAAACACTCGTAACACATAGGTCTAATCAAACTTGAGGTGCCTCGTATGATTTGCTAGTTGGAAAGAGTTTTGGTTACTCTTAAAACACTTTCATATTGTCAAAGCTAATGACTGACCTACAAAAGTAAATTTATGTGACATTTTGGTAAAATCATTAATACTACCTACATAGGTATTAAGTTAAAATAACGATTTTTATAGATAAAAGATAAATAATAAAAATTAAAGACCTTTCAACTGAAGTGAATTTTTTGGTGAACAATTTTTAATATTACTCATAAAATTAAGTAAATATTTCATTATAATAAGTACTGCATGTCCGTGAAAAGTAGCAACAAAGAAAAAATAATATTTATAATAAAGTAACAGCTGATCTATGTATGTTTATTAGAGAATGTTAACAACACTGTTTAAATGAAATAATTTAATAATTTATATTTTTATGTTTATTGCAATAACTTATTTTTATATCACATTTTACATATAACTACAAACTAATAAAAACGAGGTCAAAACTTTATTCCATTTTTAATGATGAATGCCAACATTGTTTCATAAATGTGGGAAAAATTGGATCTTGTGCTCAACTGATATTACGTTAATTTTATAAGGAGGCATAATGAAACGTGAGTTACCGACTTGGAAGTAAGATTTTTTTTATAAAAACACGTTTTCATTAAATTAATAAATTGCGTTTTCCTACCACATGTTACGCTAATCTGTTATACAGAAATAATTTCTGTTTATATCTTCAACTACGGAACAAAAATGTAAGTGTAAATTACTACTAATCTTTGCAATGTCACTTTCTGACACTAATCTTTGCAATGTCACTTTCTGACACAAAAAATACTATTTATGAAAAATAAGAAAAGTACAAAAATGTTATTACGTAAGTTATAATATTAAAGTTTTAGTTTTAAGAAAGTTTTCGATTATAAAAACAGTAAACGCTTTTACTAGTAGTAAAATCAGTGAGAAAGTCAGGCTATTTTAATGTTTTTCTACTACAAAACCTTTTTAATATCAATTAAAAAATAAAACTATACATCTTGTCAAAAATAAATTGTTGAACAATCGCATACATTACATTAAAAAAGTATATGTCACACAATTCAATTCATAAACAATTTAATAATAGAACTACGTGCATTAAACAAATGAATTTTGTGTTGGTTTAAATTAATCGTCCGGGATAGCGTTACCTCTACAACCAGCTGCAGTAACACAACCCTATTGCTCACGAAATACGACTGAAGGTGGGCAACACTCTGTTTAAAGTTTTTACTGCTTTTACTCAGCTTATCTCCCCAAGCTCAGAAAGTAGTAAAAGCTGTGAGAAATAAACTCAAACTATTTATCTAGTTTTTGTAGGCGCCGCTTAAAACGTAAGACATGTTCGCTGCAGACTTGCTTGCTGACACCGGACACACACTTCGCTGCAGCACAAAGTGACCTGACGTAATAAAAGCTGAACGCATTCGTTTGGAAAGATAAAGTCATCCCGACAACTTGAAACTTTAGTTAGCGCTCGAGATCAACAACAATCGTATTATGATTTTATCGATTGTAGTTTTTTTAACGTAAATAAATATTACTCCTGATTAAATTTGATATTGAAACTAGATATAAATATATCTGAGTGGACATGCGTTTCTTGATGCTCAGCTGTAACAGAATTGTGGTATTTTATTCACTACTTCCATATAAAGTGGCACCGAAAACACGACTAAAAAGAAATTTACTTCTTAGGAAATTTTAATTGTAAAATGAACTATTGTATATATATATATATATATATATATATATATATATATATATATATATATATATATATATATAGAGAGAGAGAGAGAGAGAGAGAGAGAGAGGAGAGAGAGAACTGATCAATTGGAAGAGAGCAAACGCAAGGAAACTGTTAAAAGCAAAATGTAAGAAAAATTATGATTTTTATATTCTAAAATTACAACGAAGTTTTTATTTTAATAACATAGGCCTATACACATTCTTCTGCAGAAAACATTGCATTTTAAACGATCATATATTTATACGACATTATATACATTCTGATGTAATGATTATGTTTTTGAAACGTGTAGCTTTTTACTCTCTCCCATTTAAAAATAAAAATTGCAATAATTTCCCAACTAATAACTTCCCAAAAAATAAAGGTACCCCAATCTACAAACTACTTTTACTACAGAACACTAAAATATCAAACCTTGTGACCAAAACAATGCAAATTTGTGTAAAATTAATATAAAAGTTTATCATCACAATAACCAAAATGTTTCAACAGACACACGCGATCAATAAACCCGAGAACAAAGAAAACTTACAGTTATAAATAACCCCATCCACACGCACAAACACGCACACAGATAGGCTACTCCTTATTTGTTCAAATCTTATAATGTTCCTTCATTTTTCAGAATTATTGTTTTCGCATCCAACAAAGAAACGAGTTCGCAAACAAATGATGAATATGTAAAACTGAAAGTCTTATTGTTTTATGTAAATCCATTCCAGGCTGTTCTTGTGTTCGCATTTGTTTACGTCAGATTTGCGAGAGGGAGCCACTCAGTTATAACGGCAGATCTCGCGCAAAGCGTGTCATCCGGTATTTTTAATAAATGCAACAAAAGGAACTTGATGGGTCACAGATCAAAGTAGCGTCATTAAAATGAAAGCGTTTAAAAGATCTGATATTGTGTGAAAGTTGAGTAATTTTAAGTAACAAATTAAATTTGAATTTTAAAATATTGTCATACATGCAGTATTAAAAAAATCTTATTTTAACACTACACACACTGCATATTAAAAAGACTTTTAGTATAAAATACTTTTGCGTTCTATGTAGGTATTATTTTTACAATATGTTGTCGAAACGAGGTCATAACTAGTTTCGACTGCAGAACGGATAGTTAGTTTTCATAATGTTGGGACCTATGTGAGAGAGAAAACGTATGACAGATTGGTTCGAGTCTTATTCTTTTAAACCAGACACTGCATAGTTTACAGCGCATCTAAGATTCAAAACTGAAGTGCAAAATAAATAATTGTAATAACAAATGTTCCAGATTCAGAAAGCATTTGCTAAAGGATTGCTTTTTTACCTCACAATGTTTCTCTACTGTTGTATTATCGAATTATTCAAACGTTTTTTCTATAAAATCTCAAACATCTCATAATAGTTAAAAGATCCATATTTTTTACCTACACTATGTTATATTAGGTCAGCAAGTATTTTCTTCTAGGCCTATACATACTAAATTAATAGAGTTTTTATTGATATTTTAATTCTTGAAGTCACTGATTAACAATTATAAGGCTGTGGTTATAATATAAAGTCTAATTTTAATTATCGTGGTATTTAAACTAAGAAGGTCTACGGGGACGTAATATAAATTATAATGTATAAGGTGTATTTTAATTAAATCATAGATAGACTATTCAATTATTTCCATATTGCGTTATTACTACACGTACTATGTTAGGTTAGCAAATATTTCTTTCTTAATAAATATTTTCTAATTTTTATTTTATCGGAAAAAATTACAATCGAAATCAATTTCATTTTTCTTTTTATTTTAATTTTAGTGTCCTGTAGTCTTAAACAGTAGTTTATGACAAACTACTTCAATATGTTTACGATTGTGTGGATAAAAGTTTGAGCCACAGAGCGATATAACAGAAAAAACACAGTGGAGGTATAAATCATCTGTCAGCCTAAATCAGGCAACAGTATCCTAAACGTATGGAGCTCACATCCACAAAAATACACGCTATTGCTTTCATCGCCATTCTGTCAACAAATGGTCAACACATATTTGAGATTAGCCTGTAGCAGTTTTTTCTTAATGCTTCTTGCATTTTTGTCGCTCTACCGTTATCCTAGTTGTAAATTTACTTTGTTCCTGTAAATTCCTTCTGGCTTTTCGTTTGAGCATCTTTACAAGTTTAATAAAACGAGCTGCAATCTATTTTTCTCCATTTTCCATTAGTTCCTTCGTAAAGGTTTTTATCTTCAATATGTATCCCACGATAGCGTCTCTTCTTAGTTTTCCCATTCTGAATTCCATCGTTTCAGCAATGCTGATTAATTGTAGAGTGATAAAATAGTTCACTATATCACTATACCACTGCAAGTAACTCCCTTACTTCAATTGTTAATCACAAAAGAAAAAAACAGTCTTTTATTTGTTGTTCCATTTTCTTCCTGCTGGAGTACGGTAATGATTTCCCTTATTGTATATGCACTTCTTGTTATTTGATCTTACTTTGTATTCTCGACTTTCGATAAACAGAACTCATATTTAGAAACTTTAAAAAAACCGAAAGTTTCAAGAATTTAAATTCATCATCTGTAATTATTTAAGAAAACGCAATTTTTCTAAAATTAACTAGAAAATATAGTTTGATTCAATTTAACCAAATTCTACAAAAATTTAGCAATTGTAATGAACTCTTAATATGTAGCATTAGGTTGTTCCTAATATATCCTAATATAATATGTATATATGTATACATTCGTATTTTTCTATACTATGCTAATAAAGTTATTTTCCAAAACTTTGTATAACGTCCAGGTGTGTCTAAGATAATAATGTAAGGTGAGTCGTCAATCAGTGATCGTACAATAGGAATGGAATATACTTAAATTAGATTTCTTTTTCGACGTAGAGAGCCATTGTTAGCACGAGCACGGTCAGTTAACAAAGACACAAATTCAATTAGAAAGTTTTGGAATTTAACAGATCTTGCAACAGTGGGTGTCGGTTGAGCTTACAAAGAATTAGAAACATGTGTTATAACTGTAGTTTGAATGGCACGCTTGTTGGTATTGTTCGTAATATAATGGTATTTTGTCAGTGAGAAGTTGATAAAAGGGAGTGAATCCAAGGATTCGGATATTTTGCACCCTGAAGTCCACCGGGAGAGGTCTTAGCAGTAAGAAGTCAGCCGGGAAAATTACATCAATAGTGAGCGTGACAGTCTTTTCAAATTAATAATTTTTCAAGAATATTAAGGCGCCTAAAGTGGAGGCCGTTTTTAAATTAAACTAAATTGATAAATTTACTTTTTATAACATAAATTGTATGATGTATATATACGAATATATATATATATATATATATGTATATAGAGAGAGAGAGAGAGAGAGAGAGAGAGAGAGAGAGAGAGAGAGAGAGAGAGAGAGAGAGAGAGAGAGAGAGAGAGAGAGAGAGAGAGAGAGAGAGAGAGAGAGAGAGAGAGAGAGAGAGAGAGAGAGAGAGAGAGAGAGAGAGAGAGAGAGAGAGAGAGAGAGAGAGAGAGAGAGAGAGAGAGAGAGAGAGAGAGAGAGAGAGAGAGAGAGAGAGAGAGAGAGAGAGAGAGAGAGAGAGAGAGAGAGAGAGAGAGAGAGAGAGAGAGAGAGAGAGAGAGAGAGAGAGAGAGAGAGAGAGAGAGAGAGAGAGAGAGAGAGAGAGAGAGAGAGAGAGAGAGAGAGAGAGAGAGAGAGAGAGAGAGAGAGAGAGAGAGAGAGAGAGAGAGAGAGAGAGAGAGAGAGAGAGAGAGAGAGAGAGAGAGAGAGAGAGAGAGAGAGAGAGAGAGAGAGAGAGAGAGAGAGAGAGAGAGAGAGAGAGAGAGAGAGAGAGAGAGAGAGAGAGAGAGAGAGAGAGAGAGAGAGAGAGAGAGAGAGAGAGAGAGAGAGAGAGAGAGAGAGAGAGAGAGAGAGAGAGAGAGAGAGAGAGAGAGAGAGAGAGAGAGAGAGAGAGAGAGAGAGAGAGAGAGAGAGAGAGAGAGAGAGAGAGAGAGAGAGAGAGAGAGAGAGAGAGAGAGAGAGAGAGAGAGAGAGAGAGAGAGAGAGAGAGAGAGAGAGAGAGAGAGAGAGAGAGAGAGAGAGAGAGAGAGAGAGAGAGAGAGAGAGAGAGAGAGAGAGAGAGAGAGAGAGAGAGAGAGAGAGAGAGAGAGAGAGAGAGAGAGAGAGAGAGAGAGAGAGAGAGAGAGAGAGAGAGAGAGAGAGAGAGAGAGAGAGAGAGAGAGAGAGAGAGAGAGAGAGAGAGAGAGAGAGAGAGAGAGAGAGAGAGAGAGAGAGAGAGAGAGAGAGAGAGAGAGAGAGAGAGAGAGAGAGAGAGAGAGAGAGAGAGAGAGAGAGAGAGAGAGAGAGAGAGAGAGAGAGAGAGAGAGAGAGAGAGAGAGAGAGAGAGAGAGAGAGAGAGAGAGAGAGAGAGAGAGAGAGAGAGAGAGAGAGAGAGAGAGAGAGAGAGAGAGAGAGAGAGAGAGAGAGAGAGAGAGAGAGAGAGAGAGAGAGAGAGAGAGAGAGAGAGAGAGAGAGAGAGAGAGAGAGAGAGAGAGAGAGAGAGAGAGAGAGAGAGAGAGAGAGAGAGAGAGAGAGAGAGAGAGAGAGAGAGAGAGAGAGAGAGAGAGAGAGAGAGAGAGAGAGAGAGAGAGAGAGAGAGAGAGAGAGAGAGAGAGAGAGAGAGAGAGAGAGAGAGAGAGAGAGAGAGAGAGAGAGAGAGAGAGAGAGAGAGAGAGAGAGAGAGAGAGAGAGAGAGAGAGAGAGAGAGAGAGAGAGAGAGAGAGAGAGATTGTCCACATACAGAAATTACATAAAGAGAGAGAGAGAGAGAGAGAGAGAGAGAGAGAGATTGTCCACATACAGAAATTACATAAAGCTCTTTAAAACGTTTCATGTTCTCATCCTCTAATTACGATATTTTTGTCACGACATTCTAAAAACATTTATACACCTATTTTGGATCGTTGAAACAAAAACACAAAAATTGTTTTTAAGGGGTTTTCGATATTTACACATTTTTTAAATTTATTTATGATACAGACTTAAAGAAAGCGTGTTATGAAAAACTTTACAAGGGCTTTTTTACGCCACTGGACTTTCTGAAATGTGAACAACAGTAAAGTATGATTCAAAAATAATATTTATGTTTGAGCATCAAATACGTTTTAAAAGGAGTAAAAGCGATGTGTTTAGAGCGATTGGCGCGATCCAGCTTGTGTCGCGGCAGGGCAGGCGACACAGAAGTCTGCTGATCGATTTACATAATTTAAATTTAATATGCAATTCATTTAGAATTCAAATTGTCTTGTGTATTGAATTTTAAATGTACGCTTGTACTTCGTCAAAGGTACGCTTGTACGCAAAGGTGGCATGCAACCTTTGATGGCAACAGTCAATAAACAATTAAGAGTGGCCCAATCTTGTTCACACTAAACAGCTTACAACAACCATCACAGGAACAATTAATACGAAAACACAATGGAATAATAATTAAAATTAGAATAACGAAAACAAATCATTCACCTATTATTTGTGGATTTTTGGTTTAAAAACGATATCCAAGTTAAACATCTAAGCCATTCATTTTTATTTACGAAAAGTTGTCTTAATATTATAAAGGGTTAGGGTACCCAAAATTTGATTGTAAAATATTTTTTTTAAATACAACACAAATGGTTTTAGCTCTAATTACAAAACGAAGTATTTGAACAGTTCGAATCTCTATGCAGAAACAGAGAGTTTACTTATATCTCTGGAAGATAAAATATTCCGAATATATCTGCTTTGTAGTTCGACATACTGAACTTTGAGCGCTACATTAGTTATGTGAGTACTTCTGTAGAACAGGAATGTTTGCTAACATAATTGCAGCGTTTGTTCCGTATATATTGTCTTATACTTCATCAAGTATATCAAACATTCTCTGTTTTAAGACAAAGGTGACGGAACTCATTTGCCGAGGAGAACATTGTCTTCAATTATTAAGGAAACAGAAATACAACTGCTGTCTTGATTGCAGATATATTTACCTACTTTAAATCATTCTTGTTCAAACAAGTCTCACTTACAATTTACTTAAAACGTAGCCTTTACTAGTCTTTGTTTACAAGGATTTGCTAATGATCTTAAGTACGTTTAGCAAATTCCATTCTAGAATGAGCTTATAGAGCGGCCATCATGGCAAGACTCAAACCTAGCGTTACTCTGTCTTCAAACCATTTTTTGATGGTTCGTTAAACTTGTAAATAATTGCTTGTGTGTTTCTCTCGCTTTCGAAATTTTGATCCGACTAGGAAAAACGTGGCAAAAAATCGAATTTGGTAATAACGGCGACAAGTACTTTACCCAGCTAAATTCGTTCAACAATTTAAAATTTTAAAAATAAAATAAAAATAACTTTTTACGAAATAATGTTTTGAAAATCTAACTTTACCATAATAATCAACTTTTAAATCTGCATAAATTAGTATTTGAAATTTTAAATTATATTGAAAATACGGAAATAATGTTGTTGGCAGTCATTGTTTTCCGTATTTTCCAAAATCATTCAAAAATGAAAATGTTAATATACAGATTTTAATATTATGATGGTAAAATCAGTTTATAAAAAATGGATAGCATAATAAAAATGTTGTGATATACTTTTTGAACATATGCTTACATTACGTCAGCAAGAGAATCACGTGTACTTTTTGCAATTATTTTAAATTACGTTATTCAAACTTCATAAAGCTCTTTTAAAATATAACTACAGTATTGTTCATATACTAAAAACACCTTTGCTAAAAAATGGAAAGATACTAATTTGATATGGACAGAATAAATATCAAACTAGTCAACTTATTTCATATTTCGGTAACACTTTCAGAAAAAAAATAAGAAGTAGGTTACGTCTGTACCACTTTGTATCAAGTAACAAAAACCAACATTATAATCTAGTAGGCCTACATAACATAACATTCAATTGTTACGTATTAATTAAGAATTTTGAAAATAATAAAATTTAAAAAATTATAGTTACTTTTTGCACTAAATTTGAGTAGGCCTATTTGATAAAATTTGAGACTATATGTCATACAACTTGAAACGCTAACACAATAATCTTAATTTGATACAAATAAGAGGCTTATTATAACTTTCATTTTAACGGGAAAAGTACAAAGCTGAATAAATGTTAGAAACTGATTTTGTGAACTACAAAATGTCACATCTCAGCTACCACTTGTTTGAGTGTCATTGTATTTACAAACGATAAGTATATTTATTATATATTTAATTTAAAATATTTTTACGTCTGATGTTAATCACAAATTGTAAAATGAGACAAATCTTTTGCTTATGAATTATGAGCTAAAACTGATTAATTAATTCCTACAATATTGAAACTGAACAAATTATATCATTCACGTTTTTACAATATTCAATTAAAAAAACATCGAAGGTTTAGTAACAAGTGTACAATAATGTGAAATCATATCTAATTTTTTATTGTATTTTTTTCAAAACTTACGAGACAGTAATTTTTTACAAGTGTTCCATTTTGTTTCTCTTACTTTGGTATCTTGACACAAATATTTCTACGAACCTTATCGCACTGAAGTTATAAATGCAGCTAACTGTAATTAGTTAACCAAGGATTTTTATGTTTAATTACCAGTTTTATTTAATATGAAAACTCATTAATTTACATAGCCTATTATTATTATTATTATTATTATTATTATTATTATTATTATTATTATTATTATTATAATATTATATAAAACAAGATAAGAACATATTTTTTGTATTTAATAAAAAACACACTGACGTAAAAGTTATTTATTTTTACTTATACCAAAACAAAGTTATTTTTTTAGTTACTATTTCCGTGCTTCGTTTAAACAAAATTGTAACTATTTAATATTTTCATGAAAATAGTTCAACTGATATTTTTTTCTTAATATAGGCTATTAAACAAACTGGCAAATATAGTATATAGACTATATTTTAAAAATATAGACAGTCAAAATACTATAAATTAGTAAATGAAAATGTATGCTATTATTTTGTTTATTATTGTTAACATTCCTTTACTTAGATATGAATTAACGAGTAGTATATAAATAACAAACAGTATGTTTTTACGTTATGCCAACGTCTTTAAATTCAGGCGATTTAATAATTGAATATTTTTACGCGTAAAAAATCAGAACGAACATATCAATGTGTGTGAAACATATCGGAAATATCACTGAACCCGTTGAAAAGAAAGGTTCTATATTAATGCAGTGATGGAGCTTTGAGGTGGATATTCGATGACAGCCAGCATTACAAACTTCAATAACAAATCTAGATTTATGTTTTTATCTCGTCAGCGCGAGCAGTTCGTTCCGTGCTCCGCTACGATTTATTACAAATTATTTACAAAATATTGGCGACGAACAATACGAGAACTTAGCCCACTACCAGGATAACATTTACATTGTAAAACATTTGAAACGCTGACGTGTTGACGTGTGATTTTTTGTTATTTGTAGCCCTTGTCTTGTCAGCGAAATACATTCATAGCTTCCCCTTCACGTGACAGATGTTTGGCAAATTTTAATTCGTAATAGTTTGTAATATCAATAATAATAATAATAATATAGGCCTACATAATAATAATTATAATTTGTATATAATAAACCTTGTTACGAGAGATTTTTCTCAAAAAATACTTTTAAGAAGAGGTTGCTCTTGACGTTACATTGAGAGAACTAAGGAAGGGACAAACACCAATAACACAACGTAACTATATCGAAGCGCTATAAGAGTTCTCTTGGGTCGAAGAAAGTAGCAAGAACTGCTAAAATAAAACTTCCTTTGTGGGTATCAAATAGGATTTTGGCCAAACGTTGGGATTGTTGTTCTGCTTGAAACTTTTAACGGACTGATGTACATCAGCTTTCAAATGCAATTAGCACACACACGCACACACACCACTATCACGTCTTTACATGATAGAGACTAGATACCAAACGTTTGTTATTAACTATACAAAATAATGAAAAAAATGGATCCACAATGAATAGCCGCATAACGCTGCCAATCTAGACAATCCGTTATAATAGACTACAATAAAACACCAGTCAATATGCTGCATCTCTGAACTGCGCACCTAAAGAGTCTTAATTCGAGCCGCAGTTACTCCCCTTGCCATTAACGCTGATCCCTCGTCCTCATTAGTCTAACTGGCATGAAGTATGGACGTGGAAAGAAACAATCTAACAGACTACAAATGGTTTTACAAAAAAGATGTATTTTACATGACTTCAGCTTGTTACAAGTCTCTTAATCTATAAATAAACTAATAAACTTGGTACATGGAGAATTCTCAATTTTAATCAAAGTATTAGTAAGATTTGCCTATCTTTTAGCGACTTAAAGGTAGTCTGCAAATGTTTTCTGAACCTCATTAGTTTTCCAGTATCCGAAAAATATAGATAAAACTTGCGCAAACATATTTATAACTTTCAGATTTATATTTCCAAAATATGAGATCGTTAAAATAAAAGTGATACAAAATAACTTCTTGTATCCTGTTTGGTGACTTACAAGAAGGGATTAATTACGAACAACAATAGCTGATAGCTACTAGGTTTTAGTGGATATAATGCATACAAATATTGACTATTTTCAACACTTTTGAAACTGAATATTTGCACCAGTTATGATTAAGAAAAATTAAATAGCTACTAATGCATTATAAATATTTAGGCTATCTATTCCTTTGTAAGAAATGAAAACACTATGAGACAATAGGTCAAGGTCATATGACACTATACCGGAAACAGGATATTGTAGTAATAATTATCAAAAGACAATATGTTTGATTTATTATAGTGTTGAAGAACTTTTGACTTTTTAAGTTATCTTTCTGAGGTCATCTCTTCTAGTAGTAACAAGTGAGTTAATTATTGAAAAGAACTTATTAACATGATATCAGCGCGAACGATCTGTTATATCTTTCTTTTGCCTTGACATGAGTAAAAACTGAAACCTTAAACTATCTTTCTATTTGTTTAGCAAGAATGAAAGTTTATTTCGACGAAAGTTTGTCCTGTCGTTTATCGCACATATTCAAGCCGACATGCAAAATTATGAGGGAACTACTATTTATGAAAACTGAGTAAGATATTGAAATATTTGTACTTGAAGCTTTTTAAAGCTTAAAAATTATTTTTGCAAAAATCGTTTCATTCTTTTTTTTAAAGGGTGAAAAAATATCCAAATTCAAACAAGAAAAGATACATTTTACTGTATGAAATAAAAAATTGACACTAAAAGCTTTGTCAGTTCAATTATTTACAATTTCAAATTCAATATTGCAAGCTACCAGTAATCTATAGGCTACATATTTTACTACTTGAAGTACATTTTATATTACGTATTTGGTAGAACATTTGATTTATTAAGCCCATGATATATATTCAAGTGTTTTATTAATGAACAAATTATCTTTTTGGAATTTAGTTATTTAAAAAAAATAATTCATGAAATTGCTGCTGAATTTAATGCAAAACAGAAATTTATCTGGAAAATAACAAAGACATACTTATACAGTGAGTCAAACAGTTCTAAATTTGGGTAACAATTAATTAATGGATACAAGAAATAGATCCAGTCGTACGAACTGTCAAAGTGAAACCGAGCATAAGGTTGCGGATATGTCTGGGATCGTTACTGAATAGACGTACCTCAGTTGCGTACGATCCCTCCCCTCCCCCACGCCTTCATTACCGCGTGGCAAATCTGACGTTTGTGACAGCTATTGCAGTTTGACAGACGTTTTTAATAACGCACAATGATTTATTAACTTTTATTTTAGAAAAGAGCTTCGGATATCGTATCCTCGGATACAGACGAAGACTCCGGAGCATCAGGAAGTGACATGACATGTGCATGCCACGTCCTCTTCGGTCCCGGTTTTATATATAGGATATCACTTAAAATTTATTTCTGTCCTTAGAAGGTGTTGAAATATTTTCTTTATTGGTAACGTACGTTTCACAACATTTTCAAAAAAAAGTTTTGCAATCATCACGATTCTAATTGTTGCTAACACATTTGTAGCACTTAAATGTTAAATCAATAAACAAAAAATGTATGCAATATGTTTCCGTTTTGTGTTATACTCTCCGAAGAAATATTACTAGGCCTTCAAAAGTCTCAAACCTTATAAGGGCACAATTGTAATGACAAATTTGGATTTAACGTGGAATTTATGTCCACGTTATGACAAATAGGGATTTATGTCATACCCCACATGATGTATTCAGATTCAAAAAAAAATTCAAAGTTAAAGCCCTTTAAAATCTCTAACTGAAAGTGTACAATTCATGTACAATATTCCGATTGAGCACACAATTTTCTGTGTGTTTGATACTCTAAATGCCCTCATCAGAATCAAGCCAAACATTCCAAAATGATCGTTTTTTTCGTCCTTTAAGCGTCAAAACCCTAAGTTCTTTATTTTCAAATAGGATATTCAGATTCAGCGAAAAATTTCCTTTAGATTTGATTGATACCCCACTTGAAAAACCGGTATTTAAACACATTTGAAAAATTTCACTCCTCTATAATTTTCATTTTAAGTCAATCGATTGATCTCATTAATACTGTAATACATTTTATATGTCGGCTGATATATATTACAGCTAATGCAATCAAGACGAGATTGCTATTTTTGAATATTAATATGTCGAACATAACTTACAAAACAATCTACAATTTGCCCAATTACAGATGTGATATATAGATTTGTAAGACAATCGAATGTAGGTAGGTACAATTTAAACATATAGGTAGGTACAATATGTACATTGTAAGTACTAATTTTTATGGTCAGTCCAAACAAAATGGAGGAATAAAAAAAAGGAACACTAATTAACCGTTACATGGACCGTGACAGAATGGCCTCCACCACTGTCAGACTTCACTGTTAGCTGTTTTCGAAAGAGGATTCTTGAGAGAGAAAAAGTTTATTCCCACCAGATACTTGCGAACCTATCGTATCGCACCACGAGTCTCATTGGTTGACACTCGAAACATTGGACAAAAGCGCTTCTGACACTTTGGTTTCATTGTTATCAATGTATTTTGTTGTTGTTGTTATTTTAAGGCCAAAAGCACATTGAGGTTATTATCGCCTCATTAAATGTAAGTGTGAGTATAAAGTGTTAAAGTCGTAAGTGTAGTGTTGTAAGTGTAAGTGTGTGTTAGACTGGAGTACCGCGAGGGACGTCTAAATCCTCTCAAAAGGTGCAGCTAGTCTGCAACCCCTGCGGGGTGTTATCAATTCAGAGCTATTTATTAATGTTAGGCGTAATTAGAATTTAAATTACAATTAATTTATTACTCTGTTTGATTAACCATGAAAACTATTAAAATTGAAGGCAGATCTATGTTTTTACAAATCTATGTAACATAACATCACTAATATAGTAATTTATTTATTTAAATAAAAATAATCACAAAGGCATTTAAAAAAAAGAAAAAATATTTTAAAATTTAAAAATTACATAAAGATAAATGGTACAGTTAAAACCATTGGTGTTTTAAGAGTTAAAAGCAAAACTGACATATTTTTTTTAATCTTGAGGGAGATAATCTATAAATATTTGTAAGTTGTGTTTTGAATTTTTATTTCCTAAGAAAATTAGGTACAACACAATACTTGTATTTTCTAAAACAATCCAATAATCTTAACCAGCTAAGCGTGAAAACGAAGATAATCAACAAATTATCTCAGGTATGAGTTTAACTGCGTAGAAAATTATATTTTTTAAATTTGCAAGAAGACTTTTAAACATTAATATACAGATAGCAGCGTAACTGCTCGGAAACACAAAGAAACGTAGTCTATTTATAAAAGTAAAAAGGGAGGAAGGAGAATGGGGAGAGTATGACGGAGAGGGTTAGGCAATTATACAGTAGAGGGGAAGTTGCAATGAAGGGATGGCGGGCTTCTTTTAGGAACTTAACTTTCCTAAATATTAAGTTCAGCTTCACACAAGACTTTTTTTAGAAAACTTTACTTTAAAAAATAAAAGATGAAAGAAATTCTCTTTCTCACCCTATATCTACTAAATGGACCTTCGACCAGAACAGGTGTGGCATGAAAATAAACTCACCGGTGTGACGTGCTGCTGAGTGTGGAGGAGGTGCTGACAGCAACAGCGCAGCGAGCAGGAACACCAGGTGGTAGCGATCACAACGCATGGTGGTGTGCACGCTCACTCGATCATTCCTGCGCAAAACACACAACAGGAGGCTTCATTAAATAAATCAGCAGCGCAGCGCTTAACTTGGGTCAACTGCTGCTAAACAGTGAAGAACACTGTTTTCACAATTTTAATCAGGGTTAAAAATAAATTAGCATAAAAACTTTATAACTCATTTTGAAAATACATAAATGAACAACGACCGCTAACAGACTGATACTGACATTTTTTATAGTATTTGAAAATTTAAAAAGCTAATTTAAACAAATATTAAATCCAATTACAACTGTGAGAACAGATGTTTAAAGAAATAGAAAATTTAATAATATTATTTTTTAAGATTTGAAATTGGAGGCATTTTGGTAACGAAATTTTAGGGTATTACTAAAATTGAATTTTACGCCAAGTTTAAATCGAATTGGACCAAAATACAATTTTTAACTGTTTCTCAAAAATTGATCTAAAGGTCAAAATCTATGCTCTTTTCAAGACTAAGACTTTTTTCGGATACGGGTGTTATAATAGCTCATTTTTCAAAGGAAATCCATATATATAAATCAAGTTCACTCACTGATCACTGTATCTCAAAAACAACAAAGCCTATATACGAAGTTGAAATTTTGCATGGTGGCTTCCCTTAAGGTGTAGATGTGCAATAAAAATGTGTTTAAAAAATCATCTATTAAGTCGTTTATAATAACTTCTTTCTAGAACATGAAAATTTCGGGTTTATTTTTTGTATTATTTGTTCGATTTTAACTTAAGTACGGCTTAATGCATTTTGTTATTTTCCTTTCACTTTTCTTCACTTCTTATTTGTATCTGTGAACATAACTAGGTTTTAAGAAATTTCAAACTGCCATACGCCTAATTTAAACAAAATTGTTGACACTCAAAATGTCTGATTTGTTTGATAAAAGGCTTATTGACTGATTTTCACTGTAACACGGGTTAAAAAACTTTAAAGAAACCTATATATATATATATATATATATATATATATATATATATATATATATATATATACGCAGTTGAAAATTTACTTGTGGCTTTCCTCATGTTGTAAATGTGCAATTAGTCTGAGTTTATAAAAATAATCTTTTTTAATTGGTGACATTTTTTTTTTGATTTTTAAAATATGAGAAATCTCGGTTACTATTTGTCTGGTTATTGTTTGAAGCTTTGACAAGGTTCTAAACTAAACTGCCATGGTCTAAAAAAACAATGTAATTAATCAATAACTAATTGCAATAAATAACTTAATACGCACATCGACACGGTAACTACATTAATTTTGTTTTTTTAACGTAAAAAAATTAATTATAACCTAAGAATATATTAGAATACCTAAGAATAACACATGAGAACACATGAATGTCAACAATACCAAATCAAGAATAACACATGAGAAGTCGTTTCAGTTTAAATCTTTAAAGTTTTATTGTTCAACGCGTTTTGCTTTATATTATCAAGGTGCTGTTATCTAAATGAAGATTGTAGTTGGAAACATTCTGCAATATGTGAACAAGAAATAAACGAAGGAGGAGAGCGAGGCGAAGAAAAGTTCCATTTGAATAAAACCTTCCATTGTAACTTGAACTCTTTGTCGTAAAGTTAGCAAATAATTCACACGTAGCTTTGAAGAGTGGAGGACAACTTTGAAGTGTAGAGAAAACTTAAAAGGTTGCGACTTGTTTAGCCGTGAAGTGGGAAGTGGGGCAGTTACAATCAAACATTCTCAACTTTGTTCTTAAACAGAATTAAAGCTTGCACGATTAAGTATTGGATTAGTAAATAGTTTTTAAAAGTTAAGATTTTCCTATTTCATTGAAGAATAAACTGTAAAGTAGTTGTCGTTTCAAGAATATTTCTTAACAAACGTTTAAATAGTGATAGTTTATAGATACAAAAACCTCTTCATATTAAATTTGTAAAAAACGCATTCTATTAAACAAAAATGATTCACGTAAACACTTTTATAAATTGAATAGTGAAAAAATGTAGAGAAACTACTTTACATTCAATTACTTCCCAAAAAATTGGACCAACATCACAATACTTGGTTAATCTACTTTGCTCAACTCAGTCAGTATGTCAAATTTGAAATGAATCAAATTTATGGTTCAAAGTAAATCGAAAAAACACACCTTTTTTATTTTAAATTTGCTACACTAACTTGAGTTGTGAGCTGTAATATTTAACCGAAATTTGAGCAAAATTTGATGAACCAATTTTTAAGAAATAAGCGTATTTTATAGTTTTTCTTTTTGTCAGCTCACTAACCAAACGTTTTGGGTTATAGCGACAAGTACGTTTTTTATAATTACTTACTACTTTATTTATAAAAATTATATGGAAATCGATTTTTACAGTTTTTTTATCAAAAAGGTATTTCTAAAATTTAATTAATCAAAAAAGTATTTCTGAATTTTTTTTCATGCCAACTTATATGAAAATCGGTCAATTTGTTTAAAACTCGGGATTTGTTTTGGACTTTTGGATTTAATCCCAAACCATTTTCGTTTTTAATTTACAATTTGCTATAGTGGTTTTAGTTAAACGAGTAAAGTTTAATATAATGACCATAATCTCTTATATTTTCACAAATTTTACCGATTTTAAGTTTTTTTTATAGATCCTGGACCGATTTCTTTGAGGAGAGGGTTTTCTTTGGATTCTTATGAACTACACAAGCTACAGCAATATTTGATCTAAATCATTAGAACTAACTTTGAGAAAATCTGTTTTTAACAGTTTTTAGACAAAAAAAGCTTCATTTTTTTATTATTAAAAACTGATTCTGAGATATGAGCCATATTTCATAGTTAAGTGCCAAATGTCATAACAATAAGTAAATTGTCCGTATGCATATAATAATATACATATCATGATGTGTGAAAATAAGAAAAATTGAATTAAAATCGGATTATTACAATCGTAACTTACATTTTTATTGCAAATTTTAAAATCTGGTTTAACAATAAATGTTAATGTTTTCTTCGATACACATTAATAATACTGTGTTTAGTTACTGAATTGTTCGAACACTTATTCCTTGTTTAAAGAAAACTCTTACAGTTTTGACTTATTTAGGATATATTACATTTTAATTATACAAAATTTTATTTATGTTAAAAGTAATTTACATTTTACTTTGATTTTACATTTAATTTTAGTAAAAAGTAAACAAATTATATTTCTTTGAATGAATACAAATTTTAGAAAAAGATCCAACAAAATCTCAAGATAGACTCTTTTGCAATACCAAACTTTCGACACCCTTCTTACAGTCAGAAAATAAAGACAACATTCAGATGGACACATTATTTAAGTTGGTTTTAATTGGTTGTCCGTTTTTAAATAAGCACAGGCCTACTCCCTCTTATTGTATATTCCGTAGTCAAAACAACCTCCTTGAGTTAAGTATTCTAATATTAACCAGAGGGTAGAAACCACCACCAGACTTCCACCCTTCAGCCAGCTCATAAAGCTCAAGGACACATGTTCTCTGTAGGGCGTTATTTACAATACTCTTAGAAACGTTTTCACTTTAATTATGGAGGGATGCTCTTGCCGCGTACAGTTGGACTCTTTTAAATGAAACACAAAGTAATTTTTCAAAATGACAATTTTGTGTATATGACTTCTGTAAATTTGATAACCTTTTCTTTAGAAAAATATTTTTAAAAGGAAAAATTTGCCAATAAATCGTATAAGAAAGTTAGGAGAGAAACTAAACTATGTTCATTATCTACAGGTAATCTACAACTTCCTACACTGATTTTTTGGACACCTGATTCAAACACTGACAGTTGATTGCAGCAAGCTATCAGCAATGTCGAAACCACAATAGTGAGAACCAAAAGCGAGGATAGTCCTTATAACGGGCATATTTGTCTATTAGTTACGAAAAGTAAAACAAAGGTCACAAGAAACTTAGATTGCAAGAAATTAATGTTTTTAACCGGTTATGTAAATTTATTTAGTTTTATAAATAAAGAAATTTAATACATAAAATTACTCGTTTTTCCATTCTTAATTTTGTTTATTTCTTGTGCAATTCAATACGAATTTAAACTAAATCTGATCAACCTCAATTTATTATGGCATTTCTTGATACACAACAAATATAACTACACCAACGGGCACAAATATTTCGCTTAGAAGAGAATAAAGAATTAGTTAAGTTATTTTTAGACGGGTGATTGTATTTCAATAGATAAATTGTTCTTTTGGTTGAGCATGGACAAAGACAAATTATACACAAAGAGAGAATTGTGGAATTTGTTTTGAAAAACACAGGAAGAACAACGATTAATGTAAAACGTAAAGTTGTTTTGTCTTTTTAAATAACGTGGAAAGATTTTTGTTTTTCAAATGTGTAGTTCACAGTTATTTTTTACAAAGTAACGTTTCATATTATTGTTCATAAAAATCAAATTAATTGCTTGTTATTGTTAAAAGCAAATTATTGTATGAAGCTACATATTTATACCATAATTAATATTAGTGACTTTTCATCGGAGAGTGCAGCTGTTATTGTAAGGCATAAGATATACCGCAACATTAAAACTGGCGTTCATATATATATATATATATATATATATATATATATATATATATATATATATATATATGAAAAAAGTGATTATATTTACTTTAAATTTTATTTTTTAAAACAATATACGTTTTTAATATTCTTATTACCAAGATCAAAAGTTAATAAACTAGCTGATAAAAAGTTAAATAAATTTACAATATCAATGCAATATTTTAAAACCAATTAAAATATTAGTAAGTAAATAAGTTTACATATTTAATATTAATTATCTGACATAATTGCATACTACTGGCATTACCAATACAAATCTTGTGAAGAACAAATTCTATGCAGAAGTTTGTACTAAAGAATTGTGCTAATTTCAAGATTATAATTTAGCAGATATTATGGTTAAATGCATTTGGAAAACTGCCATGGATACTGGAGTTCTAGCCTACTTAGAAAGAAAGTTTTTCACAAATCCAGAGAAACCCGAGAAATGAAAACCTTAAAAACAAATTTAAACATCCACAGTTATAAGTATATAATTTTCATTCCTTAATAAAGGATCGGTATCCGAACACGCTAAATAATTTTTCTAATTTATTATTTAAATTTTCGCATTAGAACTAAAAAGTTGTTTTTTTTTTAAAAGAAATATAACTGTTTATCTTCAATAGGGTTCTTCAACAGTTGATCGCAAAACTATGGCTCGATACTATAATTTTTTCTTGGCTGACTACAAATAATTAATTGCAGGAGATGTTAACATATACAAACACACACACACACACACACACACACACACACACACACACACACACACACACACACACACACACACCATTACTAGTAAATACTACACAATGCTACATTGTGCTTTATAAAAAAGTAGATTTTTTTTTTAATTTGAAAATTTGGCTTACACATTTAATTTGGTTGGGCGTTTTTTCAAAGTATATCTAATAAATTTCTTCGAAATTTTTACAATAAATGATAATCTTTCTATTCTATTTTGTCGTATTTTTCAAATCTATATACGTACATCTATTTAAATTGTATATGATGTTAATGTCATGGTTTGAAAAAAAACCCAGTGAATTCAGAACACGATTGTAATACATAAATAATTCATTGTTAAGTTTATGATATCAATAATTTATGTCTAAACATTATTTATGAAATATTTTTTAACATTTAATAGAGCTTACAGTATACGTTTGAGGTTGCAATTAGCATGATGTCGGAACCGTTATGGCTTTGACTGCCAGGCAGTTAATGCGCGGTCTCTGTTTACTGTCAGGCCAAAGTGATAACCGGAAGAAATCAATATTCATGATTATGTGAAATAAAAAATACTGATTTGCCATGTAAAATATTTTACTATTATTGGCATTATTAGACTAAACCTAACCGAGAATTATTTAAATCTACGATAGAAAATATTATTTGTTCTTACAAATTTCACTAAATTTATTTCAACCCAGACATGCACTGGTGTGTATGTGTTTATTATTTTGTTTCACGGGATCACTGCTGTGTTTGTCATGTCTCCCTAAACCCACATTTCACTGTTTGCATTTAATTCGCTCTAGTCTGTAAACGCAATTTGTCTTCCGGAAACACATGCATCATCTCATTTATCTCTTTTCTATTTGTTTTGTGTTGTAGCTTCATATTATTTCTGTGATTTGTTATCATAAGCAAACATAGTTCTATGCATGCGTTATAATTTTTTATTATTATTATCGATTTTAATAATTGTAAATTACACTATTAGATTAATTTATGGAACGTTTGCAAAAGAGATTTTATGATGTTATATTTTATGTAATTTATAAAATGTTGCTAAAGCAATATTATTTTTGCTTTGTTCAATAATGTTCGTAGAATTATGAAAATTAAAATACGGCTTAATTTGAAAGTAAATTATATTTTAATTCTACATAATGACATTTAGTTTTTATTTTTAGATAGCCTACTATCTATATTTTTGAACGAACAATTTTTACAACCTATAATTGTGCCAAGATCGTTGGTGATGAAATACATTCATTTCTCTTAAACAGCTGTAAGCTAAAAAGGACGCAAGTTCATAAATTCAGAGTTCGTGATTATCTAAAACTGAATTGTAAATTTTAAACAAACCCATAATTCATTAAAAGAATAAATTTTTACAACATATTTCAAGTTTTAAAATCTATAATTACAACACTCGAGTGTTGTAATCGAGTAAAATTTTCTGATTCATTTTATCATTTTTCAAGTTTGTGCACGAATTTGTTTTACCACCTCATGTTTGTTTATTTTGTTATTTATAAAAATTGGGTATCAATCGGTAAGCAATATTGATAAGCGAGCTGTTCAAAAAGCTAGAAAATACCCATTGTTTTATAACAAAATTGTTAGAGGTTTTTGAAATATGTATAATCGCGGTATAAAGCTGTCTCGCTGACGTGGGAAGCAAATTTCTAACACCATTTTTAATCATACTTTTTTTGCAAAATCTTCTTTCGCTTTTATAATCAGCATCAAAATCTACAAATGTTAAATAATTTTAAACATTAAAGTACAAAAACGAACTATGTCAAATGAATTTTCGAATTTATTGGAATATAACAATTTTAATAGCTAATTTAAATAATTTTAACGCAGGTCACATGGTGAAATCAGATTTTCAAAATTGTGTAACATAAAAAATATGATTTCTTATCAAATTTATAAACTTATACTACCAAGTTTACATGTTACAAAGCAACATCTGATCACTTGTTTCAAAATATATAGGACATTCAAATATGCTTTATCTTATTTTGTTGGTTTTTGACAATATAATTTCACCATCGTAAACCCCCTTCAAAAATCACATAAAATAACATTTTTCATGTAACACTCCTCCAACATCCCTTAACTTTTCTGTACTACTTAAATCTTTTGACTGTATCTTTCCTTTGGTGACAAATGTCTTGTCACATCTTACCGATGGTTCGTCTGCTTAATTTACTGTGGTTGCTTGTTAACTCCATTCACCCTTCTTGTTTGTTAGAAATGTATATATTAATATAGGCTGTTATTTAAATAACTTTAAATAATAATGCTTTAAATTTAATAACTTTAATAAATAACTTAAATGTAGTTAACATTACCGTTATCATTATCATTACCACTATTACTATTACTATTACCACTACCTTAACCGTTACCATTGTCGTTCACATTACCATTATCATTACTATTGTTAATATTGTACTTTTAATATACTCCAAATATATAATACGACACATTAAATGAAATTTTTTCGTTAAATTACTTGGATATGAAATCATTGTTGCAAGAAGAGCATACACTTGAAAGTAATCTCCTTAGAAATATGAGACTCTGAACTTATAAGTTTCACTTCCTTAGATCCACTCCGCAACTTTGTCAAAGAAATAAAGTTATAATAGAAATGTTTCATCCAAATCGGAAACGATGAAATCTTTCCTCATCTTCTACTCTTTTAACTTCTCGTCCACATATTTGGAATATTTGTAAATTACATTCTGTAGCTGGAGTACAAATTCTAATAAAAGGATTTTTCGCACTGTTGGCTCTCAGAATGGAAAAATTGCAATTGGACATTGTTGTATACACATACAATAACTGATTTATTTAAGGACACACCGTTATAAATAAAGTGTTTTATAAAAGAATTTTAAGGTTTAATCTAAATATGTTTCAATTTATTTTTCTTTAAATAAAATTACGTAGCCTATTCTTTGTTTTGTTTTGGTACTATAAATTTGCAAACGTGACATACAGGGCGACTTTAAAAATCATTTACGCCATAATACTTTTAACGATTTAAAATGGAGAAACGTCCTTTTATAGGATGTGAAAAAAGTATCTTTAGACATGTTTATAATTTTATGTCTTTTCAAAGTTATATATAATTTACATGATATTTTTATATACAGTTTTAAATTAGCAAAAAAAAGGGGAAAAACAGTATTATACTTTTATTAAATAAATTTGCTTGTACAAATCTTCTGTTTTGTCTTCTGGACTTTTTACTGATGAAGTCTGATTTAACAAACGTAGCACTTTAAAATACCATAATACACATCACTGGGCAGAACAGAATCTCCACGTCCATGAATCAGTAAAACGTCTTTTTTTTTTAACGTCCGACTATTGTGCACACTTGGGCTAATGCAGACGATGGGATGATTTATAGGGTATGAAAATGCCAAGCCCTCGCCGGGAATCGAACCCGGGTCCTCGGGGTGAAAGCCCAGTACGCTATCCACTAGGCCACAGAGGCGGCTCCTGTTAAAACGTAAAACGTCTCTGTTAATGTTTGGGTACGTATTGTAGATAACAGTTTTATTGGCCTTACAATATTTGTTTAATATTGTTTTTTACCTACAATATTAAACGCCAGTATCTTTTTACACTGCCTTTGAATATGATTTGAGAAATTACATAGAAGATCATGTAATTGTGCCCTAGGTGGCAGACAACGTATGACTTATGAACGATGGCGCAACCCATCACTTCAGCATTAATGTTCCAAGTTATTTAGATAAATAATACAGACAACAGTGGATAGGTCTTGGCGGTCCTATAGCTCAGCCAGCAAGACCACCACCGGATTACAACTCCATAGTTTTTTTGTTTGGGGTTATTTGAAATCTGTTATGTAGTCAAAAGGAGATTGAAGATGGGTGTTGCAGGATGACAAGATATGTCTGGAGTGTTAAAACAAGTAAGGCAGTCTCTGGGTTGACGCTAGAGGAGGACGTTGTCGCCAGTAGGGGTCGTTACATCGAATATTTAATTTAGTGTGAAACGTTTCTACACCTTTTCTACTGTTCGAGTAGAAAACAGTAGAAAGTATAATTCCATTTCACAGAAAGTACAATTTAATTGATTTTTTTATTAATATTAACCTAATGAAACTACTTTCTTTTTTAACCGATTTTAATAAATAAGGCAGCGTTGAATTTGTAATTAAATTCTTTCGAAATTTTCTGTCTATATGTAATTGTAAGAATTAATAAATATTTTAAGCGTGACTGAAGCATAATATCAGTCGCTATTTTGATGTAGTTAAAGAGTCACATATAATTTTTAATGTATTTCAAAAAGTGAATTATTATAAGGCTTATACTTAAAAAAAGTACAATATATTTTGGTTTTGCGCTAAGATTGGGTGTTGTACACAATTGTGAAGAAATTATGATTTCCGTTTTTTGACGAAAAACAATTTTTAAGCTACAGAAATATTAAAAAAAAAAAAATTTTTATTTTGTCTATTGCGAAAATATTAAAAAATTTGTCTCGTATAAGATGTTTATACAAGTATAGGTTTCAAAGATATTTGACTTTAAAAATGGTAAACGGCAGCCATTTTGAAAAATATAACAATAAAGTCTTCTTGCTTGATGTGCTTGTAAACCGCAAAATACGAGTGACTAATAATACCAAATTTGAACTCAATATCTTATCTATTTCTCGAGATGCAGTGAGATTTAAAAAAAAAACCAATCCAATCTTGTATATCGCGCTATGGTTTTTTTGTTTATATACCCTACTATACAACATTCATAACCAATTCAAAATAAATTCATTTACGGTTGAAGACTACTACGTAAAATAAATTCAATTTACAGAGTTCGAATATAGTCACTCTGTATCCTATCAATAAGTATGAATCGCTTTTATCCGGAAAATCCGGTTTATTTGCAGGAATAAAAAAAATTTAATTGAAAAATCGCAATAATATGTCTAAATTGTTTTAATGAGAAAATTCTTAAATTATTTTGGTCATAACCTATATGACAGATTCATAACTCGTTAATTTAAAAAAAAAAATGACAAATTACGGTTCGGGAAACAACTTTAAAAGAAACTGACCCATCAATGGATTTGTTTTTTGTCTTTTCATTTTACTCAGGACCTTCGTATTTCTTTTATTTGGAATTTTGTACACTGACGAGATACGAATTTTCATTTTCATAAACTTGAGTTCGAAAGTTGAAAATTGATTTTACAAAATTTTGCCTATTCCATTTTCCCTTAGCCTCCGAATAATATTTTGAGGAAACAGAATGTGAGAAAGCTTAAGTATTTTTTCATAGTGGCGCAAAACTCAAGGACTAGTTCATTTACAGAAGTCCAGTTCAGCTTTATTAGATGATTCATGAAGCCCCGCCTTTAGATTTTAATACTTAAAATAAATTAAAATGGCGTACTTTGTTTCTCAAAACGGACAAAATTTATTAGTTGCTGTTAATTTCATTTTAGAGGGAAATTCTTCTTCACAACTGTGGCCGAAACTAATGTCTACTTTTGAAACATAAATCACCAGTTCCGTACAGGATCAAACAATTATTCAACAGAAACAAAACAAGCGCCAAAACATTATTTATCAAACGAGTTAGATGTAGGCTAAATACGTTTATTGATAGTCGTAATAAATCTCAACGAGTATCTTTTATTTCTAAATAAATAAGGTATTGCAATATTTCAGAGATTGATAAGCTTACTTTGATATTCGTACTTTATAAATCCTTTCTTATCCTTCTCAATTTACAATTTTTTACTGAAACTGTATTTCAGAGTTTAAATATGTAGTACTTAAAAAAATTTTCGATAACACAAAATGTACCAATACAAAACCTTACTGCATGTTATATTACGAAACATTAATTGCTTACGTATACGACCCGCAAATTGTACCTATTAATTTAGTTTGCATACCTAATAACAGAATTTGAATAAAGAATAAGAAAACAAAAACCAAAGATGAATGGAGAAGTTATTTTTTGTAATTATTTCATAAAACGAACTTCGTGTGAAATTAAAATTTTTAGATACTGATCACAACTGAAAGACCCTTTATTTTAAGCTGAATTTCAAATTACTGTTAAAATATCTTTTTAAATGCATTTAATGTAAGACATTCTTTAAAGTGAGTATTTTTAGAAAGTTGAATTTTAATTTTAGCTTGATGGGCAAATTACACTCCATTATTTTACATAAAGTTAATAAAAATGTCTTTTACTTTACTTTAAGCGTGACGAGTGAATTATTTGCTAACTTTGCGACAAAAGACAAGTTAAAATGAAAATGTTCTATCACAGCCGAAAATTCAAAGAAAAAGTTTTAAAAATGTTTTCCTTCTCTATTTTTTTCTTACCATTGTTCACATATTCAAGAATGCTTGTGGAAAAAACATTTTTCATTTAGATGAGAGCTTTCAATAAAACGCTGACAGCTGAGCGTAGGGGAACTTTAAAACTGACTTTTGCGACAAAGAATATTGATGAAACGGTTATTTGTGTCTTTTATAATATTGATAAGAAAAGAAGGAGAGAAAAACTGTGAGTCAAATGTACATAAATAACAATGTTGCCAATGTGGCAAAACCTTCACTATGGTTGTGACAATTCATACAAACACAGAAAATAAAATAAAAAAACGTATTTAACGAATCTTTGATAACAATAGCTTCTAATTATACTTACCAGTTCATGTTACAGCAACAATTTTGAATAATTGACCGAGCGGAGCGGTCTCTGTTTTAACTGGACCGTTAGGCATTTGGTTTGTTTGTTACGCAATTTTGGCAAAACGCATTTACTGATTGTTTTGAAATTTAATACGTAGATTAAATATGTATAAAGCTTGAATGTCGTATTTGTAGTATTTTTCATTCGTTTCCGTTTCAAGATGGCGGACTCTGATTTATAGTGATGATTATAAGCAGTTTTGGCCAAACGCATTGATCAATTGTTTTGAAATTTTGGTTCAAAAGTATCTTTGTTCAAAAACAAAACCCGAACGACGTACGTGTAGGATTTTCCCCATTTACTCCCATTTACGTGCCACTGATTTAACGACGAAGATTGTAAGCAGATTTACAAAACGTACTGTCCGATTGTTTTGACATTTGGTGCGGAAGTACCTTGTACAAAGCCCGAACGGCATAGGCCTATGTGTAAGATGTCCCCCCCACTTCCGATCCAAGATGGTGATTTGTGATTTAACGATGACGAATGTACGTAGTTTTGGCATAAAATATTGGCCGATTGTTTTGAAATGTGGTACGAAAGTATCTTGTATAACACCAAACTTCGTAGTGTAAGATTTTTTCCCATTCATTACCGTTACAAGATGACGGCCTCTGGTTAACAATGACGAGTGTAGTTGCTGGCTGTTTTCTGTAATATTGGCTGAAGGTCAAGACCCAATATAATTCTGACTACTTTATAGAGAAAGAGCATAAAGGTGGTCCAGTAATATTTTTCCTAAATATTTTGTTTACCGGATAAATTAGCGGAAAAGGTTTCGAGCGTGTCAGACTGGTGGCCATGCAATTAACTGAGCATGTATTGCGAGGTCTACAGCTGTTTGAACAGTAATTTGGAACCATCAATTTAGCTGATTGTTCACAGCTGATTTGTCTTTAATGCTTTCTAAAATCAAGGTTTAGAACTTGATTTACAAAACTGAATTTTTTCTCTCTGCTGACTATGATTTTTTTTCACTTTAACTTCTTTCTTTCTTATCCTTTCTCTTTCCTTTTATTTCTATTTTATTATATGATAATTTAAGATTAAATAACATATTGTATTTACTTTATCAATGTTTATTAATTTCATATTTTTTGATGAAAACGTCAATTTACAGTTTACAAATTTTAAAACTCAAAGCGTTACATGAAGAAACCATAATTTTAAATCTAATATAGGCTACAGTATACTGTTTTCCTACACACACGGTATTTTTAACAGTATTGTTGTAATTGAAAAGAATGCATTTTGAAGTATTTTTTCCACAATACATTCCGAGAATTTTACAGAGTAAACAAATTGCGTCTTTGTAAGTAACAATTCGGTTTGACAAACAAAATATTAAACAACGTTATGTTGTCTTATTGTAGTTTACGTATTATTTTATTTTACTGCCGTTAATCAAAAATTAGATAAGAGTTCGAATTATGCTATAAAATTTTACAAATATACAAAGTATTTAACTAAATCCACTTATAATAATTGAAAGTATAGTGTTTTAACAATAAATCCATAACCAAACAGTTTTGGGAAGAAGAGAAAACTTAATCATTCACGACAAGAAAATAATTCTAAATTTTAACTTAATTAGTTTTGCTCGTTCGCTCTCGTATTTGCCTGGAACATTGCTTTGTTTAATTTATGTTTAAATCCACAGTTCCCTGTTTGAATACCATTTGTTCCTGTCTGAAGAGAACCGAACACAATTTATCTCCCGGGAGTACAATCATCTTCAAGCTGCTGAAAATAAAACCTTCACGTTTGTTTACAATCCCGACTTATTCTGTTCCTAACTACCCATAATTACTGCATCAAGTATTCACTTTGTGTTCAGAAAATGGGGTATTCTACATTGAACCTTGCTAGATCATTGTAGTACATAATATTATTTTTAAATTGTTTTTTCTGTTACGGTAATGTTATTATGGACCACATTTTATTCATATGCTGATTTATCCAATAAATCAAAATTTTTCATAATATTAAAATACAATTTTAAACTCTAAGTAAATCTTTCAGAGTAAAATTACAATTATCATTTTTTAAATTTCTATTGTTTAACTGATCTTTAACAAACAAGTTATGTAAAAGTAATGTATAACTAACTTGTTACGGAAATATGCTGCTGTATTCATAACTAAGAGTAAACAATTCTGCTGGTTAATGATTAGTTTATATTTTAACAAAAATCATAACAAAATGTTAGTTTTACACTATTTATAGTCAGTCGCTTAGTAAACGGCCTGCGCAAGAATTTTTCTCTCATGTAGGAGAAGTTCCCTCCAGCTCCCTCCACTACAGCTGACTACATATTCAGTGACACAGTGTCTGCCAATCTGAGTACAAACTCAGCGATATGAAGGAAAACGAAGGATCTATAGTAAGTGGGGACTCGACCTCTCACTCGCACATTTTTTCTCTCTGTCCCATTGGTGTTCTTAGTAGGCAATTTTCTAAGCGGCTGACCTATAGTTCGTGTGTTTCAGATGGGCTCTTGCGAAACGTTTCGGAACCACATAATGACCGGCTACGGGTAGATTAGGTCTTGTCGCCAGGCTCAATCAAATGCTAACCTCTCCCCCGCCGTACAAAAAATAGCGTTAAGTCTATTCAAATTATAGGTTTAATACTTGATACGAAATTAAAAGAAACTTGGTTTCGATTTAAAACAAATATTTACATTGCATTTTAGAACATCTAAAATATATACAATATAAGAATTATCTAAATTCTTTATATAGATAAATTTATATAGATAAATTGAAAATAATTATCTAAAAATGCATTAAATAAAAATAAACATACATAATTTCTATTACATTTTTATTTCAGAACAAATTTCCTGCATTTATGCATTAACACAATGGGTTCTATTAATACACATTCTACTCGCTTTGATCACTCTTAAATCTCAGGTTACTGATTCGAAGACACATCTGCATTTACAATTACAATCAAACGTAAATGATTTTTAGAAAAAGTTCTCATTAAAACACATTTAAAACATATAGCACATATTACCTTCTATTGCAGCTCAGTCTACTTGAAGTTATTTTAAGTTTACAAAAGCATTATTATTCTTGAATTGAAATTCCATTTCCAACATATATTTCTTGTTAGGCTCCAATCTTACAAATGTTAAATGTTCGTTTGACTGCAATGAAAATTCTTTTAGACTTTATTATGTCTGTTATCACTCGTTTTGTAGCCTATTTCTAACTCAACAAATATTATTTTTTTAACAATATTTGTTTTTTAATTTTAACCAAATACCTGCTTTCTGTTCATTTATCTTTATCACTGGACTCTATAATATTTAACTTATATCGTCTAATATTTTATATTTCAAACAAAACAAACAAGTGACATTTTAAAACTATAAATAATAAACTTTTAAAGAATTCACCTTAAAATCATTATAGTGTGTGGGGGGTCGCGCGCTCGCGTGTGTATTAGCACTCTCACGATGGAAATATTAGTCTATTTGATTTAAACAAGGCAAACAAATTCGTTACCCAGAAAAATCGTTTTTAACAGTTTCAAAATGGTGGTAAAAACCAAAATAATTTCAAAACAATTGGTTATCAAATCTTTTAAAACTATAACTTTTTCATATCAGACTAGTATTTAAAATTAGCATTTATTTTTTTTGTAAATAATTGCAATTTTGAAAATGAGTCTGAAGCAACCAGAGTTACCAATATTTTCAATTGAATTTGAAAATTAGAAATTTTAAAATTAAATGGCCTTTTTACTGGCTGACGCTTAAAGTTTAAAAAATAGTGGCCTTTCTAAATCTTTAAAAGGTTACAACTTAATAATTTACATTTTTTTAAACTTTGTTTTTACTAATGTAATGATAGTTAAAGCATAAGCATAAACATAAGCCTTACATACGTTATTATTTAAATTTCCATATTTGACTGAACATATAAACAAATGCCTAACTTCAGTCAGGGTTTATTTTATATTTTTTTAAATGTAATTTGAAAATTAAAAATTATAATTAATGCAAGTTGATTATAACGATGATAATACATTTTGAAAAGAATAAAAGCAAGAAAACATTGTCGGAAATTTGCTACTATCACGCCATCGAGAATACTGCGCCATTTGTTTATTTCGAAAAATTTTTTTGAACCCACTGTCATTGCCCAATTTTTTCCTACGTTTGGTCCAAATAATTTAAAACACTATACAGTTTCATGATAATTTTTCTACTCTCAGTTTAAACGCTAGGGATAAAACTTAAAAGTTATTTGTGTAAAAATAAAGAACAACTCGCATTTACTCTAATACTTGTTGTACACTCGTAAATAAATAAATGGATATTTCTAAACACAGATTTAAGTCCTTTTTAAAATATAAAAGTGAAACGATAATCATGGAAGGAATCTGAACTTCGCATTAAAAATAACATTTAACTGGAAATCTGTCGCTGGAGAGCGAAACAAACGAATGGAAGGGCAGTACAAATTGAAAACACAAGTGCCATTGTACTCGGCTTCTTCCAATTTTTCCATCGTAATTCGCAATTACTGTAATGGAAGGAAAAGTGTCGGCGAAGTTGTGCTCCCGACAAAGTCGGCAGCACTAAATAATTGGAGCCGTGAAGAGACTGCCGCCCTAATTGTTTTGTTTGCAATTTATCGATTCGTTCTCAAACTTGACTTAGGCTGGTTATTTGTGTCTTGCATTCTAAACGTATTGTTTTAAATGAGTCGTGTACGAACCAAGCGCCACGTAGTTAAGTTACAGAATAAAAAAAATGTCTGTTGTAAGTTAAAGACTCGATAAATCCACCAGAATGTCCAAAAAATACTGTTACGGTTACATAACGAACTTGTTTTATTTGTATTGACTTTTAGAAGATTTGTATTCTTAACGCGTATGATTAAATGCAACACTGGCAACATGGCAACTGATATGGTAAATATTTAGATGAATATTCTTACCATCAGATACCTATTTTACCAGACAACACACTTTACTCTTTTTGAAACCTGTGGAAAACTGTACGAATTTTTAAAAAAAATCATTTGGAGTTGCAGACGGTGTGCCTGGTTTTCAGGAATGTCATGGATAAACATATTCAGGAGGAATGCTTAGAAACAGTTTTTCATATTTAGATGATATCACTGTGTGCAGTGACACTCTTGTAGATCATGAAAAGACCTTATCTAGATCCCTGAAGAGTGTAAAAAATTATGGTTTAGTTGTCAATGAACACAAAAATAAATTTTCACAAAGTTCGATAAATCTTCTTGGAAATGATGTCAGTCATAAAACTATAAAATCTGACCAAGAACGTCTAAAGCCTCTTCTCGATCTGACGCCGCCAAATAATCCAACATCCCTAAAGAGAATTATGGGTGCATTTGTTTACTATGTACAATTGCTTCCTTCCTTTTCAAATAACATACAGAATTCGATCAATACTAAATCTTTTCCATTGACACACCAAGCACTAAATGATTTTAAAAAATTAAATCACGAAATCATTAACGCAAAGCAGACAATAATATCTAGTTACATAACGTTGGTCGTCCAAACTGTGCATCCAACTTAAACTTGCCGCTTTAGCTACAACGGTCAGCCAAGATAACAGACATGTAGCTTTCTTTTCTAGAAACTCTCAAAATCTAAACGATTCCATTCAGCTACTGAAAAGGGAGCTGCTGCTCTCATGGAGGATCTTAGAAATGAAAGGTGTTTCTAATGGAAAATCTTTCATGTTAATCACGGATTAGCGGTCACTTACGTTTACTTTTAAAAAACTGTCAAGCAAGATAAAAAGTGACAAAGTAATTGACAAAGACTCATTGAGCTTCCCCTTATTATCTTGAAATTACCTATCGACCAGACAAAGAGAACGTAAAAGCTGATTTGCTTTTACAGGTTTGTGGAGCTATTCACACTGATACAAACTTTTTAAACTCAATCAATCTGTCATCTAAAAATAACCAGAATAAACAACTGGGTAATATTAAAAATTTGCCTTATTCAGTAGAAGGAGAAACATGACAGCACATTGTACATTAGGTTAAAAAATAAAACAGAACTTTTTTAACTTTGAACGTCAAATAATCGAGTCTACTTAATCACTTGAGCGCCTTAATGTCGACTTTAAAAGCCCACTTCCTTCGAATTCACGGAAGAACATTCTTATAATTGCTGATGAATATTCAAGCTTTCCCTTTGCGTTTTCTTGTCCAGATAGAAGCTCTGCTTCTGTGATTCATTGTCTTACCCAACTATTCTATCTGACAGGACTTTTAGCTTACATACATCTGATCGGGACTCATCATTCATGTCCCAAGATGTAACTATATTTCTTCAATCGCTTGACATCGTTTCCAGTCGTACCACTCCTTAAGACCCTAGAGGAAATGGTCAAAAAATGTATAGCCTATCTTACTTTTCTTGCAAGATATAATAAATGTATATCTGACAATGGAATATTTTGAAAATCTATTTTACTTGCCCTTAAAAGCAAAAAGCGAGAAATCAAACAATGAAAAACTTTTATCTGAAGCCGCAGCTGGATGCCATTCTGTAAGATCCTCATTGTGTACATCTACCAAGCACGAAAGATTCTTCAATTTTGCCTGTAGATTAGAAAATGGGATATCTCTTCCACCATAGCTATGAAACTGGTCAAATCTTCGTAAAGGAAAATATTAGGAATAGCAAATACGATGATGTCATAGAAGCTTAATGCTCCACTCTAATCCAGATATACATGGATCAGAAGAAGATGGATCAGAAGCAACTTACTCCAAAAAAAGATCTTACGGCAAGAGTTAAGGATCTCACAAAGTCCGAGACACTGTAGACTATTCCAGATTCTGAGGAGTCACCTTCTGTTCCAAGGTTCTCATTTAATCAGCCTCGTGTTAATGATGACCCACTTCCAGATGACTACACCAATTTGCCAGAACCACAAATGCATCAACCAGAAACCCACTTGAATCAAGAGAAGTTTAATCGGATCACTAAACCCCCCTAAGTACTTGAAAGACTATATTGTAGGATAACGTTCAAATTAAGAGAGGGGAAATATGAATCATACGTCTTATTGTAATGGTCACATTTAATTTGATTGTTGTATTAAATTCATGCTCCTAACGATCAACAACGTACAGTTACAAACAAGAGAAAGTAACTAGTTTAAAGTTTGCTGCTTGTAAATGTTTCTAATTCTTGACCTTATTATTAATAACTTATTAATAAATACCTCAGCACGCTATCGGTGAAGTACAATATTGTTGCTAAGGTACATCTCGGACATAACGACCAATACTTACGATATCGATATATGTAATCGAAATAATAAATGTTTACGCGTTAAATGTTTACGTTTTTTTATTTTAAGGACATTTCAAGTCATATTAAAACAATTCTGAGTTTTGTATAAATTATAATAAATAAAAAAATATTTTTAATTTTTATTACTTAACAACGTAAGACATATCTGGAGAATTATTTCTTAATCTACGGCTGTCATACTGACAACAACAATTGTTTTTAATGTGTAAAAACTACTGAAAATAACCTAACGAAGAATTTAATGTACATTATTTCGTGAATACATTTTTCTTTTCCAGAATGATTTGAAGAGTAAAAGAGAGTAACACTTACAAAAATAGGCTGCTTTGATTTATAATAGTCCTACAATTTTAATTAGTAGTAATTTAAATTAGTTCTAACATTAATAAAGCAATTTTATTCAAAGTACAAAGAAGAAACTGAATAGTTTCAGGTAATTCTAAAATATTGTATTGTTTCCTACATTGTTAGAAGCGAATTTTTGTTAGAAATTGAACAACTGAAACAGCCATTATAGTAAGGTCTACACCTGCAACAATGAAATGATTACCTATCATGACTTCTAGAATATTTTTTCAATGGGACGATAAATTATATTAATTTGGAAAATATGATTTTATAGTAATGTAGCAATGAGCGTATTATATAATTAGAACTTATAATTTTCAAAACTGCATTTATTTTCTCAAATGAATTTGAACTAAAATTTCTTTGTTGTTAATTGAGCTTTAAATGGAAAAGTGTACTTTTGGCGAAGTTATTGTAATTTTTTTTTAAATTATCGGCTTATAGAATTATGTAACTCCTATTGAATTAATATATTTTATAAATTAAGTGTAAATAACTATTTCCTTTTTATTAAACAAATTTGAAAATAAAATGTATCTCCAAAATACGGAACCAATATGTGGTTGTTGTTTTATAATAACCGTGAGACAAGTGATCATAAATTATTAAATGTTTATACTGACTGCTAATACTCAGTAAGTTCTTTCGTGTTATCGTTTAGGAACCTAATTCTTGTACTACATTAAAAAATATATAATGACAATAAAGATTAAAAAATTAAATTAATTTAAAATAATTAAAAAATACAAATTTTTATTTTACATAACTTTTATATATACATGTTGAACATACTATACGTTTCAAAATTGGCTATGATATAAAAGAAATCCATATATTCTGTCTTTTTTACATGCAGAGATAATTAATTTGCAACTAACTAAAACTGACTGAATTCAGTTTAACATTTCCACTTGACCTTGGCACGTTCCCTCTTCGGTATAATATATTGAAGCGTTTCTCATCCCTCGAGTGCAGAGCTACAGAATATTATAAATAAGTCTACGGAAGGAAATAGAAGTAAAATATTGCACGGTGACTTCCATTCCACACCAGGGAAGATTAAACCCACCGACCTACTTGGTGTCCTTAAATGAATGACAGGGTTTACTTCACCTTACGGGGCTGAAAATAAGCTTCATTTATCCCGCCAACTTCAGACTCAAGAAGGAGCGGGGTGTCGTTTTAAACGAATCCTTTGAAACAAAATAAGCGGCCTTGCGCAACTAGTCACGTTTAGGGCAGCTTCTTCAGGAGCTGATAGAGGATGCTCCGACTAGAGTCCACTGTTAAAATAAAGGACCACCTCTTTAATAAATTAACCTCAAAATATACATTTAACAAAAATGTTATGTAAATATAAATTTTAACGTATGCTAAATTAAAATATCGCAAACTTTTATACGTATTTATTTTAAACTAAACCATACTTTTAAAAGTTGAATTTATGTTAACTAATTTTATTAATATATATTTGTAAAACTAGAAAAAAATACCCATGAAAGCACACAATATCCACTAAAAAATATAATAATTTCATATGAGGTTGAAAGAAATAAATAATTCTGTTTACGGAGTGAAATAGGTCACGTGGTTTGGTGCGCTGCGATTGCATATTTTCTGTGAATGTGTGTGTGTGTGTGTGTGTGTGCAGCAAGACTTGTTTGGGAAATATGTTTTTACGTCGCATACGTAAAATGCTTTTTCGTAATGCTTTGTATATATTTAACAAGAAACGGCACTTTTGCCTTTACAATGGAGAATTTAATCAAGCGTCGCCTTTACTTTTCCGTTCTTTATTTGACTTCAAAAGCAAAATAATATTCTTCACAAAATAACAAAGGTCAAAGGAGGTTAGATAACCTAACGGAGTTAACTTGGGACAAAGTTGTACTGACTTTAAGAAACACAATAATGTTATATTTATGTCAACAAGTTAATAGGGAAATTACCTTGTGCCTAAGTAAACAGATTCTTAATGAATTCAGTATTTTATAAAACTTTATTTCAAAATAAAATTGTGCATTTAACATTTTTGTGAAACAATGCATCATATTTTCTAATGAGATTCACGTTGGTAAGAAATATAAAGTGTCAGTTTTTAATGAATGGTTCGATCTGTATCATTATACATGGTACATTTACCATGCATTTTACGGTCGATATTTTTAACAATGATTATGCAATACAACTGTAATATCAGAAGACAAAAAAAAGGTCATGATTTGGCCTCTATACAGATCATAGATTCTGAGCTTCCGCAGGAAAAACAATCTGATGCCAACATTACAGCATTGTCAGCACCTGACAATATTCAAAAGGTTCGCTTGTTCACTGCACATATTGCAGTTAAAAATAATCTGTTCGGAGATAATCGTTAGCTATTTGAAATTGCTTTCTTTCCCGGATCATTCTTCGCGATTATATTTGAATTGTGCAAAATATACCAGAAAAGGATTTTTTTAAACTTTTTTAAGCATTATAACACATTAATCTACAACCAGACTTCTGATAATTACTGATTATTTCAGTCGTAACTAATTTATACCACTGAAGTTCACAAAACAAAAAAGAATTATGGTATCGTAGATGACCCACAGAGATTAAAGTGAAATAAAAAAAAAAAAAATTAGAAACATTACATAAACGGACATTTAAAAATCCGAACAATAATTTTTATTTTATAACAGAAGTTACGAAAATGAGCCCTGACCGCTAAAAAAGTTATTTTTTACTATTTTACCCTCTTTTTAAAATAAGATTTAACCATCGTTAAAATCTGTAAAAACGAGCTCGAAAATTGAACACGACGGTGTAGCCTAATCAGTATCTAAAGTGTTGATCGTGATAGAATATTTTGAATGGATGAACACGTTATAACGGTTGAAAGAATGTTGCTAAGTAACGAACTTGTCGATGTTATTTATTGCAGAGTCGTTCGAATAAGAAATGAATTTCAAAATATAAGAAATCAAGTCTGAACCAAATCTAAGATTTCAAACTCTAAGGGCACGCACACACACACACACACACACACACACACACACACACACGAGAGAGAGAGAGAGAGAGAGAGAGAGAGAGAGAGAGAGAGAGAGAGAGAGAGAGAGAGAGAGAGAGAGAGAGAGAGAGAGAGAGAGAGAGAGAGAGAGAGAGAGAGAGAGAGAGAGAGAGAGAGAGAGAGAGAGAGAGAGAGAGAGAGAGAGAGAGAGAGAGACAGACAGACAGACAGACAGACAGAGAGACAGACAGACAGACAGACAGACAGAGAGACAGACAGAGAGAGAGACAGAGAGACAGAGAGAGAGAGAGAGAGACAGACAGACAGACAGACAGACAGACAGACAGACAGACAGAGAGAGAGACAGACAGACAGACAGACAGACAGACAGACAGAGACAGACAGACAGATAGACAGACAGACAGAGAGGTAGGGAGGGATGGAGGAAGGGATGGATGGAGGAAGAGAGATGGGTACCATTTTTAACGACCACATCAAAACTATAGGTCATGAACTCATTTCGTAGGGTTTCCGTTTTACAACGATGGCCGCTGAAAATTGTTCCTATTTTAAACGATACGAGAACTTGTTATTGCCTTGTATTTTTTAAGAAACTTACTAAAATAACTAAAATTGTCTAACTTATTCTACCGTAAACATGATTAAGTTAATGTAGTTATTAAGTAGTTTTAGAAGTGCCAATTAAGTCTAATTACAGAGTAAATTATTAAACAATAAATGATGTGAATGTTGTTTTTACTTAAATCTTGTTTTAAACTACGCCAATCTCTGTAAGTTGTTTTCAATCTACGTTGCAAGAAGGAGATAAGGCTCAAGAATCAACACATGTTCCAATTTGTATGTTGACTAAAATGAAAGCGTTGTTGAACAGGGGCGATATCCATTTCAAATCTTAAGGCACAAAGAAGGAGGTGTGAGGATGTAAGGGGGTGGCGAGACTACAAAAGAACCGTTTTCCCTCCCTTAACTAGCAGTGACGCGACATTTAATCTGCACATCCCTCGAGCTTCAATGAAAAACAAACTTCGTCCTCGGAGACAAATTAACGAGGGTAAAATTGGCGGGAAAGAATCTGATAGGACGAGAGTAAACTTTACGATGGTTGCAATTTTCTCGGAACGTTTCTTAGAACAGGTGAGCACGAACCTGAGGCGTAAAGTTTCAATCGAACAACACGTAGTAAAACAGCTTACGCGTTCAATAAATGTAGTCTGTTTAAATAAAATAATGTTATTCGTAATTGTGTCCTTTTCGTCATAAACGTTAGCCTATTTATCGAGACAAGACGTCTTGCAACACGAAATGGATCAAAACTTTTATAATGGGATTACAAGAATTCTTTTGGTTTAATATTAATACTGTCACAATATATATAGAGCTATATATATATATATATATATATATATATATATATATATATATATATATATAGGGTATATATATTTCGCTCACGGGGCTATTTCACAAACTTAAATAATTTGTTCTGCTGCACATGTAAACTGCATACATTGTCAGCCATTTTCAGCTCAGTTCCTGTGTAGCAGTATTTCTGCTCACTACAAGTGCGAGTTGTGTTATAAGTTTTTATTTTCTTGGAAGAACGATACTTCTACAAGCTGAGGTAAGACAATGTTGAAGTAGCAATAATTAACGTTTAGCGTAAACAATTTTAGCTGTGCGAGCACATTTTGTAATATTATCTGATAATGTTTTTATTGTAGGTTATTTAATTTCTTCTTTCTTCAGCTACGACTTTATAATTGTGTTATTTTTAACGGTTTCAACTAAAATACTCGTTATGTAAAACTATGTTATTGGGACTATTTCGCCCACTGAAAAGGGGGTTATTCGCTCACATTAATTTTTATTTTGTAATGTATTTGTAAATATATATTGCAAAGAAAAACTATTTATGTCTGTTGTGTGTCTTTCAGATGGTCCGTACGTACAAAAACAAAGGTCTTTATAAGAAATGGAGTGATAAAAATATGACCGAAGCTATTTCAAGCGTTATTAATGGCACGTTTAGTATTAGAGGCGCTGCAGCTCATTACCACGTTCCAAATTCTACATTGAAGGATCGTGTGCATATTGCAAAAACACAACGTACTTTAGGGTATAAAACCTTACTTAAAAAAAGTGGTCACCCTACAGTCTTTACAGAAGCTGATGAAAAAGACTTGGCAGATATGTTGATGGATCTAGCAAGTAAGGGTTTTGGTTGTACTCCTATGCAAGTGAGAAATTCAGCTTATTCTTAAGCAAAGTGAGAAATATTAAAACAAGAGCGAGATAATAGGCCTACTTCCAAGAAGAGGAAAACTTCAATGTCCACCAAAATAATTTGTAAAGACTTCAGCTCCGATGAAGACGATCCCAAAGCACTGCCTTCTGATAATGATGACAATGACAACGTTCCTTGTGGATTTTGTAGGCATAAATTTTTATCTGAAGAATCAAGACGTAAAGGTGATTGGATAAAGTGTCAAAGTTGTGAAACATGGTTTCACGAAATTTGTGTGGGTGCTGTTGGTAAAAAACAATTCGTTTGTGGAAAATGTATGTAGAATTTAGACGAAACATTCATAGACGGAATAGCCCCACCTAGTGAGCGAAATAACCCCGCTAATTTGTGTATTTTCTGTTTTTCAACATTTATGTTAATTAATTAATTACCTAGAAAATAATTTGTAATAAAAACGTAATAAAATACCATACAGTTCTTTACATATTAGTGTTTAATTATAATTATTAAAAAACAATTTTTTAAATTTTTAAACCCTTTTAAAGTACCCCAAACTTGAAATGAGCGAAATATATATATAACCTATATATATGAGCTCTACCCTATACATAAATCTAATATATATAAATCTAATTTTTAATTAGGGACATTTTATAAATACAAAATTCGATGAAACATGATCAATTAATTTACAAACTTATATTAAAAAAAAATTTTAATAGTGTATTCACTTAAATAAACTATTACATGGCAACTATTAAAGTAATCATAAATGTAATCATAAAAATAATCGTACAATAATCATTATAATCATTTTATTTTCCCCAAAACTAACTTTGTAAAACTACATTATGAATAGTTAAAAATTAAACATGATCAAAAATAATAAATACACAATACAAATAAGTAATTTTTTGCACTGGTTGAAGAAAAAAAAAAAAACTAAACTTTTTGCTGATTTAACAAAACTATTAATTAAGATTTAGCTCAAATGTTGGTCTTATTTAAGAAATGTCTGTACTCGAGTCAATGTACTAAATAAACAAAACTGATGGTTCCGTAAAATTAAAATAAATAACTGTAGACGTTTTGTAATTTTAAGTTTGATATACTGAAATATAAATCTTCTTATACTGACAAAATTCGAAATCTGATTTTCGCGTCGCATTTCAGTATTCCAGTTTTGAGGAAAAGGCGGAGTTTTTTTTATAGTGTGAAAACCGGGAATTTTATTTGAGAAAGTTTGAATAATCGTTTTTACACAGTTTATGTTACATTTATTAGAACAATGACTTTTATTGAAATATACATTTTGTAAGCTGCAAATTTTAAACAGCGGTTTTATAACAAAATATATTTGTAGTTTCTCATCACAACTACGTAAATGCTAATTTCAATCACTACCTTAGTAACACTATACGAGTGTTATTGTGATTATATCAGTGATATTATATGAAAGTTATACATTACTTACTAACTTTATTTTCATAGGGAAAAAATTGGAAGATATGATATGTTTTGCACAAAGAGCACATTTTTTAAGTGAATAATTTTTTACGGCAATTTTTTGGTGAAGTAAAATCGAATTGAGAGTAACGTAACGAAAAGTGAAGAACAGATGAATAGGAAAACAGCATGAGAGGGAGCTGCGTGGATGGAAAATTCCTATGTGGGTTTGTCAGTACGGTAATTTTTGTGGTGCAGTGAAGTCGAATGGATAGTAAAGTAAAGAGAGTACGTAACGAAAAATTGAAGAAGAACGCATATACACTAGATACTTATAAATGAATAATGGCTTTACGCCCAGTGCAACAGATTTTGTGCTGCACTGAAATCGAATTGAGAGTAACGTAAAGAAAAATTTACAAAGAGAGGTACAAGTCATCTACCTCATTTAAAGTCGACCCCGGATACAGGAGTAAACAGGATCATTTAAAATATTCACTTCGAAGTCGCGTTGTTTCTATGCACCATTAGTTGTTTTTAAACTGATTTTAGCAACACAATTTTAAATAAATAGAAAATTAGAACAATAAGTTCAATAAATTCTTTCGCGTTTTGTAAATTCTCAGAAGAAAATAGCACATACCATAATTTAAAAAAAAAAAAAAAAAAAAAAAAACAGTTGTTTTGCAATGCACAGTAACAGTTGTTACTCCCTCCCCTCATTGGAAACGCATAACCGATAAATAGAAAAACCCCAGGCACAGGTGTGTTGTGAGGGAAATTAAAAGAGCAATAATACTCTACTGGAATACGTACAACGTTGGAGGGGGGTAAATATATCATCCGCTCAAACAACGATTTAGTGAATTTACTGCACGGAAATTATTTGATAAATAGTCATGTACATTGTAGCAGTTTTGGTAGGCTACATTTATTGCACGATACCAGTAAAAATAATTGCATTTATTTCATTTAAAAAGCACAAAATATCATTTTGTTTTGACAACGATCAAGTTCTATTTTCACATATTCAATTAAATTTTAAATTCTTATTTATGCCTTTAAGCGACATGTTCGTGTTTAAGTTTGATTCTAAAAAAATATAACAAACTATTCTTATATTATGGGATATTACTTTTAATATCTAAAACTCGCTTCCATCACGTCAGCGAGAGCAGCAGCGCGCCGCATTTATATTTTTCTATTTTGTTTTTTTTAAAAAAACAAGTATAACTAGCTAAATATATTTATAATAAATAAAATATTTTTATAAATATTAGTACGTGATGTGCTTGTATATGAAATATTAACTACTAGGTCCCTACTAAAAGCGTGTTCTAGACCACCGGCTCTATTTGACGATCCATGAGTTAGGACCTACCATGATGGAAGTCTAAAAGTAATTTTTTTATCGAAAATGTATTAACATTTTTTTTTTTAAAAATACTTAACAAAATAAACAAGATCAGATTAGAAACAGCTGATGAAGATAACGTAGCAAACCTACGATAGTTCCACATAAAAATGAATATTTTGTAATCTGTAGTATATTATTAAAAAAATACATTTGCTTTTTGAAATTTTTGAATTTTATTCTTTGTTTTCAGAAATTGAATGTTGTAAAACAAGAGTTTCTCGAAATGTTTACGCTATAAAGTTTCTCTATTCAAATCTTAATTTATAGAGTGGTCACTTTATTGTGTCACATTACAGCCTATCAGACGAGATGACCACTAATTGAAAAAAATAATGATAAAATAGGCGTACAGAAATGAAATCAGAAACTATAAAAAGTGAAGAACAAAAAAAAATATAAACTGGAGGTGAAACATTCGACTGGGCTCAGTTTCCAAAGATAATATTAGTTAAACTGATAAAACAGACAGGGCTATCACAAAGTGAAGTAGAAGACTTTACTTTACAGATTAGATATGTTAAACAGTGGTTCTGTGGGCTTCACTATTTAATACTTGTAAATATACGATACATTACTGATGGAACGAATTACTGAAGTCACGTAATCAGAAGCTCTTTACAGTTTATTGACCATAACTTTGTTAATCTATTGTTTACAGTTTTGCGCAACAAAGCTATCAAACATTTCTACATAATTCCAATTTTGTTAATTAGGTAATTCGCTGAAATACCGGTAATTTATTATCTAGTACGAAAATACAAAAAATAGTTTGCAGAGTATTGACATCTCTTACCAGAGATTATACGGACAAATAACTTGACTCGTGTTAACGAATTTAAGCAAAAATAATAATACGATATGTTTTAACAAACTATACATATTAAAAAATATTTTATGAATTAAAAATAAGCACAGCTGTTGTAAAATTATGGAATTCAGTCTCTGCAACACAAAACAAAATAGTTGCTTTACGATCAACCCAACCAGTCGTTCTCTAATCGGAAACATATAACCGATAAATAGAACAAGCGCGGTACCGAGGCCCAGGTGGAAAGAGAGAAATTAAAACAACAATAAGACTCTTCTGGAACTAACATAATGCTCTTTGTTCATTTATATTGTACTAACATTACCCGTTGCGGTTTCGCCCACGAAACTTAAACTTTTTCAGTAATATAATAATTTAGAAACATAAAAAAATATATTAATAAAATCGTGATTATCTAAACTCATGATTATTTTACAGTGAATATGAAAAAATATTATAACCTGAATATGTTGTTTAATTGTCTTCAAACGTGTTCCATTCGAATTTAAGAAAATTTGATAAGAAATATTTTTCTCCAATACAAACATTTACACGTCATTTATATTTTTGTCCTTTTAGGGGATGAATTCGGGGGGGGGGAATGCTAAATTTAGTGTATCATAATTTGTGTTTTACAATATTTTGTTTACTTTTAAGAAAAGTCGATAAAAATATTTTTCTCAAATGAAAACAACTCTTTTTCTCCAACTATACCTCTTTTTTACATTTTTATTCTTTTAGGAAATGAATTCGGAAAAATGTTGAAATATGTGTTTCATTATTTATGTTTCATAGCATATTTCTAGAATATACGATCCAAAAGAAATATTTTTTTCATTGCAACATTGTATACCCCTTTCTACATTTTCTACCTCTTTTCAATCTCTTTAGGATATAAGTTTTGGGAAATGGTGAAAAATATATTTCATTACTTATATTTAAGAGTGACTATGTTACGTTTTAAGAAGGTCAGACGAAAAACATATTTTTCCAATAAAAATTGTTGTACGTCATTTTTACCTATTTAGGGAGTGAATACTGAAAAATCGTTTTTCAGTGCACCCCTACATGTGGTGGTAACCCTGAAAATTTCAAATATTTAGCTGATATAGTCTCGGCTATAAGTTGATTATTAAAGTTGGACTGGATAAGTAGTTTAATGGCGTAGAAATCAAATTTTTGAAAAAATCCTTTCTTAGTGTACCTTGACATTCTTATAAGAACGTACCCTGAAAATTTCAAGTCTCTAGCTATAATAGTATTGGCTGTACGTTGTTTATTAAATTTGTACTGGGTAAGTAGTTTAATGGCGTCAAAATCAACATTTTGCAAAATCCTTTCTTGGTGCACCCCTTCATAATGTTCCGAAGGGCCTGTCCAAATTTCAAGTTTCTATCATTAATAGATTCAGCTCTACGTTGATTCTCAGACAGGACAACGTCGCTTAAATATAGATTTTTTTTTTTAACGTCTGACTGTTGTGCACACTTGGGCTAATGCAAACGATGGGATGATTTATATCGTATGAAAATGCCAAGCCCTGGCCGGGAATCGAACCTGGGTCCTCGGGGTGAAAGCCCAGTACGCCATCAACTAGGCCACCGAGGCGGCTGAGGTTATGTATAGAGGTATTCACGTGGTTTAGTTATAGTCTCATCCAGATTACAAAGTTTTCTACAAATACTATTTTTCAAAGCGGATTTGTTGATAAGAAGCTTACCATTATTGTAAAAATAACATTAAATTACTTTATAACCTAAATTGAAATATATGAAATAAATTATTATTTATAAATTATTATTATGCAATAAAGTAATACAACAAAAGGACAATAATTCAAACTTTTAAACTGTTCTGAATTTCTTTTTGTATTTACATCAGGACAAAATAGTAGTGTCAAACTTTGTATTTTTGAAAATGGTGTTTAATATTTTAGTACCACAACATTTTAAGATAATAAATTTTGTCCATCAAAAATCGTACTTAACTACTTAGTAACTGTGCTACTGTATTTACGTAAAATATCGACATGTGAAACAATTAGTAATTGTTAATTTGTTTCAGAGAAAATAACTTTATAACTCAAAAAATAATAGTTTCGAAATTTTAAAAACTATAATTACGCATTTTTGAAAAAATCAAAAATAAATAATTATATAATATAATGAAAACTTTATTCGGCTCTACTTTATTTTAAAAATATTGTGTTAGTGAATATATATAAGAAAGCAATGCAAATATGATTTAACTATTTTAATTGCAATTATTTCGCGCCATTAATAAAAGCACCATAAAATGACTACTTTTTTATTCATTAATACGTAATGTTAAGAATATAATGTTACAGTACAAAGTTACCCTGGAAGTTTAGGATGAAGTGATGAAACGGGAAAAGGTAGACGGGGCCAGAACTCAAATATTTACACCTTAACAATGCGCTGCGGAAGGACGAGAGATTAGCTCTCGACTGGTACAGGGAATTCAATTCTTTATTTCGTTTAACCGAGCCGTGTAATGTTTGAGATAAGATTGTAGATATAGAATATTCAAGGCACTAGAACACGAAATAATTATATTTTTTATATTGGGAATCCCTATTATTATTCAGTTTTAGTTTCATAAAGCAGACGGTAATTTTAATTTTTAACTATTTCCCTTTTTCAGAATTGACGCGTCTAGAGACGCTGAAAAATCTACTGTACCGATTTTGATCAGCAATGATTCGTTTTATCCATTTTATTAACAGAATGTTCTTTTTGCATAAAACTCCAAAAAACAGTAAGTTTAAGATTGTAAAATTGCAAAAAAGTGGAAAATTTAAACATTTATACAGCTACTGCCTGAACCAATTTTGAACATCAATGATTCAATTTATTCGTCAAGGTTATAGGTGTCGTTGTTGTGTAAAATATGAAGTAAAAAAATGTTAACAATTATTAAATTGCAAAAATCATCAGAAAATAAAACATTAAAACTGGAAACACTGGAACTCATACAATCATAATCTCATGCTTGAGTCATAAAAATATTTGCCTTTTATATAAAAATTCTGAAAAGAAGTATGGCCTACGTTTACAATTATAATATTGCAATAAACTGCCAAAACATTTACAGATTTATGTACTTTATACATTAATCAACTGAACACCTGATTCATGAACGAAGACTAATTACTGTAAAAAAAAACTTTATAAGTTATCTTCCATCTTTAAAAAAATCAACGTTTACAGTCATGGGCTATATTGTAATCAAATATAAGGCACAAAAATAATTTTTTGCATACACATTTTATTTTCTTCAGCAATTATAACATAATTTAATTTATCACGATCATCTTCTACAATATTTTGCAATACTCCTACATAAAATGATATCTATCAAAACAAAGAACAATCTTCGAATTTGGCGGGGTGCCTTTCACGCTATGACTGTTCCATGTTTTTAGGCTATATGTACTGTAAAGGTAAAACCATCAGATTATTAATATTGAACCATTATTTGATATAAAACTATACAATTCCCTCTAAAACAAAACTTTATTTTTTATTTAAGGAGACCACTTATATTGAGAACACATATTCGCCCCTTCGTAATTCAAATAAAAGAAAATTTACAATAAAAACTTTAAATTAAGACACATTTTAAACTTTGATCAAAGCACATTTCAATACTTATCAAATGTATCCTCGACTGAAATCAGATAGTTATTTTGAAGGAGAAAGGCACGCCGCGGTAAGTGTGAAGAAGAATGATATTGTTCAATAAACTAGTAAGCTGGTGCCTGGTTCTTACTGAATTCAAAAGTGATTTAATACTTTTTTTAACTGTAAGTTTTACCGCTTGGGTGATTTTTGTTTACTTCATCATGTGCTTAATTAGATAATTAAATAGTTTGATACATTAATAACTTTCCCGGCAATCGAGTTTTTTAACTAAAACAAAAGTGTTTGACAATCCGTGTCATACCATAAATAATACTTACAAAATTTTATAAACAATCGAAAAGTGTAATCCTATTCAAAATGAAGAAGCAGCGAATTTTTGGAGATGCTTTGAAATTTTGTTGAATATATAGACCTACATCTATCTGCCTTCCGTAGCTTTAAATATTTTATATTCATTTGACGTATCTGGGAATATTTACATTATCTAAACTTATTACTGAACTCTAAGGGTTTTGATAATGAAAGTATTCTGAAACGCCTCAGCAAATATAAAATGTTTGAAGGTAGAAAAGATAGATGTATGTACTAAACAAAATAACAACATTACTAGCGGAAATAACGATGACTACATTAAGAATTTCATTCTTGAAAATATTACAACATTTCAGAAACACGTGAGTCTAAAAGCCACTCTACAGATTTTATAAAAAAATGCTTCAATTAACGTAAAATAACATTTGTAATATTATAATTTCTTACGAGTAAATTAAAAACACACTAAAGTTGATATTTGGATTATTTATAAATAGTATTTTTATTTTGAATTTTTTTATTTTATTTATTTATTTACAACATTTTTATTTTCAATTTCGATTTCATTTTAAAAAATAAACTGTTCGTTTATAAAAATAAATAGTGTAATATTATCACATTATTATAAAACACATCTCATTAAATTACTCACAAGTTAAAATTAAATACCGTGATACTTTTAATTAAAAATGTTGAATTGCAGCATTCTTTAGAAGTCTTGAAGAGCGAATCTCGAGAAATCAATAAGTGTTTGCTCCGTGCATAGGAAGGTACCGGTATTAGCATATGAGGTTAAAGCATCCGTCCAGAATGTTGGATCCCAGTTTTATGCTTCGTTCTACATTCCACAATGTCGTTTATAAATGCATTTTTCGATCTAAGACGTGCTTTTACGAGTGTCTTGTTTTAAAATTTTATACCATAGTCTTGTAGATATCAAATTAAAGGTCACAAGGGTATAGTTGTCTGGGTTAGTAAAACTTTTATTGACTTTAAACTAGACTTGCAAGTAATTTCTTTAAAATTATTACAAGTCTTGAGAATTTTTACTGAAAGTCTTAAAATATTGTGATTACATTTTGGTGGCTTGGTAACTTACTGAATACAAAATATCTAATTACTGTCTCGTATAATTAATTATTCCAACTGTTCAAATATTTTTTAACATCTATTTTATGTTCGCTGTTTGGATATTTACACAATTTCGTTTAGAAACAAAAATTCAGAAATGTTCTTATAATTTGTGTTAACATTGACTGTGTATTTTCGACTAAAAATAAGTCGAAAACAACTACATTTCTTTTACAGCTGATTGATTGGTTATATAATTTTTAAAGATACTGTCCTCATTTAAGTAATAATGCATACACCTGGATTTTCAACTTTAAAATTTTTCAATTTGATTTCTTTTTGATTTTCAGGTGAAACTTTGATATTACACGTGTTTAGAGCAGTGATTCGCAAAAGGTAATATGTGAAGTCACAAAGAAAAAATACTGTAAAAATACCCGAAACGGTTCGCAGACCCAAATGTAATAGATATTTATGTCACTGGTACAGTAGCTATTGAAAGTTGTTAAGTTAACAGCAATTATTTTAAAGCAATTCCACCGGTGATTGCAACTAAGTTAAATGGCATATATTTTAGTAATATATAAAAGTTTTAATGGATATAAAGCGTATACTTGCAAACATATTTTTGTGACATCAAAGTTTTATCTAAAAACAAAAAAGAAATCAAAGTGCAATATCCAAAAGTTAAAAATTAAGCTTGGAATTGGAAAAAACAGAACGATGAAAAATATTTATAAACATGAAAAACTAATTGAATTTCGGTTAACTGTCCAAAATGATCAACAACTGGCTGACAGAAGTTTAAAAATCTGTTTTTGCACAACTTATACATGAGAACATAGATTTTCTGCTCACTGTTTCATGGGAAACAAATATCGTAACAGACTAAATTTTTACGCTGATTTAAGATTGAGAATATGAAACTTGCAGCCGTACTTACACGAAATTATGAACCAGAAAAAAGATTCGACATAGTTTGAAAATCAGTGCAGTGGCACACCCTTACACGATCAAAATTATATGATCATACTTGTTCATACGCACACTGTATGACGCATTTTGACGAAAAATCAAAATTATATATTAATTCTAACCCTTCGCCGGGCGCGCCTAGGTGTATCACACAACCGGGCGCGCCGCGGCAATTTGGCCCCAATGACTAAATACCCTTTTGTACCCATGTAAACTAATTTTAAGTGGACACATTGCATTATTTTTTTTATATATTTTGTTTCTAATTGATTTATTTTAATTTTCAGTTTTTTAATAGTTAAAAAAAGATTTAACATTCGAAACATAGACAATAGTTAATGAATACAAACACTTGTCTGAAAAAGGATTTCATTTTATACTAGAAACATGACAGATATTACGGAATTCTTAGTGGTTACACTTATCAGAAAACTCAATTTATAAAGAAACATTTAAAAATTAATATTTACAAATTTAATCTGAATCAACGTCCATTGCTTCAGCTTCCTGCAAAACAGTTTGTGCAAACAGCGGTCATCTGGCTGTTGTGGATTTTAGTTCTGTTATTTTGTGTGGTCCGCGAATGATAAATAGGTTTACGTGTTGGTACTTGAGCCTGTTGATTTTCCAATAACTTATATTTTCCCAAAAAAACTTGAAGATCTTTTGGAAGAGTTAGGATTATCGCTCTAGCTTTCAAGTGTCCACTCATGAAACTGAGTGCCAATTTTTTCAAAAAGTTTCGTCTTCGATCACTGTAATACAGATGGTTGAATTTGTAAATTATATTTGCATTTATTCCGGCAATGTCTAAATGCCGATAAAAAAAGGCCATTGTCCAACGTCTCGTGCTTCGGGATATCGAGTAACTGCACACATTTGATCGACAGTATCAACGCCACATTTTGTAGCATTATAATCCAAATTTACAATAGACTTTTTGGAATCTTTGTCAGTAGAACAGAAACAAGGTAAAAAATACTAAACTAAAACACAAAACAACCTGAAGGTAAAAGTGACTATGTATGCACAAATATAGTGAGAATAACACTACGAAAGCAGTTACACAATTGGGCGCGCTGCGGCAACTTGGCCGCAGACGTAACTATCTCTCATTCATGCCTTATTTCCAGACGGACTGAAGATAAAATGGTATTATTTTTATACAGTTCGTGTCCCTCAAGGTGGTCTTAACAAATACTCAAAGCTCTGAAAACATTTCTCCATCGATACCTACCGTAAGATGCGAAAATAAAAGATTGCGGCCAATCTGCCACTGGCGCGCCAACTTAAGGGCTAATCATACTAAGATCTGGTTTGAAATACACTATAATTTTGTGTCGAACAGAACCATATACGACCCTACGACGATATGATGTATGATGTACATCATGTATGATTGTAAATATCCAATACAGTATGTTTATAGTTAATATTATAATTTTATAAGGAAGTCATAGAACTAAAAACATTTAAAAGATTAATGTTATTAGATAAGATAACCATAAAACTCGTTTACCATTTCCTATTTGTTTATATTCCGAAATAATATGAAAAAACTATAATTTTTAAACTTTTTAAATTGACAAAAATACTATTGAAAAGTCAGTATTGAAAAATCTATTGAAAAATCAACAATTTTTTTATAAACATTTAGTGGGTAGCATTAAAGTAAGTAGAAACCATGTTTATAATGGTCGACAAAAAAAATATATAACATACCATATTGAGGGCGATTTAACAACCCTCATTAGAACCAGTTAAACGTCTGACAGTACCTTTTCTATGTACTTAATGGATCCATTGTCTTAGTAAAACCTGTGTAAAATTTAAAGACATTAAAAATTAATTTTAGAATTTTAATTCTCTTAATTTTTCATGTTCAAGCGGAAGCGAAACGTATACATGCCCAGAGAATCCGAGGAGTGAGGACTGCTATAAACATGCAAGAAAAAATGTGTCACCCGTTCTATTTTAGGCTTAACTAGGGGTCCGTGATGTCTTAATGCTAATTGGAAACCACTGGTATAGAAGCATACTGACAGCAGCAAAGAAGAAGGAATTCGTCAACTTCTGGCTGCTTGTCACACGATCTGAAAACTAGCTTTCGTGCTTTGTTTTGTCATTTTAGCAAGTGACACAATAATGTCATACTACTTTGTTGAAATATGATAAACATTCTAAACAATTAATACAACGAACAGCGTCGTTCACTTTTCGAAATCTCTCGTTACTAAACTACTGACCTCATGTAAAAAAACTGTTAGAGCGAGTGTATATTTATTTAAAATGTATGACAGTTTGTTTCTGAATGCCTCTATGAACGTTTTAACGTTTGCATTCTCCCAATTGTAGATCTCTTGGCGTATCTCTGTTACCGTAAAGGCAGTAAGATCTTAAGGCTCGATAAATCTTTAATCTATTTTACTGTGCTTACTGGTATAAAAATTAAAAGAAATTTTTAACAATTTATTAATACAATTTACAATGGATACAGATTGCGGTTTTGTGAGCCAATGTTAAACGAATTACGGCACACTCCCTACATCCGTCGCTGATGGCAAAGCTATTAATGTGTGCACGTGATATGTCGATGCCAATGAATAAATAAAGACGCAGCAACTGTAACAATTATATTTATCGCTTTAATCCTCTATCAAAACATGTATAATACCAACAATTCCATCGGGAAAGGGGTGAGGGTTAACCCTGCCGTAGGCTTACTTCCACCCCTACCCCTAAACTAATCTCGAATCAATTATCAATGGAAACGAGGTTCTTGATGCACAGATTCAACTCAATTAGCGTTGATGCATGATGACGTCACTATCGCCTATACTCACTTCGATAATTATTCAAGTCGAATCGAGTGAAAGGAGAAAGTGAATGAGCAAACGTGTATTGAGCAAACATTGAAAAATTGAGAAAGGATTGTCTACAAATTGTAAAATGGGTATGTTCTGTCTATAAGATATTTTTAAGGGTAAAATATGAGAACAGAACTTTATCCAATGATTTTGAAAAAGAAATCACAGATAATTAATTTATTTTCTGAAGTAAAAAAGTGATCCTTAAATTGGACAGTAAAATTTTGTAAAACGAATAACTTCCTATTTGTAAATAACTTTACCATAAATTAATTAACGAAGATTAGAGTGTATAATGAAAATAACTAATTAAGATTAACTGCGTTTGAATTTACAATTTTTTTGTTTGAATATACAACAAGATATTAAGTTTATATAAACATGACTTTAAAGATACGAAAATTAAAAAATATCAAAAATTTATTTTTTATTATTAATTTACTAATATTTATTTGAGTTGATATAACTTTTAAAAAAATATTTGCGTAGCTTAAAAATATAAACATTAGGATAACTAATTTTAAATTTATAAAAGCAATTTGCCATTGTTACGATTATCGTGGATTTCATTGATATAGCTCATAATTCATTTCTAAACTACAACTAATTTATAAAGTTGACGCCAGAAAAAAAACTCGAAGATAACCAGAACTTCACTCAGTGAATATCAACGGAACTTTTGCTATTTCCCTGTTTATGAGGAGTTTATCTGTTTTAAAAACTTTAAAATTTGCGAAACGTTTTTCCTAACTTCTTTTCTTAGAAAAGTGTTTCGAACTTTCCAGAACAATAAAATGCGAATTGTACGGGTTTACCTCAAAGCAGAATGTTCACGTCATGGTGATTCCATAATGAAACATCGTAAGACGTTTCTATGCCCGGGTCATCGAAACCATACAAAACAAGCTACAAGATCCATAAACAAGAATTATTGTCTGGCAAAATAAAGTTTCTTGGAAAATAGTTCTAATTTAACGAGACCTGGTCAGCGAAATTATTCCTTTTTGTTTTACTTAAACAGAGTGTGAAATGAATAATATTTTTGTTATTGATTTAAAGTAACTCAGTGTTACAGAAATTATAGACATTGTAGACCATCCAATACTACACTGTATTATTATAATTATTTTTTTATTGCATTATTTAATAGTAGTATAAAAAAGTGTAAAAAAATATTACTATAATATAATAATATTATAGTAATATTTTTTTACATTTGAACCCGTACACATAAAACCGTAAATTTTGACTTTACACATAAAACCGTAAATTTTGTTAACATATGATGAATATTTAAAACCATGTACAAACAAAGCAAATTTTCTAAAACATTTAATAAATCGGTCCATATTTTTAAGATCATCTTAAGTCTTATGAAAAAAATGGAACAGAAAAAAAAAGAAACAATGTTAATGAAGATAAATAAACTACAGAAATTAATTTAATTTTGAAAATTTACGTACCTTAGGTACGTGACTTTTACCATATTTTTTTACTATAACATTTGCCGTCATACAAGCACAAATATAGTTTACAAGCACTTTCTGAAACTAAGTTACGATGATATTTAAACTGCAACCAACAATAGTAATTGGGAGTATTAAAAGCTTTCAACCAATTTGTAGGTTTTCTCTGTATTTTAAATGCATTTAAAGTGGTATAGCGTTGGGTAACGGTCTGCTGCGTTCTTTCTGTCTATAACATCAGATTATTAATTAAATTTATTGTCGACCGCTGCATTGTTCCCAACTAAACATTAATGTCTTTCCATCCATTACATAAACACAGTAATTAATGACAAAGGCTCATGAAAGCTCCTTGTTTTAATGCATTATTATTGCATTAGGTTCCTGATGATTTGTCATTAATCAGTTTTCTTCTGATGACATAAAAATATCTTATTTTAATACTTCCCAATACGTTTTAACAAATCCACTGTTATATACTTAAGGTCTACTACTAAAATTATAATAATTAAATGTTTTGTTAAAATATGAAAAACGTTTATTTTTTTTAAACTCAGAAAGTGACCAAAATTAGTGAATATTTTTTTTAATATGGTACTACATATGGCAGAAAAAGGAAAACGTATGAACATTTTAGAGAACTTGGACATTTTCAAATCTAAATTAAAGGGAGAAAACATAATAAATGAACAGATATCGCAGCAAGCAGAAATTACGTTTAAAAATCTAAAAATTTTCAAAAATTAACAGGAGGGACGACCGTTGAAGAGAAAGTTTGAAAGGAGCCAATCAGAAGCGAGCACGTTAGTTTTAATGTACACGTGTTGAATAGAGGAGGGGTACAAGGTGGAGCTAGAAAATTATAAATAGGACGAGTCATAATATTTGTGACCAGTATAGATATAGTTTTTGAAGACGAAGGTTCTCGGAAACGCGTCAACGAAAGTAGAATTGACGAAGCTAGGGAAGGCAGATCATTATACTGAACATAGTTATATATATATATATATATATATATATATATATATATATATATATATATATATATACACACACACAACTGTAAATAACCGAGTTAAAATTAATTTATTTGCAAATTTAATTTCAGTAATTAGCAAGATGAATATGAACAACAAAATGCAATAGTGATGATAGCATAGCATAGCTGTCGAAACTACATAAGCCTGTTGGATTATCGAGTAACATGGCTCTTCGTTTTAGGCTAAAACTTTCGTTTTAAATTAAGCTTCATGTTTGTGATCGTCAACGCATTTCAAAAACATTTGTCTGCCGCTAAAGGAATTATTAAAACCTGCTAAAATGTGACATTTTCCGATATTTTGAAGAAATGTTAAGCTTAATGTCAATATACTTTCTTTCCTCAGAAAAAGTATTAAATGTTAGTAGCTTGTAAAATAAAGCTAAAGTTATCTATTTTTCAAGCTATGTTAACATACAAATTGTAATAAAATATAAATTTATTTTTTATAATTTGCTAAAACTTTTGTCTCGAATTGTTCATGTTGTACAAGTTAAAGTTGGATTTTTCAATAACGTATTTTCGAGTTTCATTAGGACTATCTATTACAATTAATAATTTTGTTTTTACTATGGAAGCAAAACAACTCTACTCGCCGAGATTAAACTGATCTGTTTTTTATTTAATCGGAACAGTACAGTAAATTTTAATGTTTAGTTCTTTAGTTATGGAAGTAGCCGTTGGTTTAAAAAATAAAAATACTTTTAATTATCTCATAATAATAATAATTTTTATCATATCGTGTCACATTAAAGCATTTATTATTTATAATTATAAAATTTTCAGACTAAAAATCCGGATTATATTTTGAAAGAGTCTTCAACGTTCAAGACTTAAAAGAAACTCGTTATAACACAAATAATAATAATTGGGGCGAATTCCCAAGTACGAGAAACAATGAAGACGTGTTCAACAACTTGGAAAATTCCAATAAGCAATTTTAGTATTAGTTTAGACAAGTTAGTTACCCATTAAAATTCTTAATTCGTTTTAAAATGGCGGATATTGAAAACCTTACAATTTTTAAATATGATTTCAGCGTTAAAATCTGCATATTTATAAACTGTATTGCTAATTTATTTGCAAAAATTAACATTGATTAGATAATACAGTTAAATAGCCTAACAATTTAAAAAAAACGTGAAAAGAGTTGTCATTTATCAAATACTAATTGTATACGTATGGCATTGGTAGTGATGTTCGATTATTTTTCACAGCAAATCACATAAGCAAATAGGTGTAATTTACACACAATCATACACACACATATATATATATATATATATATATATATATATATATATATATATATATATAATATTACATAATAAGCTTAAATACAAAACAAAGTATGTTATAATTAGTGATAACATGCAGTGTTGTGCTGATGCAATATTGACATAAAATGTATTTACAAAAAATGTTTGCACCGGAAAAAATTAAGTTAGTGTAGCTTCCGATACAAATAAAATTTGAGTATTTACCTCCTATTCGCTACGCGGCCATATTAACATACTGTGCCACTTGAAACTTTCTCCCGTTTCAAAACAATACAGTTGTGTTTTCTCTCAAAAATACACTATTTACTTTTTGTTTCAACTGTACAGTCTTTATGATGTTATACTTAAATTGATTATTTTTTTTTTTTAGAATTCTTAAAATGCACAGAAGTTTCTTTAATGGAATACCTTTTTTGAAGCTTTTAATTTATTTCAAAAGTTGAAATTAATAACATTTTCCATTAAGTTGACAGAATAAATGCAACACCATACATGTGGAATTGTTATATTAAATCATGATTTGAAGTACATTTAAAATATAACATTAAAATAAGAGCTTTGTACAGGAACAGAAGAACAAGACGAGAGATGAAGAAATCCAGGCTCCGAGAGGCGAGGGCAACAGTTGGCGTTAATGCGGGATGTTTGCTCGCCGGGCACCACAAGCTGGATTCAAAGAGCTTTGCACAAGTAATTTAAGTAAAGAGACGTTGTTTGACATTTAATTTGCAAACCGTTTGTTTTCAGCTCAACAGGCTGATGTTTGTTCTGTTTGTTGGAGCCGTGAATCAAAAAATTAGTTGTTCCTTTATAACACAATGGTCAATGTGAAAACCACTATAGTTAGTACAGTAAACCCAGAGTTATAAGTGAAAGTTAGTTTAGCCTCAACTTTGTTTCACTTCAAATTAAGTCACATTTTAATGAATAATGCTTATAATTTAACTTTTTATATTCGTTATAAAGTAGATTTGCTGAGTAGATATTAGAGTGCTGCCATACAAAAATACAAAGTTTTAATTATTACTGTTTTTAATGAGCGAAAGAAAAATTGTTCTGGATATATTTTTACTATGACATGAAAACCATTTATGAAGAGCATTATATCACAAAACATAGTCAACATTTGTTATCTGATTTACATTTTAACTATAAATACATATCGGTATTTAAAAATTCCGAGAGAGAGAGAGAGAGAGAGAGAGAGAGAGAGAGCGAAGTCGTAATAAAAAATACTAATTTGTGTTTCTAAACCATATCCTACGCAATTACTCAAATTTCTTTCAACATAAAACCACTAAAATACTATGAAGTTTAGGTGCCTAATTGATTTTATGTATGATAATAGACTATCATAATAAATTAGACAACAAAAATGGAAAAGAAAAACCCTTTTAGCGCCTACACCTAACATAATATTGTAATTATTAAAATTTAAAAAAAACATATATTGGTTTTAAATATACAGAAATATTATGCTTTTGCAAAACAAAAACTGTTTTTAATCAGATTTTGAAAACAAGACAATGTGTTGCATATCAAAATTCAAGTGAAAGCTGTAAACATGTGCACGGTAAATACGGGGCTAAATAAATTAAAAAACGTCTAAAGATGTAAGTTTTTTTATTTGTGTTCTTTTATCATTAACGTATTATTTTAATAACTACATTATAAAGTAACAATTTAAACACTATACCGTTTTCCGTTGCCACGAACAAACATTATGAGCTAAACAACGCATTGCTATATCATTTTATACTTAAAACTAAGAGACGTCATTAACTTTGACAATTTCTTTAGGAAAAAAATCGGAGAATCTCTGTCGTGAGCACGATCGCAAGCTCCAGACAAGTTACGGCCAAAGGCAGAAGTGATTTGTAATACACACTGTGGGCTGCTAAACGCAAGAATTGAATATAAATGTGATAGAGTGATAACCCTTGAGAGGTAGTGAGAACTCGCCGCAAGTGGTATCTTGCGGCAACATTGTTCAATTACAGTTAAATAGATAATAATACTGATTATTTTCTCAAATGTCTCCACCTTGTTTTTGCAATTTGCAGCGTTCGTAGTGGCAGATAGTCCAATTACTTGGGGCTGTATTTCTGGTACGTTTATCAATGCTGCAAGTTATATGTTTGGTGACACTCATCTCATGTGGTCACGACTAACTTTTTTTTTAAGTGCTTGATATTTACCCGCCATTACTATACAGAAATCTTAATATGCAACGATATATGTACAATCATATGCTACAAAGTTATCAATGATATAAATCTCACAATTTCTTTTCTCACCGCGATACGATATATTCATCTCCGTGCCTGCAGCTAATTATAATAAATTACAGCCAAAACACAGTATTATTTAATTAAAGTTATCGTTACCAACAAAAGTAAATACTGTCAATTGCTTCCAAAGTATTTGGGTTGCACTCGGACTTACTGGTTGTTAAATAAAGTACAAATTACCAACTTTTGAGTTCAACCAATATTCGAGTGAAAAACTGAATATTAAAGTTATTACGATAAATAAATAATAAAACAGAACCCAATTAAATTAAGTTGGCTGAAAGACCAAGAGTTTTTAATGAATGATTTTAAAATGCTTTTATTTTCAAAGTTCCTTGAACGCGGCAAAGTGAACAAGATTTTAATAAAACTTGGAACAACTATCGTATAAATTTAAAAGTTTATTGTTTGTTTTAATTTATATCAAGTGCACTGCAACTACATAAAGTATTGGAATAATTACAACAACAAAAAAACGCTTTTGTAGAAAATGTGATTTAAAATATCCTACATTCTACTAATATTCTAGCTAATATGATTTTGTTTTAAAAACTCATGGTCATTGCAATAGAGAAATAGTGTGTCATAGAATTTAAAAATTCGGACAAAAACGGAAAAGTAAACAGAATATTATACTTTTAGATAATGTAAGTAGTTAGTTTTAAATTTTATTTGTGAACCGGATCCTACGTATTATAAGCAGATTTTGTACCATGCAGTACTTAAATTTTATATTTTTTACTTAACTTTTTTGAACCAGAGTTGTCATTCATCGACTAATAATTAAGAGTGTTTTAGTTTTGATGTTTGTTATTACCTGAAACAAAAAATACATCGAATTAAAGAAATATAACGAAACACGAGGTAGACGAACATTATCATAATTCACATTGTTGGTTACAGAAAAGCATAACAAGAAACAAGTATAACACTTGTAAGTTGAAAGAAATTGTCCATAGTTCCTTACAATTAGCTTTACAATTCCAGGTAACAGAGCTAATTACTATTAAGAGTACTTGAAGCAATTGTAATTGAAGCAATTGAAGTTTATTTCGTTTTAAATTGTAGAACTTTCTCTTTTATAATAAAATAAAAATCCTTCAAGAATACGCTTCTAAAAACTAAGCACATTTAATGGAATTAAAAAATTGTTTAATTTAACTTTGTTCAACTGCGGTGAGTGTTTAACTTGCGTGCTAATAAATGCTACATTTCTATATAATAATATTAGTGACTCTTGAACTCCAGAAGCAAGCGTTAAAAATGGGTCTCAAAGACTAAAATATTGACAAACATACAAAAACCACCAAAAAAGCTTCAAGTGGGAGAACAATACATTGAGATAGTCAAAGATTTCAAATATCTTGGGGAATAGATCAACTGGAACGCCCTAGAGAAAAAAGCTATGGAATCTAGGCGAAATAAAGTTGAATTAGCATTCCAACTTACCAAGGACACAAACAACAAGAAGTCCCTCTCCCTGAATACAAAGATCCTTATCATTATCATTATCGGTAATTAAACCAGAAGCCTTATATGCAGCTCAAACATTATCTCTCACAACCCAGGTCCCACTAGAAAGGCTGGAGATCAAAAAAAGAAAGATATTACGAAAAATCTTAGGCCCCAAATTCCGTAACAACCAATTACTCCACATCAGCAATGAAACTTTTTACCAAAAAACTGAAATACTATCAGACACAATAAGAAAAAGGAGAATTGATTTTTATGGGCACATCCTCCGAATGGACAAAAATAGACTAACAAAAAAAATATTTGACTACTTTCGCAATAGAAGAGCCAAACCACTTTGGTTTAGAGAAACAGAGAAAGACATAACAGAACTACAAATCACTGACACTATGCTCATGGACAGAACAGCCAAAACAATAACCAAGGACAAGAAGCAACGGTTCCAAGGCAAAGTCAAATCCAAGCGAACGATCCAAATCTCTGACGAAGAAAGAAAAGCAAGATCACAACGATGAAGCAATACTGGGCTACGAGGAAGGCACAGAACATTAAAAAGTGATTGATCTAGTGTACCCCAAAGTTGGGTGAAACAAATAAAGAAAAAAAGAATAATAATAGTAACCCAAATTTGGGACCGGAAAAAAGAATAAGGACTTCGACATTGTGTGTACAAAATTAAAAGTGTAATATATATAAAATTTTTGAAATATCTCCCCGTAGCTGTCAGGATCGGCGATTATTTCAGTATTTTATGTTGGCCACGCCAACAGCAACTTTTCCAATCCAAATTGGCTAATATGAGCTAAGTAGTTACAATTATAAGAATTATGCTCTATAAATTGATTAAATAATAGTTCAGATTAAACAAATCGTGAATAATAAATGTGAAGTAAGATAAAGTTTTGTTCTGTTTTGTTATCGATGTTGGGACCTTATTTAATAACACTTACAAATTAAGAAGAAGTAAATATAATTGTACTGCTTGCGTCTGATATTCTAATAACACAAATATGTATTATGATAATACTGAGACAAAGTTAGGTGTTATCACTATGCAAAAGCTGTGTAAGGTTCTAAAATACTAATAAGGAAATACTTAGTTTAAATCTGTATTTTCATATTAGATACTTGTATAAATAGGCCTATATATAATTTAGATAATTTAAAAACTTTATGTTCTATATGTTAGATATTTGGCTTTGACAGTTTCTCTGTGCAACAATACAAGTTATGGGAGTACTGAGCACAAATGACAGTTAATTATTAAATTTAAATTCATATAAAATATAATTATGTTTCTAAAACTAACAGAGTCACCATCATAACAGCTCTCGAATGTGGATCTATTTGTTTGTGCACATTTAACTGATTAGCCGGTCCGTCACAGATGCATGCAAATAAACACACATGTACCAGTACCAGTAGAGTGTATTAATGACTGCACAATTAATGTTTCATTTACCTAAACAGACAATAAAAACTTCATCGGACACCATAAACATTTACTGGGATTTTATGGATCGGCACTAATAGTCCAATTTGGCAAAACACAATCATTGATTTATTTTTTATGCATTGCACGCTACACGATTTTTAAACTTCATTTTTATTTTCTTATTGACTTTCTGAAATAGTTATTTCAAACCACATTACTACAAAAAAATATTAAATGAAATGATAATACAATAATATATTACACTTTTAGTGTTTTATTAACTAATTCACAATATTTCTACTTTTTGAAAATCTTGTAAAGCAATTCATATTATTGAGGTAGTTAACCATTATTAACGAACTAAAAGAAATATGTTTATTTCAAAGTTAAATATTATTAAATGTAAGACACTACGAAATACAATAACTTCTGTTCTAATAATAACAATATTTAATCAATGTTTGTATCAATTCATCCTTGCCTGTCACTGCGAACTAGAACGTCGTTTTCAATTTTATCTTTCCTTCTTTGAATTTAATTTAATTTTCTTCCTTTTCTCTTCGGTCCTCTCCATAGACTTCCATTTGTCTTCTGGAAATGCTCATGAGCACACCATTTCTTGCTGATGCGTAGACTGCCTATGTCGAGGACGGTTTGCCACAGAGACCGACAGAAAGCTCTACTAATTATTGAGTAATAAATATTATAAGTTGTCACTACATTTATTTTACAATAGGCTTTAATTTAAGAATAATTTATAGCTACTATATAAATATTACAAGTTGGGAACACAGTATCCTAAATTGTGTTTTTGAACATAGGATCTCTCTATGGTCAATTCTAAACTTATCAGATCAATAATAATATTGATAAAAATATTACAAAAAAACATTTTATATTAAAATATTAACATTCTTGTTACATTATTACATATTACATTATTTATAACAATTATTATAATTTTTAATACATTATTTAAAAATTATAACATTTCTAATATATTAATTTTGTTAGGTTAAGTTTTAAAATACATCTAAGACATTTTATGTCAATATATTTTTTTTTAATCTGACGGTATCATGTAATGAAAAAAACAATGTTTGAATAAGACAAGATATATTGATACCAAATCACATAAGCTTGGATGTACTCGCATAAATCATTTTGTTTATTTCCTTTTCATTGGAGAAAATTCAGAATTGATTAAACCATCTTATAAAACAGGGACATGCAACTGCCCCAGTCACGCTATCAAACCGTCGCAAGTAGCAAGAATGTCAACTGAAGACAGCTTTTGACGATTTTGGACGTTTATGTGAAATAAACGTCCAATAAAGCCGCCATATTTGAAGCCTACTGCTAGGTTTGTTTAACTAAAGAAAGATATAACATAGCGGTTTTCCATCTAGATATTTCATTCCTTGTGTGTAGGCCTATATTAAATTAAATTAATAGAGTAGGCTACCTATAAAAATTATAACTTTTAATGTGTAAATACATTTATATTATTTTGTTATAATGTAGAATTTAATATAATAACAAATACTATTTATTCAGATGTAGTTCGTTTGTTTTATTCCACTCCGAGGAACGAGTAAACAAATTTTAAAACATTTCCCTTTAATTCTGTAAATTTATTTATAAAATGTTTCATCTGACAAAAAGCTTAAACAAATTATGGAAATATGATATAATAAAAATAAAATGAAATTCTAGAGATTGACACTTAAATAAAAGCTCATTTTTCAGATTCTTGAGCAAAGAGAAGTGATTTTTATGAACTTGTAAAATTCTGTGACACTAAACATCGATGATACTACAATGCTACGATTTCAAAGAAATTTCGCATGCAGATGTATATATGTAGTTATGTAGATGGCATTTGGGTGTGTTTACTTAGATAGCATGTAGGTGTAGTATGTAGTGTAAATTTTGAGAACATTTTTTACATACAAAAAATAATGTCCTTTTTTTGTTGAAACCCTTTTCAAATAAACTAAAATAGGATTATCTCATAATTCTTTAAAAGGCTAAATAATTCTCTTCATTTCTTAAAAATAATAAGCTTTTTCCTTTTTTAAAAAAAGGCTTCTAGTATCAACAAAGACAGAAGAACGCAATATCAGGTTTTGGTCATATTTTAGTCCATAAATATTGATTTAAAATTGGAATTAATTAGTTTGAGAAATATTTTGAAAAAAGGATCGGAAGTAAATCGGAAAAAAAACTTGATTGCCGCTGAGGTTTCTTGAAACACACGCGCGCGCACACACACACACACACACACACACAATATAGTGGTATTTAATGTTTTATTTTAGCTTATTTTAAACAATTTAATGAGATATTTTTTGCAATATTTATTCAATACGTTTTCTGTAATACATTTTTCATTAGTCGAAGTGTAAATTAAACATGTAAACCTTTAGAAATACACCAAACAATTAAATTATTTTAAACTGAAAATAATTATATACACGAATAATTTGTATAACAATGGTTTTCTTGTTAATTAAATTCAAAAGTTTTATTTAAACATTTGTTTTAAAATTTTAACCCCTTTCATTTAAATATATGTAATATAAATTACATATCCATATTAATAATTAAACGTTAACATGTAAAATGAAATTTGTTTAATTATTCTCCAATACAAATTCCACGATATATAAGGCATAGACTACCGAATAGTACATTATTGTGTTGAAGTATTAGAACATTATTATTATTAAACAGTTGAGAATATTAGATGAATTAATTTGTTTAAAACTAGTATTTTTTTAGTGCTTTGTTATAAGAACACGTTGTATAAATCTTCATTTATTTCAGCCAAATAAATTGCAATAATTATAACATAATTATTGTAATATATAATGTGTGAGCACGTCAATTTCACCGTTAATAATTTATATACGTGCACTGTGCGGCTCGATCGTGTTTTTGATTGGCTAGTGCTAGACGATACAAGAGTGGTTGTAAATTTTTTAATGCATAAATAACCGATGCACTCTATGCGCATTAATGTGAATGACGCTTTTGAGTTTAAATTACTGCAAGTAAAACTGATTTCACTAACGACTTGGTGGGATCCCACCCTCGGAACTGATTGCATTCGGTGATTTTGGCATGTAAATGATCACATAACATTGTATTATCGGACACGATATTTGAATATAGTTAAACGTAAAATGGAGTAACAAATTATTGAAACTACAACAAACAATCACATTCTACATTGTTGCCCGCTATTATAATATTATACTGTATTGATTTAACATCGGAATATTGGCGAATTGACTATTTGTAAAAGAATTTCACCAACTTTTTACATAGAAATTATTAATTGTTTTTAATAAAACACGCAACCAAATAGAACGTACGTGATGCTATTTTACGAATCACTCAGTTAAAACCTTTCTTCATAAAAGTGATATAAGGCTTATTTATAAAAATAGTTTCATCAGATTTTGCTCAAATATCAATTTTATGAAGATTTATTATTTAAATTATTGTAACAAAATATAAATAAAAGCTATTATTAAAGTAAACTTCCATTTAGGCCAAATTTCATTCAACAAAATTTCATTTAGTTCAAATTTTATTCACGGACTTAAGGTATATCTTCAAGTAAGAACACATTTGCAGTAAATTCTTGTGAACAGATACTGATAAATTGGGATATTTCCTTTTTTCCATCAACATATTTGGTTTTATTTTAGAAATAGTATCTCAATTATTTTACTCATTTGCTTATAAACAAAATTTTGCTAAAATCTCTTGAATGTATTTAAAAAAAACACTGAAAAACTGAACTCTGAATTATGGCGAACTACTACTAAGTATTTGATTACATCGGGCCAGTGTCCACAGACTGAAGACAATCAGACGTCCATGTTGTTCCTATTTGTGTCTCTTTACTGTAGTTCTTCCAGTCTATTATCATAAAACCTATCTATTTATTTAAGTATAATTATAATCTTGTATGTATGTTTATCCTTGTTAGCCCTTTGTGTAAGAGAGAAGAATGAGAAAAACTACCAAAGAAGAACATGTGCTGTAGAAATCCTACAGCAATCATGAACACCGAGTCCACATGACATAGCAATTCTGTAACTTATAACCAACTAATTATCGCCTTCTAGAAACAGTTAATTCTTATTTACTCGTTCACAGTAAATAATGTATTTTATTTCAATTATTTGATACACTGATTTGTTATGAAAATTAATTTTAAAACATACAAAAAATGTGGCAATAGCGAAGAATATTTTTGGATTTGCCGATGATTTGCCGATTCTGGCATTAGATATGGCGGAGTGGAAAGACAGATCACAAGTTTGGACAATATAGCCAGGAAAGTTGGATTGAAGATCTCCTATGAGAAGACGGAAATTATGGATACGAAGCCACCCGCTTTTAAAAAAACTTAATATCAACGGGAGCAGCATAAAACTAGTAAAACAATTTAAATATCTAGGAGAAATTATCTGCCATAACTTGGACGAAAAACCTGAAAATATTAAATAGAATAGCGAAGCTCAAGAAAGTGCAAGTTTTAACGTGGTCAACTTATAAAAAAAAGTCTCTCGATAAAGTCCAAAGTTCTGTCGTTCTCCCGGAAGCACTCTACGTCTGCGAGACCCTTTTCCAGATCAAGAATAATGCTAGGACTGACCAGTTGCTTAATATTGAGAAGAATTATTAGGACCTGTTTAAATAAAAGTTACAAAGATGGTTTCTGGAGAGTCGCTACCAACGAGATAGTGTAAAAACAGGTAGACCCAATTACAAGTGTCATGAAAAACGAAGAATTGCCCATATTTTCCCACATCTTTAGGATGCCCAACAGCAGGATTCTGAAACAGCTGGTCATGAGAAATATTAATAGGAAGACCCAAGGACACTACATCTCGCAGACTCTGAAAAGATCGGTTTGCGGATCGAGGATGCACTGGACAGAACGAGAATCAAAAACATTCTGAAAAACATCAATTTTGACGTAGGAAAGCTGGAACGACGAGGGACGGTGGAGGTGTCAGACAAGGTCAGGAGGTGGAGATCGGATAGGATGAAGGAGTACTGGAGGAAGAAAAAGTTGGAATCCTCACAGTGCACTAACACGGATAAGAAGAAGAGACCGAGATATTAACTCAAAGTGGTCCCATGTGGCCTAAAAATTAAAAAAAGACAGTAATACTGGAGTATTGGCAAATTTCCTCTGCATGGCTAAATTTCATCCAAATATCCGATTATTTTAATATCCACGATGCGTAGACACACAGTTAAATATACTTTGATTAATTAGTTTTGTTTTTAAATTAACCAGTGTATTCGGCAAATATGCTATTCGGTGTTGAATGCTACTTTAATCCAAATTATTTTACTGATCTTGTTACCACAATGTTAATTAAATGAAAGCTATTGTTTTAATTATTATTTTTTAAATATAGTAATAAAACAATGTTTATGATTATCTTACTTCAAATTAAATAAGATAAAGTCAACTTTGGCTTGGACAGTTAATGGTGCGGGGTCGGTAGGGAGAAGCTTTTTAATTTTTAACTTAATTAATTAACGTTATCCCTTGGAAACGCAATGTAACCGAAACACTGTGTTTGCGTGACAGGGCGGGGCGAGGAGGAAGTCAGTTTACGCTTGTTTTTGATTTCGTGTAAAGTTCGCTGCTACGGGCGGGTAGCCTATTACCAACACCCTATTGTGTATCTTCTCATTCACCTTCTAATATTTTCGTAAATAATTATTACTAAAATATGTTTTAAATATGTCATAAAGAAATAAATATTAATAATAATAGAATATATTATTGTTATTGTTATTGTTATTGATTTTGCTTTTGCTACTGCTATTGCTATTGCTACAATGTTATATGTTGAAGTGGTCAGAGTTCATCAACCGTGTTAAAAAAAACTCTTGCACGCGATACAGGTTTGTTTGATGAACAGAACCGTGTAATCGTGGAATTTTGGATATTTGGATGTGTGGTTATATTATGGAAAAGGATATACCGAACAAAACCAACAGATTTTGAAGAACTGAAAAAAGCCTTATGTTAGCGAATATGATACAAGTTACGATAATTTGTATAACACCGATTAATTACACCGACTACAAAAATGGACACACAGTTCCTACAAATATGGTGGGAAACCAATAATAATTTGAATAATACTAACATTTTATTGCTTTGTGGGCAACATTTCAAAAAAATGTTCAAGATTTATATAATAAATGATCTTTTCTTTGTTGTTCAACTAATACTTTTCTGCAGAATTTGTAGGCTATGTCATTAAAATAGCTGCAAAGTTATACTGTCAATAGTAAGCAATTAAAACCTTCTTTAGAAGGAAGATATGAGCATAATTTAATGCAAATTTTAAACTGATTTGTGAATCTAATCAAAACAAAGTTTATTTTTAACAGTTTTCCTAGAAAAAATAAATAACACTTAAAATTAATATCGAAGCATAATAATGTAGGATCTAAGGAAGGTGCTGCAACAAAAATGGTCAATTTTTTTTCTGTTTAATCCATAACTAATTTTCTTACAATGTGTTCATTGAAATATTGTATTAGAAGTTCCAAAAGAAAAATGCAATCGTTTTGTTTTTTAATATTGCAAAAAGGCAAATTATGTGTATTGGGAAAATATGTTTCTAAACAGTACTACTTATAAAATACAAATATATTAATATAGTAACTCTCAAATTTTCCTTATAATTTAACTATAAAAAGCATTTTTCTTTAGTTAATTAGCAATGTTTTAATTCAAATCTCTCTCTCAAAAAAAAACAACATAATAACCACGATAATTATAGTAATTATATTTTTAAAACATTCCCAATCAAAGACTAAACATGTGATGGGGAAATGTTAATTTCATTTTGTCAATGCTCAGAGGAAATACATAGACATTTTACCTTAATTCTGTACTTTCCTCAACATTTGTATAAATTATAATAAAACAGTTTTTAAAATAAAAAAACTACAAAAACACTGTTTGAACCAATGTGGTTTACACTGCAAAGTCTTAAACTGTTGACGCCATGATTGTATTGCAGTGAATACAATCATGTGTTTGGTGGAAATGAAGTGTCCGCTTTGATTACAAGTGACAATGTAAGGTACGAGTCAGCTTTTGGAATACATATTTATGTTCAACAATAATTATGTTTGCCAGTTTCTTCTAAAAAGTACAAATATCTCTATTTCGATGTCTGCATGCCTTTGTTGTTAACAATGAAAATCTTTCATTCTGAGAAATTGATAGATTTCCTGTTGTCAATTGCTTCTGAACAGATTTTTAAATAATAAAATGTTAAAGAGTTTGTGAAATATTTTTCTATTACTTACTGGACTGGTATTTATTTTTATAACAGAAATTCTTTTAAATTAATATCTTTGTTAATTAAATGTCATTGTTTTTTCGTGCCAAACAGTGCTTTTTTTTAAAAATGGGCAAACATCCTAATAAACTGTGACATATTTAATTACTTTAGCATTGTTGTATTTTACTTAAATTAGAGAAGCGATATGATGAAAAAGAAACAATAATATTTGTCCTTCATCCATCTAATCACTTGTTATCAATTTATCTTAAAACTATATAGAACTTTTTTAAATTACAATTTTAAAATACAAAAGTTACGACAGTCGGAAAACTTTTATTTTTAAGGTGAAAAGCATATTGAGGCTATTATCTCCTCCCTAAATGTAAGTGTGAGCGTAAAGTGTTAAAGTCGTAAGTGTAGTGTTGTAAGTGTAAGTGTGTGTTAGATTTGGGTACCGCGAGGGACGTATAAATCCTCTCAATACGTGCAACTAGTCTGCACCTTATGGAGCTCATTATGTTATATTAGCCTACCCGATATTTGCATTTATACTTTGTGTAAAGTGAATTAAGTTTAACCACGAATAAAAAAAGGAGGTTACAGCGCAGTCTCAAATTATTTAATTTGTTTCACCAACGTAATCGGTTAATTATTGCCTTCTTTAAATTGTTAAACTTTTCTCTTCAAATGTTTAGCAAGAAATCCCAATGGCTTCCTCATTGTTCTACTTTATTTTCTTAGAGATTGATTATCTATTGAGTTGATTTTTTTATTATGTTTCATCTGGAAATATCTTACATAATCTATAAATAATCTATAAATGATGGTTACAATGAAATTATGAATATGATATTTAATTTAATATTAACTGTGAATGAAATTAGAATGTGTTGTTTTCTTTAGTTAAGACGAGTTCAGGGATTGTTGGTACAGGATATTCTACCCGATGTGATTAGACATATTTATGTATGATTGAAATTTCAGTATCTTTACACAAACGAAAGCATGAGAAAGCGTTATTGCAGAAATCACCACTTTTGGCCATTTCATTGTCTCCACTATAACTGAATAGGATTATGTGAATACGAAACGTTTCCTGCCGCAAGGTGCAAATCCGTTATTTTATAATAATCAGATACTTAAACCCGGAGATACCAGAGCCTGTAGAAATTGCTAAGGAAAGAAAGTAAGATGTAAGAATGAGACGGGTCACTGTACAAAAACCAAGTCCTGAATTGTAAAATAAGTTTAAGACTTAATGTTAAAAATTTGATTTCAAAAATATTTGTTTTTTTTTAATTGTGAATAAAAAATATTTGTCATTTTGTTTTTAACTCATAATAAACTTAGATTTTCAAATTGGTTTAAAAAATAACGGATGAATTTAATGAAAGGAAAATGAGTAATTTGAATAAATGGTAATGTTATTAAATGATAGTTATTAAATGATGAAATTTACCATGCACAGTATTATATGTATCAATTCAGAGTGAATGAATATAACGCTACCAAAAACGTTTATAGAATGATTGTCGTATTGTTAAATAAAGCAGTAAACGATCATAGTAAAAAGAAACCACTCGAAGTATTAAAATCATTGTACAATTGTTGTAGACCAATATACAAGTGTACAAGTCACTGTACAATTAATAATTAAAATATACAATCATTGTAAAATTAATCACTGTACAATTAATATTCAAGTTCGTGATGAGCAGTTGGGAACTAATGAACGATAATTTGTTTCTCTTAATAAATGAACTTAAAATACAGTCTTTAAAATTAAAAGGGAATATAGTACTTTTACAGCATGAAGTAGTAGCCTAATAGATGTGCATGTTTGAAGTTACAAGGGTCGAATATAGACTGAGCACGTATTGCAAGGCTGTCCACTGGGATTATTTAGTTATTGATTTCACCAAGACGTGATGACGCCTTCAAAGACTAAAATTTTATCTCGAGGAGTGTCACACACTCTATCATGGTAAATGATACAAACAGGAATTAGCTGATAAAATATTTAAAACACCTATTTTCAAACTGTATGTTCAAAAATAAAATTAATTCCTATCGAAACAAATATGCTTATTTCTGATTACCAAATAACACTGAATTTAAGGTTGTAAAAATCCAAATTAACAATAGACTACTTTTTCCTACTCATTAGTTTAAAATGATAAAACGTGGTATATCCCTTAACAAATAGGCTATGTTTATTCAATTGCAATCATCTAGCCCAAGGTGCTGTGTGATAAAACACCGTTTAGTTGAGAAGTTATGTTATTAATGATTATATTGCTATTTAGTTGGCTGTGGTTATTTATATAGTGTTCTTTCAATTCCTGTCTTGAGCATGTTCACCTATTGATGTTATTTAAATCCAAAATAAAATAAATTTTACCCTATAAATTTGTGCCTAATACTTTTTTTTTATTTTAGTAAAGACTTTTAATAATCTACTGCTAGATTCTTATAATATTATATAAATGACATATTTTCCATACTAATTGTTAGTATTAGAATCTTTTGAAATATATCTTATTTAAAAATTCCCATTAGAAAACTTTACAATAGTAAGACCCAAAACTGGTACCATAAAATTATCATAGATCATGACATGCTAGAATAAGTTTTAAGAATGTTCGAACTGATACATGATTTTTGATGGATTCTGAAAATGTGTTTTAGACCATGAATGGCTTTATTTCTGTGGTATTAGTTGTGATGGCAGCTAGAATGGAAATTAGCTTTTATTTATTATGCGCGCGCGCATGTGTGTGTGTGTGTGTGTGTGTGTGTGTGTGTGTGTGTGTGTGTGTGTGTGTGTGTGTGTGTGTGTGTGTGTGTGTGTGTGTGTGTGTTGTTCTAACGTGAGCAGTTTTGGTCTAATTCGAAACAAATCTGGTACAAAAATTGATTTTTGTAAGAGTTTGGAAATGTTAATTTTTAAAAATTGTTATTGATCTTAAAAGACACTTTAATTTACAAAATTATTTTACTAAAATATATCCTAAATAATTTAAATTTACACCAGCAGAACAATACAAACACCGTGAATTATAATTGGCTAACTCAAAGGGAAACCAGAATTGACGTTATCATTATTTTAATTAACACATTTAAAGATAAAAACATTAAAAAACTGACAAGTGCCAAAAATTACACATTTGTATTACACAAAAACTGATTATAAGTTTTTGTATAATTTTTCAATAAAGTCAAAAGATGATGAACAAATGTAATTACGCTGTAATTACAAGTACAAAAGAAATAAAATAACTTCGAACCTAATCATTTCACTTCCTCTAATCCTGCTATCTACAATCTGTTCATCCTACATCCTGTTCATCTGTACATCCTACAATCTGTTCAATATTATTTTGTGATCAGCCGTATCAAATGCTTTGGTAATGTCTACAAATGCACTCACGATACTGCTACTCAACTTTGGGGTAAGAAAATAATTTAAATATTTGTAATAAAGCATCTTTTTTTTCTCTCTCCAAAACTAAAATGATTTTCAGAGAAAAATTTTTGTATTTAAAAATTAAACGTGACTCTTCTGAATCATTCTTTCAAAAATTTCATCTCTAAAAAATGTATTTTGTAATTAATTACTCTGCAAAATTCATCCATACTTTCAAAATAGTTGCCGTTCAAAAAATCTTACACAATTTATTGCACTCTATTATTCACTTTTTCGCCACATAAAATGTGCACAAATTAACATTTTTAATTTTCAAATTTGATGAAACCCTGACCGCCCCTGAGTACATTTTTCTTCAAAGCTTACGGTTTTGAATATTAACGAATGCAGATAAATAACTGTGATGATCAAAACTTATTTTGAAAATATATAAATTTTGAAAATACATAAAATATTCTTTTTAAATTACAATAATTGAAATTTAAATTACAAATAAAATATAATTTTAAATTACAGTCACACTGAAACTAATGATGGGATTTTGCAGGAAAACAACCCTAACTAATGCAAAAATCAATCTATTGCATCATTTTTGATTTTTCATTATCTAAATGTTCCTTAGAGTGATATCTTTGTTATTGATGTTTTACAGAATTCGCTTACATCTTCTAGTGAGACATTATCCTGGTGATGTACGTCTCCTTTGCACCTGTGAAACCAATAACAGGTGAAAAGAAAAAGTACAATTGAATGATTCTGTATCATTTTGTAAGTCGTAGATACTGAGTAGTATCTCGTGCTGCGCTTATTTAGAAGGTAAAGTGTCATAATTAAAATTTTTAATTGAGGTTAACACGACGTAGACAGCTTGCGAGTATTATAACCATACATTATGTATTACGAAAAGAATAACAATATCGTTAAAATATTTAATTCTAATTCTTAAAATAATTTTAAAAATAAAAATTAATTTTATCGAACGTAACATACTATAGTAGTGCCTTGCCGTCTCCCGCCGCCCACAATGAATACGTTTCAACGCAGCACCCAGGATAGTCGTAATCCTGCTGCTGTTTCATGCCTCCCGTGGGATGTATACTGGTAAATATTCCATTGGTAATATCTAAGTGTTTCTTTAGACTTTGTACAAACACAATTATCTGAAAACCTTTTTTTATATAAAAAGTGCAAGGCCTTATTTATATATAACAAACCACAATTCGTATGTATAGTATTTTTATAATCGTTTAATAACAGATTAAAGCATCTACTTACATGGTTAGACGCGTATTGTACAAATAAATCATTTGTAAAATATTTCTTGCCTCTACGAGATAAATCGTTAACAATATTTCAGAAACAATGTTGTATAAACAAAATTATTACTCATTCTGTTTTAAATTACTTACTACCACATATGATAACACTAATCAATAAATATAATAAATGTAAGCTTGGTACGTCCGTGCGTGCCGCTATAACTCCGCAACCCACCCTCGCAGTCCCGTGGAGATTATATGATATGGTTAGCCCATCATCCCTCATTCATGAAAAAGATCTTAGTTTGGAATTGCAAGGGTTGTTTCGGGAACATGAGTGTCAAAAGTGGACATTGCATTTCTTATGAGAAGCCGGTGAATCAACTGACAACCGAGTGACGAAGCGCAACATTTATGCAATCGATTAGAATTTAAAACCATGTATACAGATATAAGTAAAACACAGCTGATCCGTAACATTCTAATTCATCACGTTTAAAATAGATTTACACTTACCTCGGTTAATCAGAAGTATATTAACCCGTAAATGAAATATTATATATATATATATATATATATATATATATATATATATATACACACACACACACACACAATTAAATGCAAATGTTATCTTTTTTTAAGAATCATATAAATTAATAAAACAATTTTTCAAATGTTTGAAACATTTTAACAACAAAAAATGTTTGAAATCAAATATTTAAGGATAATTTTCAAATTAGGACTAAAAGAAAGACGGGAAATATTTAGCTAGTAATAATACTTAACAAATAAAATATCAACGATATTGCTATGAAACAGTCTATTAAATTTGTAAACTGTTAAACAATTAAACATGTTTACTGTATTAAAACCTTCAGGATATTTAACGTGATTATAAAGGCATTTCCAGTACAACGACAAAATTATTGACAATCAATAAATATTTTTGAAGATATCGTGATAATAGGCCTACTATTAAGGAAAATAGCAAACATCTTATAGCTTGAATAAAATTTATAAGACACCGGATAGTCCAATGCGTCTCCGAACCTGCGCACCTCAAGGTCGTAGGTTCGAGACTGCAGTAACTGCCATAATCTTTACCGTTTTAGTTAATTCCGATCCCGTAGTCATTAGTTTTTTAACTGGCGTAAACTATAGTCGGCAATAAAATTATAAAATAATTTTTTTAATATTAATATTCGCACATTTTTAAACGAAAAAATCAGCCTGATTAAATACTTTATAAATAACAAGTAATTATTTTAAGGTACATTATTTGAAAATATAGAATATTCTTGCTTCATTTTAAATATATAAGTTGAATATAGGTGTACACGCTAAATTTGGTCGACCAATTAAGAAATTTTGCTAACGTGTAGGCCCGATAAATAAACATTTTCATAAAATCTAAATGGTATTATCAATTAAATACAAAGTATGCTATATTAATTACAAATTTAAATATATTAATTAAAATGATTTTTTTTCAAAAATAGTAATTGAAAAAATATAATAAAAATCTATTTCTGGTTTGTTTAAAATAAATTAAAATACCGAAAACATTTCTGAAATGTTATTATTTCCTCTAAATTTGTTAATTTTAATTTTTAGGAAGGCAGCGTAACAAAGATTTATAAAACTTTATCACTCTACTGGCTTAAAATCAAATCATCCTACATATTAATAATCAAACATTGTTTTCCTTTTAAATCACACCAAATGTTACATAAATTGTAGAAAATTATTTTATACCCTATATTTTTAACCATCATTTTCAAAAATTACAATTCACTTGAACCTTGAATGTTTAGGCCCGGGAATTTAAAAAAAGTTGCCCAATAGACTTAGGCTACAAAAGTGCAGACACTATATAAAAAATATGATAGTGTTATTTTAAAATCAGATCAGGTAACAAGTTTTGACTTAATTACACAAGTTGAACTAACTTTAATTGTTACTTACTTGAGAAAGTTACAAGTTCAGTTTAATGAAGGCACCCGAAAGTCCGGGCAAATATACCATCAAGGAGAAGATTAATTCTCCAAGACTTGGGTCTCAACGTTTCGTCACATCTAAAGATCACATTATTCACCTTAGACAAAGCCTCATAATTGGATTATTGGAGTTAACACGCAGGCGGCAGTGGTCAAAGATAACTTAATTTGGTTGTCTATCCTTTGTCCTTGGTGTCTCATCAGACTGTACTAAAATACAATTATGGTTATATTTAAACGAAAAAATATGTGTTCATAAAACTGCAGCCATTTTTTTACAAATTTTTAAAATACAAAATAAAAATATGGAAAGTATTTTATAAAAGGTTCAATTAGAATCGTTGAGCTAACTATTTAATTTATTTTTTTGTAGTTTAACTTCACGCTAGTTAGACTAATGAAGACGGAGAATCGACGGACGTAAAAAGCCAACGGTATTAACTAGACTTGAACCTGCGTACATGTCCGAGTTTTAGCAAACTGATTGTTTTCCTAAGAATGAGCTACGAATCCTTCCATGCTTTAGGAGACTAAAATAAACGCTCTCCGTAGAATATTATGAATACATATTTTTTAATGTTAATATTTTGAAGTAACATTTAACGCTTTGAGGCAACAGTTTATGAAATTTTCTGTAAGTTGCTTGTAAGTCACGTGATTTTCTGATATTCAAATACATTGTGCGGACATTAATAAACGCCGACAGACCTGTGTCGACAGTACTATTTTGTAACATTACGATATAATCACACCAAATACAGGCGTGAGGCCCATACTTGGCTGTGCTTTTTAGTGTGAAAGTAAAAGTGAAAGGGAGTAGTAAAAATTTGGGTATGTTGGTTTATGTAGAAAGTTGCCGCTACAAAGAAAACGATAATGTACAATAACGGATTGAATCGTCCGTCGAAGCAGAAAAGCTTAAACATCACGCACAATAGAAATTAAAACACTCCTAAACTACAACAAGCCCGTTTATCATAGTCAAATTTCAAAAGTATTAATCTTTTTTGGTCTTAAGTCACTGTGAATTAATGAATTACTACAGTAACCAATTGGTCAAACAGTTAACCAAGTTGACTCCTGGTTCCAAGTGACTAAGACGGAACGATGTGAACTTTTCACCGACTCTCTCAGTGACATCCGTCTCCCGAGTAAGATTTCAGTCAACAAACAAATAACTGTATTAGAACATTCTCCCGACATTACAAATGCCAAATAAAGCGTATTTAGGCCCGTAATGACTTTCTTCTCTACTCGATGTTTGAGGGAATATGAAAGGCAAATAATTTGATGGTGAGGCAGTTTTAAATGTCATTACAAAGTTGCGAATAGCTTTTAAGAACGGGTTAGGCTGAATACACTGTAACTCAGCAACAACAAATTCCAAATTTTAAAAACGAAATAAACAAAAATTATTCTTTTACAACGTTCATAGAATAACAGAAAACGTATTATGACATCACAAACTGTCAAAAATCATAACTTTATCTAAATTTATTCTTAAACACAACATAAATAAAAATACTGATGCTTTCTCCAAACAGAATAACAGTAAATCTGAAATGAGTTTTCAAACTGTTAACGCACTGCCTTCAACTGTTAAAACAATTATGTTTTAGTCAATCAACAGTTTTAAACTATAATTGACTGTTTAACTGTTTTTGATTGTAATTTAACAGTTTAATTTTTAGCCAATATAAATTTCATAAAATAAATAAACATAAATCAAGGTGCTATTTCAAAACGTTTAAAAATAATTGAATGTTTATAGTAAATATCAATATCTGATACACTTTAAAAGTTCAAGTTATACAGAAAGCAAAATAATTGTGTTATGACATTGTTTATTCCCAAATTTTAAAAAGCAGACTACCAAATTAATAAAATAAATACAGCCAACTGTCTTCGGTGTAATCTTAGAAAGTAATTCAAAATAGTCGTCTTTAGAAATTAAGAATACAAAAACAAATGAGAAAAACAGGAGGTCATATACCAGTGTTATAAATCTTGCTAAACCATTTATAAAGCATTTGCTAAATGAATTCACTACAAGCAACCAATGAGGTTGGCAAAGAAGATATTTTAAACTCGTTTTATAAAAGCAAGCTGCAAGTGACAGATCAGTTATTTATAGGTTAAACCAAGTGCAAACGGTAACTCAACTTCTTCCAAAAATACCAACTCTTACTATATATTGTGCAAATACCTTATATACTTGCAAATATTGTTTTTATTTACAATATATAAGTATTCTGAAATATATATATATATATATATATATATATATATATATATATATATATATATATATATATATATATATAGAGAGAGAGAGAGAGATGTGTGTGTGTGTGTGTATGATATGTGTGTGTGTGTGTGTGTGTGTGTGTGTGTGTGTGTGTGTGTGTGTGTGTGTGTGTATATGTGTGTGTGTGTGTGTGTGTGTGTGTGTGTGTGTGTGTGTGTGTGTGTAATTATTTTTAAAATTACATTTTAAGTACATATGTTTTCGTATTTTCGTTTTTGTGTTATTTAACCTTCCTTGTTTTTATATGTAAAAGTCTATTATCTGCGTTAAGTCAGAAAAAGACGCTTTATTGACAGATCGTAATCAAATTTAAAAAAGTCGTATTTAAATGTTTTTCGATTTATTTAATAAATGAAAAATTAATGCGATTCAGTTCGAAATATTAGGTTACTAATTTTTAATTATAAGCCATATTATAATGTCATTTAATTTTTTAAATTAACTGAAGAGGAAGCATTCAAATTAGTGGTATCAGTAATATCGCAGTGCATAAGAAAAACAAAGCAACGAACCAAGGAAAGTCACGTGAACCTCAATATCCATTTAAAGTCGGAAATATAAATTCAGACTATGAATATAATAACTGGCGTCATTAAGTATATTGTATGCGTTCAATATTGAAGCAGTTTACTTTGTGAATGATATCTGTAAAGACATATTACGATTCTGATGAAACAAGACTCTGTGGTCTTTCCACAGGTTTCAGCAGTAGACAATGTGTGGTACGTGCATTCTTGCGGTCTAACCGCTCCTGCGCATCGTGTTATGTCCTTTGTACGCCTACATAGTCCTGCGTGTAATTTACTAATCAAGGAACGCGGCAATGTTCCGCCCAGGGAAGTCACACAAACTGCCGCTTTGTGTGTGTGTGTGTGTATACCGAAAGTGACTATCACAGCTGTTCCCGTATCCACAACTCAAAAACATCTCCAAGGACTAATAACTTAAGAGGCATGACGAAGTAGTAAGAATATATATACTTGTATATAATGACAATCATTACAGTCAAAGTGTAGGAAAACACACATTTAAAATTGAGTTCTTTCAAGATAGTTTTGTTACAGTTATTGTTTATTTTTGTTATTGCTCTTTTCTTGAAAATCATTTCTGTAAAAGGTTACATGATATGAATATATTAAAAAGGCATTTGTTAAAATATAAAAAAGTCGTTAATTTTGTGATATAACTTCCATTTGTGAAGACGTTTTTTTTTAAATCAGTGTGTTTGTGCAGAAATATGTAAAAAAACGTTCAACATAATTTAAAAGCACTCAAGGAAATAATTTAATAGCAGAAAAGACTCATTACCAGGCTGTTGTATTATTACTGCCAGTTAGGGGAAAACGGCTGACCGTCGAATCATTCATGCAGTATTGCAAAAACCTTTCTCACATTCAATTATTTCCCTCAAAATTTATTTCGGAAACTAGAAAAAAACTGAAAATCGGCCAAATTTTTTAAGATTGATTCTTTAGATTTTGTTCAAATTTGGATCAATATGAAGAATTTGACAATATAATCTTTAAGTGTACAAAATTTGAAAATCCATGTTTTGTAATAAATGAAATTTACAGTTGCAAAATAAATCCAAAAAATAAACAGTGGACATGGTTTACAATGACAGTGACAGTGGACAGGGTTTACAATGACAGTGACAGTGGACAGGGTTTACAATGACAGTGACAGTGGACAGGGTTTACAATGACAGTGACAGTGGACAGGGTTTACAATGACAGTGACAGTGGACAGGGTTTACAATGACAGTGACAGTGGACAGGGTTTACAATGACAGTGACAGTGGACAGGGTTTACAATGACAGTGACAGTGGACAGGGTTTACAATGACAGTGACAGTGGACAGGGTTTACAATGACAGTGACAGTGGACAGGGTTTACAATGACAGTGACGGTGGACGAGGGTTTACAATGACAGTGACAGTGGACAGGGTTTACAATGACAGTGACAGTGACAGGGTGGAGTGACAGTGGACAGGGTTTACAATGACAGTGACAGTGGACATGGTTTTGACAGTGGACATGACAGTGGACAGTGGACATGGTTTACAATGACAGTGACAGGACAGGGACATGACAGTGGGACAGGGTTTTTACAATGACAGTGACAGTGGTACAATGACAGTGACAGTGGACAGAGTTTACAATGACAGTGACAGTGGACATGGTTTACAATGACAGTGAGATGGTTTACAGTGACAGTGGACAGGGTTTTAATGACAGTGACAGTGGACATGGTTTACAATGACAGTGACAGTGGACATGGTTTACAATGACAGTGACAGTGGACAGGGTTTACAATGACAGTGACAGTGGACAGGGTTTACAATGACAGTGACAGTGGACAGAGTTTATTTTGGTTTATAAAAGTGTGTCTAATAAAATACGCTTTTAAAATGTTGTTGAAATGCATACAATATTTTAAAAATTATAAATATAAAGTATCACATACTCCCAAAACCATACGATACTTCTTCGTTTAGATAAATAAAATTTAATGATAATCTGATTAACAAATTCGAGACCATAAATAAAAATTTGAATAAAATCTTAGGAACCAATTTTCAGGAATTGGTCCTATTTGTCTTCTTTTCCCTTTGCCTTTTTTAAGAAATAAATTAAAGCGAAGAAATTTGCGAAGTTCTCACAACGCTTATGTATGTTTTAGTTTTTAAATTGCTCTTTATGTTAAAATGAGTTTTAATACAAATTGTCAATAATAAAAATAACACTTAAGTTGTGTAGGTTTCAAAGTTGGACGTGACATCTGGAACACCCGGTGTTTGTGTATTTGTATTTAAAGTTAAGCTGGACTAATAAATTGATCAAATGCGTCCTTGAGGAGGAAATTAATTTGCAGCACCCTTGGCCGGGTAGTCTAGTCCACATCTAAGGCACCCTCGGACAAAGGCTTTTAATTGCGTTATAGATAACACTATTAAAGTTTAACAAAACTTTCAACAGACAAAGATGGATAAAGGATAGTTAAATAATTTGATAACCTGGTAACTATATTGTATGTAACAGTAACATAATAGGATAATAGTATCATAGTAGTTTATCGTTATTTGCATAATATTTTAAAAGTAAATATAATCAAACTAAAAACATAAAACGAAAATTAATTTATAAACAAATATAAAAAATAACATATTTACGTTACTGTACTTTATTTTTGTAAAACTTGAATTGTTTTTATATTTGTGGGCCAAGTTAGTTAATTTTATGAAAACACACACACACACACACACACACACACACACACATTTTTTTTTTTGTTTTTTTGGTGTTTAACGTCCGACTATTGTGCACACTTGGGCTAATGCAGACGATGAGATGATTTATAGCGTATGAAAATGCCAAGCCCTCGCCGGGACTCGAACCCGGGTCCTCGGGGTGAAAGTCTAGTACGCTATCCACTAGGCCACCGAGGCGGTTCACACACACACACACACACACACACACACACACACACACACACACACACACACACACACACACACACACACACACACACACACACACACACACACACACACACACACACACACACACACACACACACACACACACACACACACACACACACACACACACACACACACACACACACACACACACACACACACACACACACACACACACACACACACACACACACACACACACACACACACACACACACACACACACACACACACACACACACACACACACACACACACACACACACACACACACACACACACACACACACACACACACACACACACACACACACACACACACACACACACACACACACACACACACACACACACACACACACACACACACACACACACACACACACACACACACACACACACACACACACACACACACACACACACACACACACACACACACACACACACACACACACACACACACACACACACACACACACACACACACACACACACACACACACACACACACACACACACACACACACACACACACACACAAACGTTTAACTACATAAATTATTTTCATACATATGTTTACGTTAAAGTTTTATATGTCTCATCCATTTTCAAAATGGCGGTCATCTAATATTTTTAACTTAAAATAATATAAAATAGAAGTTGTTTAAAAATATTCTTAAAAACAACCTGTTTTTTACAAAACTAGCAATGTTTGTTTCAAAGCAATCGAATGTACAATAAAGGAACAGTGTTATCAAACATGGCGAATGTTTTATTTTAATGCTAAAACATTTCTGCCGAATCACTGCAAAAAGTATTTTTCTAGTTTTAAAACAACTGATTATGTGCGAAAATAATAACTCCTTATGTTACATTCAATAAACAAAAGCATACTGCTGATTTAGGTTAGATACATTAATTAAATTAGTTTTAGAAACACTAATTGAATTGTTTGGTTTAAAATATAGATTTGTTCAATCATGTGAACTGTGACCTACCTGCACACCACATTTTCACTTCCTAACTTTCACAGTTACCGAGGTATTTCCGTGTTTAATTTTTTTAATTGTCAATTTTGCCCCTCTTCCTTAAATTAGGTACCAAAAAAATATGCAAGTGCTGTGTAAATGTGTCTACTTGTACAAATAATTCCAGCTTTCTCGTTGTTATTAGCTTCGTTTTGAAATTTTCAAAAGAATCTCCCCAACTTGAAATTTTGTGCTCAAATTTATATATGTACCCTACATAAACACACATATATTTTAAATGTAAGACTATGTAGATCATACATTTATTACACAAATAAATGTAAAAGCTGTTTTACTCAAGACAGTTATAGAATATGTGTTACATTTTTTATAATTACATTAAAATTAATACACAATACTGATTCAAGAGATTAGATTTAATAATCATCTTAAAACCAATATAATTTCTTGTTATTATTCAAGAATAAAAGTTAAAATAACGTTGGAAGTTGTTATTACAACATGCTGGAATTAACAGCATCATCAAGGACAAATAATTCTGCCGGAATGTTTTGTAGCTGTGTTCCGTAATGTTAACATTTTCAGCTGATTGGGACTTTAATGAGTTATTGGCTGTGACATAAGCTTTACATTATTCGGCTAGTGTAATATTCGCAATTTTGTATTAGTTTTGCAAGTGATCTTTCAAAGTTGGTTTCTATTTTACATTAAATACAACTGTTGGTGACATTTCCACGGCCCTAGTTTAATTGCAAAAACCTGTCTGGAATATTAGGCCAGATTAATTTATTGTTAGTAATTAGCACTATATCATAGGCACTAAAAGCCTCCTTCTTGTCGTACGCGAAGTATTTAGAAATAATAAATGTCTACAATTAAATACACTTTATTAATACACCTTTGAAAAACTATAATCAATAAAAAAGTGAAAATTAAATTAAATACGCCTAATAGCCACCTCAAAATCATTCTTAAAAATAATCAACAAAATTGCTCACAATACTGTGGAACTTGTTTGTTGTGTGAATGTATTTTTATCATTCAAAACATTTTAATTTAATTCGCTTTGCAGTTGAACCTCTAACTTGAACAACTACATTTACTGTAATTAAAAACTTTACCTTCGCATGTTACATTTTTCTGTAATTAAAATACCACTGAAATTTCTTTTGTACAATTTAGCCCGGGTGGAATGGGTTAAAATCTCAACTAGCTTATATCTGCTCTGAAATTAAATTGTCTTTGTCATCGCATAGTTTAATGAATAAAACAGTTTATGTCTCTTGTTTTTAAATTTGTAACACATTATTCATATGTATATAAAGTTACTTACAAAAACTTGAAATTGTAAATTTGCAATGGTAGCCTATATACTTATATATATATATATATATATATATATATATATATACAGTTTGAAACAAGAATTTGTGGGTAAAATTGGATGTGAGGAGTTTGGGTAATATATTTTTTTTAATGTAATTTCATTCGAAACGGTTAGACAGATTTTCTACGTAAACAAATACACGCTTTGACCTGGAAGTCGTTGATCAACTGTTGTAGAAACAGAATTAAACCGTTTCAGCCTTTATAGTTGAAATGTTTTTATACATATGTCAGGAGAATATCTAGATGGTTTACGTTGCAAATAAACCGAACTGTATAAGAAAAGTTGATATTTAATCTGTTAGAAAAATATTAACTGAATACTTTTAATTAAATGTTTTCATTAATACCTCTGCTATAAAACATATTATGTTTATATTTACGTTATAAGTTCCATATAATTATTTTATGTACCGGTTAGTTTCGGTATTTTGTACAATGTGTATTTATGGCTCTGTATCCACAAATACACTTTCCACAAATAAGCTCTGTATCCACAAATACACTTCCACAAATTACATAAATACGCTCTGTATCCACAAATACACTTTCCACAAATTACACACATATGCTCTGTATCTACAAATACACTTTCCACAAATTACACAAATACACTCTGTACCCACAAATATACTTTCCACAAATTACACAAGTACTCTGCTCACTGTACACTTTCCACAAATAACACAGAAATCTTTCCACTGTACTCTGTATCCACAAATACATCAAATTACACAAAAACCTACCTATGTATCCAGAAATACACTTTCCACAAATTACACAAATACGCTCTGTATCCACAAATACACTTTTCCCAAATTACACACAAATGCTCTGTATCTACAAATACACTTTCTACAAATTACACAAATACACTATGTACCCAGAAATATACTTTCCACAAATTACACAAGTACGCTCTGTATTCACAAATACACTTTCCACAAATAACCTCTGTATCCACAAATACACTTTCCACAAATTACACAAATACGCTCTGTACCCAGAAATATATTTTCCACAAATTACACAAGTACGCTCTGTATCCACAAATACACTTTTCCCAAATTACACACAAATGCTCTGTATCTACAAATACACTTTCTACAAATTACACAAATACACTATGTACCAGAAATATACTTTCCACAAATTACACAAGTACGCTTTGTATTCACAAATACACTTTCCACAAATAACCTCTGTATCCACAAATACACTTTCCACAAATTACACAAATACGCTCTGTACCCAGAAATATATTTTCCACAAATTACACAAGTACGCTCTGTACTCACAAATACCCTCTGTATCCATAAATACACTTTCATATTTTCTACCACTGTCACATATTTTCACATATTTTCATATCACACTGTCATATTTGAAGGTTTACTGATTCAGTCGTTGATTTGCCTTCTTACCTAACTTACACAGTATATTCTCAAATTTCAATTTGTTATAAATTGCCTTTTGTAAATTTCACTTCAATTATTTATAAAGTAATTCAATTTTTAATACTATTATGAAATAATAAATGCATTTATGCATAAGTTACTGTAGCATACATTAAAATTTAAAACTTTCGAATTACATTGAAAATATAAAATGAACTGCCTGAACTACCGCTGTCCGGTTTTTTCGTATTTTACAAGGGTTTGTAACGTTTCAAATGCTAATTTACACTAATTTTAACTCTTGATTTCCAGACTGAAATCATATTTTTGTAAAAGTACAACATAAATCCGTTATAATTTTTTAAAAATTTGAAATTAAAATTTTGAAAGTGTCGAATGGATTCTGCTATACAACAAACTTTTTGAAGCAATTACTATAATCGATTTTTGTGGGTTAAGAGTTAAACTGTCAAATTTACTGTAACAATATATTTAAATAAATATTTGTGTGTGTGTGTGTGTGTGTGTGTGTGTGTGTGTGTGTGTGTGTGTGTGTGTGTGTGTGTGTGTGTGTGTGTTTTAGCACTCTACTGATTTTACCTTCATAACCAGTATTATAATCTGCATTATCAGCACTTACTAAATTTTCAAGCCATATTGAAAACAGGAAGATTATTCACTTTTTTAAATTTTCTTATTATTTTTAGTGTAGGCTACTTTATAATTTGGAATGTTAATTTAAGCACATTTTAGCGTTGATTACGATTAATTCATTTTTTTAAAATATTGTATTAAAAGTATAATTTGTCTACAGATTTTAATAAGAACACCATTTTAAAAATAATAAATTTCATATTGAAATTTAGGTAATGTCATCACGCAGCTGTCTGGTTGCACGTTTTTATAACTTGACAAGTAAGAAACTGTACATGCAATAAGTATAGCCTATGGCTGCTAACTTTCACAAAGTAATCTAAAGATCGGAATCAGTGCTTATTTCACAGTTCTGAAATAGAGTCTTACTACGAAGCCATAAGAGCCCATTTTCCAAAATATTTGCTTGCTTTCATAAAAAAATGGAATGCACTAACAATGTTCTTCTATAATAATATTCATAATAATACTTGTATGAATAACAGGCTTTCATATTTTAAGAAAAGTTACTGGATCCAGGGTTTCTTTTTAAGAGAGAAGTTGCAGATTTAGTTATTGTCCTACTAATATAAATGAAATGAGGAATTTTATGTTTAAGGACACTATCTGGAAGGGTCCATCTAATTTTAATTAGGAAACTATTAAAATCCTGGAAGAGCAAGGTGTATATGATAGTATTATGACAAATGCATTATCATTTATAATGTGTGTGTAGTTATGCACATAGGATGCACACAGGCGTGGTTAGACCGCAAGACATGAGACATACCACACGTACCTACTCCTGAAACCCATGGAGCGACCGCAGAGTCATGCGTCATCAGAATTATAATAAACAATACTTCTGGCGTCTTGGCAGATGTCTTTCGTAAAATAAAAATGCCACATTATCTTTGCTTGAAATTTAAGTAATGTATCAATTAATTAAACACAATCGCACATTCTTCAATAATAATAATAATTGTAAGAACATTACACAATTTTTTGTGTATTGTTACTTCCCTCGACAGACTGGCCAATACTAGAAGAATCGGGTTAGTTCTACAAACTCATCTCTTTAGATTTTGCTAAAAATCTGGTCATTTATAAGAATTCATAACTAATATCAGCTGACCACATTTTAAAAAGAAATTTACAGTTCCAGAATAATCGAAAAACAAAACAATACATAAGGCGGTCAGGGTTTGTCTTTGTTTTATTTACTCACAAACTATATTTTATTTTATCTCAGTTTGACAAAACTATTTGAATTATAAAACAATTCTTATATGACTAAAATTTTAGCAACATATGACGAAACCATTTTGAGAAATTTAGCATGATTTTCGTTCTTTTCATAGCTCTCAAATCTAATTTTTTTGCGACTATATCATATCTCTGGGACTAAATACATGGGATAATTAGAGGCTGTTTTGTGAATATCCGACTTTTAACATGTTTTTGTACAAAAAAGAGTTTATATGTCAGTTATGATTAAAAAATGATTCAGATATGGTCAAACGAGGCAGACATATTTGAATTATTCATTATCGGTTATTTTGTTTTGTCTTCAGTGACGTAAACATACAAAAATACATCGAAGTAAAGCCCCTTTTTGGATTCAGAGACCTTAAAATTCCACCATTCATCAAAATTCAAGACCGATTATTTTCACGATTACCAAATTCTCTTTACACTTTGTCGAGAAAGAATGTAAAAGATTAGCTTTGTAATGTAGCAATGCGAAACTCTAAACCTGAACTCAAAATTGAGTCTAGTTAACATGGTTTATTTCTTCCGTAGCCTACATTATGGCGATTATTTCTGTTATTAGTATAACAGGAAGAGATTAAACAAGTTTAAGTACAAAACGGTCATAGCAGCAATATATAGGATATACAGATTTTAGTTGGTACGTTTCATATACGAAAGGCAGTGAATTTATTACAGTATAGATTTGTCTTGTCAACGTTTATCAAGTCATACAGTAGCAAGTACTCAGAAATAACTTAGGGATAAGTTATTGTTTACATTTAATTTTAAAATTAAAGAATTCCAGTTACGATAAACATAATTGATTTTCGCTGCATTGCGCTAGAGACGATGATGCGATGGAACATTATATACACTAACATGCTTGTACATGCAAGAGTAATTTTAATTTCATTCTTAATTAAACCAGAGTGTGGGTTTCATATAAATATGAACACAATAAAACTGAAATGGCATCAATAAAATGGAACTCTGAGATAATTACATGGTTATAATACTGTTACAAGTTAGCATGTTATAGGTGGCACAAGTAGACATTTTAAAGCCACCTACTCATGGGTAAGGTATAATACCTTTATTATAATTATTAAAGGTATGTTCTCTACAAAAAGTATTCTATACATGTTAATTTTTACTTGTCCGCTAAAAAAAACAAAGAGAAAGATGAGAAAACAAAATCGTTCTTGAGATTTTGATTATTCTTTACATTTTAAGGTTCTTTGAGTCCAAAAAGTGTTGATTATTTGGATTTCTTTCTGTGCATATGTCTTTCTTATCATCTGCACAGGCGTATCTAAGATGATCAAATAGAAGGAGGGGGTACAATACCGGGGGCCCTCCAATGGAAACTTCCAAACGACGCAAATAATTTTGGGTATATTTTAAGCTGAATGAAAACGCACGCACGCACGCACACACACACACACACACACACACACACACACACACACACACACACACACACACACAAAACACACACAGTTATAACTGGTCAGTTATACAAATCACAATGAATTTGTCAGCTTCCACCCGAACTGTCCATCGTTTATTTAAAATGGCCTCACCTCTCCCTCTACCACAGATAAGCAAACTTAAGTGAAGTGCACAGAAAAATCAACAGCCGATGCGAGGATTCGAAGCCGCTCACGCCTACTGTCGAACACTATCTTAGACCGCTCGGCCGTTTGACAAGTATGAAATTGTTTCATATAACAAGTCTCATAAAACTTTGCTTATTATATTATTGTTGTTTGGTTATTTTACATAACTTACTCTTTACTGCTTGATATTTTAAAAAATTAATTTTGAAAAAAACATTGTGAAAACTAAAGAAATGTTTAGATTTGTTTAAAACAGTATTCAGGTAAAAACGGATTTTGGCAATGAAATTATTAAAAAGTAGTTTTTCAGATGTTAATAAAATTTGTATAACATATGAAAATTATAACAAATGTCAGTCTAGCAAATTCGAAATAAAATTTTATTTAGGTTTCGCTGTAAATCGAGAAAAAACAGCAATAAACATATGATCAGTTTTGCCGCTCTTCAATCAATAATCTACTTTATTTTAAATTTGGCACACTATAATTTCAGTTACACATTATCACAATATGAGGTAAAGCTGATGAACCACTTTTGAGAAAATAATCTAATTTTTCAGATTATATTCTGGAGAAATAACTGTGAGAAAGTTTGTGTAATGTTTCTGCATAATTTATTACGTTGGGTTTTAGTTATTTAATGTATATATACTAAAAAGCATTTAGCTTGTTTTAAATACGTTAACAAGTTGTGAAACTACAAATAAATAATTTAATTAATTATTACATTTCTCTAATTATTTTAAATTAATATTCATTACTGTCCTACAAGATAAATAATAGTTAAATTATTATTAGTAATATTAATAAATTAAAAATGAGAACGTTTAACATCAAATTAATTTACAATAAAAACTCTACTTATAATTAAAATATCCTGTTATTTGTTTTGTGTTAAGCACCAAACAAAATATAGGTAGTGAGTTGTTGATTGCAGAAAGCTTTTAATGTAATGACATTGATTGCATACAGCTGAACAACTTTAAAGTAATGTTAGTGTGTTTTTACGTTCAGTGTCCACGAACACGTGACTAGATGAACCATTGCATGAAATGATGATGCAGCCACGATGATCCTTTTATCTTTTTAATAATTTTCTTCTTGTGTTCGTTTGGATTTCATAATTTTTAATGGGGTATTCTGACGGCCAAAGTAAAACCAGAAATTAATATAAAGAATAATATAAAAATAAACATTTTCTTGGTAATTATATCACAAAGCTTTTATCAAGTATTTACTAAATTCTTAAAATTATATTTAAGTAAAACGTTTGCGATAATACAAAGTCAACAGTTAACAGTTATATCTCGTACTTATTTTAAAAACGTTTTTGTATTATCCATGATTTTTAACAAATTTTGTTGTGTTCTGTATTTTCACTTTTTCAACTAATATTTAAGTTAATATGATACACAGTCATTTTTATTTTTATCCTAAATAGTATAGAGTTGTTTAAAATATTACATTTTAATTTTTATATTAGATAAACCAAAGAACGTACATTATTTATTGCGAACTATTCTTTGAACGTGAAGGAAAACAAAGTTTTTACACCGATAAAATATTTCGAGTTTTTGAAATTTACAAGAAACGGACTAAAATTTAGGCAAGTAGTGTTCATAAATAACAAATGCACATATAACTTTAGTACTATTGCTTAGTAGAATGAAATATGGGCGAATAAAAAACGTAAAACCATTACTTCAAGCACATTATTAAATAACAGTTCCAAAACACAATACTATAGCCTATGCAACAACGCAAAAGTGAATTTATTTTAAATATTCGTTTAATGTGCCTAATGTTTTATAAAATACATATTTTCCTTAATTTGTATTAGTCTACGCTACTAATGGAGTGCACAAAGTAACAAGTGAAGTAATAATCGATCAAAACCTAAAAGTCACAGTTATATTCGTTAGGGATTAACGTGAAGTATATCCTTGTGCAAATAGTGGTCTCTCTTCCGCTCTAGGTGGTGATTCGTTTAACTAAGTTTTATAAGTTCTTCTTACACTGAAACTCTTTTAAAAGAGTTAGCGAAGAGATTAAGAAAGAAGGAAAGTAGATCATTTTAAATGTTTAAGTCTCACTCCCATGCCATGATTTATAGTTGTTTCAGAAAAAGCTCAGAGTAAAATGGTTTTCATAAATAAGTTATGCAATTTCAAAATAATAAATCATTTTAAAACTAGTTCCGTAAACATTAGATTGAATTATAGTTAAAACTTGTATAAAATGACTAGGGTTTGGGTTGTCTAAAAATCTTTGATTTTACAAAAATAACTGTTTTCTATTGAGTTTTCCTTATAGCGAAGATCGTTGGATTCCAATTGAAGTTTTTTGCAAAAAAAACTCTCAGAAAATATAGTTGTATTTTGTGATTATCTTAAACGAATTTAATTTCGAATATTTGATAAGGAGAGAGCAATAAGTCCAACAATAGAATCACACAAATCTGGATAAATCGGATATATTGTGTGAAACGCAGAAACGAACGCTACAAATGTTTCCAAATGATAATTTTGTAGGACAAAGTAAAACGTAGGATAGGAACGGAAGAACAATTCGTAGCTGAAGAACCTACGAGGTGGTTCAGTAGACCTCATCGAGCTGCAATGGACAATGAACGCATAACCAACATCTGTAACTGATAAACATTGCAGAATTTTTTTTATGTCTAAAAGTAAAATCTTAAGTAAAACGCGTTTGTTATGATTAATATTTTTGTACGATTTAAATATTTTGTTTTTAATTATATGTAAAGTTTTTAGTTGAAAACCAATTTTTATACCAATTTTTATACTAGTACGTTACTTTCCACTAAGAATTTTTTTATTAAAATAATGGACTCTGTTATACTTAAATAAAATTATTTACTGTTTGTTCATCATCAATAAAATCATATTATACCGCCCTTGACAAGTAATTAGCTTTCATTAGCAAGTTCACAGCAATATATTTTAGGTTTTACTCTACAGCGTCTGTTATTTCCTGGAGACTGTTATCAAACCACAAGTTTTATTGTCAATATTTCTCATTCTCCATTATAAAAAGATTATATTGCACATTATAAAAAGAAGCTTGACATTCACAGTGTCATGTTTTGTGACGTCAAAATCCCGTGTTGTACCTATAATTAAACAATAAGCCTCAAGGGTGTGCTATTTACTAATTGTAAGCCAGTTTTAAAAATCTCCCTTTGGTCTTAGTTCAAACATAACAAGTCAACATCTTAAGTACGATCTCACAGTATTTGTATTTACTTTAAACATATAAGATAGGAATGTAGGCTACACAAAGAGGATGCGTAGGTAATTAAGCGGGTTATCTTTGTGCAAATTGTCGAAGATACAAACTTTAAGGAAGTAATGTACACTCACAAGTGACACGATAGTAAGCGTTTTTACTTTATTTTTATTGGCTCAGCTTCCAACAGAGATATCATTCTGTGGACACTACTGTAACAATTTTGATTTCTTCACATTTTAACACCGTCTATTGTATACCGAAAACTTTGTAACAGCGCCCAGCTGCGAGTTAAAGCCTGTATAGAAACCTTATTGATGCAAACATACAAACAAGCTGTTACCGGAGAAACAGTTTTGTACATGAATTCCTTTGATTCCCTCAAACTAATACTTTGAATTTAAACAGTTGCAGTTTAATGCAAAACTTTGCTTTGCAATCTTTCAAAGTGACTGGAGTGGATTTTAAGGAGTGAATGTTTCCCCCATTGGCCAATTGAAACTGATTTTAGTACATACGTGGTGTTTTATAAAAATATGCAGATAAAATTGTAAAAACGTGTATAACTTTTTGATTTTTATTCATTTTACATTAATTTTTTTAATGTCACCCAAAATGTTCTAGCTTTTTTAAAAATAATGCTGATTTCATTATTTCCCCCAAGCGGAATTGCATGTTTCAAGCCCAAGCGAAATTTAAATATTTCCTTAATATAAAAATAACTAAGTGTTAGTAGACCATCGAACTTATAAATAAAATCGTATTTATGTATGATTGTTAGACCTGACGAAGGAAACATACCTTTTCATTATGCATCGGGCGATGTATTTCTTTGAACAATTACAATTTAACGCAGGATACAAAGACTTTTGTATAAAATGGAACTCAAATCAATAATTACACAAAAGCATTGCTTCCAAGCCATTGCAATTAAGCTTACAAGGGAAACCGTTGTGGTCTAAGTATGCAATCTCAACTAAGCGTTGTCGCTTCCTTGTACAGCTTTACGGCGTACGTTACCCTATTAAATAAATAAAAATATGTAAAAACATAAAACGTGTAAACGTTCCCAGAACATTTCGTAATTTCAGTTTAACCAATATAATTTCTTAGATGAACAATTTATGCATTAGATTTAGATCCTTATTTCGAATACATTTTACCTGAATTATATTTACCGTGTACGGTTGTTCCGAACAGAATAAAAATTACAAATACGATGGCCTAATATGTTTATATACTCGACAAAAACAAAAGAGGTACGGAATATTATGTGTTACACTGTTAAGTTTTCAATAGATTAGAATGTGGTTAGAGAATAGAGGGAATAAAACTGACATTATCCCAGTAATCCAATCTACAAAGGCATAGGGAAAATTAGTATATTCTTTAAATAATTTTATCACTTAATTTTTGTCTAAGAATTGTTAAACTCGTTATTTTATGGTAATTAAAGCCACAAATATAATACAGTTCGCAGATCAACTGATTTAGCAAGAAATCGCAACTTTTACTCAAGTACAGAGAGAGAGCGAGAGTGTGGTGTTAATCAAACCGTTTTATGATTACTTCTGTATACAAGCTTGTACAACATGTACAGTATATCTGAAAATATATAAACATTGTTACAAATATATTTTGTGTACAATCAGTCTATATTATATTGTGCGTATTCAATAATATTACTGATTTATATTATATGTTAGAAGTAGCCGCATTGCGTTACCAGAGAAATTTAAATGTTTTCACCCTGAATTGGGGTAATTTTCAACTAAATATTTAATTTAAAATAATCTAATTAGATATTTTAAAACCATGCTTCAAGTTGTCCGACCTTGTTTTATCCACCATACGTTAAACATTTCAGATATCTGTGTGCCATACAAGTCTATTAGCTTTACACCGGGAAATTCGATAAGTTAGTTAAGTTTTATACGATAAACGCTATATGTTCTCATTAATTATTAAATTTGTAAAGCTAATATTTTGTAGACACTCTGTACATTGAATAATATTGTTTCGATTATAATACTTAATCAATCATATTTTCCGTTGCATATATTAGTATAGTACACACTAATGTCAGATACAGTTAATACGGTGTGCATAATATTTTGAAGTATTAAACACAGTGTTTGAGTATTTGAATCAATTACGTAGACTAATAAAACATGACGGTTGCCTTCACCTCAGCTTAACACTGTACTGGCGTTCCTATATATTGTAGGGTAGTAGTTTGAAACTATAATTACACAACAAGTAGTGTTCCCTCGCTCTCACCTGCCGCTGACTTATATTTATACTCATATTATTTTAACAAGATAAACTTTATTAGATTTCACACATATTGCTTCCATTATGCTAATTTTTAAAGCAGTGTATCCGATTTAAAAGTAAAGCACTGCGAAAATAAAACACTAAAATATTCTTTTCTTCTTGATGTGTTTAAAAATAAAACACTAAAATATCCTTTTCTTTTTGATGTGTTTAAAAATAAAACACTAAAATATCCTTTTCTTCTTGATGTGTTTAAAAATAAAACACTAAAATATTCTTTTCTTCTTGATGTGTTTAAAAATAAAACACTAAAATATCCTTTTCTTCTTGATGTGTTTAAAAATAAAACACTAAAATATCCTTTTCTTCTTGATGTGTTTAAAAATAAAACACTAAAATATTCTTTTCTTCTTGATGTGTTTAAAAATAAAACGCTAAAATATCCTTTTCTTCTCGATGTGTTTAAAAATAAAACACTAAAATATCCTTTTCTTCTTGATGTGTTTAAAAATAAAACACTAAAATATCCTTTTCTTCTTGATGTGTTTAAAAATAAAACAATATTCTTTTCTTCTTGATGTGTTTAAAAATAAAACACTAAAATATCCTTTTCTTCTTGATGTGTTTAAAAATAAAACGCTAAAATATCCTTTTCTTCTCGATGTGTTTAAAAATAAAACACTAAAATATCCTTTTCTTCTTGATGTGTTTAAAAATAAAACACTAAAATATCCTTTTCTTCTTGATGTGTTTAAAAATAAAACACTAAAATATCCTTTTCTTCTTGATGTGTTTAAAAATAAAACACTAAAATATTCTTTTCTTCTTGATGTGTTTAAAAATAAAACACTAAAATATTCTTTTCTTCTAAATGTTTAAAAATAAAACACTAAAATATCCTTTTCTTCTTGATGTGTTTAAAAATAAAACAATATTCTTTTCTTCTTGATGTGTTTAAAAATAAAACACTAAAATATTCTTTTCTTCTTGATGTGTTTAAAAATAAAACACTAAAATATCCTTTTCTTCTTGATGTGTTTAAAAATAAAACACTAAAATATTCTTTTCTTCTTGATGTGTTTAAAAATAAAACACTAAAATATCCTTTTCTTCTTGATGTGTTTAAAAATAAAACACTAAAATATCCTTTTCTTCTCGATGTGTTTAAAAATAAAACACTAAAATATCCTTTTCTTCTTGATGTGTTTAAAAATAAAACACTAAAATATTCTTTTCTTCTTGATGTGTTTAAAATTAAAACACTAAAATATCCTTTTCTTCTTGATGTGTTTAAAAATAAAACACTAAAATATCCTTTTCTTCTTGATGTGTTTAAAAATAAAACACTAAAATATCCTTTTCTTCTCGATGTGTTTAAAAATAAAACACTAAAATATCCTTTTCTTCTCGATGTGTTTATTCATTAAGAATGATAGCGATTATAATGGATATTTTAATTTTGTCGGCCGCAATTCGAAAGAATTCTGGAGAGCTTTTGTCGAATTGAGTTCAGAAGTTTTCAACCAGAATATTTTTCTTCTTCCTAGCTAGCATCCTACCAGGTATATTTTCTCTCTCTTACCAGGTATATTCACTCTCTTACCAGGTATATTTTCTTTTAGGATAGATTTTGCACGATGTGCCTAAAGTATTGGGAGTTGGCATATGATGATGGTCATTATTATTTCATCCATTTTTTTTAAAACGTCGACGTTAGTCACATGTGCTACCCACGTGATTTTTTAAGATCATTAGTTGAGATTTTTGTAAATCAAAACATTTTTATTGTGTGTTTAACGTCCGACTATTTTGCACACTTGGGCTAATGCAGACGATGGGATGATTTATAGCGTATGAAAATGCCTAGTCCTGGCCGGGAATCGAACCCGGGTCCTCGGGGTGAAAGCCAAGTACGCTATCAACTAGACCACCGAGGCGGCTAAATCAAAACAAATTGGCCTAAATATTCTTTATCAGATAACTAGCGTTTTGATTTTACGATTTTATTAAGGTTTTGTAATTGAACAGTAAACCATTTGGCTACTTATATTAAGTTATAGCATTGTATACTTACATTTTGCACTTCTAGGCCTACGTTGTAGTACTTTCAATACAATCTAGCTCACAGATAATTCATATATGTGAATGAAGCGATGTTTCATCTATGCTTGCTTACCTGGAAAAATAACAGAAATATAATGAAAGTTTTACATTTATGTATAATTAGAATTTAAAATTTCTTTGAACGGAGTTTAACTTAAAAGTTACAATATTATAACAGTAGAAGTTAGTTTAAAACGCAATTCTATCAAGTCTTATTACACCGTTGTGAAAGTTTATCGATGAAACACATGTCTACAGATCAGATGTGCAGTGGCAGTGGCTGACCTGCGGCGCAACCATTAAAATAGCAAGCAAGATGGAAATAAAATTGTAAAATCCTGCCTGAATGTTCTGTGATTCTGTTTGAATCTAAAATTTATATTTTAAAGTATACTAATGACATTAATAGAGAAAAGGACACGAAAATAAATTCTACATAATTTTTCCAAAGAATATTTGCTTGAAAGTGTAACAAAACAACGTGTTGACTGAAATACTGATGCAACAATGAAGGACTGCATTATTATGATGGTTGCTCATGTGTTAACAAGACAAAAGTTCCCAGGGGCGGGAAGTAAGAAAAACGTTCTAAACGATTTACTTCATCCCTGGACCGATTCTTCTTGCAATAAGTAAACTTCTTAAACTTAGTTAAAAGAATTACGCAGAAGGAAAGAAAGATCCCTATACCTTCCCCAGGGTTATAATCCTTGCCGCTGTTCTTAATCAATGGTGCACTGACTTTGGCCACTGGTGTTCTCTTGCGTAAAACTTTATTTTGTTTTCTCTTAACAATTCTTTGCATCTCTCATTGTTTACATTAGCAATCATTTGTTATTTGTTACCGTTCTTGCAAAATATATATATATATTGAAACCAGAGTATTCTACTTCTTCCTAACTTTCTAGGAAGCCTCAATCTTTCCAAGTATATTTTCTTTTATGATAGCTTTCGAATGAAGTGCCTAAAATACTGCAGTTTTCGGCATTTGATTACATTCATCATTATTATTATTCCTGGGTCATTCTTATTTCATCAACTTTTATAAAACTTCGACGTTAGTCACAAGTATATATATATATATATATATATATATATATATAACATCTTTTACGTTTAAATATATATAACTGTAAACACATAATCTGAGATCAGTATCCATTAAACAATGAACACATTAATTAATTTGACGGTAAACTCTACATACTTCATCAAAATTTAGACCAGTAAAATACTTAAATCTAATTAATTTCACTTTATAAAATAATTTTTACTCATATTTCTAAAATACTACTGGGTTAATGACACTTTGTTTTGATCAATACAGTTGTTGATGTACTTGCGGTTAATTTGTTTTATTTTTATAATCAACCAGTAAAAAGAAATTCTAAGTAGCCATTGATAAAATAAAATAAGACAAATCTAAAATAGCTCTGTATTTTTAACATGTTGTCCAAATAAATCTAATCCAGTACCTAGCTCAATGTAGATTTGTCTCTAGTGGAAAGAAACAATGAAATCGAAACTGAATTTTAGTGTCGATTATTTATACCGATTTCTATCTGAATAATCGATAGTATTGAAAATCGATATTTGGATACACACACACACACACACACACACCGCGTTTAAACCTCGTTTATTGGTGCAGGTTTTATGGTGTTACTGCATACATAATATGTTGATTCGAAAATTATAATATTGTAATATTCACCAAACTTAGTTATTTATGCAAAATGCAAATAAAATGTAAATTTTGTACAAAATTAGTTTTATTATTTTGCCTAATTATAATTTTTTTTTTAAAAATGACGGAAACTCAAATCTAGGTTCTTCCTGGTTCAAACAATTTATTAAACAAACAAATTAATGTTTATCAATATCCTCATGAACAGAAATATAAATGTTTTGACAATGTAAAACATTGCGCTCATTCGTTTACAACATTGTGCGTTAGGGCAGTAATACTTTTTCCACCTTGAAAGTCATGATTTATTACATTATTTACTTCCATCACGGCTTCCGAAAGTCATATCCGGAAACTTATTGGCCATTCCTCGTTCTTCATTGCACTTTGTATTATTCTTACTTGTAGGCCAGTCTCCGTCATTCATTACTCTTACTTTTCTTAATTATAGGTCATTTTTTATTCTTTATTTCCTTTATTCTTCTTCCTTTATTGCATTTCGTATTATTCTAAATCATGGGTTATTCGTCATTATTTATTAAGTTATTCATAATTATTACCGTTTCTTGTTTCTCATTTCATTTCACATTAGTTTTGCTTATAAAATTCCTAAGTCCTTCATTTTAATTTCGTATTACTGGTACTCATAGAACAATTCTCGTTCTTTATTGCTTCTCGTATTGTTCTTACAATTCTATATTCACTATAAATTTGAAAACTTTTGCATGAATCTACAGTTTAGTTTTTGAAAAAGTAAATATTTTTATTGAAATTTAATTTATTTGTGTTGATAATTTTAATTAATTAATTTTTTGCAATGAATTAGTTCAGAAGTCTTTTTCTTTTATTATAAAAGTAATATAACAAATTCAAAATATTTTGTATCTATGATCCCTTTGATCAAAAAAAGGGATTTTGTATCTATGATCTGATGCATGAACAAAATAATTTGAGAAAATGTTACATTAAAACAGATATTATAATATATAAATGAATTACTTTATTATTTAAAATATTTTTGGTTATCAAAACGAATACAAAATAAAATTGTGACTCAATTTAACTAATTGCAATTTTTTTCTTAGAATCTTTTGTTGTTATACTAATTAACTGTACAAATATTTATTTTGCAAGGAAAACAAAAAAAGACCACTATCGCTTATTTCCCAAAACATATTTAAAATTTGTAAACATTTTTAATTAATGTAGGCTATAAAATCAAAACACGTATTTATTAATGACTATAAAAAATTTAAAATAAATTTTAAAGCAATAAAAAACATGATTTATCACATGGTTAATTTGTGCTTGTTGGAACAAAAATAATGACAAATTTGAATATAGATCTTCCAACGCCTTTAAGAAATACAAATTAAAAAACTAAAAAATTAAAACTGACATTAAAATCAGAAATAAAAGACATATTATGGGAAAAGAAGTCAAAGAACATTTACATGTTCTAAGAAGTGGGTATTCTTTGAAATATGAGCGTTTTATGCATTCCTGATGAAAGTCATTCCAGCACATTCGGCTTTGTCATTGTTAGTTGAAGGACTCGTTTTTCTGACACAGAATTTAGGGGTTGCATAAGAGCATAAGGGAGAAAGGGTGAGAATTCAGGGTTTTATATATCGTCCGCCCGCCACCCTTCAGAGAGACCCTGGCTTTATCGATCTCGCTCTCTCTCATACTCTCTTATATCTCTCTGTCTCTTTCCCTCTTCATACAAGTACACGCACTTCATACAATCTATTATGGAAACATTTCGAACTGAGTATTATCTAATATTGCCTTACAACCGCACTTTCACATAATGTGCAGTATTTTTCTTTTATCTCTGTAAATACAAGTATTCTTCAGCTAACTGATTCCCTTATTCAGGTTCTGCTTGTAACGCTTTTCTCTTAACTCTGTTTTCTATTTTACTTTATAAAATGACCGACCCCCCCCCCGTTACCCATCCTGAATGTATAGGGTAGATCCAGCTCTCATCAACATCTGTATATGTGTTTATGTTTTTGTTATTGCGATAAAAAAGTTCTTTGATTCTGAATTTATGTTTCCTTCTGGAATATTTTCTTGAATACGTAAACTTTATCTGAGAATGTTTATTTCATTTTACAGTATGGAGTAAGAGAACAAAGTAAGATGTATAAGTAGGCCTCTAACGCTTAAGTAAGACACGATGCAACTTAAGTCAATTATGTCGGATGCAGCTTTCATCTCAAGAGATAATGTATTCATTAGTAGGTTACCACTTACTAAGTGATAGTTTTACTTTACTGTTAAGTGTTAATTAGAAATATGAAAGTTAATGATACTTGAAACCATTATTAATCATTGCAAACTATTCACGTGCTTACTATTAATGATGTTCGTTTTAGGTATAAATAAAGTCAGTATATCATTAATTATTTTAGCGGTAAACTGAATGCTTTTTTAACGCTATTTAGTAAACAAGAAACAATTTACATTTTTTTACACACCAATTAAAATAAAAATCAACCATTTCTTTTACTAAATATTTCATGACGTTACATGAAATATGTGTACAGAATTATGAACATACAGAATTAAGTATATAATTCTGTAGTGTTTATTAGCCTAAACTAAAAAAACGTACACGTGTGGAACTCGGGAAGTTACTGACTGAAGTGAAGCCTTTGTTAATAATCTTTGCTGATTTAATAATTAGTTTGAAGATATGTTTACAAATATCTTGTTTTGTTTAAATAAATAAATATATGAGCTAACATAGATATTATTTACTGTAGTTATGGTAAAAGATCAATTGTTTTGTATTAATTCGTAACGATCAGCTGATTTCACTAAACAGATCGCAGGCTATAATAAGTTTCAGGTTATGTTGTTAAAAACTAGCAATACTAACAACAATTATTATAAACATTTATATTATTTCGAATATATTATAAACGGTTACAATGTCCAAGTGTTCTTCAACTAAGCGAAACAAAGCATCACAAATTTTTCGTATAATACGCGTGTACCGTTATCGAAAAGGAGGAAGAAAAAGAAAGAAACAGAAATAGACGGAATTCGTTTGCTCGTTCGTTCCATATTTCAGTAACATTTTTCAGCAGACTTTTTCTATTCACCCCTCTCGCCAAAGCTAACTTCGCTTAAATATATTAATTAACAAGAAATTAGCAATTTGGAACAAGTTTATTATTAGAAAAGATTATGTACAGATCAATGTTTAGCCATTTTACTATCGCCATACTATATACCTAAGGAATGTGTACGCATGTTTACGACAACTGCAGCATATATTCAGAAACACAATCAGTGCAATAAAACATTCCAGGCACGCAATGCGATGGTGCGATGTACAGGTCGATTTAAAGCTCGGTTATTTCCTTTTAAAATAAATCACCGGTTTAAAGTTATTTTATCCACTTGAAAATAAACACATAATTGGTCACAGTTGTGAAATAATACCAGTAACGGTACGTCCTCCTTGTACATCATGCGAGTGCACAACCATACCCATCATTCCTCCTACGTTAGCTTTCTTTTAAAGTGAACACATCAAAATGACTATACATATTACAAAAATAATAGTCTATTGATTACAATATATTAAAAATAATTTTGATAGATGCAGTTGACAAGTAATTTACGTTCATAAATTGTATTCGTAATGTCAAACAACAAACTAGAATAGGAAAGTCACAATGCTCGTATCCTAGTCAGAATATTGTTATGCAAATTTGTTTCATTCTGTATTTACGATCGACTGTTTGAAACTAGGACGGTTTCGACTTAAATATTATTTATTTGTTAAATTAACATTTGAACTTAGGTAAGTTGGTTTACTTTTTGTTCTGTGTTACGTTTTTTGTTTTAAATTTTATTTAGGAACGTACCATTATCGGTACTACATGAACGAATTATCGGGTAGAATATAAAGTGGTGTACGTAACAAACATTTGTATCAATGGGACTGGGTTAGTACATTATTGAAACTATATTCACATAAATTATATTTTATAAACAAAATAAAATAATATATACAGTTCTTTACAATCAATCTGAAATTTATAATTTGTAATTTAGAAACGTTCTCTCGAAAAGTTCTCACTCGAACTCAAATTAAAATATATGGTTTACCTTTTTATTTCAGCTCAGTTCAGGTGAGATTATCTTAAATTAACCAAATATTAATACTGTTAGAATGAAATTTCTTTCTAAACACACATATTTCTTTTTAGGCTCATTTTTTTATTAAGTTGAACTTAACAACTTATTTTCACTTGTTGATGATACCACAACAAAAAATATTTTAGATTTATCATGTCTTTTGTCCCTCGTTTTGTTAGTCTATTTCAAACTCCAAGTATGTTATTTTTTTAACACTACTTACATTTTTAATTTGTAACCATATATCTGCCTATTTTGCTTTACTTCTTTTTACATTAATCACAGTTTCACTTGTTTATCTATGACCTGGTTTGTACTTAACCTGGGCATATATTTATTTTTTAAACAAAAGAAGCAACTAACATTTTAGACTTTAATACTTTTAACAGATTCACCTTTAAATATCATTTAAACAAAGTAATTACATTTCGAAAATAAAAACTATATTAGAAGAATTATATTATGTAAATAATATAAATATGTAAAATATATATTTTATGTAAATATGTATTAATATAGAGATAAATATTTCCATTCTTGTAATCTAGAAATAAAATTGTTTATTGAACCACTGATAACGAAATTATAAATAAGGAATATTTAAAATATTTATTGTTACATTTGTACATCACAACATTAGCTACAAATGGGCAGAGGCATTCCTTACAACGTATTTACATTTTTCATTGCATGTGGCAAATTGTAGATCTGTTAACCAAAGGGCAAACGGTCCATTTCAGGAAACTGCCAGAGTAGATGTATCTAATGAAGTCATCAGTTTGGTAACGGTTTGCTCTGGAACTGTGACCTAACTGTAATTTGGTGGTTTTACAACTTCATCTTTACCCGATGGGAATGGATTAGATTAAAGGGGTGCTTTGGTGCTTGAATATTAACTGTGAATTTAAATACGTTACGGAATAAATTTTTTCAGTTGGAACGTAACATAGGCCCTTACACACAAATATTTCAAATTACATGCATTATTGAAAGCTACGTATTATTGTGATCAATTTGAACACAAACGTAACAAAATAAAATGTAAATACCTTACTAATATGTTCTGCTAATAAACGTATGTATTCGACAATTCAAAACGTGTTCTAAAGATCAAAGCCGGATCTTACCATGACGCCGGCGCCTCCAATACCTTATTCTCGAATGGAAATTCTCTTTGAGTCTTTTTTTTATAAAACACTAGTAAAATTTTGTTTAAATATTAAAATCACCATAATATCTACTTAATATTTCTTTTAGCATTATACGAATGTGATTTTTGTATTTAGGTTAACTTTTGATATTAAAATCTCTGAATACATTACTACTACTGTATAATCAGACTTTAGGTATCCCATTACATTCTTTGAACCCGTTTATTAATATTCCGAAGTGCAAGCTTTCCTAGACGCAATTAAAGAAACAGTTTACAGCTCATCGTCTCAGCTTGACACGAATTTGTTTAATATCCCTGGGAGTGTTTTTCATTTACAAATTTTATTTAATAAATGCATGTCAACCTAGTTTCCTTCCTCGTAACGTAACTAAAGAAATTTTAGAATGTTTTCATGATCTATAGTTATTAGCTTACTTTATTCAAAGAATTTTATTATAAAGCAAGAAAGTTTTATTAAATCAAATTTCACATAATTTAATTTTTGTTTGACAAATACACAGCTCTCAACGTAAGTAAGAGGGAGCTTGTATTTTCATATTTTATGGATATTTGTTTGCTATTATCCTATGCATATTCTGTATTAGGTTTTAGTTTCTTTTTTTACCGAATAGCTAAAAGTAATTATCTTTGTAAGCAGCCTTCGCTGACGTGATAGTAGTAAATTTCCAAAAAATAAGAAACCGCTGGTTTTTAGAAACATTGTCGAAGAAGTCACAAATAAATAGCTGGATAGAATGTTGAAGAGTAAAACTGAATGATAAAAAAGTAACACATTAATTTCATGAATAGGGCAATCAATGCAACACTGGTGTAAATATGTTCCCATACAGTCCCTCATGTAAGCACAGCATAGTATTTGCATGTCTACAAAAAAGAGTTAATTATAAAATATGGATTTCGCGGAAATATTTAAAACAATCCGTTTAGAATAAACTACTGTATTGCTGTATTAGCAGAAGTTTAAACCCATTTGGATGTACAATAGAACTAGGGGGTTGTACTAAGAAGACCAATGTCAACATCATTCAAAAGTTTTAAAAAAGTACTTCAAAACACAGTAAACACGCCGCGGTTCATTAGGAATGATGACAGACAAAAATTTGAAGATGCGTTTCTTCAGAGAAGTTGTAAAACGCAACAGTGAAGTTACGTCATTTTTGGGCAATTTAAAGGTAACAAAAAAATTCAGCAGAACAATTCCTTTTATACAAACACTGTTAAGTAACAACTGTTTTACTGAAATAATGGGAACATCCATTAGGTTATAATATATAAACACTAATAATGTAGTTAAATCACTAAATTATATGAATTAGTTGAACTGTAATGAAAATAATAACAACAAATTAAATAAAACAATAATTTTATATTTCTACTTTTTTGTAATATTTGCTTTCACCAGCATAATCAGCATTTAAATTTACACAATTCAGCACTTTACTTTTCAACTGATTCTGGTGAAATTTCATTTTCAAGAAAGTGCAGTATAACAAATTAATATTGTAAGAAAAATTGGAATGACGGCCATCGTGAAACGGTTTAAGAAGTTTTGTATATTTTCAACAGAAATATCCTATTATTACAGCAAATTTAAATAATCGATGTTGTCTTTAAATAAAAAAACTGACTTTCAGAACATGTTACTTTTTTTATTCAAAACATTTATATTCTTCCCAATTAAAAAATATTTACTTCAGACATTTTTATGCTATTTACGGCACATAGTGAAAATAAATGGTCTCATTTAGAAATTCTTAAATAAATTCATTTAATTCTTCGTTTATATTCCTTATGCAAATATACATGCTTCGAGTATTAAAAACTGAAATGTAGGGTGTAATTTGTTACAAATTGTATTCTATTTTACAGAAAACTTTTCATTTCTTACAATATAAATGAATGACAATGATATTTCAAAGAAAACAATATTTACAGTGATATTCTTCTATTCCAAAATAGGTTCGAGGAAGTTCCTAGATAATACACTGCCTGCCAAAAATGGGTTAACATTTTGAAATAATTGTTTCGTTATATGTTGTCCTAACCATTAAAGCAAACTGTACATCCTTCAAAGAAACAATTTAATTGAACAACTCGTATAATTGAGATTTATTTTTTGCGGGAATCGAAAATGCAGTAACTGGTAGCAAAAGATGAATTTTTAACTGGAATTTCCTTATTTTTCATGCAGGTACAATATATATGACTAGAAGTGTGGATCGTTAGAATGATCTCACAATTTTCATCATTCCCTTCACCTACACTTTGTTAGCTTTGATGAAAACATAATTTAAATTTATTTTAATAAGAATCATAAATTTAAAATAGTGACCAGCCTAATAAAAAGTTGCATTAGTCCATGCTTACGAAAATGTTTAGTAATGATAAAAATAATTCGTTGAGAATATAGGTCCAGGTGTGTAGCGTAATGGCCTCAATATTATGCGTTAGTTGCTTACAATTTTATCTGCATTTTTAGATAGAGGGCCAAGACACCGTTGGTCCTGGTTTTGCCACTCAGCAATGTAGCTTACTGAGCACCCTCGTCCACAGGTTTAATCCTCCCAATCCAACCTCAATGGTCATTGCAAAGCCGTAAGATACTTCAGATGATGTTGCCCTGTTTCTATCTATCATCTGTCCCCCACTAGAGAGTGCCTAGGATTCAAATCGTTTCCTGCCCAAGGCTTGACAGTCACAAAATATATTTTGAGCTGTTTCCTCAGCTGTGACCACATTTTCTACACAACATATTTGCCAAATGAAAGCCCATTTTGTGTGGATGACTGCGGAATGCCCAGTGACCTGTCAGAAACCCCGTCACTCTCCGCAGACCTTTCCTGTTCAGCCTGTGAGGGACCCTCAAGCATTCTTTTTGACTGTACAAGACCGTCCATTATCTGCCAAGACCCTAGAAACCCACTGGGGGACATTTTATCTGCATGAATGACGATTCAACTGAAATCTAATTGACCTAAGACAAGCACTTCCATTCCTTAGCTTTCTGAAAACTAAACAGCCGGTGAATTTATCCATTTCCTGTTTCTTGTCTCGAGTGGTGTTTGTCAACCACCGAGACCAGCAAGGTCGGAGAGCACCACCGAGGTAGCAAGGGCCACAGACAATCCAATTCCAAGATCTACTACAGAACTAAGCCCGGTTGTCCCAAACTGTGATGAGCCGTATACCACAAAATCACTGTTCTTATTTTCATTGTTATTTACTTGTTGCCATAGCAACGAGTTTTCTCATTGTCGTCAAACTTCAAACACATGAATCCAGTAAAAGGTAAGCCACATGAATTCAGAAGAAAATAAAATAAGTACTACACAACATTATAAAAAAAACATTTGTATAATTACTTCAGAGGTAATTAATACGTTACCTCTGAATCTTTCAGGTACTATTAACTAGCTTTAAATCTCTTTAAATAAATCTTTAAATCTTTAAATAAATTTAATTTAATTATTAATTTATTAAATTAATTTAATAAATAAATTTAAATCTTTAAATAAATAAATCTTTAAATAAATCTCTTTAAATCTTTAAAATAAAATTTTTATTTTTTTTTAATATATTTAGGCAAAAAAAAATATTAAAATTCAATATTAATTTTTGACTATATTCTATAGTCCTATAATAATAACTATAGAACTATAATAACTATAGAACGGATTGACAGGTTGAAATTTGAATGGTGACTCCTTCTGTATTGTAAATGAAAAAAATTGGGTTTTAAAATTCGACTTTTTAGTGGAAAAGGGCTTCTTTCTAACATATGAAAGATTTTTAAACTGTTTGCCCACTTTTCACATTTAGTGCACTGCAAAAATCAAAATTTATGACAAACAAATTTCTGTTTGAATGTTAAAATGCCACTTTTTCCGCTGTCTACTAAAAAAAGACGACAGATATCAATGAAAATCTTAATATTTATTGAATATAATGACTTTAAGTCACTTTAAACTTTCATATTCCTATTTGAAACAAAATGGCGAGCACTAAAAATGCTTGATTAAAATGTTTTAAAATTGAGTATTTGAAAGCAATATATTAACCTAGTAGCCAAATAGGTCGACAACCGATAATGAGACTGTATGACTTCTTTGTGTAAAATGTCAGTTGTCTGGTTACAATAAGTTAATGCTAGGAGCCGATTGGGCTATTTAAGACTTTGACCTAACAATACGACTGTTATTTCGCAGATAAAATTGCTATATTCTACAAATAACTTCTTAAATATATTATCATATAATAATTAATTGATGTTTTGATGCAATTATTAATGTAATAATTAGTTTACGTAACAAGCATTGTTTTTAATAACAAAGGCTTTCTTTCAACAAAACAAACTTACAGTAGTCTACGATGAATCAGGATTTTCAATTTTCAAATCAACATTAAAATAACCAACTTGTTTCGTCAATAACGAATTCATTCTCGGCTTTATGTAAAACTGAATGCTGTCTTTGAGATCATATTAAGAAAATGCAAGCGAATTTAACACTGTGACTCTTGTCACTATATTAGTGTGTTAATTCAAGGGAATTTAACACTGTGGACTAATTGTCACTATACTACGGCAACATTCGTTTCGAACATCACTTTAAAAATTCCAGCAACCAGTTAAATATATCGGTTGTGTTTGTGTATACCACTCTAAGAATTCTAGCAACCAGCTAAATACATCGGTTGTGTTTGTGTGTATACCACTTTAAGAATTCCAGCAACCAGCTAAATACATCGGTGTGTTTGTGTGTATATCACTTTAAGAATTCCAGCAACCAGCTAAATACATCGGTTGTGTTTGTGTGTATATCACTTTAAGAATTCCAGCAACCAGCTAAATACATCGGTTGTGTTTGTGTGTATACCACTTTAAGAATTCCAGCAACCAGCTAAATACATAGGTGTGTTTGTGTGTATACCACTTTAAGAATTCCAGCAACCAGCTAAATACATCGGTGTGTTTGTGTTTACACCACTTTAAGAATTACAGCAACCAGCTAAATACATTGATTGTGTTGTGTTTATATCTGTGCAAACGTATTGTTTTAGTATTTAGTAAGTCTTTGCGAATACCCCTTATTTATAGATAGTGTCTATTTTAACAACAAAATGTGAAAATACAAATAAAAAAAAATAGTAATAACAAAATTAGAATCATTTTAAACATTTTACTTATATTTAATTAATAATTGTGTCGGGTAGAGAAATATTTTACGTAGCAAAAGTGTGTGTGTGTGTGTGTGTGTGTGTGTGTGTGTGTGTGTGTGTGTGTGTGTGTGTGTGTGTGTGTGTGTGTGTGCGCGTGTGTGCTGTTCAGCATGATAATACGTACTGTATGCTGTTTATATAAGTTTTTAAAACATTTCATATAGTAATACTTGGTCACAAAATGTTATAAGGGACACTTACTTTTTTCGACATGATTTTTTAAATTTTGAACATTATTTTCGGGGAAAAACTTGCGAATGATTTGTAAATTTATAATTATGTTTTAGTTTTTTTTATAGTTATTCTTTAGGACTTTTTAGTTAAACTCTTGTATCGGTGAGACGACTTTAATATTTTATTAAATTTAATTAAGCTTAAATGTAAATAAAATCTGTGAATAATTAGTATAAATACTATAATGTCTAACATGTGTTAATACTTTATTTTTAAATTTAATGAAATAATTTTAAAATCTGATTAGATATTAATTAAATATTTTAAATATTTGCACTTTAAAAATATTATAGATTACTCATAAAACACAAGAAGCTTTTATTAAATTAAAGAAAAAAAAGCAATATTTTTAGTTCACTTTATTTAGCACTTAATCAGTTAATTAGATTGCCTCAATGTTTGTTAATAAAACGAATGGATGTAGTATAGTGTATTGCGCTGCGCGAGAGAGAGAGAGAGAGAGAGAGAGAGAGAGAGAGAGAGAGAGAGAGAGAGAGAGAGAGAGAGAGAGAGAGAGAGAGCGGTTTGATGTTTGCTACAGACAGACAGAGAGAAATCAATTCCACAGACCAGAGCTCAGCGAGTGAGGGTGTGTGATGCGACTACACCACCAACATTCAATTATTAATAGGTCTCGAGGAAAGAAAACTGGATGTTGGATAGTCTGTTTTAGGTACCTATTTTAGGTACGTCACATATTCAGCTTTTGTTGGAAAATGTTTGTAATTTATTTATGGTTTGTTTTTACGTAACGAAGGTAGGCCATTTTCCCCTTGTAATTCTAGATTAACAGTAAAAATGTATATTGAGTTTGCGAAACTAAGTAAATTTGTTTTCGTCTTTAGGAACACCTAATAATATTATTAAAACGCACAAATAATGTTTAAGAAAACAATAATTTTTATTTAATTTTTTAAACAAAAATATATGTTGCATATTCGAATATATGGCGTTTTAAATGGTGAAGATGCACAAAAAAATGTCCTGTCTATAATACTGGTTTTTAAACTGTTAATGTGTGCATGTGAGCGTGCGCAAGTGTGTTCGCGTTATGTTTAAAGTAATTTTTGTCCTACACTTATTTTCGAGTTGATGTTTTATACAAAATAATGCTTGTGCTTCCAAATAGCTGTCAAATAATTTGTATATGTTTGTAATAAAAAATACGAAGGAAACAAAAAAAAACATTAATTTATTTTTTACTTACGTTTTCACCAATTTCTAGCGAATTTTCATTGAAGAACAAGTTACTTCAGTGGTCAAAAATATTAACGTTTTAAATTTTTTAATTTTTTTTAGAAAATACTTAAACAACCTGGCGGCGCTAACAATTGATTTTCTTATTTCGAAAGCCGCCTCGGTGGCCTAGTGGATAGCGTACTAGGCTTTCAACCCGAGGATCCGGGTTCGATTCTCGGCGAGGGCTTGGCATTTTCATACGCTAAAAATCATCCCATCGTCTGCATTAGCCCAAGTGTACACAATAGTCGGACGTTAAAAAAAAAAATATTATTTTGAAACTAATCATAAAGTTACATGTAGGCCTAATTTATACACATTTTAATGATGATTATTATTGCGAAATTAGGTTTTTTTTTAACTTATAGAAAAGAAATATCATTGGTAAATCGTTTCTTGCTGGAGATAGGAGACAGCTGTTTGCCATGTTTATTTTATAAGTAAAACACACTTAAGAGATATTGGAGTTTTAAATTAAACAAAGAATAAAAATTACGTTAATTCGTTTTTTTTTAATAAATAAACAATTATTGACGATTTTTCTACTTTGAAAGAGATAATGAATTGTATCATTCAGCTGTTAATTTATTAAATGCATTTTCTCTTGTAGTAAGTTAAGAGTCGCACATTCTTCTTGTCACTTTGAAGGTCGCTCTTTTCCAACGCTTTCTGTTCTAGCCACATTAATTTCCTGTCTACTATTCCTCCGCCTCCAGACTTCGTCGTTCTCTATGCATCAAACGCCTCCTCCCTGTCCTTATTCATTTCCTAGTCCCTTTCTCACTCCGCGATGCCACATGACTTATATAGTCACACATGGGTATTGCACTTACAGTGTTTCTCGATATACCCTATATAGTTACTATTTCCTATTAACAGCTAATACACATACATTCATAGATTCAAATAGGTTAGTTGATCTTCAAACTTTTTGACCATTTTTATTCTGCAGAATGTAAGCCTAGGTATTAAACTGGTCGATCTTTTGAAATTTTAAAACATTTAACAATATTGGAGAATCAAATCTTCACGTTGTGTATTTTTCTGATTTTTTTCTGTAAAAAAAAATCTATGATTATTTTGTGTGTACAAAGCTTCTGTGGTTGTGTATTTTCCGTGATTTATTATTATTTGTAAAGTTATAAAGTTTCAATTTCTTTAAATATTTGTTCGCCTTAACAAATTCATTTTTACCGTGTGTTTTTTCTTCTGAATCTACCGTAATTGAGGAGCAGCAGTTTATGGAGGTACTGAGTACTACGAGCATTTGAACTCTCCCGAAGTCATTTTATCATAAGGTTTTATATAACCTATATTAATTACAATTCTCAAAAACAGTTTGTAAAACTTATTTTCTAAATTCTTTGTCTTACGTTCTGATAACGACATATCTAAATATGTAACAGCAATATTACAGCACATGTAAACAATGGTAATAATTTGTAGCCAGTAATTCAGTTAATTACTGTAACAGACGTGGCCTCAATTCTGTCATTAAAATATTAAAAACAATTAATAAAAAATGAACAACGTGCTTCATATTAGCTATATGGAAGTTTATAACACTTAAAACATTTTGATAACATAGTCATTCAGATAAAATTTTAAATTTCTTTTATCTTTCAAATTATGAACAAATTCAAAACATAATATTCCTTCAGATTTTTTTAATACCTCCTTGCATTACTTCAAATGTGATAAACAAATGCACTGTTCTCTATACAGTGCAAAATAAAGATAACTATTTAAAGGCTAATTCAGTTGTAAATTCATGCCTAATTACTGGAATTGTAATTAAAATTAAATTCTTTATTAACGTTTTTGTCACATTTTTGTATACAAACTACCTGTAAAGTTTAAGCTATACCAACTTGTTTTAAGACTAACTTTGACGGACTTGCAAAATAAACTTGCTGCTCGACAGAAATAAATCAATATTGTTCAAAGACTCATTTTGTCACCACTTCTGACTTTTGCTTCAGAACCAAACTTCTTCGACGCGCTCTCTAAAAATGCTGTCGTATCCTAAACTTGGGCTGTATAATGCCAGACTGCAAAACGTTAGCAGTTTTAACTTTTCATGTATTATTTTCTTATTTATTTAGAGATAATTTAGATCGCGTGCAGTGCTGCCACTACCACATTTATCTTAACATGTTTCATATCAAATGATTTATTTTGGTAACAGTGAATTATATAGTTTTTCCTTAAAATGTTTGACAACAAATTTGTCTACTTTAAAATGGTGTGGATTGGTATTTGTTTTCAAACACATGATCTACTTAAATTACGACTGACTGAAAATATACCTGCATAACAAATTATATTCCAGCTGTCTACTCAGATGTAGATAGCCTATTGTAAATAAGTAAATCTGAATAGATTGTTCAGTTATAATTTGGTATGCAGGTATTTTTACTTCATAACGTTATATTATTAAAAGCTCCACATTGAATTGTTTTGGCTATTTAGGCTACATAATTTTCTCTGTAATTTAAATAATGCGTCATTTAAATCATATTGAATTCCTTTCACAAATTTGTTTCTGTATTGGTTGATAATATGTTAATTAATTGAATTATAATTAACTGTTAACTAAAATATTATTTTGGCCATTAAAATATTTGAGCGCTTCCAGTTTTGTTAATTTACTGTATCGTTCAAATATAATTACGGCGTACATTATTTCATGACTAATTTTCAAAATAAACACTGCGCCGTATTATTGGACAGGCTGTGAACTTAATTGACACAAATTAAACATTTCATCGTCATTTATTAAAAATAAAGGCGGTTTTCACATAAATTAAATCAAAATGGTAATTAGGTTACTTGGACCGTTGATGATCGAGCCGGATAAAAATTACGAGGTATGAATGCAGTTATGTAGGCTATCGTTAAATGCAATTATGGAATGAGTTATTACTGCATAAATATATTTGAATTCAAATAAATTTGGTCAAATAATTTAAAACAAAACAAAGGTTTTGTTTCAAATAAGGATTTTAGAAAATTTACTAACTACGCGCGTGTGTGTGTGTGTGTGTGTGTGTGTGTGTGTGTGTGTGTGTGTATGCGCTCACTCGCGTGTGTGCGTATTTAACGAAGATAAGAATATAAAATCACTGTCCAGCTATAATCAAAGAATAACATCGCTTGATAAAGTGTTTACCTTATAACTTCAAATTTATAAAATAGATTTTTTTATATAAATAAAATGGCAATCTGTTGCTTAATCAATAAACATAAAAATACATGCTAGTTAATTTTTTTAATTATTATTTTTTCCAAATATTATTTAGACTTTAATATGTTAACTAAGTTATATTTTGAAATACTTAACCATAGGCTGGTTAAACTTCATGATTTTTTTTTCAATTTTGTGTAATTAGTTTAATAATGTACCTTTGATACTTAAAATAATAAACCATAAAACTTATATCCCATTAGTATAGATCCCCTTAAGCGAGAATTCAATTTTATATTAAAACAAAAGTAACGATAACATTAAAAAATAAAAGACATCCTTCGACTAAGTTCGTTAGAATTACAAATAATCAGCTGATACATTAGGCCTACACAAAATTCGGCTTGTTTATTTAGTCATTCGTTTTGTTTAAATAGCCAGCTGATTTCATTATATTAAATTTTATTGATTCTAAGCTTTTAACGTTACCTTTGGCGAGAGGAGCAAACAGAAAAAAGTCTGCCGAACGGAAGAATGTAACGGAAATATCAAACGAACGAGCAAATAAATTTCGTCTATTTATGTCCCTTTCTTTTTCCCTCCTTTTCGATACACAGTATCATATAAAAACATAGTGTTGCTTTGGTTTCGATATTTCTCCTTAATTGAAGAACAAGTGCACGTTGTAACCTTTTGTAATACATTCGAAATTTAAAATAAATGATTATAATTGTTGTTAATATTACTAGTTCTTGAAAACCTAACCTGAAACTTATTATCGTTATGAATCAGCTGTCCAAGCTGTTACTAAAATCAATATTTGGGACAATTTTCAAGAAAATCTGCGAAACGTGAGAGTTATAAAACACACACACACACACACACACACACACACACACACACAAATTTAATGACCCTTATCGTCTCTTACTTCATGATCCCGGGTCTGCGTCTTACTGTGACGGCTATTCTGTAGCTTATTTTCCAATTGGAATTTCTTAAATTGTTCCCAGGTTGCTAAGCAACAGAAAGTATTTGGTATTACGAACGACTAAGCAAGTTGCACAAGTAACAGTAACATGCCTACGTGTGTTTCAGCTTCTAATTATATGGTTGTCGTTATATACCAAGATGGTTGTAAAGAGCATACGAATATAATATATAATGTTTTGGATTTCTGCAACAAAATATTTATTGTTTTATCTAAGACTTCTTTTCTTTTAAAATCGGCTTTAGTTATAACGTTATAAGTAATAATAAAAACACGTTAATCACTCAATCCTCGACTAAGTACAACAGCTGCTGGAAGTAAGCAGTATTCGTATTTGTTAAATACATTATTCGGAGAAAAATATGGTTGATTATAATATTATTTTTTGCAACAAAAATAATAATTTACATTATAGTATTATAGTATTTAAAATTAACGCTTTTTACAGCTATATTCTTATTTAATTATTGACCATGATTGTTTATATTTATAAGTTACTTAGTTAAATTATATCTCTGAAAAAATAATTGCAATAGTCTCTGCTGCGGACTCAGTAGTATGATGTATAAAATAAATACTAAATAAATGTTAGATATGTGTCGGATTGTTGATTACCATTGGTACACGTACAGATAAACTCACGGGAGTCTACCAATCATCACGAGGGGTAGGGGGTAATGCTTGTAAAATTACTTGATACGGCGTCGATGCATGATAGTACGCCTAAGAGGTCAACAATTGAACAATTATTCTCAGAAAACAAATGTGTATTTAATGAACGTCGATTAAAACATTGTCTGTAGTTTTGGTAAGCTTAATGTTTACAATGCTACAGAAATTAAAGTGGTCCAAAATTTTGTAATTTTATTGAGTGATAACTCGAATTTCTGTTTTAAATAATTTACGTATTTTTTCTTGAAAATTAAAAATGAGACGCAAAATTTAACAATAAAAAACTGCCTTGCACATTGGAAAAAATATTTAAAACTATACAATTAATTAAATCATAAATGTGATGGTCAATTATACGTACTGTAATTCGATCATTAAAACGTATGTGTTTAAATTTCAAGGGTCACTAATTCCTGTTTGTTATATAATTACAACTAATTATAATGCACAAATCCTAATATATACATTGCAGACAATTATTTCACAAGTGTTGTTTTTGTAAACTGTAAAGCCTTACTATAATAATTGCATTGCCATTTACATTTTACAAATGTTACACTAAAATTGAAGGTAATTAAATTAAATTCACACCAATAAATAGTTCCATGAGACTACTAAAGACTAATAGAACTAATTATTTTAAACTACAAAGTCAAAAGAGTGGTAATGAGAATCTGCATTTAAATTGTCAGTTTTAAATAAATTTGTTTGACCATTGTCAGGAACAACCTTTATTACTATTCTAACCGAAAACAGAACAACGTGACGAATGATAAATAAACTTGTAGATGTTAAAAAGTACTTTCAAATTATGTTACAAATTATTTCATGGATGTTCTGCAAAGCGATGCACAGGTTCTTCGATTCCTTTATAAAATAAAACATTGTCTATTAATTTTAAACAGTTTAAAAAAAGACCTCCTTAATACAAGTTAGCCAACTTTACACGAATTTTCAGCTTCAAATATTAGCGTATACTTACGCTAGGCATAGGCCTATACATCATCTTAGGCATGAACGCCTGAAAACACAATTGTTTGTATTTTACTAGAGATAAAAATAAATGCACATTGACTCTATTCATGATTATTTAAAAAAAAATTATTATATTTGAAAATATGAATTTTATATATATACAGAATTAATTTAACTCTTATTACAACAGTGAAATTAGTTTTATTTGTATAAATGTTCAGTTAAAAATTTATTTCCGTATGCATATACATATTTTTTTAAATTGAGTCGGATGTTTCTTAAAATGCTCATTATTATAATGAGGGTAAAATACTCCATTATGAACTTGCGCATCTCAAGGATGTAGGTTCGAGACGGGATTTACTTCCGTACGCTTTTTCCTTTTCGTTAACCTATCCCTTCTTCATTAGTGTACTTAGCATAAAGTATGGACGTTAAGCAAAAAATGAATGTAAATAAAAAAATACTCATTTATTTGAAAAAAAATCATTAAAACGTAATTCTCTTAAAGTTTGTAAAACGTTTGATTTCACTATTTTATAAAAACCGACTCTAAACGTTTCCTGAAAGTCATAATCGTTGCTTACTTTCTGGTCGGCTTACTGATGGTCCGAAGTGTCAACAATTTCAACGACCCTCTCAGAACACGTCTAGATATCAAGATTACCACAGTAGCAGAGTTTCCAACGAGAGTCCGTAAACAAAGTAAAACAAAATACCATTCACCCTATTTCCATCCATGTTGTGGTAAATATTGGTAACCATATGTGATGATATGTGTTCTGTAAGTGAATGGGGATAAAACAAAGTATAGTATTTTACCTTTATAAAGTCATTAATCAATTTAACGAACTTCCGATGCTTGATTGAAGCATCGGTAAATTTTAGTAAACAATTTTTAATTACAATTTTTAAATTAAAATTTTAGTAATACAATTTTTTTGTACTTGGGATTTTTATGACAAAAAAACCTTCCGAATTTCTTTAATCATGGCCGCATAGACAAACTTTGTGCCTTGTATAAGTAACATTTATTGAATTACCTTTAAGCCTATCATACATCATAAAAACTTTTCCTTTAAAAATCGTTTCGTCGGTGAAAACGTAATTTTTTAAAATTAACTGCTGGTAAAAACTAACCACAGAAAGCAAATATAATGTGATCATCTTCGGAACTAATTTTGATTTTCTCACCTGTAACTTTATATTTATGTGTAAATACTTACATGTAAAGATTTATATGTCTAGTGTATTTCAATCTATTCAACCGATATAATTACTTCAATCCCTTTCACTGAGACACAAACTGATCGCTGAATTTTCTAAAGTTACTTTAATAAAATACAATAACTCCTCAGAACATGTCTAATGATCAGGGGATCTAAATCTAATGCATAAATTTAACAACCCAAAATGTGCTTTACAGTTCGTGATCCGTAACGATTTCATAGGTCCGGGTTAGGATGTTACTGTAGTGGCGTTACGTAACTCATTGTATATGTAAGTTCGCAAAAAACCAAAAAAAAAATTCAATATGTCTTTTTTTATTTTTTACAGACTTGTTTATTGTTTATTTTTACTTTGCTGAAATAAATTATATTTGTTTATATTTTAACATATTTCCTGTCTACGAGAATGATTTCGTTATCAGTACCTAAACAATATTTCCTGAACTTTATGAAAAGTTTTTATAATACTATTCAGTTCAGTCACAATTCAAATAGCATCTAGACAGCGGAAAATAAAAACAAAAGTTGAGTTTCTTAAAGTGATAACTCATTAATCACCAGTAAATGGGTTAATCTCCGAATACCCAATAATTACACTTTGATCCTAGAGGCTCCAGTCAGTCTGCTGCGTCTCTGAACTGCGTCCCTCAAGGTTGTTAGTTCTAGTCGCAGTTACTGCTGTTATTATAACCTTACCGTTAAAGCTAACAGTCCTTATCATTAGTCTGACAAAGTATGGACATTTGGCAAAAACATTCTTATAATTATTAATATAGTAAGCAATTAAAGGATCGATTTTTTTAAAGAAAAATTGCGTACACTATTTTATTTTTATAAATTACAGTAACTTGTAACTGTAATGTAGTAAACCATTCTCAAAAGTGCTTTTAGAATCTTGGTAAAAAAACGTATATGTGTTGTTGTTTTGTGTTATTCCATACTGCGTAACTTAAAATTTTCAACCACTAATCTTAATTTAAAATCTTCATAATGTAAAATTAAAATTTAGAAAATCAATTTATGATCTCAGAACTGACAGACTTTTAACATAAATTTTTTTAACAATTAGAACATGGAGTAATAAACAAATTAGCGTTAGGTTTTATTTGACTAATACATTGTATTATTGTATTACGTATCTTACAATAGATTATACATTATACATGCAGGCCTATATGTTAATTATTTATGGGTTAGATTTACAATGATTTTGCAAAAATTTTTTTGTTGCACTAAAAAATAGTTATTTTTAATTAATGTTTATTAAAATTTGCTTTAAACAATTAAAAATTGAATAAATGAATCTTTCTTTAATACCGTAAAGAAGAAGCGAGAAATGAAGTGTCAAGTGGAAGTTGTAAACTCGGAATATTTACAAACAAATTACGTCTGCTACTGTCGAGGGATGAGTTCATAAATTGTCTTTAATTTCGCCTGGTAAGAGGTTGCATTATTTAAAGTGGGTTCATCACATTTACAAGATTTCTTCCATTTTAGAATAAAGAACAAACATTTTTTTAAAAACGTAGCCTAGTGTAATTACAACAAATAACATTTATGACTATAGGATAAATTACGCAATTGTAAAAAGACACATTCTCAAAAAAAAAAAAATTTAATTCCTACCACCATAATGCTAGTAATGCCAAAATAGACAAAAATCTGTTTATGACTTTTAACAGATGAAAATGTAGTAATTTTGGATAACTACCATTTTTAATCAGCTGGACGGATTTTTTGGAAAACAAATTTTTCTTCAAGCTTTCATCAGAATCAATTTTATAGCAAATGTTACTCTAAGAAATTTTTCAACTCCAAAGAAAGAACTGTTTATTTTAAGTAAAACGTTAACATCGCAAGGGTTTAACCGGGAACGTATTTAAATTCACAGTTAATATTCAAGCACCAAAGCACCCCTTTAATCTAATCCATTCCCATCGGGTAAAGATGAAGTTGTAAAACCACCAAATTACAGTTAGGTCACAGTTCCAGAGCAAACCGTTACCAAACTGATGACTTCAATTAGATACATCTACTCCGGCAGTTTCCTGAAATGGACCGTTTGCCCTTTGGTTAACAGATCTACAATTTTCCACATGCAATGAAAATGTAAATATGTTGTAATTAATATCCTACAATTAGGCACTGTTTTTGTTTACTGACAACAAATTACAACAATAAAATTTGACGTCTGATTTATTAAAAGAAAGTAACATGTCTAAATGTCTATACATTCAGTGAAAATACGCGTTAAACCTTTATAGGCCTAGTTTTAGTAAAAGTAGTTACAAAGTCGTATATTATTTATGTTTTACCAATTTTTAGGTAGTTTTATGAATTAAACATATAAAATTGACAGGTAATGGGCATTAGTGTACGTTTTGAATCATAATGTATAATAAATTTGTACGTTTTACATAACAGTTAAACCGCTATTTATTAGGCTTGGACTTTCATTATTTTCACCGCCTAGTGGTACTGAACTCACCTTGTAAATACTAGGAGTTAAATACCCGTAGACGATTAAAAATAGGTCTAATAACTAATAACTAAATATGTGGACCAGTAGCTGTGTTACATTAATGATATTTTTTGTGGAATAATAACATATGGAGCAACAGTTACTTACCTAAAAATAATTCATTGTTTCAACAATAACTGTTTTCATTAAGTCCCGTTATCAAAATAAAATTTTCCACGAGATACTTAAGAATTATTTACATAAAAGTTTAAAAAACGCTTCACTTGGTAAATAAAAAGTTCTACTGATATTGAAAACAAATACAAATCTATATTTGTTTACACAAGCTGTTGTATTTGTAATTTGCATTTGTTTACAAATACAGTGCTAAACGAAATAACTGTTTTAAATTGTAATAAATTCTAGCTTGCAATTACTACTTCCTTTCCGAGACAGACTAACAAATCGCAACGTCTGATTTGTATTAAACACCAATATAAGTAAGTGCTGAGGCCCTCTCTATAAACAAAAGTTTTGTGATTTACGTTTTTCCAAATTAACTCCTTTAATTTGTTTTTAAACAATTTCTTAGCAACTGCTTAAAAGCCAAGAGAATCTTTTAAACTTTTAAATTTTAAAACCCACGATCAAAAACTTAAAATTCAAGTCATTTTAACTTTTCGGAATGAAATTTTGGAAAACCAGTAATTCTTTAGGCACTTCCAAATCGCAAGGTAAACCAGTGCACCAAATTTTAGCTATCTATGTCTGTTGGATCTGGGGTAACGAGACAAAGTATAAAATGTGTTTATATCCCTATTATAATCATTTAGGGATGGAAGTTTTTAAATAGTTTCTTTAGCGAGCATCGACAGTGTATGGAAATGTTTGTACAACATTTGTTATTTGTAGGTTTTGTAATGAAATAGCCTATAAAATTATCTACCACATTGATGATGTTTATCAATTTTTTTAAAATTACCATAATTTATACAGAGTGAAACAATATAATTCATACCGATACATATGTCTGGTTTAATTTCAACTTTTTGTTTAAATTGTAAACATGTGCAAATTATATATATATATATATATATATATATATATCATAATTTAAGTAAATGTCATATATTTTTAAATTATAAATAGCTTTTACTTAAGGCTTTTACCTGCAACATAAGCTTCTATTATTACACTTAAAGCTGCTTCGATGAAGCCTCTTGGCTTATTTTAATTTGAACAAAATGCAACACGATGGTATGAAACTGTGCTACATACACAACTGTACCTTGCGTGTCCAGTACACTTTAATACTCTATAAACTGATTGTTGTAAGAATGTATCCAGGCGTTATTGTGTACACGGACTATACATTCCTCTGCCATAGAAACACACAATAACGGTAATAAAATTTCAAACAATGAACCTAGTGTTATAGGCTACATTATTCCGAATGTGAATGTAATATTGTAAATGTGTTTATTAAAAGTAAAAAATCGGTTTTAGGAAAAATTAAGGTATTTCTTTAACAGTACATTGAAATGTTTTTTTAAAATTAAATCTTCATAGTTTGATTTTCAACTTTTACAATGTCAAATTTAAATTATCAGATTTACCGTTTCATCCAAAGTCCTGTTTTATATTTCCCCTACCGTAGTTTGTATCATCCATAAGAAAAAAGCTATCGCAAGCGTCAACTCTGTGTAACTTAATCAGACACACCTATTTTCTTTTACTAATTAAACCGTTTAGATAACAGGATTTTAACAAATTTATTTTACAAGAATATGAAAATATAATCAGTTTTTAAAATTACATTTTTATGAAAAATTATTGAATTACTTAATACAATTATGTATTACAAATTGTTAATTAAAAAAAAGTTATTTAAATTAATTTTTAATCCACCTATAACTAGGGACAACAATTTTTTTAAATTAATTATTAATTAAAAATAAACCATAAAATAACTTTTCTATCATATTAAACTGTACTGTATTAATTTAATTGTAATAATTAATTTCATTAATTAATTAATTGTATAATTATATAACTAATAATTACATTTTTAAAATAACTTCAAATACTAGCATTGAATTTAAAAGGCATTAGTGTATCTAAAAAAATATCACTTTTAACATTTTTATTTTAACATGGGCCTATTTATTGAAATTGTATGCAATAATTCATACTTCATTCATTATTAAGTTCCTGCATAAGTTTAATCTGTAAGAAAAAACATTAATGTGCAATTTAAATATGCCATTGCTTATTAATTCTTAGATATAAATCAGAAACCAGTTTTATTATATTGAGTCAATATTTTTGAAGTTACAAAAGTTTGTGTCTGACCAAATATTTAAATCTGCCAAAATATTTACTTATTTTTTCGTAAATAATTAGAATTTACAATTATTTATAAATTCATTTTTTTTAATAAAACTGTATTTTTATATATATATATATATATATATATATATATATATATATATATATATAAAAGCATATTTATTCATGTATTTCAATTTTTATAATCTACTTACGTTGTAACAAAATATGAGTTTATGAAATTCCTAAAAAATCGTTTTAATTTCTGTTGCATTAAAAATAAATTTTAAAAATGAAACAATGACGAAGCTTGGAAAGTAGATGAGCGTACGAAACATAAAGTTTATGAAATACTCGTTTATAGGTTAAGTAAAGTTTTGTTTCACTTTTAGTCCTTAGTTTATTATTTATACCATATTTAACTTCAGAATATTCAATATAACATTCATTAAACTTCAGTATACCGTACCTAACCTGTCAATTTCTGTGGTATTTTTGTAACAATTAAATATTTATAACGAGCTGGAAACTAATATAAAAAATCATAATATTCTTCTTTAATTTTAGTTCATTAAAGTGACCTTATGTAACACGTGGTAATTTAGGCAAAAAAATATTATTTACCAATTTAAATTTGATTTTTTAAAATATTTTTTTATTATGTATACAAAATTATACTGAACCGATCCAAGGGTACATAGAACAGAACACAAATAGGATTTGTGTATATAGGCCCTAGATAACCCCACGTGACCTCGGACTACAGCTCTGAGCTTTCCTGATTGTCTGCACGCAGCTATGCGACACTGAAACAATGGTAATAAACACAAACATAACATCAAACTTAACGGCATTATAGATGTTTTACAGCATGCGTTTGTTGAACACAGGCACCGAGGACTTGTCGAAAAAAAACCTATCCGATATTTATTTAATTTTAGTGAAATATTAAATAGTCTAAATGCACATCAAACAATCTTAGGTTATATTTTTATACACAAATTTAGACAATGAACTATTCATTGGAATATATTTACCAGACGCATTAAAACTATGACTTTTATGAATTGAATTATTTGCGCGACAATTAACATGGATTTAAATTCACAAAACACATTACATTTTCTTCTGGTTATAAAACCAAATTACATTGCCGTATATTACGTAATGTATCCAGTAGAGGTGCTGACTTTATCCTGAAATTCTGGAGCTGACGTTTATTGTGTGTTAGAATTTACTTTGCGTTAATTTCTTTTTCTGTTACAATTCCCATTCAATTGTTTAACTTCATGTTGATTACATTAAACGTAATAACTAATAACATCGAATGCAATAAAACATACCTGTTAGTTTAAATTTAGTAACCAGCTGAAAAGTTTGGAAGTTTCATTAATGTGATACAAATATTAAACATCAAAGTAAAGTCCATCAAAGAAAATTAATTAAAAATAAAAGTCTGGTGTTTTGAAAATATTTCTTGTTTTTAAATGTAGCCCGTTGGTGTTGAAAAATTGTTTTTCTGTGTCAAATTAATCATATATGAACAAAAAAACGATTTTTTTTTGGAATTCAGTTAAAAAATAAAAGATAACGAATTTAAAATGGTTTTAAAATACTTGTTTATAGTTTTACATGTTTGATCAATTTAAAGTATATTTATAAAATGTAGGCCCCCTATATTACAAATACTAGGATAGAACACAAAAACAAAAAACAGAAATTTTAAAGACATGCTTTTTTTATTTTTTAAAATTTTGATTATTATTGAACAAAAAAAACATGAATTTCTTTGTAATTTTAAAGGGGATTTCAAAAAAAAACATATTTAAACCAAATTAATCATAATTGGAATGATTTAAGTTCTTCTTGGAGGATCAATGTATTTAGGGCATGAACTACGTTGCAGAATTTCTTGACGTTTTACTATCTCAACCACTCCTTCACGGTTTTCAACAGACCCTATGGTTTCTAACTTAGAAAAAAGATGTGCATCCGACCTCAGTTCGCGGTCCGTCTCTTAAATCGTTGCTAAGTGTATTTTTTTAAAATCAGATGTTTTTTTACACACCGTTCAGTGTTTTAATGCGATTTAAACGGAACTGCCAATCATGAATTTTAAGTGCACGCCATTCTGTTTAAAGTAAGTGTATGGCAGTTTAAGATTGCCTAAACTCTTGTACAGCTGACTGTAATGTAGCAAGAAGAAAGTTATTAAAATGAGTAAAAACGTTTTCGTGTTTAAATCGGAGAAATAATAAAAAAACTAAGATATTTATGTTTTAGAAAGAAAACCACGTACAAGTCGAATCTTCTAGAACCCTACAGTATTGGATATCTACAACATAAGGGGAGCCACTACGCGAAATGTCAACTTCGTAGGCCTCAGGATGTGAGTGAATGAGTGAGATATCTTTGTGAGTTCATGTAACAACAACTCCTAATGATGAATTTTCTTTTAAAAAATGAGCTACTGAAACCGTTTATGATGTCATAACTTTACCTGGAACCTTAAAATGTACGCCAATCCTGAACTCTATTTCAGGGGCCATTACAATTCATAGGGTGTGTGTGTGTGTGTGTGTGTGTGTGTGTGTGTGTGTGTGTGTGTGTGTGTGTGTGTGTGTGTGTGTGTGTGTGTGTGTGTGTGTGTGCGCGCGCGCGCGCGCGTGCGTGCGTTAAAGATTAAAATATTTTTTATTATTTCAACTGATTTAAGCAACTTAATTAAGACTAACTATTTACACAGGATTGCCAATTTAAAAAAAATTCGTTACTCGGATTTTGAGAGGCCAGAAACATGAGAAGGAGAAAGCTAGTAAATCGTCAGCACTATTAATTGATTTTGATACTCTTCGATTGACTAAGCGTAACTTCGTTTCATTCCGAATTTCGTGTACTGATTTATTTTCACACGATCAAATGCTGATGTGAATCGAAAACAAAGAAGTCATTAATTTTCAGTACTTTTTAAAATTTCTGATAATTATAAATCAGACTATTAAACTTTTCTAGTTCTGCTATTAATCTTTTTTTACCGGTTTTCTGCCCAAAACTGAAATTTTTTCAAATATTTCATATATTATGTTGGTTGTGTTAGGCTTAGAGTTTAACCAAAACTATGTTGGTTTTGAGAGAATGTATATTTAATAATTGGTTACACAATACAGCTACTTCACTTGTAATAAATGCAAGGCCTACAGTTATTTAAAAACAAACAGCCTTTTCTGTTTCAAGGTAACAACAAATATTGTTTCGACTAAACCGTGCATGGAATTGTTTCTTCTACCACGTAATTTCTTTGCAGGATTACAAGTACAAGAAGTAGGCTTCGATAAATATACATTTAAAGCAAATACAATTATTTACTTCAGTTGAAAGTTTAATAAATGTTTTCCCAATGTAAAGATAATAACACAAATTGAATATAGCTTTATATTTATCGATCAAGAAAAACTGGTTATAGGACGAAGTTATATTATCCGATAGCTTATTTAAAGCGATAAAATATTTCAAGTACAATAAATCAGCGATAACTTAAAATATTTCCTCTAACATAGATAATTTAAGGACGTTTCTGGAACTAACGTGGAAATTGTAATCCTTGTGTCCATTATTCTCATAAATTTAAATATATATATTTTTTGTTTTCAACCATTTTGTACTGTTATTGTGAAAAATGTGCATTTTGTAACTACAGCATAACGATTTATTCTGTAAAAAACATACAGTTTTAGCAGATATATAATTATTTTAGTGTTTTATTTTAAAATTACAATTTTGATAATCGTCTAAAACTAATTGTATATTTTACCGATACAATTAATTAATTAATTGTATATTACCTCCCCGCATTAATTTTCATTCATTGTAATTGCTATATATTATATAAGTATTTAAAACACAATTTACTAGCTCAAATAACTCAACAGATTTGAAAGGATGTAAATAACACGAAATTAGTAGCTGCTACCAACCAACCTGCTGCCAAACCTACCAGTCCAAGGGCAATAGTTTAAAAGTAAAATTACTGATAAGAATTAATTTCAAAATTTTCATAAGTAACAAAATTTAATCTACAATATTTTGAATTGCATTTCAGTACGAATGTATGAAAAGAGGCTCGAACCGTACATACTAAACAAAGATCATTGCAACCCCATCTATGAATCAATTGTTTGAACAAATAGCTTACAGCCTACATTGTAAACATCACACGACTGATTGTTATTCGTTGTATTAAGTTTGTTTATCTGTACTGAGCGCTTACCAGAATATCCCTCTAGTTTAATGTTACAGTATTTATCAAACAATTTTTCAATAACAAAAGTTTTCATCTTTTAGGCACACATTGTTAATGTGTAAAGGCTTACAAGTTTATTACATGTGTTTTAAAAAGATTGTTTGTATTCACTTTCATTTAACGTTATACAATATTTTTATTTATTTGTGGATTCAGGAGAAAAGCACATTAAGGAATGATCGCGTAATCTCACGGAATAGTCGCAAAATTTAAACAATCCATTTGTCTAATGGCAAGCTTCCGAATCGTTGGAAAATATCAGACGCTATTGATTGATTTCAATCAATATAAATCGAAAGCTTCAAATTATTTGGATTCGCCGACGAGGGTGTGTCGCGGGCGGGTACAATGCGTGCATGGATTGCGTTCAGAACGCCAAAACGTTCCTTTCCGCTTCACAATATTGCCGACTAGTTTATTCGCTCAGGGGTTTATTCATTAAGGTGCTCTTAAAATAATGAGAAGTCAGAAATACTTCAATTACATAATTAATTCTGAAATATAATTACTTTTGATTAAAATGTAGTTCTTTTACTAAATTAATATAAACTTTACATACTTATTTAATAGCTCTGAACTATACTTGTGTTTATTTCACAGAAATCAGAACATGTATGCATTACGTATATTATGGTGAGATTGTAACTTACAAAGAAGACAATGCTGGTAATTTCTTTGGATGTTTCAGTGTCTGTGCAAGACTTGTATTAATTAATATAAAAGCAAGCAGTGTACTGGAGTCTGAAAAATTTATTTGAAGCTTTCAGCACATTGTGAAAAAAGATTCTTTCTGTCCCGTTTTCATTTTCTGGTATTATATTTTAACTATAGTAAGCATATATCTTTTATAGATAATTACTACTAAATATAAATGTTGTATAATGAATATAGACATTTTAAAAGAAATAAATAGATTTTGGTTTTGTTTTGTTTACTTGCACAAGTGGTAATTTTGTTAATTTAGTTTTACTGAATGATAAATTTCGAGTCCTTGCCTTTTTATTGACTTAATTTTCAATAACCACGTAATTTAAAGTCCGGTTAAGACTGTTGTCAAATTTACTAAACTAAAAATAATAAATTTACTTTCTTGCTGACGTCCTTGTATAAATGGATGTTTCGTGAATCTCCCAATATAATATTTGGACGGCTAAGTTTGGCATTCACTTGAAGTTTGTTTCATTCTTTTTATAATTACTCTCCTCAGTTAACAAACACTTTCTTTTCACAATGTCAGTTTGTGTTTTTGCACAATTTTTAAACTTGTAGATACAAGTGAGGTTTATCAAAATGATTTAGAACACTCCCTTTACCTAATGTCAATTAGTGGTTTTGATCGTCTATAAGTTACGTTTAGCAATATTTTTTGAAACATACTCTTTTCATAACGTCATTTATGTTCTTGGACATTTTACTGTCTATAAGTTATGTTAATCAACATTTGTTTAAACAGTCTCTTTCCATAATGTAATTTGTGTTTTGTACAATTTTTAAATGTCTATAAGTTACATTCACCAACATCCTTTTTAACCGATAATTCGTGGCAACTAAGTCTAATTTTTATTTGTTGATACAAATGGTTTTTTTCATTTGTTATCGAACTTAAGAAGTGATTTTCTCGTGCAGAAAAAAATAAGTTCTTTTCGCCCCTTGATTGTATTTTATTCTTGTTAGAAAAGAATTATAACTCTTATTTCGAAATGGTTTAAGTATTTGCATTTCTTCCTTGTGCAAATAATAGGCCTATATGTCTTCAGGTTAACTTGACTAAATGAATTCAACAAATGCAGAGTATAACAAATTGTGACCAATAATTTTTGTGCTTGCTTTGAGGTTAGAAAACTTGTTACAATTTACTATAAATTTGTAATTCTTATTACTTTTTACATAAACTCTTGGTAACAACTTTGCTATATATTATAATAGATTAAACTGTATACAGTTAAAACAAACACGATAGCAAACGTGATCGTGCACTGAAACTAATATTGTGCAACAAATTGTTAGTTTGTAATAAATAAATAAATATATATAAACTGGAACAGTAGAGGAATGTGATTGTAGGGGAATTTCATTAAAATCTAGTTCATGCAATTTGAATATCACTCGTCACGTAATAATGTAATCATGCTTTCTTAATTCTTAATGCTTTATCAATGCAATATTGATTGTATACAATTAAATATCTTTTCTACATATTTAGAGACAGATTATGTTTTACTAGATAAGACTTGGTTTTAGTAAAATATGAAGAGATGCTATCTAGGTCTATTATATATATATATATATATATATATATATATATATATATATATATATACCCTAAGTAATTAGCCTATATAATATATATATATATATATATATATATATATATAAAACTGCCTAAAAGGATTTATTTATTTACAGATTTAATTGCTTGCTGCATAGAAAAGAAAAACTCTCTATGGCATAAAAATATTTCTTGAAAATTAGAATTTGTAATTTTTAACAAAAACCGGCTCTCTCCCTGAAACACTGTCTAAATGTTCTTGACAGGTGAAGTAAACTGTGTATGTGTTTAAAGAAGAGCTCTCCACTCTCTTCACTATCTTTGAAGTAAGTGAAAATAACTCTTCTGTAAACAGCTGGCGAGTCGTGGTTTGTTCTCTCTTTGAACACTGCTGCTTACTCCGCTGCTGAGACACTGGCTGAACTGATGTTCTGAGGTCAAGCCGAATAAATTAATTACAAAATTATTTGTGAAGAATAAGAACTGAACGACAAAGAAAGAATACAAGAAAGGGATAACTGTTTTTTTCTAAAATATATTAATAAACGCGTTACAAGTCAAGTAGTTTCTAAATGCATTATTGATTCTTTTTTTTTATTGTGCACAAAAACATTAGGCCTATATACTTTGTGTGTTACTAACAATGCTAATATTTGCACGGAAAGTTTTGTTAGATGATATTAGAAAGGTTTCGTGTTAATAAACAACATTTCCCTGCGTAAAACAGAATTACACGGTAGATCAAGATAAAATTTATCATTTCTTTATTAATAATTCTACTAATCGACATAGCCGCCTCGGTGGCCTAGTTGATAGCGTACTGGGTTTTCACCCCGAGGACCCGGGTTCGATTCCCGGCCAGGGCTTGGCATTTTCATACACTATAAATCATCCCATCGTCTTCATATGCCCAAGTGTGCACAATAGTCGGACGTAAAACAAAAACAAAACAAAAAAATAAATAATCGACATTTGCTGAAATTCCTCTACGAATTAGAAGGGCCTGAAGTTATAAACAAACAAACCTCTGAGTGATACGTAAAACACTATGCAGTACATAAAAATAAAAATGCTCATTTATTCAAATCACCTATATTTACTGATATTCCTTCACGAATTCCTCGGTACAAAATATATTCAATATAATGATAGTGTAAAACTACATACATTCGAATTAAAATTGTTAGTCCTATGCAAGAAACTACTTCTTCACGAACACAAAAAAAGTGATTTGCCAAATACAATACTATAACAACAATAAAGGATAACGTCCCTTAGGGTTTAAAACAACTTTGTTTTTATTCAACAAAAGAAATTCAATATCAGTGACAGAGGGTGGCAGGAAATGGCCGCAGGGTTCAGGAGCTTCATTATCGGGAACAGGCAAGAGCAGTGATAATTATCTTGTCAGTAGCTGGACTTGCGGAGGATGTAGGCCACGTTTCTCGTCTCCAGTTTCAGCAACTCTTTGAGATGGATTCAATTAATTTGTCCCTCAATTATGAAATAAAAATATTATTTGTAAATTGAAATTAGTAAACAGACAATTCTCTGATAATAAATGATAATTTATATTCACAACAAACAAAAAGACATACAAAACTATTATTTACACAAATAACATTAAATGTGTAACAATATTAATAACAAAATATTGAATATATGTAAGTAATTAAAGGTAAATAAATGATATTTAATAATAAAACAGGTGTGCTCTTAATATTCAAATTTATCATTGAACATTCTTTTAGGCTGCATGATCTTGAGAAAAATTTATTTCATAATATCCCTTAATTTAAAAAAAATAAACTTACGTTATTTTTTTTATATTACGAGTTTTAAAAGAATAAATTTGTAATATTTAAAAACATTTTTTACCTAAAATATTACTGTAATATTCATTTTAAATATAAAAAAATATACTTAAATTTGTTTATTAGCAAATTTTGATTAAAAAATTAGCAATTGGAGCGACCGTCATGCTGGAGCGGACCTTAAAATTATCACCGATGCTGACCTCTAGGTCACTTTTTGAGGTGAAGTGATAATAATATATATATTATTATCTGTGTATAGACCCTGTTGGATCACGCAAAGCACTCCGACTCATGTCTTGCTCCTTCTAATCCTCCACACCTCCCTCATCCTGTCCCCATGGTTCCTCTTCCGCTCCTCCGTCCATTTTACCCCTGCTCTCTTTGGGATTTCATTCTCTGGGACCTTCCAACCGAGCATCTTTCTCCTGTATGCGTGCCTATCTTCAACATCTGTTGAGTCTATTCCTGCGTCATGTAGGTCTATTCTGACTTGTGCAATCCAAGACGTTGTTGATTTTACTCCTTGAATATACTTAAGGATTCTGTTGGCAAGTCTCGTTGTTGGGAGTCTACTGATGTGTCCATAGAACCGAAGCCTCCTTCTTCTGATAGTGGTGGTGTGTGTGTGTGTGTGTGTGTGTGTGTGTGTGTGTGTGTGTGTGTGTGTGTGCGCGCGCGCGCGTGCGTGCGTGCGTGCGTGTGTGTGTTTTATCAGGCTCACGTTCGAAATTGTGGTCTGATTTGATTCAAACTTTACATAAAAATCGATTATGGTAAAGCTTACACAGGTTCTTTAACCTGCAAAATTCATGTACTGCAAAATTTTGTACTGTTGCAAAATTCATGTATTCTTTAAAAACGGCGTCCATTTCAAATTAAAAAATCATATTATTTTTTTCTTAATTTTTTATAAAATATTATTTTATTATCGTAATTAGAGTTAAAAACTGCATAGACCAAAAGTCGGAATATTCAAAATCCGTTGAAACTAAGATATTTTTGACAGCGGTTAAAGTTCATTACCGTATTTTCGTAATTCGTTTCGTATTTTCAGAGTAATTTGAAATATCATAATACTAATACATGCAGATTTAAATAATGATTATTATGGTGAAACAGGAATTTCAAAAATGATTTTTTTAAAATTTGATTCTATTATGACAACAAGAAAGCTGCGTGCAGCGATTATTAGTATTTAAATAGCCAGAATAAAGACAAAAATAAACTAACAAACCTACTACAAAAAAAACATGCTTTGAAACGTACACTTTTGCAGACCAAGCAAGAACCAATCACATTGTTACTAGCTGCAGATAAGAACTTGCCCACATTGCAGTGTTCTGCTGATAACGGAGACACTATAGATTTTATTGTTTTAATCGGTGTTAGAAATCAGACAGACGCTCAAGAAAATTATACCTCAGACAAATTCATTTTCACAATCTGGTCCGATTGAAATTCCAATTACTGCTAAATGTGTCTCGAATAGCTGCAGACCTCTAGCCTATTTCGATTATCGAGAGATCAGCACTTGTAGTCGACTACACTTGATAGGCTGCTTCACCTTCATGTTAAATTTGCTATATATTTATAATATTTTCCCATTTCCCTTCTGTTTGAATCGGAATTCACAATTTTTAAAGTACATTCATTCTAAAAAAAAGGATGAAGATTAAATAGGCCTATACGTGTACAGTTAGAGACTTGCAGTGTCTACTGGTTTCAGTGATTCACAGTTACAGCTAAGAATTTTCTTTGTAATTAATCGTAAAGTTCACTTAAAGCAGATGAAAAACAAACATTACTTTTGTAAATATCTTCAGCAGAAATACAGAAGTAGAGTTTTAAAAATAGAACATTTTTCCATCTTTTCCTTTAACGAATACGATATCATTTCCTTTGTTGACGATTCATTTTGGTTAGTGGATTTTGAGTATATTACCATAAGCCATTTAATTGAACCGAGAGAAAAAAAATTAAAAAGTTACGTTAAAAAGTTGAAATCTTTAAAATTATTGGACCAATTTTTAAAAAAAAGGCTCATTCTTTTCCTTATAATTGTAGTTAGTGTTTTTTGTGTAAAAATCTCGATAAAGGTTAGTTTTACTAATGAAAGTTTTCAAAAATAACTTAAAAGTTAGAATTTTCAGTTCTATAAAACCAAGTTGACTATAGTGTCAATGTTCGTCATGGAAGTAGATATTGGCTTTTTATGGATTTAATTAGGCTAATTGAATAAAAATTGTTCTACTGATATAAAAATTCATAATTCCGTAAAAAATATGTAGCTAAATTTAAAATCTCTTAAATTACTGGACTACTTTCGACGAAAAATTTATCTATTCCTAATTATGATTATGTGTAATATAAGAATATTTTGTAAGGGGATAGATTACAAAGAAACTTTACTTTTACTGTATTTTAAAGTTTCAAAATCGTAGAAACGTTTAAATTTTATGAACTATTTAAAAAATGTAAACTATAGTTGGATAATTCTTTGCCTTATAATCGAGGCCTAGGTTATAAGGCCTCTTTGTACATGTAGCTTATATTGTGGAAAAAATGTAAACTATAGTTGGATAATTCTTTGCCTTATAATCGAGGCCTAGCTTATATTGTGGAAAAAATCAGAAGCGGTTAAAACCGTTAAACTGCTACATAAAAGTAATTCTGGCGTACGATCTTAGTGTTGTCAAAAATTAATTTTGTAGTACCAATGTTGGTAGTGCAATTTGTCTGACAAAAATGTCGCACAAAAATAACTATTTGACAACAAATCACTTTGTAGCAAATACTAGCCTATCACGGCAAAGACATTTATTAAAAAAAAGAAATTCTAAACTCGAAGAAGCTGCATTGGGCGTAATATATATAAAACTTATGAGTATGTTTTGAATACATTCGTTATATTTATGATGCCGAAATGTATACGGTATTCTGTTAAAACAAAATTTAACTGAATTGTAAATACTTTATTTACTATCATTTATTCATGATGGAAAAATAAATTTATCGCAAATGTTATACTATTACTGATAAAAATTAGGGCTTCCTCTAGAAATTAATAGCAAGGCAAATTTGAATACAATCTGACATTACTTTTGATAAAATCTTTATTTATTTCAAATTGTATTCATTTATTCAACTTTATCATTTCTGATTATCCTCAGGAGACCATTTGAGTTTCAGATAATATTCAAAGCGTCTGGATAAACATTTATATTGGTTTTTATTACGAGTTTTCCCTTGGTTTCAAAATTAAAATAACCTTTATGAAGAAAAAAATGTTCTAACTAAATGTTAAAGTAACACAATGTTGTTTACAATTATATAACTTTTAAGCAATTATTTTCTTAGCAGGCCTAATAAAATATAAACTAAAAACCATTTCATATTACGTTACAAACATTTAATATAGACAAGAACACGCCATTAATATTAATAACACTTAACATTAAACCAAAAATTCGGGCATTGGTCGTATATTGTTTCTTCATTTTTTATGCAAATATTTTAAGCATTTATGCAGAAGAATTCAACAAATTGTGATCATATATGTGACTTGCTGTATTAACTAATATTTAATCTTAAGAATTTAACCTGCAGATGTTAAATTTAAATTTAATTAACACAATAACTTTTGTAGTTAGTTCCTTTTATTTCCAAGCTGATCACCTATAAGCTCACGACATTTATCTGCTTATAAGAATTTCGTTGATATGTTAAACACATGGACTGAATCTCAATGTACACTCACAAAAGAATATATTTGTCCAGGGACTCTTGCCGTGTACGCGTATATCATGCTTAAGATGTGCGACAAAGTTTATATGGTTAATTTCTTAATGTATGACCTGTTGCTACTGGTTATTTAGTTTGAATCTGGATGAAGTGGGTTTCTGATGAATTTGTTTCAACCTGCTTCTTCCCAAATGAAGCAAACGTTTCCCTAATATAGAGAAGTTAATAAGCAAATATTTGAGTTTCTTGTACGACTAAAACAGTTTGCGTGAGAGGCAGAAAATTGCTTAAGAAGTAGGGTTTGGATTGCTGGATTATCGGGTATTTTTCATGGATAAAATTGTGAGAAGTCTACGATTGTTTTCATCAAACTATAATTAAACATATAATTGGAGTGAAATAAGTACCCAATTTTTGGTACAATGATGTTTGTTAATTACATTTTTTGGAAATTTCTAGATACTAGGTACAACCTGTATATACAATATGTTATGTACTAAAGTGTTGTTAAAAGCATGGATTTTTCATTTTAATAATAAAATTGTGTTTATGAATTCATTTACCTCATCCTACTTTCCACTAAATGTATACAACACGCACTCTGTATTTCTCGAGGAAACGTTAAGCAACAATTTATCCATTTATTAATTAATTAATCGGTAACGCTTTGGTCGCCAAGCAGAAACACGTGTACACGACGTGTCGTCTATTTTTAATGAGGCTCTTTTACACGGCTCGAGCATTCCACTAAAACTATAACGAATGTACACGCGCGTTAACAACCACCGTGTTAGTGAATTATTGTGATTGGTATAAAATATGAACAATCATTTAACTGAACAAGTATCCTACAGGAGCAGTCAAACGTTTCTTCGGGAGTAAATCTGGAGTCGACATTAAACTGTCAGCCTCAGCAATCAACATATATCACGCTTGGTTAGAAGCAGAGTGGAATATTGGACCGCCCTCTGCGCTTCGAAGGGTTAAAATTGTATGTCGTAAACTTGTTTATACAAATTAAAGCGGTATCGTTTGTTATATTACGCCTTAATGGAGATTTTTACAGCGTACCAACCCTCCGCCCCGAATTAATTGTTCTTTCGTGTGCAATTGTTGGCAGAAGTGTACAACTGCCGTACTTACCTAATGCGTCATATTGAGAAAGTTACTGCGTTGAAAGCCGGCTAATGGCTTTCATAGCTGCATCGCACGCAATGCGTAGAACGGTCCTGCAAACAGAAAATTTACAATACATTACTAACGGTAATTGTAAAGTAAAATAAACTAAATAATACTTTTATTAAATAAATCTACTTTTAGAGTGAAGGGTCGAAAAAAAAAGTGTCTGAACATTTGTGGAAGGGAAATATCTTGGAATAGATTAATATACTGTAAGAAAACTAAATAAGGTAATAAGGTTAATAAAATTTAGTTTGTAACATGTATTACTTACTTTAAGGCCTTAACATATTTTCGGAGAGGAAACAAGGAAAACTTTACTGCAACTGTTTTAAAATAATTAGTTATATCTATGCTGATACACGAATATTATAGTTAATAATACACGTTTTTTTAGGTTAACACAATTAAATAATATTCAATAAACAAATCATGTTTTCAATTAAACAAAAATCATTGTAGTTTATACAAATATTTTTCAGCAAATGAACTATAAAAAATCTGATTTTGAACAACGAATGTTTTATCGTTATTTAATTTTAAATTTAAAAAATGACCAGAGACTTAGGGATGGTTTTCTTCTAAACATATATAAAGTTTAGAAAGTGTATCAAAATGTATCTTGTCTGCAAATTGATAACCTATGAATAGCCAACAGTTTGAAACTACATTAAAAAGAGCTCACTTAATAGATAAATGTGAAAACGATTTATTGTTGTGCATATATTGTGCTGATTAACACAACAGCTGCCTAAGCTATTTTGAAAATCATTTGTTGTGACAAGTTTAGTTTTCACGTATCAAAACATTTTCTTCAATATTCTTAGTACTTAGAATTTGCCTCTTCTGTGTTTCGTGATTACACCCTAGAATGACACCAGATGTGTTTTGTGATTACTGTCATTTCAGAATCGCTTAATGACAAATATTATCACCTACTGACAACATTAACCAAAAAAGATGATAAGGACACATTAAATTTTTATTTTTTTAATTTTATTTAAATGTTAATTGTTTTAAGGTTATATTGCAGTTTTATTGTTTTTTCGCAACAACGCGCAAAACAAACATAAACATAAACTACATTTAAAATAAATAGGCTACACAAAATCCCTTAAACAAACTTAAATAAGCTTAACTTAAAGCTGTAAATAAGATAAATTAAAAATTGCTAAAACATTTTTTTAAATTTATTCAGTTAAACTGAAAGGTAACTTAGTTGAATAGAAACGGAATTCGACAATGCACTAAGTTATAGCCCAAGAAAATAATGCAAGTTTATGTCTCACCAAGATTTATTTAAATTGTATCTTTAATTACATCTGAAATGAAGTTGCATCTCTTTTATTACTTGCAGTGAGGATAGTTGTGGTTGGATTTACATTTCTTTACTGCACAAGATTACAGACAACACGGAAACTGTACAACTTCATTAAGGTTAATTAATAATTATGTAAAACAATTAACATTGCAAAAACGTAACGTTGAATCTAATGTTTTTCTTTGACAATGGAAAAACAAATATTTGGTATGTTAGGTAAATTATCTCTTTACTTCTACAACTATTTACTAAAGATCCACGGTTAAATAGTTTCATTAATTGTGTTGTTTAAAAATGTATAATGAGTTAAAAGCTATGATATTAATAATTGGTTTTCTTAGCCTGTTCACAAGCGCGATGGAAACGAATTTTTAAAAGCAACAACAATATTGTAACGTTTAATACACGCCTAAAAGAATAATGTTTAATAAACTAAAATACAAGGCTTACTAATAAACCTTTAATTTTAAGACAATTTACATTAAAAATACGAGTAGAAACATAAACACTCGACACGCAGCAGCGATACGATAAATGAATAAGGCGATTTCTTAAAGCTAACAACACCACGGTAACGAACATTTCATTAACGAATAAGAAAAAATATTCGAATATTGATTTTGGCTTTAATTTAAAGAACAAAGTACTTTAATGAATTTCAATAAGGAGGCTGTTAAAAATCTTTAAAAACTCAAAACTAATTTTATCTTATACTATTTAAAAATCAGATTTCAATACCATTGCCATGAATAAAATAAAATTTCTTTGAAAATATCAACTATCCGTTGAGTCGTTTTTAGTATTTCCAATTAATTTATGCAGACTTTCATTGATTACAATAGTGAAAAAAGTTTTTTAAGAAAAGTTGAAAACTTGCATACATACACCTTCTAATATATATTAATTTCAAAGCTAATAAAATATAATTACTGTAATGTATTCACAAATAAAATTGAAGCAGAAAAATAAAATATAATAAAAATACACTTTTACTGTTAGCTATTACACTGTCACTATTTAATAAAGCACGGACACTGTCAATAAATATGTAAATTTATCGTAACGTTTTTGAATTTTAAATTTATATTTTAGTTATTTTGTAAATACGTCAATATACTTTATTTAAAATGTTGCTTCAATAAACCTATGATCCATTGAAATTACCATGGCTCAAAAAATGTTTAAAGAATTAGTTTTATTGAACCAATATAATTTTAAAGTATTTCTCCAACAATCCCGCGTTAATGTCCGCAAAAGTATCAGCTAAATGTTTTAAATGTTATGTTTTCCATTTACCCGGACCGACTCCGAATTCATTATCATATTCTCAATGAAATTTAAAAGCCCTGTATTACCGCTGATTAGGATCTTAACGCTGTAAAAGGTCTTCAATGGCCGTCAAATTCTGAAATGAATCCCAAAATCAATCGCGCAACAATCAGTCTAGATTCAATCTGGTAATAGCTTCGTGCGCGCGCGCGCGCGTGTGTAAACATATATTGATGTTCGTTGCAATACATAATTCTTAAATAAAAATTCGCTGATGTTGTAAACATTATATGAAGATTGTAAGAACGTTTAATAATATATTTTATATAATTGCTGTATTTTATTTAGCCTGACACGTAATGCCTTAGTTGTGATTCATGTTTCGGAGCCGTAACTCCATCCTCAGGAATCACTAATCACTCTGAAGAGATCGTCAAACATTAAAACACATGCATACACCATATTTTCACATATCATCAGCTTATAGCTCGGTATAGGTACATCATAACATGGATGATCACACACTGATTAGATAATATGTTCCTAAGTATGGACTTACGGCTCTGTAAAAGAAGTAAGATATCACTTGACCAACCAAATAAGAAACGGTAATTAACAATTTTTAGATATTTTCATCGTGACTTTAATACAAGAAAAAGGGAATCAAATTGTAACAAACACATTTACAAAATAGCTCTATCCAGTCACTAAGCTTATTTAATTCGTGTGTTTTCATATTAATAAATAAATAAATCTTTGTCACCGTTAACTATTTTTAAATCGATACCATTCTTTTATATTTGAAAACCCAAAATTTTTAATCAAATAATAATGATTTTCAGTATGCAATTTTTTCACATACAAATATAACACAAATATAATATTCCTTATTACTTAGGATTATAAAAACCTTAATATGAAAATTACCTTTTTATTAGATTAAATGTAAAAATGTTATTAGTATTTACTGTTTAATATTCAAAATGGGAAAACGTCATGTTTTTATCATTTAATCAAAATGAATTCATTTACTTTAAATTTTTAACACTTTCAGAGATAATAAAGTTTTAAATCTAAGGAAACTATTATTTTTACTTTTACTGAATCAATAGCTTAAAATTATGTTTAATAAATATTCTAAAAGTTTTTTTAAAACAATGTAAACAAACATTTATTATTTGATAAGTTAAAAAAGTTTATTACCAAACAAAAACCCGTTCACCGTTTTTCAGATGACGGCAACGAAACATAATTATAAAATAAGTATTACGTTACATATTTTTCTAAATGTAATTTTATTATAGTTATGAGCGTTAAAATATGCATATAATATTTTAGTATTTTAAATTTGTGATAAAATATATTGGAAATGATCCTTTTAGTAAAAGACTTGTAAAACGTATTCAGTTAGATGTAGGAAAAATAATCTAAAACTGTCGGAAAAATAGAAAAAAAACTTGACATAGAATCTAAATTAAATGAGACTAGGAATTTGCAATAATAAAACTATATGTGTGAACCTATTTAACAAGTTTTTCAAGGAATCATGCAGTATACTTACACCATGAAAGACGTACATTTGTTGTTGTTGTTATTTTAAGGCACATTTAAGCTATTATCGCCTCCCTAAATGTAGGTGTGACTATAAAGTGTTAAAGTCGTAAAGAGTGTGTTAGACTCGGGTACCGCGAGGGACGTCTAAATCCTCTCAATAGGTGCAGCTAGTCTGCATCCCCCTGCGGGTCAGACGTACAAAAAGAAAATGCACAAGTGGTACTTATTGTGATTTAAATACATTTTTGAATAATTTTGTTTCTTTTTAATGTTGAAATTGTAAAGCAATAACTTGCATCTATTGTGTGTTGTGCACCGTGATAAATTACAAATAAATAAAACAAAAATTTGTGATAAATTACAAATAAATAAAACAAAAATTTAAAAAAATTAAGATCGATAGACAAGTCGTGTAAAACACATTCGGCTAGGTTATGCAACGCAACGGGACTGAGTGAGTTGGTAAAACGATATTAACTCAAGCGCTTCAGACAAAATTCCTCAAGCGATTGGGGGTGAACGAATAAGGGGTTGGAGCCCTTCTTATTTAAAATAAGGGCGATGTTTTCCTTTCAAAGAAACCTAATCTACATCCTTTCACGTAGGTTCCTGCGAGCAATATTAAGGTAACTTGTTTACATTTCCGGCACAATTAGATTTGTTTATGTGTAAGTATATCGCAAGGAGACTAAATGTTAAATGTGTAAAACGCAAAATGATGAGGTGACGAAAACGAAATTCTAAGAAATGAAAAAAATTAATAACATATTTTTTTTGTTTTAACAAAGTACGGAAACAAACGCCGACAGTGTGTATCGTTTTTACATTATGTTCTTATCTTTAGAAAATCTGTAACCTGCGTTATACTACCGTTAGAATTCACTTCCGTATTTTAAATGAAATAAAAAAATAATTTAAATGTTTCCAGATTTTATGCAGGAGATATTGCAGTCCAAAAGATATTTTATATTCCAAAACATCTACTATATTCACGTGTTTCGTTGATGATGGAATCAAATTTTCAAAAACGTGTAAGATACGTTAAGTTGTAAAATAAATTTTGAGTTGCCGCAATTTTTAAATGTTGACAGAGTTGCGGGTGCCCGCTTTTATTAAAAAAAGACTTTTGTGCCAAGTTTGAACTAAATCGAACTGAAATTGTGTTATTAAGTGAGAACACATTCTTTTTAAAAACCAAGAAATACAGTTTATAAAGTTTCGCCAACATTTCCAATTGGTTTTCAAACGATAGCTTCTGGAATGCAATGTTAGGATTACAACGATTAAAACATAACCTATATTGTCACAGATTGGCGAAGAAGTTTTGCAGTTTGCTGTAACATTTTATTTATGTTGTTACACCACAGATGTTTCTAGACACGTGATTGAAGCGTGCAACGTAAATCCTTCTATTAACTTTGCATTTTTGATAGTAAATGCAAGTCTTGTCCAACAATACATAAATATAACATTGTAATTATGTAATTAAATTTAACAAAGAACCGAGCCAAAAAATATCATTTGATTCCAGACATGTAAAATAAAACCGCAATTATTAATTAAATTTCAAAATCGTATTTTTTGTATACAAACAATTATGGTTTTTAACTGTAATAAATAATTCCGGCATTTACTGACCGAGCGAGCGAAGTCTCTAATTGAACCCAAACCTTATGGTCATATTCAGTGCTATTAATTTTTAAAGCTAACAATAATTTTCTTTTAATTTTTCCATAAACAATTTAAGGGTTCGTAGAAATTCGTAATAACACTACAACAAATGTTACAATTATTATATGATTTGCCTGCTTCATTAGTTCATTAGACCCTTACAGTCGACTTCAAAATGTACTAAATATAACGAAATTAATAATATCTTCTTGTGAAACTTAGAAGATATATTTGTCAGATTTATTGTACTTAATTTCCTGAACACACAAAGATTGTTTGTTTTGTCTCGATTGAAGGAATCGTTCAAATAACGAGAAATGATGGGTGTAGATCTTGAATCTTTTACCCCTAAATACGTTATTTGACTTTAGAACTGTTGAAAGTTGTCTTACATTATCTCATCAAACGATAAATGTGCACTTTAAACGTTTAAGAAAAACAAAAAATAATTTTAATAAAAATTAATAAACGAAGATATATAATAATTTTAAATTAAATACATTTTTTTATTTTTGTAATCATATTGGATAAAATATGTTGTCATCAATTTACAGAGTTTTCATTTTCATTTACCAGATGCAAATTTGGTTCAACTTTATATGTTTTGTAACCTTGAATAATATTGTACTGACATATTAAATGTATACATAATTGAAAACACATAAAATTTCATAAATAACATTTCGAAAAACGTATTGTGCTTACGGCAATTGGCAGAAAATTGAAAATTACTTTTTTTCTGTTTTTAAAATTCGAATCTGAAAATTAAAGCAATGATGTAAACAATTTTGCATTTATTGCTACAAATACCTAAGGTATACTATTAAAACAATCTTCTAGGTTAGAGTTAAGAAAAAATAAATTATGTCGTAAGTTTTGTTTCGTTGAACACACTAACATACATGTAAGTGTAAAACATCAATAAGCCTTTTCTATAATCTCTGTAAATATGCCCCTGACCGCTTAATGTTTGCTTTGGGCACACTTTTGATAAATGCACTAGGCGAGATTTCAGACTTAATTTTTCTCGTAAAAGTGACGCCTTTGTATATATGTCTGTTGGCACACATTCTTTGTTTAAGCGAAATGTATTTGTGATTTATCCTTAACTATTAATTGTTATTGATGGTGAATTTTTAATATTTTAGAGGTTTGCTGCAACAACATAGAAAGTCTAATTTTCTTTGGCAGCTGTTCTTCTGTTAGTTTTATTAATTTAGTTATTATTTAGTGTTTTAATTAAATTTTTTTAATTTTTAATTTTAATTGAATTTTTACTTTTTTAAATTTTAATTTTAATTTAGTTATTATTAGTTTTCTGTAAGTAATATCTCATCGAAGTTGTATGCTTAACCAATTTAAAATACAGTATAACTTTTATGGTTCATCTGAAAAGATGGAACTGTACGAGCCCACCACCAAACAAATATTTCTAGCGTTATAATAATTTCCTGCTTTGCGCTCGGGTTTAAATTCAATTAAATCAGAAGCGAGGTTTATGAATAACTATATTCCATTATCCAAAACGCGTAAGCTAACCTATTTACGTATGCAGCCACATACATTAACGAGATAATCTGGTTTTGTCAGAAGCCCCCTGATTGGCCCATGTCTCCACTTAAAGCAAGGAAATGTATTTTATTTAAAACGATGAATTTCTCTGAAGTTGGTAAAATAGAGTTCACTTATTTTAATACAAGATTATTTTAATCAAAAAACACGATCTTTTACAATATAATTGAAACAATTTTTTATATAATTCAATAACTTTAAAAAAATACGAACATATGCTACAAACATTGCCTGATACTTCGATTTATTAATTATATAACGGTATTGTATTATTGATTAAAAATGTTTGGTTGTTGTAGCTGTTCGTTATGGATAACATATAATGCCAAATCGTTTTAATAGTAACATTCAAAAACGTTTTATTGCAATATTAACTGTTATTAAAACAGCAGACTTACTGAATTGCTGTGATTACCGAACAGCTGTTTTCTACAAAGACTACCTATATCGTATTAAATATTAGTGTGTGTGTGTGTGTGTGTGTGTGTGTGTGTGTGTGTGTGTAGTGTGTGTGTGTGTGTGTGTGTGTGTGTGTGCGTGTGTGTGTGTGTGTGTGTGTGTGTGTGTGTGTGTGTGTGTGTGTGTGTGTGTGTGTGTGTGTGTGTGTGTGTGTGTGTGTGTGTGTGTGTGTGTGTGTGTGTGTGTGTGTGTGTGTGTGTGTGTGTGTGTGTGTGTGTGTGTGTGTGTGTGTGTGTGTGTGTGTGTGTGTGTGTGTGTGTGTGTGTGTGTGTGTGTGTGTGTGTGTGTGTGTGTGTGTGTGTGTGTGTGTGTGTGTGTGTGTGTGTGTGTGTGTGTGTGTGTGTGTGTGTGTGTGTGTGTGTGTGTGTGTGTGTGTGTGTGTGTGTGTGTGTGTGTGTGTGTGTGTGTGTGTGTGTGTGTGTGTGTGTGTGTGTGTGTGTGTGTGTGTGTGTGTGTGTGTGTGTGTGTGTGTGTGTGTGTGTGTGTGTGTGTGTGTGTGTGTGTGTGTGTGTGTGTGTGTGTGTGTGTGTGTGTGTGTGTGTGTGTGTGTGTGTGTGTGTGTGTGTGTGTGTGTGTGTGTGTGTGTGTGTGTGTGTGTGTGTGTGTGTGTGTGTGTGTGTGTGTGTGTGTGTGTGTATTACCACAGCTTCACTTTGTATATCATACGCAAAATATACCGGCGCAAATTTGCAACTCCGAGAGAACTAAGCAACCGGAAGATATGGGGACTGCAGGAATACACGTACATGAGTACTTTAACCCACCAAACTGCAAGCGTCTCAATAGCAAATGGTTTCGTCATTTTGGAAAACTGCACAATAAATATGAATTTGGAGTAAAAAACAAATACAACTTTAAAATTGTAAAACCCTCATTCTCAACAGCACACGTTATCAAGGGGATTCTTATAAAAAATTGCGAAGTTTATGGTAATTGCATGCTAAGCAGAAAGGCTCAGCTGGGCCGCAGGTACGGTATGCAAATAATTCCAAGTCCCTGCGTTCTTTAATAACGTAGTTACGCAAACTTCGACTCCGTTTTTCACGCTATTTTTCCGCGCCTTAATATTGACGACACATTTACCTCGTTTTTATAAAAATCCATCTCAATTTCGTTGACAGCACCTCGGTTATGAAAATCACACCGACTGCGAATAATTTAATGAGATGAGTTTTATTTGAATATAGCACAAACAGAGGTAAATTGTTTTAATTTGAACTTTTTTGGTTCATAAGTTACGAATGGAAATAAAAAATCGATTTGAAATGCTAATAATCACTTCACACAGCTGTCCCGTTGAAGTGTTGGTAGAGAACGTTCAAACGTAATCACATTTAATAACGTCATATAAAAAATACTTTCTTTGTTGTTACATTAATAATAATAATTTATACAATACCGTTAGGAGTTATTTTAAGGAAATGGGATTTGTTATCATTGTAAAGATCTGTTTTCTGTAATAGCTGGAAACCAGAAAATTCGGATAACTGATCCAGAGATTTGGTAAAATATACTTACATGACAAATGCCATCTAGATTTGTCACCTAGTTCAGTTTCCAACCGTAAAACAGACAAAAATAGTCACACAAGCAAATTCTTTTACAAACAGTGTAAACTACCTGATATCACTTAACTGTATTCATTACGTAAATCCCACATTCGATTTTCTGTACTATCGAAATATTTTCTTGTGTAAAAAAATATTTTTTACTGTAGAAAAATATTAATATTACGGTTTTTATTATAATTTCAGTATTCATTATACATATAATTCATAAAAATAAGCAATATTCATAAAAAAACGATTTAATATAAATGAAAGATTTCATAAATGGTTTAGGCCTAAATGATTACGGGTTGAAGGTGATCTCGTTGTAGAAGTATAAAATATTTTTTCGAACACGAATAGAATAGAATAACAATTCAGAACTCTACTGGAAGAACGTCTCATTCTGCAAACCGAATAAAACAAGAAAGATATTAATGGTAAACAAATTACAAATAAATAATCTAAAAGAACAGTTTTTGCCATTTATTATTCGCAATATTATATTATTATTTTGCTAAATATATCGTTCATTAATTAATTAATACATTTGTACTATGTAAACATGTTTGCATCCTCGCCCTAAAATTCCGTATCACTCTCACTGTCATTTCCAGAACTGCAACGACTTTTTATAGGTTAGAAACTTTAAAATCAACGATGGTTTTTGGCTTCTTTTTAAATAAGTCAGCTATCAAGATAGTTCCAAACAATCTCACATGTTGTGAGATCGGGTGACCGTGCAAGTCATGAAATGACCTGACCTCGGTGCGAGACATCCGGGAAATATTTATTTAGAACATTTCTTACTTTAACTGTGCATATCACCATCTTGATGAAACCAAAGTATCTGATCACTGAGTTCATTACGTTTAAGCTGCAAGATGCTTACATAATACATAATAATGATCGGAATTAACTGCAATTTTCGTTCGATTGTTGACCAACTGTTTCAAATTCAACAATGGCGCACCAAACCGCAACACGCATAGAGTGTAGAGAATACTCGTGTAACTGTAGTAGATTATTTTTTGCTCAGTAAATTCTGTTTATTTACACAAACTATAAATGAAAATGAGCTTCATTACTTTATAGCACAATAAAGTCAAACGGAACATTTTCAAGAATAGCCTGGCAAGAAGTAACCCAGTTAAGCCAGTCACGCTCATGTACGGCCATCATTTCGCGCAGAACAATCTAGTTCACATATAAAACCCTCCTTACACTTCGATCACTAATGCAGCAGCATGTTTAACAGCTGAGATTGTCATCTTGGATGTTTTAGGATGGTTTGTCGTCTACCAGGTGGTACAAACTGAACCTGCACATCTAAAAGTTGACATCCATATTTTAGTTGCCAAATATTGTAGGCAAAATAAGCATAATATCGATGTGGCGATGACAAAAACTGATTTTTTAAAAATAAGTTTCAGTTACGATCGTCGATGCAACGATTGCGTGAAATGGAAGGTTGCAGAAGACTAGCAGCGGTGAAAAGTCGGAGAGTTACTTCTGTCGGCCTCGTTCACAATCTAATTCTTTCATCTAAAATAAATCTTGAATTGTTTGCCCATCCTCTTTGTTCTACAAAAAATCTGTACAATACAGGTATATTGCTAACATTCTTTCATTAATATTTTCTAATGAATTTTACAATAAATTATTTTTTATCCATTACAGTTTGTATATTTCAATTTTATTTCTAAACAAATCTAATAACTTATATCACTCATTAGTAGATTGGGACGTGTCTCTTGCCATCTAACATGTGAAATCTCAGTTCGAAAATAATGGATTAGAAAATTAATAAATTTTAAAAATAAAAACAAATGTGAAATGTGTTAACAAACATCAAACCTGTCATATTAAGAATTTATTATTGACAGGTAATTAGGCGTCAGAAGCTAATGTAATGAAACAACCCACCAATTTACCAACACTTCCCCTTATTTGGTTCATCAATAATTCTTCGGTTGTCCTGTTACACACGGGCAGAGTTGAGTAAGTATTGATTCGGTAATAAGAAACATACTTCCTCCGAAGTTGAATCATTCATGAGTTGATGAGTTGACAATTTGGTGAGGCAAGACGGGTGGTAATGTGATACTCAATAGTTTCCGGGGCGTCTTCAAATATACAAATTGAAAACATGTACTGTGTTATTCTCTTCGGATAGACAAATAAGGAAGTTAACAACAATGCATACTAACATTTTTTTTTTAGAAAATCCAACCATCGGAAGATCGACACACAAAATCTATAAATAAAGTATCGTTAATCTATTTAAAGTCAGTGTATTTGTTTATATCACAATACCACAATCGCCTTATTAATACTAGCTATATATTTAACATAACCTCAATCTTACAAAGAAAAATGTTTTACAATATTTATCTGTTTGAAAAGTTATACTTACACTGGGCGCTGTGTATAGGTTAGTAAAAACGTTCGTGTTATTTGTAACAGAAAACTGTGTAATTTTCTAAAAATGTGCAAACAATATTAATAAAATCGAGAAAATAATAATTAAACAACCACTTTTTGAAATAACCAAAATTAAAATGGTTCTTTAAGTAGTTATAAATTGATAAATTATTTTAAATTTTGTAGTTAAACATTAAAGACTTTTAGCTACTAAGTAAGTGAGGGAAGAGTAAAGTGACCTTTTAGATTTTTTCTTAGGAGTGCTGCAGCCTGGCAGAAATAACATCAAACTGTCGAAAAACATCTTTGCATTGTAGCCAGTGGCTTGAAAGTTTAAGTTAAAATCGGTTTATTTGTTGTGTAAACTTTTGTACTTTTCATATCTCTGATGTACGTTTGTATTTCAGTACTATTTAAACTGTGTATTTTGCCCTAAAAGTCGTGTGTTTATAACCTGTGTTTGTCAAATAAGTTTCCTTACAGACCCGATTTTTTGTAATGACATCTGATCAGGCACGAGGCCATTAAACTGATAAGGTAAAGTGACCACCTGGATAATCGCAGAGGTTGCGCAGTTGAAGCTACTGATGCAGTAGATACACAGAAAGGTGTAGCAGTGGTCGACACAACAAAACTATTTGAAGTTAGTCCAAAATATATTTTTGTTTACATTTCCTTTGCTTTCAATAACAAGCTTCAAACAAAGAAAGTTGATCCGAAAAAAAAGTAAGCCTATTAAAAGGCTGTTTATTAGAAGAAAAATCAAAGAAAGAGGATGATATGAGCACAAAATTGAAAACTGAAAAAAAGGGATAAAACCTACAACATCCAAAAAGAACTAGTAGTGAATTTTGCTGAATTATGTTAGTTTTTTAAGATTTTCAAAATTATTCATTTAATGTAAACGTTTCTATTAAAAATTTATATGCATATTATTTTACTAAGTTCAATAGTTTTTAAATGTGTTCGAATGCTTTTCTTTAGATTTCAATACCAACAAAGTTTTAATCTTTAAAATGTATTTTTGCTAAGATTAAATATTTTTTTTAATGTTTTACTTATACTTTACCCTAACCACTGTACACATTACTTTACCAGTTTGAGTAAAATGACCACTTGTGTACTTATTATTATTTAATTTGAGGTAAAACACGAAAATTTATGTGGATTTAGGGTTGCTATAGGTGTAGTTTTTAAAATTTTGTGTAAAATTGGTTTCACGAAGAAATATTTTACTTTACCTAATCATTATTATATTTTTGAAAAAATATTCCTTCTTGAAATACATTAAAAAATACTTTGGTAAATAAAACAAAAATCAAGAAGTTTTGGCCGAATAAAAATGTAGCTAAATACCTACTAAATATTTTTGCTACAGAACGAGTTTTATTCACCTAAATGTAATTGTCTTTGTTGCACAGTCTCCATACATAATCGTACGGCTCTTAGATAAGTACTGCAAGTGCATTATTCAATTTATAATTTTGAATAATTATAAGTTATAATTTTCAGCACATTTTGTAAATGGAACTCTACTTTGTTCGTTTAACAATAAAAGCGTGTCCTTAAGACGTACTTGATTCAGGATCAGAACATATTATTTAAAAACTCACTGCAACGATTTAGATAAAGATAGCAACTTTGAATAGCTACTTGCTACTTTAGATTCACGAAGTATAACGAAGTCAGTTATCGTCTTACCTTGGTGACACTTCCCGGCATTATACGCTGCAAAGCAGCCCCCCATGAACTGAAGTACAGTACAGTAAAAACTTCAACTTTAATACTTACTAGGATAATTATTTAAAACTGGTGTTATGCATAATACGATTATTACTGTTATCTGACATTGGTAAACATTCTTTCATAATAAATAATAACCGTAAAATAACACACTGTACTGGACTTGAGTTATTTATAGCATAGCGATGGCAGCTGACACTAATTGCTACCTCTAAGCAAACATTGATAATCGAAAAGTAAACGATCCTATCATCTAATGGCATGAGATAAAAACATCAAATAATGTCAACAAATTCGGAAAGAGAGTATACATGTTCTACTGAAAGGTGAACACAGTCATATTATTTATGATAATACTATTCAGTTTATACGTCGATCACGTTAGCAGTCATAAGAGTACACTAGTAGTGCTCTCGCTTATCTTACGTGAATACTTGTCAAAAAGTAATTTACTGAATGAATAAACTATGTATTTGTACGATTGTACGACATGATATCAGTTAAATAGAAAATTTGTTTTACTACATTTTCCAAAATAACGATAATCTAGCATTCTGTGCTATCAACAGAGTACAGTATGTTATTTTTATTGATCGCCAAAAAAAGTATGGGTGTGATTTATTTCTATTATCCGTCTGTTTTGTCATCCGCTACCCCAACGGTAACGAGATGACGGTTAATCGAGGGTCGTGTGTGTGTGTGTAATCGCGCGTGCGCGCATTTATATATATATATATATATATAACATCAAATATTTCATTTTGTTTCTTTACTTACTGTAGATTGTACAGAGGTAGGGAAGATAATGAAAAGAAACATTATGAACAACAATGAAGATTCATTTATACCACTACATAAAGGCACTGGGTAAAATAGCTTGTAGGCATACAAATTAATGTATGTACGGAATTATGATATACTGTAATGTGAAATGAATATACATTTTCTATAGAGAACACTAAATCTATACATGTTTATCTTTTGTAATCCAAGCAAAATCCTAAACGTAAAATTATTAAACATTAATTTATGTAATTTATCTGCCTGAATGGATAATTCCACACGTAATCACTATTCAATGATCAAATCGTGAGATTAAAATTTACCACTGGTTTGCGAAATGAAATAGATTTGAAACGTTTATCAGCAATGAACAGGTTTCGTTGTTTATAGACTGAACAGGCACGCTTTATGATTTCTATTGATTTAAATAACGCTATAGAATTTTACTTGTTACTGCAGATTGGGGTACCATTGTGGCAACCTTCTTGTCTTTTGAATTTCCTGAGTGGAACCGCAAATTGCTTTTTGCTTCACAAAGAAAATGTACAGATTGTTTCACGATATTGGTTTGACGAAGGGTTTTATAAATGGGGATCAGCTAAACCGTTGAGCAGTATATTGAACGAAAATGGCGTTGTTTAATTTTGTTTTATTTTATTGCACTCTATTGATGGCTTGGTTTATTAAAACTGTTCTCGCCAGACGTAATGTTCATATTAATGACCCTATAACATGCTGTAGGGGTGTTGTGTATAATGCATTAGGCTATATATATTCTTTAAACGTTAACTCTCCAAATGTCCTAGGTTTTACAATCATTAACGTTTTTAATAAATGGTTTCAAACATAACATAATACTCTCTAGCTTTCGGTAGGGTCCCCCCCCCGAAAATGTTTAGAAGCTTTTATTAAAAGAAATATTATAATCAAAATTCAAGGGAAAAGCTTTACTTTATTTAAAATTAACCATCACATATTAGACCTCACTCTGCCGGTTTTAAGAAATATTCGCAGATAAAAACTTGAAATGTCCACCATTTTTAAAATACACAAAATAAATTACTGATATGTAGGCGTTTATAGAAACATGTTATTATAAATAGGTATTTAGGAGGAATACACTACTGAACTTCCAGTATTTTTTTGTAAACAGCTTGTTTTACATTTCAAATATTTCTTTATAAAAATTATACAGTCATTGTTCATTGTTATTATTCATAAATAATAAGCCATTTTATAATGTGACCTGAACACACACACAGTACAATATCCTGCACACATTCTGCTGTGTAGGCAATATAAGATGATACTGTATGTACCAGCTTCACAGTATAATAGCTAGTAGGCCTATAAAATAAACAATCTGGCGGAGAATTTTACTTGATTTTCTTCCGAGATACATAGGGACACATTTTACTCCTTACTCATGAAAATCCATTTCCATATTCAGTGACAGCGCTATGCTGTTGAAAATTATTGATACTAGAATAACGAGGCAGAATGAGAGGATAAACGACTTGAGTTGATTTATTAACAAGGATTTTTCAATCTTCGCTACACTTTGTACATATAGTTTTATTAAATAGTGCTTACTGCTGTTACGTACTAAATTAAACACTTTATATTGGTGATCTATTTTAATTACAACAGAACGTAAGTATGTATCTGTCATGTTCAATTTGTAGCTAAATAATGAATAAAGTAATGTAACTACTTAATGCATTCCAAAAATCCAGATAAATGTGTTTTTTTAAATAAAATAGTGTTGTTACATTTTTTAAATTATGTTTTGTTTGAAATAAATAGTCAACGTACTCTTATATTTTGTTTAAATAAATATAAAATTGTCATAAATATAAACAAAAATATGTATGCAAATATTCGTAATTGCAACTTAACACCTTGAAAATGGAATTTATTTGCCGGAAGAATATTCTTACTAATTATTCATAAATAATATTATACTTTTTTATTGTAAAAACGCATCTTTAATTAACCCTTAAAAATAACTTTTAAATGAATACCCAGAAATTTAAAATACACATTTTTGAAAATTTTTTGATGAAACAAAATTAATTGCAAGCATAACTACAACCATTTTGAAAGCGTTTATTTAAAGTCTGTACTAATTAAAAACTTCAAAACTCCCAGAAACTTCTTGTAAATTTATCTTATTAAAAACTAAATTATTACGCCTCTGGAAGTCCAGATGTAAAAATTCAACTTATTCCGTGACTTCATGTGCAAATAATCTAGTCCGCAGGTTATCGGTAATGGTTCTTCCAGTTCTTAACAGCCTCACAGTAGACAACAGATTTGGGTGCAGTCATCCAGTTCGATGTGGTTTCTTAAATTTTTCGTTTTAGAATACTAAAAAACCGCTAATAAATTAGTTTTTAAAAGAATTGCATACATAGTTTTTATTACAAGATTATTTCTATACTTCATAATGCAATTTTAAGTTAACATGGGTAAATTCATATCATAAGACAAAACAAAAAATGTAATGGATTTTCTAAGGATCCTAACTTGATATCAAAATGAAATACAAACAAATGAATACCAACTACCGAAGAAGTGTACACCCTTTACTGACACCGAGTTCTTTTGTTTTCTATAGGATTTTATTGATTTTTACAGTTTTGAACAAAGGTTAAAATTGCATAAAATATACAAATGATTTTTTGTAGTTGTTACAGCTAAAATACAATTTTCGAGCACTTTGTTACTTCAAAAATTAGAAATTACTGTATTTTTGTCTAATTGAAATTCAATGACTTGACTTTCAATGAAATTCAATGATTGGTTGATTGTTGAACATGCTCACATATTTTTAGTTTGTTTTTTTTTTTTTGAAAAAACTTGAACATAGTTTCTCTCAATGATAGAAACTATATTTGTATAGTGAAACAAAAAGTACAATTCCGTGCAAAGAAAACAGAATTTGACAATCTTTTTGAATCTGTCAGTATTTTAGTTACTTTCACGACATTGAACCGTATACAAAAATGTCAATTAGTAAACTTAAAAAATATTACTAGAATATAGGGTGCATTTAGAAACAGTACAAGAGGAATCCGGACAGGGAGAGGGAAACAATAGAGTATACTTCGTTGTTTAAGATCTCCGGGTAAACCCAATGCCATAAGGAAAGTTTGTTTAGATACAGGTGGATCGAAATCTACGCATAGCAGTGTGTATAAATTTCCCTAATGCTGTTCATAACTTAACAATAAGGTTTGCAGTTTCAGCAAGTTATTTCATTATTGATTAAACAAATTTCGTTTTTTTAAATAATGTTATCTTGAAGTTATGTATATAATGTTCCTTTCTACGTCCTATGAAAATCAAACATAATGTGATTTATCATTAGTTTATATTTTATATTTTTTTAATATTATAAATCAAATAAAATTATTGTTTTTAAATGTCGACATGCTTGAAAAGTTGATTTTACTATTATAGTTATTACAATGTTATTTCAAGCTTAAATGATCTGATAATTGCACGTACACTTTTATAAACTTTGTTCAGAAATTTACAAAATTTAATAATAAATCAGTAAAACAAAACAAACGAGTACTCTGTATAACACTAACAATAAACTACTGTGCAAATAGATCAGGAATACACGTGAAAACAAAAGGTATTTTAATTAAATTGACATTCGATGAGAAAAATAAAATTAAAAGAATAAAGAATGAATCACGTAAATACATTATAATAGGATTTATGTTAAAACTACGGAGAAGAATAAAACAAACCAATAAAAAGCGTTGCAGATATTACCGTGGTTGTTGAAACTATGGAATAAAATGCGGGGATTACAGAGAAAACAGGATTTAAGAACAGAACGAATCTATTAGGGATTAATAGAAAATCGAGTTTCAGAACAAATAAAAACACAACACTGGTGAAGAAAAATATTAATTAAGAACTCAATTTACAACACTGTTTTTTCAAAAGAGATATAGCATAAAAATAAATTACGTGAATAATACTGGGGAACAAAAAATAAACAGACAATATTGAGTTGAAAAAAGGTCGTTTATATTTGGAAATTGTAAAGATTTATGATAGAAATAAATTGGAAAACTAAGAAAAATAATTTTAAAAAATACGAACAAAATTTGCCTTCAAAACTAAAAAAGAAATTTAAGTGCTCCACAACTTTAAAGACTGATATTTTTCCACTTTGATTATTCTTACCAACTGATTATTCACTAATTAGTTTGTAATATTACTGAATATTTGTTAAATTAGTGAGCAAATAACATATTTAACAACGATCTTTAATACGAGTTCCAGCTGGTAGATAAGTGGAAGACAACCACACACTTCAGCTGATCCCTTTGATCCCTCCTGCTAGGTCAGCAACTATCGTGTTGCTTATATATACCAGCACTATATTTTGCATCGAATTAACAAAGGAAATACTACATAAAGTTCTTATTTGTTGAAATAAACTTCCCCGTCAAAATATCAGAGAAATTTGGCTCCTTATTGTTTAGAAAATATGCTTTACAAAGTTCTACTACGTGCAGTAATTGCCAAATTATAGATGGAAAGGGCCACGACATTCAAAAATTCAAAGTTTTAGCTTCCAATGACAATCTGTTCACTTAAAAATAATTTTGTGCAACGCATTTGCTTCGTCAATGTGATGGAAACGAATTAATGAAAAAACAAAACAATCAAACATTTTCCTAAACATAATCACTATCAATATAAGCTCTAAGAACATATAAGCATGTATTAGCATTTTAAATTTTTAAAAATTTCGAAAATACAATAATTAATTCTATTATCATTAGGATATTTTAGTTTTCTCTACAAAATTTGAAAATTTAAAACGCTACAATACGTATTTTGTAACTCTGGTTACGTTGATGCAATCTGATTTTCAAAAGCATTTAAGATAAAAACAATATGAATTTTTAAGATTTAAAATAGCCATAATTTGTAATCTGTTTACCGGATTATGCCAACTAACAAACATATGCAAACTATTAGCGGAATCATTTTTCCAAATTTGAAGCACATAAAAGCACAAATGCACACACACACACACACACACACACACACACACACACACACACACACGCGCGCGCGCGCATAAATGTATATAATTTTTAACGACCTTCACCCCTCAAAAAGTGATAGGTTTCAAGATATGCGCTCATTACAAGATCCAGAGTTTAGATATTACTATGATGGAAGCTTCATAGCTCATTTTCAAATGTATAATTATGTTCCGATAACTGTTTTTCAACGCCTATGTTCAAGAAGATTGGCATGAAAATCCTTAAATACTAAAATACTTAAATGTCAAGTACAAAAAAATTGTTTCTACATTCGAGCAAGGTGATCATTTTTAGGAACGTTTCACTTGCTGTATTAATCCGATAAAGAAATAGTAATGCCAAATATATATCACGGAGCCCTTTCACTAATTTGTAAGCGAATTTCCTTATGAGCAACTATCATATAAAAAGAACCAGACGTTTATTATTATGGTAAATAAACGTCAATTCTGACCTCTGAAATAATTCTTGAGGGTTGAGAAAAACATGTTTTTTATCTTATAATTAAACTGAAGGCATATTTTATTTGCCTATAATTTCCAGATTTTTTAAAAATTTTGTGATAACTCAAAATTGAACCATAGCACATTAAACAAAACTCCAAAATACAAAGTTATCCTTAGACGGTTTCAAAGCTTTTTATAAAACATAAAGTTTGTAATAATTTAAAGTAAACTTATATGAATGTTGATCAGGGGAAAATGACATCAGTATAGCTTTTATTTGATAACTCAAAGACCTTTTTTAGCATTTAAAAACTTACACCTTTTACATCCATTTAAATAATATTGATTTATAAATTAATTTGAATTGAAAGATCTTCAGCCCACACATAAATGCTATTATTATCACAAGTCATATGCTCTACTGCATTGTCGATTTCGCTAACTTTCAAATGTACACATAATGTAAGTCATCTGCATTAACGTGGATTTTATAAACTTTTATTTAAATACTGTACTAACGTTATTATAATATATTTACGAAAATGTAAAGGACCCAATACAATTACTTGCGGAACTCCATTCGTCAAAATCACCATCACGCAGTCGTTTCGTCACCAACACAAACACATATTTGCTCCCTTCCAGGCAAATATGATCTGATGCATTACTTTGATAGCCCAATGCTCTCAAATTTTAAAAACAATAATGCACACAATAGAAAGCTTTAGAAAAATCAAATAACCTTAATAGTGTAGCCCCTAAACACTACACATCACCAATCTAAAGTCATCAGCTACACATATATACACTGCCTATGCAGTGTTGTACATTGCAGTGTTGTAAACATATTGAAATTTATTTTTTTTCCAATGTTTCTTTTCAAGATTTGGTTATTTTTTTATCGCTATTTATTAACACAAATCATTTTATAGTTTAAAGCCAAAATATTCCTAACTATTCTTATATGTCACATTTACGTTCTGCAAACTTTAACAAAACGTTTTTTAAACACTATGTTAATACCTTACAATAAGAAAAAAACCATCAAACAAATTATTCATTAAATATAAATAATCAATAAGTACTAATATTAGGTTTCTATAAACCTTATCAGAAAGTTGGGATCTGCACAATCATTGTCCTGTCGGTCACTGAAACTGAGACGGATTTTATTTACGTATAAAACCTGACGTTAATATCGCCTCAGAAAATGGCGTGAAATATTGCATGCAGAGATCTGTAATTACATTATTAAGGAGCGCGTGGAATTTAAATTATTTTGCATAGCGTACCTGCGGCTCTGTGATTACCATAGTTTTGTCATTTTTCTGACGAACCCTCTTGACAAAAGGATGCGTGAAGTTTCCATTGAAATTGTTTATATTACACAAAGAAATGTTGGTATTAGCATTCGTGACCATTGAATTTGATAGAAACAAGTTTATAATTTGTATTTGGTGTATAAGAATTAATACAACAAAATTAATTATTAAAACAGCGTACTTATAGTTACTGCACAAACTGCCACCCCTCGTTTTCCGACGAATCTAGTGAAATCCATGTGAAGAATTGTAACCCACCGATTTGGGTAAATCCACCCTGAGTAAAAGTAATGCATTTTTCTTTCCTGTATTACTCTAAGCTCTAACATCTCAGTTTTAGACTCACACGCGCGCCAGTCCGGTAACGTTTCATACTTGGCCCATAATCGATTAATAACTTGTACAAGTACGTTAATCAGCAAAACTCGTGCAACATTTTCAAAATGGTAATAATTTAAAACGTTTAAAATTAATAACGTTTTTATTTTTTTCGAAAAATTGATTTCACCATCGCAATCAACGTTAAGAACTGCATAAATTAGCACTTTGATTTTTGAAATCCCACGAAATTAATAAACTTAATTTGAAGGCATCTGGGTTCATTTTGTTTCACTGTAATTTAAATAATTTAAAATTTTGAAACGACAGTATATGCAGATTTTAATGCTGATTATGATGGTGAAATGAGAATTTTGAAAAATATTAAAAAGAAATACTTTTGGAAATACGCAACCATCAGGTCAGCGAGACATATGAGTGATGTGATTATTACTGCATTAATAAGAGAAAATTTGCTCAGATACAAACACCCGGATTTGTCTCCATAAGAGTAATATGAGTTTTGAAAGCCAAAGGGATTAAGCTTTAAAAGAAAAATGCACAATAACATATCTGAGCATAAATAAAATCAATTATTTTATCTCTGTTTTTGTACCAAATTTCGAGTACTTTTAAAACTTTACTTATTGGTTTAGAAACTCTTCTATAAAAATTTTATTTAAAATTTTAAGATTAAATTGTGTACAAAGTACTTCGCAAAATAATTCACATATTCTTATAAATTCGCGAGACTCTAAAATATACGTTCCTATTCAGAGAAAACTCTGTTTCAATACAAATAAAATTACCCGCCTACAGGCCTGCTAGAGCGCCTCCTAACAGACTACACTGTTGGAGGTGGTTGTAACTTTAAACTGGTTAGCGTACGCGTTGAGTAATGCAATAAAGTTATCCGTAAGCCACGCAACAGATTGAATTGAATCTGCAAGCACAGCAACGGTGTTAAAAATACAATAAAGTTTACTTACACTATAAACTAACTGTTCCTAAGCTTATTGATGATACTGTAAACTAACTGTTCCTAAGTTTATTGACACTGTAAAATAACTGTTCCTAAGTTTATTGACACTGTAAACTAACTGTTCCTAAGCTTATTGATACTGTAAACTAACTGTTCCTAAGCTTATTGACACTGTAAACTAACTGTTCCTAAGCTTATTGACACTGTAAACTAACTGTTTCTAAGCTTATTGATACTGTAAACTAACTGTTCCTAAGCTTATTGACACTGTAAACTAACTGTTCCTAAGCTTATTGATAGTGTAAACTGACTGTTCCTAAGCTTATTGACACTGTAAACTAACTGTTTCTAAGCTTATTGATACTGTAAACTAACTGTTCCTAAGCTTATTGACACTGTAAACTAACTGTTCCTAAGCTTATTGATAGTGTAAACTGACTGTTCCTAAGCTTATTGATAGTGTAAACTGACTGTTCCTATTTCAGTATATTGTAATGTTACAATGTTTCTCTAACACAGCGATTAACTGAAGCGATTACAGTTATTTATTTATTTAGAATCTAACTTAGTTTCTTTTGTCAAAAATTATAATATAGTTATTTCTCAAGTATCAAGTATTTATAGAAATATTTGCAAAGACTGTAGGGACCTAGGGAGCGGTCAAGGTCAAGGCAAGTAACAGTTACAATGTAGTACTGTAAAACATTAATAATTACTCGTTCGTTGTTCATATGAAAATATGAATTTTATTACAATTTGAAATTTATCTATTTAATATGCCAGCATGTGTTTCGTAGTGTTAATAAACCAAAAAGAAATGGAATCAGGTTATTTTGTGCTAATAAAATATTTGAAACTTTAAATTCGCAAATGAAAAAAAACATGTAAATAAAGAAAATGTATTTTCACCAACCGGTAATAAGTATTTACTAACTATGCATAAGCACACAACTGTCTTGTACAACATTTTACAGTATCCAGCGTGTCCTTTTGTAGAACTGTTACCTTAAAGTCGAGATCAGTTTTCAAAGTCGTTTCAAAAACATAATATTAGGGTATGAACTATTTTCTATTCCGGGTGCGTGTACATGGAGGCAGGTTAATTACGTATTATTGTATAAAGCCTATTGTACAGATGTGAGCGTGAATATTTTTATTAAACTGCTTGTCTTCAGTTTCAAGTGATCAGCTGGAATTTGTTTTATTTAATGTGCGAAACCGGTTTTTTTTATTTAAAAATTTTATTATTTTTTTCCTTCCTTAAAATTTATGTTCCATTACAATATACTCAATTTTAATTAATGGGTATAGTTGTTTTTAAATGTGAATTATAATTATAAAATTGAAAAATTTATTTTAATTATTTAATTTGTTAATTAATTTATCTTTCTACTATAACATGCTGCTAGGTTATGTGAAAGAATGGTCTTGACTTGCGTCAAATAAAGATATTTATTCATTCATTCTCTGTCGTATATATATATATCTATCTATCTATATATATATATATATATATATATATATATATATATATATATATATATATGAGACAACCTGACTTAAAAATGCATAATGCCATATCTGAGCACAAATAATTAAAATTTAAAAATAATCAGATGACGGATTACATTTTATCAAATATTTTGTAGTGTTTGTAAAATACTATAAACACTATTTTTAATGTCTTTTTTGTTAATATAAATGTAATTCAAAAGTTTTTTTTTTTTTTTTTTGGAGTTTAACGTCCGACTATTGTGCTAATTCAAAAGTAATACATAACCATAAATATTAATGATGAATGAAATATGACGGTTAGTCATGTAATATTATTAGCGTGCTTATTGTAGTAATATTAATGTGTTACATTATAACTTGACCCCTTTCTTGTACTCCTAGTACTTATCTGAAGGCAAAACGAAACTTACGTATTTGCCAAGTAAATCGGACCCCCAGTACGAAGAACAGCAAGTAATGTAGTTAAAATATGATAAGACTGAAAATCATTTACTTTAAAATATTTAATTGCTTGTAGTATTAGTTCTATACAATACGATCATGATCATCACATTTTAATTTAAACACAAATCGAAAGTAATAATAGTGTGCACGTTGCAGCTTATCAGCAAGTTCAATAGTCATATCATTAACTGCAATATCACTGTACATAAAGTAAGGCATAATCAGAGATTTCACAAGGAGCACTCGAATATTAAATATTAAATTCTTACGTTTTTTTAATGAATGAATTGCAAAAAATTTGTTACATGTGTCGGTCACATATTCAGTCAGATTTAGTTAACCCTAGGATCTTAACTGTACTACAATATCTTAATAAGTCGCTTTTAGTATTGAGTTTAGGAAAAGCGTCAAAACAGTGAATTGTGTCAGTCAAGAGTAAGTTATAACTATAGGTTGTGTTTTTAATGTATTCACCCTCAAGCCAAGCTCTTTAGCCCACACACAAATGCTATTATTGTCACAAGTCATATGCTCTACTGCATTTTCGATTCCGCTAACTTTCAAATGTACACATAATGTAAGTCATCTGCATTAACGTGGATTTTATAAACTTTTATTTAGGTACTGTACTAACGTTATTATAATATACTTACGAAAATATAAAGGACCCAATACAGTTCCTTGTGGAAATCCATTCGTCAAAATCACCATCACGCAGACATTTCGTCACCAACACAAACACAATGCTCCCTTCCAGGCAAATATGATCTGATGCATTGCTTTGATAGCCTAATGCTCTCCAATTTTAAAAACAACAATGCACACAATAGAAAGCTTTAGAAAAATCAAATAAGTGTACACACTACACATCGCCAACATAAAGTCATCAGCTAAACATATATACATTGCCTTTGCAGTGTTGTTTCCTTGCCTAAAATGGGACTGAATAACAAACACTAACGGTAATACTTTTCTTCAAATATTTGACAAATAATTCATGAATAATCCGATAAAACATTTAGAGAATGCTGGCAGAATTAGTCAGCAGGTCCTGCTGGATTTCAGACTTTGTTGAAGGGACAAACACGATTCCACACGTTCGAAGAGTGCTACGTTTAATTAGTAAATTTCAGTGATGACCGGTAAAGTTACCACAATGATGCCTTTTGTAGGGTTATAGTCATAACCAACAGCAATATGTTGTCTATCAGTAGGCAACATCCGAGTTCTGGACAGGAGAGACACAACCCGAATTTACAATATATGGCTGTATTTTTGAAATTAATTTGTTAACGGTTTGATAATTTATAATAATTGAAGCCACAAATAAACGATATATATATATATATATATATATATATATATATATATATATATATATATAGAGAGAGAGAGAGAGAGAGAGAGAGAGAGCAAGGAGGGAGAGAGAGGTAGAGGGAGGGAGAAGAGAGATGGAATGCACTGTTTCATTACTATAGACACGTACAAGATATGTAATTTATTTGTGTCATTAAATATTTGTCACAGTTTTAATTAATTATTATAACTTTTTTAATTTGTTTTGTTTTCCGTTTAGTTAGTGTGTGAAATTAAAAATTATGTACAGTTCGTACTTTGTGGTTAAAACTGTTTTATATAATTTTTTTTACAAATTTGTGGAAATTTACAACAAAAAATATAACGTACGTATTAGCAAATATTCACTTTTAAGAGTATCAGAACTAGGTAAATAATTAGCAGCAACGAGTTAAGTTAAACTTCAACAATCAGTCTCACAATTTCATTTATTAACGAAGTGAAAAAATAATAGATTAGCACGAACAAAATATTACTAACTAGAATATACATAAGCGTGCATTTGTTTTACAAAACACTCCGTCAAACCAATATCATATGGAACCACCCGAGCTCCCTAACTTGGGTGAAGTAAAAAGCAATTTGCGGTTCTATTTAGGAAATTCAAAAGACAAGAAGGTTGCCACAATGGTACCCCAATCTGCAGTAACGAGTAACAAGTCTCGAGGGTTGTTTAAATCAATACAAATATAAAGCGTGGCTGTTCAGTCTTTAAACAGCGGAATCTATTCATTGCTGATAAACATTTCAAATCTATTTCATTTCGCAACCCAGTGGTAAATTTTAATCTCGCGATTTGATCACTGCGTCAATTACCAGATTACGCGTGGAGTTACTCATGCAGACAGATCAATTAATTGAACATAAATTAATGCTTAACAATTTTACGCTTAAATTGAGCCAGATTTTAAGTTTGATTTTATAACGTAACTAATATCACCGGTTATTATATTATCACCTGTGATACTGTCCAATAAACGTATTCCAAATTATTTACGCTTGTTAACAGTTATTATAACTTTCGCAACTTAAAAACAATGACGGTACATATTATTTTAAACTTTAATTTAAATAAAGCCAATCAAAATTGTTGATTCTTGTCATTCTAGTTTTCCAGCTAATATCGCAGCTCAGGTGAGTTTACATATTTAATGCAACTCAGTGTGTCACGACAGAATAACGTTCTCCCTCGGGAACATGCCTCAATTTTCCCCCAACTTTGTAACCGTAACACCCTTACTGTAACACCGATTCAGCGTTGTAACTTATTGCAAAGCACTACCGTACAGATTCAAACTGTTCGAAATAGTTAATGAATTGTTACTTATTTTTTCATAGCGTATTGAATTTTACAACAATACGTATGAAAGAAGTAATAAATATTTAAATATTATTATTTGAAATTAAAGTTCAACTTACTTTGATTTTCTTCAATATGTAATTATGCAAACACAAAAAAATGTTCATATAATCAAATAAATTATTTACTTTATAATAACTGAATGTAATATTTTTTAAGAAATATGACAGACAATGTTTCTTTTTAATAAAATATTGAAAAGTAATTAAATATTGTAATGATTTCGGTTTAAAGAATGGTTTCCCTCAATGTCTGTAAAGGTAAAACATTCATTTCCATTTTAATTTTCTTGATAAAAAATAATCCCAGTCGGTCGTAATTGGATCTATGACAGGCGCACTGAACTGACATTTAAAAACAGCTGACCTAACGCAATATCACGCCATTCCATCCCACTCTTCTCCTTCAGCATAAATTAATTTCAATTCTTGCATTTTAATAAAACAAGTTAAGTTCACGTCTTGTAACTCTTAAACCGTAATGATTTTTAATAATTGCTGTCTAAACATATTTTGAAAACAATATAGTATTACATTTAAGTCTACAATGTATATTTAGTTCATATTATTCTTAACAGGTACTATGTTATTTTAAACAAACATAAATACCAATCTTAATATAGAAACACGTCAGTATGCATTACAGGTAAATTAGGGAAATTCAATAAACAAAAATAAGTCAAATTTCTTTGAGAGAATGCACATTATTTTTCAAATTCATTCTTTTCAAAATATTTTAATTAAAAATGCATACTTTGCATCCTTTTTAGCTGCTTTTTGTTTCATAATATATTTGCCTTAACTGAACGACAGCTTGTTTTAATGTAAGTAAATTAAATATTGGTAAAATATTTTACATTCTACATATCATATTTTGTAACTAAATGCACAATATATATATATATATATATATATATATATATATATATATATATACTTGTGAATTAATGTAAAAGGAATATTTTTCTTACTGAACTATTAAAATTTGAGTGGCATAACGTCTATAACGCATTTGTCGTTTTTAAAGCGAATATTTACGATATAAATTTATAAAATTAAGCAATTATTGGAAATAAAACAGGAATTGTTGAACTGTTAAACGTCTCTAAATCAAATGTGGCGCTAAATTATTAAATCTAAAAAACACTAATTATTATTTTGTCAAAAAAACTTTCAAATTATAACACTTTCAATTTCAATAAAAAATAAAACAATTTATTGTTAATGAAAACAATTTTAAGCATTTCAAAGATTTTACTTATTTTATTACAACTTTGGCTTTTTCACGGTCAGTCAAACAACCATTAAAAAGACAAGTACTTCCAGTTAATTATCGGAGCATTTGTCAGACAAAACGAACATGACATTATGAACACAATGAGAATCAACGTTAAAAAAATTACGAAATATTTTGACTATGCCATTAACACATCAACCCTTAATTTCAATACAATCGAAATCATTTAGGAAAAACATTATTTTGTTTTACTTCATAAAACATTCTAATAATTAAATAAGTCATTATGCACAATAGTCTTTCGTTAAATTTATTTAAAGTTAAATTTCCCGCAAGGAAAAAAATTATTTAATATTTAAATCTAATATGAGAGTTATTGCGATGAATGAGAATATTCCAAAGTAAGTTTACAGTAACGTGACGTGAAATATTCTGTGTGCCAGTCATTTTAACGATTCGTTGGCCAATGCAGACGCAGGATGTGTCTGCGGTGTGAGTCAGCGTTTAATAAAGTGTCAAAGGAAGGGAAAAGTGTCAATTATATCTGATTGGGGGATAATGAAATGAACAAAGCGAAATAACTAGAGCTGCAAATCAGCGTGAAATACAATTTACATTTTGGTTGCGCGCAAAGAAATATAAAAATTGAAGTTCTCAATTAAATTGTTTTATATTACTTTTTAATTAAACAAATGTATTACTTAATGAACTACACATTTTATTTTATAATTTTTTTCAGCAGCTTCATTTTGAACTATAACGTAAAAAATCATTTTGCATCGATTAAAAGAGCGTTTTACTCCCTCGACAAAACACTTTAAAAGATAATTTAATGTGTTTCAACATGTTAATAAGTTAGAAATAACACTTTAAAAGATAATTTAATGTGTTTCAACATGTTAATAAGTTAGAAATAACACTTTAAAAGATAATTTAATATGTTTTAACATGTTCACCTTGCAGCGGTCCGTGGGTTACGAGTGGCTCTTTTCTTTAGAGCTTAAAACTTTTTCCGGGATCTTACGATTCCTAGCTTCAATTTTCCTCTGTTGTTCCGCCGATATTGCTTCAATTCCTTCTCTGTCTCTTATTCCATATGAATGCATTCTCTCTAACTACGTCTTCCGACGGTCTTCCTCTTTTTCCATTTTAGCATTTTCCATATTAGAATCTGTTTGGGAAGTCGATTTTCGTTCATCCTTTGGACATGGCCAAACCATCGAATTTGTCTTAATATCGTCTAAAATTGTGTTTTGCATCCATGATTTCACGGATCTTTTCCCGTTTCGACCGACGCGGCTCTTCGTCAATAATGTATTTCTGTAGCTTCAAGGCACTTTTCTGTTTTTTGTTTCAGTGGACGTACTTCCAAATGAGATTATACTTTTTATAATTGTATTGTATATTCTGTTTATTTATTATCGATATCTGTTGATCCCATACGATGCTGTTCAGAATCCTTATTGCTCTTCTTCCCAAGGTGTTTCGTTCTTTTATTGCGTGTCCAAGAGTCCATCACTCTTAATTGTCATTCCCAAACACTCACAAGTTGTACACGCGTTGTATTCCAACAGAACATTCAGGGAAGTGGTTACTACTGTTTAATTGTGATTCTAAATTTATTACGCAACTACTTGTATTATTATACATTCTGAAAAATAATATATAAAATTTATTAATTTCATATAAAAAAAATGTTGTTCACGCAAATTAATAAATACATTATTCTTTTCTTGTATAATACGACTGCATTTTGTAATTTCAAAATGGCTAATTTCTTGGAGTATCATAAAACTTAAATAAAACGGAAGTTCTATGTAAAGAAAAATGTTAGTGTTAAATAATAAACTTGTATATGAAATTAATCTGTTATTACTGAAACCATGTTGTTGAGAATGACACCAAGTTATTTTCTCTACAGTTATTAATTATTAGTCTTCTAAACAACTTTGAAGCTCATTCTGTCACAAATTAATTGATTTTGTTTCTTTAATAACATACTAGTCACTAAATACCTCAATGTAACTTTATTCGAACGTTGGACTTTCATGATGAATGTTTACGTTCTTTCATTGATACTGCCGACCGACAGGAGGACCATCACAAGTGCGGGTTGTACAATTGTTTTGTTACAAACAGTATGAAGTAAACGTGCTGCTGAACAGCGAGCAAGACAAATAAAACAGCAAGATTTTACTTAGCCTAAGCACCATTATAAAGCGTGTATAACGCGAACCACCTTAAAATGATTTACATAGCTGCAGTGTGCGTCACATCTTCTCTACGTGTTTAGCATGCAGTTTTATAGGAAACGTATTTATGCCGTTGTCGTGGTTATACCACTTTATCTATATTTGGCGGAACATTTAAATTTATGCAGAGTTTGTTTAATTAATTACTTACAAGATATTGTAAATATTCTTTTCTGTAGGCTATTTATAATTTCATATATATATATATATATATATATATATATATATATATATATATATATATATATATATATATTTCTTACTTCTATATTCTCCGTATTCTATGTAAAATTTGAATAAATTCAAACAGGCTTTTGGTTTTCCATATACTGTAAGCAAGAACTTCAACTATTTCTAATTAAGTAAAGCCAACAATTTAAAATAATACCATTGTTAATGAATTTCTGTTGGGAAAACAACAACTGGGACAGCCATCAAATTAAAACCCAGACCGGAACCATGGAGTAAGAACCGATCCTGATATCAAGAAAACATTGATTAGGAGCGATTTTTTTGCCCGATTTGATTTATACTTGGAATAAAAATATTTTGATAAAAGTTTGGACAAGTTACTTACTCAGCCAATCGTTTCAATAAAGCTGCTTTTCAAAATTTACATAAAAGCACTACTCTTTTATATGTAACGTTTTTTGAAATTTTAATTGCTCCATTTTAATCAGCGTTAAAACCTGCATAATTTATTAGGCTACTGAAAAATATTGATTAGTATATTACTGAAAAATATGAAAAAGAACATGACGGCATATAGTATTCATACTTTCAATACTATTTTAAAATACAAAACTTTAAATGCGCGTATTTTGAGGCAAGTCTGTGATTAGATTTACCATTATTCCTTACCGTTTATCAAAATATTACAACCAACTGTGTAATAGAAATTGTTACCATTCTTCATTGCTATATTTGAAGTAAACTTAATTTACATTTAATTTCCTAATAAGATTTCACAAGGTATAGCTTATGTTTTCTTTTCAAAGTAAAAAATAATAGTTTTTATGTAGTCTTAGTTTATGAAAATACTGAAAAATAAGTATGTCTTTAATTAATAATATTTTTAATATAGATACAATGTACAAAAAATATAAAATAGTTATGCCTTGAAACCTAAAAGAACAAATTAGATATTATTATAAAATAAAATCATCTTCACCAATTACGAGAGGAAAAAATAAGTCCTATTTTATGTGCATGCCAACATCTACATTTTAGAAAACTGTTTTAGTTGAAACTACTTACCTGAGAATATGGAGGAGAAAATTATTAAGTTTCAAAACCACGGCTCACCTATAAACAGCATAAAAGCAATTTAAGTTATTTAATCATTTTAAAAGGTACAATGAAATATTTTTAAACATAAAATTTAAACTAAAAATAAATTTGTAATACTTACGTTTTTATAAAAACGGATGGTTATAATTTAAATAACAACTTAAAATAATTAAACGTTTATTAGATAGTACGCATTAATATTTACAAATAACCTCAGTCACAATGATATTGTTATTCGTGTTTATACATAACGGATTTATTTAAACTGCTTTAAAACATGTACAACTCAATGTTGGTATAAATTTAAATTTTAACTTATTGTTTTTAATGTATTACGATTAAAGCTTTTTCATTTTATAAAAAAAATCACTACCAATTTTAATACAAAATAAAATAACGATTTTACTTATTTGTTTACAAATTTTGCTTTTTCATGGTCAGCCAGCAAAACGCTGACTACTACTACTGTTTTCATCTTGTACTACTATAAAAAAGACGTGTCACTCTTACTCAAAATGTGTTTAGTTGTTCGAAATAGTTCAGTAATTTTACCTACATTTTCGGATTTTTGAATTGTTTATTATGTAGTACTAACGTTTTCCATAATATTTATACCACATGGATTATTTATTACTATCAAGAAGACGAATTTTTTTGTACGAAATTTTAAAAGATTTAGAATTTTTCAGTATTTATTTTGACGGTTACAGCACTTTTCACGGTACAAAAAGGCAGTATCTGCAACAAAGAAGGCGAAAATATAAAATAAATATGCTGAAATTCTTGTTTCTTCACTAAACACTGTTAAAAAAACTTTCATTTTTGATCTACTTTTGGTTTTTTCTTCAGTAGCAATGAAAGTCTAAAGTCTCTTTTTTGTCTCCAAACTGTAAAACTCTGAGGAGCAGTACTTATCAAGCTCAGTACTAGTTTGTGTGCAGGAACTTGGCAGAGAACTGATTTATAATAACCTGCAGAGTTTTATTGAATTTTGTATTTCATTTTAGTGATCGATATTAGTCTACGACATTAATAATTAAGGAACATATCGCGCAGTTTATGGTGTTTTATTTCATTATTTCTGTATACGTGAAGCTGCAGCTAGGTTTTGTAAATTCAAAAGCAAAGTCTCAACAGCAAAACCCTTCTTTAACTAACGAGCAGAATCCTCAAGGGCCTTCTAAATCAATAGAAACGTGAGAGATGTGCGGCTAGTGTATCCTGTATCCTTGCTGGTATGCAGCAATATTTGCATACACATAATCCAGGCTATGGTGTGGTGTGCTGACAGAACATTCTGCACGACTGAAATCTAATTACGCTTTACTCAGCGAAATTAAAGTAAAATAGAGTGAACTAATTAATTAGGTTGCCAGCATTGTGAGCCATATTTTAATTTAAGCGTATTAAGTGGAAAAGAAATGCTTAAAAATTTAGTGTTTCCGCATGTAAATTAATGCTGACGAGAAGTAATTTATTTCTCATTTACTCAAGCTTCTCCGCATAATACGTATCCCAAAGACGGTTTTACGCCTTTTTGTCTTTCAGTTACAGCTGTAATGAACTTATTTCATGACCTATTTTTGGACTGTGATCTTTTCTTAATTTATCGGTTGATTAAAGTTAAATTTTCCTAACAATATTTTAAAGAAGATGTAAACAAAATTTTGGTTAATCTTAAATTATCAATAAATCGTTGTCTAAATCACGTATATTTATTTAAATTATCATGTAGTGTTTAAAAGCTATGATTGTATTAGTTTTTTTATTAAAAATATTAAATTGAACGATGTTGACTTTGTAGATACTCTCGAAGTTATTCCCCAGCAGGGGGGGTGCAGGCTAGCTGTAGCTGTCCCTCGAGTCTAACACACGCTTAACTTACATTTAGGGAGGCGATAATAGCCTTAATGTGCTTTTTGTCTTAAAATAAAAAAAAATCGAAGTTATTCAACAACTTTGTTTCTACTATCCCCATATATTTCCATAATGAAAAAATTAAATACAGTAAACAATTTATTATTCATTTAAAATTTGAATAATTGAATTGGAAAGACTGTCAATTTAGAAGCAACTTATTTCGAAGCAACGAAACACACAAACAAACCACGAAATTGGTAAAGATAATATTAATTACAAATTACATGTAATTATCTTTATACGAAAAATTAAAGGCAATTAGTTGTTTGCATATATATGGAGGATTTGGGTATGATGGGTCTCATACAGCTTCCCTTATTTCGCTCTAGTATAGAAACTTGCAGTAACGTATTTCTTGTGATAGGCTGTGTACAAAAATATTGTACAATGTACAAGCTTTTATCACTGACTGTACATAATCTACCAACTTGTACTTAAAGTTTCGGAGAAAATGATAATGAAGTGTGTTTTAATATACGAAAAACCTCCTGGGACGTGTTTGACCATCCTCCGTACAGCCCTGACCTCGCTCCTAGCGACTTCCATCTGTTTCCTTTCCTCAACATCTCAAGTCTCAAGTCTTTCCTCAAGTCTTTCCTTGGCGGTCAACACTTCAACAATGACGCTTGAAAGAAAATGTTTCCAACTGGTTGAAGACACAGGCGGCAAACTTCTATGAAGAAGGTATACAAAAACTTGTGCCACGCTATGACAAATGCCTGCAAAATTTCGGCAGTTATGTGGAAAAGTAGTTTAAGAGTTGTAGAATTTTGTGCAATAAATAATTTTCTGTATCTGTACACAATTTAATTTTATTACCAAACGGAACTTACTTTCTGGACGTACCTCGTATTATTATTTTAAAAATGTCATTCAGTCGAATATCTTTATTTTTTTATTTTCATGTATTCTAGAAAAAACAAGCTAAACACCTTGTAAATTTTTATTACCACTAATACAAATATCAATTTAGTGTGTAAACTAGTTTTTAAGGGCTCTGTGTCTAGACGGCTGAGTTGCTGCTGATTTCTGAACTGCGCAGCTCAAATTGTATGTTCTGGACTGCAGTTACTGATGTAAGCTTTAATTGTTCCGTTAACCGATATTACGAAAAAATACGAAAGGCGATTAAGAACGAGGAATGGCCAACATGTTTCCGGATACGACTTTCGGAAGCCGTGATGGAAGTAAATAATCCATCATATCTTTCAAGGTGGAAAATTTGTGCTGCAATTTTCGTAGTAAACGAATAAGCAGACTTTTATTTATATTTTAAAAACGTTTGTATTTTTGTACGCGAGGTTCTAGATAAACACAAATGTTGCTGTTGAGTAAGTTTTTTTTTAAAAAAAGCATTAAAAAACTTAGTACTGATCCGTACTAAGAAATATTTATGATCAGGTGATTCCTCACACACGCACACGCGCGCGCGCGCACACACACACACACACACACACACATCTTGTCTAAAATCAATAATTTTAAAAATAAAATACGCCAATCAATGGTTCTTTGAAAAGAAACAAAATACTTTTTACTAATGTAAAAAATACAATAATATTAATTAAATATAACAATATGATCTGTCATGGCTGTCACTGCGGTTTATATGAACATTTATCCCGGATATGAAATCTGTAGTAATCTGTCTGTACTTGTAATAATTGACGGTTGTAGTCAAAACAAGTTAAGTTTTTTTTGTTATATTCTTCCACTTAAAAAAATTCTAAAATGCCTATTTTGAAGGCAGGACCGCTTGGAGTAAATCATACATTCTGGCCTGTTTGTAGCCATATTGAGATCAGATTCAAGCCAACTACTAGAATTATTAGAAGTCATTCTATGTTCCTTAAAAACGTAGTCATTAAGTCTTTTTTTTTATCTGCAAATTATTTCACAGTAAATTTAACAAGCGATTAAGTTAATGATTTTCTTAGGAGACGAAGGTTTGTATTAATATCGATAAAATATTTTGACAAATAAGCTTTTTCTACTTTTTTTGCAATGTAGACAATATTTGAAGTCAAAGAATTAAAAATTTGTATTTTCGTTTATAATATTTAAATGGAGGTAGTTTTCGTCGTGATAGAACGTGCTGTGCAAGTATAAAATCAATCATCACGAGTAAACATAAATAATGTACTTCCGCTGCCTCAATGTTTCTGAAAGCTTACGGTAATAGAAGGTAATAAAATGCAACGACGCTATTGAACACAGCAGATATCAATACAGATAAAATGTATCGAGAAACAGCAATACTTATTTATCCTTAGGTAACAGCTGATAGGAAGGTAACCTTTGTTTTGAATACAGGGTGTCAAGTGTTTTAGCACGCAAGTGTGTCGGAAACATTTTCGTAATTACAAAAGTATTTACAAATTTGTATTTCTAATTTACGCAGATTTAAGGTTAAATCAAATTTAGAGAGTGTAAAATAAAAAGATACGATTTTTTAAGATTTTGAATGAACGACTTTTTTAAATCCATTGATCGAATTTGGCAGTGTCTAATTTTTTTATAAAAAATTAACTCAGGTACGTATTATTTCGAACATTTACAGATATACTTTAATACAATTACAGTAAACACTTTGCGTTGATCGAAGTGAAGCTGTCTGTGCGGTTACACTTAGGAAACTCAAAGCTGATGTTTCGCCAGCGGACCCTTCTTTGTACTAACAAGGTGAATTCTCAAGGGTTGTTTAAATCAATATAAATATGAGAGACGTGTGGTTCCTGCAGACTTGTTTGTACATGTCTTACTTGAATAAACATAATCTGGGCTTCGTAAATCTCATTCAATAACGGTGATTTTTTAAATTTAAATCCAGGTTTAGTTTATTACAGAGGTGAAGTAATTAAATTTACTTCCATACTTACCAACCGCAAATATAAAACAAAATTTAAATTGAAGTCGAAATTTATATGAAAATTGTTATAACGTTATCACTATCGTTATATTATTAATTTGGTGTTATTTTATAATTTTATATAAGTAGGACCAACAAACGTTTCAGTTATAACCTAAAAAATTCTTGTATTCAAAATTATCTATTTATTGTCTTCTTCCTGTAAAAACACAAATAGTTTAAAAGCATTATACAAGTATTCTTACTTTCAATTAATACTTTCTCCAAAACCTACTGAAAAAATAAATTCTAACTATTTTCACAAAAATAGGTTCAACAGATTGTTCACAAATCGCGGTCACATTTCATAATCAAAACTTAAGTTGGATAATTAAAACGAAGTAGACAACGGTCAGGGTTTATTTATTTGCTCTCGAACGAAAAATATCTTTTATTTTAAATTTGTTGGACTGACATGAATTTTTAAACTTCAGACGCATGAAAAATTAAAGATCCATGAAAATCTCAAGGTCAAATTTCATAGTGTAAAAGTAAAATAACAAAACAATAGTAATGAGTAAATATATAACAAAAGACAACAAAATTACTTAATACATTTGTTATGGTTACCAGGACTAATACAACAGTGCAAAATATACTATATACAATATTCTTTGTACCTTTAGAAAATTGAACTATTTCATAAGTAGTTTTTATTTGAAATAAATATTTCAAAATGTATTTAAAGTGTCAAAATTTCGAAGCAGTCACTTCAAAATAAATGACAATTACTTTTAATTTCTAATGAGTGCAAAGAACAAGTAAAGTGAAGCATTCAAACTGAAAGAAGCACGTTTAGTGATATTCAGCTTCAACTCTGCAGCTAAAGAAGATTATTATACATTCTTATTTCAATTTAATCTTATTAAATATATAAATTGCCAGTAAAATTATTTGTTTACTATTTATAAGTTTCGTTATACATCAATACGTTATCATATTTCCAGGGATTTTGGAAATATTTTTTTCATTTTCCTTTATATTATTAATAATTTATTAGGAATGTTTTTCATGTTTGGCAATCACTGATTACTAAATGCTTATGTAAATACACAACGTGCACAAAGAAACACCATTAGGGCACAAAAGTCCAAACACTCTAGGACTAGGACAATGCACTTGTCATACAATAGCTCTGTGTAAGCATTAAACATCGCTATTAAACTGTGAATCCAATGTTGAACCAGTAAATAACAATGCCACAACGAAGAGATAATCGCATATACCCTGATATATGAACAAGCATGTGTCAACTATACAACAGACTGTTATTAGTTTTTTGCTTACAATATTATTAATGTTTACAAATTTTATTGATAAGTGATTGTGCCAGAACCTTAGCTGAAATAGTAATTGAATGTTTTTTGTAGATTGTATTGTTTTTTTAATTAATTATTATTACATCAAAATCAAACAATCACAGATGGATTTTTTTATGTAATATATTTGAATTAACGTGAAGTAATACAAAATGAGACATGCCATTACTTAGGATTATAAGAAACACTTTTATATGTTTAACATTGCCGTGGTACACATTGTGTAATTAAACTTATTCCAATATTTATAATTTGTTGATTGTGCATCGTTATTGAATTTTATAATAGGGTATTTTTAAAACTGTATTTGTAAACTGTTTACCGTTACCAATTTGAATATATCGGTTAACCTCGCGCCTAAAAGTTTTTCTGTTGCTTAGGTTATTCTCTGTTGTGCTAATTTTTACTGAACATTACTCGTTTTTAAATAATGCATAGTTCATACAATAATTCCTCGAGAGAAATAATTTTAACTTTAAAAGTTTAGAGGAATAGTTTAAGTCCTCTTCTCTTAGTAGTTATTTTAATAACGCATACTTTGAATATTTTATACATACTATAAAAATTTAATGTTTTATTTCCCTTAAATACTAAAAAAATAATTAAAAATTAACTTGAAAATGAAACATAGAATATATATTATTATTATTATTTGCGTATAGACCCTGTTGCATCACGCAAAGCACTTCGACTCATGTCTTGTTCCTTCTAATCCTCCACACCTCCCTCATCCTGTCCCCATGGATCCTCTTCCGCTCCTCCGTCCATTTTACCCCTGCTCTCTTTGGGATTTCATTCTCTGAGACCTTCCAACCGGGCATCTTTCTCCTATATGCGTTCCTGTCTTCAACATCTGTTGAGTCTATTTCTGCGTCATGTAGGTCTATTCTGACTTGTGCGATCCACGACGTTGTTGATTTGACTCCTTGTATATACTTAAGGATTATGTTGGCAAGTCTCGTTGTTGGGAGTCTACTGATGTGTCCATAGAACTTCGAAGCCTCCTTCTTCTGATATCTGCTGCCAGGTTCGATATCTTCTCTGTGGTCTTCCGGGAGTGCAACCTGTATCCATCTTCTGTTAATCTCGGGCTAAGGATCTTCCTCAAGATTTTGCGTTCTTCCTTCAAAATATCCTCCATGGTAGCTTTTGTGTGGAGTGCTAGCGTCTCGCTTGCATATAATACCTCCGGTTTTATGACTGTGTTGTAGTGTCTGATTTTTGTGTGCGTCGACATACATCTCTTATTGTAGATATCACGCGTTATACCAAGAGCCCTCTTCATTCTCAGTAGCCGAACCCTTTGCGCAGCCTTCTCGCCACCCGTGGGTTCAAGAATTTCTACCAGATATTTGAAGTGCTTGACTCTGTTTATCTTACCATACTTTGTGTTTAGTTCTTGAATATTTAATTTTGAACAGAAGAATTCGGTTTTTTTAAACGAGATCTATAGACCAACCCTCTCTGCACATTCCTTTAGGACTTCTATCTGTTTAATCGCTGTTGTTTCATTATCTGTGAGTATGGTTAGGTCATCTGCAAAAGCTAGGCACGCGATTTCTGTGTTGTCCTTAGGTCTTCCAAGTCAAACTGGTTTCCAGTACCCTTCAATTTTTAAATTATTTCTCCCATTCCCTGATAACTTTGTCCAACACCATATTGAAAAGGAGAGGCGAGAGTCCATCTCCTTGGCGAACTCCAGTTGTGATCAGGAAGGGTTTGGAAATTTCCCCCATTAATTTCACCTTAGCGATTGTGCTTGTGAGTGTTTGTTTGATTAGTCGCAGTGTTTTAGGATCAAGTCCATGTTCTTCCAGGATATTAAACAAAGATTTTCGATCAATGGAATCGTACGCTTTTTTGAAATCTACGAACGTACAGATCACTGGGACATTCCTTTTAGCTTTTACTTGCAATATTGTTTTCAGGTTGAAAATTTGTTCTGTGCACGAGCGACCCGGACGGAAGCCTGCCTGGTACTCACCAATTCGGTATTCTATCTGTTTTTGTGTTTTTTAAAGAAGACAAGTTGAGAGTATTTTGTAAGTAACTTGTAGTAAATAAATTCCTCTGTAGTTGTTCACGTCACAGAATATATATATATATATATATATATATATATATATATATATATACGTCATGTGTGTATGTATATATATATATATATATATATATATATATATATATATATATATATATATATATATATATATATATATATATATATATATATATATATATATATTAATTAACTAGTACTAACATTTATAATATTATAAGGTAAGATTAAATACATAAGTAAATTAATTAGTAAGAAAGAGTAATTAATTAAAATACGCATTAGCCTGACTTACATAATAAGAAAAACGATTATAGTTTAACAAATACACCCTTAAAGATTAAACTAATAAAGTTTGTAATACGCGGAATGAACTAGTTACTTTGTGACAGAATTGGAGTTGTTGGTATCAGTTAAGGATTATGGGCAAAACTTATTCCAAGGTAAGACGAATTCTTACGGTACGGGAAAGCTTTACAGAAAAACTAGCTCAGCAATAAATTAGAGATTTAAAGAGTACAATTGTATAAAATAAACTAGTAATTGGATGTGCCAGGAGGAAAATGAAAAGTAAAGGATTTAGACGATTGCTTGATGAAAGAACGTGAACAATCGAGAAAGAATGGCGATTAAAGAAATAAATCCATGTATTGAACATTATCGGTGAGAATAAGTTAACATGGTCTCTCTCTCTCTCTCTCTCTCTCTCTCTCTCTCTATATATATATATATATATATATATATATATATATATATATATATAACCGCTCTCACTGGCTCCTTTCTACAACATTTCCGGTCAAATTATTCTCATTCATAAATACGTATATTTGCCATAATTTGTATGTATGAGTATAAAGCAACACACGACGTATCGAGTATACATCAAATCCCGTTCTTATGTGCTTAGAACATAAGCCTAGACGCTTAACCCTATATTAAAATACTTAAAAACTAAGAAAAAACGTAAGGAAACACTGACTTGAGATTTTTTTAAATTTCTATACAATTAAACTTGTGAAAAGGGAACCTTATAACCAAAAAGGAGTTATCAAACCATATTTAATTTTGCAATTATTATTACAAATGTAACAGAACGTTGTTTTTCTTTCTGTTAAGTATATTTTTGGCAGCAGTTTATTTGCTTACTTTCTGGCAGGAAGCAGCTATTGCTGCTTTAACCAGGGTTTAACCGGAAATGATGTCATTATTTCCCATTTTACCCATTTATCCAATTTTATACTACTCTTCCATTTATTATCTATACCATGATGGAATTTTAACTGTTACCCCGAATTTATTGATTTCTCAAAAGCGAAGAAAATAGTTTAGCCCACTTCACTTTGGTCTATTTTGAAATCCTTTCTTAACCTAATGTCTGACCCAAAACTCTCTAATTCAAATTTCAGTTCAATAGATATTGCCGTATTAGAAACCGGTTTTTAAGATCGGACCAAAATTACATGTTTAAAAAAATATTTTACCCCTTATTTACACCATTTAGTGGTTGAATTTTCAAAATTCCGTCTTAATGCGCGCTTAGACAATAATGCAATTAAAAAAATATAACAGATAAATTAACCATTCAGGGTATAATTTTTGAAAATTCTTAAATACGTGTTTGATTACTTGTGTTTAGTGTTAAGAAAGTTTGATTTAAAAAATATATTTGTACTAATATAAAACTCTTAAAGTCTTTTTTACCCCTTTAGGGGATTTACTTTCGGAAGTGCTAAAATAAATTATTTATTATTTTAGTTGTACAGCATTTATTTCTGTTGTTTAAAGAAATCCGTCCAAAACCACATGTTTAAAAACAAACAAAAAACAACAATTTCCATTACTTACTCCTTTAAGGAATGCACATCTGAAAATCCCTTCTTAGTGCAAGCTTAGGTAATAATACGAAGGTATCCTGGAAATTTCAAGTGTCCAGCTACAATAGTTTTAGCTGTATATTGATTCTATGCCAGTTAGGTCAAAGACGCTTCTCGTATATACATAATACACAATTCTCCATTACGACGCATTAATCTATAACCTATAGTATAAGATATAATATTCTCTTCTATAACACTCTCCGACCTTCCCTATTCTATTGTGCGTGAACAGACGCAAAATTTTAAGAATTTTGAAAGAAGATATACTTACTACTAACAATTTACTGTAAATGAATATTTATATATAAACATCCATTACTTAGGAGTTTATAAATTATTAAAATTAATAAATATTAATTTAATTTATATAGGCCTCTACACACACACACACACACACACACACACACACACACACACACACACACACACACACACACACACACACACACACACACACACACACACACACACACACACACACACACACACACACACACACACACACACACACACACACACACACACACACACACACCTAATTTTTAATTCTTGTTCTCTGTTTAATGTTTTCAAATAAGCATCTTGTTCATACTGCGGTCTTTCAAAATTTTAGTAAAAAAATATGAATGCATTTTGCAAAAGCTTTACCTATGTAACTTCAAACTGTTACTGTTTTACAAAAAACTTTTAATTTTTAGTATTTTTGTAATATTTATTTTAGCTTCATGTTTCGAAGTACACAGGCTGCATTATCAAGGTAATCAATTAATTACAAATACACAATTACAATACACTACAATGAAACATTTATAAACACAGACATACAAAAAAAAACATACACTTCTTGGAATATTTATTGTTCGCTTAAATTTTTTATACAAGAGTCCACATCCTGCAGAAGTGAAGGTGACCAGACGAATGATGGGACTGGTGCTTATGTTTAAGTATGTACTTTTTGGACAACTGGAAACTTAAAACTACTTGGATTCATGAATACGAATATTTCCTGATACAAAGGATAATCATGGTAATTTATATTAAATTCTTTTAACTTAAGAAATGATCGAAAGCAGTGTGGCATTATGTAGCATTATCTTTCCTTGTTCTCTCAAGTTAAAAATTTTAATCACTGACGTCATTACGGTAACGTCAATATAGTAGCGACATTAATATCGCACAGGTGTTTCAGAGCACTCTACCGGAGCCGTCACCAACTTGGGGTTCATCGGATTAAGTTTTATAACTCAAGTTTGGCCTGATTTCCTTAATTTTGTCTGAACAGACAATTTTGTTTTCACAGCATGTTTTTTTTTGTAACTTATTGTAACGATTATTTTATTGACCCGAACTACAGAATACTACATAAACATTTATAAAAAATCATTACTGTAAATTTTACGAGAAACTAACCTCAAACATTTCATTACATTTTCTGTAAACCTGCTTTTAGATCCCTTTGAAAATTACGTTTAGTAAAAAATGTAATTAGTTTATGCCTTATATATAAGGAAAACCTATAAATATACTGATACGTAAAGATTTAATAACTGTTAAAATAAACAGAGATAATTATCTAAAAAAAAAACCAATATGATTCCTTATATAGTCGTTTTCATGCTGGAGACACATATAAGAAAATATTACTCTCAGCCGATTTTTGGGTTTATAATTAATAACTTTCAACAGAACTGGCAATTGTTATAAAGCTCTAAAACAAGCAAAACTGACTTCTATCTCATTTCTTTCAGTGTTTAGATCACACAAAAACTCAGTACTGTAGTAGGCCTATAATACTTGTGCCTCAAACAAAGTCAACTTTAATCGTTAACTCTTTAGGTTATAATGTAATCTAAATCTAATCGTAACTAATTACAAACAAAATTATAATTCTGGAGAAAGTTGATTACAAATATTTACAGCAAGTTCCATACATTTGCCAAGCTTTGTCCGGTCTTGCATCAATTTGTTCGTCAAACACAGACAGCGACGTGTACACACAAACAGCACTTAACATACATTATTCCAGTGTATAAATTCAGTCTGATTGTGCAGACAAATGTCTTTGTTAAATATTGACACAGTCTGTATTTAGAACAAATACAACGGTACAAAACTACCTAGGGATATGTGGCGCAGTATTGCAACATGTCGAATGCAATAGGGACTGCAGTCAGCCTACAGCACGCCCTGTATAATTATCAACGAACATTATGTTTTAACGAAATAGTTTATTGACTAATCAACCTTACATCGCTAAAGTCTATCGGTAGTTTACAATACATGCACTATCAAAAACCTTGATGTTTAACACTAGATTGTGACGGCAGTTTGTAGAACAAACGCTATCAACAACTTTATGTTTAGCTCTAAGTTCTGACGGCAGAATGTAGAACACACGCTATCAACAACTTTATGTTTAGCTCTAAGTTCTGACGGCAGTTTGTAGAACACACGCTATCAACAACTTTATGTTTAGCTCTAAGTTCTGACGGCAGAATGTAGAACACACGCTATCAACAACTTTATGTTTAGCTCTAAGTTCTGACGGCAGAATGTAGAACACACGCTATCAACAACTTTATGTTTAGCTCTAAGTTCTGACGGCAGAATGTAGAACACACGCTATCAACAACTTTATGTTTAGCTCTAAGTTCTGACGGCAGTTTGTAGAACATAGGCTATCAACAACTTTATGTTTAGCTCTAAGTTCTGACGGCAGAATGTAGAACACACGCTATCAACAACTTTATGTTTAGCTCTAAGTTCTGACGGCAGTTTGTAGAACATAGGCTATCAACAACTTTATGTTTAGCTCTAAGTTCTGACGGCAGTTTGTAGAACACACGCTATCAACAACTTTATGTTTAGCTCTAAGTTCTGATGGCAGTTTGTAGAACATAGGCTATCAACAACTTTATGTTTAGCTCTAAGTTCTGACGGCAGAATGTAGAACACACGCTATCAACAACTTTATGTTTAGCTCTAAGTTCTGACGGCAGTTTGTAGAACATAGGCTATCAACAACTTTATGTTTAGCTCTAAGTTCTGACGGCAGAATGTAGAACACACGCTATCAACAACTTTATGTTTAGCTCTAAGTTCTGACGGCAGAATGTAGAACACACGCTATCAACAACTTTATGTTTAGCTCTAAGTTCTGACGGCAGTTTGTAGAACATAGGCTATCAACAACTTTATGTTTAGCTCTAAGTTCTGACGGCAGTTTGTAGAACATAGGCTATCAACAACTTTATGTTTAGCTCTAAGTTCTGACGGCAGAATGTAGAACATACGCTATCAACAACTTTATGTTTAGCTCTAAGTTCTGACGGCAGTTTGTAGAACATAGGCTATCAACAACTTTATGTTTAGCTCTAAGTTCTGACGGCAGAATGTAGAACACACGCTATCAACAACTTTATGTTTAGCTCTAAGTTCTGACGGCAGAATGTAGAACACACGCTATCAACAACTTTATGTTTAGCTCTAAGTTCTGACGGCAGAATGTAGAACACACGCTATCAACAACTTTATGTTTAGCTCTAAGTTCTGACGGCAGTTTGTAGAACATAGGCTATCAACAACTTTATGTTTAGCTCTAAGTTCTGACGGCAGTTTGTAGAACACACGCTATCAACAACTTTATGTTTAGCTCTAAGTTCTGACGGCAGAATGTAGAACACACGCTATCAACAACTTTATGTTTAGCTCTAAGTTCTGGTTCTGGCAGAATGTAGAACACACGCTATCAACAACTTTATGTTTAGCTCTAAGTTCTGACGGCAGTTTGTAGAACATAGGCTATCAACAACTTTATGTTTAGCTCTAAGTTCTGACGGCAGAATGTAGAACACACGCTATCAACAACTTTATGTTTAGCTCTAAGTTCTGACGGCAGTTTGTAGAACATAGGCTATCAACAACTTTATGTTTAGCTCTAAGTTCTGACGGCAGAATGTAGAACATACGCTATCAACAACTTTATGTTTAGCTCTAAGTTCTGACGGCAGTTTGTAGAACATAGGCTATCAACAACTTTATGTTTAGCTCTAAGTTCTGACGGCAGAATGTAGAACACACGCTATCAACAACTTTATGTTTAGCTCTAAGTTCTGACGGCAGTTTGTAGAACATAGGCTATCAACAACTTTATGTTTAGGGTTAGCTTAATTTACAAGCACTATTAAACACTCTATGCTTAGCACAAAACGCCTGTGGTATGTAGAACATACGCTATCAGCAATTTTATGTTTAGAGATATTAAGAAGTAGCTTGTATGTATATAATTTGCTACCATCAACAGAATTTGTTTGCCGGTAACTCTGACGTCTACAATAACAGTAAATTTCACAACTGCAGCTGTAGAATGGAAAAAAAAAATATATATATATATATATATATATATATATATATATATATATATATATATATATATATATATATATTTTAATATCATTATGTTTGGTTTAGAACTATGAAATTAAACGTGGAATTACATATTTTGAAGTTTCAATTTACAGACGTAGAAAATTTGAAAGTAACATTGTCCTTAAGGTCGAATTTTAAATTAAAAAAAACCTGAATCATTTCACTTCATCATTTTTATAATTGTTAAATTTGTATTAATTAATAATGTCCGAAAAATGTAAAATTTAAACGTGTATTACAAAAATACCTAATGGAATGTTTTAACTAAAAAAAAATACTTTGCTTAAAAAACTGTAAATTGTAATTGTAGAGAAAGGTCTTTCGCTAAACACTAAGAACTCAAACACGTCGGCTAGTATACCATTCTTATTATTTTCTACTTTGTGGAATGTGTGCGTTTTGTTTTTGTCCTTTGAAGATAACAAATAAATTCTCTTATAATTAATAAATGCCAAAACAAAATATTGCAAAGCTTTGCATAGCATTGTTATGTGAACTTTATAGAATATTTTGAAGTTTCTTTTTTTTAACGCAAATGCTTTTGTAAATAATATTTAAGGTGAATATAATTGGATTCGTTACACTCTTGAGTGACATTTCAAGAGAAAAACTGACCTAAGCAATTCCAACCCCGTTAACGGCCTTTTTACTTGTAGCTTTACACACTTACACCCTTATAAGGATATTACATGGTGTGTGCAGAAAAAAACACCCATAGTTATTCGTCAATACTACGTAATATTTATAATAAATATTGTGTCGTTATATGTAATAAATTCTTATGTAAGGCATTTAAAACTTATTTTCCTTGATATTATTTACTTCACCATAAACGACGGTCCATTAAAGTCTAACATGAGAAATTCGAATTTTAAATTACTAGTATTTCAAAGAACAGAAGACCTCACAGTTTAGTCTTAATTAATATACAGGGGCTTTCACGACATTAAACTTAAATATATAGGGAAAATATTATTAGATAAACTTTATTAAAAATGTATGCTCTTTATTTATCAAGCGGTCAAAATTATAACATGTTTTGTGGTTCAGCCAGTATTACATTCTCATTGTTAAATCAGAAGCCACCATCTTAAAACGAAAGAGAATGGAAAAAATCTTATATGTGTCTTTCGGGCTTCATACAAGGTAGGCCTACCTGCGTACACTCGTCATCTTAAAATGACCAAACCGGACCAGAGAACCGCCATAATGAAACGGAAGTTGAAGGGAAGAAATCTTATATATTTCGTTTGACCTTTATAAAAGCTTCATTAAAAATTTCGAAACAATCGGTCAATACGTTTGGTCAAAATTACATAACTCTTATCGTTAAATCGGAGGCGTCATCTTGAAAAGGAAGTGAATGGAAAAAATCGTACAAATACTTCGATCGGGCTTTTGTACACGGTATTTCATAACAAATTTCAAAACAATCGGTATATACGATTGATTAAAAACTGCTTACATTAAATCAGAGGCCGCCATCTTAAAATGGAAGTGAATGGTGAAAAATCTTATACATACGTCGTTCGGGCTTTATACACAGCATCTTCGCACCAAATTTCAAAACAACTGGTCAATACGTTTGGCCAGTACTGCGTAAAAACACACAAACAAAATGGCGAACGGTCGAGTTGAAACAAAAAATTCCCATCGCTCGGATTCAAATAAAAATCAGTTGTTATTCATAAAACATTATATGCTGTTAGTTTTAATGTATATTTTATAATTAATTCAACTAAAAAAAATGTATTAAATTACCATAGACCATACGGTATTAAAATAAATTTTAAAATGTTTTGTACGTTTTTTACGAATTGATATGGAATAGAAATAATATATGTACTAATAATTTTGGCAACAAAATGCCAGGTAAAAAAATAATAATTATTATTATTATTTGAACTGATCAGCTGATCAGTCCGAAAAATCGTGTTTGTTTAAACAAAACACAAAAATTTTATTTTTATTTAAAAAACAGAAATTCTAGTAAGAAACACTTAATTTTAGAGCTTATCCGACAATGACTTTGCTAATTCCAACTTGTTTAACAGGCTAGTATTTTATGAATACAAGTTTTTTGTTACTTCCAAGTTATCCCAGGTACGGAACTCTATGGGGAGTTGAGAAAGAGGGATGGGGCTAGAAGAAATTATAATTTTGCCATCACGGGTTTATTAAGCTGGTATTGATTTAAATAATGATTTATTTTTTTTTAAATTGCGAACTTGGAAATCATAGACAAATTGGTAAAGAAAATTGTTTTGGTTTTAAAAGTGCCAAAGAGAGTAAGATAAAGAGGTTAGGACATGATAATATGGTTTTTAAAGTATATAACTAAATATATACTTTAAAAACCATATTATCATGTCCTAAATTCTTTATCTTACTATCTAAAAAGTCCATATATAGGTTAATTTGGGGTATACGCAACCATTTTGTTGCCATTTTTACAATGCTGTAACGAGCGTTACCAAAAATATCTCCTTAGTTCAATAATAAAAAGTATTTTATAATAAAAAATGTTTGTATTTTATTGATTTATTATTTCTCATTAACAGTAAATCTCAAGTTGATATTTATGTCCCAATCCAAGGTGGAACAGCATAAGCCGACGACTGCATCGCTAAGGAGTGACTCCGGATACCGAGCAACCTCCGGTTTTATTTAGCATTAACGATACATGTTGGGCTCTAATGGGTGGACGTCATAAGTCCCTAGCTATCTGTGGGATGTAATAGTAAGTACCACTAAAAACAAAAACCTTAGAGGTTAGGTAGAAGTAACATGGGTAGACAAATTGGAAAATTAATAAAACTGAGGTTGCACTTAATCTCATCAAATCCGTCAGTAGAATACGAAACCTATAAGGAATCAATGGATGATCAATACCTAAAACGAAAGATATTAAAATCTTATGGGAGTTGGTACAGAAGGATACGTGGGTTGTACTTTAATACCGAGGAAGCCACCAGCAGTGAATCTTAGCAGACTGTGGGGATACTGGGCGGACCCACCCAATCTGCGTTAGAAGGTACAAATTCTGGGGAAGTTGCAGAAATAAAACTTGGGAATGAGAACCTTAAAAAGGGGAAAACTGAAACTGGGTTTTTACTCAATTTTGTGGAATCCACCAGCGGTGAATCGCAGCAGAATGTGTATATGCAGGGTCGACCCATACAACCTGCCATTGGAAGTATCAAATGAGAATAAACATCTCAAAATCACCAAAACAGCCTTGAAGAGTGTCAGCAGAGGAGCTTTGCTTCCAATGAAACCTGGAAGCAAGAAACCTACAAGGAATCAATTAATGGGTTGACCTTTTCTTCAAACTAAAGAGGTTGAGGTCTGATGGGAGTATCCCAAAGGCTTCAAGAGGCTGTCGACAACTATACTTCATGATTGGAGGGCTGTCAGCCAGGGGGAGGGCATATAGTCGGATGTGGTGTTATCAAGATCATGTTTCCAGATGTCGAAGGTGGTGATCTGGATTCTGAATACCTTAAGCGAGTTTCTACCAGGGTGAGCCTGGGTCAACTCAGGATACCATGGTACTCACTATAGAACACTGTGGTATGAGGATGCACATGTGAAGGATAGAAATATACCACAGAGAAACTGTGTGTAGGTTACGCAGGAAGTAAAAGGAAACTACAAACTACATAATCAATGATTTCACAATCATTCTTGCCAGCAGGAGGCAAAAGGGGCTTGGCTTCCAGGACCTTGAGGACCCACAGCAACATACGTTAGTTGTTGGACTGCTAGAACTCACCGAGGGTCCCGGTCTCTGAACTAGTTAACTAAGAAGCTTAGTTGCACAATAGGTCTTTGATTGCAGTGCCTGGGGTTTACAATACCTTATCTCTAGTATTTCATCTTAATCTTAACCTAATTTATGGCAAAGCATATATCAATATTAAATACTGTATAATGTAAAATATGAGTCAACAGGTCATAATACACTCTAGCACTAGAACAATGCACTTGTCATGCAATAGTTTTGTGTAAGCATTTAAGCATTGTTATTAAACTGTGAATTCAATGTTGAACCAGTAAATAACAATGCCACAACAAAGAGATAGTCGTATATACCCTGATATATGAACAAGCAGATGTCAATATCATCCGTAAAAAAGGCTCGTTGTTTCCTGATTATTAATATCAAATTGTGTGCACAATCTGATAAAATATTATTAATACAATATAAGCTTTAAATAAACACAAAACATAACTACGCAATTATAGTAATGTATATAATTTTCTTCTTTTTTTGGGGTTATTTCAAAATAAACAAATACTTTTAATTTTAAAGATTAAGAAAAATATTAAATAATGTAAAACTATAAAACTATTGTTTTTAAACAATACGTCAAACTGTAAATAAAACGATGTAAAAAAAGAAGTAAACCACAAAGTTGTTTTTGATTTATGTTTACTCACTCATTTCCTCACTGAAACTTTACAGAACTTTTAACGGCGTTTCTAAAAACATTCTGAGAAAATTTGGAACTTCTAGAATTTTTCAAAATAAAATGGCGATTTATATATAAAAACCAAAAATTAGTAAACTAAAAAATCATCAAAAACAAATGATATATTGTTAACGAGCTGGTTAAATTGAATATTATAAACAGTTTCACAATTAATTACATTGCCTCATTAAACACTAAATTATTATAATGGATCTACAAGTAAAACCCAAGTTAAAGGCTGTGCAACAACATTTGCCAATATAAGAGAAATGATATGACATTACAGAGCTGAATTTCAAATGGTGATTCTTAAATCAAAATTTCATTTGGTTGTTGTTGGAAAATGTCAGTGTTTCTAAAATTATAGCTTATCTACTGATGAATAAATATAATGAAAAATGGTGGTACTGGTATGTCAATAATAAATATTTCTTTGATAAAGGTGTGACAATATAAACTATCCAAAGCGATAGCAAAAAGGAATAAAGCATTTTTTTTTTAAGCCAATTGGTTCGTATTGTTTTGAAGGATGACCGATATACGTACGTGGGTTTAGTTTTGATCGCGTATTATCATGAACTTTATATGAGAACGTATGTACTCCCATTGCTTTAAAACTAATGACGAGAAAGAAGAAGAAATTATTTGAATTCCAAGGCCTTTCTATTTGAATGCATACACAGAATTTATAAAACAATGTTATGACTGTGTTTTCTTGTTTTCCTTATTAATTCCTAGAAAACGTTCCTTAAAACTTAAAGAATTGTTTTCATTTGCATTTTTTAAAATTACTGATTAATTAAACATGTTTAATTAAATAAGTTAAACAAGAGTTTATTTTATAAAATTTCTACACAAATAAACATATTAGACAAAAAAAGGTTTTCCCCCAAAAAAATAACGAAAAAGTATTTTCTTGTAAAGTAAGTAATGTTACCTTATATAAATATGTTTTAAAATATAATATTAGAATTAAAGAAAAATATTAAATATTTTCACTTTAATCTGGGGGGAAATCCCATTATATTGTAGCCACTTTAAAATAACATAAAACGCAATAACAACGATCAAGCCTAAGAGCTAATGTTTTACGAATGATTTATCAAACCAATCTTATAAATAAATTAAGTTCGTTCGCACAAAAGCAATTTGTGGTTGAATTCAAAGCAGTTTCAATAGAGGAACTCCAGTTCGCCTAACAAGAGGAGCTGAGCGAATTCTCAGGGGGTGTTTAAATCAATAGAAATCTGGGAGACACGTTCCCTTTGTTGTGACTTATGCTTAAGTATTATTTGGGAAATATAACTTTACAGAAATTGTAACGTTTGGCTTTCTTGGTGAAAGGCCGCGCACACTCCTACTTCGTGAATTTAAAATTATAACATTTATTTAGTACTATCATAGTTTATAATATATTAAATTACACTGTTATATTAAAAAAATGTAAACTGAATGAAAATGAACCTTAACGGTGCTAACCTAATCTGATATTAATTTATGTAAATTGAAGAATATATAAACACAATGAGCGTTTTAATACGTAATATTAGTATTTTTTTGCATTTATACAACTTATTTATTTAATATAGGTTAATTTATTGTTTATTTTAAAAAGAACCTAAAAAGTTGTAACAATAATTATTTAGCACTAGAAAATATTTCGATTGGTTTCAAATTCGAAGCCTGTCTTGCGGAAACGTAATAGGCCGCTATATGCAATATCAATATTGCTTGGAAACGATAAAATGAGATTATTATTACTATGGTGTTATCACGTTTAAAGTTAAACGTTGCAGTTAACAACAACAGTAATAGTAAAGCACTCTTCAACCGCAAGTCGAACAACACTTAAATCTTAAAATGTACGAGTAAATGTTAAGATAGTGTAGATTATTTCCTTCACTGATATGGGAAACACATTCATAAAGCAAATAAATGTAAAAGCTTCGCATATTTTTAGACAATATACAACAAAATTTTTAGCATTGTTTTATTTAGCATTGTTTTTCTAATGACAGTTTTACAAGCATTTAACAAAATAACTGTTTGTTGTGGTTATAGTTTACAGTGTTTGACACTCTTTTTTTGTGTTTAACGTCCGACTAGTGTGCACACTTGGGCTAATGCAGACGATGGGATGATTTATAGCGTATGAAAATTCCAAGCCCTGGCCGGGAATCGAACCCGGGTCCTCGGGGTGAAAGCCTAGTACGCTATCAACTAGGCCACCGAGGCAGCTAGTGTTTGACACAAAAATGGACAACAGTTTTTGTTTTGTATATAACCGTCTGTCTCTTTTGGGGTTTTAGGTTAGGGTATGTTGTTAATATTGTAATTATTATTAAGAAAATATCTCCCTCTCTCTCTTCCCTCTTGGTGAATGTTTCGAAGAATCATTGGCCTTTATTATTCTAATGTACATGTTTTTTTTAACAACAAACAAAAAAAACTAAATAAATGTTGGGCAATACAAAAGTTTGACATTTCACCATACTGGCATTCTCCAGTATTACATATATAGAATGCAACCACACAACCAAACCATCGTTCATTTTAAAACGGATAGAACATTATATTTGATTATATCTTATTGCTTTACCCTTTTCGCTTAACTTTCTCTTTGAAAATAAAAATAAGTCTATGTTAGCTATATTTGTCCAAGATTTCAGTTCTAAATTTGTCCTACACTTTCGTTACATACAAGTTTCATGTATTAATGGACCATAGTACAAAATATAAAAAGTTTATATTTCATAAATCACACACGTTGTAGACAAAGTTAGATATTTTGATTCTTACATTTATATTTACTTTAGCTATTACGAAAAAATAAATATTTGAAGGTCTTACAACCAAGATTTATTTTAAATCTTATATTGAACTAGCTAGTACCCGCGACTTCGTCTGCGTTGAATTAGTACTTCGAGTAGCCTATTTTTTTCTTCAAGCTCGAACAGTCTCCATACTAATCAAATAAATACATAAATACAACTGTTCAGTGGTTTAAACTTGAAAAAGTAATAGCCTATATCCGTATCAATAAAATAGGTCAATGAATAAAATGTTATCATTAATTAATATTTACATCATTTAACATATTTCTCTAAACTACGATTTTTGGTTTTTCATCCTTTGCTAAGGCTTGAAGATTTTATGGGCTCGATGCTCGTTAGCACGCCACATACAGTTGTCCATGGGAAAAACAGTTTTTCTCTAAATGCACACCTGCTACTTTCAGCGTTTGTCCTTGAACAAATTTGTTTATTGTCATCGCGAATGCTGTTTTCAGGGGAAACTGTACTGTTTTAAAGTGGAATTGGCAAATCGGTCGGGATTATTTAATACGAGGAATCGATACATCTCTGCCTGTCAGAACTGCAAATGTCTACTAATTTCAATCCTAAAAATGAAAAATGTATTTTATTTTACTTATACACAGTAACTAAAAAAAAACAATCATAAAATGGTTATTCTATATGTATTTTAGAAATGAATAAACTATTATTAACAGAACTTAATTACGTAACCATAAACTACTATAATAAAAGAACTAATCAATGAATAAATTGTTTTTACTTGACAATTAACCTAAACGACAGCAATAATAAGAAATCTGTAAAGAAAGTGAATTCGTTGCAGCGCAAATTGTAGAGATCACATATATCCAACAACATGTCTGCCTCTTCGAGTAAGCATCTCTACCCTATGGTGCAAACTTTCTTTTTGGAAAAATCTGTCAGCGGTTAGTATATACTATAGATACATAGATATACAATCTCTATACTATGCTGAAAACTTTCTCTTTGGCAGAATCTGTCAGCGGTTAGTGTAGACTATAGATACATACGTATAAAATCTCTACACTATGGTGCAAACTTTCTCTTTGGCAAAATCTATCAGCGGTTAGTATAGATTATAGATACATAGGTATACAATCTCTATACTATGCTGCAAACTTTCTCTTTGGCAAAATCTATCAGCGGTTAGTATAGATTATAGATACATAGGTATACAATCTCTATACTATGCTGCAAACTTTCTCTTTGGCAAAATCTATCAGCGGTTAGTATAGATTATAGATACATAGGTATACAATCTATACTATGCTGCAAACTTTTTCTTTGGAAAAATCTGTCAGCGGTTAGTATAGATTATAGAGATATAGGTATACAATCTCTATACCATGCTGCAAACTTTCTCTTTGGAAAAATCTGTCAGCGGTTAGTATAGATTATAGATACATAGGTATACAATCTCTATACTATGCTGAAAACTTTCTCTTTGGAAAAATCTGTCAGCGGTTAGTATAGATTATAGATACATAGGTATACAATCTCTATACTATGCTGAAAACTTTCTCTTTGGAAAAATCTGTAAGTGGTTAGTATAGACTATAGATACATAAGTATACAATCTCTATACTATGCTGCAAACTTTCTCTTTGGAAAAATCTGTCAGCGGTTAGTATAGATTATAGATACATAGGTATACAATCTCTATACTATGCTGAAAACTTTCTTTTTGGAAAAATCTGTCAGCGGTTAGTATAGACTATAGATACATAGGTATACAATCTTTATACTATGCTGCAAACTTTCTCTTTGGAAAAATCTGTCAGCAGTTAGTATAGATTATAGATACATAGGTATACAATCTCTATACTATGCTGCAAACTTTCTCTTTGGTAAAATCTATCAGCGGTTAGTATAGACTATAGATACATAGGTACACAATCTCTACACTACGGTGCAAACTTTCTCTTTGGCAAAATCTGGCAGCGGTTAATATATGAACATAGGTATACAAATATAGGTAAGTACTTTAAAACAAAAATTGAAATCGTCCCCTATTTTACCTTGATTGTTGAAAAATGCAGAAACATTCTTTGGAAGGACAATAATACGCCAAGATGAATGACGCGGCTCAAAACAAACACTAAAAGAGCAATAGACTTAGAAGTAACGTCAGTACTAACACAATGGTTAAGTTAATCTTACCGTATATTAGATCTGTAGCTCGAATATTGAAATTTGTTCTTTAAAATATTCTAATTAAGTGTTGTGACCAATCGAAATATTAACGCATATTAATGCGTAATGTGATTAAATAAGATACCACTATCATATTTTTTTTTAATCTATACAAATTATAAAATATTTTTTAAAATACAATGATGAGTCCATTTACCGAACGTCAACTAACCGAAACGTTAATGAACCGAACTCGGATCTCAGAGGCAAATATATGTACATATGTGAAGGAAAAATCAGCTTTAGCAGCAGACGGGCGGTAAAACAGACTTGCGACGTTTTTGTGATAACAGCAACAGGCCTGTTGTTGCCTAGTCTACTGGGGACTAGGGAAGATGAAGAAAATTACGAAGATATCAATAAACATTGACAAACTGTCAGTCATGAAGAGGCCTTTACAACCTTGGATACAGTAATGTTGTGGTTCGAGAAACAAGAGGAAAGCTTTTCCACTCAGCATTTGTTGCTAAAGAGAAAGTGTGTGATTTGGCAACAAGGAAAAAAAGTTTACATTTATTTTCACGTATTTATTCACTTACATACGGTGTTTTATTTACAGTAATTTAGGGCGTAACAGATCCTAGCTAACACAAAATAAAAAGTACTGTTTGGAACCTGAACCACTCTCGGTTTCAATTAGTTCGGATAATCGAATTTCTACTGTATTTGAAAATATTAAAAGGTACTTGTGACATTAAACCACTTTTACTAAAGTAATTATTTTTTAATTCCGTATTTTATTATTAAATTAACTGATATTTACCCATGGAAGATTAAAATTTCTTAGATAACTTATGAGTTTATGCTATTTTAAATGGAACTGTATTATTGTGACGTCATAGCCATATACATTGCATTAAGCATGCTACATTTACTACGCCAAGGTTACCGAAAGTTAAAGTTGAACGAGACAGTAATTATGAATACGATCTAAAGATGATGGCGTAAAATTTGACATACAATTCCTCGAGTTAGCGTTAAAAAACAGCTTCGTGAAATATTTAGCGGGATATAAATTAAAATTAAAATAAGGCAATTATAAGCAAATAATTCATCATTTTTACAAAACAAAGGCTGCTTTATATCCACCGCCGTAACACTTATTGTAAGATTATTAATTATTTCCATTCAAAACCGTGTTAGGTTCATAAGTTATTTTTTCTTGTTCATACACTTTTTATTATTCGACGCATTTAGTTAATAGCTTTCGTGATGAAAAACACGTTTCTTCCTTTCGCGAGATAGTAATTTTTAGGTTATGCGCGTCAATTTTCTTTTCAATTGTTTGGAACTTTTAGTAACCAGTAATTGTTAGAAACCAGTAGTTTCCGCACTTTTAAATTTTGTATTATTAGACCCTATTAATGGTCATGTAATAAAGCGTTTTGGCGAAAAAATACGAACATTGTTAAAAGTGCTTCAACACAGATTTATTTTTGTATTTAAATGCAATTTATACATTTAAATCGCTAATTTATTTATAATTTAACCAACGAAGATTGGCAGTGATGAAAAACATATCATGGCCGCTTCAATAGCTCAATATCCAATGGAAAATCGCAAATAATAACAACAAGCAGTGACCATATTGAACTCTCTTGTTATGGATTACAGTAGGCCTAGACACAATATTGTTGTGTGCTAGTTGCAACTTGCTGTGTTCGGCACGGCTCATAGCAGAGGGTATTGTTTACACAGTCCTATTGTATGACAAAGGCGGGGCGTATCCTCTTGTAGGAGCTTTGATTGCCGGTGAAATTATCTGGAACTGGTACAGTACTAAGGCCGTATGATAGACGTCAACAGTATCGCAACCTAGACAATAATACACGGTCTGGTAGTTGCGCTTGATACACGATGTTAAGTACAAAAGGTATTATGGAAGTCAGACGAACAAATACTATTCATATTTAAATTACTTACAAATCAGCCTTAGGCTTATAATGTATAATGACTAAATTTTAGGACAAACTGACATTTATTTATTATTGAGGTGCAGCAATGTTCAACAACAAACACTGGTTTTATTTAGTTCGAATTTGCAGTTGCTGATCCTGCTGATCTTTGATTAACCAGCGAAATGGAAAGTGTGTTTCTTAAATAACTTTTTTAAAGATATATATTCTACATTTGTTCACAATTCACAAATTTAAAAATAATTATGCCTATATAAGTAAAATAGTTTTATTATTAAAACATCAAAAAACATAAAATTAAATCTGAATAAATTAACACAACTTCCACTCAAATTTCGTTTGTCAATATTTGTTTCGCGAAGCATTTCAAAATACAATTATAACGACTAAATCACATTTGACGAAACTGCTTTGTAAAATAATGACGGTTATATTTTGTTTCTAAAGTTGTTGGAAACACCAAAGATCGATGCAATCCCCCTCAGGTAATCAAATTTACATTGTCCCCTTCCTCGCCCGATATAACGAGGCTTTCAGTATTCGATATTGATCTTTTGATTTAAAGAATTATAAGGCGGCTTCATTCAACCGTCCTCCAGCTGACGTGTTTCGAGATTAAATCAGTTTGGCGATGAACACAATAGCCTACAGTAGTAACACAATACCTTGTAGGTAGGTATGTTTTTTTTTTTAATATCACAAAACTCTTTAATAAACTAATTAATTGTTCAAAAATTCTTATTTATATGTTAATTTTTTTTATATTTATTTTATATAAAACAAGATGTTATTTTTTTTAAATCTAAACCTAGTAGTTTTGCTACATCGATTGTGTGAATTTTTATTTTTGGTTTTATAAAAATACATGTTAGTTTGTATTTTTTAATTTATTTTCTAACCGAAAATTTAATTTATTTTGAATTGACGAATGGTAAACCTTGTTACTGATGAGATAAAAAAAAGGAACACAAGTTTATAAAATTACAGTTTTATGAGTTTTTAACGACAACTTTTGACTGGATTTCTTGGAGAAAATAGCAATAAATATATTTTGTTTTGGTGCTTTAGTATTTCATTTAAACGTCTGTTAAGTAACACCATTAAAATTATATTTGTCGTACTTTTACATAATGCAACTTCATAGGTTCACGATTTTGATAGTTCGTTTAACTACGTGATTTAATCTAGGCCTACTACTAAACTATATGATTTTATGTTCAAACCTCAATTTACCAAACCAATTAAATATCAATATAAAAAAGTACCTTTCAGAAATAAATGGAAAAAATAAGATTAAAAACAATTTAAGTTATGATTACAAAACAACTACAATCATTGATTTTTTGTAGCAATTATTCTTAAAATATCATTTCCCAGGATGCAGGGGTCTTCTTGAATGCTATAATTTGTTTTTGTTTCTTCCTTTAATACTATTAATCACGTACAGTATAGAGAAGTTAATTAAAGCAACGTTTCAATGTGTTGGCCATTTTCCTCATGCATGCTGTTGCCGACTTCACATCGCCCGCAAACATCAACTCGACTGCAACAAACCGTAACCACGTTAAAATATTCCGCAAGACCAGGCTACACACGTTGCCTAGCGACCGGTCGCTAATATTTCCTTCTACAAAGGTTTAGAGACCCTAAATTGTCCAATTTATCGGTGCCAGTTAAATAAAATTTCAGGGCAACCGCTCCCTCAGCCAGTAAAGGTAAATAATAAGCTTTGGGTGCTCGTTAACCTGGCGTAACTGGGGGTGTGTTTGAGCTAGATTAAGGCCATCCAATTTACTTTTATTGTTAACGATTATTATTTTATATTAGTCTTGTTATACGTTTTATTTTATGTTGACATATTTTTATTTTTCTGAATTGAGTAATAGATATGCGCGTTTCAATATACAGTATTAAAAAAAATATAGTTTTATCAAATTTGAGAAACATAGTTTGATTTTAAAAGAAAAATATTAAAGAAAAACTTCACGATATTATACTACTGTGTTTACAGTATAAACATTCTTATTTAGTTATTAATAAATAATTATTTACTGGATAACTAACAATGTATAAGTATACAACTTAAGATTTAATACAGTATTACACTCACATGGTTTTTATGAAAACATTTATCTGAAATATCTATTCATTTTTAATATACAGATGTTTGTATATTAATGATAATTTTCATACGTTCAGCTTAAGTTATATTGTTTAGATGGAAAGATACACTCTAACGCAAAGACACAGGATACTAGTTATTAAAAAAATTACAAATATAAATAAAAAACTTAATAAACTGCAATTAATAAACATTAACGGTTACATTTATATAAAATAAATTAATTAAAATCTTTATAAACGTACAAAATAAATCCCAACCAGTTGCACAGCAAACAAACATTTGCATAATCTTTTCCTTCGTTTTAGCCACTGTAAATTAGTTTTCAAAATTTACCACAGGGCATTAAAGGTATCTAAAACTGTACAGTTAACGCTTACGAAAGGATAATTGGTTGTAAGAAATTGAAATTGAATCTCGTGAAAGGACTTGACTTCTATTTGGCCACCACGCCCATTCTGCTCTTTCAATATTTTATTGTCATACCAATTATTTTTTACATGCATGTAGGCCTATTTTGGTTACACACGCCTATGATTTTAAACATTTTTTTTTAAACAAGATTTTTCCTATTATTACTTTAGCATAGTTACATTTTCAACGCGTGTTAATGTAGGCTATTTGTACAATTTTGTTTACAAGTAGTGTTCACATAATAATATTCAACATATAAATGCTTTAACACTCCACAACAAATCTGTTTTCAAACAATCGCCGAAATCGTTATGTGGTCAAAATGTATTTTGACAATGTTAAAATTTTCGTATGCCAATTGGAATTTACTTGCTTTTGAATGTGAATAAAATATTGTAACACAGGATTTCAGACACAATACTGCAAATTGTTAAATATTTATTTGTTCAACAAATAATATGAATTGTATTTTTAGTATACAGTCAAATACCGAAGTAATTATTGTGTTTAACCTTTTCCCATACTTTTTCATATATTTCTTATAACCTGACACCGATCACTGTTAGATTAGTCAGTACCTAATTATAAAAAATTATATTTTAGATAAGCATCCGAAATTTTGTTATTAATTTCTTTTTTTATAAATATAAACTTGGTAATAAAAAAATCATTATTAGGTTTCAAGATATTGAACGTTTTGAATATTTAGCACTAAAAAATACAGATATCTTTAGAGAAATAATTATCTGAAAAAGTTAGTACAGTCATTATACAAAATAATCCTCCTTCTGCCATATTCACATTGAAAAAATATGTTAATTCCAATATGACACAGCCAAGACGACTGAAAATATTAACTATGTTAGTATTAGTTATTAAGCATCCAGGAATGAACGACGATAGTTTGGAAAATAAAAATGAAGGAATATTTACAAAATAATTGCATATGGGAAATTATATTTATTGCATAAAAACATATAACAAAATGTACATTACAGTACAATAGCTAATCTTATTTGGTGTTGCAGATTTAAAAAGTATTCTTTATCGTTAAGATTATTTTGTTTTAAGCTATTCACGAAATTGTGTTTAACGTAACATAATGGTTCTAAATCATTTGCCACAAAACTATATTCACATTTAAAGAAAAACATAGTTCCATTAATTCAGCTGAAAAATAAACTTCATAAAATCTAATTTTAACCATCAGTGATCGACAGTGATGAATTGTACACAAAACTGAGAGTGGTTAAAAATCTTTTGTTTAAATAAAATTACTTAAGATGATTATAAATCTGGTGCCTATATGGTTACTACATGCATAATGTAGGCCCTAGTGTTTAATTTTATTTTATTTATAATGTAATATACATTATTCTTCTTACATTATAATTTTAAATAAATTTTACAAGGTATTGAAAACATTAAAGGCGGCCAGCGAGTGTAGAAAGTTTTCATTTTGATTTCAATAACCAGAGGGTGAACATCACCCCCCGCTAAATTGCGTACTCAATATCTTGCTATAAAGTGCTTTGTAAGGAACATATAACAAAGTGTACATTACAGTACAATAGCTCACCTAAGTACAAATAATGGCTTACTGCATCGTTTCAAATATCACGGATTTCACGTTCTATAAATCCCGCCTCGGAAATGGAAAGCAATCCAAGTGGCATTGTGCAGCGATAGACTGAAACCCACTGTATATATAGCTCATCTAGGACCGCGTATTGATATAAGCCAACTGATGAAAAGAACGTTATGATCTAATTCCTTCCGAACCGATGGATCTCTCCCCAATCTTACACTGTAGCACCCCACCCTAAACTAAAGATATTTCTCGATCGAGATTTCCAAACAATTGTTCCTAAGGGGAAGACATAATCTAACGGTTTCGTACTTTGTAGCTATATAGGAGACAGTTATAAAGTCGATTTGAACAAATTTCTTTTTATGGTCGCATTATTTGATAATGTTTTGGTTTAGGAGACTCATTTAATAACACCAATACTTAATTTTCGTAAATAAGAAACAGAAATTTAACTTATTCACAAATTATTTTTGTTAAAGGACATACGGACTTTAACACCGAATAATTTTGCATAATGAAAATCTAAATAAAGATGATAAAAATGGTTTCGCATGCATATAAAGTTTTGTTCTAATCGAAAAAACAAGAATAAAAACTGTATTGTGAACATTTATTTATAATACAGGATGACGTCAGTGTTACGTAGATAACAACAGGATATGACTTGACAATGACTCTATGAGGTAGAAACATCTACCAAGAGTTGAGTAAAAGAAGAAAGAGCTAAAATAAGGTAAATATTTATAGGGGATAAAAATAAGTTCAAATCACATGTTACCTACAATAGTATTAAAACATTCTGTATGAAAAAGTATTTAATTTTTTTTAAATCAATATATTATTCAAAAATATTAATTAATTAATAATGGTCATATAAGTAATCTTGAATATCTATTGCATTGTTACTTAAAAATTCAATGAGGCAAAAGCCTCAAGCTTCTGTTAAATACTCCCTGATGTTCCCTATAATTAGAAATCCAAGATTTGTTCAAGAAAAGGGTCGCCAATTAGTAAGATTAAAGTTTTACTTACCAAATTCAATTCAACACAAAACCAACTTTTTACACATTTAAACACAAAAAACCCTTCACTGTTCTCGAATACAGTGGACATACATGCTCTTCCAGATTTCCTGGCACAAATCTTAATCCTTGATCCTGTAGCGCTAGAATGAATTCACATAGCCTAAATAGGAATCTAACAAAACACTACTGGTTCCACATTTTTCTTTTAATTTGATCTCTTACTTGTTTTCTTTCTATGTTTTAATTTTTTGTCTTACTGGTTCACAAAATTTGCAGTTAAATCTACATACTGCATTCCCGCTAAATTCAGCACTCCGTTTTACGAGTTTTATAGGTCAGAAAATATTGTACTCTCTGGTGAAACACTGACGTTTACACGTTGCAACATATCAGCTGTTCTGTCAGAAACAGAATATTAACTACAACCATGAGTTTCATGGAAATTCTATAGAAATTCCATTGCTGTAGATAAATTGACATTAGCTACACCGTGAAAATTTTTATTGGAGACAGAACTTCACCAAAAACGTTTTTTCCCTGTCTGCTTCAATTAGTCTCGTTATTTTTAGTTTTTTAATGCAAAATTCGTTGTTGATAATTCTTCAGCACACGAATACAATACTGTTGGCGTGTATGCGTCACCAGCATTATTTTGGAAACATATCGATAAGAAATCCAGATGACATATTGCACCGGCCGATAAGGTAAAACAATGACGCTATCGACTATAAAACTTAGATAAGAAACTTTGTAATTTTTCTTATAGCTTGAGATTGTATGCTACAACATAGATCAATTTATATAAATAGGAAATTGTTTCCGAGCGCCGTTCTTTTTTTTATCAGACCAGTAATAAAACAAATATTATATAATGTAATATTTATTACAAACATCCATTTGGCTACTAAATATTACAAAAAACATCTCCTGGATAGCTTAGGTATTGTTCAACTTTAAGATTTTCGTTTTTATATAATAAAATATATAATATATGTTTTTAATATAATACTGCCCAATTTATAAAAAAAGTTTACACTTTGTTATTTATCGGCTAAAAGGTTAGGTATAGGTTAATTAAGTTTACATAGGAAGAAGATGCTTTTATAAAATGAAGGTACAAAATAAAAGCAAGGTAAAATAATAACGAGGACAAAACGGGATAAGAAGAGCGCCTCGAGTCTTGATCCCAGCCTCAACGACGACGGAATTGAATAAAAGTTGCGGCTATAAATTGTGGTATCAATGACCGCGCCGAGCCTTCCTTACATCCTGCAGGAAGCACTGCCAAGAGAGGCGGGATTCCGTCCCGTCTTCATGTTGACAAGGACTTAGGTCATGGTTACCCCTCCCTTAAGTCGGCCAAGATGAAAAGCACTGTAAATTCTCAGATCTCATGACGTCCCCTAAATCAACAGCCGCACCCTCCCCACAAGGACACTGGGGATTAAAGACCCCCGACACCAGGCTGGATCGTTCTTCAACATATTGACATTTTTTTCAAAAGCAATTTGCCTCTTGATTGTAGTGGTGGTCTAGTATACAATAATCTTAAGTTATTAACCTTCAGTTCAACACGATACATTAAAAACAGTTAATCAAATATTTAATTATGTAAATCTTAATTATACATTTTAAATAAAGAAAAACCGTGCATATGTATTAAGCCATGCACATTCAAAGAACAAAATGTGCATTCTAATAAAAAAGAAGCTTATAAACTTATATCTTCAATAATAAAACAAATTAAATAATTATTGAATAAAAACTGTAACGCTATTCATGTGATTGCACTTGTCTTGAATATTTTAAAATTTAATCAGTCATGGTTATTTTGATTTATTGCTTAATTATTTCATATTAACTGAGAATAATGTTCCATCAATTTTCAAATCTTGATTTCGACGCTTTAACGGCACGCTTGTGATGTGAAATCAGTATACTATTTTTCAATGAACAAACTTTTAAGTCTTAATTGTATCGGTTGTGTTGCTATGTTAGTCGTAATTGTATATACTGTAAGAAATACTACTCTTTTAAAATCTTTCTGTTTTGATTGTTTACAAAGGGTAAGGTTTGGAATTTATTACGTCATGGTTGCAAAATAGCCTGTGTGTTTATGGAAAATTTTATTTTTAAAGTAATTTTAAATGTAAGATGTTTCATTATACAATATATACATATATATATATATATATATATATATATATATATATATATATATATATATATGAGCAGTTTACAATTTTTCACATTTTTTATCGAGATAATTTTTAAGAGCAAATTTTTTTTCTGTGCGTTTAAAAATCTAAAGGACTGAATAACATGTACAGTATATTTATAAATCAAAATAAATTTTTATTATTTAGGCCTATAAATATAAATAGCCGTAAGTTATAGGAGAATATTACACTAACAGAAATGTCATTGTAGAGTCAAATTAATAAAACAACCCAATCGAAAAGCAATAAACAATGGCTGGGACATTCTCTGACAAAATTTATAACCCATGAACCTTTCTTTTAGTTGAGAAGTGACACCGTAGATAAGAAAGGTTATCAGATCTCCTCCTTCTCCCTTAACTTAGTTCTTCCGAACTTAACTACATAGCCTATAAGGAAGGGAATAAACAAGAAAACGTAGCAAGAAACTCTCGGAACAATGTTTACTCGCTATCGGATAAGGACTTCTATTCACAGGATTTTCACAATCGTTTATCTTCCATCACAAAGTTGTGTGATAGCTTTATTTATTTCTTTTAATCCGCTTTCTTCGAATATTATTTGTATGCAGAATGTTTATACAGGATGTGTTAGGATTTACAGAATACTCTATCTATTAACCTATTACATAAATACGAAGAGGTAAACTAAAAAGTTTTTTCAGAATGCTAAGACATATTGACGAGAGGAAGTAATTGATTATTTCACCTTTTGAACAATGTCTTCGTTATGTTGACTTTTGAGCTGTTTTATTACTTTTTTTCAAAGCTACATATAAACGAAAATTTTGACTCAGAAAAGGTCGAAATCACAGAGTTTAAACAATTTAGCCTGTCTATTTTCCAATGTGTGAGCTACAGTATTATTAATATTGGAATGTTTACAACAAATGTAAACCTACTAAGACTTAACTCACAAATATTTGTTGACAAATTATGCTTACTAGGTGTCCTGTGTGAAATTCCGCACTATGAAAGTTTTAAGTAAACACAGCCTTTTGAATAAAAGTAGTCGTTGGACGAGGGCTGTAGGAAGGAAGAGAAAACGTGTTTCAAAAATAAATCGAAAAGCGATCGGTTTGAAATAATAATCACAAATTTATTACTGCCATCTACCGTAATATGTACATTAACCTGTTGTTAAAGAGAGATGTAATGAGAAATCGTAATATTCAAATACAAATAAGTAAATAAATGCGAAATGTTAGAACATTATGTTTGCTTCTTTACCTGGTATATCACAAAGTCCACAATAACCTCTAACTGTATTTTGACATTTTAATTTTTACTTTGTATTTTATGATGTCCGTATTAACAATAAATAAATGCACGATAGAAATCACAAATATATTTGTGTAAAAACAGTGTCCAAAACATGTGATTCGTATTCAGCTTGTACGACAGGCAGGGAAAGGAGGCTTTCAGTAAGGTCACATAACATATAAGTTTAATGACTTTCAAATAAATACTGACGTGCTTTGTTCTAAGCACGCAATGCAAAAAAAGTGGCATTTGTAGTGGGATTCGTGATTAATAGTTAGCTTCGTTAACAAAATATTGTCTGATTTGTGATGCCGCACATGTGCATCTATGTCATTGTGCCTATGACAGTTAAAAGTGTCTTTTATGTCAAAATTTTCCACAAACAGTAAGTTGTAGCGCAAAATCGTTTTGCAGTGTCAGAAGCCGGTTAAAAAATCTTTCTAAATATACCTCATTTATGCCTGTACGAATAGTAGGCCTATGTTGACTCGATAAATAACATATATGATGACTACGAATAGTTCTGGATATTTAAAATATTTTATTAATGTAGGCTACTTTACTTTAAACAGTATCTATTACGACATATTAGGGATGTGTTACTACAGTACATGATTCTGAAAATACAATCTGGTATGTAACTGAATAAATATTTCCTCTCTACACAACTGCCAGGTTACTTCCATCCCGTGTTTACAGTGGCAAAAGATGTTATCACAAAGGCACAAAAGAGAAACCATTAGTTTTATTACCAGCTTTAAAATATTATTCGAAGAACACGTGTTATTGCAGCGGCATGACAATGACAGTTTAAGTTACTGCTTTACAATGTGAGGGTGAGTTGAGGGGTTTATATCATCCCCCAATCCCAATCCGTCGCACTAAAACACTTTAAATATGCAAACTCACCTGGGCCCCGCTACAATGGCAGAAATGCTCATATTTTAATAGCAGCTTTTGGTTTCTAGAGAGCCGAACAGCTTAACATTCACCCTTCCCGTGAGTGGAGGGTAACAGGCCTAAGTGTATGGGGATTGGAGGTACCACCCTACCCTGAAAGGCTGTCAATATACCTAGCTTCAATTTATAATCTAAGGCAAGCAATAATTGCAGTATTTAATATTAATTTGTGTTAACGTTTTTACGAAAACGAATCCATTACACTCGTCTTTATAAATTAATTAGGCCCAATAAATGTTATTAATAAATATATTTTTATAAATTTACTGTAGGACTATAAAAACGAAAACGACTATTGAAATAATATTTTATCTTAAATAAAAGTAAAAAAAATTAAAAATGAATTGCACTATTTCTGTAAGAAAAATAATTAAATATTCCTCAGCTTAATAGCTGCAATCATTTTCTTTTTGTTTTTGTAACTTGTGGTTTTGGTGTGTTTTAGTTTGACCTATCAGAGTATCGGCTTTGATCCTGTTTGTTTTATATAGGCTTAGAGATCAAGGATTAAATTGTATTCTCTTCCTTTACAAGAAAAAATATGTATTTTTTATGTTAGGCACTTAAGAATGAAATGGAATTAAAGTTAAATTATATTCTTCAAAACGTAGTGTATTATTCCGGCTACAAATGCAGTGTTTTAACTTTTTTGACTATAGCTTGCTACAACATGAATTATTTTGATACTGCTTATTTATGAGGGTAAGTTTCATATCGATATATATTTGTTCTTATAGACAGCTATCCGTTCTTCTTGTTTCAGTAAAACAATAAAATAATATAAATATGTGTCCTCGATATTTGTACTGCTGTATTTAAGCCAGGAATATTGGTTAGGTTTAAGATTTTACCGAAACAATTAATGTTGTAATTCGTATGAAGAAAAGAAGAATGTTATTGTTTTATTTTAAAGGACAACGAATAGAAAAAGTATAAATAAGCCAATCGTTTTCTCCTTACCTCATAAAGTAGATAAGGGTAACCGTCCAAAAAGATTTTTCTCTTACCTGAAAACCAAAAACATTCTTTAGATTCACAAAAAAAGACATGTTCAATTCTCAAAAATAACTTCAATGTGTTAATATTTTTACTTTCCTGTATAAAAATGAAAGGAAAATAGAACAGTATAGAGCCTAACTACGTTTTTTTTTAAATTAGGAGATATTTAAAGTTCTCTAAAATATCAAATTATTGAAACAAATAGTTTATATTTAAACAAGTTTTAATTATTTTTTTCTATCTGAAAAAGAAATTCTTTCCAAATGATAATATAAAAATACGTTTCACGTTATGCATTTACAACTTGTAGTGTAACACAAATAAATGTTTTAATAATTTGGTGCATCTACTTTCCGATATTAAAATTTGCTGATATATTTAACATTGTATTTAAGAAACTTATATTGATAAACAAATCAGTGACAAAGAACTAATTTAAAAATTTGAATAATTTAAGAAGATAATATCCCAAAATTACAAATAATATTAATTGTGTAAATAAATTACAGTACTATGAATTATATTGATGATAATACAATTTTTTATAAAAGTCTTTTTATTGACAGGAAGAACTTAAATTAATTATTCACAATTACTTTAGTTGTACAAGTAAAGCTACGATGTAATACGACAAAAGAAATGTTATTTGTAGATCATTAAAGTAAACATATTCACTGCATAAGCGTGTATGTATTGTATATTCAAACATTATTATTTTACAATATGACACATTATAAGTATTATACCATTTATTTTTAATTTTAATTATTTTTATTTAAAAAAAAATAAATATTAACAATAATTATAATTTTCAACACACTGCATATAAATATTGTTTAAATATTTTGTACTTAGTAGTGTATCTGTAAATTATGGGAAAATAATTTTCAAAATTTTGGTTGAAGACCAATAGCCCAAACGGAAGAATAAAATATATAACAGTTTAACATCAGAACCGGAATCGTTCAGAGTAAACAAACACTAGTTGAAAGCTTATACAAATTTAGAAACACAATTTTCGTACAGTGTTACATGTTTAGTTTTTTCATTTTTTAAAATAATTTCAAATGAAATTTATCAACATCGTTTGTTCAAATTTTAGCCATAGCATTCGTAATAAAAATAATAATTCAAGTCAGTGTACTGAACATAACATAAAACTACTTTCAATTTCGATGGTAAATCTAAAAACAAAAAGTGTCCACGGCATTTAGGTTTTTTATATTTTTCAATTTATTCCTAAACAGATTTCATTTTACAAAGTTTCTACACGCACATTGAGTTATGAATGTTCAAAACTTAACAAATTCTGAGGGAAATATATTTTTGTACAAAATTAGCATAACTAATTACAAATACCCAAAATACGCTTAAATTGTTTAATTGCTAAAAATTCCGATTCGAGAGTAACAAACAAAAATAAAATTTGTATAATTCATAGAAATCGCTCATCAAATTTTGCTCAAACTTTGGCTACATATTTAAAAAATATAAAGACAATTTTAAATAATATTATTGTTGGGAATAAAATAAACCTGCCTCGTGTGGTTCTTTTCAAATTATTATGCCATCGTAAATTTCCTTTGATTTCATTTTCTACATTCACATAGAATTATTAATTTTAATGTATAGTCAGTCATAATGTTGTGTAAAATCTGATAAAACTAATTTTGATAAATTAGTCAAATTTTACTGTTTTTTATCTATTGTTTCCAAACCTGATTTTCGTTAGAATTGAATGAGTGAAAGTTTGTGTAATACTTTTAAACATTTTTAGAATTTAATTTTAATGAGTCAAGGAGAAAGTTTACTGCCCTAAATGTAAAGAAGGCGATGATGATGATAAAGTTATTTTTTAAGGGTTTTGTCTAATAAACCTATTTCTTTATAAAATTTTTATTCTATATAATTTCTTGTGCTCTCTTGTAAGCAACACAATACAAAATAACTTAAAAGCGAGTGGCTATTGTGTTTGTTGGATATTGCGGACTATATGACAAGAAATAAACAGGATAATTATTACTCTATTTCCTGTAATGTAATTTGTCGCTGAATTCGCCCTTGCAAATGGTCTTCCTCGAGTTAGAATTTACGTTGACAATTTTATAACTGTCGTAAAAAAAGTATAAAATAACTCGACTCATGAAGGTAAAATAAATGAAATCCACTCCTTCATTTATTCTCTTTGTAGTTTTATATAATTATGAACAGTAGCGTCAAAAACTTGGCAAAGCAATTACTTCTCTTAAAATTAAATTGCAAATCTAAATTACTAAACTTTCAAAAAATGCATTAATTAATTTTAATTTTAACAATATGGTTGAGTAAAAAAACGTATTTAGTGAGTAAAATTCTGTTACATACAAATTTTTGACAGTTAGAAACACGTATTGTTTTAAATATTTTCCTGTATTCACGTACAGTAACGAATAACATATTTTAGGAGTAACTTTAACTTCTCTGCCTTATTTATTCTTCTTCATTAGACATAAATTTTGAGCAGAAGAATATGAAGATATTAATTGCAAAGGGCTAATATTGTATAAGTACAATGATATGATCTTTTACTATAACTACAGTAAGTAATAGCTAAGCTACGTTTACGTTCTTATTTATTTAAACAAAACAAGATATCTGTAAACATATCTTCACACTAATTATATATTCAGCAAAGATATATCTAAAAGCAAACGTTACAGGTAAAATTTACCTGCATATTATAATATGCATTACCATTACATGAATAGGGAATCTTTGAGAATTAAAGATAAATTATAAAATTTGTTTCAATATTCATAAAATAGATATCAATATAACAACATATTAAAATTTAAGTCGAATTCACAGCTGACTGATCATAATTAATTAACAAAATAACGTAGCACGCAGCTGTTGTGCTGACAAGATGGTCGCCAGATGGTCAGCATTAAATAACAACACGTAAACGAACTATAAGCGAATATAAAAATTGCCACAAAAATTAATTTTAGAGCTTTGACAAGTTCGTTATCCAGTAAAGTCCAGTTAAGTCGCTTCATCCATTTTAAAGTCGCAGCTATTCAAAATCCCAATAAAATCATAACTTTCATTTTTATATTGAAGTGAAGCTTTTAATGTTAGCTTTGGCGAGAGGAGTGAATGGAAAAAAAGTCTGTCTAACGGAAGAATGTTACGAAAATATGGAACGAACGAGCAAACGAATTTCGTATTTCTATTTCTGCCATGTTTTTTCTTCCTTGTTTTCAGTAACAGTACACGCGTATTATATGAAAACGTTGTATTGCTTTGGTTTCGATATTTTCCTTCGTGCTCATTGTAACCTTCATGATACATTCGAAATTAATATGAACGTTTACAATAATTGTTTTTAATATTACTAGTTTTTAATAACATAACCTGAAACTTATTATAGCCTATCTGCTTTTTAATGAAATCAGCTGATCGTTACAAATCAATATAAAACAGCTGATCGTTTACTATAATTAGTAAGTAATAGCTAAGATAGGTTTACGTTTTTATTTATTTAAACAAAAGACGATATCTGTAAACATATCTTCAGACTAATTATATATTCAGCAACGATATCATTAACCAAACATTCGCTTCGGTCGATAACGCCCCAAGTTCCACACTTGTACTTTTTATATATTTTAAATTAATATTGTAAAGGTTATAGCCGCTCCAATAGCTCATTTTTCCAAATTAAAACTACTTTTTGATTAGTTAATTGAAATAAAACATGGGTCTACGTGTAAAGTTAACATAACAGACGACATTAGGCTAAACCTTTTTCCAACGGAATCGTTACCCACATAACCTTTAAGGCTGAATGGTTGTAAAGCATTTTTTTATTTATCCCGTTAGTAAGCTTACTGAAGTGGTGACATTTGTTAATTAGTGAAATGCATATACGTTTAGGCTAAAAGTTTTCTTGTATTTGTCGACAAATATTAATAATTTTATTGATTAAAGAAGTAATAAAACTGCAACAAGAAACTGTACTCTTACATTTTTTTATTTAAAAACTATGACACTCTAAATAATGTAGAAAACTCAGATTATCAATATTAAAAACTGATATAAATTTACATTTTGCTATAATTAAATAAACTGTATCGCTACAAAAGTTGCGATTGCTTTGTTAACTGTCATGGCCTTATAAATCCTGTCTTTTACGTCCTCAGCTGATAAAGATAAACACTAAACCCTAATGATTTATATAGCAAAAGCTAAAGTCTCTTTACCGTGTGAAACAGGCTCTATTTATCATTAGCTTTATCTCAAGATAGACTCTTAAAGTTTAACAATAACCTAGATGCTCTGAATTTTTTAAATTTCAGCCAAACAAGACTAATCAATAACTGTGCAAAATTTGATTCTTTTTAGCTTTCACATAAAATGAATATTAAAAAATTACTGGTTGACAAAAAAGAAGAACCAAATATGGCAATTAACTTTTATTATTAATTGTCGTCTGTGAATGTTTTACCTTTTTTACTTGGTAACCATACATTTAATTTATTTTAAATTCACTACCCAGATATAATTTTAAAATTTTCTTGCATGTAGGCCTATGGAATTTTGTTTATATTTTGTAAATTTTAATAAAAGAAATACTTTGATATAAACAAAAATATGAAGTTGATATTGTTATTACAAAAAAACAGACTAAATTAGACAAAAAAATATAAAATGTAGGCTAATAATATTTCATTTTTATTTATTTGTTTTTATTCGAAGTTGGGGTTCTTTAATACGTAATTATTTTGTATAAAAATTTAATTGCCCCTAACGACTTTGACAACTCCAAACAAACCGGCAAACAACAACAACAATGCGGGCTGAAGGGGTCAATTAACGCAACCTAACTAAAGTGTTGTACACAGCTTTAAGCCGCTCAATAGCTGGTAGCCTGCCCGTTGCCCATTCTTGAAACAGGCCATGAATTCTTCTTGGGTAATTTAGTCCAGAGAAGCGATGCCGACATTACGAAAGGTCCATTCCCTTCATGGTCCAAAGCTCTCCCTATTCTTCCCAATTGTAGTTACATATTTCACACAGAACTCTATTTAGAATTTATTTTATGTGCTAAGAAAAAATCCTAGAATTAAAGTTAAATCGTATTGGTTAACTACGGTTACGTTACTTGCAAGGCAAATTTAACCGTTAAAATGTAATGTAATTTGTCCAAATTATTTCTACGTTCCAGTTGTTTCTAATTTCTGACTACATGAAATACAAAGAAAGATTTGTGCTCGTGAAAACATTTATGTTGAAATTTCGTTTTTATTTTATTTTAAGATCAACAGACTTCAAACTAAACAAATTGACAAGTTTTATTAAATTTAGCATAAGTTAATCATTTCTAAATTTTTAATTTGTTTAAACTTTGTTTAAGGTCAATTTTTTTTTAAATTAATAGGAATGTGATTATACAAAAATTCCTACAAAAATTTCGGTTCGTGAACTCTCGATTAGTCTAATTTATCAAACTAAATATTGTGAAATATATCTTCATCAGATTTTGTGAAATATTTGTCGTATTTCAAAAATTCATTTTCAAGTTACAGTACTGAATTTAAGATTTAAAGAAATTTACCTTACAATGCCAAAGAAAACTGAAAAATCCAGAATAACTCTACACTGTAGTGAAGCTCTACACCTACTTTGCTTTTGTTCATTTTTCGTTCGAAGTTTTAATAGATTTTTTTATGGAAGCAATAGCATTCAAGAATGTTTATGCCAATATTCGTACACCATTTATTTATAAATCTGTTACAATAATTGTAATATCGTAACTAGCTTAATAAATCCCATAGTATAGATTGTTTATCATGCAAACTGTGATTGATGTTACAAACATTTTTATTCACATTTTAAAAAATGGGATTAAAATACTGTAATGTATCCTTATTAGAAAAATATAAGTATGTAACAATTAGCTAGAAACTCGAAGGTAAGCCTATGTATTATATTATATATTATATTAATTATAAAATATGTATGAGCTAACTTGTAAGAATGAACAAAATATTTGATTGATTTATTGTTGTTTAAGCTTGGCTTCACTAGATCAATATGCGAAGATAAAATGTCTAATGTAGAAAAATCACTTGTACTTTTATAGCCTAACTATTTTATAACAAAAAAAGTGATATTTTTACTTGTGAAACTAGTAAATGTTTAATTTTTAAGGATTTTTAAATGGTGTTAAATAAATATTTTATAATTCAGTTTTATATTTCATTTAAATTTTACAATAACTGGAAAATTATTATAATATAACAACACATTAGCTATTTCTGGTCAGCAAAATTTTATATTCCTACTTATAACGTCGAGTTTTGTTGGAATCTCTATATTTTACATTATGTTTAGTTAGGTTTGCCACAAAACAGTTCCAGATGTGTTTTATTGACTTAAAAACCAACGCTCAAGCAAAAACATATTTTCTACAGTACTGTAAAATAATCGCATATAAAAGACATAAAAGTTAAACAAGATAAAAAAGGATCATTGTAAAATAAAAAGTAATAACTTATACATGTTTAAAACTAAGTTTAGATTTGAATAACAATCCATGGCTCCGCTGTTATTGCTCCAACAAGAAGTTATTCGACTCTGTTAAAGTTATTGCTGTACTAGACGGGGGAAAGTTGAGGGTGTATCCCATGGGAAAGGGGATTCTGTCACACCCCATTGCGTTGCATTAAAACACTTTTAATATGTAAACTCACCTGAGCCCCGCTATTGCCGTTGTTCCACGACCGCAGGAACGTTCAAGTCTCAATGGTTCCTACCTACAGTGGTGAAGGGGAAATTTGCAGTAAGCCTTGATACAATCACATAACTTGTCACAAGTGGTTGCTAATCTTTGGGTGAGTGACATCGGACAATCCTCATTCAATACGTTTGTCGCTGTATTGTTGAAACTAATTTTACTTATAACAGTCTAGATGTACTTTATTGCTTTTATTTAATGCAATTTATTTACTACATTTTTAATGTAAAAACAATTACAATCATAAGCATATTTTAGGAATTTTGATTATCTTAACCTGTACCGATTGCTGTAAGCCGAACTAAAAATTATTAACTGCAATTATGCACACTTTGGTATTAATGTCTAAAACATTGGTGTTAATTTTATAAAACATATTAGTTACTACCAAAAACAGGATTAAAATATACATAAAACTAATTGTTTAAAAAAAGTTTAATTTAAAAAAAGAGATCTCTTCAATTTTAACAGTTATACTTGTGTAATCGTTGTTTTAGGGCATTGAAAAGAATTTTAACCTACATTTGGAAGAAGATACAACCTACTACTCCATTGTACATAAAAACAAAAAGTCTGTATGCAATGAAGATTGTTCCACTATGATGATGCGGGTGAGTTAAATAAGATTCACATTTGATTTCGCACCCTTTGATAATACAATTTCAACTAAAGATATGTTTATTGCCACTCTTAACGATGAGTATAAAGAGTATAAGTGAGCATTATAACAAAAAATAATCACTCATAATTATTAATACTGAAACATTTATCTGTTTAACTACAAAAGAGACACAAGTGAAGTGATTATTGTAATTAATTGTGATTGAAATTGTCAATGTAATCATCTTTTTTCAGCTAGAAAGTTGTCTTTTTGTTGAGTACCTACCTTCAGGAAGATATAAAACGTTTGAAGCTAGAAAGGCCGATATATGTACTCAACAAAATTGTGAATTAATTAACATGATGGATCAATTAGCTTAAATAGCGTTATGAGTCATTAGGAACGTAGAACCAGAGACCGAGGGTTGGCAGTCTAGTATGCAAATAATCGAAGCCTCTTTATTTCTTAACAAGCTATATATCGAAAACAAAATGGCGGCAACAGTTGCAGATTGTGTTCTTGCATTACAACACTGTCACTGTTATTATAAAGCTAGACTGTTAATATTTTCAAATAAAGGTAAACACTAAACACTGATGATTATTTTTTAATTTTTTTTTAGAAGTAGTAAAAGTTAATAAGATAATTTTTTAAGAATAAAATTTATTGTATTTATCAACAATTGTTTTATTGATAAATAATGTTGAAAGAAATGTAAATTAAAACAAATTGTTACATTATCAATAACATAATTAGTTAATAATTCTGACATAATATTGCACTGACTACAGCTGAAATAATGTGTGAAAATAAACTATTTTACAAACATGCAATGCAGGGTAGTCAATGTTTAGTGGTCTGTAATAATGCAAAAAGCAGGCCTATAATACAATTAGACCGTTGTTATAAAAAAGTAAGCTTATTAATCATTTTAGTATTAGGGTTATAATAATAGAATGTTATGAAAATCTTAATATGATTTTTTAATCATTTTTTTAATCATTAATTGTTTAATTTTGCGTAAACAATTCTAAACATTTTCAGTAGTGAAGAATTATAAATGTGAACTTTCGCCTACATATCCAATTTGAAACATTACTTTCAAAGAAACATTGCTTGCTTGAATACAATTCACACATTACTTTCACTTAAAACTACTCAAGATGTGTAAATTGTTAAAAATGAACTACAAATGGTTTTCAGCGAATTTTCATTGGAATAACAAGCTATTATAGCGGTAATCATGGCAAGACCCAGACCCGGGACCTTGAAATGAGCACCGATCTTTACCTCTAGTTTACTTTTTCTTTGATGGATCTAAAATGTGTGTGTGTGTGTGTGTGTGTGTGTGTGTGTGTGTGTGTGTGTGTGCGTGTGCGTGTGTGATGTGTGTGTGTGTGTGTGTGTGTGTGTGTGTGTGTGTGTGTGTGTGTGTGTGTGTGTGTGTGTGTGTGTGTGTGTGTGTGTGTGTGTGTGTGTGTGTGTGTGTGTGTGGTGTGGCCTATTGTGTGGGGGTGAAGCGTGCGTGTGTACGTATGTGTTTTAGCACGATAACGTTCGCAATTTTGGTGCGGAATTTCTTTCAAACTTGGCACAAAAATGGATTACGCTACTGACTTGGACAAGTTTGAAATTCATTCAACATTTTAAAAATAGCCGCCATTTACATTCTTTAAAAATTCCTAACTTTTTTGTCTTGTTTTTTTTTATCCAACTTCGCCATCGTAATCATCGTTAAAAATTCCATAAAATTAGCACTTTGAATTTTCAAAATCCGTTTAAATTAATAAATAAACATTGAATAACGGTCAGAGTTAATTTTCTATTGTTAATGTAATTTGAAGGTATAAGAGGTCTAATATATGCAGATTAATTTTCTGGGTTTTAAATATTTTCTGCAATGTTTTCTGTCACTTCCACTTTTTTATAGTTTATGAATGCTTTTTTCCTATAACAAAAGGGTTCGAAAACATTGTTTAGCACAGCCTTTGGTTTCAGTCATTAGCTCTCAACAAATATAAAAAGTCCGACTGTTCTCTACTTTTACCATCTTGTTTCCTATTCCTTGCTCTTTCTGATGCCTTAGTAATTGTAAGGGTGCTAACACGTTTTTTACCTTCAAGTCCTTAAAAAGATTTTAAATTATTAGTATGTCTGCTTCGGACACTGAACTACATTTAATTATTGATTTATCTCCTCTATTACAAGTACACCTTCCTCACAAAGATTTTTCTTCTTTTGAAATGTCGTAGTTCAATTTCCCATCGATATTTTTTTCTTACCAAGATATTTTCACCCTTGTTTTTTTAATTTTGTTTTTATTTACTGTCCATTTTCTTCATTGAATTGGAAGTGCTTTTTTACATAAAAAGTTTTATCTGTTTCTTGGTATGTCACAAGCAAAACAATGAAAGTCCCTGCTGAACACAAGCAAGACAAACTTAAACAATGAACGTTCCTACTGAACATAAGCAAGACAAACTTAAATAATGAACGTTTACAGGTGTATACTATCAACACCTTTTAAAACTATTCACAGTTTACAAACACTCTATTAATTAATCCTAAAAGATTACTTAATAAATAAATCTGATAGCTTATTATCTGATAGCTTATTATCTGATAGCTTATTATCTGATAGCTTATTGTCTGATAGCTTATTACCCGATAGCTTATTATAAATAAATCTGATAGCTTTTTTCGTTGCCTTTTAAGTTTTAAACAGCTGCTTTAAAATATTTTAATTTCGCGGTTATATTTGTTATCTATTATTGCATAATTTTGCATCTATAAGCCTAGCGAGTTCAGTTTACAAGCGAAAAGTGTTGTCTAATAATCATGTATTTTTTAAAAATAATGGCACTCCTTTTACGAGTTCTGATGATGTTGAAAACAAAAAGCTAAAAATTTCAGAAATAATGCGATAGCACGTACGTGAGCCACCCTCCACGATGCAGTTCAATAACAATAACTGTATGACCTACCATGAATCTTTTGGGTAATTTAGCAGAGCGACGTGCCGCCGCCATTAAGAAAGGTCACCCGGTCTTTCTCACTTCCATTCCCTTCATGGTCCACAGCGCTCCCCTTCCTCCAATTCACATTACATATTTGGCAAGAAACTTTTTATTTATTTTATGCGAAAAGAGTAGCAATGACCTAAAGAAAGTTAACTCCTTATCAAATAAAAAAAAAACTATTGCAAGTTTCACAATAATGAGCTAATGCAGACGTTGGGATGATTTATAGCGTATGAAAATGCCAAGCCCTGGCCGGGAATCGAACCCGGGTCCTCGGGGTGAAAGCCCAGTACGATATCCACTAGGCCACCGAGGCGGCTTCTGTTATTTAAATATGCACATCACATGTAACAAGCTGAAATAGAAGTAACCTTGTTTAGCCTAAAGATTAGAATAACAAGGTCCAGTTACTGTTATTGCTCAAATAAATGTTAAGCAATCAGATTTCAATGGTTTATTGTAATGACTATATCTGTAGTGCCTAGATATCTGGAGAATCAAACTTGCACTGAGCTGTAATTCCCATCGTACGCACAGCAATAACAAATGGCATGTGACCGCATCGCAGTGAGGTGATATCATCCCCTGAATGTCCTCAATTTCAATAAAATCCTCCCTTAATGAGCCTGTATAACAGGACTTGCTTTTATTGGCAATAAGCAGAAAGCTGAATATGATATAAATGTAGTCGATTTACGCCAACCAGTTTCGTATGGTATTCATTGTTGATATATATATATATATATATATATATATATATATATATATATATATATATATATATACATAAATCTCTCTATTACTATTGCGGATCTCTTTATAAGAGAAATCTCTCTATAATGGCAAAATGTGTTGGTCTACCATTCCTATAGTAAAAATATGTATTTTAACTGTCTCTATTAAGGCTAACAAAATTCCAGGAATCTCCCTATAGCGGTGAAACACGTGCATACGTCCTACTCTTCTACCCTATTTCTCAGTATGAAGACACGTCATTCTAGTGTTAAAACAAGTGCATAGTGCATCAACCGAATCGGTGTTTTCTAACTTATTAATTTTACAAGCAGTGCATTATTTTTTTATACTCTCACAATACAGTGTAACGGTGTCTAAACGGAAAATTTTATTGTTAGATGTAAAGGTTTTGCGTGAGTTAGAGAATGGTGTGAAGTAAGTAGATGTTTGAAAATTCGTTAACTTAGCTAGTTCTTCTGTTGGCACGATACTGAAAAATAAAATAAAGAAGGCCTATAATGAAGGAAATAGCTTCAAGAAAATTTTAAAGCCAGACTTTGAAGGAATTGATGAAGGGGATCTGCAGTAGTTTAGCCTTTTTCTCACAATTACAGTATTATTCAATAAATATTGTTTTTTAAAAACTGTACGTCAAACAGTTCTTAGCACTCAATACTTGAAATTAAAATAGTGTACAACACGTTTTACAAATAAAAACATTTTATACACGCTTTGGTTGAGTTCTCTCTATAGCCGAAATCTCTTCATAGCGGTGAAAACTAACGTTCCTTTCAATGCGCTATAAAGACATTTTACTGTATATATAGTATATATTTCTTAATGTCCATAATTTATGCCAGTTAGATTAATGACGACGAGTGACCTGTGTTTACGGTAAGGGTAAAGCAATGGAAATAACTGAAGAACCTTGAGTGAGCAGTTCAAAGATCTTTATCCATGCGAATCGCCGAGTCCTTATATATATTTATATTGTAAAAAATAATCTCTAATGAAACAGCACGAAACGAACTTGCAACTACAAAATCGCTTAATTATTACGCGTATATACGAGCCTTAACCTTAATAAAGCAGTTTGGATGCTACCTGCAAAACAAACAATCGGCCTATTTTACTGACTTAAAAACCCCATTTTTTCAAAATGTATTTAAAAAATGCACTTAAATTTTAATTAATTATAAATAGTCTATTTAATCACTACTAAAATAAATAAAACTGTATCATCGTCGTCATTTTCAGTTTCATTCATTTTTATGTCATATGAACTCAATATTTTTTTTTTTTTTTTTTTTTGGTGTTTAACGTCCGACTATTGTGCACACTTGGGCTAATGCAGACTATGGGATGATCTATAGCGTATGAAAATGTCAAGCCCTCGCCGGGAATCAAACCCTATAGTCACATAGCAGATTAAAATATAATTGTTCATTAATAAAACTTGTTTTGTTGTTAGCAATTACATAAAGTCTAAAACAAAATATAATACACAATTTGTTTACATTTCAACAACGAGAACAAATGTAACTTCTGTAAAGTGCAATTTGGTCTTTGTTTAAAGTTGTAAAGATGTTTGTCAAATATTATTCTACGACTTAAATACAAACTAAATAGCGCATCAAACAAATATCACAAACTTTTTTTTTGCCTGCAGTGATGTAGTGAATAATTTATACACGAGGCCGGAAATATGAGTAAGCGAAGCTCTTCAGACTGTCACGCTCTCTGACATTCAATTAAAATTCCACCCAACAGAGAAATATTAACAGACTTTTACAGAAATGTCGTTAGTAAAGAACTTACAAGTTGTAGAAAATCTATGACAATATTTAACAGAATGTCTCATTTGCCCAAGAAAATAATTGATAATCAGTCATTAAAATTTAGGCTTTATAATCTGTGTTATGTTTTATAACAACTCCAAACACGGTAAATTACGTGGTTAACCTAAAAAAAAAAAAAAAACCAGCCGCACGTGTTCACAAGGAACACTAAGAAAGGACTACTTCTGTTTTATCCGCCTGTATATTAAAAAAGCGATGGCGACAAGAGAATAGGCAGATTGCTTTGTCGCACTAGTAAACCTTGTCTGTGTCGATAACTTTTTCCCCCAATATTATCAAATTAGGTTAGGTAATTTAGAGCTAAAGCTTAACTGACATTGCGTAAAATAAATTGTAATTCTGTTTTTATAATTATTACTTTATTATTTATTATTATTATTCATTATTTAAGCGAACAGTTGCATTACTGGTGTAGACATTTGCATTACGATGTTTCGAGAGTCAACTCTTGTTCCAAAGAGTTTAACTTAACACATAAGAACTTAAAATACATACACGCCTACGTTAAAATACTAAAACTAAAAACAGGAAAAAAGCGGTTCTATTTTTTTATGTTTTAGATTAGACGATTGAGGACCATATTTTATTCACAACCTCGAAACGTAGTGTTTTATTTTATATTTTTCCGTAATCCACACACAAAAATCATGGAAAAATTCCGGTTAAAAAATAATACAAACTTATATTTGTCATGCCTTTATAATTTAACATGTATCAAGTTTTACGTTTGGTTGTGATGTTGGATTTTGCGTGATGCGAGTGCACACATTTACATTGATAGGACATAGTATAATACTATCAGTACAACACATACAATAATACAATAAATAATACAAAAACAAGTACATAGTATATTAGCGTTAACAGTACATTTTGCGCGTCGTAAGTCTAATTAATTATAATTAAAATTTCCTGTGTTTCCTCCCGGGATCGAACCGAGAAACTTGCGTGTGTGAGGCGCACGTGATAACCACTACACTAAGGAAACTACGAAGAAGTTTGACCGGTGTGAATACATGAAATGAACCGTTAATTTTAATTTATATAATGGAATTTATAGTAAAAGATCAGTATTTTATATTAATTCGTAACGAACAGCTGATTTCATTGAACAGCTGATAGGCCATAGTAACTTTTAAGTTGTCGTATTTTCGAACAAATTACCGTAATTAAAATTACAAAATGAAAATAAAACATAATACATGATTTTTATTTTTGGTTCAATAATAAGAATTTTGTTTAGTCTTGCTTTAAGCTCGTTATTTACTATTGTTTTCTTATGCATAATGTCCGTATTTTATATCAGTTGGAGGACACGTTATCAGCGTCAATGGCCAGGAAAAGTTTTCGGGTTTTCAGCAGTGAAGTTCGTGAGGCCAGAGAACTTCAGGTGCACAAGATCGGAGAAACAGTAGATTAACCGGACTTTTTTGTCTAGAGCAAGCAATCTTCACGTAATAATCTAAAAGGTATGACGCAACAAAACGTATCGTCCATTTTTGAAAATTCAATTAAAATACTGTAAATAAATGTACGACACAGTCAGCCTTACTATTTATTACTTGTACCAAGACATGCCACACAAATTTATTTGTGATGTGTTGAAATATAGTGGACATTCGTTTTTATTAATAAAGTAAGTTTAATTAAATATGATCATTATTAAACTTTATGAAAGTAACAATATAAAGTCATAACAACTATTTAATAAGAATGTTGACAATGTGAATAATCTTAGTGAGCAACTAATTACATTACTGTAAAACCAATTCAATAATTGTAACTTTCCTTACAATGTAAAATTCTATTACACTGGCAACAGCTAGCAGGTAAAAGTTAAAATCAGTTACAAAAAGCACATGTATGACAAAATATATTATAGGCTACGGGAGTCGTGCACTATGAATCGTTTTTGGGTAATTTAGCTGAGAGACGTGCCACTGCCCACTCAGCCGGTCTTTCTCACTTCCTTTTCCTTCATGGTCCATAGCGCTCCCCTTTCTTCCAATTCACGTTACATATTTCATAAAAAGCTTTTTATTTATTTATGCAGTAAAAGTAGCGAGCAATGCCCCAAAAATATTTGGAAATAAATTATTTTTCCTGTTTTTCTTTGAGCACACAATTATTCTCTGTGTAAAATGTTTCAATACCTTCAATTTATAATAATTATATATTTTTTAGTGAATTTCTGTTGGCAAATTAGCTCTTGGAGTTGCCATCATGGTAAAACCAAACCCAGGACCTTGTGTTGAGCGCCATTTTTGACCTCTAGATCACTTGTACACGTGGTTAAATTTTCTTCATTTGATGGATGTTGTATGTTAATAAACCTAACAATACAAGTTAATAATTTTAACTGAGTTTTTATTATAGCACTCTTAATACCGGTTTATTGGTTCGATTTCAGATATATTTATACTAAAAATAAATTATAACTACAATTATTTACTGATACACTCAAAGTTACCATTTAAGTTATACAATTATTTAATGCAATAACACAGGCTATATAAAAGAAATTAAATAATGTTCGTCAGTTTATATCTCAGCTTGAGTATCACAAAACTTGTTTGAGTATACAAGTGCTCTTGAACAAATTAACTTGTCATATAAACTTACAAAATTTTATTCATTGTAATTTACAATAGTTTTCTCAAAATGTTTTCTTCCTGCACAATAACAACCAAACATAAAAAGACTAATATTACCTTATATCAGTAGAAAAATAATTCAAAATTCCACTTTATAATTATTATTTCTAATTTGTATTTTACATTTGAATCCATATATTTCTTTTTGATATTTGTCTTTATTGTAAAATAATAATATTGTGAGTTTTATTAGAATTATAAATTTATTCTGGACACCACTAATTTTTTATGTTATACCTTAGATAGACGATTTGAAACTCAAAAGCTTAGCTTGGCTTCTGTTGTGACTTCATCATCGGCATTCTACGTTTTCATACATTTTGCATCTTTTGTAACTTTTGACGCCAAAATTATACTTACAACATTATCATTATTATAAAAATTCATAAAAAACATTTAGCTTATTTTATTCATTTTATCTTTTAAACTTTTAATCATACCATTATTTTATTTAATATTTATACCATTCTTTCTATAAATACCTATACCATTCCTATAAATATCAAATTAAGTAGTTTATCTATGGTCTAAAATATATCTTTGGTTTACAGTCTATGTTGGTTTTATGTTGTAACTGTGAATTTAAATCGATAACAATCTGGTTCTTGCAATCATACTTGTTAGTCTGTATTAATAAACTCTATTCTTAATAAAATAACGTTGCAATTTTTGAAATATTGACAGTGATTTCCTAAAGTATTAAAGGAAGGCGCGCATGCGAGCGTGCTTGTTAGCACGTTCAAATTCGTACTTTCGTCAGATTTTATCCGAACTTATCACAAAAATCTATTTTGGTAACAGCTTGGACAAGTCCATTAAACAGCAATATCCGTTCAATAGTTTTAAAATGGCAACCATTTTAAATCTTAAAAATTTATAAATTGTATTTTTTTTAATTCGATGTCACCATCACAATAAGCAATAAAAACTGCATTAACATTTTACATTTTCAAAATAAATTTAAATTTAAAAATTTAATTTGACAAAGTTCAGTGTGTATTTTTACATTATAAATTTAATTTAAAAGTTAAAAATTCCAATATATGAAAATTTTAATGTTGTTTATGGTGTTGAAGTCATAATTTAAAAAATGGTTACGATAAAAAATGTCTTCGTAATTCGCTTCCATGACGTCAGAGAGACAGTTGCGTGCAGCGATTAGTTTTGCTTCTTCAAAACCGATACACATTATTAAAGTTTAAATAGTAACAAATGTGAACTTTTGTTATTTTGAATTTCGTTTTCAATAAATTACGTTACACAGAAAACATTAAAGAGACACACTTGCACTCAACTGAAGTTATATAAAACTTTTCAATTTATTACAAATAAAAAAACCTATATTACTTTTAAAACTAACACTGAAAAGGTACATTCATCCATTTCAATACAGTCTCCCTCTAATGTCTTTGCACTCAATTTGGTTTTGTCTACTTCAAATAAATAGTAGCCTGTAATACATAGATTCAATTTCAATTTTAGTTCAAAATACATTTTCATAATAAAAAACATTCATACAGTTACATTACATTTTTCAGTATAAAAATGTAACATTATTATTTGTTATATTCACACTAAACGTGTTCGTTGTTAGCTTGTAAAAACACCTGAGGTTATAACGCTGAAACTTTGTAGCCTACGACTGACATTATCCTACAATAATAGGTAATGTTTTGTTAAGAGTCATATTAAAGGTATATTTTCAGTTATTCTTAGTTTGGTTCAGTTGGTTATACAAGCATTACACAACGTTAAAGATTTGCAAATACGTCAGATATCGATAGTTCACCTGTAGCCCACTAACATTTACACTGCTGGTGCCCTGAAGGTATTTAGATTTGGCTGTAATCTCATTATACGTTTAATGCAATAATAACATTTCACGATATTACCTTTAATATACATTTCATGCATAAACACTTTGCATCTCGTAGTTAATATATACACTGCTACACGCAATATTAATCAAATTCTAAAATACAAATAATATTACAGCATTTTGGTACTCACAGTAAAAACATACTCACTGCAAACAGCTGTATCGCTGACGTCACTGAATCGAATTACAACAGAAAAACAAAATTACAGTTTTGAATATTACATTTACCTGGACATCTAATTTCACAATCACAATCAACGTTAAATTCTGCATAAATTAGCAGTTTTAATGGAAGTTTTTAAAATTTTAAATGCTAATTTAAGCATATTTATATGCTGATAATTTTTGTGAAATCAAATTTTTTTGTAATAAAAACGGTGTTACATGAACGTTATATAAAGTTCTTAAGCGGGATTTTCAGGAAGAAATAAATGTCAATTTTAATTCAAATCAGAACAAAATTGCGAACTTTATAGTGGTAAAATACACTCTCTCTCTGTCACACACACACACACACACACACACACACACACACACACACACACACACACACACACACACACACACACACACACACACACACACACACACACACACACACACACACACACACACACACACACACACACACACACACACACACACACACACACACACACACACACACACACACACACACACACACACACACACACACACACACACACACACACACACACACACACACACACACACACACACACACACACACACACACACACACACACACACACACACACACACACACACACACACACACACACACACACACACACACACACACACACACACACACACACACACACACACACACACACACACACACACACACACACACACACACACACACACACACACACACACACACACACACACACACACACACACACACACACACACACACACACACACACACACACACACACACACACACACACACACACACACACACACACACACACACACACACACACACACACACACACACACACACACACATATATATATATATATACATACACACACACACATTCCTACTTATTCTTATAGTTTTGAAATATTTAGCACCACTTTCTAAATATGGTGCTCAAAACTACTGATAAAAAACTTTCACATGCTGACTTACTTTAAAATAGATTTCAATTATTTTTATGGCCTTATAATTTTTTTTTCCAATTTTAGTATTGCATTTTTGATTCTGTATTGCTAAACTAAATCTAAATAAATTTCGAACTTGATTCAATACGGGAATAAGTATAAAAATTACCTCAAGATAATACGTATAACGACAAAATTTTGAAATTGTAAACGTCGAAACGAGTAGGTTATAAGTAACGAAAAAAACCGAAGTTTTAGAATTTTAATATCAAGTCCAAAGAGAACGTAGTAATACAGAAATTTAAAAGTTGGACCTCATATTGAAAAATAAAGGGTATTATGTAAGCTTTTAAAAAAAATTTCAAATATTACGAAAAATTGAGGAATATAAGGCATTTAGAAGTTTTCGAAAATTAAGTAATAATTTTAATCGTTCAGCTACAAACGTAGAGGAGCAGTCAGGAAATTCGAAGCACGCACGTTAAGAGAGAGCGTGGTTGACCTGTAAAGCAGGCAAGCTCTATTTTTAACACCTTATACTTTAAAATCGATTGTTGTAATTTAAACTTGAGGGTTCTGTTTTAATAGTTATAGTGATGAATTTAAAAATGGAACAGCTGACTTCCGTATCGTCTGCACTGTCGCGACACAGACTCGACCGCGCCAGTCACTCAAGACATATTTCGCGGATTGTACAGCTTGTAGTGTATTAAACTCATTTAAGTGCTCCTTTTGAAACTAATTCGATGCACTAACATAAAAATTACTTTAAAATTGTATTCTACTTATTTTTAACAACCCTGCGAAAGTCCGAACGGTGTAAAAAACCTTCAGATATTCGTGAATTTCTCAAAACAAGCTTTTGTTGAGGTCCATAAAAGCAAAAATATGTAAAATATCGATAAATTCTGAAAACCGTATCGACTTGACTCAAACTAGGTTTATCACTTTTTTTTACATTTCTGATGTAATATGTCAAAATTAAAGGGGTGGCATTAAAACTTGAATTTTTTCAAGAGGTCTAGTGATTCTATGTAAACGTTACCATTGAATATAAAAGGACTAGAATAACAGCCACCATTATAACAAGCGTGTTGGATATTAACCTCAAAGTCCAAATAGTTCGACTATCTACCGTTACGAACGCTACAAGCTGCAAGGACAGGGGGTGGAGACGTTTGAAAAAGTAGACAGTACTATAATCTATTTAACTGTAGTTGAACACTCTGTCGCAAGATGTTACCAGCAGCGAGCACTCACATTTTTCTCATAAGGTGATAGAATGATAATTCTAGTACGTTTACATGAATCAAAATAATATTATGCGAAAAATAGTATCACTTCTGGTAATAAATTATATCCTACACTAGATAATAACAAATATGTTTGCCCTTAAGATTCTATCCCTTAACTAACCCTAAATATTTTTTGTTGCCAACCGCACAATATTTTTCCTGGGTTCGAACCTTTAAAAATACCACTTTTATAAAGTTTAATACTCATTTGTGACTTACTCTACGAGTAAGAAATGCTTTACCGACATACAGACAGAAGGACCGACGCACGAATTTGTAAAGGTTAGACCCTTTTGCCTACAGACACAAATGTATCATATTTTCCACCCAACACTGAAACGAAAATATGCTCTCAATAACAGGAAGAAAAAAATACGTGTTATATAAAAATATTTCTCGGTTTTTACAGTTCAATAAAAAATATTATGAAGCCTACAAGTAACGCAGTCAATTACGAAGAAGCTCCTTGGTTCAGTATTGTGGTACGAACGTTAAACTGGCTTTGTTGTAAGGGAAGCAATTTGTGGTTCCTTTCCGGGATTTCAAAGCCAAGGTTACAAACGGAAGCTTTCTTTATATTAACACAAGCAGAATCCTCAAGGGTCGTTTAAATCAATAGAAACATGAGAGATGTACGGCTCCTGTATCCTGTTCCTGTATCCTTGCTGGAATATTGGCACGGCTACGTCAGCATCGGCGAAATTTAATTATGTCACAGGTTTGTTTACCATTATTACACGAAGACAAAAGATTCAAATTTAATTATATGTAAACAGTATGATGCAGTATTATATTTGAAATAATTATTAAACCTTTGTACATTAAATTTAATTAAAAATTGTTTCCTATGCGAATTTCCAATGAAATAAAAATAAATTTATTGCGGCTGTCCATGGAGAAACGAGTTATTAAAGTAGCCGTTCCTGACCTTTACAACATTTTTTGGAAATGTAGTGTGTGTGTGTGTGTGTGTGTGTGTGTGTGTGTGTGTGTGTGTGTGTCATTGCGCGTAAGTTCGAGCGTGTTTTGTACAAACTATCGTTCGCAACATACGAATCCATAATAATACGTTACCCACCAAAATCTGTTCAGAAGTTTTAAAAATGGCGGAAATTCCAAAATCTTAAAAAATACATAACTTTTTTTATATAACACGTTTTTAAAAATCTGATTTTACTGTTCGAGAAACATTTTTGTCAGAAAAATGCCAGTTTATTTTTAAATCAACAAATAAAACTTATGCACGCCTATCTAAAAAAATACTTATCTTCTTTAAAAATACTTGATTTAGGGCCTAACTGAAAGTAAGATTTTCCAAAACTTCACTAGCAGATTTTGCTAAAATTCTGGTCACATAAACCTACAAAATCAAATTTGATTTAAAACTCAATTGCGTAAAAAATTTTAAATAATAATATTACAGTTCTGGAGTTAATCGAAAGAAAAGGTAATAAACCTGACTAGCGCCTGATTTTGTGTACTCTAGAATTGTTTTTATTTTAAATTTGGTACACTTACTTGAATTATTATTTCAAGTAAATTTAATTCCCTCATTATTTATAAAATGATCGAACTAGCTTTTGTTTTATAAAACTCAAAACTAGTACAGCTGTTATCCTTAAAATGAAACTTTAAAAAATTAGCTTCATGTAAATATACCATAATATCTAATTAAACCTCTATAGGTTAAGTTTTGACGTAACGGTAAAAATTTAATAGGCCTACAATTTTTTTTTATCAAACGTTTAGACAAAATAAAATTAACTTATTATTTAGCCAAATGCGATTAGTATAATTCAAAATAAACTAATTATATTTAATCAAAATATTCGAATTTATTAAATTTATAAAGATAAGCGCTTAAGAAAGAACGGCATAAAGTACAAAGGGAAATGTGTGTCTGCAGTGTGTGCTGAATAATGTATAAGCGCTGCCATTGGCCGGAAGTTGGTGTAAGGTAAATTCTTCAAAGTTATTTCCGTTCCCCCGCAATGCAATTAATATTCTTTCCAGGTACAAAATGTGAAGAGCCTCCTACAGCTGCAGATATCGAAGGAAAGATACATAACCTACTCAATAGGCTAAAAAATGTCGAATAAAATGGTTTTGAATTCTAAAATAAGTTATTTTTGAAATGAAATTTGCGTGTCTGTATGTGTCAGTCGACAACCTGCAAACCGAAAGACACGAACGGTTTAAGTAAGAATATTCTGTCAGCATCCGGCCTACCTGGTACATTCCTGTGATCGACTTCTATTTCACAATTAGACTCAGAATCAGAGATGATACTATCTGTGAAATATTGTTATACATGAAACTGATACTGCTACTTTTCAATATCTGTTAAATTAAACTGTGAACTGTGAAATAATGTCTTGGTTGATCTGTTATGTAGCTATTGCTTCTTCATATTGGCTATCAGAAAAAAACAAACAAAATCAGATATTTTATCTACACAAATACACATTTTTCTATACAATTATTCGTCTACACAACACTATTTGTGCAAAAAACATTCGCTGTACTAAATAAATAATACCAACAACAAGCTAAATCTGGCGGGAAACAACTGTGCGCGCGCAGTTAGCAATATTAATATATCTCGTCTCAGTAATTTCGCACTAACAAAAGTGTGAACTGTGAAAATTTCAGTTAGTGTGTAGATAGGTAGGACCAAACCGTGAACTCATTACGCATGCGCAGGGCAAAGCAACGCGATCTTAGCAGAAATAAAAAAAACTAGGAGCACGGATTGGTTGAACAGATTTCGGAGATTTCAGTTCACAGTTAGTAACAGTTGAACTAAGCCATTCACTATTAGATAAATATGTGAAATTTGACTATCTGTGAAAAAGTAGCAGTTCTGTGATATCGTTACCATCTTTACTTAGAAAAAAAAAAAAAAAAAATCACCAATATTTTCATTATCTTATGGGATTTCATCATGTAGTAACGTATCCATTATTTCTTTTTCACTTTTGAATATAGAAATCTTGTAGGTTAGATCCCTATTCACGAGCAGTGGTCACAATGTGGAACCACAACAAATTTGGTATTATTTTACTTTTCCAAAATTAAATAACTAATTTGAAAACGTTAAAAGTTCATCACAAAATATTTTACACATTAACTTAAGAATTTTAAACAAAATTATTAACATATACAACTTAATATCACTATTTACACAAATACCAATGTCAAACACAACACCAGCTGCAAACATTTACAAAAAAACATGGAAGTTTAACACTACATTACAAGCTGATTCGCACGGAGCGCTTCTATTGGAATTCTTAGGAACTATTTATATGGTTACAGTCTGCAGCTACTGGCCAGTACAGATAAAAAGCAGCAACATATGGGTGGTTTCACAGTGTAATCACTGCTTTTTAATGGTCAAATTTTAGGTGGTTACACAATGTAACCGATGCCCTTCAAAGAGTTGATCACTTTGTATGCTTCATTTTGAACAAAGTTAATCTTAATGAAATACTGACAGAAAATTTGAAAAAGAATACTTAAAAAATTTCTGTCTGAGGAGTTACTGACTGACACCGCAGAGTCGACAATAGACAGAATATAAATAAGAATCCTAATTTTATTACATGGAATCTAATAATTTTGTTCAACATTTCATTTACAAATTACACGTAATGAAAGTGTCAGAAATGTGAAATGAAAGGCAGTTTGTAAGTTACTTGTTGTATTTGCTATTTTCAGGTTAACTACACCACAATGTATGCAGCTATAAATAATCTTTCACATGAATCTGACCAAAAGATTTTGCTCATTTTAGACACACAATCACTATATATATTAGTTCTGGCAAACTTAATATTATTAAAATAATAGGTTTATCGTGTACAGTAACAAAAATAATGGCAACATTAAGTTTCAGAATGCTTTGTTACACTAACATTGTCACTGGCTTATAACCCTGTCTGTTACGTTACGTCTTCAGATAAAGATAAACACTAAACCCTAATGATTTATACAGCCAAGGCGAGTGTCTACCGTGTAAAACAGATTCTATTTATCACTACTCGACTTTATCTCTTAGCAAGACTCACAAGAATATACGGATTTAATAATCCACAGGCTGTCATTTGTTGTTAAGCCTTACGGGAACAATTAATTTATATTTCGCAGTACATTTTAAACAGTTCAATAACACGTCGACAAACGGAAAGTTATTTTAATACACATCATATATTATAACATATTTGTATTTGCCGTACAAATATAACGATGTTGTTACGATAATTTGTCAGAACATGTTAAAACTATAAACATTATTCCTGATTTAAAAGAATAGGTTCACCGTGAGACAGTGTATGTATCTGTACATGGCGGTATATATAAATAAAGGTTTAAGATACAAGATTTTATACAAAGATAAAGAATCACATAAATAAAAAAACTAATATCATGAATCACGTGTATTTGTTCACTGCACATTATTATATTTGCCGCAATGCTGCAACAAGCTACATTATGTTTATATTATAACACAAGATTGTCTTGTTTTCTCTAAGGGAGTTGATATAGTTTTTCTTGTTATTACATAAAACAACTCTAAATACTATTTCACATTACACTAAATGGAATAATTTCCTGTATCAAAATAAAATTAAAGATATTTAGTGTTGTTGTAAATTTAGCCTTATTCTTGACCGTGTGACTAAAATAAATGATAATTTTCTTATTCATAATCAAATTACAGTACTTTTTACCTTAAAATACTACATGAAAAAGTATTTATAGTGGCATAATGAAAATGGTAATTATATATAGAAATTATTACCATTTTTAAATAACTTGTTTAACTGAAGGTAGACAACTGAAGGTAGTAGGTGTACAAACTACGAATTCAGGTTTTGACAATGAATGTGATTACTGAAGGTATATATCCAGGAGCTAAAATTGCGGTTGGATTTTTCCTTATGGAAAATGAATACTGAACGTCTAAGATTTAAATACCTCTTCTGCAGTTTCCTCTTACTTCCTGCGTAACCTACCCACGGATTCTCCGTGGTAAATTCCTATCCTGTTCACAATGCCCTATAGTGAGTCTCATAGTGTCCTAAATTGTCCTTAGCAAGAATCTTTTTGTGGTGAAAATTCTTCCACGTTTCGTCTCATCTCTCACTTCTATCGCAGGTTTGGTGGGTCCGACGGCAATGATAACCTTAAAGGTTCTTCGCCGGGGAAAAAAAATTGGTGGGCCAGCATAGTATCCCCACAGTCTGCTATGATTCACCGCTGGTGGATTCTATAGAATTAATTGTATCCCCAGTGTTCTCCGGTACCAACTCCCATCAGATTTAAATTTCTTTGGTTGAGGGGTTCAACCAGTGGATTAACTCCTGATAGGTCTCTTGCCTCACTGATGGATTTGACGGGACTAATTACCCCAGTTCCCTCTTTTTCCCAAGTTCTCTATTCCAGGTCAATTCCACATGTTACATAGGATTTTTGTTTATAGTGGTTCCACAATTAGCTAGGAAAGTTCAATGTCCACCCATCAGAGCCCCCCCCATGTAAATAAAACTGGAGGTCGCCCGGTATACGAAGTCTGCATACTAAGGATAAGATCTTAGACGTGCAGTCGTCGCCGACTACTTGGTTTCATATAAGTGAACACGCGCGCGCGCGCGCGCACACACACACACACACACACACACACACACACACACACACACACACACACACACACACCTCAGATCGGCAGATTTTCTCCAAGAGAAGCCCTAGAAGGAAATGAGTGGAGAGTGGAGATAGAAGAAAATCAGTAGGCCTATACATACTGTGTAATTTCGCCAAAGGATATGGACTCAAGAGTAAAGAACACAGATTTCTATATTTCCAGAGCTAGAAGAAAACGAGTGCACACATTGTGATGATCGGTTTTTGCCAAAGGAACCGATGTCCAAAGGAACCAAATGTCCGTACTATAGGTCCGGACGCTAGAAGCTACTGAATAGACAAACTATATAAGGTCGGATTTCATCACAGTTGGATGATTGGACAATTTTATAAGCCAGCAAATGGCTGTGTTCTGGTTTTTTCGATAAATTGCGCGCGCGTTAATATGTGTTGCACAAACAGATTGGTCAAATGTTGTAAATACAATAATGCTGAAATTAATTAACGCAATACATTAAATACAGTTTCATTAAGTCTACAATGATTTTATGTTATTTGTGTTATTAAGACTGATTAAAAGCTAGACAGACCTACACTGACTTTATATTATTACTAAGTCGTTTAAAACAAAATTTTGCAAAACTTGAATGAAATACTTAATGAAAACTAATTCAAAGACAGTCAATCCTAATTGTAGCGTTTGACTCTTGATTGAAGCTTGTTAAAGTTTCTTAACTGAAGCCATAGAAATACTTCTTCGAATGGTTGGCAGACAATGTATCTCTGAATATAATGATCCCCCATTCCCAGCACCATCGGTACTTATAGTGTGGACTTCAACAAAGCTTCGCTTCCTTCGTTAATGTCACAGTGTGTAACTGCAACGTAACATAGGGCAAACTGGATTGGACGATTTGCTTCTACTGTATTACGTTGGAAATGTAAATATTTCATATAAAAAAATCATTCCATCTATAAACGTAATAGCAATAAAAAACCAATATCTAGGAATTCAAATTTAATTCGCTTTACTTGAACAATCCAAAAGAACTTTCAATTGTTTTAATTTTTTAACTGTTTAATCTTAGATGCTATAATTTTTTAAAGCAAAACTGCTAGCTTTGGCGTTAGAAAGTCTGCCGAACGGGAAAATGTAACGAAAATATGGAATGAACTAGCAAACGACTTCAATCTCTCTCTTTCTTTCTTTTATTTCCTTCTTTTCGATAATAGTACACGCATATTATACGAAAACGTTGTGTTGTTTTGGTTGCCAGTATTTTTCCTAAGCCCGCTATGCCGGTCACAAGCCCGGGGCCTGTTACCAAGTAACAGGAAGTGGTGAGTGATAGAGGAGTAACACCTCTCTAAAAAACCTTGGTCCATCTGGCTCCGGATGGTAGTACCTTGTAAGGGCCCCTTGCCTAGGGTTACAGGTGTGAGCCGGTCAACGGTATTGCAATGATCAAAACAACTACGGATGTACTTACCCCAGGTGGCAGCCCAGCTGTGCTGGAAAATCCACCCTCGACAGAGGCAGGCCCCACGGATTCTGGGGGGGGCCAAACATTGCTTATGGATGACCCTTTTAAGAGAAGTTCAAGAATGATAAGATCCCCTAGTGATAAAGTTAGTACAAACACAGGGGACAAAAATACTAGTTTGTTAAGAGAAAATCATGAACTTCGATACAGGATTCAAGAACTAGAGAACATGGTATTAGATCTAAGACAAGAAATGAAGGATTTAAAAGCTAAGAATAGTCTTCTTAAAGAGATTCAGATAAGTGGTTCAAATAAGGAAAATAGTGATGAAAAACTAGAACACTCTGTATACCATACAGACGAAGAGGATCTGGCTCAAGAAACAGAATGGATTATCAAGAAAAAAAGACCTAACAAAAAAAGGAAAGCTGTATTCTCTCCAGAAATACAAGAGCAAACGTGTGAAGAGAAGATGAGTCCTTCCCGCCAAAGTAAGGAAGACATGATAAAACATTCAAAGGATGTAAGAGCTAAAATGAAATTACAAAAACCTCCGCCTATAAATATAGTTGGGGTAGCCAGTTACTCGAATTTGCAAACAATACTGCAAGTTGCTTCAGATAAAGACTATAAATTAACTGCTCTAAGCAATAATGTTTGGAAAGTAAACATGCCAGACTCTGACAGCTACAGAGCTGTTACACAAAAATTGAAGAGCGACAACATACAGTGGTACTCGTTCGAAGATAAGAATGAAAGGCCAATTAAAGTAATGGCTAGAGGCTTACATTCATCGTGTGCTAAAGATGATATTATTGACAACTTGAAACAACAAGGTTTCAAGATTCTCGATGCAGTCAATATCTTGAAAAAAGAAAAAAGTGAAAACGAGAATGGTGAGATAATAACACAAAGGAGAGGTCTACCTTTGTTTATGTTAACTTTTGACAACAAAGAGATTGTTGATAACATTTATAATATTAAATCAATTCTTAACATTGTGGTAAAAATTGAGCCCCTTAGAAGGAATCTCACTCTAATACCTCAGTGTAAGCGATGTCAAGGGTATAATCATACTCAAGGGTACTGCCAGAGAGACCCAAGGTGCGTAAAATGTGCTGGGAAACATCTAACTGCGGTGTGCACAGTGAGTAAAAATAATCCTCCAAAGTGCGTTAACTGTCACGGTAAACATCCAGCAAATTATCGGGGCTGTGAGGTTGCCAAAGAATTGCAGAAGCGCAGAAATGGTGTATTAAGAATTAAAAATCATATTCAAAGGAATATAAATAGTAGGCCTACTATACAACAGGAATCAACAGAACATCTAACAGTACGAGTAACGACACTAGTATGGCACCGACAACATATGCGAAAGCCTTAGGTAGAAGTTTTTCCGGAACAGCAACAATAGAAAAGAATCTGGAAATCATATTAGAAAAACTAGATGAACAAAGACACACAAATAAGTTAATATTTGAAAGAATAAGCACGGTAGAAAGCAATATGAATAAAAATAAGAAAAAAATGAAAACATGAACCATACTTTGCGAATAGCCACTTGGAATGCTAATGGACTTTCTCAGCTAGCCATGGAGTTGGAATTGTTCCTCATTAATGAGAAAATTGATATCTGCTTGGTGTCAGAAACACACTTCACTAATCAATCCTATTTTAAAATCAGAGACTTTTGCCTTTATCATGTGGATCATCCTTCAAACAAAGCCAGAGGAGACTCTGCTGTCCTTATCAAAAACAACATTAAACACTATGAAAGTTTTGAAATAAAGCTAGAAACAATGCAAATTACAACAGTTGCAGTGAAATTCAAAAACAAATACTTTAATATATCATCTATATATTGTCCACCTAGACATAATCTAAGAAGGAGGACTATTTAAAGCTTTTTAATACACTAGGACATAATTTTATAATAGGAGGTGACTTCAATGCAAAGAACACTTATTGGGGTCACGATTGACTACTGCAAAAGGTAAAGCATTATACGAATCGGGGAGAGAAATTAAATGCGATTTCTACTCCACCGGCAAACCAACTTACTGGCCATCGGATTCTAGAAAGATCCTGATCTTCTTGATTTTTCATCGCTAAAGGCGTGTCGGATGGGTATGTGTGTGTTGGTGAAAGTTATGAGTTGGATTCTGACCATTCTCCAGTTATTATGACAATAAGTGGGAATATAATACAAAAAGATGAACTTCCTAAGTTAACAAATCTTAAAACTAATTGGGATGATTTTAGAAAGGAGTTGAGTTGTAGAATTGAACTGCAAACATCTCTTAAGACTCCTGATCAATTGGAAGACGAAGTAGAGGCTTACATCCACAATATCCAAAAATCAGCTTGGAATAGTACACCTTGGTTATCCAAACCTAAGAGTAATATCACATACCCGATAGAAGTACGGGATTTGATTCAGAAGAAAAGGAAAATCCGTAAAAAGTGGCAGAAAACTCGAGTGCCTCAATATAAATCTGAGTTAAATGAACTGAACAATAAACTTAAGAGATTATTGAAACAAATTAAAAGCGAATCCATTTCTAGATATCTTGAAGGGCTATCGTCAGATAAGGATAGTGACTACAAAATATGGCAAGCCACTGAAAGCATCAAGAGACCTAGAAACCATATTCCACCAATTAGGAAGGTTGACAATATTTGGGCAAGAAGTAATAAGGAAAAAGCTGATTTGTTTGCTGCTCACCTAGAGAACACATTCAAACCATTTGAGGCGCAAGCAGCAGGTGAAACATTAATACCAATAGAAAAGAACGACCTAGTGGATATTGGTAAAGTAACATACAACGAGCTTGTAAAGGTAATAACAGGTTTAAAAGCTAATAAAGCTCCTGGTTATGAATTAATAACTGGAAAAATTGTTAAGGAATTACCAGAAAAGGCTGTTCGAAAATTATTACATTTGATAAAACGCCTCTTTTAGGCTAAGATATGTCCCAAGACAGTGGAAAATAGCAGAGGTTATAATGATACCTAAGCCAGGAAAAGATCACAGGGAGAAAGCATCTTACCGTCCCATCTCTCTTTTGCCAATTATCTCAAAAGTCTTTGAAAAACTCTTGGTAAAACGCCTCAAACCTATTATTGAAGAGAGGAACCTAATCCCACATCATCAGTTTGGGTTTAGAAGTCAACATTCGACGATTGACCAAATACATCGGATTACCAATGTTGTTGAAAGAGTACTTGAAGAGCGTAAAATCTGCTCATCACAGTTTCTGGATATGGCACAGGCTTTTGACAAAGTCTGGCATGAAGGCTTATTATATAAGTTACAAAGAGATCTTCCAAACCAATTTTATGAATTACTGAAGTCATACATGTCAGAAAGATGCTTTAGGGTCAAATGTGATGGTGAATATTCTAGAATAAAGGATATAGCTGCAGGAGTTCCCAAGGAAGCGTATTAGGACCTATTTTGTTTCTGTTATATACAAGAGACATACCTCAAGATTCCGATAGAGTAATTGCTACTTTTGCAGATGATACTGCAATTTTGGCCGTTGGGGATAATGTAGAGGAAGCAAAACTGAAAATTCAAAAATCTATTGATAAAGTCAGTATCTGGATAAGGAAATGGAGATTAAAATTAAATGAATCTAAATCAAACTACATAAACTTTACCAATAGAAAGATAAACCCAACCAATATTGAACTAAATGGTCACTCATTAGCTCCTGTTAATACAGCAAAATACCTTGGGATGACGCTTGACGCAAAACTTCATTGGAAAGAGCATGTCAAGAAGAAAATAAGGGGATTAAATATTAAATTCAAGAAAATGAATTGGCTGCTTGGTAGGAGATCTACACTAGACCTACACAATAAACTTTTAATTTATAAGCAATTACTCAAACCTGTTTGGACTTATGGAATACAGCTGTGGGGGTGTACGAAGAAAGCAAATGCTAAAGCCGTTCAAGTATTCCAGAACAAGGTTCTGCGTAGTATTGTTAATGCACCATGGTTCGTGCGTAATGATGACCTGCATCGTGACCTCAGGATGAATACGGTTTCAGAAGAAATAATGAAATACGCAATCATGCATAAAAACAGACTACAAAAACATGTCAATCCTGAAGTGTTGTGCTTGTTGAATAACACAGATGATGTTCGCCGTCTTAAAAGAACAAAGCCCTTGGATATTAGTGGACGATAATAAATAAAACAAGAGTAACACATGAACATTGTGTTTAAAATTTATGGGACTCCATTACTGAATGGTGATCCAAACAAAGTGACATCGTAATATCAAATGTAAATTACTTGTTAAGTGTAAATTCTTAGTTGTAATTGTTATATAAATATATAAAAAAAAGTATTTTTCCTTAGTTGAAGAACACGTGCACGTTGTAACCGTTTATAATACATTCGAAATTAATATAAACGTTTATAATAATTGTTGTTAATACTGCTAGTTTTTAACAACATAAACTAAAGATTATAGCCTATCAGCTGTTCAATTGAATCAATTTAAATAAACCAAACAAATCAATTTTTGAGAATTAATTGTAACTAGAGGGCCTAATGTGCGACCTTTCGCAGTTAATAGGAGAAAGAAACAAGTAATATACAACAATGTACAGCAATAAGTTCGTATTAGTTATTTTAAAGTAATGGTATACATTATACTGAAGTTATTTGACACAATAGGCCTTACTTTGTTATACTTTTGTATTTAAAACTATAACCTACAAAATTAACGACTGAATTTTAACACTATCTTACTGAAATATTTACAAATGAACTCTACATTAACCGGATTTTACATTACATACCTAAATACCTATAGGCCTACAGTATTTACTGTTTATTAAAATCAGAGTCTTTCATTTAATAACATTTACATATTAGTAAATATTATTAAATATAAATAAATATTAGTAAATGCCTAGACTGTCTTATCGATTCCACTTTAAAAACTGATTCAGTCAATAAGTATTTCTTTTGGATAAAGTGAGAATTTAAATATTACTTTTAACAATGTTTTTTTTTAGCAACAAACCGTTTTAACGAGCCATTAATTAGGCACCATGCTTAGCGTAATAATTTATGGAAGATGTTTTTTAGTAATTCAAGATATTTAATTAAAAAATTTGGCACATTACACAAACAAAGTCTCTTCCTCAAAATATTACCATGTTATATTATTATTTGAACCTCTTGTAAATTTTAATAATATCTTTTATAAAACGAATTGTTCGTTTGTTGAATTAAAATTAAGAACAAAATAATCGCGTAAGCATCTGCTTCGCTGAAGTGACTGAAATAAATTTCAAAAAACAAAATTTGTCTTAGAATTTTTTTAAATTCTTATTTCACCGTTATAATCAGTAAAAAAAATCAGCACATATCCACTTAAACGTATTTACCGGCACATTGAAAGTAAGAAAATAAATCCTGACGGCCGTCAATTTCAGTTCTTAACTTTTAACGAATTTTGAAACATTAAAATGTCTAAACCTATACAGTTTTTAACGCTGATTACAAGGTAAAATTGGATTTTCAAAAAAGTAAAAAGTCCCTGGTCTGTTTTGGCTATTCTAATATCTCATTTTCAAAGAAATTTGTTGGTAACACAGAAGGAAACAGTAGTAGAAACCGGAATGATACATAAATTATTGTAAGTGAGCTTAGTAAATTAATTATCAACTATTAATTATACAGCTGACCTACGTTTTCATTACGTTAATTTTGAGGTTATGTTTGTTTACAATTATTTAGGGTGATGTGGCAACAACACAACTGAGTGCAGTAAAGAAAGGCAGGGCAGCAGGTCTACGTTACGTTTAACCAAAAGAGATGTCCTACGAAGCAGCCCTCTGGCTGCTAGAGGGGTGGAGTTGCCAGGGCTCTAGTTTCTAGAAGGGTATTATCTAGAAATAATAATGTTGATTGACTAACAACCTTTTTTTAATGTAAAAGGATAGTTTTGCCAAAAAATATGCCAACATGAACTTTATCTTATCGAAACATATTTCAAAGGCAATTAATTAAGTGTTAAACATTTTTCTCAGTAACTCAATTTCTAAATTCAGTAAAACAATGTAATACATTTTAATAACTTATACCTACCTGTAGTTTTACAAAAAACATTAAAAGTATGGATAAAATATAACATACGAGTAGGCCTACGTAAAAGCGATCTCATATAACTCGTATGTTATATTTTATCCATACATCGTGTCAAACTGAACAGGTTATGGAACATGACTAATGAACTGGATACACCGTGTGTAGAGATTAATTACTCAAATATTTTAAATTGATGAGGGTGTTTGAAACCTCTTTCAATACACAAAAATTTCAACTATTTTAAAAATATAAATAATTTTGTTTAGTATACATGCTGACATTTGTTTCTTAATACGTTAGAGCGAAATTTTTAATTAGTGTTAGAAACTCATAAAAACCCAACTCTGCTTACACAGGCAGAATGTTCTAGGTTCCTGTCTAGCTGTCTATCCATCTGTCAACATCCCAGCTGCTAGACGTAGCCTACCGCCAAGCGTTCACTTAATTTCCTTTATTTATGTCATAGGAATCAAGAAGAACTCACGCGGAAATAAAAAAGCCATGTACTGGTTTAAGGGAGATTTGGGAATTGTGGTGCAAGGCCAGGAGTGTTATCAACATACATCGCTCTTATGCTAATAGCCTGATATTCATGAACTACGGATCATTTATGCAGTCAGGGGTCATTGAGGTCCCACGTGGAAGTGAAGTCTATATATCATTCGGAGATAATATATTTCTGCCATATAATGTGACCTTGAAAATGAGGTCTCATTTGTTGTAATAATTTAGTGACTAGGTGATAAATTAATATAGCACTGCCAATTTAGCGACCGAGTTGTTGAAACGAGATAAATTATAAAATATTTTAAAATAAAATTGTGCGCGCATTAACTTAGGTGTTATTATATTTTATAAAATGTTCGCTTATTTTAATATTAAACAAAATAACTCAAACTCACGTGCTCTTTGTAAAATGTTTAAAATCAATTTCTTTCAGGATTTAACTCTTTGATAAAATCATTTTTGGTAATAGGCCAATCAATAAAGGATTTTCAATGTAATGTTTCTCGAGTATTAAAAAAAAAAAATAACAATTTTTGTGTATTTTTTGATTTAAGTATTCGGTATTTTAAACATTCCGATAAACCTTTCTTATATTATTATGAAAAATATTAAAATAAATGTTTAAAAATGGACTGAATATTAATAATTAGTTTAGAAGGATACCATAGCCTATATGTTAAATAAAAGAACGCTAACTAACAAAAATAACAACGGTAGAAAAAGTTAAAGAAACTATGTAAAAACTACAGTTTTTAATAATCAATTTTTTAACCAAAAAAATATTGATGAAATGGAATAATAAATAAACGATTTGAATTTCAGACAATGCAAATTAATATTCATTAAATATTCTTTAATAAATGTAAAACTTCTATAAATTGTTAGATTCTGTACGCCAAATATCTTTATATTTGTTATTACATCTGTTGTCAATCCTTTTAAACCCGTTCTTTTTGAAACGCTATTGAATTTTTCAATTTCAAAAATCTGTTGCAGTACTATCTGGAGATTCATTTAAGTATTTTAAACGTAATATAAAACTTTAAAATGTTGATTTTGCAATATTTAATGTACATTATGATTATATAATCATAAAATAGACGCAATTTTAGGCCTGTTAACGAATTTTGCTACTTAACGAACTTGTACAAGCTACTTGCCATTTCGACTTTTGTGTTAAGTTTGAAATAAATCAGACCAAATTTAAGAAAATGTGCTCATTTTTAATGGAAATTTAACATTGTTATTATTTATTGTTAATGTTTATTATTGTAAACAGTACTGTGTTTTTAGTTTTTAGAAATCCGCGGTTTCGGAACGGCGTGAAGCGATTATATTCATTCTAGAAACTTTACAAATATATTTTCTTCTCAACTTGTAAAACCTAGTACAACATTAAACAAGAAGTAAACGAATTGCATTAAAAAAATGCATAGCTCATGAATAGGCTATAGTTCGTGATGTGGTATTATAATGGAAGTAAGCGGTGAAATTAGAAAAGTTAAGCAGTTATTTATTATGAGTTAGTACACAACTAAATTTTCAAAACTTAACAAAGAAACATTCTAATATGAAACTGAAAACTAACTTTCCTGCAGTGACAGTTAAGAATTTCTTAGACATTCAAACAAGTCACGTAACCTTTTAAAAATGGCTTTTAATTTTTAAATAAATACTGAGTCATTTTACTGCTTTACAGAGGCCGACTGTAAATATCGAACATTTTCTTAATCACAGATTGTAAAACATAGCCTACATTACAAAAAATCGTTTTATTAAAAAAACATTGGCGACAGGCTACTTAAAGTAATGATCACGCGAGATGAGAATGTTTTCTTAATGTTTTCATTTTCATAATGTTGATATTTTTCTAATTAAAATATGCATTTTAATGACGTAAGAGAAACTAAGTAATTAATTAAAAAATCTCTATAGCTAAAGTATTTAAATTAATGAAGAAATATTGTATTAAATGTAGTTAATTAGGTATACATTAATGTCCTGTAATTTCAATGTTCGCAATCTTAAATTTTAATTAATATATTCTTTCGTATTTCTGCATTTAGTAAAACTGTTTATTCATAAAGCATATTTCACTCAATAAAAAGTATTAACTTTGATTTAATTCTCTAAATTTACCCAAATTTAAATCATAATAACCATCAACTGTGAAATATGTACAACAAAAATATTTTTCTACCTTTGGTATTAAAGGAAATGTGTTATTGGAGAAATAACTAATTTATTATGTTCAGGATTATTTTTAAAAGGTTTAAGGGGTACCTCAATAACAGAGAAAACAATATATTTAAATAATTAAATAAAGAATATTTGTTTTAGTGGTTATATAGCCTACCTTCTTTACAAACACTATTGTAGTTTCAGGCGGAAGTAGACAATCATCATAACTCAACCAATATAAACATAGTTAAATAACCCAGTGAAGGCGTAACATTACTAAGTCGCAAAAGGCAAGAAATATATTTACGTAAAGATATATATAGGGCCTATATCTTTAAATATATATATCATTTTCATTATAATGTAAATACAAATAAGGAAACGACTTCAAAACAAAACATATATGAGCTAAGAATTTTACGAAATTAAGCTTCAAAATTATATTGCAAGACGTCTATTATATAATATTTTTTGCATTATTTTTCCTTTTTATTTTTTAATTTTTTTTAAGAATCGACCACAAATTTTGCTGTGCGCAATCAGCAGCGCCATCATTAACAAATGAGCGTATTTTTTGCTGCGGAATTCAACCCTCGCAGTACTTCTGCAGAACAGAACGTGTTTGTTTAGCGATACGTGACTCGTATAAAGTATTTTAATTTCAACTCGTGTTATTTATAAAGGCACAACAATGAGAACGTATTTTATTTAATCTTTTATTTTTTTCTGTTCAGTTTTATTGCTTGCTATATCTAAAAAAGAACACCAAGTATTTCTCGTTATTTCTGAAATAAAATTTATTTCCTTAAATAGTTTTATAATCACGTTAAAATAATGTATTTTTAATTATTATTCTACTAAAACTTATGTTTTAACGCCTGGATAAATCGATTTTTATTTGTATAATTCGTAATTTTAACAGCCTATATTTTAACCATATATTTTGATTTAACAGTGCAATTCGTATTGATTATGTAACACTACTTTTCAGATTAAACAATGCACAAATTTATAAAATATCATAATTTTATCGACTTATTGCGAATAATACTTAAATATTATCAGGAAAACTAATAAATTTATTTTGAAGATAAAATAGCTTCTTCTGCTAACTTTTCTTTTAATAAAGAAAAGTAAATTAAAAATATTAAATCATTCTTTATACTGTGCTTTTAAAAGCAAACAAAATTTAAGAACGTTTAAAAGTATTTTTTTTACATTTTCAAAAGGATGTTCAGAGAACGAATTTTAAGGTGATTATTTCATAGTTTATATAAAGCCTATATACTAGCTGTTACCTGCCGCGGCTTCGCCCGAAATTATAATTAGTAGGTACTCCAACCAGTTAAGAAGGATACAGACCAACATCCAGTGCTCACAACATAGTAAATATTTTGTACCTAAATAGTGGTTGTAGCAGAATGTTCTTGGATAGGCCTAGACGGGTTGGAAAAACTGGTGGAGAAATTTAGCTTATTGTACAAAACATGTATGCTTACAGACAATGTTTTGTAATAATTTACAATCTTGATCTTCAAATTTATGTGCGTGCGTGTGCGTGTGTGTGTGTGTGTGTGTGTGTGTGTGTGTGTGTGTGTGTGTGTGTGTGTGTGTGTGTGTGTGTGTGTGTGTGTGTGCATCCTAAAGAATGCAAGCCAATTAGTCACGCATTTAATATATATATATATATATATATATATATATATATATATATATATATATATATATATATATATATATATCAGTGAATTCAGTAATAAGGAGTCCGAACAGTTTTTAACATAATATTGAATGTTCAAAACAACGTTTTTTTTAAATACTGTATTACGCAAAAATTTATTGACATGTAATACTGACTTGAAGGAAGCAAATTTCCAAAACTAAAAACATGTAATAACATCGTTTTAAAAAATATTTTATCATGAGGATACTTTTATATTTTTTTGCTAAAAATGATCCCTCAATAAAATGTACAACGCTTTTGGAAACCCGATTGCATTTTCATAATCAGCATTAAAAGCTGTACAAATTAGTATTTCTGAATTAAATTCCTAAATATCAATTTATGCAGTTTTCAATATTGCTTAAACAACCTGAACGTCTTTTCTTCTGATAATAATACTCGTAATATCCGGTACCTTATATCGATTGCAACACAAGCAAATTTGCAACAACCGTAATTGCAATCCTCCTAAACAGAAAGCACATCGATTGTCGTTCATAGTGAACATTTGCAGACGTGAAGTTTTAACAAGCCACAATCAAACGTCTACCACTACAATCAAGTCGGAGGCTTCAATTTGTTGTTGACCTCTACAGAATTGACCCTAACTAACCGATGTTTGAAACTTGGCTTCGATTGTTAACAGAGGCTGATAAGTTACTTTTAACTAACTAGAAGCCTACCTAACCTAACTTTATTGAAATGTTCAACATGTCTGTTAATTATATCAAAACAGTGTTTGTTACCCATCAGGCTGCATTGTAAAACAAATAAAATTTATAAGCCTAAGTCACATTTTCTGGTTTCAATATGAATCAGGATTCGAGGTTCCTGCTTATATTTTTGATGTTAATAAATAAATTAACTAATTATTTAATTATAGTTTTTTTAATATAGGCTATATATTAAATCACTACATAGTATATATATATATTAAACTATTTATATATGGTTACCGGCAGTAACCAAGAATAAGTTACTGAAAAGTTGCCACTCGGATCCGGTGAGGCAACACTCAGAAGATGTAGGTGAATCGAAGCGTCTGGAAACCTCTACCTCAAGAACGCGTAAACGTAAAATAAAACACAACCAAGTTTCCTTTTTTGCAACGCACAACATTAACTCAATAACAACTGTGGGAAAACTAAAGATTTTAACAGACATTTGTGACAAAGAAAAAATTCTCATAATGGTAAAGCAAAGAATTAAGGAATAGTGACGAGAGCCCTATAGAAAGTCAGGGGTACAGGCTCTATAAAGGAAAACCGAGGAAACGAGTCATGAACAATTTTCCACAGTTTGGATGTGGTTTTCTAATAAATCTAAGAATAAATGAGTCCATCATAGAATTCAAGTCAATATCTCCAATAATTGTACTACTAACCTTTAAATCTGCAAAAAAAAAAATGTACACAATTGTCAACGTACACGCACCAACTAACAATACAAATGACACAGCGACAGGCAAAAAAGAAATCCAGAAGTTCTGGGACCTGCTAGACCAAACAATCATAAAAATCCCTGCAAATTATGTCAAAATTCTGGTAGGAGATTTCAATGCCCAAATAGGAAGGAAAAGGAAATATAGATATAATAGGAAAATGGCCCGCACAAAAAAGTACCAACAACAACGGTATAAACACTATAGAAATATGCAGGAATAACGGCCTCATCTCAAAATCAACATATTTCAAGTGACTCCCGAGAAAATTAAAAACTTGGAAACATCCTGACCACAAGAGGCTAGTGGCAATTGGACCATGTATTTATGGACAGGCATTACCACAGAGAAATAAACAATATGAAAGTGCTCAGAGGAACCGACTCGGGTTCAGACCATTATATAGTAAAAATAAAAATTAAATTGACTCACTTCAAAGGGAAAAAATCCCACAAGCAACCCAAAAGAACTTTTGACCCTACAAGATTAATTAATAACGGCATTTATGAGAAGAGATCGGGGAAGTGATTAAAAATACCAAAAACCTAGAGGAGCTGATCACCAAATTAAAATTGATCGCAAACAAACTAGCTATAATAAATCCCAGAAAAAAACATCGATGGTGGAACAACGAGTGTGACACCGCGGTAGAAGCAAGACACCGAGCCTGGATCAAACACCAAGCCCAGAAATCTGACGAATCCTTCGAGGAACTGTCCGGGCAAAGAAAACTCACTAGCAAGATTATTAGATACACCAAGAGAAAATTCCATAAAGACATGCTGATGGAAATAGAAGACAACTTCAACAGGAATAAATCCAGAGACTTCTACGAAATCATTCGGAAGCACCTTCAAAATTTCGACACCCCAACTCTGATGCTGAAAGATAAAAACGGAAGAGTAGCTCATAGTAACGCAAAAAATGCCAAAATATTTGCTGGAGCATTTGCCAAACTGTACAATTGTGGAGAGCTTGCGGAACTTCTGCAGGTGGATACAAATCAGGAAATTCACTCAAAACCAGACGATTCCAATCCCTCTACAATAAATGGAATAAGGAGAGCCCTCGATGAATTGAAAAATTACAAAGCATGTGGCGAGGACTAAGTCTTTGTGGAGATATGGAAGAATGCCAGCACGGAGATTATAGCGGAACTGGACAAACATCTCATCAGAATCTGGGAAGAAGAAAAACTCCCGCAAAACTGGACCACAGGAATAATCCATCCATTGTACAAGAAAGGCGACAAAATGAACTCTGGGAACTACAGAGGAATAACCCAATTGGACTGTACCTATAAAGTCTTCTCGAAAATATTACTCCATAAAATACAAGATACACTAGAGCCCAAATTGGGTGACTACCAAGGAGGATTTAGACCCTACAGAAGCTGCTCTGACCAGATCCTCACACTTAAATTAACTATGACTAATTTCAAACTATCAAACAAACAATTTTTTATATCATTTATCGACTTCGAAAAGGCGTACGACTGCATTCACAGGCCGACATTATTGAAGATTCTGAAGAACTATGGACTCCATCCAAAACTCGTGAGAATGATAGAACTAACTCTGACGGAACGCACTCAAAAGTTAAATTCAGAGGAGAAATCTCTGAATCGTTCTCGATTAAAACCGGGATGAGACAAGGTGACGCACTATCTCCCTTGTTGTTCAACGTAACATTAGATTTCATTATCAATATATGGAAACAGGAAAACCCGGTTAAAACTAAAATAGGTACAGGGTCTAAGGCCATTAAAACAAACATCATAGGATTTGCAGATGATTTGGCCCTACTTGCCCTTAATCTACAGGAAGCAAGAGAACAAATAATTAGCCTTGATAGCATTGGGCAGAAGTTAGGCTTGAGACTATCATATGAAAAAACAGAGATCATGGCCATGGACCCGCTATGTGTAAATAAAGTGAACATTAACGGAAACACCATAAAGCTCGTGGAATGTTTCAAATATCTAGGAGAAACCACAACATACAATCTGGACGAAAAACCTACTCTACTCAATAGGGTAGCAAAAATTAAAAAAGCCCAGCTACTAACTTGGCCAACGTACAAGAAAAAATGCCACAAAAATACGCCACTACAAATCAGTGGTACTCCCAGAAACATTATATGCCAGTGAAACTCTCTTCCAAATCAAAAACAATAACAAGATGGACCCGCTGCTTAAGACAGAGAGAAGGATCATCAGAACGTGTCTCAACAAAAGCTACCGGAAAGACGGGACCTGGAGAATAGCCACCAATGAAACAGTATACAAATATATCGACCCAGTTCTCAGTGTAATGAAAAAACGAAGAATTTCCCACTTCTTTCACATATTAAGAATGCCGGAGGACAGAATCCTGAGACAACTGGTAATGAGAAGCATCAACAGGAAAACATAAGGAATATACATCACGCAAGTCCTCAGGGACTTCAGTGAAATAGGACTGAAAATGGATGATGCAACAGACAAATGTAAAATAACACGCATTCTTAAGACTAATAAATTTAAAGTGGATAAACCGAAGAGACACAAGAAGGTAGTGATCACAGATGCCGTCAGAAGGCAACGATCTGATCGAATGAGGGATTATTGGAGAAAAAAATTACAGCCCGATGTTGGGAAGAACTGAAATTTAGACTAAAGTGGTCCCATGAGGCAAAAATAATAAATAAATATATATATATATATATATATATATATATATATATATATATATATATATACACACACACACACACACACACACACACACACACACACACACACACACACACACACACACACACACACACACACACACACACACACATTAAAAGAGAGAGAGAGAGAAATTAAATAAGACTATTTCATAAATCTCTTTTTTTAATTTACTAACATGGTGATAGGCTAATATAAAACAAACTTTTAACCGCTTACTGTGAAAGCAGGAAGAATTTTTACGTGTGTTTATTTCACAGCACATAAATACCAATAAATTAAGATAAAAATAAAAATGTTGACTCAACATTTGAAATTAAACATCTGGAAACGATGACCTGTGGAGCGGTTACTTTAAAAAAACAAAACGGTAAGATTTTAAATGGTTGTCTGGTACCTGCGGGGAGCATAACCAAATATTCTAAACCACTCACGCATGGACATAGCGTGACGTCATTAGTTAGAAAGCATTTGTTGGAAAGCTCGAAATGACATTTTAAACGTATAAGTGTGTATAATGATTTACAGTGAAAGGGTTATTGCAGAGAAGTAACTAAGTTAAGCCCACAGCGAATTACTTTCATCACACCTGCTTTAATAAATTCTGATTTATTTTGTTTTTAGCAAAAACAGTTAACTGTAAACATGCATCAGTTTTTATGAAACAAAACTCTTTTCTAGTTTTAAATCTGCGACCTTTTAGAATCCGGCAAGACAGATGACCGCTACAACGACCAGATGACTGCTGAGAGTGTATTTCACACCACAGCTGATTTTTTGACATTTTTGAAGTTATGTTTGTTACACTTGTTTACAATTAATATATATTCAAAGTGGTCCATACTTTTTTACACTAAAACAATTAACATGGCTACTAATATTTTAAACCTCTATAACTATTCACAGACCACAACTGTAAAACAGCTGTTTCAGAAGAACTGTTTGACCGTCCATATTGCTTTGTTTTGCTTGGACTTAACAAAATACTATATTAACGAGTAGTAATGTATGGATATTATTTTATTAGTTGGATCAAGTGGTACACGTCAAGTAGCAGCAGCTCGACGTGCTTCAAGAGAAGAGTCCTGCATGACTGAAAAGTCAGGAATACTTTCTGCTTCTACATTGGTGGGAAACATGGCGAAAATGTTTGATGGTTATTTTACTATACTGTGTTTTAATTCTTATGCATTTTAAATAAATATTATCAAATTCTTTTTATATTCTTCTTCTTTTCTGCTAGGATTATTGTCACTATGTTGAGTATAATGATCTGCCTTCCCTAGCTTCCTCAATTCTACTGTTGTTGATGGAGAACTTCTATCTTCAAAAACTATATATATACTCATGTATACGGAGTATAAATATAGTTTTTGAAGATAGAAGTTCTCCTAAACGCGTCAACAAAAGTAGAATTGACGAAGCTAGGGAATTCAGATCATTATACTCAACATAGAAATATTATCAATGTTATCAAAATAGCAAACTTCTTTTTATGGAAACTTATTAACCACCTTGTACAAGTGTGTACGTATTTCTGTATTTATGTATGAAGATCCTTGGCCCGAGATTAACAGAAGATGGATACAGGTTGCACTAAAAAAAGGAAGACCACCGAGAAGATATCGAACCTGGCAGCAGATATCAGAAGAAGGAGGCTTCGGTTCTATGGACACATCAGTAGACTCCTAACAACGAGACTTGCCAACAGAATCCTTAAGTATATACAAGGAGTCAAATCAACAACTTCGTGGATCGCACAAGTCAGAATAGACCTACTTGACGCAGAAATAGACTCAACAGACGTTGAAGACAGGCACGCATACAGGAGAAAGATGCTCGGTTGGAAGGTACCAGGGAATGAAATCCCAAAGAGAGCAGGGGTAAAATGGGCGGAGGAGCGGAAGAGGATCCATGGGGACAGGATGAGGGAGTGTGTCGGATTAGAAGGAACAAGACATGAGTCGGAGTGCTTTGCGTGATCCAACAGGGTCTATACGCAAATAATAATAATAATAATAATTATTATTATATATATATATATATATATATATATATATATATATGATGTTGAAGAATTGTTAAAATTCGTGTGGTGTGTGTGTGTGTGTGTGCACATGCGCGTGTAATTTTAATTATATTGTATTTAAACTTGGCCCAAAAATCGATTTCGATAATAGCGTGGAAAAGTGTTACCCAGAAAAATCGTTCAATAGTTTCGAACTGGAGGCCAATTCATATTTATAAAAATGCATACCCTACCCATTTTTGAAAATCTGATTTTGCCGTCATAATCAGGATTAAATTCTAAATAAAACAGAATGTCCAATTTTTAAAATTTATTGCAATATTAAAAACATATTTGTCGGTGGTCACACTCAATTAATTTATATTTTTATTATGATTTCACAGATTAAAGTGCTTATATATACACAGACTTTAATAGTGATCACGTTGTGAAAAACAAATTTTAAAATGGTATGTAGAAATATTGTCGAATATTCGTTACCATCACGTCAGCGAGAAGCTGTTTGCAACGATTTTTCTGTTCTTAGCATTAAACAGAATTTCTTAAAAAATAACAAACTTCGAAAATACTCAAAATAACTGCAGACTAAAACTGTTTAATTCATGAACATAAGTTTAATGTTTTTTTTTTTTTGTCACGGCCGAAATAATTAAATGTATCAAAGACTACGCCACAATATTGCCTTTCTTCTTGGTTAAAAATCTACAAAATGTACTGTTTATTTTTTTGCGTATCGGTTAAGGCGGAAGGGCAACCGTAGTAGAGACCAATTATAATATAAATGAGTGGAATATTTTTTGTTCAAAATATAATTACTATACTAAAAAATTGTTATTGTATGTGATAAAGGGACAAGAAAAATTATAAGTATTAGCCTACATTAAATGACTGCAAGGTAAAACTGTTTAATTCAAGTAATGTCTTATTGCTTTCGAACAAAAGTTTTAATTTAATATTGTTCATCATCGCTTGGTTATGAACAAGTCTGTTCAAAATTTGAAAATATAAAACTTTTCATCTTACATTTTCTTTTGAAAAATTTGATTTTTTTTATGTTTAACGTCCGACTATTGTGCATACTTGGGCTAATGCAGACGATGGGATGATTTATAGCGTATGAAAATGCCAAACCCTAGCCGGGAATCGAACCCGGGTCCTCGGGGTGAAAGCCCAGTACGCTATCAACTAGGCCACCGAGGCGGCTATTGAAAAATTTGATTCAGCTATTGTAATCATCATAACATTCTCTATACAATTACCATTTTAAATTAACAAATTTTCAACAAAATTCAAATACGATTTAACATTTTTAACAACCCCTTTAAAAAGTGATCTACTGGGCAAAAATGGCGCTCTCGTTTTAAAATCTGGGGTCGGGGGTCTTATCTTGATGGTAGTTTTAATAGGTCATTTCGCAATGGAAATTCACTAAAGTTTCCGCTGTAAACGTAACATGTAAAGTCATAGAATCGACTGTTAAGAACAACCATAAGAAGTTGTGCTTTCTTCAAAAGAAACAGTATTTCAGTGATACTCGATATCTTACCCATTCAACTCCTTATACCCAACTTTCAAATCTTTGTTACTTCTGTCACTAGCTTGTATGTATGTTATCTAATTCCTTCTGGAAACACATTGCCTGTTAAATGTTTATTGCAAAGGATTATAATTCCTATAAAACAGGTTGGTTGCAACAATGTGTGGAAGCTTTAACACAGCTTTTGCAGCTCAGTTATATGAAACAAATCGCCTTCCGTACTTTACCTGCTTTTATACAGTGTTGATATAATGTCTAGGAAAACATCGAACAAGTTGTTACAATTATTTGGTTTATTTTAAAATGGTAGTTCAGAGTTAAATAATAAGGGCTCCATTACGTGAAATGTTTTTCATTTCCGCACAAATTCAAAATGCGGAAAAAAGCGAGAAATGGCCCTTCTAATACCAAGTGACACCAACATCTAAAACATTCTATGCTTTTTTCTGAAACATCAATGCTATTTGTGAAATAAGAGATACGAGACCAAGTAACTTATGTAGCCTACCAGTTATACATTTTAAAAAAATTAACATTATCCAATAAAAACAACTTATACAGATAAGAAAAAATATTTCGTAAGTTATACAATTTAATATGTTTGCCAGTGAGCATGTTGGTTTACTTAATAGCGTATAATAAAATGACGCAAACAGCAGTGTTAACAGGTTTCCTCCACGGCCGCAGATTTTCCCCACAAAAATGTATTACGAGTTTCATCTGTCTATAGGCCTACTCTCTTTGCGGAAACGGAAACACATTACAAAGATTAGATTTGGAAAAGTTGAGCGGAGCACTTGACGTGATTCATACATTCATCACTCAGACATGGACACAATGTAATTTGAAGCCCCCGCTGCGCGCAGCTACGCCCTCTGTAACGAATGATGTCGGCTGTCCAAGTTGCGTGTTTCTGTTACATCACCGAGCTTCGATTAGTTTTGTTTCTTTGACGTTCATTAATTAACACAACTGAAAGACAATAGCCGGCCAGTGAATCAGCTGTTTAAATAAATGTCAAGGAACAAAGGGATGTGGAGGCGGTTTTAGATGTGGGGGATGTACTTAATAGTAATAAAACTTTGTATTAATAATCTAACACAAGAAGAGGCATATTTAGTGTTACCTAAATCACTAAAGATTGTATCCTATAATAAACATAACTGTTTAAAAAATGGTGATAGAGGGAACTACAATTTAACAATAATAGTTGTATGGTTATTGTTAATTGCGTAAGAGCTTTTAAGAGGTAATGCGTTAGTCCAGAACACAAAAAATCTTAAACAGGAAACTCTCCTAATTGAAGTTTCTGAAGTTCAGGATTCGAGTGGATAAGTTTTTTTTTATTGCAGAGTAGAAAACAAACGAACATTAATTAAAGTAGTACGAAATGCATGGTAGGCAAAAAAATATTTTTTAAACTTGATTTTTATTGATTTTTTAAAAATTGTGATAATAAATGACGTATATTTCCATAACATTTTATTATAAAATTATAAATATGTTTATATTGCATTTGTATTTTATATAAATATAAAACAGATAATTTCTAATTCGGCAAAACACAAGTTTTTCATTTTTAATATTAGTTTAGCCTGCGACTAAAATATCTTCATCTATTTAAATAATTAACATATTTTCGTAGTTTGTAGATGTTTGTCAAAAATTTGTTAAATTTAACAAAAGCACTTAACACAAGAGCTCTAGTAATGTAACTGAAATAAAGGTATTTTTAATAACTATGATGAAATGGCAAAACGTAAATTGAAAATATTATTACATAAAATAGGTACAGTGAATTCGTTGACAATAACAAAATCTAATAAAACAATGGCGTGTTCTAAGATTGCAAATATTATAATAACTTGTCGGCTTCGTATTCCAGAATTCAACTCAAGTTCCACATTTTTTTTCAATAATACAACTAAAACTAAATCAATTTGGAAACATGATTCCATTTAAAAATGAAAACAGTTCTAGAATCCATTCTCGCAAATATTAAATTAAATTCCCAATGTAAAACGAACATTCTAACGTAATTTGCAAGTGTATTACTGTATAAACAAGTTGCTTTTTCCACTCTAATTTTATTTTGTTGCCGCCAAACTTTTTTACTTCCAGCGGTCTGCGTGATTACCACCGAGGGAGGTATTTATTACCTTTGAAATAAAAAGAACAAATCTGGTGTAATACAATTCAAAATAAGGGCATGCGCAACATTTAAAATAAAGTTTTAATCGCTGTCAAGGGACACTAATGTATTTTTCTTTTCTGGAAAGTTGTTGTTGAAAGATTTTAATCGTGTTAACCAAATATTCATGTTACAAGTTCAGAAAAATTACTTTGAAGCAATTACTTTCAAATTACTCACAGCTGGAGTAAAATATCTTAGACTACATATTTTATTTTTAATTGTCGGAGCGAATCTTTTTAACAGCAGTTCCTCTCGTTTCATTAAATTTTATTTTTTTATTTTTTGTAGACAGTTTTTAAAACAGTATTTGGAATTTCACTTTAGAAAATATGACAACTATTTCAGTTGATTATACATTTTAAAATAATAATAATAATTTGTATCTGTAACCGCGATACTTTTTTCTATTATTTGGCTTAAAGAATGAAACGCTGTGTTTAACGCTTTATAAAATACCACAAGATTCTCAAATTTCTGAATTGCCGTTTAGACGTTAGTGATTGATATCTGATAACAGACAAATAAACAGACTAACTCTTATAAGTAATTGTCTCTTCTTGGTACCTTGATAAAGGAAACAAAAATCATTTTAAATTTAACAATTGGATGGGAGTATGTTGACAGATTGACTACGAAACACCTTCTTCTTGAATTGAGCCTACGTCAAACTTTAATATGACCTCCATCTGCAACTCGGACGCTGCCAAGATATTTTGGCAATAATGTCCTTGTTTCTGTCATTTGAGGGTAATTTATTCTGTGTTTATTGCACGCTCTTTGAGCCACGATACAAGCACAGAAACCTAACGAGACTGATGCTACTGAAAGCTTAAGAAAGTAATAAGTTGGCGAAAGTCTTTTTAAATTCATATCTTTTGTTTAAAAAAATAATTCTCACCTTCGGTTCCAATAAAATTAATTCAAATATAATTTCAGGTATCACAAGTATTTTACAAAACTTTCTAGTACATAGTTGCAGTAGGTAAAACAACGATTTTTTATTGCATTTTTTCCGCCAAAATAATTTCGTCATAAAATAGCTAGATTTTGGATCTGTCTGAGTGGATGTTTAATTTTTCGTTACGCTGGTTTAGGATCGCGCTCTAGCCGTCTGAATGCAAAGCTTCGCTCCAGGGGTAATACTTTCGAGAAAGGCTTTTGGATCGGTTACTATTAGGCTACTTGACAAAAACATCAGATGATTTTACTCACCCACGTACAGTCATCATCGCCAAAAGATACTTTCCTATGGAAACTAAAATAACAGCGGGGTTAATGCTTTGGGCCACATATTTAAAATGAATAATGCAAATTGCACTAGCTCGCTTACTAAATGACCTATTTTAAGTAGGATCCGGTAAACACCACCAAATATACAGAGCGCAATTTATTTAAGCGAAGTTGGGGTCCTGAATATTCACGAACCTAATGATTTGGGTGCTCAATATGATTGAACATAAGGATTAATGTATTCCATATTATCCAGCTTAAGAATTAAAACGCTCAAAATTCTTGAACATAAGGATCAAGATGCTCAATATTCTCAAGCGTAAGGATTCGAGTGCTCATTATTCTCGATCGTAAGGATTCTGGTGCTCAATATTCTCGAGCTTTCGGAATCCTAATTAAAGTAAGGATTTAGAATTCTCAATATTCTAAAGCTTCAGAATTCATACTAATTCTTATCTCGCTATACGTTATCTGCTTCCTGGCAGAGTACGCCTACCTCTTTCCAAGGCAGTCAGCAATAGACTAACCAATATCAATGAATACAGAATAGATTCTGCATTCATTGCCAATATGCTTGATCGGAATCGGCGAACGACTGCTCAATATTCTCGAACAGAATATCTTGATCGAAGTCTGCTCAATATTTTTGAGTTTGTAGGCCATCGACTGCTCAATATTCTCGAGCAGAGTCGACGATCGTTTGACTATTCTTGATCAAAGTTTGCTCAATATTTTTGAACGTGTAGGCGATCGACTGCTCAATATTCTCGAGCAGAGTCGACGATCGTTTGACTATTCTTGATCGAAATCTGCTCAATATTTTTGAGTGTGTAGGCGATCGACTGCTCAATTATTCACGAGCAACGTCGGCGATCGACTCCCTCCAGCAGTCATAGCCCTACTTTTAAACACTCGTGCGTCGCGCATGCGCAAAAACTAGTTTTTAGTCAGTCGGGTCCCACAGCTCGGTTCGATAGGTTGTTCTGGCTTTGGCTAATGGCAGCCATAAAACCCTTGCTTAGGCTGTAATCGTGGTTGGCTACCTCGTCTTAGGCTACTTTGGAATGGCAGTTCGTTTTAGTAACAGGGTTATTTTTAACCCGTTACAACGTATCTACATAGATGACCAAACTTTGAACTTAAAGTGCTTTTAAAAAATGAGGCCGATTCCCCCACTTTCCTCCTAATCAGATAAGTAATTTTTGTTCCAAGTTTGAATCAAATCAAACAAAACTGTGCCCACTTATGAAGTGTACACACATAAAAAAATAATTCTTCAACACTCAATTATGTTGTGTTTTATTATTACAATAACGGCATACCGGTAACTCATTTTGCAATTAAAGATAGTTAAAAATGAAGTTTTTAGAATTACAATATACCACAAGGATGATTTCAAACATAGTGTATCTTATATTAAAAATTCCTGTTTTCGGTGGAGCTTATGGATGAATAACAATTATTCTTAAAGTTTAAGTGATTATTTTTTTAAATTACAAATTTAAAAGGAATATGTTATTTAACGATTGTTCTGTAATAAACGGTGACCTATAAAATTTTAATTATTAATAATTATATATTTATTTATAATTTAAGTAGGTATTCAATAAGTTTATAACGAGGGCTCTGTGGTCATTAATAAAAACACGTAAGTAAAATGCCAGTTGAGCTACATAAACTATCTATCATTGTGTTATTTCTTGTAATATTCAAAAGGAAGTAAAATCAGAATTTCTATCAGCCGCTTATGCAGTCGTTTTTCATTTCAAATGTATTTCTTTTTTTTCATTTTTCCGGCGATGATAACCTTTACGATTTTTCGCTGAAAAAATCATTTCAGGTTCAGGTATATTTTAAAAATATATTTAAGTATTTGAAATAAATAAGTATATTTTAAGATAGTGTTTTGCTAGTTAAATAATTGTTCTAGACGTAACACATCATCGTTTTAATTTAAGAGTAAAACGACGTACAACAAACAACGTAGTAAGCCTGGCCATTGTTTAGAATACATGTTTCACAGAACAAAGAATTGAAGAAGCCTTCCAAGACGCTAAACTTACCTTTGTGTAAACAAACATGAGTTGTGTAAACACTCGGAAAGACTGAATTAATTTTTCAACAGTTTGCTTCACTGCCACTGCTACTGCATGCTCCATTCATATATTTCAAACCATTTTTTTTCTATCGAACTAGCGAAGCTCCATCCGTTATACAGTTACTCTTTTATTTATGTACATATTATTTTATATTCGACAAACCCTTTCGCTTTACCGCCCCTTAGCTAAGGTCACAGCAAAGTTGCAAACACTCACCTCCATACACCACAGCACTACTATTATATAGGCTAGTCATATAGCGAAACAATATTGTTCAAAATATCAGATGTTTTGTTGAGATATTGTGTAGCCTAGTTTATTTGCCATCGGAACGGGGTAGGCCTATTTACTTAACGTACGTCTAAGTAATCGTGGCACCACACTTTCGATGACTGAAACTCACTAAACCAAAGTGACATTCCCCCTGTCTTCAATTATACGCAACATAAATACATAGATATAAGATATTTAGAGGTTACGGGGCTTCATAGCCTCTGGCACCGCGATCAAAGGGCGTACTGACGTACTAGTACAGTTCAATGAGGTGGAAACAGCCAGTGACTAGCTCATTCTGCTGGATGTTTTCACTCCTGCACTTCACTGCTTGTGGGATTCATGAAATTAGGTTCAGCCTCATTTCCTCTACCTTCATACCAATTTCACTGACCAGTTATACTTCTGGTAGATCTGCAAGTTCTTCATAATAGTTATTGCTTGTTTTCAGCTATTAAAATCCTACAAGTAGCCAGGAAAATAAAAAGCTCTCCACATAAAAGAATCCCGCATGGACAGATAAGGCGGCAGATTTGATTAAAGTCTCCTGGTATCCTGTGTTCGCATACTTAAAGCTAAGCTCCCTTTAAGGTTGAGCTATGCGTTTTGGAACTATTTCTTTTCGAGATTTCAATATTGAAAACTTTTAAATTACTTTTTGTTTTTAAGATGAAATGGGAAAAATCTTTTTCAACAAATATTACTCTAAATATGGGATCAAAAGTGTTCATTTACTGACTTCTTAGAAGGACTTTAACTAAGTAACGGTTGAATATATGAAAAGAATTACATTTGAAATTATCTTTTGCAAAACACCCAAGCTAATAACAGACGGGCGGTAAGATTGATGAATACGGTTGAGAATGAGAATAATAGCACAGAGAAATAAAGAGAACGAAGATGAGTCGATGTATGGAGGAGGATCAGTTTCGTTTGCTACTAATGGAGATCCAACGGCTAAAGCCTGAAGCTCTCTCAAAGGGATTTCGAGGCTGGGTTCCTTGCACCACCTTAAACACGCAGATCGTGTACGCTGCTGTCCACTTGGGACGTGCACAGAGATAAAGAAGACTGTCAGGAATAGGAAGAGAAGATGGGCTTAGGTTATGGTTCCTCTCGAGGTGTTAGAGATGGAAGTGGATCTGTAGCTTACGCATGGTGGAATGACCAAAATCTGTAGAAGCCTACCCTTACCGGAATGATAGTAAAATGTTGTTCACTGCACTACTTTCGCTGTAAAAGACAACACTTGAGTTTGAGAAAAAGCTGAGAAAATGAGATTTATGTTTTTTTTCACATTCGGACTATACAATAACACGTGGAAGTTTTGAAGTAAACTACAGTATATTTTTACTCAATAAATAACTAATCGGCGTCAGTGTTACAAAGAGTATTGTGTATTCTTATCAAAATACAATGTACTTAGAAATGAATGCAACAATGTTTGTTTATGCAACAAAGATATACACAAAGATGTTCAATATATTTTATAAGTTCTGTTCGCATTCCGTTCTTGTTTGTATTCCGGTCTCAATTTCAAGTTTCTCTTTTATTTTCTGCAATATTAAAAGCAATAAAATGTATATTTCTACAAGTAAACTCGTATGCTTCAATTACGTTACCCTATTCTTCTCGTTTCTAATGTCTTCAAACAAATTACAGTTGCTACAACGTTTAATGGTAAAAGTAAAATGTACAGTACTTGTGTCACATAGCACTAAACACAAGATTACAGCAGGTATTTACACACAATATAAAACAGTACTTTAAAATGCATGTCACAAATAAGTTTACTTTTTGATATAAACAGACGTAAATTAAATTGCCTGAATAATCAACATCAAATGCTGACAACAGCAACGACAGTAAACATCGAATTTTAACAATAAAATATTATTTGAATACATATTTCTACCTTGAAACTTGATGGTAATAATGAACTACTTCAGTTTTTTTTTTTTTTGAAAAACCGTCGATTTATTTTTATTTTATTTTTTTAATAATACTTTAATTTTGAGCTACACTGTTCGTAGCTCTAACAGTTAGGTTTGCAACTTTTATGCTCTTTTTGTTATTATCTGTTATTCTGTAACAATCGTATCACATACTGACCTAATTATCTCACATTTATTTGTTAATTTTATGTTTGTTTATAACCTATAAATAATACAATCATATTTTAAATAGAATGGATGTGACTATACCCTATCGTCAGTTTTCATGTTGCTTTGGGATTATGTTTCATTGCGTTTCAGTATTTAACGCGTCTCTTAGTTCACGTAAAGTTTTAGTGTTTTGTTGAACTTGAAAATGGATTTATAGTTTCCGAAACATGACGTGGCATAAAGAGAATAATATTACTGACATCAGCAATACTGTAAGTAATATTATTTATTTGTCCCTCAATTGCTGAACAATGGTAAAATAACACAATGGTAATATCAGTTAACACAATATTATCAAGAAACAGCTGTAAAACAAAATTACCCTGTAATTACGAAAATGTTCGGTGATTTTCGTGTTGCATAATACTATAATGTTGAACAAAAATTAACAAACTGAACTATTATTGTTTAATATTTACAGTCGATATTACATTATATTGTATTATATTAAATCTTCTAATCAGCATTTTATTTTTACTGTCAATATCATAGTAGTTTTTACGTCGGCTGTACGTAAAATTTCGATAATTTTGTCTTCTTTCGGTTACTTAACAAAGTTTTACTTATTATTAGCTTTGGTATTCAGCTTCCTAATCCTACGCAAAAACAAATAAATCTTAATCCTTCATTGTAAATCATTAAGAGAATCAAGTCAATTAACTATCAATAGGGTTCAATAACTGATGAACAATCAAATATTTGATTGTTCAAATATTACAATTAATTACTAATAAACATATGAACGAGACACTCAAACGTTAGCAGTCACAATCTGCACTAATTAGTGATTGCTACTAACAAGGCAATATCATAAACAAGGCGAAAGAAAAAAGATCAGTTAAAAAGTTTCGACAATAAGAGAAAATATTTGTTTTATACATACGTGCGCTACAAGATGGCTACTCTATTGTTGTGCGTTGTGCTGTACTGTATCTTTATATGCATCACAGTTACAAAGAACAAAGAATAAAACACTTCTAGGACAATAGACGCAAAGAGAACTTACTTTTAATTAAACGTATACACACACACACACACACACACACACACACACACACACACACACACACACACACACACACACACAAAATAAAGTACGCGCATGCGTTAATACTAAATTTTTAAAAGCTGCAGCTGTTGTATGCAAAATGATTAAAATGTTTGCATTGAATGGTACATTCTGTTTACATTGAACTTCAATATAAGTAATTAATAAAATTTTAGACATATCTGTAGCAGAAACAAAACACTCGCACAGTTTTCGCCAAAAATATAAAAATCCGTCCTGAACTACAATCTTTCTGGGTTGCTCCATAACTCTCCTGCTTCAAGTCAACCGTTATGATTTCTGTCAGGGGAGACATTTGTTACCCTCGATATAAAAAGTCCGACAACCCTCATTCCATACACGCGGGGTAAGAAAATTTAAATCTGAAGAATACAAATTTATTCTGGAAGTAGAAAATACGTAACGAGGCACAGTTATAGGCTACGTTTGAGTAGTTTTACATTTCCACGCGTAAAATATAATCAGTTACGTCCTTGTCAGTTTGTCAGAAATGTTTTACGTGTTACTGCAAAACAATTTGTGAACGCATAAGTTTCGGATTTTATTTTTAAAATTTATTTCTACGTATATTCAATCATTATTAAGTTAACATTAATAATAGTGTAAGTTAAATATTGTACATATCCTACTAAACACTAAATGTAATTACTGTAATGTGTCGTTTTGAGTAAAAAAGGTTTGACAAAGAGCGAGTTAACATGCCAAACAGTAACAACCTAACTACGTTACGTTAGAACCACCACTACACTGCCTTACTAAGTTTATTTTATAATATGACTATTGTTTATTTTTACTACCTCAACACGATGACATTAAAACCTTATATTGAATAAAATACTATTCAATAAGCTTAGGCCTATTGTTATTAGCATTTTAATTAGACCAAGCTGAGTGTATTAGCCATAAAATTAGTCTATTAATTTTTTGTACCTTCCTCATTCCAAAATAAAATAAAGTACTTATGGACAAATGAAAACACATATTTTAAAGAATAATTCTAATTAGGTAAATTATTTTTATTATTTTACTGTATTCCCGCTTTTTTAAAAACCTACAACTGAAATTACAAAAGGAGAAGATTTATGTAAACATGTTTTCATTTAAAGTAGGCTACACAAGAAAAATACTTTACTACTTAAAAATAACTGCAAACAATCAAAATAAAAGTTGTCTTTGTTATTAGTAACAAAATTATTTTAACACTTCTTATTTAATATATTTCATAATATAGTTTATTAATTTAAGTCAAAATAAACATAATTTATTATTTTCCAAAGCAGTGGTCATGAAACAGGTTTATAAAACAAAATAGTCACATAATTTTCACTGGAAAAATAGTGATATGAAAAACTCAGCTCGGGGTCTTGAAATGAGCGTGTGTTCATTTATGGTAATTTAAATGTTAATTAGAGTGACGGAATCAGTTTTTAAAATGATTTCAATATATAAATATAATGTTAAAAATTCGGTGCCACCAATCATACCAGTAAGACGGGTGTGTACAGCTATTAATTGCTGTTTTAAAAGTATTGAGTTTATTTAAAAGAGTTAAGTAACTCTATTCTTGAAATATATCTTTGTATTTAAAATTTAAAACTCTGAATGAAGTTAAATGTCCAAAGATGTACAAATTATCTTAAACCCCATTTTTGAGAAATATGCTTCTTCGGGCATCGATAACTGCCCAACCCAAGTGTGTGTGTGTGTGTGTGTGTGTGTGTGTGTGTGTGTGTGTGTGTGTGTGTGTGTGTGTGTGTGTGTGTGTGTGTGTGTGTGTGTGTGTGTGTGTGTGTGTGTGCGCGCGCGCAAGTCAATGTTTATTTGAATTTAGTTTTACATTTAATCAAAACCGTGAATAAATTTTTTTAAATACATTTTTGGGTGTTTCACAAAAGTTTTGTTTAACTAAATTCACATTTCTGTAAATCATTAGGGGCCCAATATTACCAACAAAATTTCTAAATAGCTTGTACAAAATACTTTCTATACTGTATTAAATAACAATGATTTAAATTTTAACATTTACTCTGAATTTTACTTCGTAACTTAAATTAATTTTCCTTTTTACTTTAGACAATTAGACCTTTTTTCTGAGTTCCTCAAGTGATTAAAATCAGAAAACAACAGCGGGAGTTATGAGAAGGATACGTGATGTACGTTGTGCTAATCACTATTCCTGGCCAGTGTTACGGCGTACGTTAGGCTAATCATCTGTACAGAGGTTCACGGTGACGTACATTAGGTTAACCAATCATGTTGTGGGTTAATAACAGACAAGTTGGCTTCAGAACTAAAGGATCAGCATAGAATCTCTAACCGCTTTAGAAATGGAAACCGTAATTTGGAAAATAAAACTTTACGAGAACAGGAACATTCTTTCCATCTTGAAATACTAAAAAGAGTAGAAAGCTAAATACTATTGGGGTAGGAAAATTGGAAAACAGAATATGTGTAAGGAGAACTGCGTAGGAACAATGGAGTTTCAGAAGAACAGTTTAAAGCTCAAAGGGTATCAGCAGAAGGAGAAGAAGAAGATGAAAAACAAAATAATTTACTAGTTTTGTAATTTCTCTAGTAATTACACAAGAAAAGCACAGATTACTTGCATTCAGATAATTAATTTATTAATCTAATTTCTATGCTTTAATAACTTCGAGCAATAAAGCGGACGTAAAATCATTTATAATTAAAAAGCAAAGTAACAAGAGAACAAGCATAAAATACTGTATAAATATGTGTGGCTGTATAAATATGTATCGACTGCACTAGTTCACAGCTACTAAATATTAACTGCACACTGCAAGAGTTGAACGGAAGAGACGATCTCTTGTTGCATAAAATAACAGTTTGGAATTTACTCAGGCACTATGCAGCGCCGAACAGCGAACCAAAGTATTGAAAAATTAATTACAAGTTGTTTGCAACGTGTATCCGGAGTACGTAAATACATTCAAGGTTCATATTTACAAGTTCCAAGTATATTGTCTTGGAAATGTATTTTATACTCTTTGAAAGTGGAGCTACTCTTAAAAAGTGGAACTCTTTGATTCACGGAGATAAACAATAGTAGTTGTTTTTATTTGTTTATTCGTTATAAGACATTTTCTTGTTTATAAATAGCTAATGAATGTGCATTAAATTCTAGGAATGCATTTCATAACAGTTTTGTTTACAAAAATAAAAAAATACATTTACCGTCCCGTAATGTACAACACATTGTTTATTACCTCGCTTCTTGTATATTAAACTGTCTCGCATTTATCCAGGTCTTTGACAACAGATTAACTGCTTTAATTACACATTCCTCTGAAACAACTTTGTGTAAGTTAAGAAAACCGATTTATTATTTGTAATGCTTAAAACAATAATTCTACAATTAATCATTAATTTAAAATTATATACTCATCTTGAAACAAACATTTTTAACAAGTTTAATTTAAAAATCATTTCAAATCCTCAAGTATAAAGTAAACGTTCAGTTTTATAAAATTTAAAACTTATGTTTCCAATTCCTTTCGTTAGTTTAAGGAAAAACAATAGTTACTCAAAAACGTTTAGACATTTACGGCAAAATTATTTTGTTTATAGTTATCGTTACACCTCATTCAGATTCATATTTTTAACTTTTGTTTTTTAACAGCTGCAAAATATGTTTACCTTATATTCTAATTAATTTAACATTTATTTTTTAAACCACCCAAGCTAACTCTAATTGTTCATAGTTTTTTTGTCCCAAGAGGCGTCGTGTATTTAAATTTATTTATTAATGAAACTAAAACTCAAGACGTATGTGCAAAATGTCTTTTAACAATATTAAAAGTGTACAATAAATATTAGGCCAACCTGTTTATTCATGTTCCTATTTACAATTAATTATTCTTCAACAAAAGTTTTGTTTAATTACATTCAACTGTTCAGGCGTACAATGGATTACCCGTGTGACGTTGTTATTTTAAATCTAAAACATGTTTTATATAATGGTATTCCATTACAAATGATTCATACAAATGGTATAACACAAATTGATTCATCTCTGCCCCGGCCAAAATTACAAACAGTAAATTATTGTATCATCACAAAGTCATTCAAAAAGAACTTCTTTGCGGGGACAGCATGAATCCACGAGTATTTTCAGCACACCTGTGTAATTTAATAATACAAATCTTTTAACTTCACGTCTTAGAATTTTTTTACTTTGGTTCCAATTTAAAGTTTCTCTATTTCTTGAAATAACAAAACTGATGCAATTACTTTTTCGACTTCAATTTCAATTTTTTTTTTTAGGTTATTATTGTCGTTTTCAATTTCCTTAAACTAACTGAAACAAATTATTTTTATTTACTCGTAAAAATAAAAAATAAGATCTGATCATCAAGCCACTAGGAAACTGTTACACAACAGACAACAATTACGCTGCATCTTATAACTTGGCGCATAACGTGTAGGCCTAAGTAGTATTTCCAGGTTTTTTTAGGCCCAATAAAATTATGAGATTGTCTAACTTCAAAGTTACTTTAAACGTGGAACAGCTGTTGTTCAAAATCAACTGTTGGTGGGGATAAGTAATTAACAACATAACATTCAATAAGAAGTATTTCGAATAATCATATAGGGTATTTAATTATAGTAAGTAGGTCTACAATAGTTTTGTAAATAAGTATTCTTAAAAATTTGTTGACATAATTACAGGCATAAATAGTATAATTAAAACATTTATATTGTTGATAGCTTATGTAATAATTATTGGAAAACTGTTTTCTCTCACGCATTTATCAAATAAATTTTTCATATTCTCTGTAAACTAGATAATATAGATAACTTCCTGTATTTAATCTCTTTTCCGTTTTCAATTTAAAGTTTCTCTATTATTTCCTGCAAGATTTAACCCGATTCAGCTGTTTATTGAAAAAAAACATACTTCTATACTTCTTACATATATTTTATGCACCATTCACTCTATAAAATATAATTTTTAAAGCTTCTGTTCAAATAAAATTTAATTTGATTCTGAAAAACTTAAGTCTCAACTCAATGTTACCCTGCTTCCGCCTTTACTGTAATATTCTGTATATTTATTTGTTTTGAAATACATACAAAACATCTGTAGTGCCTAGATTGCTTACAGACATTTACAGACTTAATCCCTATGCTTTGTACACCAGTAGTCAGTTAATGTTACTTAATAAACTATAGACAGTGGAATAATTTATGAAGTAACTTTATAATTCTTCAACAGTTAAGCCGATTGAAATTAGAATTATTTTTTTTTAAATAATGAAATATTTATAGGATAAAAAATATTGTTTACATTTGAAGCTACAAAATTATTATTATTGGCGCATTTCCCTTAAAAAATTAGCTCATTAAACGGCCAGAATGGTAAGGCCACGACCCAGGACCCTAAAATGAGCAGTTTTCATTAGTAAAAAAGTACATAATTTAACATTTAAGCGAGAACAGCAATATTTGAATTAACTACCAGATTGTACTATATCAACTTCAGTTTAAAACTTCTAACGTAAAATACGTAAAGAAGCATTTTCAAAATTCGAAACATTTCCAAAAAATAAAAGAGGTTGAATATTACAAATATCAAATTTGTTTTACAACTCAAGGAACATTTTTCCGTGTTCTGTTTGTAGTCCAATGTCCACCATTCTAAAAACAATGTTTGTAAACTGTCCTATAACTTCTGATTTCATAATCAGCTTTATAACATATTTGAATTTCACTTAATTCAAATATTCAAGTTTATCGTTCAAAAGATTTGTTTGGTGATATAAAAAGAGGCTAAAATAGATTTTCTTTCTAACAAGCAAATCGTTTTTTATAATTACTTATTTTGTCGTAAGGAATCGTATATTGTATTCACTCTTCATTTGTAATGACCGTTATAAATTATCAGCGTCAATGCTTAGTTTATCAAAAGAATTTAAAGTGGAGACATGAAAATTCTAAAATGACTATTTCTGGAACACATATGGGTCTACATCTTAGGTTCTTGGTATCTGGCTGTTGTCAAATATTTTAATTGCAGTTTTGGTACTAACTGTAAAAAAATTCTACTTAAAACAGGGAGTGTCACATACATATGAGCCAATGTTTTGTTTATTATACAACAATTTTTTAAACACTACAACAGTGTGAGTAATACGAATTAGGCGACGAACTGATATTTTGTTCTTGACCTTAACTTTTGTCCGATAGACTAATTTTTGCAAACATTAAATACGTACTTTTTCCAACAATACAATCTAAAATTAAATATCATAATTTAACGCTTTATTGTATTAATGCTTTATTTATTATTATTTTATGAATTAAATGTATAACCGAACTGATTACGCGTATTTGCTTGATTAAAGCATTTGAAGCCACAAAATATTTGCGTGTTAAATAACCAAATAAACAAGCATGTGCCACGCAGAAACCCCAGCCTGCAATTAAAACTCTGTTGTATAATAGCATATGTACCAGGTCGCAGCCATTGTAAAACAACCTCTGCATGGACCGTGAGAGTTATTTTTATTTCAAGGGTAGCAAATGTCTCCCAGGACAGTAATCATAAAGGCAGACACGAAGTGAAAATAAAAAGTTATATTCAAACAAAAGTAAGATTAAAGTTTTATATTGAGATGGGGTTTCAGAACTAAAATAAAGAATGCCTGAATGTAATTCACGTATATATTGCGATAGGCAGTTTGCAAAGAAATATTTCTTTTAAGAAGTAATATATAGCATAATTTTATAACATTTTCCCACATTGTAGTGTTTGTTTTTCATACATAAATAAAAAAAACACTTGAAAAAGTTATGATTAGCAAGAAAGATGACAACTGTTTATATAAACGTTATTTTTATTTGTTCACTAACTCAAATGCGAAATTTTATTAAAACTAAAATAAAAATAATTACAAATAATATAATTAAAAATAATGTGTCTTTTTGATTTTCTGAAGTGTTAAATGAACAAATTAAATTCATTTTTGGCGTTCATACAAACACGACGCTAACATAAAAGTGATTTAGTTACCGGTTTTTAACAGTTATTTCCATAAAAAATACATTTCAGTGCAATAAGTAAAACCGATAAAATCTGGCGTTCTGTAACTGCATGTAATACAGTGAGCCTATTGCGAACACTATTCTGTTTCATTGTTGCCTGATTCAATTGTCGTTTATTTGTGACAGTAAAACTCCAACAGAATGAAAATCCAACACGTAACCCATTTAGTACACATTTCTTTGCAATCTTCGCCATTTTATGTATTCAGATATAAAGCAAATGATACTTTTTAGTTACCACTGTAAAATCAAATTTTATTTTTCATTCGATGAATGCAGCGCAACCTCTGTGTGAATGCATATCCTATAACAAAGGCTTAATCCTGTATTTTGTATTACAAGTCTAATTTTAATTTGTTTTTGTTTCATAACATTTTGTTAAAATTACTAACTGTCTAGATTTTAGGCAGTTACATAAATTTATCTTTATGTAATAAGTTTATGTATAATCACTGTAATATAAATTCCTCATTTATTTGTCTAAAACAAAAAATGTCTAACACAAAAAAACTTTTAGCATACGTGTAATAGATCATCTATCTGTATATATATTATTATTATTATCTGCGCATAGACCCTGTTGGATAACGCAAAGCACTCCGACTCATGTCTTGTTCCTTCTAATCCTCCACACCTCCCTCATCCTGTCCCCATGGATCCTCTTCCGCTCCTCCGTCCATTTTACCCCTGCTCTCTTTGGGATTTCATTCTCTGGGACCTTCCAACCGAGCATCTTTCTCCTGTATGCGTGTCTATCTTCAACATCTGTTGAGTCTATTCCTGCGTCATGTAGGTCTATTCTGACTTATGCGATCCACGACGTTGTTGATTTGACACCTTGTATATACTTAAGGATTCTGTTGGTAAGTCTCGTTGTTGGGAGTCTACTGATGTGTCCATAGAACCGAAGCATCCTTCTTCTGATATCTGCTGCCAGGTTCGATATCTTCTCTGTGGTCTTCCGGGAGTGCAACCTTTATCCATCTTCTGTTAATCTCGGGCCAAGGATCTTCCTCAAGATTTTGCGTTCTTCCTTCATGGTAGCTTTTGTGTGGAGTGCTCTCTCTCTCTCTCTCTCTCTCTCTCTCTCTCTCTCTATATATATATATATATATATATATATATATGTGTGTGTGTGTGTGTGTGTGTGTGTGTGTGTGTCCAGTGTTACTTAAAAAAATCATATTTAGAACCACCTCAAGATATTCTTTAAAAAGGAAGAGTAAATCATTGTCGTTATTAAAAGTGGTGTTAATTAAAAGGAAAACTTTTAATTTGCGAAAAAGTTCTTGTACAAGTTTCAGTAAAAAGTTTGTTGAACACACAATATGGTAATGTGGTTTAATTACGATATTATTAAAAAGTATTGAATTAAAATACCTCAGTCAGAATAAACATTAAATATTACGAATATTATTTCAGTGTATGTGGTCAAAGTTAACTTTTAATTTTACAACTATGGGTTCAATGTTATGAAATATTTTTCCGTAACAAAAGTTTCAAAATAATTTACTGACTTCATTATTAAAACTGTTTTTTTAATATCATCTTTAAATTCTTTATTCACAGCAAACAAAGGACTTCAAGTACTAAACTGCTTCAGTAAAATAATTTTCAAATGATTATATAGTCTAATTAATTTAAAATAATTATTATTGTTGTACTTCTTAAATGAATTACGGATCATTTAATATAAATTTGGGGCCGCCTCGGTGGCCTAGTGGATAGCGTACTAGGCTTTCACCCCGAGGACCCGGGTTCGATTCCCGGCGAGGGCTTGGCATTTTCATACGCTATAAATCATCCCATCGTCTGCATTAGCCCAATTGTGCACAATAGTTGGACGTTAAACACTATATATATATATATAAATTTGGGATGCAAATTAGGAAATATAATAAGCAATAGTTTTTTCAGAAAATAATTTTTGCACTGGACGTGTTGTGTATTCCAGTCAGCTGTGAACGTTTTATTAAGAGAAACATGAATTCGACCTACAATATTTAGAAGCAATTATGTTATAAAGCAGAGGGAATTAGTTAAGTTAGAGCAGTACAACACTACCAGACGCTAGTGTATATCAGCAACGTTTTACAGACTAATATTAGAATAAAAATGATTATTGCATTAAGAATATTTACAAAAATACAACCTTACTTTGCAGATTAGAAATCTACCAATTATGCTTCAATATTTCGTAAATAGATAAATATATTTTTTCTGTTAATACGATTTCGAAATTGACTAAGTTTTTGTCTTCAAATTCGTTTTTGAATATGATTTTTGAGTTGTATGTGCGCAGTAAACAGAGGCGGTTAGCGTAGAGGAGTAGCTTCGAGCCCGTCAGCCTAACTTCTAGACGGTAGCGCACAATGGCAAACTTAGTTACACTGCACAGAATCAATTTACTTTGTTTTTTACACTTTCATTAAAATAAACCGTTTCTTCTAAAAATTTAACAATAATCAAAATGCATTATCATATCTTATATTAACCGTATTATATTCATATAAAATATTTACGCTAAAAACTTTTGTTGGTACTTTTGATGTAATTCTATATTTTGTAAATAAAACTCAAATATTTTAACGCAATACTTTTTTTATTAAGCCTAAGCGACAATTGTTTGCTAGTCACAGTATTGTAGCATACAAATTAAAAAACAAAAGATAAAACAACTGAAATGGATTTAAATACATTTCATAAATACTTAAGAATTGAAATACAGTAGTTGTTATTTTCCTCTGATCTGTTCGATTGTCTTGACAGTACGTTAATTATCAAAAGCAGTGTTTTGCTACTCTCAAAAATAAAAATATACAAAAATATTTGTACTATATTTATAAATACTATTATTTACATTACTGTTTTCAGTTGGTTCTAAATTTCGTCAATAAAGCTTAACTTTGATAGTTATCTTTTGGCATTTCCTAAAGGTCTTGAGTGATTACAGATTACAAACATGTAAGAAGAACTTTAATTACAAATATTGCATGAAGGAAAACACACTGAACACTTTATGGTCTGCCCCTTTTGTAAACAGGTGAATTATATCTTCAATATGTGTGTTGATTTTCTACAATGAAAACATTCTTGCTTTACAGAAGATCGTTCCAATAAAAGAAAGACGAGAAAGTCTAATGAACCTACAAGTAATTTTTTTAATTATAAATTGTAGGCACTAGTACAGCTGACATCATAAAAAATTTACTCTTTAGAAGTAAATACGGTGGGAAGTGTTTTAGTATTACTTTTTTTTTACTTCGAAAATATTATTTATATCAATGAATACAAACCAATAAATTTTGAAATAATTTCGTTATTAAATAAATTAGAAATGTAGGTAAGTAAATAATGTTAAATATAATGTAGCGTATTTTAAATGAAATTCGAAAACAGTATTTTGTTCGTTAATTTAACCTAATCTTACAAACAATAAACAAAGAAGCAACTTTTTTACAGTTTTACTTTTGAAAGAAAACATATTTTTCATAAAACATTTCACTGTAACTTGAAAATATTTCAAATGCAGTATTGTATGAAATATAAACATTTAGACTTTATAATGTAAACAACTGAGTACAAAAAGTAAATATTTACGAACATGTATTGCGACAACATATATTGCGACGGTTATATTGTTAAGTAAATAATTCAATTATGTTAAGTAAGTTAAAATACAACTAGTTCCAGTTACCGGCAAATCATGGTTTTTATATCAAACCAATTAAAATATTTCTTTAAATTCAGAAAAACTTTATAAGAAACCTAATAAAAGTCAATCTGGTCACTTTATCCGACTGTTTTAGACATACCATCAGACACTGTGATTAACATTTTCCATTTGCTGTCAACGTTGCCATGTTAATCTTATGAAAAATATTTTGTTCAATCAGATGATTACTTGAACATATGTTTTGTAACCGACAGAATTCATTTAAGTCTCCCCAGAGTGCAGCACATACAAACTTTCTATTTCCTGGTGTTTGTATTAATGTTTGTGCAGATTTTCTGTCGGGTCATTATTAATACTATTAATTAAAGAAACTAATTCAATTATTTATTGTAATGAAAATAAACCATTTAAAGAAACTTGATGCAAATTGATTCAATTTTCAGAGTACACAAATTCATTCTGTGTACAGACAATTAAGTTTCGTACACTAACTTTAGCGGGCACTTGCTATGGAATAGGAAACAGTAACTTATGCATAAAATTACAGTTTGAAATGCATTAAACTATAATCCCGGTTGTAATAGAGACACAACGAAAATTAATTAAAGATCGTAACGAAAGCTTATTGGCGTACTCAGAGTAGCGTAGCAATTTGCATGCATGACCCTCGTCCGTGCTTTTACACAGTTTACAGAGCCTCTGCTTCTTTAGTGCTTAGCAATATCATATGCCCGAGCAGAACCCGGTGTTTATTAATGAAGTCCAATGATCAAGTTAAACGTTTTCATTTCAAAGTTAAAGTTAAATTTATATTTTGTACAAACTGTGGGCGGGTGCAATAATTGTTTTATAAAACTATTGCTTTAATTGATTTTAAAAACTGTACTTTAACGATTAATAACTTGTTTTTAAAATCGTCTATAATTAAATAAACCTATTTCATGTTATTTATTTAATTGGAAAACAAATAAATAAATAATATGAAATAGGCCGCATTTAAAACATAATTATTTAAGCCGCCTCGGTGGTCTAGTTCCGGGGTCTCCAAACTACGGCCCGAGGGCCACATCCGGCCCGCGGAGAGCTAGCATACTTGAAAACTCCTTTTAGAGAACATATTTTTTATAGCAAATTAAATTTAGTTTACTGAAGTATTCTAATATTATGTTGAATAATTATTAATATGACATCTACATTGATATGGTCATGGTGGGCTAACTACTCATAACATTGTTGTAGGCTTATTGTTATTGTTACCACCGGCAACAATGATAATATGGTTTTGGCCCTCGGAACTTACTGGAGTAATCAGTAAGGCCCTAAGGCTGGAAAGTTTGGAGACCCCTGGTCTAGTTGATAGCGTACTAGGCTTTCACCCCGAGGACCCGGGTTCGATTCCCGGCGAGGGCTTGGCATTTTCATACGTTATAAATCATCCCACCGTCTACATTAGCCCAAGTGTGCACAATAGTCGGACGTTAAACACCAAAAAAAAATCATGTTATTTAATCATGGCTGTATATATATATATATATATATATATATATATATATATATATATATATATATATATAAACCGGAAGGTATATATCTGATCCGTTCGGTACAAACTTACAGGCCTAATACAGTTTTTTTTATAAAAAAGAGCGTTCTGTTAATGTTTTCATCACAAATTATGCCCACCACAAACAGAAGTACAAAAAATACAATAATGCGGAAACTACTAGGTTTTATCTTTTATAGCAGTAAAGTTTTAGAAGAAATAATTATTAAAGAAAAATAATAAATTTTGAATGTTTTAATGTAGGACTACACGTAAGGGTATAGTTTTTATTAAGTACTTCTTGTTAATAATTATTATTCCAATATAGTAAAAAGGATAAAATGGAAGAGAGTTAGTTGATGTTACAGCCTTCTCTTGAAACAGTTTTATTTTGCTTATCTGTTGGTTAAGTTCCTGGACCAATGCATTAGAAACTGATAAAAACCACTAAAAATAATTAATTATTTATTTCAATCACTATACACTTGAACTAAAAATCGATTTTATCGAAACTATTTCATTTTTAGAAAATCTCTGTTAGAAGAATGTATAAGGTCGCCAGGAAAGTTTTAATTTTAGAAGAAAACACTGGGGGAAGGGTGAAATATCAATCTTTGCCGTTATTAAGGCGGTGATAATTAAAAACAAAACTTTTAATAACGAAAGAAGGTTCACTAAAAAAAAACCTTCAATAAACAAAGTTGTCTTTATTAAAATTTCCTTTAAAAATAAATTAGGCTTTGTTGATTGGGTTTCCAGACGAGAAAGTTTTGTTAGAAATCCAGGAAACGTTCATTGAATAAAGTATGAAAAAACGATATTTTTTTGAAAAGTTATGTAGTTATAAATATGAAGTTACATAAGATCATAGCTCGGTAGTCAATGTGGCTATGTCACCGGTCAGTCAGCTGCGTCTATGAACTGCGTATCTTAAAGTCGAAGGTTCTAGACTCAGTTACACCGTAAGCTTTTCTACAGTGTAACTGTCATAAAGTATATACGTTAATAAAAAACAAAATTAAATTAAAAAAAATAATCATAACATTGTATCGACATAAGAGTAGTATGATACTTGACTATGTCCATTATAAACATAATGGTTTATAATTGTATGTTTTCTTTATCTGTTTAATATTTTATATTCCATACAATTTTTCCTGTATTTGTGCTATTTTTACATGCGATGAGGTCAAGTTTTAATTAGATTTCGAACTAGGTAAACGCATCACTTCTCATACATATGCGTTATTTGTGCTCTAATTAAATTCTGCCCATGTAACACGGTCAAACTAATAAAACAGTTCTGTAACATTTTTAAAATAAAAATATCTAAAAATCAAATTGCCATCCGAGTTAAAGGTAAATTATTACACTAAGAAATCTTTAAAAATTAGAGTTACGTAAAATGCACATTGCCCTATATTTTATCAAATTTCTGTTTATATATAAAATAATATAAATTAAGATTAAAACATTTAAAAACTAACACAGGTGTTATACATTCACCTAGGTTTGTAAAAGTTTGCGTATGATCACCTGGAACTAAGGTGTTGTGATAAGTTTTCAATGTTTCATTTTTACCTGTAACAAACAGAAATATTGTTTATTATAAAAAAATAAGTACAGAAAATCTTATTAACAATAATTATCATTACCAAGTTGTAATTATCAATTCAAGCACATTAATTAAATTATTTATTTGAATTAAAATTAATGTCAACTAAACTGATTTTCAACGTTAAAACGTTTTCTAAACAATATTTCTTTCTTTTTTTATAAAAAAAATACTTAAAATATAATATCGCCAACAGATATCACAATGAAAACTAAGAATATATCATTGATGAACAGATAGTTGACGATCTGAACAAATAATATTATATATATTACTTCCACGAAACAACTGACAACTGGGACGTAGGGTAATTGTTTCAATATTATCACAAAAAACTGCGTACACAGTAGCTTATTCCATATAATGCAAGTACATGTCAGTATATGTCTTATAAATTATTAAAATCTATTGACGATAAAAATAATTTTAGTTCTAAAAATTGCATTTTTCGTTTATTGTAAATATTGTTTTTATAACAATACTGTCAGGAGAACAAAAATTTTGCTTTATTGAACGGTACGTTGCCTCCACAAGATTTTCAGTAATATATATATATATATATATATATATATATATATATATAAAACTTTTAAAGTTTTATCAGTTTTGTGCTAAACGTGCTGGACGTGTAGTATATTGACGTTAATTATAATTTAAATACTAATTATTGAGCGTTCCATGACGCGAGAAATCGTTACAACAGAGAAAGTGAAATCTTATTTATCTCAGCGCAAAAGTGACAAGGTGCGCTTAAAGAATTTTTCACTTTACTAAAAAATTGTTTTCCAAAAAATAAATGTACTTAGAAAACGTTTAACTATCAATATGAATTAGAAAACTTTAATTGGTTATTCCCTGATTACAATCTTGTGGCACATATGCGAGCGGCTCACCCCTAAAATAACGCTTAGTTTTCGAGATACAGACCACGGCTCGAGAATTCTCAAATCGGTCATGCTTTATGTTTTCGACAGTGCTGAATCTGAATCCGGTGTTTAAGTGGTGGAACATGGTCAAAAATGCATTTATAACCTTAAATAAACATGATTCCTGTTTTTTTTTTTTTTAGTGTTAAACTCGATACAACTTCGTCCCATCTAAATGTTTCTTTTTGAAATATTTATAGCATAAACCTGATAAGATTACGAAGAAAATGAACACTGTCCGAAGTCCATTAACAAATTCTGTCTAGTGACATGAATTTAAAAAAAAAAAAATCACGCGATCGTTGTGTATAAGCTATGGACGTAAAAGTTGAGTGACGAAGTTTTGAGTTACATACTTTACATTAAAATATAATTTACGAAGAAGTTTTCTAAAACGTTGCAGATTAAAATATGCATTAGAAAAAAATGGTGTAATTTTTAACATCACCGTTGATTCCGCACACGTTTTGTGAGAGTAGAACTGGTGGTGTGACATATTGTCAGAGTGGTATCAACAGGCCCTTATCAGCTGAACTTTCCTCATCCCTAGGTCACTGTCAATCCTCTGCGATACAGAGCTAGTAATGACATGTTCTTACGTACAGCTCTCTCAGTTTATTTTATGCTTCTCTTCAAATATACAGGCAACTTTTATTATGCACGTGTTGTTCTTTCTGTTATGTTTGTAATTGTTTCAAGCAGATTTTTAAACTTTCCTATTTACTTTTATTATTCCAGCGTTATTTTTAGAAATGGATGCAAAGTTTTTATTTTCTAGTAGCATTTGTTTTTAATATTTAAGAAGTAGGCAAGTTAAACGACAAATTTTAATGAAATTTCACACACACGCGCCGCGCTCTGACGATGATGCCATTAGACTTATGAAGAAGAGAGGTCGACGTAGTACACAGAAAATGCCAACAGTAGTCACCATATTCAAAACCGCGTACATGTCCAACCGACCATTCCGCTGGCTTCCTGTTAGAGCTACAAACGCTTCGCCACAGATTTTCAGAAGAAATAACACCACAGTATTAGAACCGAAAATGAATTTATCGATGAAAATCGCAAGGTACGTTGTGTTCACGATCACTGTACATTTTCTATGTAATTTTTCACAGTGAACAAAAATATTTTTTATGCAATCAAGTTTTAGGAAACAAATAACGTTACGTTTGTGTAAGTGTTTTTCTTGTTTACGTTCTTTAAAAAAGTCAACGTTTAAAAATAACAAAACTTTAACCAGCTACTTTTACGTTACATAAGCCTGATCGAAATGCCAACGAATAGGAAACTGTTCTGAAATTATTATTACTGAATTTGAAATGCACGGCTTACGATTGCATAAACAATGCAAATACTGAATCAATATTAATGACTTCTGTAGACGTTATTATTATAAGTAGGCGTCGTTAGCTTTTACGTACGTGTGCGATAAACGCAACATAATTTATTTTTACAGAAACACGTTTTCTGCCAAAGTATAAAGCACAATATACTTACTGACTTTCCCAGAAGCCGGTAAACATTGTACCAGCAACAGTGACACATAAAAAAGTAATTTTCACTTCTTTATGCCCCACTAAAACCACACACAATAACAGCAAATCGATTACAATAAAGGAAATACAAAAGACTGGTCCTAATATAAAACAGAAAAACTACATTCGGAACACACACATACACACGCGCGCGCGCGTACGCTCACACACACAAAGTAAACACATTTTGCTGAGTAATAATCTTGTTCAAATTATGATATTACAAAATAAATGTTCATGTAAAAAATTCAGTCACATTCAATCGACATTACGAACGCTCTGTACAAATAGACAAATGATTTTAATATTTTCGTAAAACATTAATCACCTCAAAACGTGATCTGAAGATCAGTATCGCTTCAGGTGCCTCAGTGTGAATGTTTCTGTAATGGAAACACTCCAATAAATAAAATTGCTATTCACGTATAGTTGCTAGCTCGGAGCAAAGTTGTATCGATGCCCAGTACAGTAATGAACAATATGAAGTATTTTCCATTAGCATAACACTCTGACCGGGTCGTGTCGGCTTCACCGCGGTTCAATAGTTTCTCCTTAGAACGGAAATTAAAGGCTGTTACGTTACGACCGTTGTCTCAGATCGTAAAATGTTTACTTGTTTCAAAAATAATCACTGAAAATCTATAACTGCATAACTTTGAGACACTTTATTTTTACATTTAAAATTATTTCCACGCTATATTATTGGCGAACCCCATTCTGGTAAGTCCAAGACAATTACGTGTACTAGATCTTAAAATGAGCACACTGATTTCTACATCAAATTTTAAGGGGTTATTTAATATATGAACACACGTGAATGCAATTGAAATTAGGTGTACATTCGTTCGATACAATTGTTTATAGAAGCATCATTGTTTAGACGTTTCGCCAAAATCGTAGTAATCTTCGAGGCTGTTCGAACAATTTTGTCGAACGGATGTAATAGGATTTCAATGTAGATTATATTTTTCCATTCGTAAAGATGTATATGTATATGGGCATTCAAAATTTCAAAAAGCACCACAGCTTACACATTTACGAAAATCCGATTCAATTATTGCAACGTAAACAACGCTTAAATTTTCATAAACTAAATTATCATTTTGTTTTTCACAAATATTGGAAAATACGAAAGTGAACCTAATATCTATGGGCTCAATTAATTAATCATTGTTTATAATTTAATCGATTATAATTTTAAAAGGGGTACGTAATGAAGAATGTAGGCTATTCTACTACAAATATTAACAGGAATTGTGATATTTAGACTTTAATTAAATAACAAAAAACGTTAGTTAAAATTATTTGCTATTTACATAAATATGGTCTTATAAAAGGTCAAATCTTTAAACATTAGACAAATTCTTTTAAAATTTTAAGTCTCTGTTTATTATTTAAATAGTGACGCAAAAAATGTCACTGGTTTTGTGTAATTTTTCGTAATTTAGCCTATTATTACACATAAGCAAGTATCTGCCACTAAAGGGAATAGAGTACTGGGCAAATGTTAGGTGGTGAATTCATTTGTATAAATAGTATCAACATCATTATTCAAATCCATTAGGCCTACACAATGGTCCCACAATGTTGCCACGTTCCCACGGCCAGCCAGGGCGCACTCTTCAGTAAAATAATACAACTTAGATTTGTGCCATACGCATTGTCTTCCACTTCGCTTACATCTCTCAATTAATGTCTCCACAACAATTCACACTATAATTAATTTAACAAAAGAAAAAACCAAAATATAGTTACTTTTCCTTACTAACTATAAAACTTAAAATTAGAAGTAAATTATTTGTGTTGCCGTCTGTATTTGCGAATTTTCAGTGAGAAATGAGCTGTTCACGGTGAAGACCATTAAACTTGAAATTAACTCCGATCCGAACCTTTAGATCTTGCAGCTTGAACAAATACGGCAGCCAGCAAAATCAGTGAACGGTTTTAAATAGCGCTCATTCAAAAAATACGTTTTTCTAATCTTACATTGTTTTGGAAATCTAATTCATTCATCGTATTTAAAATTTAAATTTGTATAAAATAGCATTTAAAATTTTGATATTCCAGTGAAAATGTGAACCTAACCTGTGGTAGTATTTTCGTATTTTCCACGTACCGTAATTTCAAATTTAAAATGTTTTCTTATACAGATTTTAAAAATAATTTTGATGGTTAAATCAGATTTTTTTTTTAATTGTTCCTTATTTGATAATTCGTTCCGATTACTTCAGCGAACCAGCTCTGTGCAGGAATTATTTATTAACTAATAACAAACACCACGATGTCCTGACCACGTTCAGGCGACTTAAAAATATGAATTCATGTCCAAAAAACGCTTCAACTAATCGGCTACTAACTGTAGTTGGCCGAACCTACTGTACAAAGTGATAGGCTAATATTTTGTAGTTTTATAAAACATATCTTTTTCTTTAACTGGAAAAAATTGCCTAATAAATGGGAGTACTTGTTAGTAATATTTAAATTAAGACTTAAAATGTTACAATATTAAATATAAATACAGAATTGTATTTTACATAAATTCACATTTTCTTTTCGCAAACTTTATGTAATATTTAAATAGAATTAATACTACAAAAACTATAAAAAAATCATTTTGTTTGTGATTTACACACAATAGTTATGGTTTTTTTACAAATTTATGATTACATTTTAATGTTAACAAAGAGATTTTAACCAAACAAATAAAACGCAATTTAATATCACCTTTTTAATTCCAACATTTACATACTTTATAATGTTAATGACTTAAATCATACAATTAAAAAATAATTACAATAGTTATCGCTAATTTTCAAAAGTTACCATCCATATATAAATCAAGACATTTCTACGTTTTTTTATGAATTCAATATAAATTATAACATATTTTTCATAATAAATTACAAATTATATTACTAATTACAAATAGTTTTCAATAAATTATATAAAATCTCAATGTATTTATAAATTACAATCCGCGTAATTATTAGAATAATGAATATAAATTAAAACACAGTTGTTGACACAAATTTCAAAATTGGAATAGTGTAAGTACAGTATCACTGTTATATTATTATTATTTTATTTATTTATTTTTTACTCATAATGTAAAGACGTTTGGTTGCGACAAAACCGACTGGTACATTCGTTTGAAATCTTTTCAAAGACGATTTTACAAGGCATTTGCTATAATCAAACTTTATAAATGATTAAGGATAGACGACTGAAATAGGCCTAATTCTATTAAAGGAAACACGTTTGTTCGCGAATGTGTGGGTAGACAGGACTTTGCCCGTATCATGTTCGGCAACGGTTCAATGAAAATTGAGTTATAAACAACGTTTGTTGCCAACTTAACACGATAGAGGCGTGACGCCTTAATACGATCAAGTGGATAACCGCGCCAGTTTGCTTAATGTGTCAATTTATAGGCTTGTGTTTGTGTGTCTGCCGTGTTTGGTCGTGTTAAACTAAACATCAGCTACTTACCCGTCTTCCTTACTTACAAGTTTGGTGCTTTTCTTACAACAAATATAAACTAAATTTATGTTCGCATTGTTATCGGGACAGTTACTGCGTTTTACAAAGCCACGTTTGAATTGTATGAAGTGGAAAATATTAAAATATAAGCTTTGCCAAACACAAATAATAAAAGCAAACACTGTATCGGTTTAGATAAATACAGCAAGCAGCAAAATTTCCAAAATGTAAACGACCTTATTCTCGTTTTCAAATTTAGAATTCGAAATTGATCACTGACAGCAGTGAAATCCATAAACCTTAGTTTACTTTAAATATAATTTATTATTGTAATCAGCGATAACGTGTACAAATTACTGTTTTAAATTTTTAAATTACATTGAAAATACAAAAAAACCCTGACCATTATAAAGTTCATTTTCATATTTACAATGAACAATTAAAATGTTTCATGCATTAACGATGATCACGATGGATCTTCACATATTTCATAATTTCAGTCCAGATATGGAGCGTACAACGAAGGTCACTCCAAATGTCTCAAATGTTTGATTGGATAATCTTTAATGAACAGTTTATTTACAACAATAAAAATGTTACAAATATTTTAATAACAAATGCACTTACGGTAATAGTTAAAGTACGGACTGGCTTTAGTCGTCTACATGATGTATTTAATCTTCCATTTCCGTAACAGTGAAAACAGTTACATTCAGAAGAGATAAATACCAGGTAATGGAAAATAACTAAATTCATTAGTCATATAGTCTACTTTAATAAACAAGACAAAGTTTAACACTTTATTTACTGTATACAACATTTTTTGTAAATAAATAGTTTAAGCCGTGTTGTTGCATTGTTTTACTGCCCCACTAAGGCAACTGGACCTTAAATCTTCCAATACTGTATTATATGAAATTAAATTAACAAATTCATTAAACAAACAAGTGTAGCATAAATGTTATTGTGAAACAAGTTGTAATATTTACCTAAAGATATCTGAGCAAAACATGGATTTAAAAAAATATTTTGTCGTAAGTCCGTTATACTTACGAGATAAAAATACATTTTTTTAGGAAATACTGGCGATTAACAACCAATTAAGGGTTTTTTCAAGTGATGGCAAAGAAGAAATATATTGCAATTTTTACATTTTTTTGTTATTCAATAAGAAAGAAAAATTAAATTAAAAATTTTAAAGAACCAAAGTAATGATAGATCGAAACTGAGTGCTACGTTTATCCAAAGGCTCTACTGGTCAATCAAAATATATTCATGGAGAGAATGATTTTTGTAACGTTTATGCAATGAGGACGAGGGGGACTAATAAGGAAAGGGTTAACCTTACGACAGCAATCGTAGTCTGGAATACCTTTAACCTTGTGCGAAAGTTCAAACACGCTGCATATCTCGCCAACTCGGACAAGTTAAATCTTAAGAAGAGAATAAACATGATGTTTTAGCTCTTACAGCCTGTTAAATGAAAACTACCTGTATAAGGTTCAATGTTGATGTTAAAAATTAATTGTAGGCCTAAATACATTCATCAACTGAAAGTCCTGTTAACAAATTATTTTCCCAATCTATAGTTATTTAAGGTAACTTCAATTTAAATTTGTTTTATGTACAGATAAAACATTGTACAAAAATTCAGCTAATAAAAATTACGATTACGAGAAATAATTGTGTTTAACGTTTAACGTCAATTAAAGGTTAATTGAGAACTTACATTGTACGTTACGTTTTTAAACCCTATTCGCTAAATTTCCATTAGGGTGAGGAAGAGGAGACTATAATCTGCTTGTACCAGATATTATATAGCCTATTCTTAGAACTATTCTAACAAGACAATTATCGGTTACAACACACTGTAAACCAGGAACACAGAAGCGGGTTGGATTTACAAGTTGACAATCAATGCTAACAGCGCTATTCTCTATTCCAATAATTACATTACTCAATAATTTAATCAACTAATGACCCACTTCTAAATCTCTGTTCGGATATATACTACTCAATTAATGCTGATTGTACAAACAAATTAAATATAACCGGTTTTGTGTTTACTATAAGTACGTATTTAATTTAAACATTTCTTCTCAGTTAGGTTTAGTAAGAACTTGTATACTGTCAATGTTAAGGTGAGTTAATAAATTGTTACTTAATTGTGAGTTCAAGATCAGACATTACAAAGTACGAATGTTTATAATACTAATAATTGTATTAAAAAACCATACAAAAATGTCCAATTCTACAGCTGGTCGTTTTTTAATTTTTACTATTGTCGATTGTCAACAATTGTTATTTTTTAATAATTTTCGATGTTTGCATTGTACGAATTTAATGCATTTTATCATTTTTTATTAAACATTTCTTAGCTTTTAGCTGTTTACTTTCTGTAAAACTGAATACAAACATATTGTTTATTTAGAAGTTTCTTATTGCAAAAGACATTGTTGAAAATTAAGAAACATTGGACGTTATAAGTTATGCTCAAAACGTCCATTTTACAAGTATTGTGCATACTTGAATTAATATTGATACAAGTGAGTTGAAGCTTATATGTTCATTACTAATTCTTAATAAATAAGTTTCGGTATGTTGTACGCTCTTTTTTTCTAGCATTAAAAAGGACAGAACTATCCAAAATAGGATGATTTGTAATTCAAGTAAATTAGTCTGGTCAGCAAGACATGTCTTTAAACAGCACAGCTACCAGCACGGTTGAAATGTGAACGTGTGAATAAATATGACTGAATCAAGAAATAAAAAAAATTTTTTTTTTATACTTTCTGAATAAAATACTTCATGGTTAAATGAATACTTTTTGCAGTAACTGTAGCAACAATATAACTTTCTGTTTGTAACAATAATGACTACAAAGCTTTCTAGGTTAAAAAAAAAATTAATCACAAATCTTAGAACTAAATAAAAACTAAGTTTAGTTTGTTTTCTCAGGTAAAAAAAAATAACAATAAAACTACTCAGCGTTCCTTAATTTTAAACAAAGCAAATAATTATACATTGCACACATGCCTAACTTCACACGTCATGAGATCGACACTGCACTGACTTCTCGCAACGAATCCATCACGCGGTGAATATATTATCGCTTAAATCGTGCTACTTAATCCCTCTGTGGGACCTAATATTCAAATTACTTCGGATATAGAAAGGCCGGGGGGGGAGGGAGAGTTAAAACAACAGCTGTTCACCTTGCGGCTGATTCGTCACCACGGTGGAGTGAGTCATATTTTTTTTACTAAATGTTATATCTTATTCTATTCATATTTTTTGTCGCTTAACAAACGTGTGGAAAGCTAATGTCATTTTTTCCATTTCAAATGTTATTTAAAAAACCGACTGTTTAATTGCTAAATAAGAACATTTTTAATAACAATTTTTGTTCTTATACTATAATTTGAACCTAGTTAAATAACCTGAAATTATTTTAAAGTTGCTTTTAAAAATTAAAATTCACAGAATAAAATATTAAATTTGAATAATAAATAAAATTAAAAATATGATTTATAAAATCATAAAGAGGAAATGATATAATCATTTTTTTTAGTAGTTTTAATAGTTTTAACGACACCATTATAGATTATAAAATTACATTTCATTTTTGAAATGAATATTCCGGTAAAAAAATGTTTTTTAAGTTAAATTTTGCTACAATTTGTTTAAACTGCACAAATAAAATCATGCAATCAAAGCTCTTGACGTTATACACTTTGCGAATGTACTAATTACGTAATTAACGGGTTCTGCTATTCACAACATTTTACATTATTTGTTTACCACATTTGTAACAATCGCAAAATAAAATAAATTCAAGATAAATAAATATAGCGTATATTTAACTTTAATGAAATGACCAATTTATAACTAATTCAAACGGAGATAAGACAAAACGAACGAACGATAATAACTGAACTCGGTCCCACAAAATTTACTTTTAATAAATTTTAAAATTTGTTGAAACACTGCCATTGGCGAGACAGTCGGCCAGTGAAGTGTTAACACGATTTTCCGCTCATAAATAAGTAATTTCCAAAGCACAGTATAAGCCGGAAGTGTGCTTTATTAATATTCACCCACGCCTGGTCCGACTGCTGATTAACATATTCCACTAATTAAAAGCATCGAATTACCGTTTCAGAAGTGAAGTGTTTCAAGTGCGATATGTGCATCTAATTTGCATTGAAATTATATGAAACAATTGCTGACAAAACAGTATAGACCAATTAGCTAGACTGCTGGTAACTGTTAAGATGAAGCATAGTTAACGAGCTGTTGCAACGTCATCAGCATAATTAAGCATACAGCACACTGAATGCACCCTGTTATATACAGTACAGTATGTGTTACCGAGCTGAGACACATTTTAGGGTAATTATAAATTATTCAAACTGTTGCAAGAATAATCTTAAATTTGTCGCTGGAGGGAATTTATTGCAAGCACCTGCATAATAGGGACAACTTGTTTTACGAGAAAGTATACCCGACTATAGTTAACGAAACTCTAATGCTCAAACGGAAACTCGGGAAGTTTGGTAATGTCCTGGGAAAACACAGCTGTAAGAAATTTTATTTTGATTAAATTAGAGCTGAAATATTTTCGTATTTATAGAAGTGGGGTGAAGAAAATTTACAAAAGTATGAAGTCCTTTGGTGCCGTATACAACATACATTAAAATTTTAATCTGGATTTTCATACCAATTCAAATATTGGGGTGACATGGAACGAGAAGTTTACAAATTATGTGCCACCATTCAATTTGATGGCAAATACTCAAAAGTTATTTATGAAATACTATTAACGCTTTTTGAACTACATAACACTAGTATATTTAATAAAGCACATTCATTATAACAAATATTTCTACAGTTATGGTTTTTCAAATTAAAATCCGTTTTTAGGCTACTAAAAATATGGAAAATGCTTTAAATCATTTAATTAATGTTTTTAACAAACTGAGACTTTTAACCACAGTTTAATGCGATATTTATTAAAATAATACATTTTGTATAGGTTTTCGTTCTACACAGGATATAACCAACTTTAAACTGTAAATATTTTTCTTTATGTGTAGACTAATTGGGGGTGAATGACGAATTCATCCTTTATCAAAACATTTTAAAATTTTCCACCAGTGAGGATAGGAAACAAGTAGGCCTATACTGAATGGATTTTTAGCGATTTTTTTTTTTTTTTTTTTTTTTTTTTTTGGAAAATGAGCAAATGGAGCGGGGAATCACGCTGTAAGAATCACGCTGGGGATCTTGAAATGAGCACAGAACCTGACTTCTAGATCACGTTTTCAGGGGAGGACGTTAAAATAGCCTCTGTGTGTGTGTGTGTGTGTGTGTGTGTGTGTGTGTGTGTGTGTGTGTGTGTGTGTGTGTGTGTGTGTGTGTGTGTGTGTGTGTGTGTGTTTTAGCATGCTCGTTTGCAATTTGATTCAAATTTGGAACAAAAATCTGTTATAGTAATAGATTGGACAAGTTTGTTATCCAGCAAAATTGGTTCAATAATTTTAAAATGACAGCTATTTCAATTTTTTTTAAATGCATAACATTTTCCTCAACTTCTTTGAAAACCTGATTCCACCACCGTAATCAGCGATAAAACTGCATAAATTAGAATTTAGAATTTTCAAAATCTGTTAAAATTAAAAAATTTAATTTGACTAGTGTCAGGTTCGTTTTCGTATTTTAATGTAATTTAAAAGTTAAAAATGCTAATAAATATGTAGTTTAACACTGACTATGAAAGTTAAAACGGAATTATAAAAAGGTTATGGTAAAGGAAAATACTTTTTTGGAAATTAGCTTCTATCACGTCAGCAAGACTGCTGAGTTCAGTGATTATATTTAATAAATTTGGCAAACATTTGAAAAACTATCCGTCGTCACATGTATAAAGTAAACAATGCTTCTTACAAAGTAGACCTACATAACGTATACTTCATACAAATTTTAATAGACGTGAATATCAATTCTAATTCTCATAGTAATGTGTTATGCAACTTATTTGGTTTTTGTACCCATACGTTTTTAAAGTACTTAATTTTTTTCATTTTTGGGTAATTAAAATCACGTCGAATTACAAGTCCTTTATTTTAATTAAAAAATTAGAGACCATATACCTAAAAGTTTAAACCAACATTGAAAACTAAAATAATAATTTCATGTTTATTAAAGTTAATTTTATTTGCCTTACTTAAACCTGGCTTTGATAAACACTCAAAAAAGCACTAAATCACACTCAGCTGTTCACTGGAAGGCATATAGCCTGATTAAATATCGTAACTTTTCCTCTTAATTCCCCACGCCTTTTTGAAAAACTGCAGCTTGCGCTCCTGTTAACTTTTACTTTAAACCTACAACTGTTGCATTTACTTTTAGCTTAGTTATTAAGTGCAACTGATTTTCAAATAAAAACGTTTAATTAACAAGATCTCAAAAAACAACATCCCTCTTTTCTCGAACTGACTTGCAAAGTACCAGAACAAAAAGAATAAATTTTCAAATACAGGAGATATCGTTCCAGAAGAAAAGTGAATGAGAAGAAAGGCATTATTTGTAACAGTTTGAAGATATCAATACGAAGCGTCATTATTTAAATTAGCCAGAATTTCTAATTCAGTCTCGCCGGTTGTCAGCGACCGGCAGCGAGGTGTGCGACTATTAATTTAATCTCTAACGTCAGAGAAAGGGCGGGAGGGAAGAACAAGAAACAAGCGTGTGATTAAAAGCATCGATGAAAGCAAAGCACAGGGCCTTGCGACACCTTCCACACGCCTCGAGTATTGTTGTAACAAATCAAAGACTTGTAACGAGCACAGATTCCTCCCTTTGTTATTTATAAACCGAAGCACAGATGTAAACACTGTTCGCTCCTAACTAAGCGTGACAGACGTGTTAATATCGCACAATCTATTCGATGCCTCGCCTCAAGGCATTCTGACTGGAAGATATTTCTATCTGACCTGGCGTTCTGTTCTTCAAAAAGGTTCTCTTGATAGGCCCACCGATATAATGTCAAACATTTCCAAACATGCATTATGTAGTAGAATTTATATTATTATTGTTGTACGTAGATAGAAAGGTGAAAATAAAATCTTTTTCTAGGGTTCTACATTACAGGTTTTATCGTCGTGTGTGTGTGTGTGTGTGTTTGTTTAATTCTATAAATATATCCCTTAATGTAGTTTGCAGGTAAAAACGGGATATTAGAAATTTTTATGGAATAGCTTGTTTTGTTTTTTACCTGAAATAACTTAAGTAGTTGTGAATGCCCAAAGAGGCCAATTAGTATAAAATTAAATTATATACAAAAGAACAAAAAAATGCGATAATATTATACTCATAAAAATGAAAACTTAATAAAAATAAAGAGCCTTATTAATAAATCCAATAAAATTTATACGTATCCCTTACCATTGACCGTTATAGATTAGCATATTTTTTTGTCAAATTTTTATCTTTGGTAGGCCTATTTAAAATTTCGGAATTTTAAATACAATTCCGACTTCTGAGATATTTAATTAAAATTATAAGTTTGGTTCATAAAAATATGTTTGTATTAACTTAAAATTTGCAATTAACGTAATTTTATAAATATTCAAATTAAAATTTAGTTACACGTAGCTTATTTAAACATACTCGTTAAATATCGAAACAATATTAATCCTAAAACGTAGGTTATACGTCATGGACCTTTCTTTACTACGTTAATGTAGTGTTGTTACAACAAATAAACTTAGGTTACTTGTAGATGTTCTTTAAATACTAAGTTTAATTACGTGCTCTTATAAAAATTTATATTGTAAACAAACTGCGGTTGATGATCATCAAAATTCTACAATTAATGGAATACTGCTTCAAAAAATTATGTCATAAATGAACTTAGATTATTACTGTCTGTTGATGTTTAAATGCTTCTTTAATTGATTGCTGTTATAACAACTTATGTAATAAATAAACTTAGATCAGAGGTTGATCTTCAATTTCTCAATTTAAAGAAATACAATTATATCAATTTATGTAATAATTTAACTTAGGCTATAGGTTATTCGTCGCTGATCTTCAAACGCTAGTTTTAATCAGTGCTATGTTACAACTATTTATATAATAAATAAAATAAGTATTGTTTGCATGTAACAATACGCCTTACATATTAGCAAATTACCTTTGAATAATTAACTTTGGACCTCATTCATCGCAACTCCTACACCTGGGACCTTGAAATGAGCACCGATACTGACTTCTAGTTCACTTTCTGAGAGGTCGCTAACTATTTTTATATATATATATATATATATATATATATATATATATATATGTGTGTGTGTGTGTGTGTGTGTGTGTGTGTGTGTGTGTGTATGCGCGCTTGCGCGCGCGTGTGTGTGTGTGTTTAGCATTCTCATACTCGTAATTTCGATCCGATTTCATTAAATTTTTGCACAAAAATAAATTTCGGTAATAGTTTGTTACACAGCAAAATTCGTTAAAAAGTTTAAAAATGGCAGCATTTTCAAATCTTTAAAAACGAATTAAATAGCGTTCTTGATTAAAATTAAAAAATTTAAGTTAACTTCTTTAACTTTCATTTTTTGAAAATCCATTTCACATTCGTACTTAGTGTTAAAAATGGTATAAATTACATTTTGGATTATAGAAATCCGTTGAAATTACAAAATTATATTTGATGGCGGTTTGGATTCATTGTATTATTTCAACGTAATTTCAAAGTTTAAATGCTAATATATGCAGGTTTTCAAAGCTGATTATGATGATGAAATCATAATTTCTAAAAAAGTACAGTAAGATTAATTTTTTTTCGAAATTCGTTTCTATGACATCAGTTTTCGGCTTCGTGCCACGATTATTAAAAATAGAACAGGCGCTTCATGACGAATTTAAAAATAATGTACAACTGAAAATCTCATTCTATTATCAGCTGTTCTATTAATACAGCTGTCCATTGCATGTGCTTCTTTTGTTCACTGAAGTATCAATTAATTAGTGATTTTCTTTTATACTTGAAACAATATTACTTAAAAGCGAAAAAAACAATTTTTGGTAAATCCATGTATGTTAAACTTATTACAATTGTTTTCGCTTTATCAGAATGTCGTTCCAAATTCTGTTACAACGTAATTACAGAAACCTTGTTTAACCTAAAATAAATCCATTAAACACATAATCGGACGGACAAGGCGCCTACATTTCTCCCATATCTTTTAAAAGATTATGGTATTGTCCTGCAGGATTGGTGGTTAAAGGACTTCGACAATTAGGGCCCGCGTGACGTCATGAGAGTCCGGGCTGAATATTAATCATGGCCAATAAGCATGGCAGTATCGACCCACAGTGGTCTTAGTATTCAGGTCCCAGCACAGCCACACGCACAAGGGGAATTAATTTGCTTAGATACACGGGTAAAGTGGTTTCAATAGACTATACAGAGGATGTACTGAAGGACTGCTGTGTTCCAGTGGATAGTGTGATCACTCTATTCCTTTGATGATAGCAGTTCCTGTTGTACTCTTGCAACCGTCATAAGATTATACACTGGATCTATACATCCGCAGATATCATTCAAAGTAACTGAAATGATAACCAAGCTTTTTTACAGTTATACGAAGTCCCTTGGATAAACAATAGAAGATATTCCTTATATGGGGATATTTTTACCAAGTTTAAGAAAACCAAAATGTAGGTTTAATCACAACCAACCATTTCATTATATCTGACTCAATTTTAGCTCAATATGTTGGTCGTTACCAACCCCAAAATTCAATTTCGGTAGCTACAGAAACAAAATCAATCAAATCGGCTGTATCACACATACTCGATATTTCATAAAGCGAATGTGAAATAGGCGGCCTAATTTTGTTACAAATTATTAAAATTATTTTGTCTACATTACTTCATATACATTATTTATTATATGTACATATGATTTATACGTCACAAACAAAATCAAATTTTAATTAAATTAATTTCACTGTTTCAAAGAAAAGAAAGTAACGGCTGCACCCAGTTGTCACGTAACGTGATACAAGCGAATTTCCAAAAATATTTTTCTTTATTTTACTTTTTTGAAACATCATTACAGTCAGAATGGTAATAATCTGCATGTAATATTACCATTTTAAACTTTCAAACTACATTGAAAATACGAAAACGAACCCTGACCGCCGTAAAAAATCTCTTAATTTCAATGGATTTTGAAAATTCAAAATGCATATGCTTTTTTGATTTTAAACGAGCTTTTTTGATTAAACGATGTAATGCTGATTACGAGGTTAAAATCAGATTTTCAAATAAACTTAAGACAAAAACGTAAGAATTTTTAAAGATTTGAAATGGCTTCCGTTCTGCAATTGTTAAATACATTTTTCTGGTTAACGAATTTCAAATCATTACCATATTCAATGTGCCAAATTTCAATCAAATCGGACCAAAACTGCGAACGTGAGCAGCACAAAACACACACTAAAACATACATAAATTTTAACAACCCCTCAAAAAGTAATCTATAGTTCAGGATAGACGATAATTTGAAGATCTAGGGGTGTGGGTCTATCACGATAAGATAGCTGCAGAACAGGCTCATTTTTCCAGTAGAAATTCTTTAAAAACAAATACGGTAGCCTTTAAACGCGAGCTGCAAGGCGACTGTGAAGATTTAGTGAATTTCTCGCACTTCAAAATCGGTTCACTACCTTCAGTTATAAACTCTTTCGTGAAATCGGATAAGACGATAACGAGAACTTTCAGGACTTTCATATTTTCCTGTGTTTTTGTCAAAAGCTTCCACAAAGCACTATTCAGTTGAAGTGTTGTTTCAGGTTTTCAGTTCTCATTTAGATACTAGAAATTAACTTTGAGGAAGTTAACACAATGTTTTACAGAGTTGTTTTACTTAGGAGCTGACTTTAGAAGCGACGATCCAGGATTGAACGCGACTGTAGTTAGCAACTCGAGGACACGAATAAATTCGAATTAGAGGTAAAGCAGAGATTTTGCCTGAAATAAAGATTAAACCCTTGTAGGCTACTGTGCTGTTATTTAACCTTAATGTCAGATTCAGAAATACTTTTACAAAAAAACAGAAAACGAAACCCTGTCCGGAGCCTGTGTTTGCACTGAATACCCGCAGAACTCAAGGGGCCATTTATCCTTGCTTGAACGCAAACGCTTTTACTTTGGGAGTTCGTTTCTCTTTTCCTGACTTCTGAACCGTGATTTTAAAGTTTTGTACAATTTCCGCTCAAGACGCTAAGGATCATTGGCTTCTTAAGAAGGGCTAATTAGAATTCAAATTAAAGAGTGTATTTAAATCTTATAAGAGTCACAACATTTCTATTCAAAACCAACATAAAAATATTTCTCTTTCTTCGTACATATTTGAATATAATCTGGCTTCTTCAACGTTCATTTTATTTGTCTGTAAACATTTTTTTTGTCTATTTGAGATTTTAAAAACACGTACTTTAATTCGCGTAAGTAGAATAATATTTTTAGTGCGTCTTTAGAAAAATTATTTATAAACCGGTTAATTCATTAACTTGCTAATATTTTTATACAGGCTTTTATAATAAACTTTTAAAAATTAATTTACTTTTCATGAAATAAATAAATTTTTATTTAAAATTAAATTTAATTGTATAAAACGTAAAGTATAACTGTTCACATTGCATATAGCGATGCAGTTTCTATATCTGATAACAAAGGCAGTGATAGTTGGTTATTTTATTATTATTTGAGGTTATATTTTTTTATACTTTTTTACAACTGTGAATCTCTATGTGATTAAGTTCTTAAAGATTTTATTTCGGTTAAAATTTGTTGCGAAAAGGTAAAAATTCAGTACATGCTATTTAAATTATTTTTTAAAACGAAGTCTTCAGAGACGAATGATGTAACAATGCAGAAGCTGCATACAGGAGGAAGCCTTATTCATAATAAACGTTAAAAATTAAAAAATGGCTGTTTGACGCAAATGGAAAACATTAAACGTTTTCAATGTCCATACCGTATACAGGATAGAACTAATAGTAAAAAATATTACACAAATATTCAACTTAATACATTCAATATGTTGCCTAAAAAGTTCAGTTCAGTAATTCGACAAAATCACCGAAAATTCTATTTTATTCTCTTTGGAAATTAACAAATGGTGTTGAGGTATATGCGAGTTGGAACTGCGTGCAAAATTTCGTCAAAATCGGTCAATTCATTTATGTGGACATTTATGTCATTTATGTGGACATTTATGTCATTTATGTGGACATGCTTGCACACCCATATACAAGTAAAAACATTTTCTGGGCCTAAAAACGGATAAACTCAATGACATTTTAAAGACAATGTTTCCAAAATCACCACTCTTTCTTTTGACTTTGCAAAAAGAATTCTGAATTGAATATTTATTTAGATATAGAATTTACTTCTTCAATCTTCAACAACACTTAGTTACTGATGTTGTAACCGAATAACTATAAATCAGCAACCGTGGGTAAAATATTATTGGCGTATTTTCGATACAATAATGGTTATAATATATTAATACATACAGTGCTAAAGTAATGTCACTATGTTACGAGCAAGATGGCGACCTATATAAACATTATAAATGCTTTAATATCATCATGTAACACACAATACAGTAATTAGACCCTTTCACAGCTGTTCACATGTTGTGCTAATGCATTAGTTGTATGAATGATGTTTATTTCACTCAAATTAAAACAAAGTTGCTCAATATTAAAATTTAATCTTTAATTATCATGTGATAGATATAAATTACAGAAGGAATGCGCATTAAAGTAAGGTATTGTACTTTTTACAATTGTTTTTCTTTTCGGCTTAAAACTTTCTCCGACGTCTTCCATTTTTCTCTGTTGTTCCATAGATCCTTATCAATTCCTTCTCTCCAACTAAGTCTCGGTCTTCCTTTTTTTCTGCGATCATGTGGTTTCTATTTTTGAATCTATTTGGGAAGTCGATTTTCGCCCATCGGTTTGACCAATTCATCGAAGTTGCTTTGCTTTGATGTCGTCTGCAATGGTGTGCTTCACACCCACGATTTCACGAGTTCTTAAAGTGCTTACCTTTCCCGTTTCGACCGACCTGTGGCTCTTCCCCAATAGCCCATTTTTTACCTTCAAGATATTTTCTGTTTTTGTTTCAGTGGTTATATTTTTCTTTCATATTAGATTACACTTTTTATAATTATGTTGTACATTTTATGTTCACTTATTTTCGATACCTGTTGATCACAACATATGATGAAGTTCAGTATCCTTATTGCTCTTCTTCCCAGGGTGTTTCGTTCTTTTATCGCTATGTCTAATAGTCAATCACCAGTAATTGTCATTTCCAAATACTTGTAAGTTGCACACCCACTGATTTGTGTGTTGTGCTCCAATAGAAGATTTCTGTTCTCCCCTCCAATGTAGGCCTACATGTACCCGTTTTATTTAGGTTTACCTCACTTCCCCAAATATCATATTACTCCATTAATTTTCCTACTCATATATTCTAGATCCTCATAATCCTGCGCTATAACTATTTGGTCATCTGCAAAGCAGAGGGTGTATAAAGTGTTATCGTTTAATGGTACACTTGCGTTCAACTCGACCCTCAGACATTTGGTTTGTGTTTGTTTGTTAACCAGTTTCGACCGATTGTTTTGAAATTTTGTATGGAGGTACCTTGTATAAAGCCAGAAAGACGTACGTGTAATATTTTTCCCGTTCAAGTGTACGCTGTTTTAGCTAAACGCATTGACCCATTGTTTTAAAATTTGATGATTTGGGAATCCTAAATGATGTATGTGTAAGATTTTCCCTATTCACATCTGTTTCAAAAAAGAGGCCTTTGAATTAATAATGACGATTGTAAGCAGTTTTGGCCAAACGCACTGACTGATTGTTTTGAAATTTGCTATGAAGATATCGTTTACAAAGATCAAATGAAATATGTATTTACTTCCTTTTCACGATGGCGGCTTCTAATTTAATGATGATGAGTGTAAGAAATTTTAATCAAACGAAATGACCGATTGTTTTAAACTTTGGCAGAAGGTACCTTGCATAAAGCGCGAAAGACGTATGTGTACAATACTTTCTCCTTAAATGGCTTCCATTTCAAAATGGAGTCCTCTGACTTACAATAACGAGTATACACAGTTTTAGTCAAATGCGTTAACAGATTGCTTTGAAATTTGAAACAAAGATATCTTGTATAAAGCCCAAGTAACGTTAGTGTAATATTTTTGCTATTTACTTTCATTTCAAGATGGTGGCTTCTGATTTAACGATAAAGAGGATACACAATTTTAACCAAACGAATTTGCCGATTGTTTTGAAATTTGGTACGGGCTTATATAAAGCCCGAAAGATGTATGTGTAAGATTTTTTTTCTCATTCACTTCAGTTTCAAGATGGCAGACTCTGACTCAGCCGTTGAGAGTGTAGTGGCTGGTTATTTCATGTAATATTGATTGAACGGCCAAACCTATCTTAATTTTGACTGCTTCACGGAGAAAAAGCATAAAACTCCACAGTAAAGTTGGTCCAGTAACATTGTTTGTAAATATTAAAGGTACTGATTAAACTGTAGGCCTATATTAATTAAGAATATATTGCGAGGTGCTGTCCTTTGAACTAATAGTTATTAGTACATGAAAACACTGAGAGCAAGCGAAGCTGACAGCTGTATTCTTTAAGGTAATTATAATTGAATAGTATGTATACAGTCTAAACATTTGTATGGTTGCACGGTACATTTGAGGTGAAAGGTGTCTGTTGAAGTGAAGTATCTGGCGATAAAAACGAAACTATCTCAGCTGTTGGCATGCTGACAATGTGACATCGTAGCTATGTAATAATGGCGGTAGTAAGCTTGATAACAGTGCTATTGTATCCTAAAAGTGAAGGCATTAATCAAATACACACAGGTATCTGTAAAATATACAATATATATATATAAAGTATCTCGTGTCCTGAACAAAAGTTATGTTACAGAAAATAGTTAGTCAATAAAAAATTTATATTTTTAAGCACTTAGAATATAATATAAACAATAAAATAAGACGATACTGAGTTTATAATTACAAAATATTTTCTAGTTTGTGTAAAATATATTTTAGTTACTTTGTATTTTATTAATTCTAAATATAACAAATATTAGGCCAACTACAAAATATATAAAATTATTTATATCAACTGCGAGAATTTATTTTCTATAGTGAAGATTAATCGATTTTAATCCAAATTATATTTAGACATTAGTATAACTTGTTAAGGGCGCAGTCTACTCAAAATAAAATGAAAGTGTACTAAAGATGTATTTATAGAGACAACAAATGCACAAGTTGTATTTAGCTTTAGGCCCTACTTGCAAGTAACAAAACTATATTGCAGTTTACTTTTTATACACGCTTACAAAAAAAAATCGTTATGTTAAATTATAAAAAAACATCGAGGTGTTCTACAATCAATTTGCGGCAGTCGATAACTTATGTTCTTGGTTAAGCCTTAAGCACTGCAAAAAATAACAGTTATTTCATAAAATTACCCGATTTATCATTTAGACGCAAGATGAACGTTACTGATGGACAGACACTCGTGCGAAATCGAACAAATCCAGGTGTGCGCGTACGAATTTTCTCTTAATCGCTTATGAGAGGCAAGAGAATTTTCAACAATTTTTTTATCTTGCACTTTTTTTTGAAAATATGATTTTACTATGATCAGCCTTATATATTAATATTTTAAACTTACAAATGGCGTGTAAACTAAAAATATGAGAACAAACCATGACCGTGTCCAGATTCTTTTTTTTCAATAACACAGTAAAATAAAACTATAGATTTATTTATAATAAAAACTAAAACTGAGCATTTAACTACATATTACAATGATGATTGTATGGTTTATATGTAAGAAAAAATGTTGAGATATTTTAAAGATTATTCTTTCAAACCGGTTGAACGGGTTTTGCTAAAAAAGCATTGTTCACGCTATTAACAAAATCGATTTTTATGCTAAACATTTGAGAAAATCATTAAAACTAAATTAGCATATTAAATTTTCAAGATACATTGAAACGAAAAGGTAAGTAGCTGCCTTCATGTTTATTTCTTATTTTCAACGGAATTTAAAATTTTGAAATACTTATTTATTCAGATTTTAACGCTGATTAGTATAGAGAAATCTTTTTTTTTAAGAAATGTAAAATAAGAAGTTTTTACCCGTTAAGATTTAAAAAGATGTACAATTTAAAGACCTCTTTCAAAAAGACGGGCAGGTTTGAAGCTCATTTCAGGGACTCGGGTCTGGGTCTTTACTTGACGACCGTTCTAGTAGCTCACTTTTAGCAGTAATTTACAGGTTCATTTTAATGAAATTTGCTAATACTCAATTTTATCAAGATATGCAAAACCTAGCACATAAAATTAAATTTAATTATCATTATCTTAACGGTCGTTATTGTTGACCGAATAATTAATTAATTAATTATGCTCCGATACAGTAACTGGTGATTTATTAATGTACTCTTTATTAATTTATAACAGGATTTGATGTAGTGTCTCTTGACTCAGCCTAGATCACCCGCATCTAGTTTAGCCACAGTGTTATATATAGCCTACTGGATGACATGTACAGCTGCCAGACTATGTCGCGTTCATTTAACATATTAATTGCCCGAAACGATCGTGTAGTTTTATATTAAATATGACTAGTTTTCTTTTCTTAATCTCGTTCATCCATCTAGTAAAGTGTATACTCTGCTGTAGATCTCGAGAAATATATCCAGCGCGCGCGCGCGTGTGTGTTCCGAAGTAAACTATTTACTGAAAGGTACCGATACTTCACTGCTAGTATGAAATGTTGATTGTATAAAGTTTTAGATTATGAAAGCCCAAAGCATTTCTTTTTATCTAACTTTTTTTTACTTAAGTAGCACGTATAATGTAGGATGTATGGCAAATATTTTTTTAAATTTAAGTTTTACAAAAGTTGAACAACCTTATTACGAAGTAAAAGTTGTATAAGCAAGTAGGTAAGGTCATAAAACGATCTGTCAATTCGGTTACGGCAAGTTTGATTAGCTTAGACATAAAGAACGCTTTTAAAAGTAAGCCGTGGGAGGGTGTCTTCGAGGAACTAGAGATCAGGGAAATACTGTATCGGAATATCTAACCAGGGTAGTTAAGCGCTATTTCAATCATAGGACGCTTATGATTGGTGAGCGAGATGTAGTAGTAGAGATGCCGCGTGTTCCACAGGAGGTCCCTTGCTCTGACAGGGTCCTTAGGTTGAAATTGCAATGGAGAGCTTAAAAATAATTTGCAGCCGGTTGAAAGATAGAAGTAAAACCTCACAACACAAAGATTAACTTATTAGTGGCTAGGACAATCGGGGCTATTGTACAATATCAAGGAGTTATCTTTATCGTGATATGGAGACATCCATTGCATGTTAACGATGCAGCTTTTAAGAGCTGAGAAATTTGTAAAATCAATCGCGGCATTTTATGAAGGACACGAGCGGTCCCAAAGCAAGTAAACGGTGTAATTTAATGAACACACTGTAGTGCTTTATGCCGCAAAGGATGCGATACAAAAGGTATAAGAACCACCTTACTAAACTACAAAGAAGAATGGTGTTAAGATGCATAAGTGTACAGAGAACTGTCAGTACCAGCGTGGATTGTGTTCTTGTGGAGTTCTGAAAAGTAACCTTTTGGACGAAAAGAGTGAAGAGGTATAAAGATGACTGGGAAGGTAAAAATAAGAGTAGAAAGAAAGTGGAAAGGATACATGAAAGTGGAGATGGATAGCGGGTAATGGCCAGAGCAAATGCACCACAAGGATCGTAATCTTAGGGGACGGACAAAGAGAAATTACCTAGACACAATAATTTTAATGATTATCGGTTTAGGATCAAGGAAACGCCGGCATATACTGCTTTGAGCTGAGTGATACGGTGTACATACCCTTTTTTCTTGTAAGAGATCGAGAATAGAGATGTAAGACCTAATAAACTAGCTGGGTTCTAGACTGGAGGTGGAGAATATCGTTGATAAGATGTCGTTTACCTAGTATGTGATAGGGATTCTTCTTTTAATCCAAATATTGGCAAACTAATGAAACATTAATTGGATAGAACAAAATAAAAAAATATAAACAGGGAAGCATGAACGTCAGGCATTTATCCTGAAAGTAAGATGTATGTCTAATGTAGTCAAACAGTGTTGAAATAAAAAAAAAGTTTGGTCAGCTCTAGGTTAAGTTGGGATAATTTATAGTGTGTTAGATTAATTTAAGTTATACAGAATCTGTCGGGATATTAATTGAAACTATACGTAAGCCTTGATTTACAATGACTAAATAAGTAAAAGTGAAGATTTGTATTTTACTATACATAAGAAGCGATAACAAATAAATGCAATTGCTATAGTTGAAATTTTAAATTGACCTTAACATTTTGTTCTCGCGTTTAGAAGCCTAATGCAATTCCACTGCTATAAAGCGTTTTGTTAATAGAATTGGAATGGTCATACTCAGTTTATTCAATCATAATTTTATCCTTAGCTTGAATCTCTTTAATCTGAATTCATCTGCATTATAATAAATGTTAAAATCTGCTTAACTTATTTTTTTAAATTTTTTATTTAATCGAAATGCCACAACAAAACGCCTTAAGAATCATTTTTGTATTTGCAATACAATTTGTGTCTTTTAAACACTAACTTTTGGAGAATCTAACGTTGTTTACCGTGAAATTAGATATTCTCAAAGGTCCTACATATTTAAAAATTCCAAAAGTCTTGGGACTGAAACTGTTTAGCAAATTTTTCCAGTTAACGAACATATCCAAGTTATTACAAAAATCTTTTGTGCCTTTCGAATAAAATGAGGTCAGAACTTCGAACGCGAAAATTGTGAATCTGAAAATTAAATCAGGTTTTCAAATGGTTTAAAATTAAAAAATGTTAAGAATTCACTTCCATAACACTAGCGATTTCATGGAGTGCGTGAATTGGTTATTTAATTAATTCATAATGCATACTTGTAATCAGCTACGTGTTTCCATTGATAACATCTTACAGACAAATAAAACTAGAGTTTTTTTTTTAAATTACAGAAACATGTTAACTCATAACATGCATTTTTACGTCATAACAAAGCTTATGAATAATGCATATTATGTTTGCATAACATAATAAAACTAACACATTAGTGTTAGTTATGTCTAATACCTAACACATTTTTTAATAACAAGTTTACATATTTTTTATTTTAATTTTAAATTGTATTGTTTTCGTAATTTCTACAAAATATTTTTTTTTAATGACAAAAATTAAATTTATTATCTTGTATGCTACAAGCCACATCATTCGTTTTTGTTGAATTTGAATATCAAACCTAAAATATGAAAACCGTCTATAAGTATGAAAAGAAACATTAGTACCGTTTTAATGAGGTTAATTAAATTGAGATTTCAAAAAAAAAAAATTTCAGCTTTAAAAAGCCTAATAAAGTATAAAGATTTTGACATCCTGTTAATTTTCAATAGACTTTTGTAAACTGCATATAATTGTGTTTCATGTTACACCTTTATATTTACAACAGTTTTGTCGGCGTATTTACAGGCGTGACAAGAACGTCACACGTATTCGTGTCGAAACTGTAACTTTTCTTTTTTATTTCAATAATTACAACAAAACACCCGTTATTTTAATACAATGAAGTAATAAAAGTTTTCTCAAAAAACGTACTTGTAATTCTGTCATTGTATTAATGTAAAAGCAACTTGTTCAGTCAGTGTGTTTACATGGTTACAGCGAGCACGTGTCACGAAAGATGTTAGCTTACAGAAAAGGGTAGCACAACCCTTATGTCTGACAATGCAATTCACAATGTACTGTCCAGCTGTTTCGTTAGAACTAATTGTGTGTGTGTGTGTGTTCGCGCGCGCGCGCGTATGTGTGGAACTACTTAAACATTGAACTGAAAACGGGGAGGGATGGTTGAGTGCTTACTTCCTAAATAGAAGTCCACTTAAAAAAAATGTTCGCTGCAACATGTTTGAACAGATTATTAAACGTATATTTTCATCAAACAATATTTCATTTACAAATTATTAATTATTATAAGATTTATTTTTGCATCGATAAGTATTTGCAATAGTTTGTTCATATTAATAAAGATAAAAACTTTATTCAGATTCCCTGAGCAGCCAACAATTACATGAGATTTGGAATTTATACAGAACCTGGTTTGTTTACATTATTGTTTCAACTTGAGTTCTTTGAAACTAACATAAACAGGCTAAACATCATTAGGTTTTCCATACAGCAGGTTTTGTTTTTATTAGTATTCTTCATTTTTCCACTTAAATATTAACAATTTTTAAAGATTTTTTGGCCTGTTTTCGGAATCTAAGAAACGCAAAGGTTCCTACTTAACTATTGAAATATTGAAAAGATTCTAATTCACAATCCATAAAAGATTTAGTTAAATTAGGTCAACGATTAAAAACATACCAACATTTAATAACTACTTACATACCTTGCGTTTATTTTCTCTCTTGTTTAAAGTTAATTTTTTCTAATGGGAAAATTCTAACGTATAAGCTACCTAACCTACAAAATAGTTTTTAGATTTTGACAATCTATCAGTACACAAAGCAGCATAGTGAAGTTGCCAATTGCAAAAGGTATGCTTTAGGATAGAAACTACTCTTTTATTTACAAACAAATTGGAAAATATCATCTCAAATTTCTCAAAATACTGCAAAAGATATTATACTGTTTCGAAATATTTATATATTTCTAACTTTTGTTGTAAATTTCATACATTTTCAATATAAATAGAAAACCTTTTAATAGCACAGCCCCTAATGCATGTTTACCTCCAAATAACGAAAATATTGTTTTTAAACACACAATAAAATGTTAATTTCGTGTTCAGATAGACTAGATCTAAATCTGTATCATCTACTGTTTATTTTCTGCAAAATTTTATTCCTCTCAGGAAATCTTTTCCTTTCTTGTATAAAAAAGTTCCGTTGAAAACAAAAACACAACTTTCTTGACGACTGTTTGAAACTTGAATGTTCTTGAAACCTAAGGGCATGTCGACTGCACAGGAGACAAAGACGTTCGTTCGATGGCTTTTCTTTTCTCCAATTGTAATCAAGTTTTTGCCTCGGCAGCGACTCCCATCTCGTCTCTTCTTGATACAACTCATCTTTTAAATAATTCACAGCGAGTTCCTGCTTCCCAATCTATGACGATGTACTTCGTTTAACCAAACTTTTTGTTTTAATTATTTAATGCGTCAAAGTTTCGATATTTGGTTGCTAACTCTTGTTTTAAGTAATTGAAATATTGCGCACTTAGCGATAATTCATTCGCCGTTGAATAAGTTTTCTTAACAATTGTACTTTGTTTTTAGATTAAAGATTATTCATTACAAAAAATACATTAAATTTTAATCAAATTAAATGGAATTATTATTATCTTAGAACATTTTTTGAATTACTCTTATTTCATCATGGGAATATATTCGCTTAATTTAAAGAGTAAAATGATTTTAAAATATTAAATTAAAAATTCAGTGTAGTCTACATTCACATTAATATAAGTGGTTAGGTATAAAATAGTTGATTTTCTTTTTTAGACCAATAAAACAATTTTTAATACTACATTATATTTTCTGATATAAACCAGCAGAATTTCAAAGGACAAAGAGAGTTATGCACAACACTAAAGTATGTAAATATGACATATTTAATTAATAATACTTCATATTTAACCAAAACTATATTATAATAGTTCACGAACTCAATCAAACCAAACCATACAATCTAGTCTAGGCCTATTCTCCTAGTGAAATCAGTCACTCTAATCTCTTTTTCAATATTTAAAATTTGAAATGCTAACTTTCCATATTTAGTCACGTTTTTAATGGAAACGAGCAAATAACCGCCCGACATAAAATATCAACAAGGGTATAAATAATTGATTGCGGTACTGGAACTAACAAAGAATGCTATACGATGACAAAATCTGACTTCATTGATGACTTGATGCAAGAATTGGTGAACATGATTAAATTTTCCGTTCAAGTTGCACATGAGAGCAATAATGATTGCAGGCATGTCGTTACAACCGTCAGTCTATTGTGATTGCAAAACCTAATTTTCTCCTTACAATGAAGCGCATGGCTTTATTGCAAGTTCATACTGTGAAAACTGAAGTTGGATAAAACCTAACAGCCTGATTTGTTGTTGTTTTTATCGTTTAATCAGTATTTAAACTAAGTGACACATTAAGTAATAATTTTGTAAATTACAAAATATAAATAATAATAAGAAGAAAACTTCTTTTTACATCTAAATACAAAGTAATAATGTAATTATAAATTACAGTTACCGTACCTCTTTCATTGCAGTCATAATTTTTTATTGTTAGTTACCTTAGTTTCAGAACGATATCTCTTCATTTTCAAGAGTATTCAGCTGGAATGTTCCAATCATTCATGCATCTTTATTGATTCAATCAAGTATTTAAAACCATTTAAAACTATTAAAATAAATAAAAGTTATAACTGCAATAACAACGCAGAAAGAGGAACAAACACTAGTCTTTCATTAGCAGTCTGCAGAATCAATGAACTGGACGGTGTTTGCTGTGTCGCTCTTGCAATTATTATGTATTTATTTATTTTTAAAAGTTTTAATGTTTTTAAATATCTGAAAACGTAAATCATGATGGAAGAATGATTAGAAAACTTCAAATGAATACCGTCAATGGTTTAAATATCAGAAAGTAGTTCTGACACTACGAGTATAGTAACAAAGAACCAAAAGTTGTGTTACTTATTAATGATTTACTTATTATCATTAAAACAGTCCTGAGGCAAATAAACAGTAAATTACAGTAAATTGAGGCTAATCAAATTACATTTATAGAATACACTCACACAGCAACATTAAGGTTATGTCTATATTCAATTCGTTACATACAAGTTTCATAAAGAGCAATGTTATTTCGTTAGAGAAACCCACACCTAAATCTGTAGCCTATAAAACGATGATAGTTTATAATTTAAAAAAATCAGGGGGAAGGTTAATGATTTTTAACACAGTACGGTGTAAACGGTGTGTCACTTAATATTAAAAATTAAAAAATAGGCAAACAATTTATTTCTAACAATTGGTTTACTGTATTTTAATAAACGTAACAATATGTTAAACGCCACTAAAATCAACTTTGCGCAAATATAAAATATTCTGTTTATACATAGCGTAGGCACTATGTATGTTTTACCAATAAAAAGAGAATATTAGTGTTTGATAATTATTAATTGTTAGGGAGAAGAAAACAAGCCTTAAATTGATTTAAACCCCTTTCCACCTCCTCTGTTTTACGTCTAGATCGTGCTCGCATTAAGGCTAATGAAGACAGGGGCAAGCGTGGTTTGGCAAGAGGGGTTGAAAAACAAAGGAGTTAACTAGAAGACCGATTCATTTACGTGATTCTGTCTCTTTTTGATGAAAGAACACACTTTATTTAGTTCATTTACTAAATAATTAGACTTTATTGCTACTTAACTCAAATTAAAAACATACAAACGTTCTGTTAAACAGTTTAGTTGGAAAAAACATAGGCTACTTTAAAATTTAGTTTAGTAATTAAGTAAATGTCGTAAAAATGATTATTTGATAAAGATGTAATGCATTTTTTCCATTTTTCAGCAAACTACATAATTTCTTACTGTGTTTCTAAATAATTTATCTCATTGGCTTATTTGGAATTCATGCTGCAGTATTACTTTTAAATAAATCAATGATACAAACTTTTACATTTACCTGTATCACAAACATTGTATAAATAATCAGCTTAACTTTTAATACACAAATAATAAGATGACATTTCTGTATAATGTTATGAGTAATATTTTACGCATCTTAAATTACTTAAAAAAATAAAGAAAGCAAAAATACTGTTTGTTTTTTAAGAAAAATGTCAACATGCATTGACTGGTGTGTGTGTGTGTGTCCTGTTAAAATTGTTTTAAACATCATTTAGTTACAGGACAATAATTAGGTTACCTATATGAACGGAAACAGTACGTTTGGCCCAATGCGTTATTTGGTTGGGCACTAATTTATTCCTTTTCAAAAACTGGGGTTGAAAAAGGAACGGCTGCAACAGCTTATTACAAGCAGGATAGGAAGTTCGTGAATGGGAAAATAATAAAAATGTAGGAGAACGATATACATCGCAGCCCTGGATCAAGATTACAATCCTGTAGTGGCTGCAGTGAAGGCACTCTACTTTACTGTGAATGACAAATAACAGAGGTGAAAGGATGTGAACGGAGGCAAATTAAAGCTCAGTGACAGCTCAGATAAGGAGGAAAAGAGTGGATGCTTTATATAGACTTATAGTGTACGTCAATCGTCCTTGCAGTCAGCTCAAGGATCACTGAAGATTTAACCGGGGTATCGGAGTCGAACACATGATGACATAACTTAACTATGAATTTCTAAATAGTATGCTACAATAATATGTAAATGAACTTAGAAAAATTTTATTTCTTTTAAAATTTTCTTATAGTTCATACATTCAAAGTTACTTTTTTTTTAATTTAAAAAAAAATGTATATGCCCTAAAGGCTACAACAATTTTTCTTAAGTCTTAAATGTATCATTTTTACCACACCACAGGATATATTGTAGTACTGCAAGGAAAAACATTAAATATAAAACTTTATCAAAAACGACCCACTATGTATCAAATGTGGCCAAATAAATTCTCAAATGCCAACAGAAAATTAAATTAAAGTATAATTATTTTTTCCACAATTTCAGGTTTTGCAGTTACTAAAACACATCTAATATTAGGCTACTTTTTTGCTTGCCTTCAAAGATTGAAAAATATGAATTTACATTTAACAACTTAATGTTTGATCAAGTGATAGTTTTTTATCCAGCATTAATAGATACGTGTACATTGAATTTAACTTGGAAGAAAATTACAAACATTTTTTTTCAACGTGAGAAACAACTATTTTTTCAAAATAAAATTTATTTTTTAACGTTTTAAATGAAATAATCAAATATATCATTATATTCTTATGAACTTTACTTATAATTCATACAAACAATCGACTCTTTATTATTGCAAAATCAAACTCGAGACGTGTTATTATGAACTTTATAAAGAACCCAACACATTTAGAGACATTACAAGATACAGTGTAACCATTACTATAAGCCTAACCATTTGGCCTCCAGCCTCTAGGGAAGTCAACCTTATCTTTACAGGACATACAATACAAATGTTACTACAAAAGGTAACATAACTATTGTACGTGGATAACGTTTATGGTAATGTTTTATTATTAAATATTTTGAAGCGTATCTTCTCCATAATGTTTTCTCTCTTTTAAGCTATCACATTTTATTGTGTAAATGTTTTTATTTTATAGATTCCGTTTCATAATAACTTAAAAGTTTTATTGCATAAAGTACTGTTGTACAATAAGTACTGTTTACCATAATTGTAAATTATTTTGTGGTTATTATGTAAAAAGTGTGACCAACAATAGCCAAGTAATTTTTTTTTACTTGATATTATAGTTTTCCTGAAAATTATGATAAACATTTCTTGATATTCTAATACAATGAGGCGTGGCCATTTTTTTAAATTGATAATTATATTTATAAAAGGAATGTGTGTATATTTTTTTTTTGTGTGTATGCTATGTACAGCCAAACCTATGGCATCCATGTATTTGAAATTTTTAAAGTAAGTGGACAGAAGAAGGACGAATAACACATCCAACTAGTAAATTTCTAGTAAGATTTTTTAAAATTCAATATGTATCTGAATATTACATCTGCGTACAGAGAACATTCAACGTCATAACTTTTGATGTTCACGGAATAGTGTAGGAACAACAAAATTTGTATTGTTTGCGTGAAATGTTTTTTTTTTCAAAATAAAATGTAATGTTTATCACTGAACTGCACAAATAACACAAACATTGTCCACCAAAACCATAGCAGTTGTTATTAGCCATGGTTTTTTTTAATCAAAAAAACATTTTCATTACATGAGATGGAAAAATGGTCCAGTCTGAAACATGCAAAATTACATTTTTTTAAAGAAGAAATGAAATCATTTTTCTCGGTAAAGATCTAGTTAAAGCTACTTAGATAAAATTATGTAAAAGTTCTAATCAAATCACTCTTTTAGCTGTTATTTGGACCTAAGTAGATAAATCACTTATGTTAACTTGGTTAAAGTGTAACACGATATGGCTTAGTGAAACATCGGATTGGCGAGACGCTACTTACGAAGCTCTACAAGCTCACTGGTTCTGTCTACGTAGCGAATCTGACTGCCCAATGTGCAATCGTTTTACAAACACAATTGTGCCTTCATGTTCGTTCAACTAAAATGGAATCGAGGTGTTACATAATATTTTTTAAATGTTTACTTTTGTATTTTTAAAAATTAGTTATGAAGTATTCAAGCAACAAGTTATCAGTACTAATATCTTTCAGAAAATCGTATTTAAAAAATGTAAGGTAAGAAACTTATAATTTATTTTTATTATGCACACAAGGGTATATTATACATATGCATTTACATGCACACGCGCACCGCGCGCGCACACACACACACACACACACACACACACACACACACACACACACACACACACACACACACACACACACACACACATAAATTTCACTGTTTTTTTTCAAATTGTTAGTCGGCTATAAAGTTAATAGGCCTAATAATAATGTTCAATTATATTTACAATTAGTGATGGTAATACTGTAATGTTACGAGATTTACTCATTAAACAACGTTATTAGTTGTTACGTTTATAAGTTGTAAGTTTTGAAGTTGTGATTATTAATTGTGTTAAATAACTACTCAACATACTTAAATCTTTAAAATTAAATTACGTAGTTCCTTTTATTAAAAAAAAAGTACCACGCACGCGATATTTTTTAACATTTATTTTAAACAGACAAATTTTTATTTTTATTTTATACAGTAAGATACATATTATAGCTTAATATTTTATAACGTTCAATGTCCTCATTGACTGACTGATCAACGCACAATTAAAAAAAAGTACAGAACTATTTAATAGCTAGGGGCTTTAAATTGTGCACGTTCATTTGAAAACGTACAGACGCAAAAGAAAGGATTTAAAAAAAATATTCACCTAATATTTTTTACCAAATATTCGCGAAAGAGAAAAATTCACCATTAAAATTGTCTTTTTCCAAAGTTGTGTGTGTGTGTGTGTGTGTGTGTGTGTGTGTGTGTGTGTACAAACACACGTTTGTGTGTGAAATTTTTAATCTCGCCTCAAAAATGACCTTGGGTCAACCGTTTATTGAAGGTCCCGAGTCTGATCCTTACTATGATGGCCGCTCTAATATCAGATTTTCTATGGAATTCTCTTATAATTTACATAACATATTCTGTTTTATATATTCTATAAATATAATATTTAGATGCGCTTAAAATTATTGTTTTGAATAAAAATAAAACTTTAAAATCTTGTAAATGTATTATACGAGATATATGCATAAATGTTTTACTGTACGGTCCTTGAAGTAGAGGGGTGGTGCAGTACAGTCAGTCAGTATTGTACGTACGCCACACAGTTAGTCCAACTTCGGCTGTAACACTAAAGGCAGCCAAAGCAGATTTTAAAACAGATAAAATGTAGGAACATTTCGCGGGACGTGGGAAGGAAAACCTTTCAAACTTTGTACTTATCCAGACACTATCTAATCAGGCTTTCTTTGGTTCAGAAGGAATCCAATTTCCTGAACAATTGACCATTTGTTCCTGAGTTTAACAGTTAAAACACATTCTTTTTTTAGTTTTATCTCTCTTCTTTCTTGTCTCGGTTCGTACCATAAACTTCTTTCCTTGATCTCTTCTTTTATTTTCTATACTTTTCCAACTTTCTTTATCGTTTTATTTCATACATTCCTGCAATATGGATTACAGAAACTGCTTATTTTTTATATAACGAACCGTATTTTTGTGGAAATGTTTTCTTCTCAAACGTTTGTAAATAATCTAGGTCATACAATTTTTCTTATTTTTTTATATACAAAGAGAATTATACTGCTCTCTTTAGTATTCAATATTTTTTTAAGTTGTAATTAAAATTTTATTAATATCCTGGTGTTTAAGTGTAAATAAGCGAAGTCAGAATTAACGTAAACTAAGTCATAGGATCACGATGACGTCCTTCCAAAAGACAGTCACATAATCGTCAATGAAGGTTTAATTATTCTCGCAACGCACTGTAAACCTTAAGTTGTGATTTTAAAAAATAAATTAATACACCTAGCGACGAAGAGCAACTAGACAACAAACAAACATCCGGTTTTGTAGGTCAAGTTTTGCGCATTGCACTTACTTCGCTGATAAAGTATTACTTCAAACTAAAAAAACATTTTTGTTTTTGTTTTTGTTATTTTAAGGCGAAAAGAACATTGAGGCTATTATCACCTCCCTAAATGTAAGTGTGAGTGTAAAGTGTTAAAGTCGTGTGTGTGTGTTAGACTTGGGTACCACAAGGGACGTCTAAGTCCTCTCAATAGGTGCAGCTAGTCTGCACTCCCCTGCGGGGCTGAGAAAACAAGAAGGAATCACAAACGAATTATGTTTCAATGTTACAGAAATGGTCAAACAAAAAAACTTGTTCTATAATATTTTTAATATATATTTTTAATGCTGTCTCTCATTGAGTTAGATTGGTAAACAATCGATTACCACATTTGTTTTAAAATTAACAATAACTTAGTTACTAGAAATTTTTATATTCAGGATTTTCATAATGCTAATGTAGGAAAGTTCCTTCTTAGTAGTCACCTTAACATCTGTAGTTCACAGGTCATATAGCAAATGGACAAATGGACTATTGGCGGTTTTTCTATCCCTACTTGCTTTGTAATAAAAATACTCTATGTAGACATTTAGTCCACCAGCATTCGCCATGCCATAATAACACGCATAATTACCATCTTATCGTTTCTCAGCTGTGCGAAAATGTCGCACAAATTTATCAAAACATCAATCTCTCCAATTTAGTAAGGTTGCAGTGTTAATTTCCAATTTTTTTCACTTAGAGCTTCTATTTAGTCTATTAATAAAATTACAAGTACATTTTCCTATCTTTTTTTTTGTGATAAGGAAAAAAGTTGTTATTTTGATTGTTACATAAAAAAATCGAATTTCTTGATCACGATTGTTGGAAACAAAAAGTTATACTGGTTTTATTTTTCTCCTTGTCCCTTCCAGTAAACTGATAATCTTTAAGCATTTTATTTAATTTAAAAACTCCTGTAAATCACTTAATACCAATCGTTATATTGGAACAGGATACATGGATATGTTTGATAAGATCATTTAAAAATGGTTACCGAATTGGTTACGTGACCTTTCCAATATATGACACAATTAGAATTTCTATTACCATTAAGGACATGTTTAGCCTCTATTTATTTATTAGGAATTAATGTGGTCACGACAGCCTTTAGGCTTCTTTTTTTTTAAAAGTTGTTCATCTGTGATTACATGAGAAGAGGGTTTGTAATACTGCTACTAAAAATCTCACACACTGTCAATTCTATTTGTTCCAGGATTCTTTCCAAAGATCAACATTTATTGGATTTTTTTTTGTGTTTAATGTCCGACTATTGTGCACACTTGGGTTAATGCAGACGATGGGATGATTTATAGCGTATGAAAATGCCAAGCCCTCTCCGGGAATCGAACCCGGGTCCTCGGGGTAAAAGCCGAGGCGGCTAAACATTTATTGGAAGGCTTTAAGTAATAAACAAAGAATTACTTCAAAATAATTTTGCACATCTACGTTAATTCATCACCCACAAACGTTTTTACGTTCCGGGTTCATTTTATATAGACACAAATTTAAAACTGGCATTAAAACTCTTTAAACTGCTAAAGAAAATAATTGAATCACTTAATGGTAAAAGGAAATAACTGACTGTAACCCTATATTTTACAAATTAAAAAAATAACTGTTTAAAAATTTTTCTGGTCGACTTATGAAAAAACCTTAAACATAAAAAATGTTTTATACACACACACACACACACACACACACACACACACACACACACATATATATATATATATATATATATATATATATATATATATAAAGAATCCTTATGTAAGTTCATATGCAAAATTTATTTATGTGTAAAATAACTTTTTTTATTTTTTTAATGTTAAAATATAAATATTTATCTTTAAAAAATTTCATTTCTCATCTACTGCATGTTACATTGATACAATGTAAGGTTAAAATGATTTTTATTCATCTAAAAAGTATTTGAAATACCTAAAAAAATGTGATTTTTGTTATTCGTGTTTGTATTGTTTGTTAATGAAGTTTTACCACAGTACTAGATTGACCTTATCGCCCTAATGTAATTTTATGAATTAACAAAACATTATTACAAAAATATGAGAAAAATATCGTAGCATTATTTTTATTACACAATGTTGTTTTAATTCTCTAATATGTTTCTTATTATTTTGTTTACTTTGTTGAGTATGCCTACTCTTTGAACAAGAATTCTGACGATGATGGAGCAAAAAATATATACTTCTAATATTTGGTTAGTCCGGAAAACAACAATAAAATAAAAATGACAAAACCAAGTTTATGTTTACACGTAGAATTATATCTAAATCAAGCAAACGTAAAATGCCTCTCTATCGTATATAATAAGGGCTCGTTGGTCAACGTGGCCCAAATCATAGGCCAGTCTGCTGTGTCTCTGAACTGCGCACCTTAAGGTCCTTAGTTAGAGCCGCAGTTACTTCCGTTCCTTTACTCTTACTGTTAACGCTGGTGTGTGTAAAAAATAATATGTAAATATAATGATACAGATTTTTGGTTAGGCTAGTCGTTATAATAACGAACAATGTCATTAGCTTAAACAGTACATTTTCAATAAATTGTTTTACTCAATTGTATTTAATACCCACTAGATTTTCATTGTATAAAAGTATTCTTTAATTTACAAAACGTAAATTCGATTCGCAAACTTTATCGGGGGTACTGTACAGCGTATTTTATTAGCTTATAAAACGAGTCTACAGTAGATATCAAGTTGGAAGGGGCAGTCATAAAATCCTCGATCATAAACTGACATTGGTTGAAGACGACCCTAATTAATCTCGTGGAACACAAATGTTAAAATCAATAAAACTTTTGATTAATGGCATCACATAAAACGTAGAGATACATGTACAGTAGTCATAACAGTCAAGTAGATTGGCTAATCTGGCAATCTCTGTTGTTCATTGACAATTGTAGCATTTACTGTGATTTATACAGTACAGTTTAGTCGCCTACGTAGTGGCATTTCGCGAGGGTTTATAAATAAATTTGTGGAAACAGAATTTTTATTTTTAGGTAAACACTTTTACAATAAATGATAAATGTTGATAACGGTTAAGAGATTACTTACTAGTAAATAATAAATTAATCCAAATGAAACGAAGAAGTGCGTTATATATATATATATATATATATATATATATATATATATATATATATATATATTAAACTAGATTGATAATTAGTTAATTTAATTTAATTTTTTTAGTATTTAAAGTAATTAAACTTAATGCCGAAGAGAAAATACGCGAATTTTACCAAAATTATCGCCTCCGGACTTTTCTGCTCTGTTTATAGACTTGTCAGAACTAGTTATAAAATACACGTACTGCAATCAGTAATATTTAGCCCAAGTCTGGGAGAAATATTTCTTTTTAAAACTCATTTTTATTCTTAAAATAAGTGGTTGTAAAACGATAAAAAACTAATACATATTTTCGAAATATATTTCTTTTAGTAGATCACAAATTTAATCGAAGACATCTCTAATTTAGACAACTGGAATAAGGCTGCGACTAAACGGGAAAAAATTTTAATTTTGTGACAACATCTAATTTTAATACTAAACAAGAAAAAAAGTTGCAAACAAATCATCCGGTATAGCCACAAATTTTTAACGTTTACAAATAAATTAAATATTTTCTTAAATGATTAAATAGTTTTGAAAATTCATAGTTCATAAAATAAATAATTTTACCAAGAAACAAAAACTTTAACCTATTAAAAATCAAAGGTAAATATTTTAAAATAAAATAGGAAAAAATAAAATAAAAATTACAATTCAGTTTTGGCAAACATTTTAATTATTATCAGAAGAATAACTTTTTTGGTGAACACTAATATCCACGTTTCTGAACGTACTTGCAGTAGGACTATATTTTTTTAGGAAATTAGGGGTAAAACATAAAACGTTCTGATAGAAAATGCTTTTTCACGTTTGAAGGGCAATATTTTTTAAAATTTTACTCAAAATTAAAAGAAATAAAGCTGTTATAATACCCACAGGTCTTCTGATTCTGCACCTTAACTAGCGTATTGCCTTAGCATGTGTTTGGCCGACTTATACTACAATAAACAAAAAGTAAAATATAAAACTCATGGATATTATGACTTCAAAAAATCAATGAGTACTTTATAACACTATTAGAATTTCAATTAGATTTTTTTATTTATTTTAAGGCGAAAAACACATTGAGACTATTATCGCCTCCCTAAATGTAAGTGTGAGTGTAAAGTGTCAAAGTCGTAAGTGTAGTGTTGTAAGTGTAAATGCAATTCGGGTACCGCGAGGGACGTCTAAATCCTCTCAATAGGTGGACCTAGTCTGCACACCTGCGGGGTGTTATCAATTCAGCGCTATTTATTAATGTTTCCGCTATGCATAAACACCTGCGGGGTGTTATCAATTCAGCGCTATTTATTAATGTTTCCGCTATGCACAAACACCTGCGGGGTGTTTCAATTAGAAAAAGCGCTACTGTAATGGTGGTCATGATTAGAACAAGACCGGAACTTCAAATGAGCGACATTACGACCACTTCTTTGGGGGAGGGGGGAGCAAAGATGACAAACATATAACACAAAGTAAGTTGGAAAACCAAAGTAGGTACCAAAGACAAGCTTCCATTGGCAGTGTGTGCGTGTGTGTTTTAACCCTCTCATGTTACTACGTTCGCAATGTTTGTCAGATTTTATTTAAACTTGCACAAAAGTTGATTTTGAACAAATAGTTTCAAATTAACGGATATTTCGAATTTATAAGGATTTTATTGTAAATATTTATGAAAATTTAATTTCGTCATCGTTCAGATATGTAATAAATTTGCGCTTTAAAATTCTCAAATTTTATAAAAATACGAAATTAATTTTCAGGATTCGCTTTCGTATTCCAATGTAGTTTGAAACTTTTAAACGCTAATTTTTGCAGGTTTTAATGTTGATTATGGCTAAGAAATATTTTTTTCCAAAAAGAGTTAAGCTACAAATATTTATTGATAGAAGTTCGATACAGTCATGTCAGCGAGACAGCTGTGTGATGTAATTATTTCATATTTGTATCGGTGGTTTTACAAGTAAGAGGTTATTTTTAAATTAATTTATTAGTAATCATTTATATTAATACACTACTAACGCATATATTTTTAATTCTGATGCATTATATTAGAGTAACTAATCTATCTTTGTAATTTATCTTTCTAATTAAAGTAATTGATTATTGACAGAACTTTAGAATTATTCGTAATAAAGTTTTACATGAAAATAAAAGATACAGAACTATAGATGGTACAGAATACAGAAAGTAATTACATTGATTGCCGTAGCGGTACGAGACGACTAAACGTAAAAACTTTTCCAACTTTATTAGTTTCAGTAAAAGTGTGTTTTAAAAATAAATGCTATCATGGGGGAGTAATTTTTCGCCAAATGGCGTTTTATGATTCCCGAGACGATGCTGCAACATTGATCCGAAATTCCCACGGGAGATTTTCTTGAGGAATCGGCCTTCATTTGAAAATTACATATAGTGTGTCATATTTTAAACCAATGTAACTGAGTATAATTACATAATAACATTTTATATCATATAAACTTATCTGAAAATTAATTTATTGGTATATATTTTACTTGGTCTATTTAGTATTATAAGCCTCGAGAAACAATAAAATACTGGGGCCTCTTTGCATTACGGATCACACTCGTTGCTACAGGTGCAGTTGCAAATTTATGTAAAACAATAAATACAACTTTACAATTAGCATAAGGATGTTTAAATGCGATGACCTAAGGCGAATAATTTCCACTGGAAAATGAGCTATTGGAGGGGACATCAAGTTAAATCAGACTCGATCACTTTTTGGTGGGTCGTTTAGTTTTGAATATATATATATAAGTTGCAATCTGCAACTGATAGTAATTACTACAATAAGGTATAACGTTTCTGTTGTGATTGTTACACTATTGTGGTGCAAGGGTGGAGGTAATGTTCGCTTAACAGCTGATTTCGCATTACAGCTACCTTTGCAACTGAAGTTATATTTATTGTCATTTTTTACAATTAATTAATTTTAATTTTACTATAATTAATGTTTTGGGGGGGAAGAATACAAACAATTGTTTGAAAAACACGTTTGGTAATTATTATATTGTATTTGCTAAGCAATGTTTTAGTTGTTTTGGCTGGCAAACCTGGTACAAAAACGATTTTGCCAGCTTAATTCGTCATTCAGCGGAACACCAGTTTTGAAATGACGTCCATATTCCAAATCTGTAATATATCATAATTGATTACGATGGGGAAAATAATACTACAATTCAAATGAATAGTAGTTGCCTTGCCACTATTACAACTGATTATAATTAATTATATATATATAGTCTAGATGACAATCCTCTTAGCAACTTCTGTGTTAAATCTTGACATAGGAAGTACTACAAAGAATTGTTTTTAAATAATCTTATTTTACCTACGCGAAATCAAAGATTCTTTAAAATCTATTGCAGAACCAATTATTGAATAAAAGTTAATAACGAATTTTCAATTAGGCTATTCGATTTCTTTACAATTACTAATTAACTACTTAGAAACAATAAAATTCATCTATTTGATATTCACTGATCGATTTCTTTTTTATTTGAGGCAAGTAAATACATAATCCTTGAGATAGACTTTTGCTAATAAATAAAGAGATAATATGTTCTTGTAAAGTTAGCTAATTTAAAGACACGAGTATTTTTTAAACGTACCCTATTACCAGAAAATTATTTGCATATGCCGTTTAAGAAGGCAATCGTTGCACGTTTTTAAAATAAGATCTACTCTATTATCAACAGTTCAAAGAAAGAATATCTTCCATTGAAAGTAAATGCTATAAAACATAAATCCAGCGGAGGAATGTATTTCAGCTCGACATTTTATGATTGGACAAGTAGACATAACTGGGGTTAAAAATTTTGTAGTGGAACGATTTAAGCAAGTGGGCGTGTTGGGTAACTGGAGAAAGAAGAGTTCGTATGACATATCGCTTGGTCTAGTTTAGTTTACAATAATTACTATTTAAATATTTTAGACAAAATCTCACTGTAGCAATTTATCTGTAAATAAATAACTGGTTTCACCCATTCAAAACAGTTAGGCTACATCATGGTAAAATTATTGTATTTATTATTAAATAAATATTTACATTCAACATTATAGGCCAGTCACTGACTGTTTTCCCGTATAATTTTACCAAACAGCACTGATTTTATAAAAATTTGGATTTAGGTTCTACTTACCCTCTCCTTCAAAGCTGACTGTACCGGGGGTTGCTTTTACTCTGGGGGTGGAGGCCACCCCTTTTTGGGAGTGAAAAATGTTTCATAAAAAATAAAATAAGTCCGGAAATGGATAGATTGACTAATTATGAACAACTTTCGTTCTATAAAGGTTTTTCTGAAATTCAATACTTTTCGACTTATTCACGAGTGAAAGTGTCGATTTTTAACAAAAAAACCACCTTTTCAGACGGTTTTTCGCTAATAACTCAAAAAGTAAGTATTTTATCGAAAAAAGTATTCTTAGTACAAATGTAGCTTATACAAAAACAAAAAGGATGGTGGATTTATGGTGGCTGTAGACCGAATATAAATGGAGTAATAGTTTGTTGAAGGATGGTTCTTATTCGTCAACTGCCAAAATTAGAAGATTCAACGCAAAATAATTTTAAAAATGCATTTTTCGTGGAAAACTCACAGACCCTTTTTTGAAGTACGTAAAATCCTTTATTTTTGTTTTTTATATAAGTCCCTAAGTGAGTTATGACGACAATAAAGTTGGTTTCCATTTCATTCCTATTCCTATTACCAAAATAATTATGTTACAATAGTTTCTAATGGAACACCCTGACATCACATCTCACAGTTAGTCTAAAAATATTTCCTTTATTAAATTTTTAACAATTGAAAAACGTTCATTTTTGTTTTGTATTGTTAAATAACTCCCAACACTGATTTTTTGATAATACTTCAAATCTTATAATACTGTATCAAATTACACCTTTTTAATTAGTTCGCAAAATAAAATGTTTCACATGGGCTGGTTTTTATAGTAAACCTTTTAAAACATTTTCAAATTTTAATTAATCAATTCTAAAATGCCGTAGTTCCGTTTACAAAAATGTGTAAATCATGTTTTTGTAATCTGTTAATCATATTAAATTTTATAAAAAGAATTCCGAAATATAATACCTACAGTATCTTAAACATGTTTAACAGTTCTATTTTGAAAGTAATGTTTAAGGCCTCTAATTTAACAAAAAGTTGTTTCTGGATTAATTTCAAAATTGTCAAACTGAAAAATTAGTTTCTATTTTTCATGTATTATCAAAATTACATATTTTTAAAACAGTATCTTTTTGAACACAAGATACAGGCTATTAAATGTTTAGCAGTAAAAAAATATAAAAAGCCAGTCAATATGAATAAAACTGCATATTTGTAAACATGTTATAGGTTTTCAATGAGAACAAATTTGTAAACCTTCTTTGAGTATTTAATAAATAACATATTTACGTTAACATTAAATTAGAAAATTAATTTTTACTGACACCTAAACACATTATTTATCTTAGAAATATGACGTTATAAATTTTGGTTTGGTACTAACCAACCAACAAAACATGATTGGGTTTAATAGTGGATTTTACTTGGTTGTCTATCTGATTGTAAAACCAGATATATCATTGTATCTGGTTGTCATTTCAGCTGAATGTGTGTGATGAACTATTTTATTAACGATTTCGATGAAATTTGGCATGTATGTATAGTTCGCAAATTTACTAGTATCAATTCTTTATTTTGATATTTCTTTTTATAATTAAAAAATATTGTTTTCAATGAAAGTCACCTGCAAATTTGTTCACAATTTAATTTAAAAAAAAAAAACAGTACTACCTCTTCAAGTTTATTGACCAGAAGCTTAAAAATGGGCTTAATACAATTAAAATATTTGAAAATAATTTTAACAAAGTATTACTAGTTGTCCACTTTGTTATGTACTCCATTCATACGATACTTGTACGCATTACCAAGTATAATACTTTGTTTACTTACTAATTAATACAATAAAATTACTGCTTCCATTTTACTTACAACTTAATGATATATGTTGTATAAATTTGACGATAATTTAAATATCACAAAATTGTGCGTTTACTTTTTTATAAAATAAAAGTAATCATTCAATTAGTGAAAAGAACCGACAGAGAAAACAAATTACCTGATCAGACGAAAGAGAGAGAAAGAGCAAACAGAGTGAATGATCGGTTGAAACACAATAGACCGGTCTTGTGCCGTGAAGGATACGTTCGATTTATTCGTTTGGCATGTACCAGTTGTGTAAGGCAGTGCAAAGATTGGGTTTTCTAAGAGGAATTCAATTCAAACCCAGATGGAGTTAAACAGAGGGTAAGAGTAAGAAGAAAAAAGGCGATGTTGACTCCTGTTACTTTAATAGCGCCGTTAACAATAGGTAGCGTTGAAGTTAAGTGATTAAGTGAAGGTGTTTCCACAACTTCAAATAAATTTAATTACATTCGACGTTTTATAAACCAGTAAAAGTGTAAACTGTGCTTACACAATTGTCGATCTAAAGATTTGAACAAAATTAAAACTTATCTTTGATTATTTGCACTGCGGTTTTTATCTCGTAAGTGGGTAATTAAAGCATTGAAAGGCAATTTTAATTTTTATAACTTTGCAGTAAGTAGAAGTAATAAAATAATAATAAAACATGTGAAAACTATTATAATAATATGATATTTAAGGTTTAAGAGCATGAAAACATTACAAGACTTTTAGCATTAAAGTGACTATACATTTAGAAATTATTACCCAAGAAAAAAAAATAATTTGTATGACATTATATTTGTAGTCTCTCGTACAGACTACAATTATCAAATATTAATTGTGATAAAATGAGTTTAGTATGTTAATATTTGTTAAATTAACTAATTCTAACAAAACAAAACAAAAACTGTCAATGGCCAACATATTTTAATTGTCCAAGTTGAGTTTTTGATGTTTCAAACTATGAGCAAAACTGCTGTTTTTATACTTCCAAATTGTTTCATGCTACCAATTTTCACGTTTAATCCGTTCTGTTTGGGTTCGCTGATGCATTTTTTTTGTGTTTAACGTCCGACTGTTGTGCACACTTGGGCTAATGCAGACGATGGGATGATTTATAGCGTATGAAAAATGCCAAGCCCTGGCCGGGATTCGAACCCGGATCCTCGGGGTGAAAGCCCAGTACGCTAGCAACTAAGCCACCGAGGCGGCGTTCTTTGATGCAAAATAAAAGCCAAAGTACAACACAAATTTAGTTGTGTCAACTTAAAGTGTATTTATATTTTTTTTTACTAAGGTTTGAATTGTAAAAAAGATATTAAAAATGCCCTAAGTTTGCCGAAATATGTCAAATATGAATAAAATTGTTTAGTCTGTATACGAAGCAAATAATACACAGTAATTTAGACACAGGTCAACAGATTTAATTCCAAAAACTACTCTTTTTGACTCAGGTAACCTGGAAGTAGTAAAATTAAACGTTTAAAATAATGTCCGCTTAATGGATATGATATAAAAACGTACTGTAACAGAGTGTAATAAAATAAAAACAAACCATGCATATTTCCAAATGAGTAAAAACATAACAAATATTCAGCTGGAATGAATAAGACTTAATATTGGAACAGCGTATTTTATCGACAATGTGACAACTCTGTTAAAACCTAACACTTACAAATAACAGGTTGACATTATCGCTGCACGTTATATTCTGGGCAACATGAACTGTTTATGTGTCATCAGCAACTGCACTGTAATTTTAAGACTGCTAAACTATCTGATTAAGTTTCATAAGAGCTGGGTTTTTGTTTGCTTTTATACTAATGGCTTACCGACATTATTATATTTAACTTAAAAATAATTGAGTAACAAAGTTTTACAATTTTACATGGAAAACATTGACTGTACCTCATACTGACTGTTAGCTATTTAACATTTTGAATTGCAGTATTATTAACATATATATTACTAACAATTTAGTAATAAAGTTTTATATTTTACTAAGAAAAATTAATAAACCTCATACTGAATGTTATTTATTAATTAATTTCTAAATTGCAGTATCAACATAAATTACTCTTTAGTGAGTACTAAAGTTTTAAAATTGTACGCGTTAAAAGATGGGTGGTAAAAGACAATGCTAAAAATATATTTTCATAATAAATATATTTGTCTTAGCAATAATAATTTAATTACAAAGAATGATAAGTAATACATTTAAATAAATTTTACAACACCATAATTCTATGACGACGAAAAAAATATGTTTGAGACGAAGGGGAATTCGAACCTACGCCCAACAGACTAGAGCGTAGAATTAGTATTCAATTTTTAATATCGATATGTCTCAACTTCAGCGAAAGAATTTGTTAAACATAATTAAAATGTTTAAGGTAACAAACAGATCTGAATCCTGAGTGTTTTTTTAAAAGCTGATACAAAAAATTAGTAAATATTTTGTTCAGTGTCGACCTCAGATTGCATTCAACAAATATTTAAAACCTTATGAAAAACTAAATTGTACTTTACAGTGTGTTATGTAATGTTTTTAACCTTTAAAACATTATCATTACAGAAACTTCAACTAAGCTCAGATCGGAGAATAATAACATAAACATAAACATAAGAAATAAGGTAATAAGTTCAAAATCATGGTTATAAATCTAAAACATAAAAATAGTCGTAAGATATGACTAAATCAGATGCAATAGATAATTAACAAGATGTATTTGTGTTAGATATGTTAGTTTTTTTAAGTAGTTTGTTATGGGAGAAAATCAGATTTATCAAACAAAGTAATAATTAGTGTCAAATGTGATATTTTGGGACTTGGGGGATATTGGGGACCTAAACAAAACTGAGCACACGTGCATTGGAGGGCAGAGTAGGAATCTTCTGTTGGAACACAACACAAATCAAAGGGTGTACAACTTACAAGTTCAATATCTGGAAATGACAATTACGAGTGATGGACTCTTGGGCATGCGATAAAAGAACGGAACACCTCGGGGACAAGAAGCAATAAGGTTATTTATATTTCAACAGGTATCGAAAATAAATAAATATAGAATACACAATACAATTATAAAAAGTATAATCTCATATGGAAGCGATGCATGGCCACTGAAACAAAAAACAGAAAAATGCCTTGAAGCTAAAGAGCCGCATGTCGGTCGAAAAGGGAAAAGATTAAAAAATTCAGAATCCGAAATCATGGATGCAAAGGACACCATTGTGAACGACATTAAGACAAAACAACTTCAATGGTTTGGTCATGTCCAAAGGACGGACGAAAATCGACTTTCCAAATAAATTATAAAATGAAAACCACATGTCGAAGAAAAAGAGAAAGGCCGAGACTTAGTTGGAGAAAAGGAATTAATAAGGAATGAGAGAGGGAGAGAGGATTGGAACGATATCTGTGGCACGACAGAGAAAAATTGAAACTAGGAATTAGAAAAGTTAGAGAATTTTTTAAGTCAAAGAAGAAGAAGAATAAGTAGTGCCTATTGAAATATATTATAGCTTATGTTATTTTTAATGAAATAAATATAATTTTTTTTTTTAATTTGTAAATGTTTCCTCCAAAAGAAGAAAAGTAAGAAGTACGAAATAATTTATAAATAAATAATAAATAAATAAATAATGAATTTATAAATAAATAGTATGTATTATTTATTTTTAGTAAACGACTTTAGGTGAAATAGCCTACTAAACAAGATATAGTGCTTTATAACTAATATTTATGAAAAAATATTGTTAACGAAATTAATTTTCAATTAATTCGTTTAAAAGTTATCCAATAAATGTCTGTGCGGCAGAGCTATTTTGCACACCATATTCTTCCCCCCCCACCCTCTGCCAAACCTGACCCTTTGATACTAAAAACGAGGAAGAGACATTTTATTGTGAAAGTGTAACACGAGAAAATTGATTAAACAAGAGTTCCCCAACTAAACAACACTATAAAAGATATTGAATAAAACGGTTGTCGCCAAAAAAGAGAGATATAAAGGCTTGTATAAAAGGATTGTAAATATTTGTGAAACTGAGAGAAGCGTGGGAATATCAAGTGGCAGTGAGGTAGAGACTTTTTAATATTAAGTATAGCTTCAGTGTTCGTGTCTTGTACTGAAAAGAAATACATTAATTCCTGGTACAGCTTATTAATAAAAACGAAAACGTAAAATAAAAAGCAATTTAAATTTCAAGGCTTAAAACGGCATAATGAAAACTTATTTGGATAAGAACGATAAATAATAACAAAGATTTTTTTAATGTAATCAAAAGAAATAAAAAAATCTCTCAACGTCAAAGAAATAAGAAATGTTTTCAGTTTTTAAACACGATATATTCTTCCACATACAAATATGTTTAATCAGTAGCCAATAAGATTGTTGGTAAATCGTAGATACAAGGCTTATAATATTATTACTTGCGAGGATCGTGAAATGCGATTTATTCTTAAACTTGTGTACATTACTTTCCGTTATGATTCGTTAGATATGATTAAAATTTGATCAAAGCTTTCAGCCGATTTTCAAAAACTTAATAAAATAAACAGGATCTTTAGTGCTATCGCGACCAATACGTATAACATTTGCTAGTTATGATTTCGCAAGAAATATAGCGTAGTTTCCGTTAAGTATAGTACAATATATCCAATTATCCGAGGTCTATATACTTTTTGCATTGTTTAAGGCATTTACTAACAAAACATATATATAGCCTATTGTTTAAATCAAATATAAACAATCTTATTTTTCAATAAACATTGAAATACGTTTAACATTTTGTTATATATTATTTTGTAAGTAAAAAATTGTAAATATTGACACATTTTATAACAAATACAAAACTGTCTGTGTCGCGGGAAATGTAATATCAAATATCATAAATGTTGAACAACATAACGTAAACAAGAATCCAATGTATTAGCAATTGTACAAAAAGTTCAAAAATAAACCCTACCACTCTTTTCCCGGGTTCACTAAAACTAACATACAATGTACAACAAAAAATTTTAAAACTAAAAACGCTACCCTTTTAACAACACAACAAATTTTGCCTCGACTTTAAAAAGTTCAGGTTAAAAGATTTACATGTTAAAAGGTGTGTGTGTGTGTGTGTGTGTGTGTGTGTGTGTGTGTGTCCGTGTGTGTCCGTGTCCGTGTCCGTGTCCGTGTCCGTGTCCGTGTCCGTGTCCGTGTCCGTGTCCGTGTCCGTGTCCGTGTCCGTGTCCGTGTCCGTGTGTGTGTGTGTGTGTGTGTGTGTGTGTGTGTGTGTGTGTGTGTGTGTGTGTGTGTGTGTGTGTGTGTGTGTGTGTGTGTGTGTGTGTGTGTGTGTGTGTGTGTGTGTGTGTGTGTGTGTTTTATAATAATAAATAGACTTTTTTGTGTTATAACACTAGGCCTATAGTTAAATATACTAGTAGTTATACAATATTTTCGCAGTTTTACGGTTTTATATATATATATTTTTTTTTTAATTACACTTGTTTTTTTAAGAATAAGAAGAAAAGCACTTTATTTCCCGTTAAGTTTGTTACTTTCTGCAAAAAACTGCAAATATCATTAGTTTGCAAAGAAAAATTAAAATAATCCGGAAGTAATAATAATGGTTACGTTTTGCAGGAGTAAAGAAGAAACTAAATTAAAATTTGTTGTATTGATCAGTTTAGCAATTTTGTAGACATTAAAAGGGGATGAATTACCGAGGAAAAGTAGAGCGGAAACAAAAATGTCCTAAAGGATAGGTTAGTGCTATGTTGTAATTTTATTAAAACTTCACAGCTTTTGTTAGCCATTAATAACCAATGTTTTGAAAAAAAAATGAATTATAGTGTAAAAAGAATTGTTGAATTGTATAAAAAATGTACAAGTTCAATAAACAGAGCAGGATTCACAAGCGGAACAGCTATACCGGGTGAAATAAATGACTTGATGAAATGTTTCTGTGTGTATATATATGACTATGCTATTATATAGTATATTGTATTATATATATATATATATATATATATATATATATATATATATATATATATGTATATATATATATATATATATATATATATATATATATATATATATATATATATATATATATATATATATATATATGCAACATATAGTAGCAATGCAACATTGGTAAAACCCGGTAAGCTGATAGGCCTATGTTATCTTAGGTCTGTAGTCCAGATTCAAGTAATAAACTGGTCCTTGGGGAACAATAGATATAAATTACTGTATACAAAATTTTCAAAACTACTCGGTTTGACATAGTCATACAGTTTCATAAATACAAAATACGTGATCCACGAATTGGCCGACGATAAAATTATACCTGCGTATTGTAAGGGCCGACGTAACAAATTACATTTCCAACAACGATAAAAATTATCGTTACATACTTTTCGTTCTGACGTAGACCACAACAATAAAATGAACACTAAATACTCTTGGTTCTGACGCAGACCACAACAATAAAATGATCACTAAATACTCTTGGCTCTGACGTAGACCAAAACATAAAATGATCACTAAATACTCTTGGTTCTGACGTAGACCACAACAATAAAATGATCACTAAATACTCTTGGTTCTGACGTGGACCACAACAATAAAATTATCACTAAATACTCTTGGTTCTGACGCAGACCACAACAATAAAATGATCACTAAATACTCTTGGTTCTGACGTAGACCAAAACATAAAATGATCACTAAATACTCTTGGTTCTGACGTAGACCACAACAATAAAATGATCACTAAATACTCTTGGTTCTGACGCAGACCACAACAATAAAATGATCACTAAATACTCTTGGTTCCGACGTAGACCAAAACATAAAATGATCACTAAATACTCTTGGTTCTGACGTAGACCACAACAATAAAATGATCACTAAATACTATTGGTTCTGACGTGGACCACAACAATAAAATGATCAGCAAATACTCTTGGTTCTGACGCAGACCACAACAATAAAATGATCACTAAATACTCTTGGCTCTGACGTAGACCAAAACATAAAATGATCACTAAATACTCTTGGCTCTGACGTAGACCAAAACATAAAATGATCACTAAATACTCTTGGTTCTGACGCAGACCACAACAATAAAATGATCACTAAATACTCTTGGTTCTGACGTAGACCAAAACATAAAATGATCACTAAATACTCTTGGTTCTGACGTAGACCACAACAATAAAATGATCACTAAATACTCTTGGTTCTGACGTGGACCACAACAATAAAATGATCAGCAAATACTCTTGGTTCTGACGCAGACCACAACAATAAAATGATCACTAAATACTCTTGGCTCTGACTAGACCAAAACATAAAATGATCACTAAATACTCTTGGTTCTGACGTAGACCACAACAATAAAATGATCACTAAATACTCTTGGTTCTGACGTGGACCACAACAATAAAATGATCAGCAAATACTCTTGGTTCTGACGTAGACCACAACAATAAAATGATCACTAAATACTCTTGGTTCTGACGTGGACCACAACAATAAAATGATCAGCAAATACTCTTGGTTCTGACGTAGACCACAACAATAAAATTATCGTTGCGTGATCTAGCTTCTGACATATAACACAACCAAAAAATTAAATCTTTCACGTAAATGGACCCGTTGTATGTAATTATAGAAAACGGATTTTAAAATATCTTTCAAAACATAATGTATAATAATTTTTAATTTACTTTGTGTTATCATCTACAAATATAGGCTCAGAATAGGATGAGAAGCGAAAATACAAGTTGTACACTAATTTAAGCAACATTAATTTTCTTTTTGTTTTTTATTATATAATTTACAAATAAAAAGTATATACTCATATTTTATTCGTTAGTAGCCATAATGGTATAGGCTACTTTGTCTATACCTTAAAATAAGAACGTTTGTCACCTTTTGTTTCTCACTACAGTATTTCCATTCTTATAAAATGAAAACACTTTATTATTTTATTAAATACATGTAAATGACATTATATAAGGGTAGTGTTTATTTCGTACAATGCGCTTTGCAATTTCCCTTAAACTAGGTCAGTGATCGACCGGTGAAACTCATCCCGAACTCTATCATTTATACTTGTTCAGCCCGTGGTCATAAAACCACGGTAGAATCCCTTGTCCGTTGAGTTTTACACAGACAACTTTATTAAGTAATATCGACAGACTTGTCGGTTGTAAAGTCACACCCCCTCACCCTACTTGGATACTGTTTACAGGGCTTTACATACTTGATACGATGTCCTTAAGACGTCAATACGTCAATACCGTCCCCCCAGATGTATTTTGGTTTGGCACTCAAGTTATTCGATTTTTCAAAATACAATTTACAATAAAAAATTCAAAAATATTTTAGCCGCCTCGGTGGTCTAGTGAATAGCGTACTAGGCTTTCACCCCGAGGACCCGGGTTCGATTCCCGGCGAGGGCTTGGCATTTTCATACGCTATACATCATCCCATCGTCTGCATTATCATCCCATCGTCCCAAGTGTGCACAATAGTCAGACGTTAAACAAAAATATAAAAATGTTATGGTACATACAAATATTCAAAGATACAAGGAGAGAGCGCAACTGACAAATACAGTAAGGTAAACACAAAATTAAAAATAGTTTAATTTATATTTCAGTAACATTTCTACTGATATAGTTTTACATAAAGTTCTTATAATTACCTAGATTCTGCTTACAATTACTTAAATTAATCAACATTTAAATAAATCGTTAAATTTAAGGGATAAAATTTATAACAATATATATATATATATATATATATATATATATATATATATATATATATATATATATATATATATATATATATATATATATATATATATATATATATATAGCTTTTACATATAGTCACCCAGATAGTTACATATAGTTACCTATAGTTACTATCTCAAAAGAAATGGAAACTACAACGATTCAGTTGTATGAATTGAACAATGAAGTACGCCTCTAAAAATGGTAGTTATGTTTCCGAAAGGTCCATAAGAGTTTTGAATGTTTATAGCCTATTAAATTTGACTATTTTCAGTTTTTGGTCAATTTGTTTGTTCTTTTTCTTAAGCCTCACATATATCTAACTGAAGTTGTTTAACGATATTGACATCAAGTAAACATTTGCTTTTCTTGTATTTATGAATGTCTCTGAAATTTATTGTAATTACGAAAATTTCAAAAGGGTTAATAAGAGACGTTTTTATAAAGTGTATACTTAAGTGTTTGTAAAACCGTAAAGGTAATTCAGGGATTAATCTATAATAAATGGTGTGTCAAGAGATGGTGTGATCCAGTAGCCAGCTGTTTTAATGATGTAGGCTTAGGCCTATATTCTAACCTACTAGTAGTATTAAATTACATACAAACACCTTCTGCTAATTAAACAATGCAGTTTTTTAAATACTTTTAAAATTAATTACTTACTATACCAATAGATCACAAACAGAAATGTATTTAAACTTTAAGTTCTTTTGATGTAGTGGAACTATTTATAGTTCCTCTGGCGTAATAGATTGATTTCAAGTGATATAAAAAAAATTATGAAATAGTGAATTCGAAAAAACTTTTTATTTCCACCTTCTAGTAATCGTCACTTCACCGGTCGTGCCCTATAAAATAACGGAAGGGGTAAAGCACCCCGGTGAATCGTTGCAGATTCTAGTTAGTGTTTTCGTACGGTAAAAACCTTGTAATGTTGTAAATAATAAAATAATATCGATGGTTGACCGTATGAAAATTTGATAGGCTTCTCGCCCTGCTACAATTCCATTTCCTGGTAAAGGGTTCAACAGAGCGGTGCTGGGTCGAACATCGTATTCACAAATAGATCGTTAAGGGTGTTTCCAATTGAAGGCTTAGACGGTACCACATTTAAATTGTAAAGGTAATTCAAATATATTTCTTTTTATTATATGTTCTATACTAGACGCATACCTGTACATCGTGAAAAAGTGTAATGTATACATCAATATTTACATCAATGAATATTCTCTCCAAACTCCTTTAAAATACTGCTTTGGTAGAGAAAAGCTGGTTAACAAAATGTATTTGAAATGTAATTCGTAATTTTAAGTTAATGCACCAAATTCCAAGTGAAAAGAGTATTTATAAACCATAGAACCTACCGCTGACAAGGTTTATGTTTTTTTTTTCTGATATGGGCTACTTCGGAACCGTGGATTTTTGTAATAACGCAAAGTATCCTTATTTAGTTTTCAAACCTGAATCACGTGATGCGCCACGGTACATTGACAGTTATGGTCTTCTAGACGACTGTTTGCTGGGAATGGTCGGTTACCGCATCGCTGTTCTCTCCAGGATCACTAACTACCATTAACTGTTATTTTTGCTTTACAGCTATGGAAGACATTTATGTAACTGACTTTCAAAAACTAGGCTTCTTTGACTTTCGCGTTACCAGTTTTCCAATATTTCTGCCGAGCCACAAATGTTTTGGCCATAGCAACATTTTCTTTCTAATTTTAAGTGCTATATTTTAGCCTTAAACATATGTAAACTTCGTTAAATTTTCTACTTTTTCTTTAGGTCTTATGAATTTAGGCTACTCATTTGTTTAGAAAGAAACACAAAAGAGCGTATAGGTCTAACTCTTGAATTTTTAGTTTAAAAATAAATTAAACAACAAATAAAATATTGTACAAAACTTACCCACAAACAAAATATTGATTGGCCAAGTTTGTATATAACTAAGTATAACTGCCAAAACCTCTTTACCCGACTCTGTGCCCGTGAGTATGAATTCCAACCTGATCCCCGCTTCTCGTAAGAATGAGTCCTAGCAGCCTTAAATTTGGGATCAGTCGTGAATTATTCACTCTTGTACAAGCTCATTACATTTTTTGGAGTGCCAAGAAGTTGTACAGTATTTATACTATCAATCGTTCAAACTTACGTCAATCGTCATCTGAATCAAATGATAGTTCTAAAATTACTTAGATCCGTTTGATTATTCATAAAGTCTATTTACAAGTAATTTTTATTTCGTTGACAATTGTGACGGGTCGCAACATTCTAAAACCTAAATATCAACTTATTGTCTCAAACTGTTGTAGACGAAACAATCGACAAATACCTGGAAATATAAACTACCACGCCAAAGCACGCAACTAAGGTCTACATAAACCCAAGTAATGTAAACACAAACAACCATTACACTGTCATAACATAATACATTTTAATGATTTGTAGACAAACGTTTTCGGAAATCACTTTCCAGAAATTGCTTTCTTATAAATGTATACGATATTTCATCTTTTATTCCTACAATATACAATTATTTATGTGTTTTCTAAATCCAATAACCCTGAGTAAAACATCCGGACAACCACTCAAAAATTATTTTACACGCTGTTCTGATTGTAATATAATGTCAATAAAATTATAATACACTCACAAAGCTTAATAGTTTTCCTAGTCACGTTGTGTTACTTATGAGGCGAGAGTAGCACACTTTGATAACTCTTACAGTGTGTAAAATGTTGACCGATAATATTAAATGCGTAGCTTATACGTTATTTTATTTTAAAACAATATTAATTTATAATGTTAATTATTGTTACGTTGCTGGTTATCTTCATAGTTTATTTATTGCAGATTTTAAAAAAATCATCAAAACTGTTTTTTTATTTGTTAAAAAGTTTTTGTTTCTGATTTAGAACTACTTTCTTATTTAATTATAAAATATTTCTGGTGTTTATATATTTTCTTTTGTTTTGAAATACGAACCCTGCTCTATCGAGCCTACAGTCAATTAATTTATATCTATACACGTAATTTTCATTTTAGTAGCCTTCATCAATGAAGTATCTTTTAGCATTCATAATTCCTTATTACCGAATAGCTTATACCAAACAATTTTTATTTTTAGGCTATAACACCTATTATTATTGTTGGAATAATAAAATTTTTCTGCGACAAGTTGAACAATGCAAAATGATAAAATCATATATTTTACTTTTAATATGCTAACCTATTAATATGTTTACATATATTTACAATAAAATACACTTTCCTTATTAAAAGCTAGTATTATTTCGATGTAATTACAGAATATTAATTTAATAATTAAAATATTAAGGTTTGGGGCTAAAAGGCTATATCACTAATAAAACGTATAATGACGCCAGTGACTCATTATAAAATGTTTGATTTATTCCTAACTTTGTTTACAATAACACTCCACAAAGTAGGCCTAATAAAAAACAATTTTGACCTGATACAGTTTCATGAAAATGCATTAGGCTACAGTGTAAATGTCCACAGTAGGTAAAAGTAATTAACATTCGTAAAATTTAAATACTGTATCATGTAAATAGTGTACGTTTCAAAAACAATAATTAAACGTCTTTTCATTTTAATGTTTGCGCTATTAAAAATGTACCTCTATTCGAACTGCTAAAACAAGTACACACAATACGTTAAATAAAACATCTTAAAAAATAAAGTTGTCTTGATGTTCAAGTTGGCCTATCTTCAAAACCACATAAAAGAATCAATAAACGAGAATTGTAAACAAACCCCTTTTGAATGCTGCCACTGTTCTGACAATTAAAGTAATAATAAATTCCGTACTATATACTTCAAAATACAAGGTTTGTTGGCTTAATTGAGTAAATGAAGAAGAGTAGCACTTAATAATGTTAAAATAATGTTAATGCCGTATAAAAACTTAATGTAAACAACACTGTGTGTAAAATAGGTTAAATTTAACCTCAAAATTAAAGACGCCCAAAATAGCAAGCAATAAACGGTACAATCACAAATATAAACACTAGCATGATATATAACTTACCTTGTTAAATAATAAAATCGTTAAAATGTGATCCCCACTGTTAACACAAACACACTATAGATTCGATTTCAATACGATAAGCACAAGAGCCAGCTTCGTACTGACAGGGTGAGAGTTTCGGTTTGACACTTGGAGCGCTGCTGCTCTTACCAGGCCGGCATGTAGTAGTACCAACATTCAAACATTTCCCTACACAGAGAGAGAGAGGGAGAGTGAAAGGGAGAGAGTTACCCCCTAAAGCATGGTTGTTTTTATCATGCGGTATAAGGTGTATATAAATTGTGAATTATGAATAAAAAATATTTCAAAAATTAATTAATTATTGTAGCATTAAAATTTTTTAAAGAAAGTTTTTTTAAATAAAAAAAATGTATTTATTATAATATAACATTAAGTTAAAATTTAAAATATAAATTAGTCTACATTTGGTTACTGTCATTCACTAGGCTAATTTTATTTGGCATGCGTTCATTTATTATGTTTTCTTTATGGTGTTATTATAGTGTTATTTTTCCAACAATTTTCCTAATAAATACATTAAACAAAACTTAATATATAATTAGGTTGAAAATAATATACTTTTTATACAAAGAAACAGTTTGAAAATATTTTTTAAAGTTTAAAATATATTTGTATAACCTCATTTGGTATTTATCTCATTTTATTAATTAATTGTTGTTATGTGTTAATCTAATAGCGCTGTTAATATTTACTGAAACTGCTGATTACGATTATTTTATAATTTTAATATATTTTACATGACTAAATATAGAGTATAATTTAACCTAATAAGAAAAACAAAACTACAAAATTTAAACTATAAAAAAACATTGCAAGTTTTCTTGAACGAGAATTGTAAAAAAACTAAGCAAAGTTTGAATTATTAAACAGGGAAAATTCCCACCAAACGGCACCACTGCCAGCTCCCTGCCGTTTGGTTTTGTAAAATAAAACACTGTGGGTTGGCGTTCGATACTGCTGCTCTACTCTCTCCGTCTCTCTCATTGCACCCTATACTGCCCCAGGCATTTTGTTCAACCCCCTCCTACCCTGGCTAAAGTTAAGGAGGGGGTGACAAGAAGGTCAGCTCTACGGGGGTTGATTATGGGCAGTGCAATAGGATTAAGGCTAGATTATTGACATGTTGATTAGGGACGTACAGTGTTGACTGTTGATTCAGAAAGAGACCGCAAATTTATCAACTGAAACCTTCGCGTCAGACGCTTTTCTAATCTATTTCCCGTACTTCCGAATTAATAAAATTAAGCATAAATCCGTGATATTCTGTTAACTCGACCCCTCGAGTCCGAGTTATTCTACGGGGGAGAATTCCTCGCTCGCTGATGCAATTAGACCGTATGCTTGTAATTATCAACTTAACTCTGGCCTGCTGAATATGCATAATAACGCCGAGAAATACAATTTTAATCTGTTAATTTAAGCAAGGGCTATTAAAATTCATAAGAGTGTAAAAAGTTAATTCCATATCGTGTAAGCTGTAAAATACGAGGCTTCACGACCTCTCCCTCGCACGGAGTAATTAATTAATAAAACAATCCTCGCTCTTGCTCTGTGCTTAGATTTCCTGCCTTTTTGCTATGTTTGCTAGTAGCGGGTTTATACAACATTTACAACCCAGCTGCCATAGAATAAAAGTAGGCCTACGTATAAGTAAATAGGCTACTGTTCTCCGTATCAGAAGGAAATCATTGTTACCAAGAAGAAGTGGTGTTTTCCAACTGAAAACGCTTAAATTAATTTGTTATTTACGCCGAGACATTGCAGTCCTTGTAAAAATTAGGCCTTGCTTTATAAATAGCATAACACCTTAAAGTCCGTTGGTAGGCTATAAAATTATAGCGCCAATAAGGTTTTGTTCGCTTAGTTTTACATCTATCTGATTGCGTGGCCAATAGACCTATTGTTTTATTTACATAGTTTTGTCCATCATTAGTCTTATTGGTAATGTCCATGTCCGTAAAGTTTAATTACAGTTAAATATTTTATATTTATTTACAAATATTACTTTGTTTTCGTTTAAAATTACAGTGTTTGAGGTTATAAACGTATTGAGCAATAAACCATTAAAATAAGGTTCTCTTCACATAACCCAATTTTACCAAGTTAACTCTGTACTGCATTATGAAAACTCATGAAGTGTTTATAAAACGTTAATTTTAATACGCTGTAGACTTACATATGCAAATAGGAACAAACAAATATTATCGTTATATCCTGTCCCTCTCCGATAACTATGATTCCCTGATAAGCACTTGCTTATCAGACATGAGCTGTAGTCATTATACCAACTGGACGTTAAACAGTATGACTGTATCTGAATATAAACATTGAATATAAATCATTGAATATAAACAACTAGAAGTACAGCCCCCCCCCATTGTAAAAAGCGTGCTCGATGTCAGAGGCTAAAGTCCAAGTAATTGGACTATTTGCCGCTACGATCGCTGCAATCTGCAAGAACAGGGGGAAGGACGTTTGAAAAAATAAACAGTACTATTATCTATTTAATCGCAGCTGTACACTTCCGCAAGATGCCACCAGCAGCCAGTGCTCACATATCTGTCATAAGGGTTATCATTAAAGTATGTTTATATTTAATAGTTGTATTTAGTTCAAAGAAGATGAATTTATGTACACAAAATACACATTTAAGAAAAATAAAATTGTAAATAATAATATGAACTTTGTTTTATGAATGTAAGCCATATATTTTCACAGCAACAACTTGATGATTACACAACGTATTTTTGTATTGCTAGACAAATTTCAATGGCGACTAAAAAACTTGTAATATTTTTGATAAATTATTAATTCTTTCTGCGCATATTTTTAATTCTTACGAATACTCATTTTTATGATTTATATAAAATTAAAAATGGTAATATGATTTAATATCTACAATTAAAAACATTTATGTTTCAAACAGGAAATGTTTGGAAATGAAGAATATATTGTTAAAAGACTAAATGCTTGGATAACTTATTAGGTATAAAATAAAAAACGAACTGTTTGAAAGTAAAACACAATAATACATTTTAATCCCGAAATGTAACATTCCGAGCAAAACTGTAACAAAAGATGTTCTTGCATGCCGTACAATCAAGAACAAGCTAATCAAGAACAAGCTTCAACAACAATACGTAACCATTAATTTCTTAAAAGGAGTTAATCCAAATATAATAAGATTACTTTTACTTTAAGCACAATTCCATGAAAAAGCGTTTTTCTTTTTTCCTTAATATATTCACTAATAACTTACCTATTATTGTTGTTACATTAACATGTCTTGTAATTGTATGGTTTTTGCCCATCCTTGGTATTTAACTTTGTCAGCTGCGTGTCCACGTTTCTTAAACATATACCAGGTGGTTGTTTAAATCTTCATGTTCAATTTAAAATGTCTGCCTTCAACAAAAGCGGACTGATAATTATAGTGTATTTATTTAAAACAAATAACTTTATTACAATCAACTACACTTTACTAAGTATGAAACAAAGGTCATTAAAATTGTTCGTAAAAGAATTAAGTTAATGTATGTTTATGTGCAAGTATGTTAATGTACCTAATTGTTTTTAATTTGACAAACAGTTTTTTTAATATTTACCGGTAGTTCTAAAACTGCAATAAGAAATTAATTAAGATTTTTTTTTTTTTGACTACCAACTTTACTTTGTGCCAGCTAGACTAATGAAGGTTAGGCCTACATATATTCCAAGTTGTTTAAATATATCCTAGAAACGTGAAATTTGTGAAACTTTTCTTAAAAATGTTTCAATTTCAACAGATTTTGTACATAAATGAGAAGTCTGTAGACAAATGAGTGATGGATTGAAAATTAATATATGCCCCCTATTGTGTATCATAAAATTAGTACATATAATTTCAAGTATTTATCAAAACGTGTTCTACTTTTATCATGATCGGTTCTCATTTCATAGTTCTCATTTTCAAATCACTGCAGAAAACAGTATTAAATAATGTCAATTTCATTTTTACACGATAATTTTAATATTTTTGTATAACTTACCCCTTAAACAATAAAAGATACAATGATTAAAAAATGTTTAAAGGCTATCAATGCACTTTTTTATAGTACGTCCACAATGAAAAAACGTTATGGCTTATATTTTAACTATGTTAAAATAAAATAATATAAAACTACATATTTACATAATAAACAGTTTTTCAATTTGTCTAAGCCGCCTCGGTGGCCTAGTTGATAGCGTACTAGGCTTTCACCCCGAGGACCCGGGTTCGATTATCGGCCAGGGCTTGGAATTTTCATACGCTATAAATCATTCCATCGTCTGCATTAGCCCAAGTGTGCACAATGTCGGATGTTTAACACACAAAAAAAAATAAGTAAATAAAAATCACTTTGTCTAAAATGTTTGATCTATTTGAGTCGCCCGTCATTAGTAGCTTATTTTTAATGACGGTTAAACAAGTAATTACGCAGTAAAATACCTGGCAAAAATGTCATAAAACTTTAACAAGGGTCTCTTAGAATATAATTGAAACCTGTACAAAGGACTTGTTTTAAAGTTTTACAATAAATTTAATTAGCCTGACAAGCAACAAACTTGCAATATAACAGAAACAGTAGTAGTTAAAACATTTTAAGTTATAACTGTATAGGCCTACTCTCAAATGAAATAATTATATATATAATTCTTTTTAAATGATACTTTTGAAATTAGTATCATTACGATTTTTACACATTATTGTATAAATATTTATTTTCTCAAACCATGAAGTTTTTTTTCTAAAAAATCGTTATTCCAAATTCTTAGGCCTAACATGAAGAATATTTTGTACACAAATTAGATATAGGTATTTAATTTGCTAAGTTTATCCCCATAATGGTATCTTCATATCGTTTTTTTTTTAATTAAAAATTAAAACATTTTGTAATTACTTATATGTACTCATTTATATTGGCAATTTTGAAAATTAAGGTGTCCTTTTAACTAACTGCATTATACATTTATGTAAAAATGTGGAGAAAATGACTTAAACATTTCTCCTTAGGTTTATCCCAAAAACTGCTGTGTTTTCTGATTAACCCTCGCGCAAAGTTAATGTGTAGACTGCGGCACATATAGACCTACTATACGAACCACAAACATTTCTTAGAATGTATGTTATTCCAATAATGTTTGAATACGACTTAAACGTGTAACGTAGACCTAAATAAGGAAGGTCAGACAAGATGCCTGCTACAGTATCATGTTACTAATACAGTATGTATAGTGACATAATGATATAGTGTTACTGTACAATGTTAGCACTGACCATGTGGGCGGCGTGTCGCTGACAGAGGACCTCACAAACCAACAAACAACAAACAGCACTAATTCTAACCTTTGTCTCACATCTAACCTGTAACAATTAAAAATACAAAAATAAATGGTGCGAAACACTGCACAAATATCCTGCATTCAATTTGTATAATTAACAAATCAACGGAAGAAAGTGGTTTCAAAAGTAGTGCCTGAACATAACGTATGGATCTTTCCAAAAAAATCTGCAAAAATGTTTTAAAAAAATTAATTCAATATTGGCTATTTTCTTTAAAATAATTGTATCACATTTTCCCCGCATTTTAGTAACATACTATTTTCTAAAAATACATTATTACATTATTTCAGGTTACTGATTTCAGTACAAAATCAAAACAATTTACAGTATATATTTTTTTATATTGAAAAAGAATAATATAAAATTATATTAATTTCAACTATAAATGATAACAACAGTACTAAATTATTTTGTAATATTTTGAGTTTGATCCGTGATTAAACGCTGATACGTGTTAGCCTATATAATTAATTTACTCCTGAAGAGTCTGTACTTCTAATGACATCAGATTAACTACTAAATATTATCTGATGACGTCCTTCAATTTTGCTGTAATAGTAAATACAGTAGGCTATTACGAATAAAAGAAAAGTGTTTCACATATGCAATAGTTGATGAAATCCTAACACAAATTACTGCAATCTCCAATGGTAACCAGTTTACCTGTTTTAATAAATCCGTCAAGATATAGTAATGTTATACTTTAGGCATTCGTAGACACTTTTATAAAAACCATTAAAAACCCTGTTTGAATTGACGTTGTTCAGTTTTACTAGCAAACACAATTAAGTTGCTCCTGTTATTATGATCGAAACACGATATATATCTCGTTGTTCTACTTATTAATGTATTTTGGTTTGACACTATACGATATTTTTGTTAATCAATAAATTCAATATTTAATAGCATTACGTTTTGAATTTTTAAAAATATTAAGTTTCTTCATGAGAAATTATAATTCTTTAAATATTTTTTTAAAACCACATAATCTCTAACTGAAACATAATTTGGCAATTTTTCCACAAGCTAGAACTTTTTTTTTGAGTTTTGATAAATCACTGTTCAAATCTCATGGCACTAAGCACTTTATTCTAATCTCGAATTTGTAAAGTAAACTTGAAAAAGCTTTTGTAAGTTTAAACACGCAATTTAATAGGCCTCCTATTTTTCACAATTTTTCACTTAGGTATTTTCAAAGCAATTTTTTAAAATGGTTAAAACAGTTCAGTTTTAGAATTTTCGTTACATATAAGTGTAATAACAATAATAGTTGACTTTCTTAAATATAACACTAACCATCTCTTGAAATTTTATAGCTCAAGTAATTACAAAGAATGTTAAATGTAACTTTAAGTTATATGAAAGCAATCAAGAGAGCAAATTAAATGTGTTCCCTTACATCGTAAATCAAACAAGGGAGGGCACCAAATATTGTGTTATGTTCCGGGATTTGATCTGCGAGGGAAGATGAAATGTTCGTTTCCCGGACTCCCAGGCACAATGAACGAAAAACCAGAGTTAGGACTTTTAGCAACCTTGCATGTCTGCAATTAATTATCATTAGATAACATAAGTGGGCACTGTTTCATTATGGAATACAATCAACCAACAGACTGTATTTTGTAAAATGTTTATTTATTTAATACATTATTAATTACGTTATGAATTAATTATTTTTTAATGCAGCAAATAAATCTTTTGATAGGAGCTCAGACTTATTGATGGAAAAACATTGGTTAAGTAATGAAAATAAATCAAATATATTTTTTTAAATTCGACTAAAAATTTAGTTCTAGTTTAATTCTAATTAAATTGGATCTTCCATAAAAAATAGTTGAATTTTATATATAAAAATATATGTATATAAATTATATATATATATATATATATATATATATATATACATACATAAACGTAATAAATTGATCATTAAACTAATAATGAAATAACCATTGGACATTATAGACATAACTAGTTACTATTGAATACGATCACATGAAAACAAAAATATATCACAGTGACTGTACTTTAATTGTTAGTGATTCATACGATTTTTCAAAATTAACGTTTTTGTACAAAAATAAGTTACTAATATTTTTTTGGGAACTGCTACAGTTTATTTATTATTATTATTAATTAATATTATTTATATAATTAATAATAAATTAAATTATAATAATAATTAATTAATTAATTATTAATAAATTAATATTATTTATATAATATTTACTGAGTTGAGTAATTTAATTCGTTTAACAACATGTTTCTATTTTTGTGTTGCAAATTACAACAAAGAGGAATTTTAAAGAAAAGATATTTCACCTAAAGTTACGCTTTTACTGTTATTCTCGAGTTTAAGTACCATTATAAAAGAATATAGATAGCATCAACTAAAACTTGCTGAGATCTGCATTCGTTATAAAACTATGTAAAAACCTATTATTTCGTGGCATCTTTAGACGAGATAAATTAATTGTCGAGACCTTTTAAACATGAAGACAGCCTTAATTAAACATCCTAAGAAACAATAATTATAAACGCCTCCAATAGGAAACTCGCGGTAGTCATGTAATGTCAGATAATTACAAACCCGAAACAGCTGCCAATCTGATAAAGCAGACAAGTTGATTAACCTATCAATCTTCACTCCCAAAATCTAAAAATTAAATACGATACGTGTACTTTGACAGATAATCAACAATACATTGTTACATAAACTAAAAACCAATTAAAAAGTAATCAAATTAATATCATAACCACTCATTCTCGAGCACATGCAACAATTCAAACGAACTCTTCGTTCCAAGAAATACCAAGAAGCTTGCATACAACACAGAGATAAAGTCCATGAAACTTTGGAAGAAGTTTTATAAAATATTTCCTGCTAAAGATAATAATTATTAATTAATAATACTGTAAATTTTAAGCACATTACTTCAGTTAAGGCTACACTTTTGTTAGCCATGAAATTAGATGATGAAGGGAGAGGGAACATTTAATAGGATTGAAATTATTCGTCAAAGAAGATAAAGGGGCGGACAGACAGAGACAAGAGGGAGGAATGACAGGCCTGGGCGAACTTAATGTGAGAGCGTAGTTACGGAACAAAGTCCACCCTTAGTGATTCCGCAGGATCTGCTAACAGACAGTAGTAAAGTGGCAACTGCTCTCAGTTATAAATAGTGTTTCTAGTTACTGTATGATCGAAAGGCAAACTTCTCCACAAGTATGTCTGAATAACACAATTAATCAAAGTTGACGACCATTGAAATTTGAAATACTTTAAAAAAAACGCAAGAGGTGTTACAATGCCACTTTTTATTTGACATTAAAAGTTACAAACCAATTTACGATAGTGACTTTTTATTGTACCAACCAAATTTATGATGGTAATTCCATATGGTGACTTCCAAGTATAGTGGATATTATTTCTTCAATGAGAATGTTTAGTTACCGACTATAAATAACAAAATAATAACAATTAAAAGCGCAATTTATTAAAACATTTTAGTAAATTATTGAATATGCGAGTTTAAGTATCTTACACTTAAACTTAAACTTAAACACGTGAATGTCTCTTTCAACGGTTTCTAAAGGGAGGCCATTCAAAATTAATCATACATTTTGTACGTACCCTTTTTTGAAAATAAGAATTCACCGTCATAATAAACGTTAAAATCTGTATGAAATAGCATTCTAAAAATAAAATACATATGTATATAAATTTTATTGTGATTATGGTAATGATATCATATTTTAGTAAGTGTAAATTAAAAGAAATTATTGTGTTATTGTTACTTTATTGAAATTCGATTCCATCACTTCCGCAAGTTAGCTATGTGAAGTGGTTATTTATTTTAAAAAACTATTTTTATCGTTGCGCATTATTTTGTACATTGTTTTCAAACATTACACTGTACAATAAAAGGAATATATATAGTGTTGCAGAAATTATCTTTTCTCTGATAAAATTACATAAACATATTTACAGTTGTTCCTTTAAAAGGAAGAAAATTTGTTTTACGCTTCTAGAAGTTGTTTGATGTCACATTCGTGTAGGGCAATTTTGGTAGTCTATGTATTTTAACTTACGGATACACCATGTTGCTTCGTGGATAAAACAATGACATTATATTGTACAAGAAAAGTGAGAGGTACTTCCTGCAGTTACAGTTTTAACCAATGAACAACACGTCACAAGGTAGGGTGTTTCATACACAAAATTCTGAAGCTAAAGAAGAAATTTATAAGATCTCGCTTGCTAGTAACTTGACAAACATAAGAAGGATAATTGTGAAGGCCTGCTAGTCTAACAATATAATTACAATAAAATTAATTGTATTAATATTATTGTAATTATTGTTCAATAAGATAATTGCAATAATAATATTATAACAATTCTAAAGCAAACGCAATGGGTGGATGTATAAATATTTATGAGTTACGTTACTATTAATAAACTGTAACTAAAACATAAAATGAATGAAATAAATGAGGTAATGTCAAGAAGTTATCGGAATTGGTCAATGGAAATTTATTTGAAGTACGTATAACATTTTAACCTTATTTTCCTATAAAATATTCTCCTTCTGCAAGTATACACTTCTTTCACTGTACATACAATTGTGGGAAATACTCCTGAAAGCAAATTTTGGAAATTTCATTTAGCCTCTTCGTTGCATTTTCCATCACCTCTTGCGAATCAACAAAGCTAAGTTCCTTCAATGTAATTTTCAGTCTTAAAAACAGTTAATAATCCGGAGATGCTAGATGAGGAGGAGGGTGTTCCAGAGTGGATACATTGTGCTTGGCAAGGTATTGTTTCGCCATCAGCGTCGATGTGACGGGGCATTGTCATTCAACAAAAACCAAACGTTCCCTGTCCATTTTTCAGGTAGTTTTCTTTTAACTTCTAGCCGTTTTAAGATCTTCTTGTACAGTTCTCTGTTAACTGTTTTCCCATAAGGAATAAATTTGTAGTGAATTTAACCTAGCAATAAAACAAAAGTCCTCCAACATCACTTTTTTACCCTGGCTTCAGTCTAAGTGAAACATTTCCTCTTTTAGTTGTTTTTGATTTTCATTCAGCAGACTGACGTTTAGTGTGAGGGTCGTGAAGGAAGCACCATGTTTTCCACTACCAGATTTTTACCTGTTTCCACCACTGAAAATGTCATTGAAGAGAAATCGTCTTGCTGATTCGCAAGAGGTAATGGAAAATGCGATGAAGAGGGTGAACGAAATTTCCAAAAATGACCTCGTAATTTGAAGCAGATTAGGTTAAAATATTGTAAGTTCTTTCAATAAATTTTCATTGACCAATTCCGGGATGTTTTTGACCCTAACTCGTCCTATAAACTTTCTTCAACTACAAATTAAAAAAATATAGGAAAACATCTTTAAAAACATTCAAAAAATAACTACTATATTAATGCACATAATATATTGCAAATGATGTATATATAGCCTACATACACAATAAATAAAAACAATGTAAATTTTCGAGAACTGCATGTAAAAAAAACAGCAAGTACTCCTTACTGTTGTAAGGATGCTTACGTAATAGTTGTTTAAAAATTTAAAGGTTGGAACCTTTATAACGTGTACATACAAGCTCGCTCTTGTATCACAGAACCAGAAGTGATACAAATTTCAAGTTTACTGCAAATACTTGAGTCTAAGCTAGATATTTCTACTTTGGATTGTAGATTCTTTACAATGCTTTGAAATGCATTCTACAAGTTTATGTTTCCATCATATGTAAATTTCCGTTATGCAAACACTAAAAATATATTACAATTAATTATAATATATTTAAAGTACTTCCATATGGTTTGTATCGATATAGATTACAGAATACCCCTGCAGAAGACCTACAGTTGAGAAAATTTACCGATAAAATAAATTAAAGAAAGGAAATATTCGCTTTGACTAATACAATGGAAAATCACACATTGCAACGGTGCTGCGCTCTAGTTAAGGTTCTGTAATTTCACATTATTCCGACTGACTGACGTTGCGCAGCTTTGTATTTTACACAAACACATTCTCCGCATAGTTTTTAACGTACGCACTAAACTAATATTAACAGACTAACCCCTCTCTCCCCCTCGTCTCTCTTATATTTATATAACATTACGCGTGTTTATTTTGTCTTCACACGAAATTACAAACATTAAATTGTAATTAATGTTAACAGTTTTCTAAAAATGATTGCGATTTTTTTCAGCTTTTAATTTTTAAAAACCACAAACCTTATCGAAGCGCGAAACGTAATGGAAACAGATTCTCCAGACTGTAACAACATTGAATAAAATCACGTAAGCTAATATTTTGATCTGAATAAATAAAATATGGTACATTAATTTATTTTTGTAGTATTTAGAATACGTACGGTACTCAGCAAAGTCAATCATCCGATTAAAAATATTTAAACCAAATTTAAAGGAATTATTCAAAACCTTCAATGATTCACATAAACGTGTAACCTCATTATTTAAAAAAGTATATTTCATCATCATAATAAGCGTTAAAACCTGAATTAATAAGTATTTCAAATTTTGTTATAATGGCAAACGTAAACCCTGACCGCTCTTCGTGTTAATTTTTGTATTTTAACACGATTTGTCAAACAACGTAGGCCTATTTATGTTGCAATTATTTTTTCAAGCAACTCGGTTAACTTTGAACCTTTTCAACAATTATAACATTTTAATTCTAATCACATAGGCTACAGACAATTAACATTTCTGATTAAAACTTTGAACCACAGTAAGTTTGAAAAAACAAATGCTAAACACGTTTAAAAATCAACTTCACTTTTACTTTTATTTCTGTTTTAAAAATACACAAAAATATTAATTTAGCTCAAAAACTGAAAAACACGTTTCATATTTTAAACATTACGTAAGGTCAACCGACTTTTGGCTAACCTAAAAAATAAGAGCGTTTCAGTTCTACAAATGGTCATTTGTTTCGTTTCTCCAAGTGTAATTAAAGATAATCTTTACACTGTTATACACACACACACACACACACACACACACACACACACACACACACCTTTTAACAAGTGTGTGTGTGTGTTTTTTTAATTCTATAATTGTATTCTCTTAATGTGGTTTGCAGGTAAAAATGGGATATTAGAAATTTTTATGGAATAGCTTGTTTTGTTTTATAACTAAAATAACCTAAGTAGTTGTGAATGCCCAAAGAGGATGCACGCAAGCATACACACACACATACACACACACACACACACACACACACACACACACATATATATATATATATATATATATATGTGTGTGTGTGTGTGTGTGTGTGTGTGTGTGTGTTACATTTTATGGTCTCATATCATTTTACTTTGATGAATGCTCCGGATTGCTCATTCTCCTATGAGTGTTCGCTAATAATATCAATGAGTCCTATAGTAAAAAAACGTCGAAAATTTATTAAGAAACATTGTCTAATTACCATCAAAGTATATATATATTTTTACCTGAGAGATATATAAGTATAAGATAATACTATCTTATAAGATAATATAAGTAAATAATTTTTAACTTGCTCGTATAAAGCATGAAAAACCTAACAAATAAGTATTTTTTTCGCAAATATTATAACTGTTTATAAACTATAAATGTACATTATAAGAATATGAATGTCAGATTTTTCTCAGTAAAAAAAGTGAACATTAATTCACCGTTTTTTCCGTTAGCACTTAATTTAAAATTCTTCTCGGGCGTAGGCCTTCTTTCGAAAAACATTTAGGCGCGAGCTGTTAGCCGTGCCGGTCCAGTGCACAATCTGCCGACACTGGCTTCGCCATCTTTTATTCATTAATCACTTTATTTAGTTGAATAAACTATTCAAGCGTCACGCTGTAACACTGCCAATTAGTTTTAAAACTAAACGCCATTGCTAAGAAGTGTCCTGTCTGTTTGACATGGAAAGTTGTAAAATCATGAAGATATCTTCGGCTTAGTTCCAGCGAGTATATTTTGTAAACTTCGGAGCAGTTATTGTTAAGCGATTTTCATTTTTATCGGATAATCTTCAAAAATATTCTAAAACACAAGCAATGGAATATGTATTTCAGTATTTTTCAAATTTCTTCACCTAAGGTGATAAAAGCAAGGTATAGGAGTTTGCATTTAAAAATATTATTTTGATTTGAATTTATTTAATCTTAACATAAATATAAAACACAAATAATACTGACATAAGTACTTTAGCATTTTCAGACGTTCCTCCCTTAAAAGCAGAAATTTTTGATGAAACTTTTTTATTGTTACTTAATCTTGGACTTAGAAGGGATGTTAATTAAGTCAACTTCTAAAGGAAAAATTGGGGTATAACAATTCATATTGATAATTTTTTTAAATTAAAAATATTCTACAAAAATAATGAAACAGCATTTCATCATTTTTAACAAATTAAAAAACCGGAAAGTTCATGAAATAGTTGTATGAGAAATGTTTATATTATTTATCTTCTGTAATTTTATAATTAAATTTACTACTGAATTGAATCAATTCAATTCAGCTACTGGATAAACAAATAGAAAACGATTTAGAAAATAAATAAACGAATCATACGGATATGAACAGTTATTAGAAGATTTCCAAAAAATATTTCTAAAATGGCAATAACTTGATGCTGAAAATTACATAGATTAAATATTATGTAGCCTACTCATTTAGTTGTTTAGAAAAAATTTCAAAATAGACGAACTTCTGATGGCTTAGTTCGTCACACACACACACACACACACACACACACACACACACACACACACACACACACACACACACACACACACACACACACACACACACACACACACACACACACACACACACACACACACACACACACACACACACACACACACACACACACATACACATATACATATATATATATATATATATACACATATATATATATATATATATATATATATATATATATATATATATATATATGTATGTGTGTGTGTGTGTGTGTGTGTGTGTGTATTATGTATATATATATATATATATATATATATATATATATATATATATATATATATATATAAGCATTACGGGCAAAACTTTGACGGATAATGCAGGTATGCAAATAAAATGGTTTTACGGAAAGAAATTTAGATCATTAAAATGAATTTTTCAATGCGTGCGAAATCAATCCCTGCAATATATAATGTAATTTTATTTATTAGTTGTTGTTTTTCAATTTTCTAAGTTGTAAATATTGTGTAGCAGTGATTTTATGAAAATTAGTCAAATTTAACAATTTGACAGAAAACTAAAAAGATACATTTTTTATTATCAATAAGAATAACAAATTGTAGTTTGTTTCAGTAATTTTTTATAATTAAGTTTTATTGTTGCACAATTCATTGGGTGAAATTGATGAAATAAAAAATAATATAAAGCAATGAAGCGGACACATTCTCACTGGTTTGACAAGTTACTAAGTAAACGACTATGCAAAACTTAAACAAATACGAGTACATCGGGCGTGTAGGCTAAACATGTGTCAGTAGGTTTCTTCATTGTCTGTGCTCTGCAGATTTGCACACACTGCAGAATCTATAAACGATTGTAAGCCTGAGCAGCGCGTACGGATATAATAATGTCATTTAGCGGAACTTGGTCATTGAAAGAATTAAGTAAAACATGATGTTTATCTGAGTGGCTGTATAACATTGTGTTATAAAAAAACAATTTTAAAGATTTGTACTAGAAAAGAATTAAAAAAGTTTATCTTTGATATGTTACTTTTATTGCTATTTTTATGTCTTTAAATATTTAATACCTAGTAATGTATTATGTGTCATAAAAAACATAAAGAAGAATGCAATATAAACATTTAAAACAGAGTAATATCAAAGAATTAGTGATCGTATTGCGAATGTAAAATAGGCTTACAGTTCATATGGGACGTAAACACAGATTCCAGTCTATCTATTTGGTTAAAAAAAACTATTCACACTATTTGTATTTAGTCATCATTAACTAAAAGTAGATAATTTAAACCGAACACAAGTCTACAATTTATTGTATTACCTTTAACTCGGGAACACCGCTGCACCAATTGAGAGGATTTAAACGTCCCTCGCGGTACACGAGTCTAACATATACTTACACCTACAACACTACACTTACGACGTTAAGACTTTATACTAACACTTACATTTAGGGAGGTGATAATAGCCTTAATGTGCTTTTCGCCTTAAAATAAAAAATAACTCGGGAATATAGATCAAAGAGATTTCGATATGGCTCGCGCTAAATTCAAATGGCCAACAGTCGTCGATTTATCAGGCGTTATCAATTTATATGGAACTGTAAAGACTGTATATTTACCAGTTACTCTTGTTCAATGATGAACAGCTGTGCTTTCAGCAGCTGACAGCTGAGATGACTATTATCAGCTGTAATAATTCTGCGCTTGTCGCGTTATGAACTACTTAGCCTGCTTAAAAAAGGAAGAAATAAATAACTAAGGCTGCGGTACTGTCGTTTCTTTAATTTCATTGTTGGAGTACTACAAAAGTATTTCTTTCCAAAACCAAGCTCGACATTCACGGAACTTGAACAACCGAAACACGAATTACTGAACGTAATATCACGTTGTACAGAATAACTGCTTAGTAGGATTTTATAACTGTTTCTTTACACTTACGTTACTGTAACTGAAGAGGCGAACTGTGTCAGCTAACTTAAAATCCTTTGAAGAGTGCAATGAAAAACCTAAAAGTACAGCAATGAGTAGAGACGTCATAAGACGTCAATTTACATATATAAAATGAATGAGTAAGACCGTCATATGACTTCTTCGTTATTTTTTATATTTCACGCTACAGTTAATGTGTGAACGGAATAAAAGAAGATAATGTGAAGTTATTTTATAAACCCATCTCACATGGGTACAACTTCCCGCTAAATATAATAAAAGTAATACTCACTGATGGATGACAACTGGACGTTCCCGGAAAATGGTATGGTTTTGCAGTGTCAGTAGGCCTATATTTTGATGTGTGAAGTACTGGCGGCTTGACGGTAGTTATTATCCTCTTGGCGGTATTCGAAGTAAAACGTGTATTAGTAAGAGAGTTTATTTCACTATTGTATTAGTTATTTGTATTTAAATTGTTATTATTTATTATTTATCTGGTTGTTTTTGTTGTAGTTTTGTTATTGTTGCTTTTTGTTAAAATTAACATTTACTTGATATTGTTGTGTTAAATGGATACCACATGTTCAGTTTACGTACTGGTAAAAAAATCGCTAATGGATTATCGCCTTAACCTGATTAGCAAATTGTAGAAGTACATTACATGCCTAAAGAAGATCAGGTTCCTCGACACACAGTCCACACCCGAATACAGACAGACATCCGTTGCGGCTCGCAGGACGTCATTTCATCCGACCTCTACTAAAAGTAGTGAACGGAAAAGAAAAATTCAAAGGAAGTGTTATGTTTGTTACATTATGAAAACAAAGGAACAAAAAATAAAAGACACTTCCTTTGAATATTCAGTTTAGCGTTGCATTGTGTGTATAGCCCATATCCGTGTTTTGAGGGTTGTCACAAAGAAAATACACTAAACTTTGTTTTTCATTTTTATTTATTTTTACAATCAAATAAATGAGTTTGGGTTAATTAAACAAAAAAATTTACTCATTTGTGACAGTTTTGACGTTAAAATGCTACTCACTCTAATCTCAGCTTTAAAGACGTCATACTACGTCTTTACTCGCCAAAGGGTTAAGAAAAATTATGTGTTCTGCAAAAATACCCCACACAGATGAATTTGTTTAATTAACGTCCACATTCTCAGACAAAGTATTAATACACTGTAAAATTAAGTATAAAATGTGAATTATAAGGGTTTATCTGTGTTATAAGCGAGTATAATAATTATTTAAAATGTAGTTAAGATTTGTACATTATTAAAGGTCATTTTTTAATTTCTCGAAAAAGACCCAGTATTATTGGCTTTAAGCAAAAATAGGTAATGGTGATTAACAAAATGTAAATAGCATGTGCCTGATGATATTTCAAAATCAGTTACTGCAAACAACGATTAATGTTTATTCTTTCAATGTAATTTCAAAGTTCAAAATATTAACTTACGCTTTTTTTAATGTGACCTATACTGGTAAAATAAATTTTCAAAAAATATAAAATCAAAATGTTTTGTTGGACATTTACGTTGTCTTTATATAATTAATACGTATGAGCTATGATCTAGTTATAATAAAAAAAAAATTAATAAACATATTCGTTGATACGTATACCCATGCTTTGTTGTAGAATTATAATCAACTTAAAACAATGAAATAACTTAGTTTAATATTTTTAATGTTGATATTTTAACGAATAAATATGAACTGAAAGTTTCTGGACATATGCTATGAGTCTCTTGTATTTAAAGATTCAATTTTTTGTAATAGTTATTGCGATATTGGACTTGTTATCTTTGAAAGTCAAACTCTAGTCAAAAGGGATACAGAAAAAACAAATCTATAATGAGTGCTTACGTTTTTCTGATTAGTGTTTTCAAATATATTTCATTTCGTAGAAAACTTTTCGAATTGTAAAGAAAATTTTAAAAAATTAATATAGTTTTCTTGAAATAACCATTTACTCTTATTTTTTTATAAGGTGACAGTAAAACACATGACAGTTATTTACACAGGTAATTAAATGGCCGCCATTTTAAAACCATAAGAAAAAAGTGTAGCCTAAACTTAATTTTACCTTAATAATAATTTAGGAAAATAATAATTGTAATTTAAGATTTCAAAGTTTTAAGATAACTTGTTTACCAGTTTTTACTTCGTTCCTGTATAAAATACTGTATTAATACATACGTTAAGTTTGAAATATTAGTAATTCATACGCAAATTTTATAATCTCACTTCAATGTTTAGTTTTCTCATGGTTTATATAATTAACAAATAACATTAAAAATTTAAGGTATTAAAACTAAAATTCAATGTTATTATTGTTTCAAATTAAATTCTACAAAAAATTTAAATAATAATTATAACATTTTAAATTGTTTATGATTTTTTTAAATCATTTTTTTTAATTATAAGTGAAAAGTTATGAATTTTAAGGGCTATTACGTATTGTCTCATTATTAAGTATTCGTTACATTACATCACCGAGACAGTTGCGTGCAGTTACAGTGTCTCATTTTAATTTGTGGAGTATGATTTATTTATTCAAGATATGATATATATTCTTTATATTTTTGATATATTGTTGTTATTTCAGTATTTCTTTCTTTGAATGAAATTTCTTGTCCGTCAACGTGTACAGTATTATTTACTTTATACATTAGTTATGGCACTGAATAAGGTAATGCTACATTTATTTAAACATTATTCTCATTTATTAAATTTACATTATTTGAACTGCATGTTTTTAAGTATTGAGTAATAAAGAGTTCGGAACATTGCATATTATTTTTAGATAAGTTAGTACAAAGAAGAGTATCATAGCTTTTCATGTGGAAGTAATAAAGGAAAACGAGCTGTCTCTTTGGCTGACATCTCCTGCCTGGAGGACGTATAGCTTACCAGGGACAGATAGGAAAGTCACTTTGTCCTCCTTTACTTTTCTTTGACATAACTACACAGGGACTTGTATATAGTGAACTGCAATTATTTCAGGTTAATATAAAGATAAGCCGATACATATGAACTGACTGTATCCCGTACTATATTGTATTATTGGTTTTCTCTGTCGTTATCGTTTATGGGTAATCGAAGAAACTTGAGGACTTAAATCCTTCTATTTTTTACATTCTCTTGAATTACAAAAATTCAAATAGTGTTTTTCTTTATTTTTCTCGGAAAACGTTCTCTGTCAGTTTCATTCCTTGTTCATAAAATGTTCATAGAGCTTTCGGACAATTTTTAAATAATTACAAAATACTAGTAATATCATTAAACATAAGAGAATTTAAGAAAATAAATATTAAATAAGAAACTAACAAGAATTAGGGAAAGCAAAACAAAAAAATTCTCAAGCATGTACGCTACTATATAGCCTATAGTAGCGTACATGCTTGATAATTTTTACTCAAATTCTCATATTTTTTTGAAAATATTCTTTTGAAATTTGAAAATATTCTCAAATTTTCATATATTTGTCGCCATTGTGTGAGTAAATGGCCCGCTTAGAACACGTTTGGGACATTTTTGTTCGTTAGTATTGTTGCTTACTGTTTACAGACCGAGTGGCACAAATCTAAGTGTAGGCAAGTCTTCGATATAAATGATGCAATTTCTGTGAACAACCAGACGCGATAAGTGGGAGTGAAAACGTCTGTCGAGAGGCCAACAACAAGAATGCAGGTGTCGAGAGTGTAGTTTTACATCTCTTGCTAGCTGCAGTTTAGAGGTAACAATCTCAAGACCACGGCTTTTCGTATAATATCCAAATTAGGAATGAAATTATACCTACGGTCCGTAATAAACGTTTGCGTTTGTCAATTAAAGCTTCAATTGTTAGGTTAGGTTAGGTTATGGTTGGGTTAGGTTAGGTAGGTTATGGTTAGGTTAGGTTAGGTTACGGATATGTCAGTTATTTTCAACAAGTTTTGTTTACAAAAGAAGCAACATTTTTTATGAAACTATTGTTTACTTTAGAATCCGAAGACTATGAAGAGAAACTATGAAACGTTCGGTATTCCACAAAAGTAAATATATAGTGCTAGTTTATGAATAGAATTGATTTGGCATTTTTTGAACTCATGATACAGGAAATATTTATTTATTCATGTTAAAGGATTTGTTTCCTCAGTTTGAAGTATTTAATAATGGTAGTGTAATTTTGCAACAAGATTGCTACAGCAAAACGTTTCCTAGCCGACAGGTCAGTGTGTCATGTATTTTGGCCAATAAATCCAGACTTAACACACATGGAATTTTTGTAGAGTTTGTGTACAGCAAAAAATCGATTGTGCATCCTTCACAAGAATGTATTGTCACTGCTGTTGCCTCTGACTGTACCTGATCTACGGCACTCAGGTAGTACTTCTATGTGCAGCGCAAACCAAAAGTACACAATAAACATATTGAGGTACGAACAAAATTAATTTTTATGAATTACAAGGCAGCAACTATTGTTTTATCTTAAATAATTATTAGGTACTGACATTTTAATAATTCTGTAAAACGTAAAATCATTAGGCTATGCGATACAAAGATTACCTTCCTTTAGTCCAACGCGTTGGTCTTGGAAGTGTGCTTCTATAGATTTGTAAATATGCAAGGCTGCTGCACAGCTAAGTTATGCACATCTTAAATAAATTGATATTTCCATACGGAGATACACCACCAAGCACTATCCAATATATTTTGGAAAAAAGCACGTTATTATTTAAAATACTGTATCCTCATTTGCATTTATTACATATCTGCTTACATTAATCTGAATATTTAAGTAAAAATAATATTCATACTTACTTCTAAAATCTGCAATGTAAATAATTCTTTTAAATGCAAGTAATTATTATTGGACATAGAAATGTTCCAGAGAGACTAGAATAAATGAAGTCTGAAACTAAACTACAAGTATTTAACTACCGTTGCAGTGCTGCAGAGTTCGTGACAAAAGGTTTTCCAGTGATTTCGCCAAAGGGAACATTTCTTTACAAGAACTCATTTGCTGACAGTTTCTCTCGATTATCTCAGAGTATCGGAATCAACCGCGTGGATAGGTAGAATTGGAGCGTTGAAAAAATCATATCAACTTAGAAATATTGTAACAGCTATTCTGCTCGTTATGTGAAATGTCAGATTAGTGGGAAGGTCCTGTAAATAGGCCTGGAAAATAGAATATTTTTTGGTAAAAAATTAAATCGAGGTATTAAATTAATTTTTCGATTTTATTAACTCTAACGTGAGTTCATACAATTTGAAATTTTATCTTTTCAGTGTAGTCAAAGATGTGTTCTACATAGATTTGTCTAAACTGTATTCGTCTATTTTCGTATTTTTAAATAGAACAAGTTAGTACACAACACTAAAAATAAAAAAATATTATTACAAATAAATATTTCATTGTTTATTAAAATTGAAGGATTACATTTTTGGCCAACAAATTTGATATTATTACAGAAACAACTGTTCTTTTTATTTGCAGTCTAAACATACAAGCCCAGTACTACTGAAGTATCTATATCAAAGTCTGCACAAGTCAAGAAAAACTGTTTGTTTTATTGTACTGTTCCCATAATTAATATAACTCTATAAACCAATGCGTTTATGCTTAGCTATAGTGCTCGTTTTAAACAATTTATTTTGTTTTAAATTTTCTTGTTTTAGAGAAAAATTGTAAAAGTGAAAGAGAAAATACTCGTAATAACATTAAATCTTTTAATTAATTTACTTTTAACCAAACAATTACAAAAAAATCTGTTTATTGTTTTGTAAACGTACGTATTCTACATAGCTTTAAGTCTGGAAAATATTAATAACCGGAGGCCCGTGCGAAATTCGCACTATGAAAGTTTTAAGTAAATACAGCCGTATGAATAAGAGTATTCGTTGGAATGAGAGCGGTAGTTGGAAGGAAAGGAAAACGTGTTTAAAAAATAAATCGAAAAGTGATGGATTAACAATAGATAAATGCACGATGGAAGGAGAAATCAAAAATATATTTGTGTAAAAACAGTGTCCAAAACATGTACGATGGGCACGGATAGGGGACTATCAGTAGAGCCACAAAACCTAGTAAATATTGAAATTGTGCTAAGCACGTTATGGAAAAAGTGGAATTTGTAATGGGATTGTATATTCGTGATTAATAAGTTAGTTTCGTAAAATATACAAAATATTGTCTGATTTGTGATGCCGCGCATGCGCATCTATAATGCTGTTTTGCCTTTGACAATTAAAAGTGTCTTTTATGTTACAATTTTCCACAAACAATAAGTTTTAGCGCAAAATCGTTTTTCAATGTTAGAAGCCGGTTAAAAAATCTTTCTAAATATACCTCATTTATGCATGAACGAATAGTATGTGCTGATAAAAAGGGACGTTGACTCAACAAGTGTATGATATTCAGTTACATAAAGAACTCCCAACTTACTTTACTTGACATACTTTTTTTTAATTATATGTCTCCAATTTATGAACAACTTTATAATAACAGCAATAGATCCACCCAAATGCCGCAGCATGACCTCTGGTTCTCTGTACACCAGGGGTTCGAAGCGTGCACTGTGGTAGGTCTGTACCTTTGTTCGGAAGTAAAAGAAGGGTGAAATATTACTTTGTTACACAATTGACAGCTGGAACTGCTTCCAACAAAACACAGCTGGACTGAGTGTTGACAGCTTCACATATTCCAAATTAATTAGTTGAAAATTTATTTCATGTTTTGAATATTTGTCGCTTGTATAAACATGTTTGGGTAACACAGTAGGTCTACACTAGTTTTTCCAAATCTTAATTTTTTTAAATGTAATTTTTTACTTTCTTTTCGGAATTGGGATTAGGAACGCCTAACGCAAGGTAGTTAAAAAATAATTACTGACAAGCCTAAATATTTAGGACTTTTTTAATCGACTTACTACCAAAGTTTTAATATTTTCATATATAAATAAATAAATATATATATATATATATATATATATATATATATATATATATATATATATATATATACCTTTCTCTTCTCTCTCTCTCTCTCTCTCTCTCTCTATATATATATATATATATATATATATATATATATATATATATATATATATAGAGAGAGAGAGAGAGAGAGAGAGAGAGAGAGCTTTACATTACAATATATAAAAAGAAAGGGCTCGAATTAAATCTCTCTACAATCTGTCTAAAAGATCTTTCTAAAAGTTTTGAGAGTTATCGAAAAAACGGAACAAAGTGTTCTTTTTCCTTTTTTAAAAATTTACTTACAAAAAATAACGATTTTTACTTATCTGAGTCTCCAAATCTAAAATTTCAGCGAAACCTGATCAGTTAATGTTGAGAAATTGAATAAGTTTGTCGATTTATTTACGTTAGCTCCAAAATAGGACTTCTTGGAGAAAATGTCTACTTAAATGTTTATTTTATGTACTAACATCCACATTTTAATTAAATTTGTTAAAAATAGTTATAACCAATTTTAATAAATTCGATTTTTTTTAGTTTTAAAAAATTTGTGTAAAATTCCAAACTGCAAAATCGTTTAATATCCAGTGGACAGACAAACATAATTATTATTACACAACAGCCCACTTATTATGTTTTAGGTGTGGAAGTTAATACAGTCATATTGCTACAGACATGTAAGACGCGTAATATAAATGAAAATTATATTACTATATAATTACGGCCCAAAACTGATAACAAAATACATTATAGATATTATAAATTTCTACGATTAAATAATTTTTTTTAGATTTATCAGCAATCATTTACAAAAGGACAAGTAATATAATTAATTGAACTGATTCTTTAACCTTAACTGTACGAGTATTTGGAACTTGAATAATTCAGAATAAAGTTTTATGTGTAAAGTTTACAAATTTGTTATTAACAAAACTAGCGCATTCTAGCGGTGATATTATTGCATTACTTACATGTCGTTAAACTGAGCTTGGGTTCATTCGGTGGAACTAATCTGGCTGAAATTATGTTTACACAGCTGGTTAGAAATAAGAGAATTTATAATACATAACTGGGCGCGACAAGTGCTAAACGTATTAGTGTTAAAAATGAATAAATTTATAAAAAATAAAATAAGTTAGTGCGAGAAAACTGCACAAACTTTAATTAATTTTTACTACATTCAGTTCTAAAGTGTAACCTTAGTACATTTTATCCGAACAAGATGTATTAAGCACCAACGTTATGGGCAGACCTTACAGACAAAACTCCTGTTAGGCCTCCACAACAAAATGAAGTCGCCTACTTTAATTTCATTTCATTTTCTATTAAAAGTAATTATTATGAATTCCCAATACCTTATAATCTTTAAAAGTACTGATTATAATTTTAGTCTTGAAAAGTATTGATTATGGATTCCATCTTAAAAAGTATTGATCCTGAATTACCTAGTATTTAATGACCTAGTAGTAATGATCCTGAAGACGTAGTATTTAAACCGAATTTTAAATTTTCAGTTTTGGTATAAAATCATACCAAGAGACCAAGTTTTATCTCGGTCTGTCCCAACTTACTACACAATCGTATTATTTACATATAGTACATTAATTTAATATCAAGGAAAGATACATTAAGAATATTAGGCCTTTTGCATTTCCCTTTATACCGATTTTCTAATATTTTTATTAAAACTACTGAAACGATGTGCATTATTTAATTTGTATAGATTTTAAATTACTTCCTTTTGTGCCAATTTGATAAATACAGTACCTGTTTAATGACAGCCTTATCTAGTACAATTAACTGTGCTTAGTATTATTTCATTCCCCAAATTTTAAATATTTATGTTCACGACCAAGTACCCCAAAAATGGGCGTAGAAACTAGATTTAATAAAATCGGTTTAACGTTTGTGAACTAGTGTAAAACAGACAGGCGCTGTTACAAAACCACTTCACTGTGCACAGACTACTCTCAGAATATGTGTATGCCATATTTGTATGTATATAATGATCCATTTGTCAATTATTTAAATCGCATCTTTCTTTCTATAAATATACTTAGCACGAATAAGGACAAATTTACTAAGCAAAATCATTAATTTGCATTTAACCCCGAATTTGTTCAATTATTAAATTTCCTAACAAAGAAACATTAACTCACGGCAATGAAAACATTAATAATTAAATAATAATATAAATTAATTACCTTTTCTTTCTACAGTACTTAAATATTCTATATTAAAGGAGATGATTTTAATAATTAGTTTTGTAAAGAATAAATGAAAACGTAAGACACAAATTTAAAATAAAATGTTGGAAAATGATTTCACGTAAAATTAGACTTTTATGAAGTATGACAAAAACGAGTTTTAACGATTCAGTTCCACCTTTTTATCTGCAACAGAAATAATGAAAGAGGTTCTTTTTATAATGAATATTTTTTCATTTAATACATTATTTAGAAATAAAAGTTGTTCAGACTTTCGCAGTGATTTTTTTTTCTTTTTTTTAGAATAAGAAGGGGAATCAACATTCAAGAGAGCATTTCATTAAAGAACAAAATTTCGTAAATTTGTACAAGTATATTAAAGTATTCTGCAACGCTTGATATAAATTATAATCTTTTCTTAAAATGTGTCCACTTTTTGTGGCTAGTATGATTAGGTTTTTTTAAATGATGCACTACTAACTAAAAAATTGGAACAAAGTTAAATACTAAATTTTGTTAAATATATAATCAATATTATTGTGAGTAATGTAAATATATAAATGTATCCAGAGATATTACATTTTATAGAAGTTAACAAATAACAAATTTATTATAGCCTATAATAATTATTATTACTATTATTAATTATTGTAATAAATTCATTATGTTTTTTTTTGCAAGCTATTTTATTAACCTTTATTTCTGGAGTGCTTTGAGATATGGTTTTATCGAATTGCCTGTAACGAAAGAAAAATAAACTTTTGTAAAAAAGACATAAAACTGTCAAGTATTGCAAAAAAACCCGAATTTAAGTAAGTTATATTGCAGCCAAAAGAGAATGAATTCGATTTAACATTTTAATTCCAGAAGGATTTATAAGTTATTTTGTTCTGGAAAACCAGATGACGGATTTTCTTTGAAATTTTACAAGTTGAAGAAACCACTGCGAAATGTTTTATAGAATTATCTGTCGGGAAAATGTCAGATTAATTTACTTGGAAGCTGTCTTCCATACAGCAAATGTAAATTTAATTTTTGAACTGTCTTGTGCCTGATTTTCGAAATTTTGTTATTAAGCACACATGTTTCGAACATTACGTTATTAGTATTTTAGTACAAGCATAGTCTGTGCTGCAAGGACGTCCAATTGTTTTTTTACTAGTTTATTTTCAAAATAATCTGAACAATGAGATTTAATTTTCAAATAGTAAAATAACACGACTAATAACGCAATAAATATTCTTGCCATGATATGTTTTAAACAAAAGACTCAATTCAGTTTACATAACGGCTTTTGTAATGTTAGCACGGATAAAAGAATAGTTTTATTGCGCACAGATTCATAAAACTCGGTTATACGGGGCAATTTACAATACCCATTCAATCTCTAGGATTTTATGGCTTATATGTACAGCTCTCTTATTCACTATTTAAATTGTTTTTTTGCACTGAAAAATGTTACACGTTATCAGATAGTTCAGTGTTGCCAACTGTGGAACAATTACGTATTTGAATATTGTAAATCCCCGCTGAAGTACTTGTTCGTTACAGTTAATTATATGTAATATTTAGACTATATGATAAGTTAAACTACATTTTAGGCTATATTCAAAGCAAAATCGTGCGTGCTCTTTTAGAATTTTAAAAGAAATCTTTTTTAATTTATAAAAACTAAAGTGAAATTGAAAGTAGACAATTAAAACTGAAAATTACACGAAATCAGTTTGAATATAATACATTCATGGTTGAATTCCATTAAAATAATAATTAAAACTAAAAAAAATGAAATTGCACAAAGATACGTTTGGCTGAGTTTAATCTGGCCCTTAAGTTAGAATAATTAATTGTATTTTTCCCAAGCAATTTTGTTTCCCCATGTATGCATGTTATTGTGAAACTACAATTATTTTACCTTTAATTCAAGTAACCATATTAATTCTTTAAAAATTAATTAAAAATACTATCACAGAAACACATTTTATTTCAAAATAAATCTCCTGTTAATTGCTAAGCCGTACAGTATGTATGCCAAGTACTGAAGTTGTTCTATAGGCTACAATGAATGGTCGTAGCCAAATTAGTAAATAATGGCCTATATTGAAATAAACTGAGTAAAGTCATTCTTCTTTTTACAAGGTTTTTATCGTAGTACCTTTGTTAATGCTTTACATAATTATATTAAAAAACTTGAATATTTAGTAAATTTTCTAGATAACTGAAAGCATATATTTCTTCAATTTATAATGCTGAATATGATTTATTGATAAGAAGAAGGCTAATTTTATTGTATTTTTGTCAGAAGCTTTCAAACTTATCGTTATTGAGAAACAATTGAGCTCTACCGGAACTAAAAAAAATCTGCTTTATAAAAATAATACAAGAAACGGAAAAATGTTTACCCTGTGGTGATGTGGGTGAGGTAATATTTAGACCTACCAAAACAGCTGATTTCACACCATGAAACGGAAAAATGTTTACCCTGTGGTGATGTGGGTGAGGTAATATTTAGACCTACCAAAACAGCTGATTTCACACCATGAAACGGAAAAATGTTTACCCTGTGGTGATGTGGGTGAGGTAATATTTAGACCTACCAAAACAGCTGATTTCACACCATGAAACGGAAAAATGTTTACCCTGTGGTGATGTGGGTGAGGTAATATTTAGACCTACCAAAACAGCTGATTTCACACCATGAAACGGAAAAATGTTTACCCTGTGGTGATGTGGGTGAGGTAACATTTACACCTTCCAAAACAGCTGATTTCACACCATTGCTAATCCTTTTTTGCTGCATGCTTAAAATACATCTTAAATAATTAACATACAACTACTGGAAAGCAATTATTGTGAAGCGTTATCGAGGAATATTTTCAAAAATTTAAATTTAGTAGTTGCTCATATTTTTACTGTTTATTGGTTAAATTACAAATTACGATCTAATATTTTAGTAACTCGTATTATGTAATAGAATTATACTATTATATGCAAACAATATACCAAATATACCAATAAGTATAGGCCTTTACATTACTAAAGTCTAATAACACCATTTTGTTATATTTCCAATTTAATAAAGATTTATTAACTCATATTAGTGTTTAGCAAATCATTGATATAATGCTATGGTTAAGTAATTATATTAAAAATGTATTATTTTGAAATAAAGTAATATATCAGGTTAAAAATGGCGTTAATAAACAATAGGTTATCCCGAAGTGTATTGTAAATTATGTATTTTAATAATTCTTTATTATAATTAAAATACAGTGCATATATGAGAGGAATATATCGAATATATACGAGAGGAATATATAGAGATGCATTAAAATGCATAATTGACATAATTTAATATAGGAACACAGATGGCCTATGATTACTTGTTCAGTAATTGAAATAATAATTTTAGAACATGTTTATTAAATCGGAAAACACACAAAGAAAACAAGCTGTAAGACTTTCTAATAATATATTGAATATCTTTATATTATGAACACATCAATCAAAAAATATATAGGCCTTGTTGACGATTTACCATTAAAAACGTACGCATATAATATAAATCACGTTATAGCAATTTGCATTATGCAAAGATACTTGACATAATATTTTATACTAAATGAATTAATTGTACCGTTAATAATATCGTACTTTCTTAAAGAAATTATATAAAATTACGTTATTTCGATCAAAAACCAATGGAATGTGAGATTTTACACAATGAAGATACAGAGTCAGGTATAGTGATAAATGAGTATAATTTCTTGACTTGACGCCTGCTGCCATCTGGTCCACAACACGCGAAGCTCTCACGGACTATTTTCTGACGCGTACAAATTATTCACACAAAAAATAGGCCTACCTCGTAAAATATTTCAGAAATGTGAAAAGAAAGTGAGAGTTTCTTTTATATTTCTTTTAGAAAAATCAAGTTAATAAACTTACAACTAATTACACTTAATACTGCTTATAGAGAATAAACTAATACAAAATACGATATTAAAAACAAAACAATCACAATAACACTGTATCTGTTTAGGACGTATTAAAAGGAATTTATTTTAATCGATAACTTAAATTTCGTACAATTTAGTTACTTTAAATATCCACAGGAAGTATTAATTACTCTTTAGAGTTAATAAACAGAACAATAATCGCTGCACTATCCACCTTACCGAAGAAATGGAAACTAGTTCGAAAATTTAGATTTTTTAAAATAAACATCGCATAAACAAATAATTCGATACATAAAAATCATACTTAACCCACAAATTAATTTTGATAATATCTTACGAAAGGTAAAATATTTTAAAAAATAATAAATTTTATATAAAAAAAGTTTTATAACACATGAAAACAAAATTATTTAAACTTTTAAATGAATAATATTTACTTGTCTTACTGTTATTTAATCTAGAAATTTTCAAAATGAATATAAACAGATTTCAAAATCAATTAAAACGATTTTTTTAAATACTATTTTTAATATTGACCATTAAAAAAAGTTCAAACAACAATATGTAAACAGCAGTAGTTAGATTTTATTCCTTTGCTTTATTGAATATAAAAAAAGATGGGATTTTATTGCCTATGTAAACTTAAAGCGACAATACGTAAGAGCTTATCCTGATAACACGAAGTAAACACGGTTATACTAAATAGGGTACTTTTATGTGGAATATATTGCCCATGTGTTACAGTGATATTTACAGTTTATTCCTTGTTAGTTTAAATAATAAATTAGTTCACTAAATATTTTTTTAGTACTGAAAACATATATTTAGCGAATTCTCATTAGAAAATAAGCTATTTAAGTGGCCCTGGACCTCAAAATAAGAACTGATCCTCGCCTTTAGATAATTTTTTGAGGTATTGTTAAAAATTATGTATACATATAGGCCTATATATACCGAATGAGTGTGTGTGTGTGTGTTTTAGTATTCACGTTCGCAATTTTGGTCTGATTTAATTTAAACATGGAACAAACATCTATTTCGATAATAGCTTGGGCAAATCGTTAAACAAAAAGATCCGTTCTACAGTTTCAAATTAACGGTTATTTCAAATCTATAAAATATAATCTTTTTTATACTAAAATGTTTTGAAAAACATACTGAAAAGCTGATTCACAGTCGTAATCGGCTTTAAAAAGTGCCTAAATTAACATTTTAAATTTTCAAAATGGATTTGGTTTCATTTTCGTATTTTCAATGTAATTTTCAAGTTAGTGTATGCATATTTTGATAATGATTTTCAACATTTTCAGAAAAGGATAAGGAAAAAATGGTTTTTGCTATTCGCTTCCATCACGTCAGTGAGACATCTGCGCGCTGTGATTTATTACAAATATAAACAGTTTTTTATCATTAAAAATGTTCTAAACTTTAACGGAAAAGATAAATCGAATTTATAAATAATTTATGAAAAATCAAATTGTTAAAAATATTATTTGAAACTTAATTTAATGTAGCATGGGTAGTTTATAGGTTTTTAAAAATATAATATTGTTCAAAGTAGTTTTAAGGAATTGTTTATATATATATATATATATAATGATGGGCATCGAATATTTTAATCAAAATTTGCTGCGTATCGAAGAAATCATTTACGTCATATTCTGTAATGTTGCTAGTTTTTGAAAATTTGTTTACATCATGTCAGCATGAGAGTTGAGATTATTTTAAAAAATAATATACCAAGTCTGCATATTTTTACACAAAAAACCGACAAATTTATAGTTTACAGTTGCTATTTTTGAACAGTGTCATACTGATGTTTGTATATCCTGTTCATAAAGATGTTAAGGTGTTAAAGTTTTTTTATTTCATGCCTGTTTCTACAGTAGTGTAATGTAGATTTTTTTTTTTTTTTTTAACGTCCGACTATTGTGCACACTTGGACTAATGCAGACGATGGGATGGTTTATAGCGTTTGAAAATGCCAAGCCATGGCCGGGAATCGAACCCGGGTCCTCGGGGTGAAAGCCCAGTACGCTATTAAATAGGCCACCGAGCCGATGTAGAGTTTTTCATTACACTATTAAAACGAGATATACAATTTTCTTATTTTTAATAAGTGTACATAGAATATTGAGTTAAAAACCGACAAAAAATATTTAACCAATTTTAATGAAAGCTGGAAGAAATTTATTATTAATTAATAATTTTCAGTTTTATTATAGGTAAATTCATTTTTCTGGTATAAAATTGCCTTGATAATATTGTCAAATTTGTCGAATACATTATAATTGCAAAAATCTATCCTATTACGGCAGTGTTTGCGTGAATTCGTTGCAAAGCACGCAACTGGCAACTGCAGTATGGCAACAGACTCGTGTGTTACCGTGGGTGAAGGTGCATCTAATCTAACCAATCAACAATGCTACTACATACTGTACGTGCCAGATATCTGTACGTTACTACTTTAACGATATAAGGTCACACAATCAATGTAACTGTAACTAGTAAAATTTAGTAGCCTATCGTTGTTTTTGTTCCGTTTGTAAATTTATGTTTACATATTGTTCGAGTGTTCCTGACAAACTTACAATTTACAATAATTCGTTTTAAGGGATTCGATTTTAGTTGTTTCGTAACGTTTTAAAAATATTTACCTAAATAAATTCGTACATCTTTCAAATGTGCTAACTAAAGTTTGAAATACCAGGGATATTATTCTGCAAACTGAAATTTCACAGCTCACACTAAAATGTCTTTAGCCGGAACGACAAAGGTTTGCAAGTTTTTGAACCAAACAATGAAGAGGAGGAGGGTTGAGTTTCGTGTCTCCCATTTACTACGTGATAAGGTTTTACAATCTTGTTTTCAATTTGTCTTCAGACTTTTGATTCACGTTTGTTTACTCTTGGCTTGTTAACAGTTTAAGAACTTTACTAAAAATTACGTAATATGGTTATAGTCAACACCGTATAACATTATTTGGAAAATAAAAATAAAATAAATAAAATAATTAAATAATTGAATTTCCCTTTTTTTTAGCTAAATATATAGGATATATTATTAATTTTAATCGTAATAAGTGAAATAAATGATAAAGCAAATGAATAATAGTAGCCTACATATTCTATAATTGTACAAATTGTTTGTTCTAAAATTACCACTTACTTCAAATTTAGTTAATTCACATCTCATAAAATTTTTGCTGTAACCTGTAATTAAAGACGATTATAAGTTAGTTTTATTATAACAGGTTTTCATTTCCCTATCTCCATTTTCGGATTACTACTTCGTGCCTTCCCCCCCACTCTCTCTCTCTCTCTCTCTCTCTCTCTCTCTCTCTCTCTCTCTCTATATATATATATATATATATATATATATATATATATATAGAGAGAGAGAGAGAGAGAGAGAGAGAGAGAGAATTACGTTTATTAATATCACCCACGCGTCTTTCAACAAAATCATTACAATTTTTAATCAAACCTCTAAGTACAAAATGTTACGTATTTAGAGATAATTAAATTTAATCAATTTATAAAATACATAGTATATTGTTTTAACACAGTTTAATAGTTTTTTAATTAATTATAATTTGAAATAAACAATTTCGATTTAAATAACTTTTTTCTGTTATTTGTATTTTTTTATACTTCTGCCCAAAACAACACCTAATTATTTGTTTCCAAAAGACAGTAAATCTGTCTTGTAACTTTAAAACTTTATATTTTAAACAGTATTTATAATGAAACTGTAAGTCTAGGCTAATATTTTACTTTACGATTTTTATGAATTTGTAGTTGAAAATATTCCAAAAATTATATTTGTATCACTTAATTTTATTTTAGTTAATTAAGATAGGTAAGTTATGAAATAGTTGCAACAAAATTAGTGTGTACAAATTAATTATATCCTGTAACAAATTATAAATTGTACGATTTTGTGTTGGAAGTTGATTGAAATTTCAAAGACTTTTCCTTCTATAAATATTATTTTGATGTGGATTTTTGCAGCTTAAGGAATTAAATAAGCTCGGCATGCAGCAATTTGATGAAAGCAAATTTCCAAAAGAATTTGAATTTGAATTTCTTTCTAAACTCTGATTTTACCGTCAAAAATAGCATTAAAATTTGCATATATTATCATTTCAAATTTTTAAATTGCATTCAAACACGAAAATGAAACCTGACTGCCATTAAATCAATTTTTTTGATAATTCAAAATTTCAATTATTCAGTTTTTAACGCTGATTAAAATGGTGCAATCCGATTTTAAATAATATTTATGGCAAAACGGTTATATTTTTTTAAATAATGGCCACCATTTTGAAACTGCTGGACTAAATTGCTTATTGACGAACGTGTCCAAGCTCTTGCCAAAATTGTTTTTTGCACCAAGTTTGTATTAAAGTAACTGGTTATTTAGTTAGTCATTTTAGAAAATAAAAATATCTTAGAATACTTAATTATTGTAACTATTATAGAACGTTAAGTATTTGTTACGCATAGGTTCTACTCTCCACGGCATTTTGCAAATTTTTAACTTATCTTATCAAATAAATTACATGCCTTTTTAGATTAAAATGCATTTTTCTTCTGAACTGAACAACATAAAACCAATATGAATTGCATTCTTAGTTACACGAAGATAAATTACCCCAATACCTTTCCTCGGCGGACCTCTTGTCAAGGCTAAATTGATTTATTTTCCCTTAGGAGACCCTCATTCACACCTGTTTAAGGGACGAAATAATTTTACATTCGAAATTACAATAATCTCTTGCTAAAATATTAAATTTTATCTTAAGTTGGAAGCATGATGCCCAAATTTTATAATGCCAAAATTCTTATTTATGTATGTATCCGCTTTCAATTATGGTAAATAACGTTTACTAATAAACTGAAGCTACGTATTGTTGATACCCGATTTACTCCGCTTTATATAATATGCAGGCTTAAGGTAAAGCTAGGAGAAAGAACTGCTCATCTGTCATAATATATTCTTACCATTAACACAGCTAAAACAGCTAAACGCATACTTAATTATTGAATTAAACATTTTCAAGACAATTTTACACTGATAAAACAAAAGTATGCATATAGCTGAACGTTCTTTCCAAAGTCATGTAGATATTTCGTCTGAAAACGCACTTTAGTATAATTTATGCTAAAAAATGTAATTTTTGAAATCAAAATACTTTTCAAGATCGTTGATGTCTGCAACAAGTTTATGGGTGAGCACCATTTTATGCCAAAAGTGAAGACAACATCAAAAAGGTAAACAAACTTTTCTATTAAAAAACATTGACTAAAATTAAGTAAATAAAAAAAATTAAAAATTAAATTTATTGTGTCAAAAGAAGAAGCGGGAATTATATTAAAGAGATTTTGTTACAAATACCATTCCTTCACAAAAATATAGGAACCTTTTATTTTTTTTTAATACCTGATACCGCCATTGTAATTAGCTTTGAAATCTTAAAAATTATAGCATTTCTTAAATTTAAGCATTTTTTAATGTTCAATATTCAAATGTTATTGAAAATACATAGTGAACTTGAGGGTAGTAATTATTCTTTTCCGTATTTTTAATATAATTCGAACACTTAAAATGCATATTTATCCATATTTTAAAGCTGATTTAAATAGTAAAATTAGATTTTCAAAAAGGTAAGATAAATGTTATTGTTACTTTTTGGTAATTTGATTCCATCACATCAGCGAGAAACTTGCTTGCTACGATTATCAAATTCGTTGTTTGACCTGTTCACTTTAAGTTTCTAACAAGTATTTTTATTTCTAAGTAGTTATCAGTGGAACAAATTGAACTACATGTACGCCGGTCTAGTATGAAAGTGTATTTTGCCATTCCCTCCCATCTAAAATTTTCAAGTAAGTACTAATTAATTAATTTCTTTTGTTCTAAAATATTTTTATTTATAAGCTGAAGTACCTAGAAAATAAATTATGAGTTAACATTACACAAACTTACACGATATGATATCTTGAGGATAAATTATGTACACATTCTTGTTCTGTCAGAACATGTCCTTTTGTGATTTGTGGTTTCCTGATCACGTGTAAGTCTTCATTTAATTTCTTGTTTTTTAACACTTATAGAATCAGGCCTGGATGTTTATTCTTAATTCTTTTAGTGTTTTACATAGGCATTATACTTATGTTCTACTTGAATGATTCATTTTTAAGTTAGGCACTTGGGAATGAGAGTTGATCGATACACTCAAAACTTCGTGTATTGTTTTTCTATAAACAAATTATGGTAATTGCCAGAATAAACAGTAAAAATAATCATTTTGATTATTTACGGCATACAGGGAGAAAATAAAAATACTTGTATACAAATGTTTTCTTTAAAATACTAACATAAATATTTTCAAATCTTTGCAGTTATTTTCATGTTTCATAATAATACACAAAACGTCAAGTAATGGATGAACACTAAAATTGATGATTCAATTAAAAATTTCGAACAACCTACTTTGTAGCTAACATAAAACAACCTGAAAGCCACGACGAAACAGATGTGACAAATTGTAAATTGCTTTAAAATAAAATAATAAATAACATATTACAGGCTATTACAATTACTTTTTCCCATTATAGAAGCACGTGGCAGTGTTTTAACTTCTCATTTCAGGTTTAAAATTGTATTTATAAAAACACACAACATATGTTTTTTAATGAAAAGTGTCATTAGGAAAATATGCAATAATTAATGTGTGTAAAACGGACAAAGTGTGTAATGAACACGTCACACATTAAATTATATAGGCTTAGTAGTGTTTAATTATTTACTGTAGCAAATTTATTGATTGCAATGCAGTTTTTATCCGATACTTAAATCATCTATTATTGTAAAGTAAGGTGTATTATTTGTATGAACATAAGGAATACACCCGCCAGGCAACAGGAAGTAATAAAAGCGATGGTGCTTTGCTGCCGTGCCTGAAGCCCGGAGGCGTCAGTGGACCAGGATATAGACAAAGAAAATTACTGTTTTTGTACCTCCTCACTACCTCTGTACTCACGATTGTATTTCGAACAAAGCTTCGACTGAAAAAAAGAAACGAATATAAAATACAATATTTCTTTGAACCTGAAATATTACATCTACTTCAGTACTGTAATCCGTTATCTAGAGTTTATTAATTAACATTGCTTCTAGGATCGAGATTATGGTTTAGACAGAATAGTTTTATCTGAAAATTGGATTAACATCCATATGTTCGTTAGAGTATTCAACATGTATTACTGTATAAAGTATGCCCATATAGCACAGAATATTTTTTTAACATTCAAATAACTTTAAGTATGTCAAATATGGTAACATCAAAAAAATTATATTCATTTAAAATTATTTTGTCGTTCAACACATTAAAATCAAAATAAGGTAAAGATAAAATATGTATTTGATGTTTTACTTTTACTCTACTTATTTTTGACATTTATATATTATTCTTATTTTATTTAGATAAAATAAAGAATATCAAAAAATGAATATTCATTGAACATTATTTTGACTTTCAAAATATCAAAATATCAAAGTCAAAATAGGATAAAGATGAAATATTTATTAAATTTCTTAATTTTACTTATTTGTGACACTTATATACTCTTCTTATTTACTTAGATCAAATAAAGAATATTCATTGAACATTATTTTGACGTTCAAAATATCAAAGTCAAAATAATACGAAGATATAATATGTGTTAAATTTCTTATTTTAAAAAAGGGGGTTTCTTTGAAATCTATCAAGCCGTTTTTATCGAAAAGCGGACTTGTTTCAAATAGGCGTATGACAGTTGAATCTTGCCCTGCATAAAACTTTATTACAACTACATAACAATAAAAAAACATTTCACTGAAATGCTTTAAGCTGTACTCCGTAAGTATCCGACAAATATCGCAAAGAATAAAGATTTTAGTGTCCATTTACAACCACTTAAAAAAACATTTTTTTTTAAATTTACCTTTACTGCACATCTACATTATAAGTTAAGAGACTATGCAAAATTCAACTTTATAGACCCTTACCGTTCGTTAGACACAGTGATTATTAAGAGGCGTGAGGTGTTAAGGGGCTAAAAAGAGAAACTGTTTAACATGTTATCAAATATTAAATAGAACAATTAATTCAGTTATCATGTTATAAAGAATGCAATTTAATAAGCAATCTTGTAGACAGAAGCAACTTATAAAATAATATTAATGTTGGTAGACTACGTACAAGTTAGAGAACAGGAACACCACTGGGATATCATGATATTATAATCTCACCTTCAGTTCACAGATCACGTACTTTTTTATCAGTGTGTAAAATGTTGTCTTTGTTTAAAAACAAGCGTTTCTCCACTTTTTACAGTACAGAATAGAATTGCTTAGTATTCTGCTTGCATCGTTATTGTTTGGTTCAATTTAGTGTTTATTATTAAACATTAAATTAGAATTTTGTTAAAACACTTTTTTTAAAAAAAATGACGTTGTAAAATGTAACAATTTAACTTGAAACACATTAAAAAATTTCCTGAAAAAACTAATGTGTAACGTTAACTTTGGAATCATTTTGTGCAAACCTGCTACAGTAAATTAGTTTACGTCGGTAAAAGCCAGTTTGCCCTAACGTGGTTCTGTGTACATTACTATCCTAAAAACATTACACCAAAAAACATTGTCAGATTAATTAGAAACGAAACATTTTTTGAAAACAATTTATGCCTAAAATTCTGTAAGAACTTTGTTGAACATATTTTTAAACTAAAAAAAAAACATTAAAATTAGCTTCATTTGATAGCCTATAATTAATCTAATGTTTACTTACAGTGAAGGAACATGTTTTACAATAAAACGTAATCTCACAAAGAAGGCATCACTTACAACGGAGACCGTAAGTGAACTTCGTTTCATTAACCGAAACAATTTTAAAACATTGTTATTCTAAATACAATGGTAAATTTCACATTCCCTTTTCTGGTATCTTTGCAGAAATGATTTTAAAATACTTTGAAAATAAATATCTCTGTTCTGATAAAAACTACAACAAAACAAAACGTTAACAGATTGAATATTTAAAACAATCTTAACTACCTAAACACGATACATTCAAAACTCCATTTTACATTTGAAAAAGAAATTAATTATACGTTAAATTTTTTAGACCTTTCAATTTCAAATGTAAACAATAATTTTAGGTTCATCATTTATAGAAAACCCACTAAATCAAGAATAGGGTTGTTTACAGTATAAACTCACTCCATATTAAAAATGTTTAATTTATAATAATTTCTTTTAAGTAATATATTTTGGTGTTATTTTGTCTTGTGTTAGACGGCTATTTTAATATCAGGTCAATCAAATAAATGTGTACGATTCTATTATACACTCAAAGTCAATAAATGTAAAAATTAAGATTAAATATCTTAGAAATTTGAACGTTTGGAAATGTAAATGTTCTTCCTACTCAATGATGAAGGGAAATTATATATTTATTTGTGTTTTTTAACTTATCCAATTGCTAACTTTAAATGTTTACATAGTTAATCCAGAATTATACTTTTACATTTCTCAATGCACAATATTACATAAAAACGTTGTTATATTACAAAATTGTTATGTTAATTTACAATTATAGAAGCTGCATGAATCAGAATCATAGTGTCACTACAAGTGACTACAAAGTGATGGATGACAATAATTGTTGACCTGTCGTCTGCACTCACCTGGCACTTGGCACATACAGCTTCACATATGTTTGGAGTAACATATGATACACTAGACAAACTAGAACGTACTTTATGTAATATTGATCAAGCAAATATTGAATTAATTTGCTACTCTTGTTTTTGACATACTACGAATATTTTCCTAGGTTATAATGGGGCAAATTGAACCTCGCAGTTATTATACACAAGTTACATTCATGCAATATACAATCATAATCTACAACTAATAATTTCTCTTTTTATTTTAGAAATTTATTTTTTATCATAAAAAATAAATAAATACATTGTATAAATACTAATATATTTAATTATAGTGTTATAATGTTTTAGTCTACTAATTAATATAACATAAAACACACACACACACACACACACACACACAATCTTAATTTCAAATATTTTATACCAATGTTCTAATCAAACGGCAAAAAAAGGCCCTTGAGGAGTTTAGAACATTATTTTGCTGGCTTAACTGCAATTGTGGTTGTACAAAAAATCTTTCAGTGATTACACACAAGAGTAGAAAGGAATTGTTAGTTAATGTTAACACTGCAAGTGGTCGTTGAAGAATGGCGCACTTGCCGTAAAGCCTCGATAGGGAAATTTGACGTAAATAAAATAATTACATTTCATTAACTATTAGACAGGACCTCACGAACAAGGAATAATCCAAACAAATAATTATCAAAATAAATAATTAAATAAATATGAATAAATTCTAAATTAAATTCAGTTAAATCTAATTAAATAAATTAAATTAAAGAACAAATAAATAACATGGCAACGCATTCCAAGAAGGATACAACGAATCCAAGAAGGATATAAGAATCCCGAGGCAAAAGAAATTTCTGAGATCCAAATGACCTTCCAATACATGTAAAAGCAGGAAAAGGATTGAGAACAGAAAGAAACAAAACAGCAAAAAGAAAGGGAAGATGAAAGAAGAAAGGTCAAATAAGAGAGATATAAAGAAAGAAGAAAGATCCTAGAGGATAACTGACTACGAATGGAACGAAAATTACTAAGACAGTTTTCACGACAAGGTAGATCCTTAAGCAGTTAAGGATATTTATTGCGCTAGTTTAACGGGAAAAGTGTATGAACGCCAGCCCAAAATCAAAGCTTAAAAACAATGTGAGCTCTGTACTTAGCTTTAAAACTGAAACTTTTAAACAGGAATAAATTACGTTCTAATACATTTTCTCTAAGGGCTTCCTGTCAAAGTGCAAATTGATTTATAGCCCCTGAGGAAATTTTCGTTCACACCTGCTTTAAAAATCTACATTTTCCTTAATAGTATTATGATAACTGATTATGAAAATAATTTTTCGTATAATATCCATTCATATGACAAATAGAAATAGTTAGTTTAGTGTTACTACCTTAGTAACTGCAGTTGTATGAGTATACATCGACAAGACTTCCTTGTAGAGAAATATTCCTGTAGTGAAGTATTTCACTATTCAGGAAGCTATAGCCTATAAGCGAAATAAATACAGTTTTAATTAATTAATTGACACACACACACACACACACACACACACAATAAAGTTCTAGCTTTATGGGGGATACAAGTACTCTTGTTTTGTCATTTTTTTGTTATCATGGGTTAAAATGTTTTGGTGAGTGCATTGGACATGATGTCCTCAGAATGTGAAGCTTGACGTATTAATTTTAATAACAGGATTTCTGCTCAAATCGTGATTGTAGACTACTATTAAAAAAATTACTAATCAAATATATACTGATTCATATCACATTTTATCTACAAAAATTTTCATTTTCTTTAGAGTAATTATTTTTCCTTGTAACGGACAGGATCCCTATTTATAACGGACTGGACCGGAATCAATAAACTATATTGGCTTCAATTAACGTTACTTCAAGACAGAGACTGAACACGATTTAATTTCTTCTTAACCTCACAAAATGTTTGTTGTTGATGGCGAATGGGTGTGAGGTACTGTTCACAGAATGTTGCTCGTCTTTACCTTTAAGGATCTTGGTCAGAAAACAATTGTTTTAGAAATACTTTTAGTGGCCAATGTATACACATTTTAATTAAGTGTTAAGTAAGTTAGAATGTAAGAAATATTTGTTCTTAATTTCCCCTTGGGTATCGTAAAAAAATGGTTGAAAATTTGGTAAACACCTGATGAATTTATTTTGAACAATCATACAGATTCAATGTTTAATCTACTTAGCTTCTGAAAGAGATTTTTCGTCGAAGTCGAGTTTATCCTGCCTAGTGTCTGCCCTCACTATTAATACACACTAACATACAGTTTCATTTCACTGTTCTAATTATTACGAAAACAGTTTTCAGATTTGGAACATAACGATCACTCCTAACTTCTTCCTTCGGCACTGGTATATGTTAGACGGAAATTAAATTTCGCTTGAAAATTAACACCAAGAAAGAAATTACATAAGATTTTATGTAAATATTTCAATTTAATAATTAGTTTAGAACTTAATTACCTATAATTGCATAATCACAGTAACTTATAATTGGATTGCCCGACTTTTTAACATTTCTTTACAATTTTCTCGCAAAGTAATACTAGTAGTTGTGTGTGTGTTTGTGTGTGTGTGTGTGTGTGTGTGTGTGTGTGTGTGTGTGTGTGTGTGTGTGTGTGTGTGTGTGTGTTTTACCATTCAAACGTTCGTAATTTTGTTCTAATCTAGTTCAAACTTTTCATAAAATTAGAATTTGGTAATTGCTTGAACAAGTTCGTTAACTAGTTTCCTTTAACAGTTTCAAAATGGTGGCTATTTAAAAAATCACATAGCGTTTTTGTCTTAAATGCATTTGAAAATATGGTTTTATCATTGTAATCAACGTTAGAAACTACATAAATTAACATTTTAAATTGTCAAAATGAGTTGAAATTAAGAAATAATTGAATTTGACTGCGTTCAGGGTTCCTTCTGCTTATTTTCAAAATAATGTAGAAGTTGAAAATTCTAACTATATGCAGATTTTAATGTATTTATGATGAAATCAGAATTTCTTAAAAGGATAAGATAAAAAAACTACTTTAGGGAATTTGCTTCCATCACTTTAAAGAAACACCTTTATGCTTGCGACTTTATAATTCATGAACAGTTTTTTTAATTTAATATAAAATTAAAAGATTAAAAATAAAAACAATAAAGTAGATTCAGTGGTAGGAAATAGTATTACGCTTATAAAATTGGTTATATCAAAATACAATATCAAAAAGTAAAATATGATGGTTGCATAATACTGCGTTCGACTTAAAATTTAGATGCTAAGTTTTGTGTAAGCTAGGTTACTTATCCATAAACAATAAAATGAATCTTCCAACTACATGAAAATTGCATTACAATACAGTATTCAATTTATTTTTATTTCTTGCTTACGTCAATTTTGCTTACTTTAAATTTTATTGCGGTATCTAAAAGCATAACACTGTTTTAAAGTAAGAAGGTGCCAATAAATGCACATACTTTCTCGCATTTATCGTAAAATTCCGTTCGAAACCTACCGAGAACAATTGTATGATAATGGGTTTTACTTTTTAAAATTATTATATGTTTCTAAATTATCGTATGTGTTACTAAAATGTTCCTTACAAATGATTTTCTCACTTAAAGTCAAACTAAAAATAGTAAATAAAAGGATATATCCTTTATATATATTATTATTATCTGCGCATAGACCCTGTTGGATCACGCAAAGCACTCCGACTCATGTTTTGTTCCTTCTAATCCTCCACACCTCCCTCATCCTGTCCCCATGGATCCTCTTCCGCTTCTCCGTCCATTTTACCCCTGCTCTCTTTGGGATTTCATTCTCTGGGACCTTCCAACCGAGCATCTTTCTTCTGTATGCGTGTCTATCTTCAACATCTGTTGAGTCTATTCCTGCGTCATGTAGGTCTATTCTGACTTGTGCGATCCACGACGTTGTTGATTTGACACCTTGTATATGTTTAAGGATTCTGTTGGCAAGTCTCGTTGTTGGGAGTCTACTGATGTGTCCGTAGAACCGAAGCCTCCTTCTTCTAATATCTGCTGCCAGGTTCGATATCTTCTCTGTGGTCTTCCGGGAGTGCAACCTGTATCCATCTTCTGTTAATCTCGGGCCAAGGATCTTCCTCAAGAATCCTTTATATATATATATATATATATATATATATATATATATATATATATATATATACAAAGATACAAGACATTTTTTCAGAATTTTTTTTTTTATTTTTCAACATAGTCTCCTTATACCTCTACACACTTCTCCCAGTGATGCTCCCATCTCTGTAACCCGTCCAAATAGTACTCGGCGTTTTTCTCTGCAAAATAATTGTTCACGAAGGTGATTGCCTCTTCATTTGACGAAAATCTCTGTCCTCCGAGCGCAATTTTTAGATGAGGGAACAAAAGGAAGTCGCTTGGGGCTAGATCTGGTGAGTAAGGCGGATGGTCAAGCAGTTCAAACCGTAATTCGTGGATTTTCGCCATGGCAACCGCTGAGGTGTGAGACGGTGCGTTGTCTTGCTGAAACAGGATTTTCTTTTTCTGCAAATGTGGCCGTTTTCCCGCAAGTTCTGACTTCAGCTTGTCAAGTAATGATGCGTAGTATGCTCCTGTAATGGTTTTTCCTTTTTGAAAATAGTCGATTAAAATAACACCATGACTATCCCAAAAAACAGTCGCCATCACTTTCCCATCCGAAAAAACAGTTTTTGCTTTTTTTTGGAGCCAGTTCCCCCTTTGCAGTCCACTGTTTGGACTGTATTTTTGTTTCGGGCGTATAATGGTGTATCCAAGTTTCATCTGCAGTAATTAATCGGCGCCAAAACTGGGATTTTTTGCGCCTAAACTGCGCCAACAGAGCATTGGAAATGTTCATTCGAACACGTTTTTGGTCTAACGTGATCAAACGCGGCACCCAACGCGCGGACAGCTTTCTCATGTCTAAATGTTGATTTAGTATGTGACAAAAAAGTTCTTTTGATATGTTCATAACGTCTGCTATCTCTCTCACTTTAATTCGGCGGTCATCTAGCACTATTTGGTGAACTTTGGCGATTTTTTCTTCGGTAGTTGCAGTTTTTTGACGTCCTGAACGTTCATCGTCTCCCAAGCTCTTACGGCCACGTTTAAATTCAGCTGACCAAAATTTCAGTGTGGTAAATGATGGTGCAGAGTCCCCATACACAGAATCCAACTCATCTTTGATTTGCGTAGGCGTATTGCCTTTCAAAAACAAGTATTTAATGACAGCTCAATACTCGATTTTGTCCATTTTCATAAATATACTCACATCAACAAACGACTGTTACATAACAACTGCGCGTCCAAAATGGCTGAAACTTTGGTGAGTAACTGTCAACAGATGAACAACGAAATTCGAGTGCTGCCACCGACGAGTGCTGCTATCTTCATGTTGAGATCAGAAACTTATCAGACCACCCTGGTATATATATATCCAAAATTAGATTTGGGAAATATATAAAATCATTTCATCAGATTTTGCTCAATTTTTGATAATATTTGAAAATGCGCGACTCAGGTCAGTAAAACAATTTTACCAAATCGGGAAAAGAAAACGAGACTCCATCGGGTTTGTTTTGTGTTCTCGGTGTTTTCCCGAACATCATATTCCTTTTATTTACAACTTTTGGCCTGATTTTAAGTTAAAAATTCATCTGCAAGGAACATTTTAGTAAACATATGATACTTTAGAAACACATGATAATTTTGAGAAGTATGACTTTTAAAAATTGGTAACTTTTTATGTGAAATTTTTTAAAAACTTAAAAGAGAGAAAATCTTCGTAAACATAAAATTTTAAATTTCATTGCAATATTCGATGTTTATATAATTTATTTTCACATTGGTAATGTAAATGGGAAGTTTAAAATTCTAATATATGCTGATTACAATGGTAAAACCATAATTTTAAAAAATGGGAGATAAAAACTATTTTTGGAAATTAACTTTTTCACGGCAACCAGACAGCTGCTAATAGTTATTATCTTCTCCTAATGTCATAAATGATTTATAAGTATAATATATACAAAATACTTTTTAAGATTGTCAAATTATTCCCATGTTACTGCAGGTATACTTGACTAAAGTATTTGAAAGAAGAAACCTTGAAGTTTTTGAAAGCATTGTTTCTAAAACTTTAACAAAGTTTAAACAAGCTCCAGTTAAACTTTGACATATCGCACAGTAACTGCAAAAGAGTTTCGCAATATTACAAACGTGTTCCGCCGCTGAAATAAATAACGCTTTGTTGGAGATATTTTTTAAGGGCATAAATCTGCGCTGTAGCTGTATTTCAGCCCTTGTGACAAGGGGTGATGTAAATCAAGCCAAAGTGTTTGTAAACCAATCATAACATAAGAAGAACTTTATCTACTTGCTCATTCGCGTCAGGTCTACACTAGGCAGCAAGAACACAACCATACTGAAACTTTGATCATTTGTAATGCGCTATCCGGTGAGGTTTTTGCGAACCTTTGGATAATGTTACACGTTTAAATATACTTCAGATATACAGTAGTTTGTGTAAGCATTTCACGTCCCACGAAGTATAAAATAACTGATTATCTGGTATTAAACATAATTTTATATGTTACACTAAATATAGTTTAAGCAAAGGACATTATGTCTCATTGATCAATATTTTTAATTAGGAAATAAATTGAAAAAATCAGTGAGTTTTTTTTTAATTTTGAAGGCAAAGATATTGGAAAAGTGGCAGCTCTTCAGTGGGGCGAGAAGAGTAGTGGAAGTGCATCCTTGCAACTCGGTGAAGAGTTTTTGGAAAAGCTTTCGAGATTCCTTTGAAAAAGGTAGACAAAATAATTCTTGCTACTCGCGTCCTCCATAGTTTCTTGATGAAATCTATTAGTGGACAGAAAACAGTTTGTTTATGGTGGTGTAAGTAGAGAAGAAGTGTTTTGGTGATCTCCAAGTAGCAAATACTTCATCAAAAAGAAAATGTTTTGCTATCAGAGATGCATTCAAGGAGTTTTCAATTCACAAACTGGTGTCATGGCAGTGTCATGGCAGTGTCATGGCAGTGTCATGGCAAAATGATATTTGTCGATTTATTAGTTTGTTTTATTTTTGTTTTATTTTAATTTACTACCCAAAAGAAGTAGGCTACAACAATATTGTGTGATAATACATAGTTTCTTTACGTTTTAGGCATTATTTAGTTTTAATTCTTATATAATTTATGAATTATGTTAGTAAATTGTATTTCAAATAGTACTGAATAAGTTGACCTAGGCTTATAACCGTAATATAAAATAAACAGGAAGCTATTTTAGTAACGAAAGCAGGCTATGTTTACGTAGATTCAAGCATTAATTGTCTTGTTATATTTAATAAATAAATTACTATTTCTTTAAATTTAAATGAATGTTTAAACATAAACACCAAGGTAACTGCAGTAAAAATAGAAAAGTTTGTTTTTTAAAACAAGTTTTCCAGTAGAATTATGTTATCTATTAGCCTACTTTAGATTATAGGTTATTTATATAGTTATAGGTTTAGGCAAATAACCTATTCAGTTCTACTTGATTTCTGAAATATCGTTCATAGTTAAATAGTAGGCGTATTAGATTATGACTGTGTATGTCTGTTGTCAGCGTACATTTGTTTGGTTACCAAAGCAGAGTTTTCAGGCTAAATAAATAAATATACCTGTAGATAAGCCGCATTTCATTGAAATATCCTTCCGAATTGCAGATTTATAGTTATTGCACATATACCCTCTGTCTCTCGGATTGTACAGAACCTTCTGCTCTCTCACTAATTCAATTAATTTTTCTTCAACATCCATTATAAAAGACTTGTGTTATCTTTTAAATCTAAATATTTAGGCTTACTGTAACGGATTCTAAGAAACTACTGTGTTTAAAAACCTTAACCTAGGCAACGAGACGCGGTTAACGCGGTGGGGGAAAGCGGAGTCAGCTTGAAAACCGAACCAGGACAGAGTCAAAACTGCGCGGAGTGGAGCCCAGCGACGCCGTGCGTAGTCCGCTCCGTCCAGCTCAACTACGCTCCACACTTGGTGGCCACCCAGCCTTATACTGATAAAACAACAGCAAGGAATTCAGTGATTTATTATAACTAACGAAAGGCATGGGTTATTATTTCAGATTATTTTCAGTTTATATATTAAAATTAGGCTTACACTTTTAATTAAACTAGGTTTTTTTGGTATTTTAAGGCGAAAAGCACATTGAGGCTATTATCGCCTCCCTAAATGTAAGTGTGAGTGTAAAGTGTTAAAGTCGTAAGTGTAATGTTATAAGTGTAAGTGTGTGTTAGACTCGGGTACCGCGAAGGACGTCTAAATCCTCTAAGTAGGTGCAGCTAGCCCGAAATCCCTGCAGTTTAATTGAACTAAGATCATAATAACGTTTATATATATATATATATATATATATATATATATATATATATATATATATATATCCTATACTTATAGCATTCCAGAACATTTTATAAGCAGATTTAAAATTATACACTATGGACTATTATGAAAATTACATTTCTGTCACAAAACTGAATAAGTAATCATGAACTCCAATAAAATATACTGAAAGACATCTCCTATACTTTATAAAATAACATTACAGCTGTTTAAGTATTGTAAGTTCATTAAATAGATATGTTGATAAAATCTTAAGATAACATGAATTGTTAAGCCACGATTGTCCTGATAACTGGTTATGAATAGTTTTAGTCACGTCACGATAGTAAAATATTTACGACGTTTTGCTCAAAGTGGGCAACGAGTTTGTGTTTCCCATTTGCTACGTGACGGGTTTTTTAATTTCAGTTGTCTGCCGGCTTTTGATTCGCGTATATTTACTCTAGACTTATTAACGGTTGAAGGATTTTACTGAAAGTCATGTGATAAATTACAAGTTACTCGACAACGCATGAAACAGTTCAAGAAACTTTACGGATTTCAGTTTTAGAACGCAGCAAAATCGAAAGTGTTTTTTTTTTACTTAGAACACAACATAAACCAGCAATTAAATTTTAGTTTGTATAAAACAATAATAGGATATTAAGTAACAATACTTAATAGTAGGCCTACAAGTTTAACTAAAAATATTTACTCTTACATAGGCCTAACGGTAAGTAAATTTAACAACCAGCTGCATCCTTGATCCAACACTGGCTCGTTGCACAAAAATCATTAAGTAGAACGTTTACTTTATGCAATTAGTTCAACTGCACTCTTCATTCCTGTAGTTCAATTTCTAGATTTTAAACAAAATAGTTTTAATAACAAATTTTTAAACACACTTATTATAAACTAAATGTTTTTCCTGGCGAAAAACCGTATAGGTTTTCATCGCCGTATAAACTAAATTTATTGGCGCAATTGGAATTTTAAACATCGGTATATGAAAATTTTTTTAATTTTATATATTACTAGAAACTGAATAGAATTTGGCACTAAAACATAATGATATAACATGTATTGATTTTTGAGTAAATTTAAATTTCTCAACATAAATTGTAAATAACTCACAAGAAATTGTTGAAATCATTATTTTACATAAAGAAATTACACACGCGCGCGCGTGTGTTTCTAGGAAACTACTATTTTTAAAACCCGTAACTTGAGCAACTGTAACCTAGGTAACGAGAAATAATAAGTTTGGAGGCGTTGGAAATAGTTGGGATGTTTGTTCTAAATGATCCAATAATATTTCCGCCTTTTAAAAATCTATTCTTTCCCACTTTTAAGCCGCAAACAAGCGGCATGTGAGCTCGGGGGTCGATGTTGCTAAAGCACCTCAAGGTTCTTAGTTATTCCCTTTGCTTTATCCTTACCGTTGTTAACTCTGATCCCTCGTCCTCATTAGTCATAAAGTATGAACGTCAAAAAAAAAAAAAAAAAAATGTATTTTTATTAAATCTTTTATTTTCTACAGATCTGTTGTTCTACGCTAAGTATTGTATGTCTTTAATGAACAATTTTATATTCTAGCTGCTATGGAGTTTTAAAGGGCACTTAGATATTTGTGAAACTTTCAAGTTTTTTACCAAAGCCTTCCCAGTTTTGTTACTTGTTAAATCTAAGAGAGCTAACTTCTCAATCTTCTTGGTTCGCTGTTAGGATGACAAACAGGCGAGTGGTCTGACAATAAGTCACAACGAATTTCAGTCTTCAAATTACCTGAAAGTTCTTTAGCAACAAAAAAAGTCAATGACATCAGTACAATCCTCAGTAGGTTCTCCTTAAGAATAAAACTTGCAATTAAATGTCATTACTGCGTTATTCTTTTATTTGAGTCCTTTATTTGTAATTTATGTCCTGGAGGTCAATAGGAAGCTGATATATCAAATTCCTTGTTTTTCATACAAACGTACTGTGGTGCCCTGCAGCGATTCCAATTGAATTTTTGTTGTTTTCATAATGTTCATTGCCTCTTTTATCAATGTGGATGCCCCAACTGTGGCTTTGTTACAAGGGTATATTGTATACTACCATAATTTAAGAAAGGATTGTCAAAAGAATGTTTTTTCCTCTCGGAAATATTTGCCTGAAGACCGACGTGCGTTCCACTTTAAAACCATAAGTTTATATTTCATACTTTTCTACGGGTTTGCTTTTTAATGTTGACCTCGAACTTACTTAATCTGTTAAAATCGTTTTCCCAGTTTTTAGTTCAATAGTATCTAAAACTATGTACTCACTGTCACTTTTTTGCAGTTATTATTCAAAAATAATGTTTACGTAGTTTTTTTTACTCGATGAACAATAGGTTTAAATATATGACAAAGATATAAAGCTGTGACTGAGCACTACAAGAGTCAAAGCCGTTTTTATCAACTATTTTTAAATTTTGTTATTTTATCTAGGTATTTTGTGTTAAATTCTGTAATTATCAGAAAGATCACCTATAAATAAACATTAGTAAGAAATATAACGCAAAGCACAGCACATAACTTACTTTTAAAGAACCGTAAACAATCATAATATCAGCTGTTCATATTTAAATAAAAACTGCTTGCTTAATTTTTTTTACTGCCAATACAACAAAAGAAAATCACCAAATCCGAACAGTTTATCTATGTTATGAGGTAGATTCTCGTATATGGTGTGAATGACATAAGACTGCAGTCAGTACGAGCAGGAAAACTTCATCGAGAGAGAAAATTTTAAAGTTTAAATAATGTCTAATTTCCATCGCAGAAAGTACTGTTATTCTACATTCAATTAAACAGAAACATGTGTAAGGATAACAATAATTGAAAAAAATTAGCAAAAACCGTTTTATCCTTGATGAAGTTCATAAAAGGAAACAACTGAATATTTTTTAGATGTCTAGGAAACAAATAAGTCCTTAAAAAACAAACTAAATAAGCCTGTATTTGCCAAAACTGGTCCAGTAGTAGAAAATTAAAACGTAATACACTCGTGTTTTTGCAAAAAAGAACCATATGACTTCACATTGCTCGTGTTATCATATGTGAATAAAGGGTAATAAATTAATGAACTTCAACTAGAAGACCTAATAACTTGATGGACTTTAAATCAATAGACTTTTTAATTGCATACACAAAAAATGACTTTTTGTCTACGGTCACCATAATGTGTGTATCGTTTATTTTACGTTCACAATTCGGGTAACTAAACTATTATTACACTTCAAACAAAATTTAATATTATTCAGTTATTTAGGCTTCTTATTGACATAAGAGAGAAAACCAAATAAAATCCCGTTTTTATGACCACTTATCTTGGTTGTATTGTATGTAATAAAACGTAATAACTGTATTTCCTCCAAAAACAAATTTCGGTTCACTTAATGACTTTATGTTGTTTATAGCCTCGCTCCACCTACGCCAACATGAAGGGAAGGGATAATACTAATATCGCGTGTCCACTCTTCAGCTCCTGAAATTGTGTTTTTGCGTGCATTTTTGTTTTGGCGTAAGTTACGGAACGGCATTAAAATCTTATATTTGACATTAGTTAAATGGCTTTAGAATCTGAAGTTTCACCAACCAGACTTGGGTATACTTTTAATTACTACTCGAAATGTAATTAATAACAAAACGTTTCATGATCACTGTTTAATGATTAATCAACTTATTTTATACATTAATTATTAAGCAGTTCACATTATTATCCTCTTCCAGACGTATATTACCAAAAAATATATCATTTGACACTAAATATCACTGTATGACATGAAAACCTGGATTATAAATGTTCAAATCTTTGCTGGAGCAGGTAAATTTAACAAACATAAATAAAACCATTTGCTGTGTTGTAAATAATGAGGAAAATCCAAAATTATTATATTTGATATTATGTTTTTGCCTTCAATAAAAGGCGTGGCAAACACCATTAGGATTGTTTGCACAAAATGGTCAACATAACATTTTAGTAAGAATAACTGGTTTTCTGTTACATCAGCTGTTAACTGTTGTGTATTATCATTATTTCAAACTCGTACAAGTTTTTGACTTCAGGCTGGGTTTCACAGCGAAGCAGACATGAATGTTTCATAGTATCTAATAAATCGTACTGTCTTAAATTAATTAAAAATTATAAAACTGAAAAAATAAATATCTTTTAATAATCCGAAACGAATTTTTCAACTTACAATTGTTTTCAATACAAATAAATGTCTTGCTTCGGTACACAGAACAGCTGATATGCAAAGTGTACAACAAAAGTGTTCCAATGCTTCTAGAACATTATGCATATGTTTTAAAAAATTGTACTATACAGTAGAACGTTAACCACAAAAGAGGTTGACTACTGCTTAAAACAAAACAGATTCTTTGACTATGATATTATATATACATGGCACTAATTTTTATTTTATTTAACAGACAAAATGAATATTAAAAAAGCCAAAGTTGCTAATCTACACAAATTGTTCCTTAAACACTTATTAATGGAAACGAACTAAGGTACAGGAATTTTTAAGTAAACAAGTTAACATGAAATATGACATACGTACTTTGCACATGCGCAATGGAATGTAAGACCGCCATTTTTCCATGTAACAATTGTACTCGGTATTTTTTGAATATTTTTGAACATATTTTTTATGTTTTTCTCAGTTTCAAATAAAATCGTTCAAAAATAACAACTATTTCCTTCGAACATTTCCTTGATAACTTCCACGTTTTTCCCACGGTACTTGTCTGGTGAATTGATCGTCAGTCCTACGTAATTTTTAACTTATATCAACCAATTTAAAAAAAATTGATTTAAAAACCACATCACTGAATTTATCAACAAATTAAGATATAGTGCTTTGATATTAATATATTTATCCTATTTAAAAATAAAACTTATAACATTAGTTTTAACGATATTAATTGTTGGACCAATGAGTTTGCATTTGCTTGTGTAGGTCTACTTCGTTCCAAATTACTTGTTTCGTACTACGGCAAACTGAGCGGGACAAACACCTCTGCCTTTCAGAGACATTCCATGTATTTTCCTAACCTTGACTTTGTGGTTTACAAATAAAGGAGCAAATTACTCAGCATCCTTTAGTTGTTCATACAACTACTAAGCTTGCAGCCTTGTTCTCTGAAGAACAAAAATTCAATTAAATATTCCATGTTGCAGACATTCCCGCTTAATAATTTTGTTGTAGCATATGCTATAGCATTTCGTCCCCCACTGGTGGAACAGCAAAAACTAATATTCTCACGAATACAATACGCATGACCGACACATCCTTAAACATTCCGACTGGGAATCTATCTTCAAAAAAAAAAAAAAAAAATCATCATTATTGAAAGTGTGAGACCTAACACCACAAAACTGGTTAAAACAGATTTTTTAAAATTTTAATCATAGGGTCTACATGAAAAATCATAACTGCAGTTATTATAAGAATTTGTGTTAAAAACAAATTGGATCATAGTGTTAAAACAAACGAAAATAAACTTCATGGTGCTACAGGATCTCTGTGTGACGCTACAACTTATCCACATAGAATTGTTATTATTTTTAGCGAATGCCGTTGGAAAATGAGCTGTTGGAGCGGCCATCATTATAATACCCAGATCTGTAACCTTGAAATGAGACCGATCCTTACCTCTGGATCACTTTTTGAGAGTGTGTGTTTTAATTGGCAAGCTCATGAAATCTGTCCGATAATTCAAACTTGGCACAAAAATCGATTAGACATGTTAGTGAACCAGCCAAATTCGTTTGTTTCAAAATGACGGTCATTTCAAATCTTTAAAAATGCATAACTTTTTTGTCTTAAATGGTTTTTTAAATCCGATTTCACCATCATAATCAGTGTAAATTAAGATGGTGAAAACTGCATAAGTCAGAATTTTTAATTTTCAAAATCCGTTGAAATTTAGACATTTTTGACAGCGGTCAGGGTTTATTTTCATATTGTGAATGTAATTTGAAACTTTAAAATGTTAATATACGCATATTTTAATTCTGATTATTAGTCTATGGTAAAATTAGAATTGTAAAAAGAATAATATAAAGAAAAATACTTTCGTAAATATGCTTCTATCACGTCAGCAAAACAAAATTGTATGCTGCAATTATTTAAAATAAGTTTTCACTTGTATAACCAGATTTTAAAATCTGCTTAAATTAGCATTAACATTTTATTGAAATATTAAAACGTTAACATATGCAGCTTTTTTGTTGATCAAAGTGATTAAATCATATTTTTTTAAAGTTTAAGATAAAAAATATTGTTAGAAATTCGCTTCTAAAAACGTCAATGAGAAAACTGTGTACAGCAATTATTATTTCACTGCTAGTGGTAAGTGAATAATGTAGTTGACATGTCAAATTTTGAGAGAATTGCATTAAAATTTTAACGGACATAGGCTAGACTTTTATTTTTCTAAAGCGTAGGCCTAGTATAAAATGTCATGGAAAAATGTGTTCTTTAAACTATCTGTAACAGAAATACTTGCGTTTTAGTATTTAATAACTGGTCTACCAGTTGAACGGATAAAATTAGCACTTTTAAAAAGTGAGAGCGTATTTGCTTTTATTAAAGTACAAATTTGCATTGCCTAACCTTCTCGAGTTAAAGTGAAGGAGAAGTTATATTTAAATGGGAAAAATATTTTAGTACTTGTTCCAATTATTGTACTTTTAATGCATACATTTTTTTACTTAATTCAGTTCACTGCCTTTAATTATATCTATATTGCATGTTTAATTATTAAATAGTTAAACAAGTAAAGAACTATCTTTAATTTAAAAAAATCATCTGTCTATACTTATCGCTTTATCAAATCAAACAAACACCTGTTTCTAATCGCTGAATTGCCCAACGTAAATCTAATTGGATTGTTTTTTTAACGTCTATATTTTATAACAGTAAGACTAATGTGGATCGATGTTAACAGAAAGGATTAAAGCTTAAGGCAGTAACTTGTAGTCTCGAACCTTCAACTTTGAGGTGCACCAAGTTCAGAGACGCAGCAAAAAAGTGCTAAACTTAAAAACATTTTTGTATAGGAACATCAATTTGTTTATACTTCATTTATTAATACATGTTTGTTCTTGTTTTGTAGCATTATTCAATGCGAATATAGCTTTTATAATTTCTGGCTTTAAAGCCAAAGTCTAGTTTTTTAAGGCCCTTTAAAATGAGACCTCGCCCGTAATAATCTATACAAAACTCTAACATTTCCAATCATAAAAATCAGTTTGGTTTTTAAACGAATATTTTAATTTTAATATAAATATTATATCTTTTTAATATGTAAACATTTTTTTCGTAACTTAAAACAGTAGTTACCCTCTTCCAAAAAATAGTTCTCCTAAGCTCGTTTAGGAGCTCTCTACAGTTTATTTACCCCATTAATGTTTAATTAAACTTTTATCCCCAATATGAAGGTTATACATTGTTATTATAAATTTTAGCGACAAGTAGGTTAACACCGTGATCATTAATATTGGTGATATTTAATAAGCCTTGAAAGGCCTTACCTAGAGCACGATATATTGGATTATAATTCCCTACTGTGTCGTTTGAAAGTATCATCAATATCCCAGTTTGCAGAAGAATGCTCGGCACTAAAGTATTATTAATACTCCTGGAGGGCGAAAGCATAACGTGGCACGTTACACGTAATTTTATAACTAGAGGTAATTTTACTTGTGGTTACATTTGACTGAATTTTATTACTTGAATATTTCGTCACGTTAAATCGGTGTTCGAAATTCATAAAACTAAAATTCAGCCACGTTTGCATACACTGAACATTAATGCTAAAGAGTATCAATATTTTCATCATGTAGCGTATCGTAACGTAAGCTTGGAATATTCACAATTTTAAGAGCATTTAAATTCTAATGACAGTTTATCAAGTTCAGTTGCAATAATATTGTTTTCCTGTTTTATTCATTTGTGGTTTTGAGTATCAAAATATCTTTGTGAATATCAAAATATCAAGAAAGCAGAAATGTACCAAAACTATAGGAAACTTCTACCCATTTCGTACGCCAATCTCACGAAATATTTGTTCATTTAAATTGGATTACTTAAACCGTTACTATAGAAACCATTATTGGAACTTTATTATATTTTTTTTTTATTCAACAGCTGTTATGAAAATAAATAAAAGTTATGACAGAAAGAGGAACTTTTAAAGGTAGGTTTTCCCTTTTAAAAAATCGTTTAGTTCGTCTCTGCTTTATAAAATTAATGTATCTCTAAAAACTTTAAGTTCATAGCTATTGTATGAGGTTTGACTGTGCTTTGATCAGTAAGTCAGGACATTACACACACACACACACACACACACACACACACACACACACACACACACACACACACACACACACACACACACACACACACACACACACACACACACACACACACACACACACACACACACACACACACACACACACACACACACACACACACACACACACACACACACACACACACACACACACACACACACACACACACACACATATATATATATATATATATATATATATAATGTCGTTTAATGGATTTATTAGCAAAATCCCATTCGAAAATAATCTTTTTTTACGGTAAAACTCAAACATAGAACCATGACATTTCAATCTCTCCAGGACCATTTTTAATGATTTAGATCTCATCAACAAGATTCATATACTAAGAGAGGAGAATATAAGTATTGTAGGGAATTTACTATAGATTACTTATATACTGTAATAGGAGATTATAAATAAAGTGTTTTATGAGCACACTTTTCACATAATGTAACACAATATTGCAAATCCCTATTGCAATATCGCAGGATAGGCCTATAAACAATAGTCACATTGCAGCAAGAAATTATAAATAATGCATTAACCGATACATTATTGATGTACTCTAATAATATATTATAAGCAATTATTTATGCTTACAGTTTTTACAACTTGCAAAAGTTGATTATGAATAAATAAAATAAAATATTACTTGTTTGTAAAAGGAATTGTTATGTGAACAAAATACAGTAGTTTCTAGTTGCCAAATGGGGTTGAGATACTGTCTAATTAGGAACTCCGGCATTAAGAGCGGTGTTACGTATGTACTGTACTAATGTTACAGGGTCAAAAGACGAGAAGTAGAAACCTGCTTTCTGTGTATTACTGTAACAAAACAATATGCTCTATAAATTTGACGCTGTTAAACGATTCATATTGAATGTAACGTGTTTAAACATGACATGTTTTCTTATATTCAATGTCTGGGCGAAAGTGACAATCGCAAAAACTGCACTTCATAAAGCAGTATTAATCGTACATAAATTCATTTTAAGTGTCGGTTCCAAGACCCCGCGATGCGCACCCGTCATTGACGTATATATTGTAATGTTTTATTTTTGGAGTGAGTTCTGAAGATGGGCTTTTAGTCCCGAAACATGTCAATAATATTACGTAAGTAAATAAAGTCAAAGATGGTTAAGTACATTAAATTTAAAAAAGCTGTATTTAAGTTTTTAAACAAAATTTCTTTCACTGTTTTTATGAACTATTATTAATAATAATAATAATAATGTCTTTTACAATGATAATTATTTTATTGTTAGGAAAAATTGTTTCACAGTATGTGTAAAAAATGAGCTAAATTCAAAATAACTATATTTTTATTATGAGCAAGCTACTTACTTTCGTTGCGGGAAAAAATAAATATTTTCACTCGTGTAAATGTTGTGAAAATGTTAAAAAAATCACAAGAGTAAAGCTGTAAAATTTTACTAATTAATTCGAAACTCACTGGTTATCAGCATATTGTAACTTAGTTTTCGAGACCCTTGTACCTAATATCTCTAACAAATTAATTAATATTCAACAGGCTATATGTCATTGTATTACTACAACAAGCGATACTCATTATAATCAGTATATTGTAAGTACATCTCTACCAACATTTCACAGTTTTAGGCTACTTGGGATTTTTAATGTTTTTTCAAGTTAAAATTTAAACGCTATGGACAATTTTTATACTAAAAATGATTTTTATAATTCTGATTTATATGTTTATTTTTATTTTCATAATTGTTTGTGTTATTTTGATATAGGTATATAATCTTCTTAAACCGCGTATTTAGAACACTCATTGGACTGGCTCATTGTATTGTTTAAAGAATGTCCATTATTGTAGTACATTATATATTATAGATGAATATACTGACGCATATTTATCAGAGAGTAAATGATCCATTTTACTTAGACAAAAGAGTATCATTAAAGGCTTGATCAAAGTGAACCTAAAAGCCTTGCAAGATGCGTATAATTAATGCAAAACGCTTCGGTCCTGAAAAGGTAGGCTAAATGAAAGGTGTCTCTAATTCACATCCACAAAGTAGAGGGCGCAGAGGTTAAGTGCTGATTCAAGTCATTTCTTTGCGCTGCAAGATTCTCATTTCCTTATCTGTCTTAGTGCTGAGATGTTTAGTTGAAAGATTTTAAAGCGACACATTTATTAAGTAACCGAATAAAAAATTGAGAGAAATTTATTGGTTGCAAGCAAATTTTATTCGATTTTTCTTTAAATTGGCTCAAATAGTAAAGTGTTTACAAAATATGTTGTATTTGGTATCGGTTTTAAAAGGAACACATCGCTGATAGGGGCAGTGAATTGTGATTTTGAATACGTGGATAAATTGAAAACTTCCAAATGAATGGAATACAACACTTATAAAATAAATTCTCTTTTAATGAAAACAATTTTAAGCATTTTTGGATTTAATGTGTGAATTAGAAAATGTTAAAAAATTGACAACAAAATGCTACTAAAATCAAATACCGTATTGCCAAAAAATAGTTGTTGTTAAATTGGAGGTATTTGACACCAGGAAATTATAAACAGAAATAATACGATAATGCATATATACACTAATCGTTAATTGTAATAGGAGATTAAAAATAAATAATTTACTCGCATATTATTCTTAGACTGCAATAGAAGAATTAAAATTAACAATCGCATTATTAAAGTTGCACTAGCAAACTTGTTTTAACTCGTATTTAATAGAACTTCCAATAATCTACAGGTTGATTACCCGAGACAACAATTTAAAAAAAAATATTTTTTGTGTACAGTGAAACAAACAAAAAGTATACTTTTCTTAAAAAAAAAAGATTCAAATATAGTAAATGTACTATCTTATTATGCAATAGGACACCAGAAAAATTTGTAATCAAGAAACAAAAGCAATATTTTAACTATGAAAATAATTCATGTTTCAAATACGAATTTTAAAGAAAATTTTGTTAAACAATACACACACTGTTGTACACTAATTCTGTACACCTGATCGCATTATAGTGTTTAGTATTAAGTTTGCTGTTCAGTATTAAATTTCGAATATATTTCACGTATCGTAACAAAGCAGACAGATCAGCGATAGTTGAGACAATAAATAACTGTTAGTTCAGTACAATTTTGACAGATTTATTCAAATGTAAATTGTTAATCCTAACTGAATACTCCTCATTTTTTTGTGTGTTTTCTTCGAATAATTAAAAACACAGAAAAGTGCATTTCACAATGTTAATAATGTTGTTTCTTTTATTAATACTTCCCTTCTATAAATGATCATTTATTAATATACATTTTATATTGTCTACATACAGTATAATTGCACAAAATAGTTATTCCTTCGAATAATGGTTCTCCCTAATCAACCAACACACCAATTTCACTGCAAGTTGGGTTGCTGTCACGCTAACTGAAGGGTGTTGAGTAATTTGCTCATTACTTTGAAGACCGCAACAGTAAGGTTAGGAAGTAATACATAGGGTGCTACGAAACTTTGGAGGGGAAGTATGCACGCATATCGTTGAGAAGGGTACGAATTTTGTCGCCTTGCTTGCTTTGTACAATTAGCATTTAATAATTCATTAGACTATAGTGATTCAGGCAAGTAAATAAGTAATTACAGTAGATTTTTAACAACCTAACTTTATTATATCTATATATATACATATATATATATATATATATATATATATATATATATATATATATATATATATGTATGTATGTATTAAAGAACATATAAGTACAAGGAAATCACTGTCGTTCATTCAGGGTTAATGTTCATACAATTTTAATAATAGTTATATAATTACACAATTATAATGATATTATTGTTATAATTATAATAATGCTTATTATATTGTGAATTTAAACTTTTAAAAAATATAAGACGTTATAATTTTTATAAAGAATTTGAATGGTGCCACTTCAAAGTTCTAAATCTATTTTACTGGATAAAGAACTTGTCTATCAACAAAATAAATTTTTGCCCCTTTTCAATTTCGTATATCTTAATATTCCTGTAAGTGATATTATTCAATCTTGTTTGTTTTTCTAAATTCCTTTTGCAATCACGTCTTTGATAGCTACGTGCTGTGCTTATTTAACATGCACGGTATGTTTTTACTTTATTCCTTACTTAATCGTTTTTATTTTGTATTTATTTATTCTTGCAGTTTGTGGAAATAAGACAGTTTATTAGTTATCCAATGAATTAGTTATCCAATTGTGAATTAAAAAATATCGTAAGGGACAAATGAAATGTTCAGCTACGATAAAAGGTACAACGCTTTTAAATAACTTTAGTTTATGTCAGAAAACAAAAATTGTAGTCTAATTTGTATACCTAGTGAGCCCTTTCGACCTATCGCAGTTATTTGGAAAAAGAACGAATAATATACAACAATATACAGCAAGAAGTTGATCAGTGTTATAACACCCTTTATACACTATGGAATATAGTTGAAAGAATATAGTACAAATATAGTACAACCTATGAAATATGTGGCAATCACAACTTTCTTTGTTTATACATGAACGAAAAGGAAAAGAGAACTTTTTTATGAAATCGCTATCGTAAAAAACTGAACGTAAAAAACATGAATTTGTAAATAGAATAATTCAAATAATATCATTGACTGGAATTCAATTACTGCAATACCCTTATCTTTAATTCAAAAAGGTCATGTTTTACAACATTAATGTATACATTTTCCTGAGTAAAATCTTGCAAAACAATGTAGGCCTACTATTTCATGTCAATATTACTTTCTGTTAAAATAGACATTATAGTTACCTTAATCTTAATCATATTATATTTCTGAAAGTTTGTATGTTTGTTTGTTTGTTATTCAATCACGCTTTAACCACTGGACCAATTGAGATGAAACTTGGTACGAAAATGGTTTAAGTATCTGATAAACATAGGCCTATTCCCGTTTTAAAAAACGTCATTATACTACTTACCCAGCCCAACATAATTATGTAGTATTTAGTTTTGCGACATGTGTTAACTGTAGTTAGGTTTAAATATATTATACTGTTTACTGGACCTGAGATTTAGGCACCTGAGATGGACATCGATCTAATCCCATTTTAAAAATCTTAATCTGTGTTTTATTTATTGCAAAATTATTGCTTTTAATGTTACATTTTCAATTATTTTAGTTGAATTTTTTTCAAAACTGACTCTAATTTGTTACTTTGTGTTGAATTTTCAATAATAAATGTAAAAAAAATCCCTACGCAGAGTGCAGATTACGATACGTTAAAAATTACTATAATTGTAAGTATTTTTTCTTTGTGAAAGTCTGGTTTGCTTTTTTGTTTGTAGTTTTTTATTTTAAGTTTCATTACATCAAATATTCACAATCTGGTGATTCTCATTTAAAGCTTTTCAATGTTTTCGACACAGAAATGTAAATGTATATAACATATACAATTTTATTAGGATACTTTAATTGTAAGGTAGTATATATATTTATGTAATTACATTATATGAAAAATGGTAAATATGCAGTGTAGCATGTCCTGGATTTTTCGATATATTTGTTACTAAAACGCTTTATTACATGCCCAAAAGCAAGAATCAAAAATATAAAAGCTCAGAAACCACGAGAAGTACGATGAAAATTGAAAATAAAAGTGACTAACATAACCTCAAAATTGCTATCGCGCGAAAGTCGGTAACGGGTTGTAGATCGGTAAAACAATAAAAATACGTCTATCACGGGTTTTGGGTGATAACCCATTTTTTTAAATCAATACTCCATAACCTAACTGACACGGTTGTTAGGCCTAACATGGTGATGTGTGAAAAAACCTTTATATTGTTTTTAAAGAATGCTACATATCCTAACTGACATGGTTGTTGGGCCTATCACAGTGATGTTTGAAAAAGAACCTTCATTTTTTTTAAAAAGTACTCCATACCTAAACTGACACGGTTGTTAGGCCTAACATGGTGATGTGTAAAAAAAAACTTTATTAATTTTTAAGAATACTCTCCATAAGCTAACTAACATAGTTGTTAGGCCTAACACGGTGATGCATTAAAAAAACATTTATTTCTTTTTTTTTAGAGTACTCCAAACCTAACTGACACGGTTGTTGAGCCTAACACTGTGATACGTGAAAAAAACCTTATTTTTTTAAAAGAATACCTATAACCTAACTGACACGGTTGTTGGTCCTAACACGGTGAGCGTGAAAAAAATACCTTTATTATTTTTTTTAAAGATTACCTATAACCTAACTGATACGGTTGTTGGGCCTAACACTGTGATGCGTGAAAAAAACCTTTATTTTTTTTAAAGAATACCTATAACCTAACTGACACGGTTGTTGGTCGTAACACGGTGAGCGTGAAAAAAATCTTTATTATTTTTTTTTAAAGAATATCTATAACCTAACTGACACGATTGTTGGGCCTAATACGGTGATGCGTGAAAAAAACCTGATGATAGTTTTTCCTTCCGTCGTATACGGTTTCAATAAAACGACAATTTTTCTTTATTAATAATGCAAATATTGCCGCACTTCGAACACGAATACGATTCTTTAAAGATACCATGGTTAATAAGAAATTCGAAAACACGACCGTAATTCCAACCTAAAAACTCAAACAGAGGCAAATCGAAAAATTCACAAATAACGATGTTTCGTTGACAAGCAAAAAAACAGTAATAAATCATAAAATTTAGTAATGCCTGTCAGATTCTGTATCGCGCATGAGTAATACAAGTACGTAACAAGAATGCTCATGTCCGGTAAATCAGAGAAGGAATAATAGTATCTTCAATGCAATGTAAATAGTAACATCGTGTGAGTATAGTTCCGTAAAAATTGGCTTAAAATCGCATGCATTCTTTTAAAAAATGTTTTCCACGGATGATCAATTACAATTAATAAGTCGCAGGGTCAGACATTAAGAGTAGCAGGAATACATTTGGGAACTCCGTGCTTCTCTCACGGTCAGTTATATGTTGCCTGTTCTAGAGTGTCGAGTAGCAGAAGTTTATACGTATTGGCCAAAAACCATAAATCTTACAATACTGTATACAGAAATATATTAAACTGAAATAAAGTTTTTCTGGTTTTCAAAATCGACTATAAATTTTATTATCTTTAATGTATATTATGATTGCAGGCAAAGCCGTGACGGGTAACAGCTAGTATTTAATACTTGTATGACCTGTTAATAAAACAATGGCATTCATTATGTTTAGGTTATTTAATACAGTAGATCTTACTTTGTTCTACTTACATATTTAAAACTATAACCTATAAATTTAATAAATGAATTCTAACATTGTACCATATTGCAGTATATACAAATGAAACCTACACTACAACGGGATTTTCTTAGTGTAAAAGGGATGTATGAAAATGAAAGTATTTACACTACGTACCTAAATTATACTACGTTATTTAAAGTTTACTAAAGTATCTTTTATTTAATAACACACATTCAGAACTCCTCTAGATTGTCTTACTTTCAAAACTTATTCGGACAGTAATTATTTAAGTCTTGGTTACAGTATTAATTTAATATTACTTTTAACAATGTTTTTTAGCAATCAGCTATTTTGGTATACACACAATTAATTATTATGTCACCTATCGTGCTGCATTTTCACGGAAACACTTTATAATACCCTTGAGATTATGTTTACATACCTTTTATAGGTTTTATTTTATTCTAAACCCTAAGATAGAAAAGTACGAGGGTGAGAATGTCATAGTATTCTGACCAACCTGAAGCTACTTCTTACATGTAGTTTCAATAACACGAGTCCTTATTTTTGGTACAACACTGATCGGAATATTTTATATTTTCTGAAGACAGAGTTTTCATATTTTTATAAAATTTACTAAAATAAGATTTAGCTATACAAAAAATAAAATCTTATGAGAAGCAAGTTTACTGTTTGTCCGTCATCTTATAATTTTGTTTATGTGAAAATCAGCTGTTACCTCCACAACTATTGGATCAATAACTATGACTTTTGACAGATTCTTGCTCCTAAGTTTAGAAGTTGTGGCGGAATGAACTTGAAAGTCAGGTTAGTGTATTTATCGAATGCATATAAAGCTAACATTTATTATCATCACTTTTTCAAAAATATTTAGATAAACCAATATTTCTTTTTCCTAATTTAAAGCGGAATTATTATATTATACAGTTATTTTACACCAACATGTTTTCAAAGTTGTGTCACTGGATTTATTTTACTTACTGGACCTGAAGATGCTTTACAATTTGTGCTTTACAGTTGTAAAGTACTTCATTGTAAAGTATAATTCATTTGCGGAGGTAAAATTACCTTAATTTATTAGAGTTCTTATTAAAGATACAACATTTAAAAACAAAAGTATTTAAATGATAGCTGTATTTTATTAAGTTAGGTTATAGTGTTGTTATGTAGGTATTGTAACACCACGATGCGTGGACGCATAATTGGATATATGTTTAACATAAAGAAAAATTATTGTAATTTTAAAACTGTACACTTTTATAAATCTAATCATAAATTACTGATGAATATCAGCATTTAGTTTAGCTGTCAGCATTGTTATTATTATTACACTTAGACAGCCTTTACTGTTTACAAATACAGTCAGACAATTGTTGACAGTACACACCGTTTCATACAGTTAAAATAAAACATGGAGTATATGGTGTTTCACAAACATTTACAACATAACGTAAACAGTCAAATACCGTTGTATCGTCATCCCCGAAGTACGTGACCGGGTTGTCAAGCCTCGCCAACACGACTGTTTACTCTTACTTAGTCAACTTGATCGTCGCAGTTTGCGGTGCTTCCAGCACCAGTAGCCAACTTTTTTGTACCTACAATACAAATATTGCGCCTTTATTCGGCAAATATAGCTTCAGTTGCTACATTATTGGAAACGTCAAATAATCCAATATCTTTAATAAACTTATACAATCTGAAACCACCAAAAACTTAATCTTTAATTGGATAGGAATCTGATAATATTGCTACGTTTACACGGCTGTTAAGTATAGAGACTCAGATGTTTGAAATAACCTAAATGTGTTAGCCTAATCTGATTCTACGTACTTCAAACGCACAAGTGTGTAAATAAGGTTATGGTGTTTTATGCTAAGTGTTGTAGCGTATTTTCAACCATATAATACAAAATAGGAAACACGTTGAATGCACCCTATAAATTTAAAACAACCTTTTAAGCACACAAACTGAAACTATTTTTTCTGCATTAATTTAGACTATTAGCAAAGTTCATTTGGAAAATTTAGCTATTGGAACGGCAAGCATGACTTCCAAACTATGAAATGATAACCTGTCTTATTTATACAAAATTTTCATGTGTTGACGTGATCTTCACCTTCAGTAATAAAACCTGATAAATCAAAATTGTATTTTCAATTTTCAACGTTTTACATTAATGTGGATAGTCGCGGTAGGCAGCTGACGTGATGGGAACAAATTTCCAAAAACTAACGTTAACTAACACTAACGTTTAACATAGGTAAACGAACATTTCGATATGCGAACTCCAAACATGGCACAAAAGTTGATTTTAGTACTAGTCTAGGCATTTCGTTACGAAGCCAATCTGTTCATTCTTTTCACAATACCATTGATTCAACATCTTCAGAAACCGTTTTTTTTTAAATTACACGTTTTTGAAGAATTAAATTTTTCATTGTGTCCTTATAATAATTTGCATAAAGTTAATTTAAATGTTGATTCTTATAATGAAATTAGATTTGTTTAAACAAATTAAGATATCACCGGTAAAATACGAGTTATTTCATTTTTGGAATGTCTGTTTTTGAATGTGAGTCATTTAGAAACTGATGGACGGATATTTCTACGTAGCGAACTATTTTGGATTTAAAGTATTAACAACATCAACTCTTATTTAAGTTTGAAGAAATGGAATCAAAACAGAACGCTACATTTGTCTAGAGGTCAGTATTGTACTCTCTCTTTACGGTCACAGTCTGGGTTTTACTGTAACAGTTGCTCCGTTACCTAATACTGTATTTTCTAATGAAATTTTCCTAATAATTCAAATAAATAAAATATCTAAACACATTCTTATATGTAGTGATTATAAAGGAATGTTTATAAAGTATAAATAATATTAAATTATAATTTTATTTAAAGCCATTGATATTGTTTTATTATTACAAAGATATTAAACTGTAAAAGTAAATATAAATTTAAATTTAAAATTTTAATTTATTCAAATTCATATAACGTTCACATCTTTTATTTATTTTTTGTAATCTGGAATTAAAATACGTAGTCTATATAGTGCGATATAAATTTATAAGTTACTTAATATAAAATTTGAGAAAATTAAAACATCTAACAGTTTACGTAGTGTTAAATGGCGATGGCGACTAATGGCTCAATAATCTCACGGTATATAGATACACGGTAGGGGCCACGGTGGGTGTGCGCAGTAGACTACCGCGCGCGTGACGTCACTGAATCCTCACTGCTACATTCTGTAATTTCCCGTTTAACAATGCGGTGTTCTGTAAATGTAGTTGGAGATTCGGTGTGTTTATGTGAGGGTTTGTTTTAAGTAAAAGGTCTTTTTTGTGTAAATAAAAGGTATTAATTGTGTTTTGTGGTCGAGGTTTAATAAGTGTAAGAAAAGATTTAATTAGCCTATGTTTTGAATCCTAAAAAATACATAATTTGTTTTGTTTGCTGTTGTATAATTGTGTATGCATAACAATGCCTAATTGCGTTATAGCCAGTTGCTATAATAGTGGTAAGAATTGTAAAGGGAAAGGAATTATATTTTACAGAATTCCAAAAGACAAAGGCCTGAGAAAAGCGTGGGTTCATGCGTGTAAACGAGCAGATTATTTTAATTTTGATAATGTTAAAGTCTGTTCACTTCATTTTAATGACGATGATTTCGAAAGGGATTTTAAATCCAAATTACTAAATACGAAACCTAAAAAACAGCTGAAATCCGGTGTCATTCCACGTTTTAACATTCCCACCGTTAAAAATAAATGTATCAATTCTGAACGAGCTGCAAGGATTAAAAAAAGTGAAAACCAAGAAACATTAAAAAAACTTATTGACGAGTCCGATGGAAATCTACCAGGTAAATCACCTGTAAATGGAAATGACGTTGGTGCAATTGTAACGTGTAATTCTGTAAATGAAACCCACCCTTCCGTAGTCAGTAATTTTAATACAAATATCGTTGTAAATAATGCCTCTGTAGAGGAAATGAAACGTTTAAGAAATGAAAATTTACTTTTGAAGGAACAAATTCAACTTGCATTACAAGAACTGGCCTCGGTTAAAAATAAAAATGTGGCTTTACAAAGCAATGTTACTAATTTTAAGAATATTTTTTCTGATAATATGTGTTGAAACATAAGTTCTAAGAAATACGTATGTTTTATTTTACTGTTTGCATAATAGGCGTACGCCTATTTGCTATTTAAATTATTGTTAATTTTTTATTTGAGATGTGCGTTTTCACAGTCAACCACATAATTATCACGAAAAATCCGCAGATACGTAATTCAAAGTGTGATGTGCTTTTAACTTTCAAACAAAAAATAACCTGGAATTTTTCAAGCTATGGACCTATAATTTACTTTACTTTAATATTATGTAATATTGTATAAAATAAAAAGTTTCCGTTTTGACAATGAGCGAATTCAGTAAGTAAAATAATTAACAGCGTTATTAATGTTATAACATGCGTCGTCATCGAAGCGCTGTGTTGCAAGCCAAGTCTTCATCTTCGGGAATAAGTGGAAATCACTAGGTGCCAGGTCCGGACTGTAGGGTGGATGAGGGAAAATCTCCCACTTGAAGGCCGTCAAGACGTCTTTTGTTCGATTTGCCGTGTGAGGGCGGGCATTGTCGTGCAAAAACAACACTTTTGCACTTAGTTTTCCTCTCCGCTTGTTCTGGATAGCTCGTCTTAAGTTTCGTAATGTTTGGCAATACCTTTCTGAGTTTATGGTTGCTCCACGTTCTAGGAAGTCAACCAGAAGAACACCTTTCCTGTCCCAAAAACGGTCGCCATGATCTTCCTTGCTGACAGGGTTTGCAAAAATTTCCTCGGTTTTTGGGGGAATTTGTTTGCCCCACTCCATAGACTGTAGTTTTGTCTCACAGGTAACGTGCTTAACCCAAGTCTCATCTCCCGTTACGATGCGATCAAGAAATGATTCACCATCTTTGTCGTAAGCGTCCAGAAATGACAACGATGCAGCCATACGCTGACCCTTGTGCTGTTCTGTCAGGAACTTTGGCACCCATCTGGCACAAAACTTATGGTATCCTAACTTTTTGGTGACAATTTCGTACAACAATGTTCGCGAAACTTGTGGGAAACAAAGTGAAAGTTCGGTTATTGTGAAACGGCGGTTTTCACGAATTTTTTCACAATGCTCGGTCTGCCACTCTTCTCTTCGTCATGAACATTACTTCGTCCACCCTACAGTCCGGACCTGGCACCTAGTGATTTCCACTTATTCCCGAAGATGAAGACTTGGCTTGCAACACAGCGCTTCGATGACAACGCAGATCTTCGCGCGGGCGTGACTGACTGGCTGGCGTCACAGGCGGCGGAATTCTACGACACGGGAATTTCAAAGCTAGTTCACCGATATGACAAATGTCTAAATTTGTTTGGCAATTATGTCGAAAAATAGTATTTTAGTTCCTCTTTCAAATGTATATAATAAAATTTTTTTCCTGTACTTAGTTTTTTTTTTATCCAAAAACGTAATCTACTTTCTGAATAGCCCTCGTATATAAGGAATTATTATTGTAATTACTATAATACAACTGTATTATAGTAACACTAACAACATTATAGTACAACTAACACTAACATTACAAACTGTTTTCTACTGAACACTACGTCTGAGCTAGGTTCGATCAGGGATTCGATGACGTACTTCAGCCGGCAAGTGGTGGGGGAGACATGCGCGTGGCCCCTACCGTGTATCTATATACCATGAGTAATCTCACCGTACCTCTAGTTCAAATTACTTCACTTATCAACTCAAGATATAAACACACGCGAGCGCGCACACACACCCGTGCTGTGCTGTGTTTAGGGCTGAAGAGAGATGAACATTTATGCTGTAAGCGCGTCAATATTCCCAATCAATGGTTTATTATTAACGGTTTTTGCTTAATAATATTTTTTAACATATTCATCTTTTTACTTTTATGCACAAAGCAGATACTGTAACTGTTACAAATGAAATGAGTTATCGTTAATAAAATTTTCCGGTTTAGACTGTAGATGCGCCAATGTTTCAAATACGGTACAATTTCACAAATATCTTGAACGGTATCATGATGAAATGAAGTTGGTGGAGTTTTAATAAATCGGTTTTCCGGTTTAGACTGTAGATGCGCCAATGTTTTCAAATGAGTTCTGTAGGTACATTTTTAAAATAAATTTCAGCGATACTTATTTTTGGAGTTTTTAAGAAAAAGGCACATCCTGAAATCAGGACGTATAAAACGAACCGTGGTCGTTCAAATCGGTTCAGTATGTTGTAGATTGTCATGTCAGTTCTGTTAGACTTATGTACCAATGAGGTTGTCTAAATCCTAAATCGCCTTGCAAAAAACTCTTGTAAGTGAAAAGCACATTGAGGCATCCCTAGCCCGGACCTGTAAGTGTTAAGTCTAAATCACTCTCAATAGGTGCAAATAGTTTGCACTCCCTGCAGGTGTTGCAAAAGAAAATGAAGAAGAGAACGGAAAATTGTTAACAATGCTATTTTCAAATTGTTTTAAACACACGCAACACACACACTCAGCTTTGACTCACACACACACAAACACACACACACACACACACACACACACACACACACACACACACACACACACACACACACACACACACACACACACACACACACACACACACACACACACACACACACACACACACACACACACACACACACACACACACACACACACACACACACAGTGGTAGCTCAAGGGTGACTTGACGGGGCAAAATGCTATTTTGTTCTTTGAAATGAACGCTATTTGAAAAAGGTATAATAAAAAGTGTTAAAGTTGTGTTAAAAAACTGGATTTTCAGTTCTTCAATTTCAATATTGATGAATATCGCTCAAGGTTCTGTAAAATACTTTGTATATATTATAAAATGAAAGTTACTGCTCAAAAATTTCTATATATATATATATATATATATATATATATATATATATATATATATATATATATATATATATATATATAGACAGGAACGCATACAGGAGAAAGATGCTCGGTTGGAAGGTCCCAGAGAATGAAATCCCAAAGAGAGCAGGGGTAAAATGGACGGAGGAGCGGAAGAGGATCGATGGGGACAGGATGAGGGAGATGTGGAGGATTAGAAGGAGCAAGACATGAGTCGGAGTGCTTTGCGTGATCCAACAGGGTTTATACGCAGATAATAATAATAATAATAATAATTATTATTATTATATATATATATATATATATATATATATATATATATAATTATAAAACTCGTAGATAAATAATGGCATATAAGAGATGAAAACATAGCTTACAACACGTTACATCAAATAAGAACTCATTCAAAAAAATTTTATCAAAACTGTAATGTGTTCGGACAAAAGACAAATATGCATGTCTAGAACTTGCTCTTCTTACAAATTTCGATCTATCTCGAGAACTAAAAAACAAATCACTATGTATAAGGGCTTAAAATATTGCTACAATACGTCACATCGATTGAGTTCTCAATTGAAAAAATTCTAAAAAGTCTGCAATGAGCTACAGAAGTTCTTTCTTCACTTGGAAAGACAAATAAATTTGTCTTTTCGTCACATTAGGTTTTGTGTTTATGGCACAGCTGATTATAATCATACAACTCATCCAGCTATAGTTGATTGTAATCATACTTTTAGCCGATCTGTTCATAGTATTAGGATGAAAAACTAAAAGAACTAAACCTATCTTTTTCGATATTTCAATCGGAAGCATTAAGAAGGAAAATAAATAACATTTTTAATACACAGTTGTTCTCTATAAGGCTAGAATTTCCGAATAATATCTCAAAAATCTGATCTATTAGACCTTATAATTAAAAAAATGATCTAAAAAAATCTGAGTAATTACTAAAAAGTATATTTCGATATATTATGATGGCAGGCCAGGACTGAGGGTTCAGCCGCGTGGCGGCCAGGGGAAGAACCCATAGTATTATGATCTCAAATAATATGAGTATGATCTCAAAAAAACCACGTTGTGCGTAACCATTTTCTGGTTCGCTTTGCTTTTAAAAGTCACTAAACAATTGTTAAATTACGCTCGTATATTTAATGGTTAGCTTTAGTAAAAGAAACACATTTTTCTGATTTTACATGATTGAACATCTAATATTCACTCTAAAAAAATATTCATTACGCCGTAACTACTTTTCCAAAGTTCGGGGAAAAAATTAGTCTGTGGATGTTGATCAGTTTAGCAAGCAGAAAATATATAATTACTTCGATAAATTAAGTGTGCATGCTTTTAAATTTATTAAGAAATCTGTGTAACAAAAGTTACGAAAATATTTTTGTTTCTAAATTCCGTCAATTTTCTAACCGTTTGTTTAAAGTAAGATTAACTGCTCTAAAATGTTCATTCTTTGTGTTATTTTCTAATTATTTAATCAGAGACGAATAATCATTGTTAAATATTTATTTGTTGACTCTATGATCATTAGTAAATAAAACTGTAAGATCATAAGTTTATACCGTATGTATATAAATATAAATATTTCATTTCAACAATGCTGCATCATATGTTACACAAGCCAGGTGCGAGCTGGTGACGTATAAAGAAATGCTTTCATTTATCATTCCGGTTTGTGACATAATGTTCAAAACCCGTGCCTTGTTGAAGCCGTAAATCACAGCAAAACTTAGCCAAGTCTGCTTTAGAATTGTGCTGCAGTAAAATAAACAGTGTTGCGTAAATATTTAACGATTTACGGGTTAGTTTAACAGCGGCAGTTTGGGGGACCATTCGGTTTGGAAATACGTCTTCGTCAGGTGCAGTTCTGAATGAGAATATGTCAGATATTCGAGGCACAAGCCCAAAGTCCCAATAAAATAAAGGGATATTTTTGATATTTTCCCCTCTAAGATACACTGATATGTTGGCAACAGTTATATACTGTCTGCCTTTACTAATACAGTAATGTCATTCAGTGTGTCCACCGCTAATATACAATTACTAGATCTAGTACATGCTAGAGGAAAACACCAAAGAAAACACCAAACTGTTAAAAAAACTGTTTTTCTATATACGAAAAACAAACTGCTTTTCCAAACGGAAACAAGCAGTTTGAATTGGACTGGATCGTGATTTGTTAAACAAGGAACAGTAGTTTGGACTTCCTCACCACCTACGTTCTATTCGAACGTTGCCGCAAGCGCTAAAACTTTTTTCCTGCTATTTTCCCGCTAACTGTTTTCCTGCAAACACCTTTTCTTTAACCTGCTATACTTTTTCCCTATATTTCAAAGTTTCTTGTTGCAACGTAGTGAAGTAAGAACTGTTTGGGCGTTGTGAAAGTTTATCTCTATTTTGTTGCAAGTTGTTTGAAAGTTTTAAATGTTAAATTTGTTGTTCAAACATTTTTTAAACTGTAAAAACAGCCATAATTGTGTTTTATATTAGTTTTTCTCCGTAGTTTACTTTGTGTTTAGAAATTTAAAAATATTTAGTGGACAATTTTGAAAGTTTTCTTTTACTTTTTTTATGTTTTTAGAATTAAGTGCATAGTTTTTAATTATTTATTGGATGTGTGGACTTTTTAAAATTCACAATATCTACTCTTGTATATATCTTGAATAATTTTAGGTTATTTTAGAACTTTTTCTAAAATTTTGCAAAATATAGGCTTCCTGAAAGGTATTTGTGAAAAAAATGAAAAAAATCAGTATTATGATGCAGCAAAAAACGTTATTAAATCTTTAAAAAGTGGACTTAACGAAAGATTTAAAAAGAATGAACAAAGTAATACCTTTGGTTTGGTCTCTGTACTCTATTAGATCCTGAGGTACAAAAGTCATGTTTTTCAGGACCAGTCAGCCTTAGAAGAAGCCAAGAAAAACTTCGTTATTTAGTCATTCAACTAATTGAAAAATATAGTAAAACTAGCTGTAGTCCAGTTACACAACAACCATCTACATCTAAATCAGTTGTAAATCCTACACCTCTACAGAGTAGCATAAATGTCTGGGGAATTTTAAATCAAATAATGGCTGACAAGCATCCACAAACTATCAATAGTACAGCAAGAGCAATAAAGGAAATAGACAGCTACATGAACGAAGACATTCTACCTCGGATAAATGATGCTGGTGAGAATAATTGTCCACTCCGTTGGTGGAAAATGCATCAACATATATATCCTAATTTGGCAGAACTTTACAGAACCAGATGCAATATAGTTGCAATGTCTGTACCTTGTGAGAGGCTATTCTCAAAGGCTGGAAATCTTTTAAATGAAAGACGGACACGATTAACATCAAAAAAGGTAGAGATGATTATTTTCCTGAATGGAAATTCAGAAATGATAAAAGAATAACTGTTTATCATTGTTATATGTGTTTAAAAGTGAAAAACCTGCTTTTTGTGATTGAAAATATTACAAACATCTTACATTTTATTTTGATACGGAGCCTAATTTTCTTTAAAAACATTTGTTTTGTTAAATATGTTATTACAATAAACTTTATATTTTTCTGTGTTGTAAAATGGAAAACTTATTTTTTTGCTAATGCTAATGTTAATAACCTATCATTAACCTATAATAACCTAATGTTAATAACCTATAATTTTGTAACTATATAGAGCTAATTTTATTTAAACACATTTGGCCTATGTTCTTATTACTATATTGTACTTATTAAGGTTACTTTTTTCAGTGTTGAAAAATGAAAACCTACTTTCTCCCAAATAAAAATATAACAGTAACATCTCACATTTTGTAAATACATAACCTAATTTTATTTAAACGTATTTTTTATATTTATTATCAATCATCAATATTTTTTAATCAACTAAAAATATTCTAAATTGTTTGCATTTCAGTAAATATGAAAAGGACTATTTAATTTTTAAGTAAAAAAGAATGCTTCTATTAGAAATTCATTGCATTTTGTAAATATAAAATGGCATACATGTATGTTACGTTTTGAGAATGTAATTTAATTATTACTACACTTATAAGGATTATTTTTTTCTAAATGTTTTACACCCAAAAACAGTTAAGGACATGGTGGTAATGGGATTGAAAAAGTAGTCTTAGAAAACTGAACGTTTGTGCTTATGTTTTAGCTGCTATTACAACTTCGAGTTTCGTTTTTCTAAACCTGTTTTTTTCCAACTGTTTTTCCAAACAGTTTTTTTCCAACAAACATTTTGTTGATATTTTGTAAATATAAAAAATACGTTTAAATAAAATTAGGTTATGTATTTACAAAATGTGAGATGTTACTGTCATATTTTTATTTGGGAGAAAGTAGGTTTTCATTTTTCAACACTGAAAAAAGTAACCTTAATAAGTAAAATATAGTAATAAGAACATAGGCCAAATATGTTTAAATAAAATTGGCTCTATATAGTTACAAAATTATAGGTTATTAACATTAGGTTAATAACCTAATGGCGTTAATTATAATTTAAATATTGCTTATTCAACTAATTTATATAGGCTCTTCAATTTTAAATTTATATCTTTTCCTTCATACAAAAAACAACTTCTAGGCCAGCCACTCGCCTAAAAACGTTTTCGCTTTAAAATGTGTTGTTATATTAGTGAACAATATTATAGGAACAATATCAGGAACAATATAGGAACAATTTACATTAAATTTCATTAAATATCGACAAATTTTGAAATTTTATTCTTATTTGAAGTATTTGTTTACAGGTTAAAAGGGAATAAATACAACTTCTTGAAATTTTTTAGTTACCTAAACTAAAACCATTCGAATTTTCGGCATGTGTGTTCAATTTCGTAATAGAGAGACATTTGGTTGATGTGTATTTTGATGTCAATGAGTGATCATGTGGAGCTTTATAGATAAGCTTTACAGTACGAAAATAACTGGAAGAACTTATATAAAGGTCCGATGATATTTTTCCAGGAGAAACTTCATTTTAAACAAATATTTTCACCCGTCTTCTAAATGTCATTTTCCTTCTTTTTAGCCTAAAATACATTACACCCTCATAACATAAAATATCCATCATTTAGTCCCTCTTCAGTTTACAGGTCACGTATATAGCCGAATCTGAAGGGCAAAATGTTTCTTGTTTTGTTCAAACTAATTACAACACAATTTTTTATGTTCAGAAATTTAATCTAATTAATTTTGTATGCAGAATATTTTAGATATTATTAACACTTTTGTACACATGCAAAGTAACAATATTTATTTATACATTTTGTTACAGTTTCGTAATAAACAAAAATCTTTCATATATTATTTTAGGTTAAGCATTCCAATCGGTTTTGCACCAAAAATAAAGACCCGCATTATTGAAGCTACATGTATGAAGTATCTACAGATTCATCAGAACACCAGGGACTCTCACGCCTCATATTTTTCCATTTTAAGACTTTAAAATATGATAAAACCTACTTAAAACCGATAAAAGATTTGTAATCAAAATTCCAGGAGCAGTATAAAGTGTTCCCGTAAGAGAGCAGCACAATGCAGGCACAAGTGACAAATAAATGTATGTAGGCCTATACCAAAACAGCTGATTTCTAGGAAAAACAATTGTTGATTTTTTTTATTTTAAGGCGAAAAACAAAAAAACAATTGTTGAAAGTAATATTTTAATTTTTACTATATCTGAAACAATTATTGGCCGAATCAGTTCTGAAAATAGAATCGGTAAGACAATCTAGGCCTAAAAGAGAATTACTTATTATTATTCATTATTATTAGTAGTAAAAATAACTATAATTAGATTTGTGCAAAGAATAAATTATATATTAGAGTCTAAACGATCACTGTCATATTCTCCCCAATTAGGGGTAAATTGCCTTAATCGTACCGCATCCTTCATCATATCACCACCAATTTTTCCACTAGCAGTGATGCAAGTAATTGGGTCCACAGTAGGTACTTCCCATTGTATAGAACGGCGATGATAACCTCAACGGTTTTTCGCCGGAAAAAAACCATTGTATAGATTTACCTTCAGAAAGTGTACGTGTTTGGTTAAAGCCGTTAATGTTTTGTTATAGTTTGTGTTTTTCTGAACGATTCCAAGTGAGATTTGACCTTTTTCTGTAAGATCATAGATTCTACTAAGGTAAGTGTCACACAATTTACTACATACACTCAGTTAATGTACTCAGTCTAGTACTAAAAAACAGTCTGCTTCAGCCGTAGTTTATACATTGGTTAGGAATTGTGAATTATTCGCTAGATTGAAGAGTTGCTTTTGTCTTACTACTTTGAGTTTCCTTCATTGTACAGGCATTTTGAGGTTTCCATAATTGTACTGGTCACTTTTAGAACTAAAAATATTTTCCAAATGCACTTAAAATCTAATACACACTGATTATTCTGTGTGTTTCGCAGTACCAAGTGGCTGGGTTATGTGCAGAGGCTTATGGGAAAGCTGCAATAATAGAAAATGCAATCAACGGCTTTTGAGTGAGTGGAGTTTGGCCGGTTGACCGAACAGTATTTCAAGACTGTGACTTTACTGTAGCTGAAAATCTGAACCAAGTGTCCACTTCTGAACTTGACAATATTTGCCATCCTAATGTATCCAGCTTCAAAAATATAAGCCCTGAAAATAACTTGAAAAGACCGCTTGAAATCCCAAACTTGGATCACTCAGCAATTGAAATCTTGAATGTTAATGATATTAACCAGTTTTCTGAAACTGAGAACCTTTTAGTTTCAATTCAGTCACTGTATCCTGTACCAAAACCATATTCAAAATCGAAGAAGGGTGGGGGAGTACAAGAATCAGCCATTTTGATTAGTAGCCCATACAAAAGCCAACTGGAGCTAGCAAAAGAACTTCAGTTAACACAAGAGAAGGTTAAAGCATTGAAGGAAAAATAAGAAAATTAAAACCAAAAATTTTTATAAAAAAAGGAAAAATTTGTGAATAAAACCCTTGAATTGCATTAAAAGTCAACAAACGTTGCTTCTAAGAGGCTACTTCTTTGAAACAACCTGATGTTCAGATAGAGATGCAACTTCAAGAACTGTATTGTTTCTTATGTGAATACAATAAAGTAGAAGACAAGATTCAATGTCAAAGCTGTAGTTTGTGGGTGCATGACTCCTGCGCAGGTATCAAAAGTGGAAGTAGAGCTGAAAGTTTGTGTGTGTCGATTGTAAATAGAACTAAAAAAAGTGTAAATATGATTAACACAAAAGTTGACTAACAAAATGTATGTAATGTATTTTTATCATATATTAGTTTTAATAAATTATGAAATGTATCTTATGAGTTAATGTTAAAAATTAGAAATGATTTCTTTCAATACCGATTTTTTAAATTATTATTTATGCTCAGCCAAATAGCTTCTAAATGAATTGTATAGCCTAGGGTACGATCAAGGAAATCCCTGGTATGATGAAGGCATCCAGTTTCCTTCATCGTACCACTTGCAGTACATTAGTAATTTATAATTTTTAAGTACTAAATGAACTTGTATCACATTCAAAAAAAATATATAGGGTGGGGGAATAAATCCTTTTAACTATAGAATAACTTTGTACATGATAACTAGCAGTATCTAAGCTCTATAAATTGAAAGGTAATGTGGTATGATCAAGGTATCTTTCCCCTAACATCAATCCATCTCCTTCAGTGCTCAGACAGTCCGTCCTCTTCCTTCAGTCACCTGACAGCTCTTGATGTCAGCAAAGTCTTGGCAAGAAGGATTGGATGCCCCTATAGGTGATTTTATGATTCCTTTTAAAATGAAAAAAAATTTCCTGGATTGTTGTTGAAATTTGCAGATAATCATGGATTTCAGTTACAAGAATACTAAGAAGAATACACAATAAATTTTAAAATATGAATTTGACCCTATACAAGCACTGGATTTGCAAGGTTGTGACCGTCTTGCAGTGACACAAAGTTTAATACCATAAGCCCATATAGGTTTCAGAATTGAGCATTGCAAACCAACAGTTTGTTGTTGAATGAAAAAAAGGCTGTCTAACTAGGAGCCAGAACAACTTTCTGAAACTACTCTTAATCACACCTCTTTTATTTTTGATGTGATCATTCCATCATTCAGCCTACAGTCAAAAGAAAAATTACAGATACTTAACACATGTTGCTTTATAAAGAATAATATTACCGCCTAACCTAACTGGAGCATCACTAGCCCATATACGTCACCTTACCAACAAGGTATTAGTTATATCCAAATGTCCTTGCAGTAGCAGCACCCACAAAATGTTGTAACTGTACTTCATTTTTAGGGGCATATTACACTATCAAAGATATTTGTTAAACATTTGCTGACACTTTGACCATGTATCATGTTCATTGTTGCAAAGAAAACATATTACACTTCTCATATTTCTTTGATCTACTGGGTTATTAAGTAGATATGTTTTCGAGTTATATTTATTCAAGTGCAGTAGCTATAAGGGATTGAATAATATTTACTTGTTATACTGATGCATTAAGCGCTTATCTTACTTATACAAAGGACAAAGATACTTGGTGGAAATGCCACTATTATTTTAAAAATCGCATTTAGAACATTGTGATTCAAATAGATGATTTTTAAGAATCTCAGTTTTTGTAAGCATTAGTGTGGATATTCCACAAGCTCTCTTCTTTTTCATATTGTAAAATTAATGTTTTTACTGTTTCAAAAGTTCAGTGACAATTTCATCACCATTTTACAATGTACACAACGAAACGAACATAAAGAATAATATAACACAAACAGGAAATGACAAACTTTGAAGTTATACCTATGTACCTTGAAAATCTTTGTCAAAGATTACAACATGTCAAATATTCATCAAAGTTTCATTAAAGTGTTAGTTTAACAAAGAACCATGAATATATTTGATCATCAAAGATCACAAGAATTTGACATTTCTATGACAGTGTAATAGGTAGTTGTGGTATATCACAAGTAAAATTATTGTATGTAATATAGAACCAAGACTGATCCAGCGGTGCAACTGCTGAAGAGAATTAAAATGCCAATCATCACCATGCTTTAATTGAGAAGCCAAATATGAAATTTCATTAAGATACAAAATTAATACGAGGAACATCAAATCAGGCAGAAAGTTTTTAACTTGCACAGCAGACCATTGTTCAGAACTTGATCAATTGCCTGCTAGACATTCATGAATATATTTAAACAGAATATTTTTTCTCTAAGGGCTGTCTGATTGTATTGTCTGTCTGACTTTATGTGCCTGCTCAACTGTATAATAAAGTTTACAAAATCCAAACTAATATTGTGGGAATTGCAAGAGCTTCTTTAAGGCTCAAATTAAGTCTGCAGGGACATTCTTTTTAAAAACTTTGACAACACGGATGTAAGACATGTAAAAAGATGTTATGAGCTGGTTTCATTGGGTGGTTTTGCAGATTGAAGGATCACGACTATCTGCAAAATTTTCCAAACATATAGAAAGACAGCCTAAGGGTTGAATAAATTAAAAAGTTATGTCGAGAATATAAAACATGGTCTAGGAAATACTGTACCTTCAAATTTTTGCCAAAACTAGGTCAGATCCTATGACCTTTTCACTGGTTTTTTGGGAGCCGCACTTAAAAAACTGATTGTTTCACATTTCAATCACCACTAGCTATGAAACAATCACCAAGTGTTCAGGAATATCCAAAAATAACAAGAATTTAAAAAAATAATATTTTTTTCTTCAGAAAACAACCTTGTCGTTACCTTCAAAGTATTCTACACTACACTTATTACATTTGCCCAATCTGTGATTTCATTTTTTTATCTATTTGGTAGCTGGCAGTTCTTCATTCACTTTTTTCTTCACCTTTTCTAAGTCTTTAAATCGCTATCCTGTCATGTCTTTTTTGGTTAGTGGAAACAATAAGAAGTTGTATGGAATAAGGTCAAACAAGTAAAGGGGTATTGGGCAATGGGGTCAATTCTTTTTTTTCAAAAAACTGACACACTGATTTAGTTGCATGAGTAGGATCATTGTCAAGGTGGAAATAGTTCACTCTCTACCGCAAATTATGCTGTTTTTATCGTACATTATTTTGCAAACTTTTTAAAACCTTTAAATAGAATACTTAACATTCTGACATGGTGGATTTTTTTGTTGTTGCTATTGTAAGGCGAAAAGCACCTTTTTTGTTATTGAGGCTATTATCACCACCCTAAATGTAAGTATAAAGTCGCAAGTGTAGTTTTGTCAGTGTAAGTGTGTGGTAGACTCGAGTACCACAAGGAATGTCTAAATCCGGTGCAGCTAGTCTGCATCCCCCTGAGGGGCTGACTTGGTGGAACTAATTCTGAATGCTCTATACTGCTTACATTAAGCATAGTTTTGATTTTACTTAACAAGCCTTTTGGGCCAAGGAGTCAATGATATCTTTCACTGGCATGATTGATATTTGGTTTAAGGGTCATAGAAATGCACTCTCATATCAGTAATAACCTTGAAAAAAGTCTGGAATGCTTCGGACCTATTTTTTTCCAAAGCGACGTATGAAAATCAATGCTTTCTGGCTGATCATTCATAATCTGATGCACAAAAACCACAGTTGTCCTTCTCATTCCAAATCTTCCATTTAATATTCTCTGAACCAAGCTCTGAAATAGTCTATCCAGATAACTTCCCCATCTCTTCAATAGTCTGTCGTCAATCTTCAAGCTCAAGTGCAGGATTTTTTCAACATTTTTGTCCATTCGGGAGGTTGATAGACTCCAGAACAAGGTTTGCCATCAACTAGCTAGAATTTCGCTTTTGTAAAGGAGAAAACCACTTGTACAATTGAGTACAGTATTTCCTATAACACTGTCCTTGTAAACTGTGTCCTACACCACAATAGTTTCTGCTGCATCTTTCCCAATATTTCTCTCACATTTTTTCACACTTGAATGGTTTTTATAAGTTCCTCCACATTTAAAACACATGACTTCATATTGTTGACAGCAGTGATATTGAACAGTAGAGTTAGATTTACGTGTTCTTCATTTTAACAACTTGGTGGAATGGAATAAGTGCTTTATGTCCTTTACTATCTTGTTATTAATACTCCAATTCAACATTGATAAAGAATACAGTTATTGGTTTTTATCAGGACCAAACCTGACATTTATTATTTTACCTCACACTTTGTTTGGAAACAAGCTTCAATCTCATCAAGGACATCAGAGTAAAGCGTGGAATAATAAAAATTTTTTTTATTAGAAAAAAAAACTCTATTACCTTCCTTAAAAAGGTATATCTAATTAGACTTTTTGCTCTAATTAGATCGATTTCTTTTACTAATCTGCAGGTTAACAAGAGTATGCAGTTTTTGTTTACAACCTTCAACTTAAAAAAATTAAATTTGTTTTCAGATTGTGGCAAAAGCTACCTTCTAAAAGAATATATCTACGTACTAAACTTTCAGAATATCACACACTTTTTATGAAGTTATGGTAAACTCACATAATTTGAATCATTGTATATAATGATAAATCCGAAAATAATAGTAATTGATCATTTTTCCACTATAGTAATTGATTATTTATAATGTAATAAGGTCTACACTACATTATTTGAAAGGATTTACTTAGGAATATGATAATTAATAATTTTATTTTTTTACATGTTTTTTAATTCAATCAATACATACAATTTATTTATATATCACATGTCTCTCTACCTGTCTCTGTCATAATACCATTTAAAATAATGAACTTATTTTTATATGTACATATCAATTTTAAAAAATAGTTTCACAATCGAAATTTATCTTATTTTGGAATAAGTTATTAACAAATTATGAAACTTTTTAATTCTAGAAATAAAAGTAATTAAATGGTAGTAAAAAGAATCTGAGAAGTAACAAGAGGGAAAAGGGGGGGAAGTTAAATTTTAGCTTGGAGTAATAATAATAAACTTCAATAATAACTTTAATATAGAGTGCATAGAAAATATTTTGAAAACATAACTTTATTTTTCTACTAAATTTTGAGAAATACTACATATTTTTGTTTTTTAAAATACTATAAAACTAAAAATTTCAATTTTTTAAAGTGTAACGTAATGGTGTGCAAGTATATGTGTAAGTGTAAACATACAGTACTGCTTATTAATGCAATATATAGGTACTGATTCTGATTGGCTTTATGTACATGCAAATTATGTTAATGATTAAAAAACTGATTGAAATTTGTCTAAATTAATACACTGTTATAGTCATACTTGTAGTACTTATGAGATAAAGTCATAGGTTCTGACTGGTAACTGTTATAAGTTAAATGGTAAATGTTTTTTTTTTTCATTATTAAATTTTATCTCAAGAAATGATTGAATCTTTGCTTCCTTAGACAAGCACAGCAGTTTCATTGCATGTAATCCTGACAATTTTTTCTTTTAATTTTTTATATTGTTTTACAAAAAATAAATATCACCTATTTTTTCTGTACAGTTTTTGCAAAAATCTACTAGTAGATTAATTTTCAAACACAAATGCTGAAAATATGTCTTATTCACGGAAAATAATTTTAGATCACTTGGGGATTTTGCGAAAAGAAGTTACAGTCTGTTTTGATGGAACATCAACCATGGTCATTTAACAGAAGCTCAAGTGAAATGCAAAGAAATTAATGATTCAATATTGTTTGTACACTATAACACAATAATACTCAATGTCTTACATCTTGTCATTTGATAAATTCATATACTCTGCCTTTTTTGGTGCTTTTCAGTTACTATAATTTTTTTTCTTTTTGTTTTGAAGGAACAACAAAATCTGGGAATATTTGAAGAAATATATAAACCAGACATATCAGAAATTACAAACTTTGAAATTACTTTCTGATACTAGATGGGCTTACAGATCTGAGATCTGAACCTGTGACAGTAGTCAGAACTAAGTGGTGTGCAAGCAATTGAAAATACATTATAAAACAGAACAACTCAACCCAAAACTAGGGCCACAGCTTTGGGACTTACAAACAAATAAAATCATCAATTTGAATTCTGCGTTAAGAGACAATGCATGTAGTTTGTAAGGTTGTGCTGATAACAAGAAACACTTTTTAAAACCCAGTTGTTCATCTTTATCGAGCTATGGATATGTTGGTATGAGAGCCAAGTGGTTGTGTTGACAGAACTTAGAAATGATGAAAAAAGCTTGAATAAATGTATGCAGATAAAAGAGACTTGTGAAAAAAATGGTTATTGCAACCCTAACACATTATACTCTATTCTGTGAGTGTTCAAAATGAAACTGTGACATACACAAGGGCTTTTCCCAATAAGGAAATGAGTGTCAAGTGGTTGGTGTGTGTTCGCTGAATTGGGACATAAAAAAACTATTATTTTAAAGGAGAGAAATATATTCATAAAAAAAAACCATCTTGATTTGGTCTACCAACTATTATGCAAGAGCTACACTACCTGCATGGTAACAGTTTTGTGTGTTTCAGATATTATCTATTCATCATTTAATATGCACTTGGAAAATTTCAAATTACCCACTAAAGAATATACTGAAAGGGATTGAGTGGTTCAATGAAACTAAAGATTTGTGCAATTTTTAACTGTTACAGGTCAACAACTTGTGGACTTTAGAAATGAAAAAAATATTAAGGAATTTAAAAGACTTGTACACTTTTAATGTTGAATGATCTTATAAACTCACCCTGTCACTCACCTATTAAATGATTCTTGACCTAGTGTAGTAAAATAAATTTTTACTCTGCATATTTTTATTTATGATCGTTAATTTTTCTTAAGGACTTAGCATTCTACGTAATACTGCAAATTACTGTTTCAAACATGAATTTTACAACATTCAAACATGAATATTACAAACTACTTATTTTTTAATGCAATAAAAAAATATTTGGATGGAAAAAATCGCTCTATATGTTAGAGCTCTAGTTAGACATTTTCCCAAAAATTTTCATGCTGAAGTAACGACTGGTATCACTTTTTCCTTCTTTTAAAAGAATATATTAGGCTTAAATAGAATATTACACACTGTACTAAATATTTAACAATAAGCATTATTTTTTTTATATGTCAATATTAATTTTGTTTACTCTTAATTCTCCTTAAGTCTGTAACTCCAAAAATCCTCACAGTTTCTCTATCAGACAACTATTATGGAGTTATTTCTTTTTGGGAGTTGGTTTTTACCTTCTGTCACAATCTCAAATACCTATTTAAAGGGTGGCAAAAAAAAAAACACATGGATTCGAGTTGAGTAGTATAAGTGATGGAAGTGGAATGTACGGATGGGGAACCTGTTATTTTGTAGGTTAGAGCATCCAGTTTCATTAGAATGGTGCAATGGACTGTGCAGCATCGCGTTTTTGCTGTTAAACATTTTTTCAAAAGTAATGAATCTGTAACCACAGTTCAATGGCTTTTCCATTCATAGTTCAATGTTCTGCGAAATGGTTCGATAACTGATTACAACACAATAATTCATTGGATAATATTGATTAACTCCTTTTGCACAACTGGATCAGTTACGAAGCAGAAATATTCTGATTGTCCTCGCATGGTGCGAACTCCAGAAAATGTAAACAGAGTAAGAGCATTAGTTCTTCGAAGTTCTTGCCTCACCACTAGGCGGTATGCTCCAACTGTCACTGGCTGCAGTGCATCCTGAAGGATGTTACAATTTCATCCTTACAAAATTATGATCGTGGTCATAATTGACTGATGTACATGATCATGATCAAGGAGACTGTTTTGTGAGATAATGCTTGATGTACTTGCTACTGATGATCAGCAATGAAGAGCACTTTCATTTAGGCAGTTAAGTAAACAAACAAAACTGTCGCTATTGGGCAGCAGACAACCCACAAGAATTGCATTAAAATTGCATAGTGCAAAAGTGACAGTCTGGTGTGGAGTTTCCAACGTGGGAATCATTGGGCCTTATTTTTTTGAAGACTGCTATGTTAGTGTAACTTCTGAATGTTATGTTGTAATGCTCTGCATTTTTTTACAACTACAACTTCACACTTTAGGAATCAACATAGTAGAAATGTGGTTCCAAAAAGATGGAGCCACAACCCATACAACTAATGATTCCATGGCAGTTGCTCGACAGAACACATCATCTCATGTTTCAGCAATATCCACTGGCCTGCACACTCACCAGATTTGTTGGTGTGTGACTTATTCTTATAGGGTTACTAAAAAAGTAAAGTTTACTGCAACAAATACTGTACATTGAATGATCTGAAACTTGCAACAAGAAAAGAAAGTGTTGCTGTTTCAAATTACACTTTGACAAAAGTAATGGAGAATTTCAAAGAAAGACTTTTAATGTGTATTTATGAAGGAGGCTGCCATCTGTCTGAAGTTATCTTTAAAAAGTGTTACATTAATTTATACAGTGCAATTCATAAATTGGTTAAATTACAAATTGTATTGATGTTAGTACATTTTTTATGTGATCAAAACGAAGCCATAGTAAAGTAGCCAAAGGATGGTAGTTTGAAATCCATGTGTCTTTTTGTGCCACCGTGTATATCTGAGAAAGCAGAGTTCTGTCTGACTTGACTTGGACCAAGTACATTACATGTGAGTTGACAAGTCCAGACACACTCATATTTTGCTTTATAACAAATCCCAAAAAAAGAAGTTATACATTTTATTTTAACTACTTTCATGTCATATAAAATCTTATAAACTTTAAAATTTTACTCGTTTTCAAAACAAATTTTTAATTCCTCATTAAATATTTTCTGGTTTATTAACCTATTAAGTTGTCAGAAAAATAGGAACATCCAATTGTACCTATTATTTTTTCAAAAAATCAAACATATAGGTTAAAGCTGTATGTTTTATAATGATCACCGTAAAGAGCTGTCATATATGTTGGTCTACAATTTTTCTTATACACAACTATTTATAAAAAAGCTAAAATAATTGTAAATATAAGTAAAAATAAATAATGAATTATAGCAACTGAGAGCATTAGTGGTAAACCACATCACTGACGTGATAAAAGCTGTCACTTTGTTAGTAAACAGGCCTGTGTTGGCTACCTGAGGGAGTGCGGGATAAGGGTTTATACTTCTTGGCGGGACATAGCACGTGATATCCACCTTTAAACTAAAGATGGACAATATTAATTAACTCAATCAAGTATAAGCAATAGCTTTGTGGACAGCATATTCTATGTGTTTTAGGCCACAAACAGGTAACCTGAAACTCAATACCCCTGGAGACAGGAAGTTCTTCATGTTTTAAACCCCATAGTTCTCTTAATTTATTATGGCTCAGTTGATGGCAAATTCTACATGCATTAAACATTAGGCTGCTAATAACCTAAAACTCACTGTTCCAGGGCTAGTTTAAATTAACTTGTCTTTTGTTTTAAAACGACTAAGTCCCTTTATCACAATGAGGTTTAAGATTGCCCAGTTTCCAATTTAAAATACATGGAACTCGTTAATTCTATGGCTAAAGGTTCAAGACGAAGTTGTACATAAAAAAAGTGTTTGGTACCTTGTACCAATTACTGGTCATAAAACTTTAAAATATCACAAATTTTTTTACTGCCATATACAAAAATTAAGAACCTACATTTATTTAGAAAGAAGATTTGTGCCCAATTCCTTGCCTAACAACTAGGTTACAGTTTTGCCACTGTCATATAGCTAGAAAGAAATCTTACTTCTCAATTTATTGTTATTATGATTTAAAAATATAATCTTCAATTGAAAATATTTGGTAAAAGTAAATTTAATGGAAAATTATAAGGCGTGAGAGTTCCCTGGTGTTCTGCCATACCTGTAGGTACTTTATATATGTAGTTTCAATATTGCAAGTCCTTTATTTTTGGTATAAAACCAATTGAAATGCTTAACACAGTATATGAAAGATAGGTAAAATAAGGCATTTTGGGTTAACCTGCAACTTTACTCAATTATAATTAAAATTATTTTTAAACACATTGAAGTGACAGACTATTGGTAGCTGTAAATATTTGACTAAGTTGACATTCAAGATTTTCAAGACTATATTTCAAAGCATTAATTGTTCAATTAATACCAAGACTTGTTATTTACAATATAAAAATAATACCTTAGTTGTTATTTCAGTGAAAACTGTAAATGTTACTAAATTTATTTGAAGTTAATCTTTACTGTATTTATAACAAAAAGTCCAGAACCATTTTTCATTGTACACGAAAATATTGTTTCATATATTACTTAAATGAAAAAAAGCTACAGTAACTTCTACAATAATAGGTCTCCTTTCCAATACCTCTTTCGTAATCTTCTCTATATGTATTATGTACGGTTGTAGCTTTGTCCTACCATAGAATCAACCAACATACTTCCAAAACTATTAGACATGACATCTTGAGGATATATTCATATTATTAAATAAGCAACCACCTTATTATTAAATAATATTTTTCAAAATTCAACCCCTAAAGTTGTAATCTATATCCATATCTATAAAAACGTCCTGACTGACTAATAATCAACCTACAACCAAAACTAATTATAGCTAGGATACCTTTGTATTGTTATTTAAGTGTCCACTAACAAGGGATTTTCCAAAATCAACTCCTAAAGGGATAAAAATGAGGTATAACAATTTGTATCACAAAAAATATTCTTTTGGATGGATTTTTTTAAACTTAATATTATAGAATATTGTAGGTACTTGAAAACACAAATACTGAAGCATTTATTTTAGCATTTTCACAAAAAAACAAACCTTAGAAATGTCCATGGAATACTTGTGCGAGCATGCCTCGTATTAACTATTACCTTCTGTAAAGTTATAAACGTATAAACTACAGATTTAATTATTTCAGCCTACTGGCAGGATAAAGAAAAAAATTTCACAAAAACATGAAATGCCACTGCTAAACTGCCAAATAAGTGATCACAGGATTTCCATTACAAAAACTCTTAAAACATCAATAGCTTGAGAGCTGAAATTTTGCATGAAGTTTCGGGTCATATAATAGAAAGGATTTCAAAACAGACTGACATAATACGTTAAAAACTATTTTCTTTGTTTCAAAAAATAAATAATGCTAAAATTGCATTACGGGCATTCTAATTAGAATGCAACAAGTTTGAAGTCAATAAGCCAACATGTATTTGGGATTTTAGGATTTTTTAATATTCGCTAATGAAAAATCTTAAGTTTGGAGATGAAGAAGTCACACTTTTATGAATGTATTTTTTATATTAATCAAGAATTAAATCACTAAAATGGTTTAAAGATTTGTGGGCAAAATCATAATGGGTAATACTACTGCATATATGACAGTTTAACAATGTTTTAAACTAAATATGGACAAACATTAATCATATTTAACAAAATTTATACGAGACAGTATCCCACACGATTTATTCTGGAGGGTGTGATGGAATCAATGAAGTGTTTGACAGTAGTACTTCTAAATATATTCTTTGTGTTCTTGACACAAAATTGATCCCTGAATATCATTTTGATTCAGAAAAAAAAACATTTATTTGTCTGATTAAATTCAACCTTACACACAGTGAAAGGTATATTCATTAGTGAAGGCAATCAACTTATTACTGTATTATAGTACAGAATATTATTGTTGTAGAGTTAAACTTAATTGCAAGAACCAATATTACAAAAGTTATTATTTTTTTTTTTTAAAGGTGCAAAAAATATTATTAATTTGAAGGGTGCTATTTCATTTTATAAGCAGGGATGTTCCACAGTTCAGGAAGGGCAACAAGGGCCTAAAAGTGAGGTTGTTGTTATGGTTCTTCATCATGGCTTTCAATCTTACAAAATCATTCGTCACCTTTCTACATAATATATTAAAATTGCATTTGCGGGAATCCAAATCAATGGCATTTGGTGCAACATTGCACTTGGTGTTCCTCCATCTTATTAGCGTGCAAAGGGTTCAATAGCAACTGTGTGAGTGAAGTAGCAAATAAGAAAATTCTACAATAATCTCAATTCCACTAACATATCAATAATTACTACAAATAATTGTTTACGTATTATTCTCTTTAAAAGAATTCTAAATTTAATTCAAATTAAATATACATTACCCCATTTGAATAAAGTGCATGTTCAAATTGTCACTTGGGAAATAAAAATTTTAGGATTAACTTCCTATTAGAAAGTACAAAATAATAATTATAATGTAGCCCAAAATAAAAATGTCAAAACATTTTGTAGTTCATTTCACAATGTCAACTTCATTGTTTTAATCTTAACTGAAATACGTTTGTCACACAATTAGCTGTCTCATTTTATATAGAATTAATCTTTCAAAAAAAAGGCAAAGTACTACTGAAGGAAAAAAATTGTTTAAGATGGATATCACTAAATTATACATAATATATGCAATCAACTTGATTAAAACCTTTACACTAATATATTATTACATTATTAACCTATTATTTGTAAAATCAGAAAAGGCGAAACTTAAACTTCTTTAAAGTAAAAATATAGGTTTAAAATCTTCCTCGGTAATATTTTCGGTGTTTACATCACAATATGATGTGATTCAATATATATGGTGTGTGTGTGTGTGTACATATGTAACTATACAGTAACTACAAAACAATTGTGGGCTGCCCTTTATTCAACAAATTAACTATACAATTTACAATTATTATCCACAAAATAATCTTTTTCTTTAAACTAAAGGAAACACTAAGGGAAATAATTCAGAACAGGTGACTGCAAATTGAAACATGTACAAGATTGTATTGATTTTGTAATATATGTATGAATGTGAATGTGTGTGTTTTTGTATTAATTAAAAAAAAAATAAAATTCTACAAAAATAAAACTATAACAATACATGATAACTAACAAGTTAGGAATACAAATCACAATAATACAACACTGATATGTACAATAACAAATAATAAATACATTCAATGCTAATAAATAATATGTCAACATATGAACAAATTAAAATAATTGATTTTTTTTTTTTAATAAAGCATTAAAACACTATAACCGGGACGTTTAAGAAAACCAGTATAAAATGTATATATTATTATAATACACAAATATATATATATATTTTAAGTAATACAGAGTATACAATGAAACTATAGGTAAGTAAAAGATACTTAATTAAACAGCACTGAGTTAGGATCTTCATTGTCAATCTGCTTAATGTACCTTAGAATGTCTTTCTTTGTAATCACTCCTAATAAGCGACTGAAAAAAAAAAAATAACCCAATTTCATGCACAGCACAACAAATATAATAACATTATGTTAATTAACAATCACAATTCATTTTTGTACATGTGCCTAATTGTTGTCTCTTTTGTTGTCATTTTAAGAAGAACAACAAAACTCAAAGGTAGTTTACTGTTGAAAATAACTAAATAAATATCTGTTTCAATTCAATTATTGTTTCTAATTTTACTAAGTTAGGCAAAATGAGATCATAAAAGCTTTTTATGAGTTGTGGAGAGGGTACATATATTGGTCTTAGGCACTGTGTTCATGTTATAAAAAAATACTGTCTAAAGCATGTCATAATTCTACATTCACATTAAGAAAAAATAATGATACATTTCATTAACAAATGACAAAAGTTAGAACTAATCCAGTAATGATCGTATGAAGTTTATATATATATATATAAACTTCATACGATCATTACTGGAGAGAGAGAGATGTAAGAAAAACTATGGAAGAGTCATTAGAGTAAGAAAATATTTTTTTTTTTAATGTCTGACTATTGTGCACACTTGGGCTAATGCAGACGATGGGATGATGTGTAGTGTAGGAAAATGCCAAGCCCTGGCCGGGAATCGAAGAAAATACTCAGTTGATACCAGTATATTTAAAACAAAGATTTTTGTAACTAGTTTCAGAATTGGGGTCAATATAAAAAAACGATTTGAAATCATGTTTACATTCATATTTGACAAAAGTTAACAAATAATTAGTATCAAGATGGTGTCTAAAGTATTAGACAAAATTAAATGTATTGTCTACACAACCAGTAGTTCAGATAACATATCTGGAGAAATGTATTAAAAAGTATACTGGGGGGAATAAGCTCAAATTTTTACACAATCACAAATCACATATCAAAACAGTATATTTATTTATGTTTATATGTAATAGCTGTTCATAAATTATCAAATTTTATATTTGTAAACATCATGAAACAATGTTCCAGTAATTACCTTATGAGTAGGGTGGCTATATATTTGGTTATTATTGATAACAACAGTCTCCACAAGGAGAGCGGTCTAGAGCAGCAGACGTCTACAAACTGGGTCAAAGTGATGTTTCACTTGTTTAGTGCACAATAATACTGACAGACACTAAGTAATTACCTCACTGAGACAAGATATACTGAACTTTACCTGTAACTGCTTATACTAAACTTATATTCATATTATGCATACAAGCTGCTTCAGTGGCAACACATGTGTCTAATAACAAATATCTGACTGCTGGTAATTCAATCAATCTATTGTCACATTAATGTTATTCTTAATATTCCACAGTGGAAGTAGTGTGTTTAACTATGACCTCACAAATTATGAAATTTTAATGCCTTTAGACAAAACGCTTTAGAATTTTCAAAAATGTTTTACTGTTAAATTAATTTATTACTTAACTTGCTCCAATCATGAAAACGGGATGAAATACCAAAATGACAGAACGCTTGTGTTGCAGTGACTGTCCTATTCAAACAGGATATGGAATCTCTCATAATTATCAAGATATTAAGACTTTAAAAATCAATTAAACTCAGAAATGTATACATTTTAACTATAACCAAATTTAGAAATAAAGTTACATACACAAATTTAAATCTTTATACGAAAATTAGCAACCTACCCATTATGTGTAATGAGCGTTTGTCGCAGACCAAGCTTACGAAACATATCAACGACAGTTTCCATAGGTGTCTGATCAGTGATAGTAATGGGAGCCATGTCTAAAATTTTCATCAAGTATAATGGAGTTGGTGAATTTGCATTAATAGCAGGACTAGTGGAGACAAATAACACTAAGGAATCTCCTCGCAGGCCTTCGACTGTGCGCTTAGCATTAACTGTAAATAACAAAAACAAAATATTAAAATGGGTTTATCTTTATTAAATTAAAAAAGCAAGCATGTGCTTCTTGAATATTATAGAAATCAAAATGTGACACTGGTAGAAAACAAGAGCTAGCAACAGGGCAACCTGTTCTGTCAGTACCGTGACTGTTTTTCTGAGCCTATCACAATTAACACATGATGATTTCTTTACTGCTAGATGTGATAACAGCACATTATTTACCATCAATAGGAGGTCTAGACATTCTATAAAACCCTCTGGCTTTGAGAAAGGCTAAGGATGCCTTGTGCTTAGTGTCAGTATTGTCTTTTCCTTTTTAAACATGAGGCATATTACAGACTAAGAAGGATGTGATCACTGCCTTAACTGAAACACTTTGGATCTTACTAACAACCACCTTCGCCATAACCTTTATTTCCACAATTACTGCATATCTCGAGCTCGAGCTTTGTACACGAGTAACTCGTATGTTTTAATGCCTGATATTTAAAAGTTTTGGATTTAAGACATACAGTCTCACAGAAAGCCTTTGATCGCCAACATAATTATGCTCTTGCAAGGTCAGTTTTCAGAATCAGTATTACAGAAGCAGTCTGTATTTGCCCATTGCATTATGCGTCTAACTTCAATAACTACCTTTGATGCCAGTTCTTATTTACAGTGATACCATGGATAATGGTCGACCTGAAAGGTAAATATGCAGTATAAGTTGTTTTTGATTTTTCTGTAATTTTTTTTACTAAAATGTTTTATTATGTGCCCAAAAGCAGTAATCCAAAATATAAACGCATGGGAAATATGATAATCAAAAATAAAAATAACCCGCATAACTTCAAAATTGCTACTGCATGAAAGTAGGTAACATGTTTTTGATTGTTAAAATGATAGAAAAACCTTTGTTTTTTAAAAATATACTCAATAACCTGACACTATTGTTAGGTGGTGAACCTAACACAAAAGAAGGCAAATCGCAAAGTTCATAAATAACGGTCACCATTTTAACAATGTATTCATTACAAGAATGAACCAAGGAAAAAAGGAATAAACCTTAATTTATAGTAATGGCTATCATTTATAATGTGTAACGCACATGAGAAGTAAGTAAATGTAGTTAAAATAACACGTATGACTGGTAAAAAATTGTATGAAATTTAATATGTTTAATGCAATGTAAACAGCAATGATGCCACAATATAATTCCGTAAAAATGGCCTAAAATCATAAGTAATCTCTACAAAAATTATTTTTTCTGTGACAGAGTTAATTAGATAATAAGGTATAAAATATAAAAAAAATAATCAAAAACCACTATTTCAAAAAAAAAAAAAAAAAAAACAACCTACACTGCATAAATACCCATTGTGATGTGCTACAGAAATAAACATTGTGCTCAGTTAACACAAACAAGCCTTTGATTGATGGGTGTTTGGTTTTTGTACCACAATAACTTCCATATTTCTTAGTTATCTCTTCTCAGAATGCCATTTCCTTCCTATTCCCTTTTTTGTCACTGTACTATGTATTTAATTTGTTAGCATGTTAAAAATTTAAACAATTATAATATTATTATGTTATATACTTTTTATTTTTAAATTTAACAAAATGTTAAAGTGTCTGTGTGCAAGTTTCAAATAGTTTAAATCTTGTTTTCAATTTTTGAACCATTTAAAATATTTTCCATAAGTCTCTATTGTAAAAGCTGACTCGCACAGTGGTCTGTTCAGATAAAATTCTTAGTTCTGTAATGAATTAAGACCATTAACAGGTGTACCACTGTAATGTCCTCCACATCTACAAAGAGATCTCTGCTTGTTATTACGCCCTTTGAATAGTTCAAAGTTAAAGATTCCACAGATACTTTGACTCTTATCAAAAAACTTAATAATTTTTAACAATGATTAGTTTTGTTTACACTAACAACAGTGTCCCATTTAGTACCTTCTACATAGAAGCCACAGGACTTGCTCTTCCGATGTTTGCTTTGTAAAAATTAGCTTAAAAACCTCATACAAATTCTGCCTAGATTTTAAAAATTATTAATTTCAAACTCTTGTGCCCTTTAGCTTAAATATTTGGTGTTTGTTATAGAAATTTTAGTATATAATATTTCTCATGCATTTACAATCTTTTGGAAATATTGGACCTTAGTTAATATACTTTCTGTTAGGTGATGTTATGATCTTCAAGATCAACTATATGTTAAACTTATATTTTAATAACTGTTATCTTAACTTATACTTGCCATTATGTTTTCCAACCAATTTGAAAAATCTTATTTTGCAATTTGTAAATTTAAAGCAACTACTGAGAACCTGGTTAATGTTTAGTTAAATTTTTTGAATGGAAAATAACTACTTAAAAATTACTTAGCCAATCTAGTGTGTCAATTATTAAACACCGAACCATTAATTAGCACTAGCATTCATTAAACAGCTACATTCTTACATTAGGTCTGAGGATTCAAAGACATTTCCAATACCTCGGGATCCAATACTTTTTATTTCACAGTAATTAATTTGCCAATTTATAGACACAATAGATCACAATGATTGACGTTAAACCATTTTGAAGATTATCTGATATCAATACCACTGAAAATACTTAGATTTTTAGATTTCATAATCAAGTTTCCCATACTGTGATTTTACAGTACAAAATGTATCAAATAAACATCTTAAAATAATAACTAAAGATATTAACAACATAAGCAATATAAATTTCAGTTACCTAATCTTGCATCACAAAAACACAGATGACTTTTTATGTTGACTTTATTTAACAATTTATTAAACCTAACAATACAAACAGTTAACTTACTTATTGCTAAATTAAGATCTCTGCGAAGTACAAAGCCCACCAAATACTGAGACTCACGAGAAACCACTACAGGGAAACCATTATGTTCTGTATCCTTCAGTAGTGTGTCAACATCATCTACAGTCATTGAATCTTGAGTTAAAACACTCAAAGGTTCACTACGCCTAAAACATATTTGATAAATCCATTAATTTTCAAAAACATGTATGTATTGTTACAATAAACTACTAACACTACCAATCTATCATTATTACAATGTAATTAAAATTATTTAATGTAAATTTGTCTTCCCTACTTATATGTACATCAAGATTCTCCATAAGAATCCCGGTGGTCAATGTGGCTCAAGCACTTGTTGACATAAACCTTCTCACATTCAATTATTCCTCAAGAATTCTATGACTTCGAGGTGTGATAATTAAATAACTGGATTGATGTTGCTACCAGCAAACAGCGAGCATGTTGCAGCAGGTTTGAACATGTCTGTGCCTGCTGATGATTCCCCCATCTTGAGCTCAATAAGCATGGTTATTCATCACTCAGTCTCATTGTATCAATCGCCTGTTCAAGTCCCTGCACTAGCACCTCATCGGAAAAATGCAAAGTGTTCAGCTGGAGCAACAAGTTAACCTCAAGTTTCTTGTGAAACTGGGAAAAACTGTTACAGAAGCTCATGCCATGTTAAAGGAATTGTACAGAAGAGAATGTTTATTTCACACACAAGTTTTTTGAGTGGTTTAAAAGGTTTAAGTAGGGACATGAACAACCAAAGACAATCCATTCCATGGGTGACTCTCAACATTAAAAATGGATGACAACATTCAAAAAATTTTTAAATTGATTTGAAAAATTGTTGTCTCAGTGTCCGAGCTCTTGCTGAAATCTCAGGAATAAAGAATTAATAAAAGAATCACTGAACATGCAGAATGTTTGTGCAAAAATGGTTCCAAAACTACAGAGCAAAAGGATTCAAGAATGAACATTTGTGCTGATCTTTTAAACACACCGCAAGGGAGTACAGACAAGCGTGCAGCTATTTAGATAATTTAGACGTCCCTCGCGGTACCCAAGTCTAATACACACTTACACTTACAACTTTAACACTTTACACTCACACTTACATTTAGGAAAGCGATAATAGCCTCAATGTGTTTTTCGCCTTAAAATAATTTTAAAAAATTTAAACAACACTGATAATGATCTAGGATTGTTAGACAGTGTGATTACTTGTGATACATTGTGGTTTTTTACCTATGATCCTGAAACAAAGTGCCAATCGATGCGTTGAAAGTACCTCAACTCGTTAGCAAAAAAAAGCAAAATCAAAACTCAAGGCCATTATAATTGTTTTATTTATTTTTTTTTTTTTGACAAGAATGAAATTGTCTATATTCACTGAGTCCCAGAAGGTCAGAAAGTCAATCAACATCATTACGTCAAAGTTCTAAACAACTTTTCATGAACAAGTGAGAAGACAAAGACCCGATTTGTGGAAGAGCAATTCCTGATGTTTCACCAATGCACTTGCCCCCTGTGACTTTTTAATTTCCCAAGATCAAATGAGAGTTTAAGGGGAGAAGATTTAACAATATGGAAGCATTGAAAGCAAAAGCAACAGTGCTTCTCAACAAGCTGACAGAAATGGACTTCCAGCACTGACCTGAACAATGGAAAATTTGTATGGAGCCTTGAAGGGATCAGTAAGGAGAGTATACTGAAGGGCATAAACTTTTTAATGTAATTGGTGATCAATAAAATGTTTTGTAGCACCAGTCCAGTTATTTAACTGCCACGCCTTATTTGCGTTAACCTAATTACTAAAAAAGACGTTTAATTAAAACAAACATGTACCCTTACTTTGGTTGCATAACATCTGCTGCTAGTGCAGTGTGAGCAAATTCTTCTTTGCTATCGAGGAAAGGGTATCCATTAAGATTAATGTGAGCATCGTACACTCCTTGACGTCCAAGTGCATCACCTACCCATTTACTTGCCATTGCTGCAGCCATTAGAGGGACTATATAACGTACGCCTCCCGTCAGTTCAAACATTATTACCACCAATGAAACTGAAATGATTTTAATACATATTTTAATAACACAAACAAGTCATGTATAGCTGCTTTAAATGTAGCTGACAAAAAAAAAATGTTTAATCTTTTTTCTTAACTACAATGCTACATTTCCTTGAGCCAAAGTTGACACTTCAGGTGACATTCAGTTGACACATATTAAAATAACTATGAGAGCAATCAATTATCAAACATCATAAAATACTATTAGGCACAATGAATTACTGGATGAATTACTTCACATTTAACACACCTTTTTCCCAAAACATGTCAAGTTTGTAAGAAGTAAAAATCAAGTTTGTGTGACTAAAGACAGATCCTTATTGGGTTAATTTCATTTTTAGTCTGGCTTTGTGACTGTTAGCTGGAACTATAGACTAGCAGAGGAAAAGAAGGTGCTTTATAATCTTTTCTGAAGCCATTTGCCAAACTACAACCATAAAGCCCCCCTATGACAACTCACTCTAAATAGCTAGTAGTGTTGTGGAGCCATGACTCTAAACTAATTGTGTCAATTGTAATATTCACGGCCAAATAAGCCCACTAAAGTCACAAACTTTGGATCACTGAAAGCACAACTACTCTACCTCTCAAAACCACTCTTTCAGTATAATCCAGATACCTGAAATCATCATAAAATAACACTTTGCAAAAAATAATATTTTTATTATAGTTGCATCTGACTTTCTTGTTTGTTTAAGTTAATACTTGAAATGTTATTTCATTATTATTAATTAATTATTTTAAAATCTAAATATAACATGACAACAAAATTTACTTTTTTTAGGAAACTTTGTTATTTAAATTAAATAAGCCTCTTTAATATTATATTAATTTAAATATTTAAGTTAATTTTCTTGGAGAAAGTATTTTTTAGTTCATTTTGTGGCTTTCACCATACAAATAAACACCAATTATGTTATTTAGTTTTAAAAAGTAATAAGACAGTAAAAGTAAGAAAGAGGATTAATGGTTACATTTTATTGATGTACACAATAAACTAAGAGAAAATAGTTTTCTAAACCTTTTTTAACTTATAAGTAGGAAGAAAATGTTAAGAACATCAAGCATCAAGTACCAGAAAGTCAAGGATACAAGAGATGTAAAAGTTAATAAAATTTACATAAACATAGATTACAGCAGACAACCATGAAGTTGTAATCTTTTAACAACTCACCACCATGACAACTGACACAATTGTTCTTTTTTCAAAAGAATTTAATGCTACTGATAATAACATATTAAATAAAAATTATTAAAAACATATTAAAAAAAACCAGTATGCTGTATCAGTAACCAAGAGGCTAAGTTTCAAAATAGCCTTTAATCATAGTGCCTGGGATTTCATAATCCCTTTAACTCTAGTAATTAATCTCATTAATTTTGTAAATCTGTAAGTAACGTTCTTAGTGGGCTAACTTCTTTATATGCAATGTTTTTACACTATTGTATCAGTTTTAACTGTGACTAGAGTAATACAGTATATAAAGAATTTGTATTATTGTACACAAATTCTGACTATGCATCTAACGGATATTTTATAAATAAAGCCTATAGACATATTTATGTTTTTCAGATCTGCCTTTTAATAGTCATCACTTTTAAAATTAAAAAAAGGCAAAAAACATGTGTTTCAAAAACATATCTCTTTTTCATTAATATTTACATAAAATAAAGAATCAAATAACAATAATAAAAACAATCCTACTTTTATGTTTTCAAATATATAACAATGAACTGGGTTCAAAGCTTCTTCACAAAATGTTTTGTGTTTTTTCTGTTTAAATTCATAATTTAAATAGTAATTTCTTACACTGAATAAACAACACAAAAGTTATTCGAAGATACTTACCAGTCATTCTAGTAACACCGCCCAAGACTGCGGCAGCTCCAACCATAGCGTACAGTCCTGGTGTGATACATTCATCTCCTGCAGCACACTCACCACTAAATATCCATATATGTGGGTAGTGGTAGGCTAGCTGTTGCACTCCGATTCCAACAATGCGGCCAACAATTCCACCCAAACATAAACTTGGTATAAACAATCCACAAGGTACTTTCATACCAAACGTAAATATAACTGTGACGAGCTTAAAGATAAGAGCTAAAACTAACAGCCATACCGCACTGTATAATCCCCCATTGTCAATTACACTTTCATGTGTGCCATTGCCGGGTCGATAAACAGTATCACTGAAACAAATCAATTAATTAAGTTTATTTTACAACTTATGTTCAAATATATAGCTGAACTTAACAAACTCAACAAGGCAAAACAAATTTAACAAGGGTTTTTTTTAGTTTATCAAATGGTAAATGTCAAATCAAAGATATACTTCCAAATGGTGTAAAAAACATAACACAAACTTTGTAAGATTTATTTACTTTAAAAAATCTAAGATATTACCAACAAACTAATACCTATTTTCTCAAAATTAGTTCATCACAGGCCTGAACAAAAATCGTAGCTGGAGTCCGTATTCCATTTTTTTTTTTTTTTTAAGAAGAAAAGCACATTGAGGCTATTTAAGTATCAGAATAAATGAAATTACAGTTTGTGAGCAAATAAAATATACATGGCAGTCAGGGATTACCCATATTTTATCCTCTTATATTTACTCATGAGCAAAAAGTTCCTTCTATTTAAAATTTTATAAACTCAAAGTTACTTAAAATACACTTTGATACACTTAAAATTTGGTAAGTCAAGAATCTTACTGAATAATAAAATTTTAGCAAAATCTGATGAACCTGGACCAAATTTAGAGAAAATTGGATCAAAAACATATTCAGTTTTTTAGTTTACCAATTTTTAGAAAATCCTAAAATAGCTTCAAAACTCTTTTTGGAAAATTTAAAAATGATCTCAAGACAAGAGAAAAACAAATCATGCTACATTTCATCAAAATAGGTCAGTTAGTTTATAATGCCTGTGCGGGACTAAAAAAAAAATAAAAATATGATGATTTCTTAAAAGATTAAATATTGCATATTCAAGTAAACTGTAACAGTTTACTTAAAGTACTCTCATATAAATCTTTTAACATAAATAAGGAAGAGAAATATGTTACATTATAATTACTATAATTACAGTAATATATGTGTGAAGATGATTATTATTAAGAAAGCTTACCAAAGACCGTATGTGTTAGATACTCCACACTGACTGAACAAGAGATATATAAGCTGACTGGTGCTCATTCTGGTGTATGGATTAGGATAAGCAATCACTGCAGTGACAGCTGTAATAACCAAAACTTCAGTGACCGGGTACTGACCCAATCGAGACAGCTTGCGATAACGACACCAGTACAAATTTGCTTTTATGAATATTGTAGCAATTACACCCTACAACAAATACCACAAATATGAAGTGAAATTTAATACATATTAATGGTTTTATAATTACAAAACTTATTCCTTATATTCACTTTTATTTTAATACAAAATTAAATATGACCAAATAAATTATTTGGTACATGTCAGTTCTACTGATGTATTTTTCAAGAGGTTAACTTCTCAAATTGCATTTCACTCAAATTTCGCCATACTACTAAATACCAAAAAACTAACCACTATAATAAAAAAACAAAACAAAATAGTTCGCTATACAAAAAGTAAAAACAATTTCTTACAAATATTAAAATTGTAACAGAAACTAAACTCTACTTACATGTTAAATTATAAAGTCTATGATTACACCTATGAAATAAGTCAAGTGGGACTGCTAGAATATCACCGACAATATGTTCATGTGATTAATTAAATACTCTTATACAAAGTCTTAAGAGACTTTGTCCTTACATCTCACTGGAGTTGTTTAAACAGGCAAGCAATTCTGATTAAACAGGCAAGCATCTATCTGGCATGAAGAAACATTAATACAGGGTTTTTATAAAACAATAAAGGAGTTTCAATAAGAAATAAAATTATAATTAGCACAGTTACTTTAACCCTTACTTACTTGCAATGAAAGATAAATCATCACAAATTATGTTTTTAATAATTAAAATGCAAAAAAAAGTTTTTCATATTTAAGTAAAATTGTTATAACTTCGATGAAGTCAAGTAATGCTCAGTTTGACAGCCTTGAGTTGAATCATTTTACAGTCAGTTGCGTATTGTTTCCGTCTTTGAATAAGCATGTGTAGTAATGTTATTGTATTTATAGTGTGTTAATTTTTGTTTGTGTATTTTTTATTAGTTTCAGTACTTTTTTTTAGGTCGGTTTGACAGCTGTGAGTTGTAGAATAATTTGTAAATTTGTACAACTTTGGGGACAAATTACGCCAAAATGTAACTTTTGTTAAGTGGTGTAGACAATATTTTTATCAGCCAATCTTCTTGAAATTTAAATATACACACACACACACACACACACACACACCCTGTACCACCAGTGATGTGAATGCACAAGATTCAAGGGATATTGTGGAGTTCATCGACCCCTCCAAAGGCCACAAGAATGAAGAGCACTTAGTAAAACTGTACACATAGAAATGTGCTAATTATAAGACTGATAACAAATTCAATTCATTTTATCACAAGCCAAAGAAATTTAAACAGAAAATTTCATTGAATTATTTTAGATAAGATAAAATTTTTAATTTGAATATGTCCTTGGGGTCAGTTTAGCCTATTGACATGTCACACCTCCCAAGTTTTTGATTAACCAGCCTTAGAGCGCCAAGTTTGAACAAGTTTACATATATGAAATGTATTTTAAGACTAAGTACTGCAGTCACAAAAAGATCTTTAACCTTTTAGTTTTATCAAAATCACTGTGAAAAGTTGTTGAAATTATTTTAAGCACTGTTTTGTTTAAATATTCTGCTTTTTTCACACAGCTTAAGTTTTGCTGTTTTAAAGAAAAACTTCAAAAGGCAGATTCTGCACAAGAGTAGGCCAGCTATTTCATAGGGAGTTTTGTAATTTTGCAAATTTCATTGCAAATTTTGCTTCTGCAGTCTTACTGTTGCAGTGATTCTGCTCTCTGCCAAAATATACCAAATATTTTATTATTGTAACATAGCCACCGGACCACATATTCAAATGATTAGGATTAAGACCTATTCTTCCCGTCAGTGGTCTAACAACTCACCTCATAAAGGCTACCACGGTTTCGAAACTCTATAGTTTCATCTTCAGGCTATAGAAAATGTTAAATCCCTCTGTCGAGGTTGTCACAAAGTCAATCAAAACATGTTTTTTAACATTTTAACATTAACAAAAAGGGATTTAACATTTTGTATGGCCTGAAGATGAAACTATACAGTTTCAGTAGCCTTTATGAGGTGAGTTGTTAGACCACTGACGGGAAGAATAGGTCTTAATCCTAATAATTCAAATATTTTATTTATGCTCAATTTATTTAACTGAGAGTTGTTAATCAGTTTGATATAACATATAATTACTATGAAAAGTGAATCTTTGAAATGAATAAAAGTTTATAAATGAGTATTAAAGCTTGTTACAACATAACTTGTTCAAACAGTGATCTTTTAATATAGCTATTTTTTAAATTTGTATGCAATGTTACGTTACGTTTTGCTACAATGCTTTACCTATAAATTATACAGTATACATACATGTATTTGCAGCTAATCCTATCTGGTGATGCTTGGCTTAAATCTTGATGTTCAGGATATTATCACAAGCTCGGTAAAAACAATTGTGCAAATCAACTTAATTTGAACTCATTGTAACGTGAACTCAGCTTTGTTCGATAGAGTTCCAGAAAGAGATAAGTAGGAACAGTTATGGGGAGCACCTTGTACATGTTAAATTGGTAAGCTAGGTTTAACACTCAAATTTCAAATGAACAATACAGCAATGTGTGCTGGCGAAACTCAATTTCTCTCCAGAATACATGTAGCATGTCTCTTATAATTATAATTAGAAAAATTCCTTCATTGATTCTGTCTTAAGTGTACTATTTACATGGTTTTCTTCTCCAAAACAAAAGGTCAGATTACCTAGACCTTCACTAAACCACACCATACATTAACTTTCAGTGTTTTTCATGCCTTCTTGAAAATCACATGAAGCTAATTTGCTCCCCATATATAACAATTATGCCTCCACTGATACAAAATGCAGCTTTACCTTAGAAAATTACATCTAAAAATATTTAACGCACTAATCTTATCTAGAATTTCAACTATGAACTGTTAACACTTATTTCCATCTTTAAGTTCCACTGGATAAAAAATTTGAATTTTGTAAGCACGTAAATTAAGTTTCAATACTTCGATGTGAAAGTGATTTTTTGGCTTCTCAAACAAGCCTGATCAGGTTTTTGTATTGTTAGGAGTACGGGTTCCTTCGAATGATTTTTTATCGGTGGTTCATTATAAAAATTACCTTTAATTATTTGCTATGTTCTACCTTACAAATATTGTGGGTGGCAACCCCAAGAATGAACACTACTGTCTTATGTAAAATGAAACGTTCCCCAAAATATATATTAATCCCTTTTAAACCAAAATAATAAAAGGGGGAAGAAGTGTATGTTAAATAATCGTCTACTTACTTTTAGCGCCGATTTGCCACTTCTCGGCACCGCCCAGTTGGAACAGAAAAGCCACACAGTCTTCACAGAAAAGTCACCCGGAGTAAACTGACTTTCCGGCCCCGCCGGAATCGACTGTCCTCGCCCTACCTCTTCCCCATGCTTTTGTTTCAACTCTGTTCTACATACCGTGTTGCTTATTGCAACAGGCAGTACATCAGCAGTTTCGTAATTTCGCCTATGTTTCTTTTTGTCAATAGTGTTCATTCTTTGGCTGTGACCTCATTATCATATTCAAAACCAGCAACCAAAAACTAATATTTTTTCTAAATCCTAACAGTATCTTGAATTGTTTATATCATTGCTTTATGTTATTTTCATGAGGAGAATCCTTATTAAATGTACACCTAAATGCCCATTGTCCTAAAATTATACTTTAGTTCAACAATCACAAAACACTTTGTGCTTTTTCTTGAAGAGAACACATCATTAAAATTTGACAATTAAAAAATATATCCCACTTACAATTAAAACAGCTGGTCATGTAAATGAATGTAAGTAAAATTTATTGAACTGAACTGAAGAATCAAGTGTTACCAAACAAATTTCTCAAATTTCCTCTAATACATTTTCATTAACCTTTAAAACCTACCATTATTTTATAAACACCCTGCATATTGAAATATTTTTTAAAAAGTATAAACTAATGTTGCAAATCAGAATTATGTAGCATGTGCCATTAGACATCAGTCTAACATTTATTCACACTTTCCAGGCAAAACAATTGGCACAAAAATGTTTGAACTGAAAAAAAATCCTTGCTTAGTAAATACATATATTTGAAGGTAGCTTCTTAATGTGAGAGAACCAAGTTGTGTTCTTTAGTCTCATCATTTGTGTTGCATATATGTGTATCCTAACTCTATAGTTCACAATCACATGTGTTATAGTTTTCTTTTTGTTCTAACTCAAAGAATTAAAAAGATATGGAATAAAGTATGGTCTGAACTTTAATATAAGTTCAGATAAAGACAATTGTAAAATTAACTTTGAAGTTAAGCGCTTACTTAAGAAAAATTATTTTTTCATATATTAAATCCACTTACTCCAATAATGCCAAGCCCAACAAAAGGCACAAGCTCAAAGAACATGAATGGCTTGTTGTATTCCACAAAGAACAGAACTGAATGTTCATTTCCAAATGGATTAATAGATCGAAGAACAAAAGCCGCGACTAAGGCGCAGAAAAATGATCTCCACAAAGTCTTTAATGGAAAGTAGTAGCTCACCTTAAAAATTAAAAAAAAGTCAATTAATTTTAATGTCATAATTTTTAAACACAAATTATAATATTTAATTTAAAATGTAACATCTAAATTTGTTTCCGAAAATCTGAGTTCTACAAAGTATGTAGATTTGGTACCAAATATGTCTACATGTACTGTTTTATATATTCCCGCTGCACATTTAGGTTATTTAGGTTAATTATGTTATCGAAATTCCAAATTTAGCTGTAGGCCTCAAAATCAAGTTAATTACTTCAGCCTTTTGGTTGCCATTACAGCTTCATTCATTAATCCTGTACTACTCCATTAAATATGCATAATTTTGTTTAACTGACAAAAATTACTGAATCATATATGTGTGTGTGTGTGTGTATTCTGTGGCAGCTTGGATGATGGGTGACTTGGCGAAGGGCAGAATGCTTTGATAATGCTTCTATGATAATGCTGATATTTTTTAATATAAATTATACATCAATGTTATGACATTAGAAGAAAATACAGATAAAAACAAAAGCTTACTATAAAGACTACATGCATGTAGCTGTGCTGACTGTAAACACAAAAGCAGCTTTTAACTAAGACATAACAACAATTGTTATTTACAGCTGCTTTTGTTTCTGTTTTGTTTAAACTGCACCCTTTGTGAAAAAACACTACAACAGTAGTTCGGTTTTTCTTATTAGAAATTAATACTAAGGGAAATTGCAACTGCTTACTTATTAACAATATATTTTTAATTCTGATTTTTCCAATACTAAAGCTGGGTATTTGGTACATTTTCTGTATATAAATTACAATATTGAAAAAAGTCACATTTTTGGGAATTTTTTAAAATTCTCTTCTATTTTGTTGACTTTTTTTAATTTCCTGGCAATAACCCAATTCAATGGTTCATGGATAATCAAGACGCTAATGTAGCTTCCTCAAAATTAAACAGTGCATCATAGATTCAGATACCAAAAGTAACTGTGATTTATTAAAATACTAACCTCCTCTAAACTAAATAGTACACCACCAATCGGAGCACCAAAAGCCACTGAAACTCCAGCAGCCGCAGCAGCAGAAAGGATTTCTCTTTTTTTTGCCTCATTACGTCCATACTTTGGAAATAAGTACGACAATATGTTACCTAAAATATGAAGAAAAATTTATAATATGTGTTCATAAAGCCCAATATTCCAATTATATATTTTTAGTGTGCATAGGGAAAATCAAGAAACCTTTTACATTTGTGCATATGCCTACCTGTTTATCTTTCTGTCTATTGGTAAATCACCTCACTTATAAATTATGTAACCGATCACTATAAAATTTAGTGAACATGGTCTTGTAATAGCCTAAATACAGGAAAAATATAGATTGATATCAAAAAAAGTATTTGGAGGTAATAAAATCTTAAGTGCAGATAATTTTTATTTATCTAATATGAGGTTTCATTTGAAACAAGAAGTGACACTGATTATGTATGTATGTATGTATGTGTGTGTGTGTATATATATATATATATATATATATATATATATATATATATATATATATAATTTAATAAATATAATGACAGTTTAAAAAATTTTGTAATTTATAGACATCAGCAAAAGCATTTTTGTTTCCCCTCATCAACGGCTTTAGGAAAGTGTTTTTAAGCTGCTTGGCCTTTTGCAGCATAGGGTAAAAGTAAGTAAAATATGATTTCATACAAAGAAAGTAAAAATACAAGTCCTTTTTATGTTTGGGTATTAATTACATTTTAAGAAAAGCTTTTAAATCGTACGATACAAGTGTTACAGTCCGCATGTCTGGTGTAGCCTAGTCAATGTAGGAGCGCAGACAACACAGAATTCAACTGATTCAATCTCGAATTACTTTTATAACTCTTAAAAACAAAATATTTAATATTTGATACCTATTTTTTAAAAGGACAAACTCCAGGGAAAGCTACTGGCACAATAAAAGTATCTACTTTTTGGTACAATGTCTGTACACCTCTTTAGTGGATTTATGAGTGGATCAACTAACAAAATTTGTTTATCAGGTGGTGGACCATGTGACACACACTTTAAAGCTGATAAGCGAGTAGAGCAAAATAACAGAAATAAAAATTAATTCTGATGAAACAACCTCCTTTTCATTTTCTAGAAAAAATACAACAGATTGAAAATGTGTTTATATTTTTCAGTAACTATAGTGTGCTACAGTGTCATGTTCTATTATTATTGATTTGATGTCCTTTTGGATTTACTCACTATATTTTTTGTTTGCACCATTTTTCTTTAACTTTAAAAATGTGTTACAACAGGTAACAAGTAAATTATTGTTTAATTAGTAGATAATGTGCAATAGGAGTCTGCGGGCTGAATCTTTAAAGTTTGGGTCGGGCCGGGTCGAGTTTTTTTCCAACGCTAAGGATTTTCGGGTAGGGTCGGGCCAAATGGCTAAACGGTAAACCCATCACATTTTTAGCTAGGCTTGAGTTAAAAAAAAATTAAAATTTTCTTTATTTCAAATTTAATCCTTTGACTGCAACTATTCAATAAAATTGGCTTTTAAACGCTGTTTGAATAACACCATGGGCTGATTAAACGAGGTACGTCCAGAAAGTAAGTTCCGTTTGGTAATAAAATTAAATTGTGTACAGATACAGAAAAATTATTTATTGCACAAAATTCTACAACTCTTAAACTACTTTTTCACATAACTGCCGAAATTTTGCAGGCATTTGTCATAGCATGGCACAAGTTTTCGTATACCTTCTTCATAGAAGTTTGCCGCCTGTGTCTTCAACCAGTTGGTTTTTTTTCAGCTCTTTGTCATTGTTGAAGTGTTGACCGCCAAGGAAAGACTTGAGATGTAAGAACAGATGAAAGTCGCTAGGAGCGAGGTCAGGGCTGTACGGAGAATGGTCAAACACGTCCCAGCCAAATCCCTGTAGGAGGTTTTTCGTCACATTTGCAGTGTGTGGTTGTGCGTTGTCATGAAGAAAAACAACACCTTTTGACAGCAATCCTCGGCGCTTATTCTGTATTGCGCGGCGCAATTTCCTAAGTGTCTCACAATAAACATCTGCTTTGATTGTTTGACCACGTGGTAAGAAGTGCACTACCCATCCGGTTTGTTTTGTGTTGCTCAGTAAGAATCTTTGGTACCCAACATGAACAAAGTTTACAAAATTTCAGATTTTCGGTAACAATTTCATGAATTGTTTCATTCAATTTCATGAATCTCAGATCGTGAGATTTGGGGAAATTCCATAGCGAGAACACTAATTGTAAACTTGCGGTTTTCCTGGATCTTGCCATCAGTCGCGTGAACCAGTTCTTCTGTAACCAAAGATGGATGCCCACTTCGTTCTTCATCGTGCACTTCACTACGTCCTTCATTGAACTGTCGGACCCATCTTCTCACTATTGAATCACTCACCTCATTTTGTCCGTAAACTTCGCAAATTTGCCGATAAATTTCAATTGGTTCACTTTCCTAGCATTCAGAAAACGAATCACAGATCTGATTTCACAAGCGGGTGGATTTTCAATCAACACCAACATTGTAAACAAGCACAACAAAGCGTACATGGCCGACAGCGATCTCAAAATGGCGCACGTTTCTTCTCCTTGATACAGAGCGTCTACCGCACATGTGCGGAACTACGATTGCAGCGCTGCAGCATAGAGAAATTGAAACGTAACTTTCTTTCTGGACGTACCTCGTATATCAGAGCGCACAAGTTGTGTGAATACCGCCACGGGCCAATTATATATTGGAACACAGAAGTTGTGTGAATACTGCCACGGGCCATGTAATACGGGCTCTATTGATCTGACTGAATATTGCGACGAGCTGACTATATATATCAGAGTGCAGAAGTTGTGTAAATATAGCCACGTTGTGTAAATATAGAAATGTAATATGGACTCTGTTGGTCTGACTGAATACCGCCATCTCCCGATTATAGAATAGGCTTTCAGAATAAAAATTTCATCAATTTTTGCTCTTAACTTTGTATAATTTGCTCAACTTTGCTTAAAATTGTATACACTTCTGCAAATAAAAAAAAACTGTTCTTTTTTTTTTTTTTTTTTTTTTTTTTTTTTTGCCTTATGGGCCTAATTTTTTTTTGCCTAAATTTCAGTTCTTCCTAACATTGGGCTGTAATCTTTCTCTCCAATAATCCCTCATTTGTTTATTCATTTATTGTCGTTGTATGCTTTTATGGATGTTAATTAAGTCTGGTTTACTCTTTCAGTCTTTCTCGATAACACTGAACGCTAAGTTTACACTGAGACATACCAAATCATGTCTACATGTCCTGATTGTTAGCTAAGGATACAATATCGTATTATAAACACATCGAGCCAGCATTACTTAAAGATAATGCAAAATCAAGTGTTTACTTTTGCTAAAGTATCAACAAATAAATAAATATACAGCAAAGTTTTTTTTTTATTAGATGACACTGAATACCACATTTAATACAATAAATTATTTTTACTGAAAAAATGTATAGCCCTTGAAATTACTTATTCTTAAAAATACAGTTTTTTCTGTTGTTTGGAAAATAAATTTATTTATCTATCAAATGTTAATATTTCTTAATGAAAGTTTCAGGATTTATTGCACACATAATTGCTAAAAAATTGTATATAAAGGTTAAATGCAAAGAAAAACTTACACTCAGCAGGATAAATATGAACTGTTTATAAAAACAAAATTTCTGAATGAATACTATACAAGAATATAACTAAAATAATGTATTTCACCTGAAATTACCATACAAAAACTTGAACACGAAACTACCATATTGCGTTTTTATAGTTTTAACAATGCATATTTTGTTTAGTTTTTTTTAATAGGTAAACGATATTCTTTCAAAATTTTTAGTTAATGATTTACAGAAATTTCCCTACAGGCTAGCAGCAAATGGCAACACTATGCTATAATAGCTTTCAAAACAAACAGGTTTAACCATGCACAGCCAAAATGTTAAACTATTACGTAATCAAAATATAAAATATTATTTTACTTTTGATATAATTTAGAGCAATTTCATTGTGTAGGCTGAACTTCACTTGTCAGATGTTTATAGAGTTTTACGACTGAAGTTAAGATTAACAGTGCTTGAGCTTTCAGAAAGGAGTAGGAGTAAAGTTTTTTGATTGAACTTATTTTGTTAGACACAAAGACATCTGTGTATTACTGGTTAGTTAACACCATGCTTGTAAATTTGGATAAATAAATAAATAGTCTCCAGCACGTCCAAATAATATCCAGATAAAATAATGGTGGTAAAATTGAATTTCTCATTTACAATCATAGCATAGTGTTGAGTATTTTCGTTTGATTTTTGTCTTTGAAAAAATTACATCTTTTTTAATTTCGTGACAATCATGAAACGACACATTCCAAAAAAAGGATATCTGCAGATTCTCTGAACTGACTGTGTACTGTTGTCAATCACATACACATATTTATTTGATAAGGCAATGTGTTGACCCGGCCATACAAGGAAACTATATTTGTAAAATATGCACATTACACTTGGTCCCTCCTCATTGTAGCATCAAAATAAATAAAACGAGTAATGATAATACTGCGCTCACCATCAGGTCAACACCAATTGACTTTGTCGAGTAATACAAATAGAATGATTTCATGTAGTTAGACACCTCGATGACAATTAAATTGTTATTTGTTTATATTATTATTTATGTTGTTTATGTTATTTGTTTATATTACAAGCCGCCTCGGTGGCCTAGTGGATAGCGTACTAGGCTTTCACCCCGAGGATCCGGGTTCGATTCCCGGTGACGGCTTGGCATTTTCATACGCTATAAATCATCCCACCGTCTGCATTAGCCCAAGTGTGCACAATAGTCGGACGTTAAACACAAAAAAAAAAAAAAAAAAAATGTTTATATTACATATTTTGGCAGTGAACATATGTATGTGTACTGCATACATTATTGCCTAAAAATAAAAGGTAATATTTACTTGGCCCGACCTGTCGACCCAAATTGTACACTTGGTCCGAACCGAAGTGAATTGGCCTGACCCGACCTGTAAAATTCGGAGCCCTGCAGACCCCTAATGTGTAATCTAAGTTAGCCCATTACAAATCAATACAGTTTTCTCAATATTCGTGGGTTTGATATTCACATTTTTGTGTATTTGCAAAACACAAAAACTACAGCTTGCTAGAAAACATTTTAAAGTTTTACTAGTTTTTTTATTTTAAATTTTTTAAATGTTTTTCTTTATTTCATCTCTTTTTGGGCAAATTTTATTCAATTTACTTCCACAGATGGTACTGAGCAAGACATTTAGTTTCTAATGTGTTTTCAAGTTTTAGTGTTGAGAAATTTTTTTAATCTTTTTACAAATTCTTATTTGATCTGGAAAACATCTTCTAAATTGCTTAATGAAAAGAAAAGGCACACATAAGTTATGGTTCTGATTAGACAAATTGACCTCCTTGATAGAATTAAACACGGTGAAATCACTGCTTGATCTGAATTGAATTTATGGATTGAAGATCAATCTAAAAAAAAAAAGTGCTACTCAGTTCTCTTCTTGTGCGGCTAAAAAGCGCAACATTTATATGATCATTTTGTTTAAAGGCTTTCTGTCAGTAAAGCCTGGTTTAAAAAACTTGAAAAGGTTTCTCTATACAATGTGAATATAATAGGAGAGATGGCTGATTATGATGCAGCAAATTCATTTCCTAGGAAATTTCATGAAATCTTATCTGAAAAAGGTTATTTACCAGAACAAGTTTTTAATAGAGATGGAACTGGGTTGTTTTAGAAAAAGATGCCTTCTCGGACTTTCATATTAAGAGAACAAAAGTTGGCTCCAAGATTCAAAACAGCAAGGGATCAACTAACTGTCTTGTTTTGTTGCAATGTAAGTAACCACAAACTAAAACCAACGTTGTTTATAAATCTTTAATAATCCTGAGAGCATTTATAGGGAAAGATAAAAACCACCTAACAGTTTTATGGAAAGCCAATAAACTGCAGCTCTCATCATTGAGTGTTTTGTAACTGTTTTGAAAAAGAAGTTAAACTTTATTTTGAAATAAAGCCTCTACTCACTGTGAATCAATGCACCTGGACATTCATATGAAATAAATCTTTGCATCTTAATGTAGATGCGTTATTTCTGCCACCAAGCACAACCTCTCTGCTTCAGCCAGAGTTATTTTTAATATCTTGATAAAAATCAAAATATTACTGTGTCTTTCAAAGCCTATTACCTGTAACGAACTTTTGGTGGGTTGTAAAAATCAAGAAAATGAAAAATTGTTAAGAGCAAGTCAATGCTGGAAAAAATATAACATTGTTGAATGCAATGATACCAATAAGGAATCAGAATATGAAATTAGCCAGAATTGACGATCAAATCTTGCTGGCTGAAATTATGACAAAATGCTGTATTCGAAGACACTGCTGCTGATGATGATGAAATTGTGACTGATACTGTTTCAATGGCACATGAAATTGAAGGTGAAGGTTTTAAAGAAATCAAAATGTGAGACATTCAAGGGCAACTGCAATATGAAAATAGATAAGAAAAGATCTAGAGGAGCTGGTAACACAGCATTTATACAGCCTGCAGAAAAAGGATGAAGACAATGGAAGAAGACGTTAATTCTGATTTAAATTTAAAATCAGAGAACAAAATTTTAGTTTTAACACGGCAGCTAGCTACATGTTTTAAAAATTAGAAATTATCTCTTCTGTAGAACGGTCAATTATTTTTAAACAAGAATTCAAGTTTCATTAGTGTTGTACATTGAAAAGTCTACAAAGAACTCAAAAAAAAAAAAAAAAAAAAATAATATGTTTGCTTACTTTTGGTAATTATTGGAAAGGAACTAAGAAATTAATTTACAAAACATGAAAACAGAAATATACAGTACAACACTATTGTTAAACACTTAACAAAAGTGAGAATTTATTGATAATGTAAACTTTCATTTTCCTGAACTTTTAATGATGAAGTTATATGGATTTTAAGGTTTTTAATAATGAAACTTCTTAAAAAGATACTTACTATGTGATAACAACTTTCAAAAATTGGAAAAAGTTGGATTATTTTCAAACAACACTTTCCAAAAAATGTGTACTTTCCTGTAAAACTTGTTTCTCATGTTTTAGTGTAAATTGCTGTTGCACAAAACTCTTTCAACAATATTAAACTGCCTCTTGATCTAATAAGGAATTCTCGAATAGCCAGAAAATACTGGTAATTTTTACTTTAATTGTCAAATTATTCAATACTCTATTTCTTAGGGACTGCTGAACATCTTAGGGACAAAAACATTCAAACTAACTAGGGTCGATTGTTACACCATATACATATATTTAGATAAAATATACTTAAAAGTTACAAAAAATAACTAAACTGTAGGTAATTGAAAATGATTACTGACCCTGTTTATTATGAACATTGCATCACATTTTAATTTCATCTGTACTAAGCTGATACAATCATCAGCTGATGACAAGACCACCTGATCAGAATTCAAGTAAAATTACTATTTTGATTAAAATCAAACTCTACTAACTTTTGCACTTAACATAAACAAAAAATATAATAAAGAACCATGTTAAAATAACACACAGGATTCTAGAAAGGTGAAATTACTAACAACTTGTAAATAGTTTTAATTCTACTTAATTTTTAAGGATATTATTTATGTTAAAATAATTTGGCGGAGAGAAATGAATGAGCTAATCTTAAAAAGAAGTTTAGTGTGTAACTTACAACAATAATTTAAATGAACAAACTACATTCACACATTACATGTTCAATATAATATTACAAGTTTAACACTTAACTATTATAATACTGTTCACAATTTGTTGGTAATAAACGATAAACTATTAATGAAGATGTTTTGTGCAACAAGAAATGTTAGTCAATAACAGTATTAACACACAAGAGATACCAGCTATGGATGTAGGATTTACAAGTTAAAAGATTTAACAGTATAAAATATTACCAATGCAGCACGCAATGTGAACCATAGGACCCTCCTTGCCCAAACTGAGGCCTGCAGAAACGGACAACATGATGCCCACTGATTTTATGACTAGAGTCCATTTTCCTAAGTAACCTCGTATAATGAATCCACTTAGGATAGTTTTTATCTGTAAAAACAAATCTCAATCTAAATTCACTATTGTGACGACATATGATTCATATGAAACAAAACCTAAATATGGTTTACATTTTATAAGTGATGTTCAGCAAATTCCTTCAAGTTTGTTCAATGTTATTCTGGGCCTGATGTCAACAAACGCAGGTGTATCCACTTCAAATTGACTGGTTTATAAGATTACCCATTATGCACAACTCTGTGATAAGGAGCAGCCAATGGTTGCTCAGCAACCAAGAACTGGTGATAAGTACAACCAGTTTCTATTCAAAATTAACACTATAACTGCGTGTGTGTGTTCAGTTCATAATGTCAATTTGAATAATTTAATTATTTTAATTACAAAGTTTTGGTTCTGTCGGAGACTTGTAATCAGAATTGATTATTTATCAGATAATTAAAACATAACAAGAGTTAAGTGATATTATTAGGCCTACACTAATTTGTAGCTTCTTATATTAACATTCTACTTTTAGAAAGTTCAGAGAGTATACATATCTGCATTTTGCCTATCCGATTTGTTTACATCGCACTGAGACTAAGGATGAACAGACTTTGGTTTAAACCATTTACCATATCCAAAGCAAATATGCTACTTATTTTAATAAAATATGTCACTGGCAATCTTCCCTAATCCAAGTCTTGGTAAGTTATACCATGACGACATGTATATAACCTAGATTTTATGTGAGTAATAACATAAGATAGTATTAGTGACTGTGCTGCTAAGACTGTGCACAGATCAGTCTTTAGTGTATATTGATACACTACTTAGTTCAACCACAAAAGGTAAGAAAATTACCAATTACTAGGCTTAGGAACTTACACAGAAACAACTGAGTAGGACAACTATTTCATTTTCTTGTCCTCTCTACTACCCGACATCTAATACTACAACTGAAGAAACCCAGTATGAAAAGTATTACAAATACAACATAAAAAGCAGACCTTATAGAAGGTATTTTCCAAAACTATTTTTTAAAATTGAATTAACTTTCTTACTCTGATTGAATTTATTTTTAGATATGTCTGATAGTAGAGTCAAATGGAACTGACAAGTTACAATCAGGTCCTCACTTACTGTTTTTCTTCCATTCTTTGATTAACTATTTGGTAGTATTCTTGGCCTAAAATGAATACTACCAACAGGTGATAAGCTGGACATTTTTATTCCTCACCTACCTGTGGAGCTTTAATCCCACAACCACTAAAATCCATAAACCCGGAGAGATTTTCAAAAGTGGAGCTGGAGAGTGAAAACAGCAAGATAGAGGAAACTAGGGGGCTGTACTTAGCCTTGTGGAATCCAGCAGCAATGAATCATAGCAGACTGTATGGATGCCAGGCAAACCCATCAAACTTGTGATAGAATAAGTGAGAGACGGGATCAAAAATTTGCACTCCATAAAATAATAAAAGTAGTTAAGAGTCAACCTTCATTATAGTGAGGCAGCATTGCTGTCTTACGAAAGTTGTTTGACCAAAGGAAAACAAATGTTATCTTAATACAACAACCTTGTGTAACTGGAGGTAGATATAAGTTGGTTTATGACAGAACATCTACTAAGCCTACTTGGGTATGTGGAGACATACCTAGTAGAGACCTGGGGCCTGAGTTCAAGAATAATGAAGTACATCTACACCGAGGATGAAGATCCACAGTGTACTGTGTGTATGTGTAGTACTGTTGACTAAAGCTGAGCAAAGGTGGGCCAGGTAAACTTTGACTAAGATTCAAAATCTAGCCTATTTCTGTATAACTGGCATTACAAACACAACACCAATTGCACCAATGAAGATCATGCTTAGGCTTCCACCCAGCAGTATACAGACTGCAGGAAAGTGAAATCTGCATAACTCCAACTTTGGGCTATGCCAGAAAAGGACAATATACCCAACTCTGTTAATAGGGACTGATAAGATGGTTACCGAACATTCTCTGTATACCAAAACATCGATTAACCATTACTTTTTTAACCACCAGTTTCTATTAACCATCAGTTCATTATTTATAGTTAATTACAGTAATTAAATATTACTGGAATGTAAACTTTTTTTATAGATTCACTGCTCAAAGACAGAGATTTATTTTATTGTTGAGCAGTGCAGGCATCAAAATTTGGTATATTTTTGTTTTACTGATGAGTCAGTTACTTTTTAGTCACCTACTCTAAGCAGTTGGTAACCTACTGGTTCATGTTGTCAACTGCATATGTAGTTGTAGGTGACAAGCTGTAGTGATTGGTGTGTTTACATTATTTGTTACTTAGTGAGTAGTGGTTTAGCTGATTCAGCATACAATTAAGACAATCGAATATAACAATTTAAGTGTTGTTCTTGATATTAGTGATTATATCAAGATTATTTTTTATTTTATTCCAGAAAGTATACCCAGTTCATAAATGTGGATTTTTAAATATTTTGCTTATAATGCAATGAATATGGTAAATTGTTTTTCAAGGATTTTTTGCTATCCGTCCATTTGATTAACCATCACAGTAATCCTATATTAAATCAAGACTGAGGAGGAAGATTGATCTTGATAGAGACCTGAATGGTATATACATTGTTTGAAAACAAAGGAAAGCACTGGTGCTGGGTCGTATAGTCTGAGAACGAGAAAGGGACGGGGGGGGAAACATAATGTTTCCCAGGGACAGTAAGCCACTATATTCCAGGCAGAGATAATGGCCATTAACAATTATACTGGAAGAATTTAAAATAGGCCTTCAAGAAAGCTAGAATTCATATTTACAATGTTTGACACCTGTCTACCTAGCAATTCAAGCACTTGCAGGTCCAACAATTGAGTCAAAATTGATCAGGGTACATTGCAAGAACCTCAATGTTCTGTCCCTGGAAAACCAGGTTACTTTACACTAGGTGCCTGGGTACAAAAAGAGATGAGAGTAATAAAGAAGTGGACAGGCTGACTGGACTAAAATTTGCGTAATTGGTTTATTAGGCCAGCATTGGAAGTAAGGTGTGGCTGGGCCTGCTATAAAAAGGTGGAGCAACAAGCAACTTCAGAAAAAATGAGACAACCGTAAAGGGCCTTTCCATAACATCTTCTCAAAAAAGAACACTTTAGGAGGATTTAGAGGGAACATAAGGATCATGGTTATATTCAGGAAAACCATAGCCTCATTACAGTACACTGCGGTTGGAGGGTGTTTCTAAGCAGCGTAGGATGTACCACTGACAGCCAAGTGTGTAGATTATGCAGGAAGAGGGAACTACAGGGCACATAATATACGAGACTCTTGCCAGCAGCAGAAGGGTTAACTTCTATGATCCTGAGTACTTCCAGCAGAATAAACTAGTCTGCGTACAGTCTACTGAACTAGAACCCAAGACACTTAGTTACACAATTTCTTACAAGTTCAGTGCCAGAGACCATAAAACCCCACAACGTCTAAAGAAAAAAAATCTAATTAAATAACAAACCAGAATGTTTAGAAGATACTACTTTGTTAAAAGTAATGTAAGTACTAAATTACAATGCTTACTACCTTTGCTTGATGCTGATCAACTGTTACAGAGTTGAAGGAAGAATCAAACTTTAACAATTAGATTATGATGTATCAATCTGCTTTGGTTATGAATTTAATATGCTCTCAGGTTTATTATAAATGCTTAATTATTAAATACTGATAAAAGATATATTTTTTCTCAATTAAGAATCTCATTGTTTTTTCAAGTGAAAAGCTTAAATAAAGTTATTTAGTAACCAATAAATTGGCCAGATTAACGAGCATTTGAATCCTATACAATAGCTGTTCTTAAAACTAACCTCTGGAATACCTGAACCACAAGCATAAGGAGCAAACATTCTGACTAGCGAAGCTGCTAACAATGCAAACAGCAAGGCCCATATAATAAACAAGATCCAAGAGACTACGTAAGCTCCTGCTCCACTTTTTGACTGCACTAAGATTTCTGACCACATTAACCACTGAAAAAAACAAAACAAACAATAGTTAACATACTAAATTATAGATTTTTCTGACGAAAAACCTTAAAGGCTATCAACAAATTAATTATAGAAATAACACAAATTATGCTGTGCTGTATGTGTACAGTTGACCAATAATAAAATTATGTGAGAAATACATAATAGCATTTAGCATCATAAAAATTTTATAGGGTGTTTCACAAATATTTTTATTTCATACAATGTTTCACTATCATATTTTAATACAATTACCTAAACACGTAAATTTTATTTTACATTTGTTAAAAGAATTACGTTAATAAAATGATTACAGAAATTTTATTACATGCAAAAATCATTTGTAGTAGAAATTCGTAACAAACTGCTTTTTGTTACGAAAACTCAAAACAAATGCTAAAATGATTCAAATATTTCAAAATAAGGTTTCATGGCAGTAAGATTAATGCACCATGGTTCATATGAAATGAAGACCTCCATCGTGACCTCAGGATGAATACTGTCTCAAAGAAATTAAAAAATATGCACAATAACAGACTTTAAAAACATGAATATCCTGAAATGCTCTGTTTAACCAAAAATACAAAAAATATGGCAACTGAAATGGACAAGACCTTTGGACATCAGTGTGTAATATAAATATCTACATGAACTTCGTGAGTAACACATAGGGCTCCACTGCTGTTTCAAACACAGTGACTGTTTAATATTAAATGCTAATTATAAGGTAAGTCAAACCTTCAAAGCTTAGTTGTAATGAAAATAAATTAATAAAAAACAATACTTAGTGTAACAAAACTACTTATTATTATAAATTTATAAATAAATCATTATTTGGTCAGAAGTGCTCTTATTAGAAATCAGTTATAATAAATTATTTTACAATCCCTATTAATATTAATCTATGAGAAAACAACAATAGTTATTATTTTATATGATTTTTCTCCCTGACACAGTGCACTTATAAAATCACCTAACAAACAACAGATGTGTCTTATTACTAGTTCAGCTTTGTTCGACTTACTTGGGTGCAATTTCCTTTGTCATCATATGAAGTTTCATTGGATACCCAACAGCACTGTTCTTGATTAAGCCAAAAAGCTTTAGGACAAAGTCCATATTTGAGGTCAGTCATCCATGATGCTCCAATATCAATCACCCCGGCTACAGCACCAGTAACAAGTCCCACTAACAGCACACATAACCAACCTGACCATGCATCATGTGCACCTTTAACCAAATCTAATATTGAATTCTGTTTTTTCCTTAGTATGTGTCTATGGTGCATGCGATCACGTGCTATATCTCGCTGCCAATCAATTGTATGGAAATCTTCATACTGCCCAATACCAGGAATATCATCGGAATCTGGATGGCATAAACTTATATCAATTTCAGCTATGCAATATTTGCAACAAATATCATAACTGCACTTTTTACACAAATGGCATTATTTGCACCGTACATTTAACCAACTGACCTACAAGATTTTTCCATCACAAGTTACAAATACTATTTCAAGTTCTCTTCACTCTGATAACTTATTTTCTCATCACAGTTATGGATTTTTCTACTAGTATATTTTATTATGTATTTATTGTATAGATTTTATTACTTTACACATGTATAATGACAACCTTTGTACATAAAAATATTTTATAATAAAAAACCAAAAAGCTATGACAAACTCAGTCTTCTTTAATAGGCTTAAAAACCAATTTCCTGGCTTGCTACAGAATAAAAAAAACTAGTAGGTCAGTAAGTTAAACTGATTTCCACTGACTAAAAAATACACAACTGTATTTTTTTCAATAGCTTACTGTTGATTCTGTAAATCAAAATATTTCAAAAAATAATATTTTGACTAACTATTAAAAAAAAAAAAATAATAAGTATGAGTTACAATGATGAGTATGATGATGATGATGATAATGAGTATGAGTTGATTAATGAAATCTCAAAATTCTTGATTTTTCAATCCCATTAAACTTTTATTCTTATATTGTGTTAGACTATTTCACCTTAAACATGTTTTCACGTTTGGACTTCTCCAATGAGAGTTTCCTAGTTGCAAGCCCCTCCCTGTAACCTTAGCTATGTGACCTTAACAAATGACACAAAAATTCTTTAACATCCTGACTTGTTTTTTGTAAAAAAATGTTATATAAAATGCACAACCAATTTTCTTTCTTACCTTCAAAAAACAGAAGTATAATTAATTATAATTTTATTTTGTGCTTTATTACTACAGTGAGCAATAAAGCACTCCTACTTGCATTCCATTGGGATCACTTTATATGAATGGTCTATATATAAGGTTTACGTGTAGATGCAAGTAAGGTTAGTCAACAATTGAAGATTTACTTTTGAAGTACCAAATACCACAGTTAAAAAATGTTTTTAACAATGTTTCATATTTTTAAATCAAAATAGTACAGTCAACTCCTGGTTATCTGAAGGGTTGAATGGTGTGATTGTCATGGATTACAAAAATTCCTGGATAACACACATAGAAAAAATTTCAGAACCAGTAAAAACACACTACTTCATAAATACTGTATATAATGTATTTAAGCTACATCATTTACAAATTAATCAGAAAAAAAATAAATAATAATAAACTGTTATGCGTGAATCCCCTGCTTAGCAAGCTACGACACAGACAGCTATCGTTAGACCTGTCTACTTTCGATACATGAAATATATCTCAAACTTAACACTGATTATTTATTGTAATCAGAAATCTTAATCCTATGCACTGTAACATGTGAGATACACAGAATTACTGTATAATTTGTGTACTACTGTTTAATAAAATTGTATTTAATATTATCGTATTTGAAACATATTGTTTTTGAAAGGTAAAATATAGGCTTTGTTGTCAGTTAATTCCAACTTTTCCTGGTGTATTGGAAAAGTGTCACGTATTTTTATTGTTAATGTTAATCTTCAATTAAATCATTGAATATTAGTACCATTAATATTCAAATGCTACTACATTTGAATTTTTGTTTGTTTGTTTTTAAAAAATGTTGTCATTTGGGGTAAGCTGCTCTGCAGATATTCTGAGTTGACTGTACTATCACTATAGTAGCCTACTATTTTAAAAATGACATGTTGCCATATTAACCTTTCAAAAGTAAAGATTTATTAAGTCACCGTATATTACAAGGTTAGTGTAATGAGAAGTTTTTCATTAACGTTAATGGTTTTCCTAATTCAAATGTTTACTGTAATACAGTAAACCCTCTCACAACTGGCACGCTGATACCCGGACCGATCTTTGATCACTACTCAACAAAATTTTCAGTTCTCAATCAGTTTTAAGCTGAAGAGGTCATTTGTTTTGTCATGACAATTGAACGATAAGAGATAGGTTTGTGGTAGGGAAGCTTTAGGGAAAGAATTTACCTATATACCACTTACTTAATACATTATGTTAACACCATAAGGCAAATACAGCTCTGAGTTTTCGTTCCCACACAAATAATAACTAACTGGAAACCAATTTTACCACACAAGGTCAAATATCAAGATAAAACAAATGTTCTGTAAAAAAAGTTTCTAAAATGGACAGTAGAAAAAATATTGTTAATGAAAAGTTAATTTTTCTCACAAATTCTATCTATGCATTTAAATACAATAAAATTTCTCTATAACAGTAAAAACAAAAAGTTTTACTATAAAATAAAAAAAAAAGAACAATAATATAAACTAAAACAAGACAAGGACCTGGCAAAGAGTGCAATAGACTCAGAAATTATAGGAGACAGAGCAATATTCAGAAGTACAATACGGCAACTTGAGTTGCGGGAGAATAAAAGACCCACGTGCAGGAGAGGAAGAGAGTGGACGCAAGAGGAAAGAGAAAACTACTCAAGGAAAATGAAGGAAGCATGGGCTAAGAAGTTGATTAAGCGTGCCCTCTAAACAGGCTATTTGAAAAAAAAAACAAACTAGGTTCCCAACAACCATAATAATATCATTGCTTCAAACAGAGGTATTCCATTTAGTTAGTTTAAAGAAGAAAGTGTAAAAGTACCAGTGATTTTATTTGAAACATATGCTGCAGCTTGAGCTTTGTGCAGTAGTAATGCACAGATTAGTGTCTGCATTGCAGGAATATTAACATTGTTTCAAGGAGTTTGAGACTAAAAGTAATCAAGCTTTTTCAATATTTGGAAATTTTAATACTTGCTGGACAAAAAAACTTAGTAACTGCATCAGTTTTTAAAATTTCAAATTCTTTATTTAAAGTCTTTAAAATATAAAGTTAAGAAGACTTAAATGTTTTTGTTTTTACATCTTTGGGGTACACAAAAAATATAATGTACAGTTATACAAATAATAAAGACATCAAAGGATTTCTACAAAAATGGTTTAGCACTAATTTAGCACATATAATAGACTTACTAGCCAAACTTACTTACACATATATATATATATATATATAGCACTTACTATATATAATAGACTTACTAACACATATAATAGACTTGCACTAACTTAGCCAAACTAATAGAAAAAACAGTCTTATTAGAGGCACTATCTTATATACAAATGTTTCGTCATTAGTCTATGTTATCGCAACAATAGGCCTGATATGAGGAGGTTTACTGTATTGTTAGTGCTTCAGTTTTAATTATATTATCATGCATGCACTCACCCTGCATTCCAGCAAAATGAACACCACCTTGAAATTAAAACAATAAACAATAAGTGTTATAGAAAAGAAGTAGAGTAACAACACTATTTTACAAGTATAGTAAACCCTCAGTTATCCAAACCCCGAATTATCTGAACCTCATTGAAATGCAATTCATCAGAAAATATTGAAAAAGGGAAAATAACTTTTTTACAATAACAAATTGGCCTATGTAAAGTACAGTACTTGTTTTGTCTCAATTATCTATCACAGTTGATGTTCATTGTTTATAATGATACTGAAGTTATTTATGGCATACTGTAACTGTTAATAAATACCCAGTCAGCTTTTTCAGCACAATTTGGTCAACCACTCATAACTGTGCATTTGTTATGAAGTTTAAGACAGATAAGCAGGACATTAGATTTCTAGGAATAATATGCTACTGCAGTTACTAAAAACATTGTCAAGCAATAATAAATGTTTTTGTACACAACAGTTAGGCTTGCTTTTGTTACATGTTTCAATTTTTAAGATACTGTAGATAGACCTGGGAACAAGAGTTAATCCATACGCCTGTCCTTGAAACGTCGTGTATTGTCTTAATTGATTGTTAAGTTTTTAAGCCTTATTTGTTTTGTTGCCTTAAAAAAATAAGATGACATTTTTATGTTTAGTACAATACATGCTACTTTATATTAGTTTAAAAAACACATTTAGAATAGGAAATTAAAAATAGTAGGTATTTGTTACATTTAAAATAAAGCTCTTTGCTATTAAAATGTGATTGAACAAAGTAGAGTACAGTAGGTTCTTTTTAAATTATGAACTTCCACATTGCAATTCAGCTTGCATCAGACTACACTGAGTGTTGAACTGACCAACTGAGTGCTAGCAGCTTTTACGGCCTAGTCATCGAGAGCATGCGGTTAAAAAATAGGGTTTGTAACCACCGCAAGCGCACTGCTGATTAAATAAGAGTTTGAAAACTTTGTGAATGTGAAAAATGATGAACATCAGATTAGCATGAGTCTACCATACAGAATTCTTTGTATTTATGTACTATTCATTCGACCAAGCACTTACGGCCTAGTCATCAGGAGCATGCGGTTGAAAAATAGGGTTTGTAATTACTGTAAGCACACTGCCAATTAAATAATAGTTCAAAAACTTCATAAGTGTAAACATTGGACATTTGCTTGATGAGTCATACATTTAAGTGATGTCTTATTAATATTTTCTAAACTTCATGCTTTATTTAGTGTATTTAAATAAATACCCTCAAATAACCGAACTTTTCGGTAACCGAACCTGTTTTCACCCAAATTAGTTCTGATAATTGTGGGTTTACTGTATATAAAAGAATTGATTACTATTCCCAGAACAACCACCATTTTTGAAAAAAACACTTAGTTTTACATTATAATTACAAAAAAATATATTACAAAGCTACTATTTAGTATCTACCCAATACCTTCATGCAGTAAAGTGTAATTCAACAATTATAACAAACCTACACACACAAAACACATTGCACTTGGTCATGCAGAATAAACATAAAGAACTGATAGAGGAAATTTACTGGAAAATCAGTTCTAAGTAGAAATAATGTATTGACAAGGCCACTGACTGACAACTACAAATCAGTTGTGATAACTTTTTTTTTATGTGTTTTCCGACTGGATATGAGTCAAAGTGCAGTCTGTCACATTTTACTTACATTTGAATTGCACTCTATTTGTTATCCCTCTGAAGATAGTAGCTTCATTATCAAAATATACATCAGGCTAAAATTATTTGCTAATCCAAAAGTCCGGTCCTATAAAGTTCAGCTAGTTGAGTCCCTATTGAACTTAAAAGTTTTCGTTTCATAAAGAATCAAAAATTTTTTTAACAATCATGCTCCTCTCCTGATCCATGGATCCCAAGATTCCTCCTTGTTAATATACAGAGGGAGGACCACTTTTGCTACCACTAGTTACAGATATGTTACCATTCTGTATTGTTTTTGATTCCACAATTTAAATCTGTTTATAGTGCAGAAGAAGAAGAGTGAGTTATATTCTGCAACTGAGTTCTTTATTATGTTTGGCTGAAGTTATTTTTATTGGCCTTCACACTTCATATATATATATATATATATATATATATATATATATATATATATATATATATATATATATATATATAATCAATATATATATATATATATATATATATATATATATATATATATATATAATCAATTGAGTTTGACATGCAGTTTGTGACTGTCTATTGTTAGCTTCCATACTAACAAACCGAGGACTTAATGTTTTAGAGTGTTGTGTTCTGTTATGTTTTGTACTAATTGAGCCATTTCACTTAATTTATTGTATAATAGCCTAAATAATAAAAGACACTAATTATTAGGCAATTATTAATTAATAATCTACAGCTAACAGAAACATTTCATTTCTCAACACAATCAGACTGAAGTGAAGAGTAAATATTTAGACAAAAATGGAATACATGAATATCTTCCTCCTTAATCTGATATCCATCCTTTCCTTCTCTTTTAAACATTACCAAGTGCAATGTGGTTTGTGTTGGCCTGTCCCAGTAATACAAATAGCTAAATCATTTTTAGAGGACAAGCAGAAAATTAAACCAACCCAGTGCATTTATTAAACCATATTGCATCTTTTACTATTCAAGAAATCTCAACTGTACCACTATATCCCAACCCCATGCCATATTATGTCTGATATGAAGAAGGTTTACTGTACAGGATCCCTTAATACTCACAGGCATTATATTTCACAGAAACCTCAATAAATATCAAATCATGAATGTTTGTGGCTAACTACCTTCATAAAAATTAGATTAGATTAATTGTCTTTTTTTAGTAGAAAATTATAGTTTACAATTTCAATAGTTAATAATTATATCACCTATAGTTTACAATTTCAATAGTTAATAATTATATCACCACAGTTACCTTAGATGATACTAGCCAAAATTTATTATTTTATTTTACTCTAATTCATGTAAAATAATACCTACAGCTTATTTGTCACTCATTGTACGAATATGATTGGTCACAGCAATCATATTATGTATACTGTATGTACATTCATAAAAAAAGTCATAAAAACAGAAAAAAGTTTATTAACCATTAAAATGTGCATATATCTTTTATTTTATCAGATTAAACTTAGACTCAATAATTTTACAAAAAAAAGAGAATGCACTTTCTCCCATTAACAGTCAACCTAATATTTACATTTTTAAGGAAAGGTTCAAAACCTTTCATTTTTCTAACTGATGTAATATTATGAACACTCGTATTTAGGTTTGTTAAGTAAACTGAGAGAATAACATACACCTGTGAGGTTTAAAAACTACTCTTATAGATAGACTCACAGTTCTAAGTAAATTAAAATGAAACTTGTCAGCCATACATTCATTACAGCTCTAACTACAGGTTAGTGGAGTCATGCACAATTTTTGGAATTGCCTACAAAAAGCAAATCACAAATTTAAAACACTGTTATTTATGTTTGCGGGTGGTTAACATAATTCTATTACATTCTTTTACTGTATGCAGCTCATGAAAAAATTTTAAGTAAACAAATTGTGTATTCGCTCCATTTTGCAAATAATTAATATGTGTGAATGCTAATGGATTACTGTAATTCCAAAAATCAACAATGGCCAAGTGCAGATAAGTGCTAAAAAATGGCAACTTTTTAAACTTTTGAATTATTTTATGTATACTGACCAAATTGGTACCTAAAACTATTTTTATTTAATTAAGCAATAAATTTCATCAGTATTTTTTTTATCCTATATTACATAAGTTTATTACTTACATATTTTGACGCTAATAAACAATATTTCAAAATACATAAAATTTGAAACATACACTGTGAGGAGGTGATTTCGTCATTATTTCCTCGATCTGACATTGTTGTAGGTGATGTTGGTGTGATATCTATCATGTCGTCATCAGAACTTAAAGAAAAATTGTTACTGCGTCCTTCTTGTTGTCCGTTAGACAGCTGGAAAAATATTTTTTTAATTTATCAATTATTAAATAATAATGTTATAAAATTTTAAACAGAAGCAAACTTTCTTCATTCATGAGTTATAATATAATCAACTTTTTAAAAAATCTTCAAAAAGAAATGTATATTTAGATTTTTAATTTGAGATTTTACTATACATTCGGTTTTTGGATATTTTAAGCAATCACCATTAATTTTTAATTTAATATTTTTTTACTACAAAATTGTCTACTGAGCTGACTATAAATTTTATTTCATTTTAAGCAAAAAAATAGTTTTATTTAAACCTGCTTCTGTTTGTTTATGGTTCTTCAGTTGCTAAAAATCTTAATAACTAGAGATACTGGCAAAACAGTAACAATACTCATCACAGTGACCCCCCTTCCATCTTCAATAGTCTAACTGGTATAAAGTATGGATGTTAAGAAAAAAATGTTACTGATTTACTCTCATTATAGGCAACTCTTTTAACACCTTTAATTAACATCAAAATCAACTGAACTTTTTTATGCAGTTTATTAATAAACTAGAAGAATACCAGTGCTTGGTTATTTTATATAAATGTTTTAAAAATGAAACAAATTATTTTAACATCTCAAATCAGTATTTAATAGATATTTTAAAAACCTTCTGTTTCATTTTAATTCGGGGGATTGAGAATGAAATTAATTTGAAAAAAAAATCAAATGGACAATTGAAAACATTGCTTAATTTGTCGTGGCTAGATTCCATTTCTTTCCTTGTTAATACTGAACCTCTCTTGTTTCCAAATGATTTCTTTGATGGTAACTAAAATAATTAAAATGTTAACCATTTGAAAGTGTTGTAGATCTTTATTAAAGGAATATCACAGATTGCCTTTTGCAGCAGATAGAAGTATACTGACAGTATATAACATACTTAACATTTTAGTCAGCAAGAATGTTAACAACTAGCCTTATGTTGTTCCAATGAGCTGAATGGGTTCAACCCTCAGAACAGTTAAAGGATAAGAAGAAAGTTTCAGTGTTTAAGACAACAGCTGATAATGTGAAAGCTATCATTACGTACAATACATGAGGATACATCAGTTTTGTTGTTAGAGATAACACCATAGCTACAATTATGATCTGTACACAGATTCAATCCCAATAACTACAGCTAGCTTTTTTTCAAGATTTGTGGCAATCATATGTCTTCACTAAACTAACTAGTATAAAGTAAAGATGATAAAAACTATTTGTTTAAAAATACATCTTAAAATACAGGGTGTTTACCGGGAACCGCATGTTTTTGTATAGGGTAGTACATGGCAAGTAGCGTTTTTTTCTTTTTAGTGTTTAACGTCTGACTATTGTGCACACTTGGGCTAATGCAGACGAAAGTAGTGAGGGGATGGCGGTTGGGAAGGTCCTATTGTGTTGTGTAGAGAGGAGTTGGAAGTTTCAGTTACACTCAAGATGTGGGACCTTGAGCACTGTGGGGACTAACACTGAGTCTGTGTTTTTACACGGTCTTGTTAGTGTAAAACAGTCTTATAAACGGTAAAATTGTGTGAGTCCGTGATCCAACCTCGAGACTTTCGCCGGCATGTGTCCAAGATGTTCCTTGCCCCCCCCCATGGTCCCCTGATCTGACGATCCTGAACTTCTTTTTTTAGGGTTTCTTGAAATCATGTATTTATGTTGAAAAACTATGCACATTACCCACATTGAAGGAAGCCATCCAAAGAGAACTCCAAGCCATTCCACGAGAAATGTTACAAGATTCAATGCATAACTTCAGGGAATGTCTGGAAACGTGTTCAATCGGAAGGGCACCATCTATGCGAAGTTAATTTTGCTACTTAATTTTTTGTAAGATTCTCTTAAAATTCTGAGTTTGTAGAACACATTGTTAAAAAAATAAATAAATTTTTGGTTCAAAATTTAAAAATCTGTAGCTTTTTGAAAACCAAGCAATTCTCAGTAAACACCCTGTATATGTAATATATAAGTTTTAAAAACTAACACTGAATAAGAACACTGAATATGCATAAACAACTTAAACAATTTGATATGCAAAAATTAAAATTGGTAAACAAAATTTATTATGATAACAGCTGGACTAGTTATTTTTCCCACCATCCACTGGTTACAAAATGATAGTGTTTAAAAAAAGCTTTTATGTAGCATAACACTTTTTCAAAAATCTAAATTAAATTGTACGATTCAGATTTTAAATGTGGCAGTGAAATCATAATCAAAAAATATGTATAACATTTTTAAAAACCTTTTAAAATATATATTTTAGAAGTCAGGAATGGTGTACATTCCTAGCTAATGGCTGCTCCAATATCTAACATTTAATTTTGCTAAATACAACATATATTCAATACACTTACGGCTTATTTATTTTTATAGGTTTTTCTGATTCTACTACCAACAGTTAAAATTACTTAAAGTATTACAAAGGTATGTATGTGAATCTACAGAATTCTTGTTTTACTAAATTTGATCATTCACTATTATAAACTTTCTGTTTATTAATTCAGAACATTTTATAGCTTTAATTGATAATTTAATAAAACTTCAAATTTAGTTTACCTACCGGTATAATTCTTCAAGACAACATTATTTCATATATTTTTGTCAGCTTTAAATACCAAAAAATTTTAAATCCATGGAAAATGTTTGATGATAGTGCTCCATTTACAAGAACCATTATATACATCAAAGTGCAAACACGGATCATGCTATACTTAACATGCTACACTGTCACTTACAATTAAATGAGAGTAAAATGAATCTCAAATGAAAACAAAAACAATAATGAAACCATTACATGCAAAAAAATATGTATAGTACCTACCAACAATTTCAACCCACAATACACAGTGATGCAACCAAGATGGACAAGTCATCCCCACAATACTGTATCATTACGATAAATAACTATGTAGTCAATTTGAACAACAGCTGAGTTTTAAAATATTGATACAAACATAGAAACTTAAAGTTAATGTGTACTGATTAAACTCATATATTGTTTTTCTAAAACAAATATATTTTATGTTTTTACAAACCTTTTGCCTGTGCTTCCTTTTACCCCTGCAGGTTGTGGGCTGTTATTTATACATACCTCTTGCAACATAATAAGGTGATGGTGACCTAAATAGTGATTTTACCATTACAATATTTTTTTACAGTGTTATAATCTCATAATGATACAGTTTTAGAAATTTTAATATACAATTTTTATTTAAACAATTTCTTTTACTACACTTTTTACTTTTTTAGCAAATTTTCAATAGAAAAAAGCCATTGGAGCTGCCATCATAGAGAGATCCAGATCCAAAGATATGAAAACCAATCCTGCCTAAAGTGATGGGTCATTTATGAATATACACTCTCAAATTCACAATTTTGATCTGATCTGATTCAAACTTGGCACAAATAGTTTGACAAATTCATTACAAAACATAATCCATTCAAAATGGCAGCCATATTTAAATATTACAAATTTTAACTAAATTTTAAAATTTAATATGCTCATTAATGCTAATTTCATTCGAATTTGACATAAAATTCAATTTTGGTAAGATAGTAGTTCGAACAAGTTCATTTTTCAGCCAAATCCATTCAACCTTCAAAGTAACAACCATTTGTAATCTATAAAAAAAATCATAACTTTTTATTTTGCACTTCTTCTTTACCCGGCCACTTCTTTATGTTAACTCTGATAGCAGTCAGGGTTTATTTTCGTATTTTCAATACAAGTAATTACAAAATTTTAAACCCTAGTAAATACAGACTTTAATGCTCATTATGGTAACAAAATCAGATTTTCAAAAACTGTGTAAGTTGTAAAAAAAAAATCATTGAAAATTCGCTTCCAAAAAAAGCTGCATTTCACAATTATTATTTGTACTCCAAAATTCTAATCATCATGTACAATAAATTATTATGAGAATTTACCTTTGTAAAATGGTTTTGTTTTTTTTTATTAAAATGCTTTAAAACTAGTACAATTTGCATTAATCAACAACTAATTTAATCGTATTCTTCCATTTAAAAAGAAAAGACAGAGCTATGGGTTAATATCATTTCACATTATATTCTACAACAGCAACTATTATATTATTTACGCTGGCAAATATTTCAGCTACTTTAAGTAGCTTGGATTTAAGCCACAATTACTCCCATTTTTTCTGTTACAAGATTACTTGCATACTGTATTTTTTTTCACTCTTGAAACATTTACAAATAAGAAGTTATTTATAAAAGAATAAACATTACTAACCTTTACAAATTATATATTACTCCAAGGATTCTCAACCTGGGCCCCTTCCACAGAGGCACAGGAGAATATAAGAGGAGGCATGTTCAGCAGGTACAAAACTTTTTGTTAAACAATATTCTTGTAAAAAAATTATATAACAATAAATAATTTTGAGCCTAAGAAATAAAGAAACTGGAATTGTACTTTTTAGTAAAATGAAATAAAAAATTATATTTACTAAGAAAAAAATTCTATTATTTATTGAAAACTATAGTTAAATGGAACTTTTGAGTTAACATTACATACAAAATTATCCCATGTTATTAAACAGAAACATTTTAACTTCAAACTGCCACTATGGGAAGGCATGACATCAAAAATGTCTTTCGAGGGAAGTTCATACCCTTCTAGAGGTATACATATGTACCCCTAAATACGTTGTTTAGGTGTGTGTGTGTGTAAATAACAAGTGTGAACTAGTTGAGAACCCTTGCATTACACAATACATTATACTAAATTATTTTATTTTTTATTTCTTGTAAATTCCTTTAATTTTTTTAAAAATTTTATCACTTTATTTTCAAAATTTTTATTGTCTCCCATGTAGCAATTATGGCTACATAGTTCTGAGTATTCTTTGTACAACATGACATATCTTTTATGTAGAAAATGTGTTACAGCTGAGGAAAGAGCTCAGCATATAATTTTTGATTGTCCAGCTTTAGACAGGAAACAATTTCAATCCCTGGGTCACTGTACAGAGTGGGGGATAGACAGAACAGAGCATCACCTGGATTAGGATTGGGAAGGTTAAATCAGTAAACAAGTGTGTACAATAAGCTACAGAGCTGAGTGGCAAAACCAAAATTATGGGAGTCCTGCCTCTCCAAATAAAAAAAACTATATATGTAGACTATATATATATAACACTATACATATAAAGTAAAAAACACTTTAAGCACTGGTAAGATTATAGATTTATATAATCTTACCACCTTTACCAGTTTGTTAACTGTGTATTGCCTAAATCAACATATATGCCTAAAGAACTCTAACATCTCAAAAACTGTAGCTAATTCGAAAATATTATAGAATGTCTTACAATAATTAGCAATCAAAAATGGATTAAAGCCAGGTTGATAAGTGTCTTCTGCAATTCTTTAGTTGTTTTTTCATCAAAATGTTTCTCTTGAATAAGTTTGGAAGTGTTACAGACATTGTTGCACGCATACACATGTGCATACACACGCACGAACACACACACACACACACACACACACGTCTGCAGCAATGCCACCTGTAGTTTAAAGTTCATAAATGTGAAGGTGAAATGCCTCTCTTCAGTCCTATTAAATACAATAACACAATGAATGCTTTTACTGCATCCACATCCACAAGAGATGTCTCTTCGTCCCCGTGAATAATTTTTGCACATTACATCAGATTGCCATAGCTAACTACTATTTGAATTACATCATTCAACACAAACGAATCCCAGGTTTCAAAAATGGTTTTCTTGTCTCTATATTCTCACGAAATGAAAGACAACTTTTTGACAATTTTAGGCCTTGCTGTTCTTTTTGCAAGTGGTTTGCTAGCATCCCATTTGGTGCCACCTTTTGCTGTATACATTCATGAGCTCTGAGTTATAACAGAAGTAAATCTATTTATTGTGGTTCTACCAGTAATCAATTTATTGTGGTTCTATCAATAAGTTTGATTTTCTTCCCCAGAAGATGGAATAATATGCTCATATTAAAATACAGCAGCTTCATCATTTGCAGACGTAACAATTACCTGAACAAAGGCTGTAACTCATCCTCACTGTCGACATGAGATTGTTCGGTGTTTGTTTTATGTTAGACATATTTACGGTATGTTGACATAGCATTCTGTACTAACATAGATTTTGTACATATTTTTTTGTTTTTAAACATACGAGAGTAAGAAATCAAAGCAAATAATATACACAAAATGTAAAAAGTGGACCTTATTTCCACATACAAGACCTTTAAAATGACATATCAAATATAATTTTACTTTAACTAACAGCAGAGTATTTTGCATCATTAATTAACATAAATAATATATGGAATAGATTAAATATAGCAGACAGAGTCCACAAGCTCTTAAAAAAAAAAAATTGATCAAGAATTTATAAGGCTTGAAAAAAATGATTTTAAGAATTTGACAAGTGGGCAAAGTTTGAGAGGATCAAACATGTTTATGTAAAAAAACCAGCTAATAAGACTTGAGACTATAATTTTTGAAACTATTATTTTTAAGCAGTTTCATATGAATCATCTTATTGTGCAGACGGATAATCAGTATTAAATAATAATACTGGTATATTACATAATTACAGTAAGACTTGGAGTAACAATCCTGGCATTAGAACATATTTTTGTGAGTCATAAAAAAGTTCATGTGTGTGCATTCTAACATTCACAACTTTAGTCTGATTTCATTCAAACATGGCACAAAAACTGATTTTGGTAAAAGCTTGGACAAGTTTGTGACTGGAAAATCCACTACAAAACATGGTTTTAAAATACCATTCAACCTCTAAAAAAAGTAATTATTTTTCTATCTACACTTTTTTTGTCAATCTGACTGGGAGTACTTAATTAATTATGTTCAAGTAATATGTTTAATTAAAAACATATTTTTGTTTCATATAACTCAATTTAAGTAAATTTTTGCCAGTTATGATAGAAAAATCAAATCTTTTTTAAAGGAGTTAAAATAAAAAGTTTATTTTAAAGTTAACAGGTTTTTTAAAATTTTTATTATAAAATAGAAGAATTTTCATGCATTAAATATTTATGTGATGTTATTAAATTGTGTTATTTTCTGGAAATTCACTAATCAATTCACATGTGATCAATGAAACAGCTATAATTGTAGTGTTGTGATTATTTTTAATGAAACAGTTTAATAATTTAAATCAATTAAATCGATTTAGGCATATTTGTTTGGTTTTTCCTATTAAAAAAAAAATTAGTAGACTACAAAAAATATTTAACTACTTTTGTTTTTCTGTTGCTTATATTTACATTTTTTTTAGAAACAAAAAATTCTTTTTAGAAAATTTTGAGCTGAAAATTCAATTCAGTACAGTTAAATTTAAAACACTGTTTGTTAGAAGGTTTACTATTCATGCACTATTCATCAAATTCCAAGCAAAAATTATTTGCTATTTGACACACCTTAAGTGTACACCTTATCTTACAATGACTTTAGTAAAAATTACAAAGGGAGCATATTTATCATTTTAGGTATTTCCAAATAACATACTGTGTTTACTTATTGGCATTTAACTGATACCAGGCTACTTGTTTATGTATAAATACTTGAAAACTAATAACTGAACACAGAATGACTGTAGTAAAATAATAATGGATTATAATAACTATTACTGCCTTATCCTTGACATTAAAGAAAAATAAAATGCAAATGAAATTTACATTACAGTATTATAAGAGTATTTGATACAATCAATGTACTTGTGATCTGTGGTATAGTTTTAATAGTAGTAATTGGACATGCATCATAATAATTTGCTTGTACAAGGGTTGTTCATAAAGTAACAACCGTTAAAAAAAACAAAGATTTTTTTCTAAAAACTTGTTATATTTATATTCCTTACATCTTTCTCTATTTTACTACAAAATTTCCACTCTTGTTTAAACATTATTACAACCGTCAACAAGCTTTTGAATGCATAAGTCATAGAATTTGGCTACCTGTGATGATAACCTGTCTAACAGCTTTTTTCACTTCATAGCATTTAGACTCGGGGATCATGTGAGACACCCAGGTCTCATTCTCTGTGACAATGTATTCTAAAAGTTTATCACCTTGCTTATGATATCGCTCCAAAAAAGCAAGAATGCATAGTTTTCATTTCTTGGGTCTCATTAAGCAGCCTGGGAACCTATCGAGCACACAATACAAAGTTATTCTATTCACATTCACAAATTCCAATGCTAAATTTGAAATTGTGAATCGTCGATCTTCACGAATCTTTTTGTCCACGGCAATGACCAAATCTTCTATCATCACAGTTGGTTGACCTGAGTGCTGTTCATCATGAACATTTTCTCGTCCTTAATTGAAAGCTTGCACCCACTTACGCACTTTACATTATTCATCTCACTGGGACCATAAACATCATGTATCTGTAGAAAAATTTCTGCTGTTGAAACATTTCTTGCTGACAAAAACCGAATCACTGTCTAAACACTGCAAAGTGACACTGTAAACAGCACGCTGCAACAGTAATAATACAAATGGTGTTGTTTGATGTGCAAGGCATGCCGGGAGTCAGTATGCATGCGTGTTTCAATATTCATGTGACATTCAAACAATTACAGTGAATCAGACCTTACTTTATGAACAACCCTAGTATATTCACTATATAGGAACAAAACACCTATCGACCATGAAATTTTTATTGCAATATTATTGCTGAAGCTATGGCAGAATGGTAAATAAATATGAAATACCTATTCCATTTTTTTCTATATTATCATCATTTATCAGTATAATTAATTAATTTAGAATAATTGACTCTAATAATCCACCTAGCATGCATAATTTTTGACTGGGTTAGTTTAAAATTTTATAAATAAATCGATCTTTATAAAAAGTACTAAATAACACTTCACTGCCTATTACACAAATATAATATAAATTGTAGAATTTAACTTTAAATTTCTTATTTTAATTTTTAATTTTAGTAGCTTAGTGTTGTTTCCCTTTAAAAATGTAAACAAATTTTAGTTTTAAAAAAGGTTAAACTTATAAAATCAAACAAGATGCAAATCACCTTTTGATATTTGTACTTCATTTTAACCAATGACTTGTTTCAGACATTATGTTATCACCTTTCTTCACAATTACAGAAGTTATAATAGCATAATGTACCAGCTGAAATAAAGAACCACACAACTCACATTATTATAAATATATAAAATGGTTCCTGTTACTTTAAAAAGATCAACAAGTGAATAAATAATGATTAGATAAGAAAATAAGTAGGCAACACATGAAGGGAGAATGTATGTAGGCTCTGTTGTATTAGAATATGAAACAGCATATGTGAGATTAAATGTAACAGTTTATCAGTTACCACATTAAAACAAGCTGTTTGTTATTATCAGTGATACATTCACCTCTTTAGGCTACACTTTACAGTACTGTTTGGTATTTCTTCCTTTATGAAGTGCACAGGCATGAATCATTTACAAACAATTCTTTAAATAAATATCTCTAGCCTATGTCTCTTTTATTATGTTGGTGTTTTTGTAACACACTTAAAATTAATTGTGCATTTATCAAACAATTTAGACATTAAACTATTTATTACAAGTGAGACAAAAATCTTACTTTTGATCATTCAGAAAAATCAAAATCTAATGCACTAACTTTGAAAAGACAATTTGCCTTTTGTTATACATTGTTTAACTTTGGTTAAGTATTCATGTTTACAAGAAAACTTTAAATAATTGAGGGGCCAGGAGTTTCATAAAGTAATCCTATAGTTTAGCTTACGTTTTTCAGATAATAATACTTTCAGTTGCTCTGGAAGCTAGCAACAGTATATCCCATTAGATAATTAAAGGGTGATACCCTAAAATTTTTTTACAAATCTTTCCTATAGAATAAAATTATTTTACACTATTATTAACAGGGGCGGATTTATCCACAGGAAGACTAAACACATGTCTAAATTTCAGAGTTCTATAAATTCCTTGGGCAGCAAATTTTAGAGTTATAAAACAAACATTTTTAACATAAAGGAATTTATGGGTACAATAAAATGATCAAATTCATACTTTTAAAGCATATACAGAGTGCCCATAGGCACCTAGTTTCAAATATAAATTACAAATTAACGAAAATTGATCAGCTGATTTCTATGTCATCTGAACTGCCACAACGCCAACTGTACAACTTGAAGCACACAACTTTAAGTGCTCCTTTTGGATGTCCAAATATGACTCTTGAATCAGTTTCAACTTATTTTGAACCCATTTGGTAAAAGGATGAGTTGTATAATAAATCCTTTCTCAAATGTTAGTGAATTTTTCAAAAGGGGTCTGGTCCATAAATACAAAAATATGTAAATTATCAAAAAACCCTGAACAACTGTTTCTTGCTTTGATCCAAACAAATTTTACTGACAAGATTTTTCTGACATAACATGTCACAATTAGAGAAGGAGCAAAAAATATAAATTCTGAAGAGGTTTGGCAGTTCTATATAATTTCTATATACATTCAGAATCAATATACAAAAAACTATACACATTCAAAATCAATATCACTCCTAGTTTTACACGATACCCCATACTAAATAAATAAAAGTAAATGTGAAGACTGCTACCTTGAACTGTTCAATAAAAAGAGCTTTTTCGTGATTAAGAAGAGTAACAAATATTTTTGCATAAAATTAGGTCACTTAAATTCAATAGAAGTGTTGTTACTAAGGTGAAATGTTAAGGTCAATGGATTTTTCTTAAATAATTTTGTTTATGGCCAAAAAATATCTCGAATAAAAACTATGAATGCTGTATTATAACTTAAATCGTCTCTGTTTCAGAATTTTCTATCAACCTAACATTATTCATTTATTATTTTCAAATTATTGAATAGTACAACTCCAATTATTCAACCTATTTGGGACCAATCGTTAGTCAGACAATATGGAAATCGAAGCGGATAAGAGGAAATAGAGGTAGCTAGGCATTAGTGTATCACATAAAAATAGTTTATTATCAATATTTATTAATAAAAGAACATTTATCATATTACCAAATTATAAACCATGTGGCACTGGAAAAAGATATGCACTGTGCAATGTAAAAATAAAATAAGATATGATTCATACTGCCAAAAATGAAAATAAAACATTTTAGTTGATTGTTTTTTTAATGCAATAAGCCTAAGTAACTCAATAATAATTTTCAAAATAAAATAAACAGACTACTGCTTGTTAACCACATTGTTTTCCTTACATGGATTCATAAAGTTATGGTTCAAGTACCATAACTGGTCAAGATACTGTCCAACAAATCAAAAAACGAGATTGCATTTTATGATTGTGCGCTCCAATTCAGAAAACACTATTGACAAAATATGTTATCATTTAAAAAAATTTTATTGTAACTTTTAAAATGTGTAACACTCAACGATTTTTATTGGATTTGAAATTGTGTCAATCTGGAAGCCAATACAGGAACACCGAATTCAAGAGAGCTAGCAACGAGAATTGACTAAACAATAATTCAGTAATACTATATATTCAAAATATTTAAGTTCCATGTATTAATGGCTTGAATGCTTGAAGGTAGTGTAGGGATAAATACAGACTTCATAAAAATCGTTCAGAAACATATATTTCATTAAAAACTATTCGTCATATATATTATATATAAAAAAAAAATAGTACTGCAATGTATATATCTTTATCTACATTTACACTAGAAACTATAACAGTACTTTCTATTTGGCATTTAATAAACAATGATTCTACCAATATTTTATGTTATTTTAATTATACTTCCCTTAATTATTTCTGTATAAAATTATTTTCTTTTAACAAGTAAATATTTACTTTAGAAAATTAATATTATATTTATTTGTACAATTACTTCTGCCGTCTAGGTTAGCCAGTACACTAAGCATTAATATTCTATATATTATTTGAGATCAAAACATGATTTTTGTACTTTATACTCTTTGTAGAATGTTACACCAACTTTCATAGATTAAACTTTAAAGGGTTAATAATTTAGACTGCCAAATAGGTTTGAAAGAAAAAGTCGACACAAGGTGTCATCATTCGGGAGAGGAGTGGGTTATGACATTTGCTCTCCATTTTAAAATGTAACTTTTTTCCTTTGAAATGTATAACAAATTTATGAATCTTATATACACAACTAAAAAGTTAAACTCACAGACAAAACAATGGTGTGCACCTCACATACATTTTTTAAACACCCATATGGTTCAATGTGTTTGTTTTTTTATGTAAATACATATACATATATGTACACATATATACATATATGTGTGTTTTATATATGTATAACAACCTCTCCTTGATGGAAGCTAAGAGAAGCCTGAAGATGGAATTACAGTTCCGAAATGTGACATGAAGGGATTGACACGACAAAGTCACATGACAGAGAAAAATATATACAGGTAATATTCATTTATTAACCTCTTATTTAAGAAGTTAAAATGACAATGTCACTGAAAACATCACCATTTAATTTATATAAGAAACAATGAAGCCTGATTAGTTGCTATTTATCACATCTTTAGCTGATATGAACTTATAAATATTGCACTCTACATGGTTTGAATGGATATTTTTTTATTTAATATTATAAAATTTATGTTTTTGTCTACACATATGATGTCAATACATGAATTTTGAAAGTAATTTGCATGTAGTGTAGTATATTCATTTTGTAACCTTGTTTTTGAAAACAGGTTATATTTGAAAAAGTTATCATAAATAATTCCTATTTTTTTATATAAGTTAAATTATTATGGCTTTTTTAAAGGGATAATATGATAACTATGCAAGAGGCTATGTGGTCTGATTGTAATATAAAACTGCTTTTGATGTGTATTTATTCATGCAGAGAAAATCATAATAAATAATGGATAATGTGAATCCACTGTGCAATAATTTTTATTAATGTAAGCTTTAATTATATTTTAAATTTAAGTAAACCTCTTCTTCCCAGTTTTCTGATGATCTTTAAAATGTAAATATTGTTATTTTGTATGGATAATGACAAACTGGAGCAAAATATTATTTGAAGCGTATATAGTAGAAAATGTGACTTTTTTATTTATAAACATACTATAAATAAAGACATGACACAGATTATCGTGTTTCTTCTGCACTCACAGTAAACATTGGCAGATTAAAAAAAATAATGTTTTACATTTGAAAGTTTAATGATATTTAACAGTGTAAAACAAATCTCACATGAATATAAAATTGAAAGTATAACTTAGGTCTAACAGAAACCTCTACAAACAAAAATTATGGAAATTACCACTTTAAAAATTAATTTTAAATTTTCTTTAATGTCTGACAAAGCTCTGTTATTTTTTCCCTAATAGTTCCAGGTATAATATTTTAATTTCATGCTTTAATTGTTTTTCCTGAAGTATATTTTTTAACTACAGTATTAAGAAAGTTTTTATGTTATTATTTTTATATTAAGGGGATTACAGAAAATTAGACTAATATAGTTTTCTATATATATATATATATATATATATATATATATATATATATATATATATATATATATTGTATTTTAATTTTCCCTGATATCATGGACTTTCACCAAGTACCGACTGTTTTCAATTAATAATTATTGGGGTTATTTTTTAGAAAAATTTGTAATATTCCATACTAAATATTTTGGTTTAGTTTCATTTTTTTTTTTAGATTCATACTGGCATATCACCTGGCATATCATACTTAAACACCCATATGTGTGGGTGTTTACCACCTACTTTAAGTAGGTAGGTTTTACGACTACACATGTCAAATATGTCAAGTATGTCAAATAATTAAAACATGTAATTAGGATTTAATGAGCTTGCTTGCAAACATGATCATGTTCTTAGAGTTTATCTCTTTTTTTATAATGATTTAGTTATAATAAATTTAGTATTTTATTTATTTAATCAACAAGCTTAAAATTAAATTACTAAAAACACATTTGGTAATAATTTATTAAAAAATTAAATTATTATGAGATGTTTTCACAAACACTTTATCCTTAAATATTAAATACAAGATTCATTGACTTGTACACTAGACAGGGTACTGGAATGATAATTTGAGCGTATAAGGAAAATTTCTATTTCTTAGCCACAAAATGATTTCTTTATGTATTTATTACTTTCAATTCATGTTACAAAGTATCAAAGTTACTATAACTGTTGCAAATAATGTGATAGTATGGCTTACTATGTTTGACTTAATTATAATGCATACATGCACAAACCTTGCTAAAACATTTCTTATAAATTATTAATTAAATGAAATAAATAAATTACATGTCACATAAATTACATCTCATACAAATTTCGATCTGAAGGTAGTAAAAGCAATTTGTTGCTACTGTGAACATTCAGTAATAAATTTTAACTGTTTTATATTAAAATATTTAGTTTAGAAATGATAAACCTAGTTACTGTCCATAAACTAACAGAACAGCATGCAGCTCTAATACAAAACAGACATACCTTATCATCTACTGCTTGATATGAAGTAAGACCACTGGTATAAATAGAAGCATTGCCTTTCAAAGGGTGTTTTTCCATACTCCCAAGTGGTAACGATTCTGTGAATAAAAACATTTAGTGTCACACAAAAGCACCCACACAATGAACACCGTAATGCTTGCAACCTTTACTCAATGCAACCTTTACCCAATTTGTGCTTACTGAAATCAACATGATGAAAACTGAATATGTTTACAAGCATAATGAAAGAAATGGTTTAGTATTCATAAGTTTTTAAACTATGATACTTAAACACCATAGTTTGTAAGCTTTGTGAAGAGAAAATGAATTAAACAATAGTATGATACGATACTGTGTAACATGAAACTCAATTACATGACCTACAAGCCTGTTCTATTATCTCAAAGGTACTACATGCTATATGTACAATTAATTATATGAATCAGCTATCATAGTAAGAACCATACCTTAAAATTAGTGACTCTATATGACTTTTTGAAGAGTTCTTAGACAATTTCATCGCCCAGCAAAATCTGTTCCAACATTTTCAACATTGCAACCATTTCAAATCTTTAAACGTTTATAACTTTTTTGTTAAATTTTTTTTTTGTAAATCCAATTTTACAATTGTAATCAATGTTAAAAAAATGCATAACTAGCATTTTAAATTTTCAGAATTTGTTGTAAATTAATAGATTTTGACAGTGACCAGTGTTGATTTCGTATTCTAAATGAACAGTAATTTAAAAGTTTAAAATGCTAATAAAAGCAGATTTTAATGTTGATTATGATAGTACAGTCAGTATTTAAAAAAAAATATGTCAAGATAAAAATATTTTTAGAAATTCACTTCTATCACATCAGTAAGACAGCTGTGTGCCATGATATATATATATATATATATATATATATATATATATATATATATATATATATATATAAAATCCTACATGTTATCAAAAATTAATACACACACACACACACACACACACACACACACACACACAGTATTCCTAATTATATTATAAACACGCTCAAAACAAAAATAAACCATTTCATTTCTTTTTGCAAGGTTGTAGGCATAGGTGGAATTCAAACATGTAATTTGTAAATGAGTCAAAATTAAAATTTCAAACAGGCCATATACTAATAATATATAGTAGTAATATTTCTAAAAATTTAGACATAAGTCATTTTTTTAAATTTTAACAGTTAATGTATTGAAATCGGTATTTAATAATTCATGTTAAAAACTTACACCACTTGCATTCAAGAACTGAATGTAATGAAACATTCCCTACAGTTCAAATTCTGTGGGACATCCAGTGCATGTAGCCTAATAAAAATGTTGCAGGATATAAAAATGCAATTTGGTTACTAAAATTATTTTTTTTTGAACAACAGATTCTCTAACCTACTGCATTATTTAAAACAGTTTCTTAATGCTTAATGCTACTTAATAATAAAAAAGGTTAATAAAAAAAAATCACTTAAACATCAGTTTTGGAAAGCATCAAATCAAAGATTTATCACACTTAAAAAAAAGGCTGATTAAAAAAAAAATAATGAGTTATCTTGTATCATGTTGTCATGCTATTCTAACCTAGATCCTAAAAGCCTAATTATTATATTTGAACATAATATGGTAGGCTACTCAACAGTTCTCAGTTGAGATTGTTTGTGATTACTCTAAACCTAAAGTATTACCAGTTTGCATTATTTAATTCATTTCAGGAGTTTAAATAAAAATAAGGATTTATCTACAAGCAGACCACCTACTTTAAAGTTTGCTATTTGTATAATTAACGGACACTGCTTATTTTCATGTTACTATACTAAATTTTTGTTCTATTACCAACTAACTTTATTATTAAATTAAGGGTATTTATGCAAAAACAAGACATCACTTACTTTCATTACTTTGAAGTATTTTTTTCTTCAATTACGTACTTTATTATTCAATTAAGTGATATTAACCTGCAGAACATTGAATTCCATATGATAAGTTATGATTTTACGTAATTTTTAACAGAACTAATTTTGTTCCATTGTCATACAGACTGCATGGAGTTTGCATGATTTCCTAAGCCAAAGTCACTGAGGTAATATAATCTGTATATCACATTTCAGTATGTGGTTAATTCTCATAGAGGTAACTTGGTACCATTAAATTAAAACATGGCAGTCAATATTTGTGAACTTTGCATGCAATAGTATTAAGTTCAGGCAATTTTTTTAATTATTATTGATCTTCCAGTAATTTTACTGTCTGGTTCTTATTCAGTTTAGGCACTTTGTTATACTTTTTTTTTAAATTATGTACTTTATTCCTGAATTACAAGATATTCACCTGCAGAAGATTAGATTTATGTTATAATTTTTTAACAGAACTATATTACCAAAAACAGAGTTGAGTTAGGTAATCTCCCAACAACTGAGTGGAGTTAGTTACATCCAACATCCTAGGTGAGTTAGTTTCTTAAGTTTTCTATTAATCGTTTTCCAAATGGAAAACATGTTACCTACGAAAACGCACTAACAATGTCATATTTTATAGACCTAGATTTTATTTTGAGGTTGTATTTGTCATTTTTATTTTCATTTATGTTTATTTTCATTTGTGGATTTCCAATTGCTTCTACACTCTTATATTTTGGATTATTAATATTGGGATATATAATAAAGAATTTTGGTGCAAACATTACCAAAATTGACAAAGTCTTTACAGTGCATTTTTACCCATCGTTTTAAAACTTTTATTATTATTTTTAGCAATTAAATAAAGTACTTTCAGGATATAAAACATATTAATAACGTTTGCATTAATAGTAATGGTTAGGTTAGAGCAATATATTTTCAATTTTTTTGATCTTTCAATAATTTCCTCACATTTTTACTTTTCAATTATTACTAATAGGCATGTTTTGCAGTAAAAACTCGAAAATATAGCAATATTTGTCTAATATATACTTACCAAATTAAACCGTTTAGGAGTATTGATATTCTGGAATATCATAATATCGGATCTGTTAAGGACTGAGAATGTGGGATGTTGGATGAATACAAGCTTAAAATTTTTTTAAATCTGTTTACTTCATTAGTAAATTTTATAAATACTTAAATATTGCATAACTGAAACCATATTATGGGTTTAAGTACCTTAAAAACCAAATGTTTTTAATGGACTGCAGGTAATTTAGCAATGCACAAAAAGTACCACTCTACAAGAAAGATGTTAAAATACTAACTAGATCATGTATACACTCATATATATCATATAACTCATATATACACAGTACTGAGTTTTTTAAAAAGATGCACTTTCACTTGCTTTGGTTGTATTTGTAACTTATATGCCAAAACATTTTGTTACATGCCCAATAATAATAAATATATATAAGTACGGGAAATTGGAAAAAAACTGAAAACAAAATTACTTTCACAACCCAACCTCAATCCTGACTAGGCTACTGCAAAAAGTATCTTAAGTGTTTTTTTATAGTGAAAATGATTTATTTAAAACATGTAATTAATAATAAAAGCAACAGAATTTTTTTCAAAAAATTATCTTATTAACCTAATTTAACACTTATGCATAAAATTAATATTGCATAAAGGTTCTTGCAACATACATAAGCACGCCAGTAGCAATGAAACATTAATGTTTCCTTATCAACTTAACACTATTGCCACACTTTGAACATGAACATGATTCTTTAGAAATGCTATGATTTATAAGAAAATCAACAACACAACCATAATCCCAACCTAAACTCACAAAAAGAGACAAATTGCAAAGTTCACATATAACGGCTGCCTTGCTTTAAGAAATTTATCACTATAAGAACCAGAAATGTACTATGAGATTATGATAACACACATGAATACTACCTTGGTGGATGACCTTAGCATAATATAATCTAAAATGCTTCATACAATGTAAACAGAAATAATATCATAATATGGTTCCATTAAAAATTGCATAAAATCGTAACTTATCATAAGAATTTATTCTTCCACAGGTGAATATCTCTTAATTAAATAATAAACTATATAATAAAAGAAAAGATATATACAAATCATTGATTTTGTAAAACAAGTAAAACAGCATAAAAACCATACAGTATGGCAGTACCAATACTGCGTTTTGGCAGTAAAAACAAAAATAAGTGGTGTTCATTAATTTACAATTTATAACAAATTTGTAGTTGTAGGCCTAATTAAAATGTTAGAAATATACAAATTACAATCATAAGAGTAACAATTCCTAAAACTGACAAAAATGGTACTTTCTTTGCTGATACTTTCTTTAGAGTAGCCCACAGAAATAACTATTTTATGTTCGTTTAGAGGAAATATTTAACCTAGCTTTAGGCCCTACCAGAACCTGCTGTATTAGTAACAGATATATTTTCCTAATAATTTTTTTTTTAATATTATTAGTGTTATTATGAAAAAAAATAACATCTCATATTATGTGAATAATATACTTTTTGTAAACTTCAAGTCTGTAAGAAGCAGTTATAATCTGAATGTATAGTTAAGAGCTAACCCAAAAGATGAACTCACCATATTCGATGATTCTGTTACATAACACGGCACAGTACTACCTCATTCAAATTTAATTTTTGTATTTTGTTTTTTGAAAATGTATCTTTAATTTCGCTTATCTTAATTTTATAAGATTACTTAAAATGTCATTTCTAGACATTGCAAAACCTGCGTCGTGGACATTTTTAAATTGTGCAAAAGTGCGTTCAGTCAGTAGACACAGTGACATACATCAATCGTAACAAATAAAAACAGTCCTTACCATTGTTAGAAAAGCGTGCCGTCATGGAAGACAACAAAAAATAACGAAAATCCACAATTTCAAAAAGTAACTGATTTTATGTGTATCATTTTCAATTATTTTAACCACATAATATAACTAGAAAGTAATCAAAACACAATCATGAATCATGACCTTAACCTAACATATTCTCCTTCCACTCCACTTCCACTCTTTATAAACTAAATCAACATTCAACATCAGCTGTGGCTGTGAGATGTAAATTGTGACCATAGATAAAGGAATAAAATTGTGACTAACTGAAGCGAGAAATCACCTGAGAACAACAATAAATAACATTATCTGCAAACTATATTAATATATTCAAGTTATTTATACTTTATCTGCAATTATGCCAATAAATAATAAGTAAGATTTATTAAAATTGAATATTATGATGAATAAAAATATTACTGTAATACGTAATATATATAAAAAAAACAAAGTTGTAAAAAGTTCCACGTCAAGTGTACAATTAAAAATGTGAAATTATCTTTGAATTCCGCCAAGAACCATTCACCTGCTTTAGCAGTTTACTGAACAATATCAATCTATGTTCTTTGGTGCTGAGTGCTTTTCTCCATTAAAATATTTATCTGATTTCAGTTGCGGATATATTTCATAAATAAATATGTAAAATATTGAATAAGCTTGACTTAATCAATCTCTTCATTAAAGTCCTTATGTGACTTTATATATGGTATGTCGAATTTAGTTCATGTGGATTAATAAGGAACTATTAGGTTTTCACAGTATAAGTGGCCTCCGTAAATGATATGGTTTTAGTTTCGAAGTGAATTGCGTGGTTTGAATTCAATTAAGAGCATGGTTAAAGATTAATAATCTGATGATTTTATATCTGCCCTAATACCTTTCCCAATATGCTGAGCATAGAAAAAAGCATGGAATATAGAAAGTAATGAGGGATTTCATGGATCCCTCATAAAAGATCGGTTATAAAAGAGACAGTACTATTTAAGTAACCGGTTGGTAATCTTGAACTAAAGTTAGTGTTGGTAAGTATTAATTGACTAGCAAATTTTATTTACTTCAACATGACAGGTAATAAACTTTATTAACTCGGAAATGGCTGATACGCACCTCATGACTTGCACAATGCAATAGCTTGGAGGCTAGGTTACTATATCATAAACAGTTTCCAAATTGTGTATTACCTAGTTACATTTCGTTTGCGACAATTTATCAACGGCTCAAGGAGGCAGTAACTTTAAAACCTCAGAACCTTGGTAAATCCAAATTTCATAAAAATACGTAAAACGTTTTGCTTGTTTCATAGTTAAACTATTATTTGCTGTACTCTGTGTGTTACTGGATAAAAACGAGCCTGTGTGTATAATAATAAAAACGAGCCTGTGTTTGAATTATCATTAAATGTAAACAATTTTAACCGGCCTAGTGGTTAGAGTCATCTGTCTATGGCTTAAGAGTTATTATATTTTAATCGGTTTTTCAAGTTTAGGATTGCCTGTATGTAGTATAAGATTTGCATTATTCGTTTACGATCGATCTTGTATGTTTATTGTTTGAGAATAAGGGTACTTGAAATGGTCTAATAATGCGTTTTCGCGCCGAAAACATCGGCCACGAAAAATTTTGTAGGTGCTTTTTTATTTTGCCTAAAGCGCTAATTTCACTAGAGCGGTTCCTGAGAATAATATCCCTTTGTAAAATCTTTTCATCCGTAGTCTGAGCCCGATGTCAACAAACACACATGCTCCACTCTAGATTTATAAGATGTTACCATCATGTTACAATCATGCACTACTCTATGATAACGCAGCAGTCCATTGGTCGATAATTGATAAGTAGGCCTACAGTTCAGTTTATATTCAAAGTTAGCACTCTTATTGCTTGTACAGTTTATTATATCTGTTAGTAGTAGACTATTATAATAATTTCATTATTTTAATTACAAACTATTGCTTTTGTCGGTGACTCGTAATAGGAATTGATTATTTATCAGATAGTTAAAACATAACGAGAGCAAAGTGATATTATTAGGCCTCCATTATTAGCACCTTATTATTACTGTTCTATTTTTAATAAATTCAGGGAGTACACATATCTACGCGTGCCACTAGAAGTGGGCGTTTCTGCTATTTTTACAAAACGTCTACAAACTTTTTGTTGAGGAAAAAAACTGCTTTTTAAAACAGTTGAAAAAAAACTGAAACTCAAAGTTGATTAGCAGCTAAAACATAAAGCACACAAGTTCAGTTTTCTAATTCTACTTTTTCATTCCCACTGCCACCATGTCCTTAACTGTTTTTGGGTATAAACCATTTAGAAAGGATAAAAATAATCCTTACAAGTGTAGTAATAATTAAATTACATTATCAAAACGTAATAATTATGTAAGCCATTTTAGGTACAAAATGCGATGAATTTCTAATAGAAGCATTCTTTTTTTTACTTAAAAATTAAATAGTCCTTTGCATATTTACCAAAATGCAAACGATTTAGAATATTTTTAGTTGATTAAAAATATTGATGATTGATAATAAATATAAAAAATATGTTTAAATAAAAATTAGGCTCTATATCTACAAAATGTGAGAGGTTGTTACTACAACTCGCAACAAAATAGAGATAAACGTTGACATTGACCAAACGTTTATATATATAACGTTCATATGTATAAATAAGAACTCTTACTTCACTACAAGCAACAAGTAACTTTCAAACAAAGGGAAAAAGCATAAAAGCAGGTAGAAGAAAAGCAGTTAGCAGGAAAGCAGTTAGCAGGCAAACAGCAGGAAAACAGTTTTAGCGCTTGCGGCAACGTTCGAATAGAACAGTCCGTTCCTTGTTTAACAAGTCATAAACCAGTCCAAATCAAACTGCATGTTTCCGTTTGAAAAAGCAGTTTGTTTGTCGTTTATAGAAAGCAGTTTTTTTAACAGTTTGTTGTTTTCTGCACCACCACTATGCCACTCCCATTTGTTTTCATCGGGCCCAGACCAGGATAAACAGATTTCAGTATTTCAGTAAGTTTGCACCAAAGTTTTAGAACGAAACATATGTTCGTTCTGTTGTTTTACATAACAGAACAGGACTTTGAAACAAACATTGTTACATTTGTAACAAAAGAACACAAAAACGTTGTTTTTCAGAATATTTTGAAAACTTCTTTGATTTTACGTTATTTTAATTTTAAAAAATTAAATGCCCGCTATTTTGAAAATGGATGAAGTGTATTTCAACGCTTTTTCCTTAACATTGTCTTGCCAATGTAAAATTATTTATGAAATTTCATTTCTGTAATGTAAGTGGTTATTAAGTAATTAATGTTCTTAAAAAAAAAAAACATATACAGACGGGAAACTAAACATTTTACGACGTACTTTTAAAGGCATTTTTTCTTTATTTTTTGTATGTACAATCATAATGCATTTTTTTGACAATTTTTAAAAAATTCTCTGTAAATACACAAAGTAAATAATAATAATAATAATAATAATAATAATAATAATAATAATAATAATGATAATGATAATGATAATAATAATGATAATGATAATGATAATGATAATGATAATGATAATGATAATGATAATGATAATGATAATGATAATGATAATGATAATGATAATGATAATGATAATGATAATGATAATGATAATGATAATGATAATGATAATGATAATGATAATGATAATGATAACGATAACGATAACGATAACGATAACGATAACGATAACGATAACGATAACGATAACGATAACGATAACGATAACGATAACGATAACGATAACGAAAACGACAACGAAAACGACAGCGACAGCGACAGCGACAGCGACAGCGACAGCGACAGCGACAGCGACAGCGACAGCGACAGCGACAGCGACAGCGACAGCGACAGCGACAGCGACAGCGACAGCGACAGCGACAACGACAACGACAACGACAACGACAACGACAACGACAACGACAACGACAACGATAACGATAACGATAACGATAACGATAACGATAACGATAACGATAACGATAACGATAATGATAATGATAATAATAATAATAATAATAATAATTTCCTAATATTATCTAATAAACGTTATTGGTATTTTACCGTATTTATGCTATTATCTATTTATTTTAACTGTCAGTGTCTTATTTATGTCAGATTCACATATTTTCACTATTAATAGCTATTTGTTTCAGATTGCATCGTCAATTTATTTCTTTAAAATTTGTTAACTAATATTGAGTACTGATGAATAAGAATAAGTTTTTAATATTAAAAATGTTTTTTAATAAAAAAGTTTTTATATAACTTATATACCTTTACATAAAATTTTTGATATAAAAGTATAGAGTACTCCAAGGGTTTGTTTTGGGAACAACATTGTTTTTAATACATGTACGAGGTGTGTTCAGAAAGTAACGAGAATTTTAATTTTTTGAACAAAATATTTATTTATTCTTCTACACTGATGTTGTCGCCTTCAAAATAGTCCCCATTGGAGATTATGCACTTGTGCCAGCGCTTCTTCCAATCCTCGAAACACTTCTCAAACTCGATCTTTGAGATAGCCTTTAGTTCTTTCAGCGATGCGCTTTTAATGTCATCTACGGCTGTAAAACGACGGCCCTTTAAGGTTCTCTTTATTTTTTGAAATAGGAAAAAGTCACACGGAGCCATGCCTGACGAATATGGAGGCTGGGGCATCGTTACAGTACTGTTTTTGGCAAAAAATTCACAAACAAGCAATGAAGTGTGTGAGCTGGTGCATTATCGTGGTGCAAAAGCCATGAATTGTTTTTCCACAGATCCGAGCGTTTTTTTCGGATTACTTCACACAAACGGCGTTGAACTTGTAGGTAGTACTTCTTATTGACCGTTTCACCTGGTGGCAGGAATTCATAATGCACTATGCCATTAATATCGAAGAACACAGTGAGCATAACCTTCACATTCGACCGCACTTGTCGAGCCTTTTTCGGTCTTGGCGAGCCAGAATGCCTCCACTAGGATGATTGAGCCTGGAATAGTTTCGACGTCATATCCTTAAACCCATGTTTCGTAACCTGTTATAATACGTTTCAGTAATTCTGCATCGTCCTAATTTGTTTTAGGACTCCTAATCAACTTCCATTCGTCGCTGTTTTTGTTCAAAATTCAATAATTTTGGAACGAATTTTGCTGCCACGCATTTCATACACAAAACATTGGAAACAATGTCATGACATGATCCAATCGATATGCCAACATTATCAGCGACCTCTCTAATTGTGATTCGGCGATTGTTCACAACCATTTCTTTCACTTTTTCCATGTTTTCATCGTTTGTTCATGTGCTGGGGCGTCCAGGGCGTTCGTCATCTTCAACTTCTTCACGGCCTTTTTGAAAACGCTTATACTACTCGTAAACTTTTGCTTTACTCATAGCAGACTCACCATAGGCCTTTGTTAACATTTCACACACTTTGTTACACTTTATTCCATTTTTTACGCAAAATTTGATACAAATTCTTTGATCTATTTCTTTTAACAAACGAAATTCGCCGAGCTCATAAAAACACGTCTAATCTTAGTGGCTCAATGAAAGTCACAGACAAAGTCAACAATGAAAACAGCTGAAAGTTTTATCATACTTCAAGGGCATGTATACCAACATAATAATAATTAAAAAAAATATTTTACAATATGACTCTCCAAGCCCGCGAAATTTAAAAATTCTCGTTACTTTCTGAACACACCTCGTGCATATAGAAATTATCTATGTAATGGTAAATTTAATGGCAAGGTAGAATCATTTCATGATGCTTTGTAGGCCCTACTATGTTGAGGATACATGGGAGAATATGAGGTTAAAACAAATTCAGATTTAAGAGCACTAGGATGATGGTTTTCGGTAAATCAATGGTGATTTTAAGGCCAGCAAATCAAACTACTGTATACCAATTTTAGTCTGAAGAAAAATTTTCGTTTTTATAATAAAATTGTATAGAAATGCTTGGATGAATATGATACAGAGTGTGGGCTAGTGGAAGGGGTGGAATCCATAAAATATGTGAGGATTTGGTTGAACAAAGAGTTAAATTGGAAACGCATACATAAAAATTAAAACATAAAATTGGTAGGCCCTAATATTTTGAGGATTTTTTATTTTTTGAGAAATATGTGTAAGTCTAATAATGATCTCATAAGAATGTTATATTTTTCTTTAGTTCATAGTCGATTATAGATTACGCAATTACGTGTTGGGAAAGGACGTACATCTTTAACATGAAGTTAATAATTATCTCACAGAAACATTGTATAAGAATAACAATGAAGAACAATAGGACTGAATTATCATTTCCATTGTTTCTGGAACTGCACGTATTGCCTCTAAGGTACATGTATGTATATAGAGTTAAAAAAAAAAAAATATACGAGAAGTAAGAATTATAAAGTAACAAATGAATATAAGTTTCAATTAAAAAACGCAGAGGATTTTATTGTACCAAAGCCATCTAATACATTTTTTATTAAAACCTCTTACTATTTAGCACCTATAGACTGTTTAATTTATTAGCACCAGATATAAACAATTAAACGTCACTCAAGATTTTTTGCAATTCTTGTAAGATCTGTTTACGATTGATGACATTGAAAATATTCTCTTTAACGTTAATGTATAAAATTTTCAAATGATGATAATGATCTAATTTTATATTTAAAATGATGTCCTAGGTTATATTGTATTATGTTATTATACTTGTACTATGATATTTATGTATCCATGCCTGAATGTCGATAGTGTAGAATGGTGCTCCTCAGATGTAGGTTTCAAGAGAATGGGCGTTGTGTTTGTATACGTATGGCTGTGTATATGTGTATGTTTGTAAGTATATGTATGCTTGTGTATGTATAACGTTTATATTATACCAGAGGACCCGTGCGAAATTTCGCACTATGAAAGTTTTAAGTAAACAGCCTTATGAAGAGTGGTCGTTAGGGTGAGAGCGGTAGTTGGAAGGAAGGGAAAACAAGTTTAAAAAATAAATCGAAAAACGATCGGTTTGAAATAATACTCACAAATTTATGAGTCATTGTAATAGGGCCTATATACATTTCAATACAGATAATTGTTTTTTTAATAGCATTTTTTACAAGGCATTAAAATACCTCGTAAACGATATTTGATGTAAGAATGTAATCTTCTTGCACTTTTTGTGTTTCATTTCCTTTAATGGATACACATGTTAGTTAATTTACCCTTGAAAAGGCTACATACAATTGTCCGTGAGTAAAGACGGCATTTGGTACTGATCTTTGAAGTGTTTGTCTTTGCGACTTGTTTATAGTGATAGCAAACACAATTTTAAAAGGTAACTGACGTCCAGTCAATTAAAATGGCATGCTTGATAACCTCTAACTGTATTTTGACATTTTAATTGTACTTCGTATTTTATGTTTTCCGTAGTAAAAATAGATAAATGCTCGATAGAAGGAGAAATCACAAATATATTTGTGTAAAAACAGTGTCCAAAACATTTGTTTTGTATTCGAAATGCTTGTCCCGGCTTGTACGACGGACAGGGACAGGGGACTGTCAGTAGTGCCTCATAACCTATAAGTGTAATGACTTTTAAGTAAATATTGAAATTGTTCTAAGCAGGTTATGCAAAAAAGTGGCAATTGTAATGGGATTGTCTAGTAGTGATTAATAAGTTAGTTTCGTAAAATATACAAAATATTGTATAATCTGTGATGCCCATCCATGATTCCATTTTGCCTATAACAGTTAAAAGTATCTTTTATGTTATAGATACTTATGTATACAATTTTCCACAAACAGTAAGTTGTAGCGCAAAATCGTTTTGCAATATCAGAAATCGGTTAAAAAAATCTTTCTAAAGATACCTCATTTATGCCTGTACGAATAGTATGTGCTGAGAAAAAGGGACGTTGACTCCAGAAATAATATTTGAGTATTAGAAGTGACAATTCATTAGGGAGTAATGTTTTTTTGTTTTGTACATGATGTAACATGTTCATTTCTGTATGAAGCAGCTGCCTCGGTGGCCTAGTTGATAGTGTAGTAGGCTTTCACCCCGAGGACCCGGGTTCGATTCCCGGCCAGGGCTTGGCATTTTTATACGCTATAAATAATCCCATCGTCTGCATTAGTCCATATATATAAACCTATATATTGTATAAGTTTATGATATAGCATATATAACACTTTTCATCAAAAAGTGTGCACAATAGTCGGACGTTAAACAAAAAAAAAAAAAAAAATCTGTATGAAGCTGATATATTGTTCATATTTCTACAATTTATGCCTCTAATCACGCTTTGCCTTGGAAGTTTAATCTTTATTTCTCAATGTGTTAGTTTATATTGTATTCAGTTCATTTATTTAGTTCTGATACTGTACACTATATGACTGTAACAATTAAGTCTATAATACAGAGTATAGGTGGCGCTAGTTTACAAATCAAGCCTGTGCATTTATTATTAATGTACTAATCACATTAATGTAAAATTTATATATGTACCAGTTGGTCAATGTTAACATTAGGTATGTAAGATTAAATTTATGCTTTTAAATCAACACTTTTTGTTGTTAAAATTTATAAAGCAAATTACTTTGGTTGCGATGGTAAAATAGGATTTAAAAAATGTTGTGATTAGGCCTAGTATTTTAAAAATGTCGCCATTTAACAGGAAAACCTATTTTACTAAATAACGATCTCGCACACATAGGCTAAATAATTTTGTGTGTCCATTTTGAAACAAATCGGCCCAATATTGCTCGACTATTAACTCAAATATTCACATATACTTTATGCGTTTACGTAAAAGGTCAGGATAAGGTTCAGTGGACGATAACTGTTCATGGCAGCAAACCGGTTGTAAATGCTGTTAATAATAATAATTGACAGTAATCCCTACAAATGGTGGTTGCAATACTCCCTCAAAATGGGTACAATTACTAATATTCCATGTATATAATTCTCTTAAGAGAATGACAAATGTTTTCGAATTATTTTTGGAAAATGAGATATTGGAGGTCGTCATAGTAAGACCAAGACCCGGATCTAGAAATTAACACTTATACTGACCTTTAAATTACTTTTTGTGAGGTAATTACATTTGTTATATATAGACTATAAACGTGCGCGCGCGCGTCTGTGTTTGTGTGTGTTTTACCACGCTCACGTTCGTAATTTTACACCCATTTGATTCAAACCTGGCACAAAAAACTATTATGGTAATAGCTTTGACAAGATTACTAACCATTCGTTCAATAGGTTCAAAATAGCGGCCATTTCAAACATATACAAATTCGTAACTTTTTTAATACTTTTTGGAAATATGACTTCACCGTTGTAATTAGCGTTAAAAAAAATGCATAAGTAGCATTTTTAATTTTCAAAATTTGTTGACATTAAGAATTTCTTTGACGGCGGTCAGGGTTCGTTTTCGTATTTTCAATGTAATTTGAACGTTTAAAATGCTAGTATATGTTGATTTTAATGCTGTTTGTGATGGTGAAATTGGAATTTAAAAAGAGGTAAGCTAAAGAAAAATACTTTTGGAAATTCGCTCCAATCACGTCAGCGAGACAGCTGCTTGCCGCGATTATTTTAATTTTACCTGTCGAACTTTATGAAAAAGCATTAAAAAATCGTTCCAAGTAATAATTATTACATGTGTCAACGGAAAAAAAAAGAAAAATCCGGATTTCCGACAAATTTGTTAGATCGTCATTCTTATTGAAGTTTACGAAACAGTGATCTGAAAAGAACTGCAAAAATTAACACATAATGAAAAAAAAACGTTCTTCACATAAAGAAACTTACTTTGTCAGAAGTAAGAGGATTAATCGGGTTTTGAAGTAGTCTATTAATTATATTTGCCTTTCAAACATTTTTTATCGATTTTTTTTTTGGAATACGAGCTATTGTAGCTGCCGTCATGGTGAGACTCAGACCCCGGTAACTGGAAATGTTCGCCGATCCTGATCTTTAGATAATTTTAGTTTTATCACGCACATGTCTGCGATTTCGGTCCACTTTGATTCAAACTTGATACAAAAAATAGCTTGAACAGTTTTGTGACCCATCAAAATATATTTAGTAATTTCACAATGGCAATCATTTGAAATAACAAAAGAATTATAATTGTTTGTTTTCATATTTTTTGAAAATATTTCAATAGATTTCATTAGCTTTATATACTTTATAAATTAGCATTCTGAATGTTCATTTCAGAGTGATGAAAAAGCGGGATGAAGAAGCTTCATGCCGCGATTATTTATATCATAATTGAAAACAGTAAATCAATTTTACTTATTTCATTAAGTGCTACAAATTCATCAAGCTTTATTGCGCCAAATCATAAATTATAACTCTATTAACCTAATTAGGTAGCACTAGTTATAGGTTAAGTATCAGTAGCCTATCATTAATTCGTCAGCATGTTCTAAAAACACGCTCTGAATAAACTGTTTTGTAAATGATGAAATTAATCATTACTAAACTGGTCATGGGAATCATGAGACGAAGTTGAAGGTCTTCCACTTACTGCAGGCCTATTCATCATGGAATGAAGCAGAATTTGCACCAAGTTCAGTCGCAAGACTAAATATAACGGCTTATGGTGGGTCAACATTCGCTTTACAGTGGTGAACAGGTTTTTTATTAGTTTTCACAATCTTTATATATACTGGTGCAATGTCTTGAATGTACACTTTAGTAAAGATATTCAGATTAAACAGTGAACATGCAAATCTACGCCGCCATCTATGTGTTGTTAGTGCAACCCGTGTTGTCTAAGGTGTATACTCGATGTGAATTAGCTCAAGAACTAAAAAATGAGCATAAAATCCCCTATAAACAACTAGCAACATGGGTCTGCATTGCACGCTTCGAGTCAGAATATAACACATCTGCTGTTGGCCACCTCAACCAAGACAGAAGCGGTGATCACGGACTGTTCCAGATCAGCGACATTTACTGGTGTTCTCCGCCCGGTGTAGGCACGGCTTGTGGACTCTCTTGTGCGGACCTGGAAGATGACGATATTACAGATGATGTTATTTGTGCGCGGCGGATTCATCGAGCTCACAAGAGACAAACTGGTGACGGGTTTTCCGCGTGGGCAGTGTATAGTCCTCGGTGTAAAACAAATGTTGACAGATTTATAGAGGGTTGTTTTGATACTAATGCGACACGTGCAAGTTAAGTAGAACAAAATTTTAAAATTCAGGTCGTTTTAAAATTAGTTAAGCCAGGATTAATATTGTAAGTTTATACTAAATCAGTTTAGCCTATTGATAACTTATAATTTTATTATAAGTTAATGAAGAATACCATCATTAATAAAATTGTACATGTGTTCATTTTTACGAAATAATTCAACAAGTAATTAAAAAATTGCTATAATAGCCTATAAATAAAAGAACTATAACTGTAATAATTCCATAAATCGATGTCTATTATTCTATTTTGACGCTACGAATTTCATTATATATATATATATATATATATATATGTGTGTGTGTGTGTGTGTGTGTGTGTGTGTGTGTGTGTGTGTGTGTGTGTGTGTGTGTGTGTGTGTGTGTGTGTGTGTGTGTGTGTGTGTGTGTGTGTGTGTGTGTGTAATATTAACTTCAGCAGTGAATACATCGTACATCGGTCAATATTAGTATAGTTAGTTTGGTTTCTGAAAGATAAATTAAATCAAAGGGCAAACCCGTTTAGACCATTTTGAGAAATTAGGCTTCTTAGATTTTATTCTTTGCTAATTTTTATTTTTTTTTACCGGCAGTTCTCGAATACGAGAATCTTAAAAATTCTCAAACAAATCACAGATACTTTGTACCTAATTTTACAGTAGGCTACCGATTAGGCCTAATGCTGTTCATCATAATGTTGAGAGTAATTTCATTGTAACCTAGGCATCTTGTGTAGGCCTATTTCGCAGCCTGATTTCGTGAATCACTTCCAATTTCGTTACAACACTCCCCTTTGTTAAAATTTTCAAAACAAATCAAAATTCTGTTATCTTGTGAAACTCAAAATTCAACCTGGATACTTTTGTGTAAGTGTTTATTGTTAATAAATATAGTTATGTGAAAGAATTGTCAAAGGTGAATTATTTAGTCATGTAATGCTTGTGCGGTCATACTCAAAGGTATTTTGCATAAAGTACTATTGCATAATTTTCGTATTTGTAAAGAAATTTGAAAATTTGAAGCAAATTTTATGATTACGATGTAATCAGATTTACAAAAAAGTCGAAAGTAAAATTTATTTTACACAAGATAACCTTGATACTGTAAAGTTAGCTGTAATACAATGTTTTATTAATTAAAATGTAATTAATTATGATAATCACTTTAATTGATTTTATCGTTGTTTTATGCTTACATTTATATTTATGCATTACATTTTCACCAAACGAAAAATAAAAAAAACTTTGATGATCACGAAAAGATCCTATTTTGATATTTTGAGTTTTTTTTATAGCCTACTGCGAAATATTTTTAGTCTTTTGGTTTGCTTCATAAGCTTTATTACCAGCAGATTTCTCTATTGCCGAATCTGATATTTATACAGGCCTTTATATTTTTAATACGTTACATAAAAAAAAAAAATGTTTCAGTGGCACAATGTCTATACCTTCAAAAATAATGGAATGAATGAACGCATTTATTTTTAAATGAAACTATTTTGATAAAGCTTTTTTTGCATTAAAGAAAGTGTCAGATTTCTTTTGGTAATTCAGCACCTCGCCAGTATTCAATTTCATCGATACTGTAGCCTAGAGTGTATATATGCTTAATACAACTTTTAAGAATATTTATGTAGTCAATTTTACGCAAAAATACAGAAAATTCTAGTTTGAGAACGCATTTTTTTTTACTGTTTATATGATGACACCATGCAACTTTAAAATCTAGTTGTAAATAAAACATGTGGCACTCGTGGAGTTACCGACGAACGAAGCTTTTGTTAATAATATTTCTATATATGAATATATATATATATATATATATATATATATATATATATATATATATATATACATACATACATTATTATCGACAAATTGTTATATATTTTTACATCATTAACATGTTAGTGTATGACTATTTGATAAATCAGGCCGGTATAGTATGTATATATATATATATATATATATATATATATATATATATATATATATATATATATAATGTTTATCTATAATAATTGTGTATAATAATATATATGTTTTAATTACTTGTTAATTTCGTTAGGATTTCAGTCTTACCGTATATAACTTGAATCTTCAGTACCACTACCTGAATTATCCAAAACAAGTTTAATTTAATACCAATATGTCGAAAAATAAGTTCTGAACTATTTTATACTAATTTAGTTTTCTGAACCATAAATAAATCATTTATGGTTAACATTATGCTTAACATAATTTGAAGATATGTTTACAATTAACTTGTTTTGTTATTTTAAGGTGAAAAACACGTATTTATTTGTTTAAATAAATAAATATGTGAACCAAGTTTAGATATTATATACTGTAGTTATAGTAAAAGGTCAGCTGTTTTACATTAAATTCGTAACGATCAGCTTATTTCATTGAACAGCTGATAGGCTATAATAAGTTTCAGGTTGTTAATTTTTTTTTTTTTTTTTTTGGTGTTTAACGTCGGACTATTGTGCACACTTGGGCTAATGCAGACGATGGGTTGATTTATAGCGTATGAAAATGCAAAGCCCTCGCCGGGAATCGAACCCGGGTCCTCGGGGTGAAAGCCTATTAACTAGGCCACCGAGGTGGCTCTTGTGTAGCTAAATAAAAAAAAAAACTAGCAATATTAACAGCAATTACTATAAACGTTTTTATTAATTTCGAATGTATTATAAAAGGTTACAACGTACAACACGTGTTCTTTTATTGGAAACAACGTTTTCATGAAATACACATGTACTGTTATCGAAAAGGAGGAAGAAAAGAAACAGACAGAAATAGAGAGACGAAATTCGTTTGCTACATATTTCCGTTACATTCTTTCGGGAACTTTCCCGAAGGAAACTTTTCATTCCTCTCGCTAAAGCTAGCATTGATTTCGCTTCAATACCTAAAAATTAACTATAATGGAAATTCAGACAGCGAGACATAAACAAACTATCAGGAAACATACTACCAAAATAGGATTCCTTGGCTTACGCCAAAATGCTAATATTGTCACCAACTACTTACTACACACTAATTTTATTTTCTATCTTCTTTTACAACTAATATTTTACTAGACAATTATGCAAATTTAGAAAAACCAATTATAAATTCGTTTGTTTTGCAATTAGGCCTACTTTATACTTTAAAGTAATTTTATTTATCATCTTGTATAATTCGGTGTAGGCTAACGTCTAAACAGAACTTTACACGTTCAACGTTAATGATATTAATACTGATCGTACATGGTCCCCTCATTAATTTTTTGGGCCGGGAATCCAAAATCTGAAGCGGACCCCTTAATATGTAAAGAAGGAAGCAGTAAGCAAAGGGGAAAGAGCGTTCTTTCTCCTTCCCACTTCCCGCGCTCACCTGTACATACATAATCAAAGCCTATTCTACGAAATTTCCATAAGTAGCCACACATTTCTGCCTTTCATCCACTAAACTTTCATGTTACTCCAGTTTAAACTCTTACTTCCACTTCATGGTTGGGATTGGTTCATAATCTGTTAAACATTAATTTTTGCTGTTAACAAATACTTTTCAAAGTTTTTCTTCTAACTTAACAGTTTTTCCCAAAAAAAAAGTTACAGTGATGTGTTGTGGGAGCAAACAGGTAGAATAACCTCGGCCTACCTACCTGATAATGATTGTGTAGGGTGAGCCTATCATTACTTAGTTGACTTTGGTGTTGAAGAAGGCAGTCATTTCTTCATAATTTAAGTGAAACTTACAAATCAAGACTTATAGCCAATACTACAATTTTCAATGTTCAAGACAGACATTACACAAACTTTCTCACTTTAATTATTAAAAAAGAAATTATTCACACACTAAAAAAACCTTTATATTTTATGGAATTTTTCAAAATAGATTTGTGATTTTTTTCAAATTTTAGATCACATAATGTATAAAGATTACACACTTAATGTGGTTAATTGTACACACTTATAATTACACTTAATTGTATTAGGTCATAATCATAAGCAGTGGTAGTGACAATGTAGCCCACCTTTCATAAATGGAAAATTTTATCTACAATACTAATTTCATGTTTTGAAAAAGAATTCAGGTAGCCTCAAAGTGATTTTTCTAGCATTATCTTTTTGGAAATTTCCTGGATATCTCTTGCTTTCATAGGGATAGGGCCTATTACACAACCCTGGAAACAGTTTCATCTGGAATACATTCTTATAGCTTCGGCCTCCCTTCGATAAATCCGGGTTACACACACATACATATACATACACATATACATACATATATGTGCGTGTGTGTGTATACATATTCCTTCATGGATGGAAAATTATGAATCATATTGAAGACACCAGTCTTATTTTACTGTGTCTGAACTGTGCACTTCAAGGTTGTGGGTTTAAAGATGCAATTACTGCCATAGCTTTACCCTTTCGATTGACACAATGTCCTCATCTTCATTAGTCTAACTGGTAAATGGTATAAATGTTAAAAATCTTTTTCTTGAAATATAATTATTTAAAAAATAAATATTATTAGCCTTTAACAGAGGCTTGTGTAGTTTTGGACATACTGACTGTTCCTTTACTGTTATTAATCAATACTTAAGCAACATTACTGAATCTTTTGTTTTTTAAAATAAACTTTGGCTAACCAAACCTGACATAGTTTTGTCTGCAGTAATATTCTATGGAGATAAATGGTGAATAATCAAAAAGAATTTTAAAGTTTAGGCCTACAGACATTTTTTAAAAATTTTCTTTAAAAAATCTCAAAAATACAAATAAGTAAAATCCAGTTTGTAGGTGTCAAACCTGTTCAAAATTCATAGATTATTATCATATGTCCATAAACTAAAAAAGTAAACTGTGATAGATGAGTGCATTTCCAAAAAATTGTTTATGATGACATCAAAATAGATCCATTAAATGTTCAACATCAAACTGTATCCCAAAACTTGTTATATATGATTATAAAATAAACATAAGTACAAGGAAATGTTTTTACTATTACAGATTCAACAAGTCACTAAATTCAAAATAACTGGTTTAATGTGATAACTTTATTTAATCATTTAATACACAACATTGGTAATAATAAGTCAAATATAATTTGTTAGACAAAGCTTAAATAAAAAAAAACAAAACAAATAAAAATCATTAGTGATAAGAAGATAATTAAATAATAACATAAGTAAAATTGTGCAGTATTTAATTATTCTATGGCACAAACAAGACTTATGGTAATCCCGACTCATTCTTATACATACAGTAACTTATATACACATTAACCAGCACCATGAAACCTTAATCTTCAAAGTCTTATAGTTCAGTCCAAACATTTTTACTACAATGATTTAATAATATAGGCTCTATTTAAAACAATAATAATACAGTAATAATATTTACAAATCTTTACTACACAGTTTATATATGGCATTGTGACAGAATAGGTTTGTACTGTATTTAGTACAGCACTATTAAAAGAACAGTAACATTTTGCTTTTAAGCTTTAAAAAAACCATTGTAACAAATATATGTGAAAAAATCAGCTATTACAATCTGGAAAGTGAACAATAATGGTCTTGATAAAATTTTGATTTTCTAATTTGTTAGTACGTTTACTGACTTTTTTCAATTCAATGGAATGATTCTGAAAAACTTAAAATTAACAACAGTTTATACAGGTCACCATATGGTGCAAGTTATAAGATTGACTAGGAAATTCAATAATATGAATTTTTCAATTTTATAGTGCAAATTTCAGTTTTGTACTACAAATTGAAGTACATATACCAAATACACAGACTAATTTTACACAAAATATTTCTATATGAACATACTTTGGCAATACCTTGAAGTTTTTCATTTTATTATTAACTTGATTTGTAGAAACAAATTTGTAACAATTGAAAATTGTGATTCAGTAATAAATAAATAAAAAACTGCCTGCTTCATTGTTAATGGGTGTTTACTCTTCCCCCTTAAAACATATTTTCAGCACTTGAGAGTGAGTGGGCACTCAGCTTACTTAAACCTGAGTTTTGTTAGATCTGGTTTCATCTTTAAAAGTTATACAAAACTCTATTCCACTACACAAGCATACAAAACGGTTATCAAATGAACTAAACTAATATTAATGATGGTAAAAAAGAAATCATAAAACAAAAATAATAGCTAATATTCAGCACTATTCAAAAAATATCAAAAAATGAATAAAGTATAGGATAAATGTAACACATATCACAGTGAAAAAGCCAGACTTTTCTTATACAGTAGAGATAATAGAAACAAAGGCTCAAACTTAAAGAAATAATGCAAATATAGTAACAATAAGAAAGGCTAATTTTTACTTACACCTGAAAAGAATGGACGATGAAGCGGTCAGCAAAGAAAGTGCTGCAGGAAGTCAAAGATATAAATACTGTGATTTAAGGAAGTGTGCTAAAACACATTAAATTCGTTTATGGAAAGAAACAGACAAACTGGTTCAGGGAAAAAGTAGCTAAGGTTTATTTTATGATAAACAAAATTGGAAAAAGGTGATCACTTCAGAAAACAAAAAGTAGGGAAAACGCAAAAAGGTGGAGAGCTCTGGCAGGAGAAAGCATTAAAGTGAGACCATCCCAGTTCATAGTGGTTTGTAAAGATTTTTAAAAGAAGTTTGGGAATGTATTGATTTTTCCTATTATTAGACAATTTTTGTTATCAGAATAGTTGTAGAAAAATATGTCACTGAAGGGACTAACAAAAATTACATACAAGTAATGTTACAAAAAATAAATTTTAAAGATTAGTAAGAAATTAAAACAAATGTATTGCTGCATTGACACTTATTGTTACATTTATTGTTGATATTTATATATTTTAATATTAAATCATTAGTAATGCACTATTTGTTTGCTCATAAAAAATATGAATGTATTATGTACTTTAAAATATAGTACAGTATCTAAAAGAAAGTCATGTAAGTTACACTTTTATACTTCCTGTTGAGAGCAGTGTTCATTACAGATTTCACAAATTATGGAAGATAACAATCCAGTTTTTTCCTAACAAAAAAGAGGAGACAATAATTGTATAAGTATGTAGGCCTACACATTGTACAATACTGCCTAAGTATACTGTGAGAAACACTTGGTACACATTTTTATATGAAAACCAAGTAATGTGTAATTGTTGTTGTTAAAACGGTTTTTTTAAAACGCTAAAATGGCCATTATGAAAATGGCAAGACGTATGAAAAAAACTGTTAAATCCAAGGCTGTTATAATCAAATTCGATTGTATATATAACAAATTTCCGTCCTAGAAAATTACTTACTTCATCTCAAAAAATAATAAGAATGTTGAAAACTTTTTGTTTTGTGGTTTTGAATGTTTTACTCTACATTTAGATTTTGACACATAATTACAGTGTCCACTAATACAATACTCAGTTTCAATGACAAAGTGTGATTTTGGAATAGAAAATAATAGATTTTTTTAGTGAATATCATAATAGGCTATTACTGTTTACTTGAGTATTCCCCGAGTATGATTTTACACACAAAATTGTAATAAGTGTGCTATTTTAAAGACCCATAGTATTGAACCTTCTATTTTGCAATGCTTCTGTGTTAAGCTAAATACTTATGACATTAAGCAACACTTGTTTCTAATTTATGAATGATGAGTTTCCTAATCATAATTTTTGGTTTATTGGAATTAAAGACTACATTTCAGCCAAATTTAATGACAACCATTAGACACATTTTTGATAAATTTTGTTTCTGTTATGGCAAATAACTTCAGATTTTAAATTGTTTCAAGTAAAGATTATACAAATAGAAATTGAGAAAAATCAGTCCAGTAATATGGTACATAGAAATTCAAAACACTTTAAGAACATAGAAGATATTTAAACAGTCAAAGCTCAACATGAAATTTATTATCACAACAAAAAATATTTTGTAAACAATATGTATAGAGAGAATATTAAAAGAAATTATGGCAAGGCAAAAACATTTTAGAAGTTATTCAGAAATATAAAAATAGAACATGTTAAGCCATGTTCTCTGTGTAGCAAAGTAACATAAGAATACCAACTTTTACAATCTAGCATCACAGAAATGTTTCAGTGGTGACTGCATTTTTAATGCTTTCACCTCACTAATCACACAAACCTAATTCATTGCAAAAGATCAAACTGATTTAGGCAAATTACAAACTAAAATATTCAATAATATTATCATGTTGTTGTCATGAAAATTTATCACATTTACACAACAACAATAAAATTACTGACCTTCTTAACCTGGAGAACACTATCCACACTTTAAAATAATGTCACACAATAAAAGTTATTATATAACAGATTAGAATAATAAACATGTATGAGCTATTTATAAACTAATAATATTAAATTATGCAAAAAGAAATTCAACAAGAAAACTGGTTTTAAACTGCAAACTGCTGTTGCATTGTTGTCATTACATTTTATTTATATCTTTGTTTTTTAGTATTTTTTTAGGCTAATTTCATGGGATGCTTTACAATGACAAAATTAATATTATTTGTGAAAACACAAGTATGGTGTTATTCAGAAACTGTGTGGACACTTCATATGGCTCCAGGTTATCATAATGCACCTAACGAATCAACAGTTTATAAGCTAATGATAAAATCTGAGACAAGGGGTTTGATTGCAGATATCAAAACACTAGTACACTCTCGTTCCAGATGGTTTTGATCAGAAAATTGCAACTGTGCATGACAGTGTTGCTGTGAGTTCACAAAGTCAATTCGCTGTAGTTCACAACAATTGGGTATCTCGAAAAGTACCCTTTAGATTGTGAATTCTCACAAGGAATCTCCTTATGAGAGCTTACAAAATTCAACAACTAAAACCAATGGACCGCTTGCAATGGAGACAATTTGCTGAACTGATTTCAGAAAGACAACATGCAGATGATAATTTTGCAAAGACAATATGCATTGTCTTAACTTCACTGATGAGGCACATTTAACTGTTCATTTTAGGAGGCAGAAAATCTTTGCATGACCCACATATCTGTAAAGAATAACGGTGTGTTGTGGGTTTTTGAGCTGATGAGGTCATTAGGCATGAGGATGGATATGCCATAACAGTGAATGGACAATGCTATAGGAATAAACATTTTTATGGCCTTAGCTTAAGAATGTGAATACTGAGCAATTATTGGTTCCAACAGGATGTATGCTACTTGCCATATTTCACAGGATAAATACTTGTCATATTTCACAACCTTGTTGAGGGATAAAGTTTTGACCTGAGTCTTTTCACACAATAGCTAGCCAGGAAGGTCACATGACTTAAACAGTCTATGACTTCTTCCTTTGGGGGCATTTAAAATCACAATTTTATCAAAGTAATCCCTGAGAAATACCTCAACTAAAGAAACAGATTCATAACATCACTGCTCAAATTGAAGAGAACACTTATCTGAAGGTTATAACAAATTGTATTGAGCAAGTTGCAACATGCAAAGCGAGTCATGGAGTACATATGTCACATGTAATTTTTCATACTTAAAGGCGACATATAACTTTTGTACTGATGTTGAAATATGTTACATTTCATAAATACAATGCTTCATTAAAAACTTGTGTTCTTATTGAATCACCCTTTACTCATACAAAACAGTATAATATTGTTTAGTTTTTTCTTTTTTTGTTTATATCAATTTTTTTAGTGAGAAATAACTTTCACACCTAACCTCTACTGAAATATATTCAGCCTTAACTATGACTATATAGTTTGACATTTATCTCATTCTACGACAACAATATTTCAGCCTCTTGTAGTTTTATACTGACCAGACTTTATTCGTAAAAATATTGTGTTCACAAGGGCCTTACTTTTGAAATAAATGACTCTGATAAAAGTAAACAAATGTTACAAGAATATTAAGCATAGTTTCCAATTAAAAAAGTGTTTTCATACGTTGAAATTTACTGCTTTTAAAAATATAAATGCTAGAAAGATTTTATAATAAAATTGTAATTACTCCCTAATTACTTAGAAATTAATACAAATCAAATGCAATTAGCATAAAAAATCTTTCTTTTAACAACTAAACAATTATTAGTCAAGTAAAGTATTTGTTTATACTTGTCAAAGTCCTTCAAAAATTATTGTAAAATTTTCCAAAAATTTAATAAAAGTAATGTGTATGCAAATATTTTAAAATTATTGTAAAGATCATGTTGCACAACAACAATAAAATTACTGAAAATCAATAGCCTTATAAAGTTGGAAAACACTATCCATGCTTTTAAATAATGTCACACAATATTGCTAAAGCAAAATTTCATCATATTTCAAGCGAAAAAACATTAGCTTCTGATCCAAAAAATACTTGATTATAACAACTAATTAATTTGTAAATTGTGATAGATATGATTATACATTAAGTTAGTTACCCTGATTTCTAAATTTCTGGCATAAGGATTCTTTCATACAAGGTAAATACAAGTACTAACTTCCCCAAAGTTTAATAACTATTTGTTAAATAGAGTCACTTATAGGTTTCTTTGACTACACAATACATAGAACGGCAAAGAACAGAATTTTTCCTATGGTATGTTCTGAATGCATTCAAACAGAAATGGCTATACATGAAATATGCAAGGAAAAGGACCATACTGAGCCAGTTATTTGAAAGGATCCAACAGCATCATTCTGAATGGTTCCATTCCTTGCATGTTTGGCCCATCCAGTCAAACATTCTGATGCAGTTCAGGTATTCCTGCCTGTTTTTAGATCTTAAACCACAGAAAGATGTTCTTTAATAATGAAGTTATAACAATAGCTGGACAACTGGCGGGAAAAGACATAGGTGATGTCCAGTGAGTTAACATGCAATCATATGACTGGGAATGAATATGCCGATATGTGTACCCACCTGTACAAAATTATCTGTTTCTTTTTGGTCATTGCATGTTTAGCTGTACCAAAATTTTGGACTAGTGGCTCTTTACCTGTAAGTAAAGAAAACTACACATGTAAAACATTTCCTTTTTTCTACACATGTGAGAAAGACAATTAGAATTATAAAAGAGAAAGCAATATTCAATAGATGTATTGTATCACTTACATAAAATTTTAAAATGTTATTGCCCTTATAAATTCCAGAATATCTATCATTATAACTATCTTTTTATGATCTGTTAATAGTTGATAGTCTAACATGAAACCTTATCACACTAAAACAATGGAATAATATTTTATCACAATTTAAAGCCTACTCATTAATAAAAACAAATATTTTATAACTTCTTTCAATCATATTCGATTTGAATTTAAATCCTCTAACCTCTAAATTATGTTGTTTTGCTTTAACTTACTCTTTTGGGTAAACATTTGAAGATGGCTTTATATATATATATATAACACAAACTGAGTCCAAATATTCAAGTATTTAATAATGTTACCTTAGAAAACTTATTCAGTTAGTCATAATTGTTAGGAGGTATGAAATGCAATGCAATAATAGAACGTTTTTGTTAAAACTCCATACCAAAAGAACGTAACTTTAAAATCGTTAAGTTCTTTTCTTCAAATTTTCATTTTGATTTAAAAAAACTATAAATTATAATAATATTGTCAAAATGACCAGTCAAAATTATGGAATTGTTTAATTTCATAAAAAAGAAATTGAAAAAAGCAATTTAAAAAAAAGAACATGAAATTGTGAAGAAACTAATCTTTAACATTTATTAGTTGTAAATCATAACAAAAGAGGAATAGCCAAATTGCCTACTCCCACTAAGCAATTTTTTCACTGGAATTTCATAGTATTTTTCTCATTAGTTATGATCTGGATACAGATAAAAAAGGATATATTAAAAAAATAGGCAGTAATATTTTTAAATAAAAACTGTTTAGGTAATATTTTTAGTTTAAAAAAAAAAACGGTGATAAAGTAGTAGTCCAGGAGCTGATACACTGTGTCCTCTGTTTAAGAGTACTACTACAGTCCACTTTACTGTTTCAATTTAAAAGACATTTTTTCTGGTATTGTAGTTATAGTTTATAATAACTAAACAAAATAAATGCATGGCAAAAAATAATGACATCTTCAAGCTTTCAAACTATAGTTGTATCGCTAAATTTGATTTTACAATAATTAGTAAATGAATAAAACCTTATTCATAACTCTGTAAATAAACAGAAAAACACTGATGCAATGTTGGCTTACAAAGTTAAGTTGTACATAATAGAAAATAAAGTAAATGGCAAATTTAATCATTTATTTTATTTAAATTTATATATTGTACTATAAAAATTTCTATACAATTTGCAATTTGGTAGTTTTAATAGTCTGACCAATTTTATATTACAAACAAGTAACCTTTAACTGCTCACTTCTTCTGCATTATCATTAATAATTATTATAACAATAAAGATGGAACTTGCAGTTGAGGAAAGTTTAAACATATGTTATTTCACCTGATAATACAAGCTACTATAATAACAATGGAAAAATTCTTGATGTAGTTATCTAAGGATTACTTCAGGATTTTGTTTCAGCCAAATTTTAATACAAATTATTAAAGCTCTTTTTGAAAAAGAATACATGTTTAGTACTTCCTTAAGCCCATAAATTTTAAGTTATATAAAAAAAATGTTTTCATGTTTAAATAAGCATACCTTATACAATGAATGTGAGCAAAATTTCATTTGTAAACAAATTCACAGACATAATAGTAATAAACCACTTTTATGGGCTAGTAACACATTACTTCTACTAAAGCTCAAGGATATCAAATGGTTTGGTGCATAACAAATCTTACTCTACTTATATATGTTTCTGAATGTAAAAGTCAATAACTATTTTATCAAGTCATCAACTAATTTAGTAGTAATGTCATTAATTTTATTTTACATAATCATAATTTCAATTTATTGTAAAATTTGCTCAGAAAATATATAATTTCCATTTGAGTACAAAAGTTTATGATATAGTTTTTTAAAAAATATTTAATTTATAACTATAAACGGAAGTTAGTTACATTTATTTTGAAGATTTCTAGATATAAAAATTGTATGTAGTAACAGCCAATTTTTGATAAACTCATTTAAGAAATATGTGTTTCTAACTGGGTGTTCTAGACTGTACCAAGAAATAATGTTTTCCATTTTTTTGTGAATAACTCATTACCCTGTCAGCTACAGTAAAGAGTGTATCATTAAAAAGTAAAAATAAATTTTTAAATAGGCTCCCTTTTGAAAATAAATTCTCTGTTGTTAATATTGTAAAGCAAGACATAAAATAACAAAATAAACATCCAACGACCTTAGCAGTTGATGTAACTATAAATAAATAAATAAAAAAATAAATTTAAAAAAACTTGTATATCAGTTTTATTTATTAAAAAAAAATCATTGTATATATTTGCTGTATATAATCATTTATTAGTTAATCATCAATTAAAATTGTGTAATGCGAAAATGGCATTTCAATTTTCTAACAAAGAATATTTATTTAGGGCTATGTAATTCAAATTCGGAAGCTGCTTGGTACAAATATCAGAAAAGATTTTTTTAGAAGGCTGGTTCCAAATATGAGAGAAAACATTTTCTTTGGAGTATAGTATATTTACGAATAAATGGGCTGTTCCCAATAATTTTTGTTTCCTGTTAAATGCCAAGTAAGTAGTGTTAAAGAAAAGAACGTCAAATGATTCAGTGTAGATCAGGCAGCAGTACAAGGTGAAATGCGTATTGCATTTGATTGCCAAAACACATTGTATGTTCATCCTATGCAAAAAAAATCTTTCACTTAAGGAAGGTTTAAAATTTGCTGCTCATAGGTCACCTCAAGCAGTTAAACTTTTGTTATTGGCTTCTAGACAATGCTGATAGGTAAATTCAATTTTATTTATTGGTGAAGCCAATTTCTCAATTTTATTTATTATGAGAAAGTCTTCATTTCTAAAAAATAATCATTTATAGAGTGAAGAAAATCTACATGCCACTGTGAAAATTAGTTTCAACATAGATTCACATTAATGTTTAGTGTGGTACTATTGATGGCAAAATTCTGAGACCATTTCTTTCCAATGAAAACCTTACAGATGTAAAAAAAAAATGGTTGCCTCTTTTGGAACATGTGCATTACATGGAACATTAAGAACTAAATTGCAAATGATTTTTCAGTACTGAGGTGCAACTACAAATTTTTCTTTAGTAGCTAGAAATCATTTGAATGCTAACTTCTTGAATTGGATTGGGCGTGGTGGCCACCACAATCACTTGATTAATAACTCTTGGCTATTTCATTTGGACCCATATGAAAATTATAGTATACCAACATACATTTAACACTAAAGAAGAATGACTTATTAAATTTGCAATGCTGATGAATTTATACAAAACAATCCTGAGATATTACAGAAAGCCATCAGAAATATTTTACATCAAGCAGAGTTGTTTGCTTTGTAAAGGAGGGAATTTCAAACAATTACTGTTAGTCATTTTGTTAGCATTTATCAGTTTTTTTTATTTCTTGTTTTATTGCAATATAGAAAAGAATGTTTATTTAGAACAAAATGATATGATTTTCTGTCTTATTTTGATTAAAAAAATAAAAATATTTGTCTTTTAGGCCTATCTGCATAATATTTTTCAGAATTAAATTTTTTACATTTTTTTTTTTAAGAACATAAGTCTTTACTATTCATTTAACAAAGTTATTGTATTACAAATCTGTAAAAAACATGTTTTACAGAACTGAATTTTGCTTATTACGTAAAATATCTCAACAACTACTGTAGTTACAGATCTGAACTGGTTTTATTCAATCTGTGAGGTAAAAAACCATAAGCAAACCATCAAGTTGATAATTAACCCTTTAACAGACACTCTTTAATTAATTTAGGTTTTTAAGATTTCAGTACAGTTTTGTTTCATAGTTTGACCAGGAACTAGGATAAATTCTTTTGACAACCGTAATTCAAAAGCAAAGCTTTTTCAGACTTCAATATTTATATAAACCGTTTTTCATTATTTCCACCAGTACAACAAGTCTTGAAAGCTCCTGCAAGACTTTTTTTTAATCATTCCATATCCACCACCAATTCTCTCTCCCTTAATTTCCCATGTATACCCTCTCTAAATTTTCTATATTTTATTCTAAATGCAGGTTTCCAATAAATATTTCTTTTGGAATCCTATTTTCTGCTATGCTGTATATGCCCATACCCCATTAACTGTTAAAAAAATATTGCAAAAGTGTTAAATATCATTCATTAAATAATTTCACTATATATTATTTACTTTTTAAAATTTTCTTTGTATTGTAACTAAAAACGTGAAATAAAATATGTTGATAAAATAATTTTGAAATATTCTTTTCATCATTATCACTATTATTATTACAGTACAGCCATTATCATTGAGATGTCCTAGTAAAAATATATTTGCCCAATAAACTAGCTACATTGTTCAAGGTAAGAAATTCAATTTCAATTTAATACATTTAGCATCTGTTTCTAAGCTGTAACCAATTTTATAGTTCAAAACAATTTCTGTCATGTTGCTGTGAAATTGAACCGGAAATTTGGGTGAAACTTTTAGTTTAATAAACTGTTGTGACATTGTTTCAAATGTAGCATTGGCTTTTTTAAATGGTCTTTTTAATTGTTAGATTACAGAAAACTGATTAAATAACATCTATTACTGAAGAAGAAGAAATTACTTTGGAAAATATTGTTGTAAGAAGGAGGAAGAAAACATAAGATTTTTGTTATGGTATTTTCGGCAGTACAGAATTAAGTACTTTAATATTGTTCATATATTTATTAGAAATTTCTAGAAATTATAATAATAATAATACTGTTCTTGTTAATTTTTAGATGTATTTTTTATAGATGACTTTAATTATAGATTGCAAATTGGTGAACCTATTTATTACAGTACTTAAACCAATTATTTGTAGTTTTACATAAAATCAATATTGTGAAATAAATATTATCAAACTTTTATATTATAAAAAAAATTAATGTTTCATTTTTAACTTTTTTATAAAAAAGAAATTATTATTTAATAATACAATTTTTTTTTCTTTTCTACAACTTTATGCCAGTTAGACTATTAAAGATATGCATAAAAGCCAATGGTAGTAGCCAGAAATACAAAGAGAAAGTATTAGGTGATATTTAGTAAATATATGAAGTAATATTATTTAAACCTTACATATTTATAAGACTGATTAAAATCACGTTTACCATAATACTATACAATGATTATGAATAAACTAGAACAGAGTTTCTGATGGTCATAGAATCACAATATTTTTTTGGTCCAATATACAAACTATAAATAATACAACTTTCTCTTATAATTGATAATTAAAATACCCTTAAAGAAGGCACTCAGTTCAGTTCAACAGCCCAAACAAACACATTTTAAATTGAATTACATTTAACAATATAAAAGACTTATACTTTATTTACTATCTGCAGTAACATTATTAACATAGCATTTAAAAAATGAATAAATGATAACGTGTAGACAGTTATTTAAATAATGTAACAATTTTAAAATTAATTAGTTTTTAAATGGAAGCATTAAAATGAAATAGTTTTATATTATATAAATTTAATATTAAATCTGTTTCCAATATAAATACCAATATACAATATTTTGCACATTTTAAATAATAAAAAATATTAAACTTGGAAAAATAAGTATGCAATGTTTAAATGAAAACAAATCAATATAATATAAATTTGGCAACATTTCTGTCATTTTTTACTTAAAAACAATAAATAAAAATTCTTTGTTAGTCTTCAAATTTGTACGTCACGATTTTATTGACACTTAAAATTTAATATACACCAAACAATTTTGCAAAAAAAAATTCAAATTTAGAAACACAAAACAAATGCAAAAAAAGGGATTTTTGAAGGACATAAAATCTATACCATACACAGTTTTAAATGGCACATACTAAAAAAGTATAGTTACTAATAACTTACTCTAAATACAAAGTAAACTTTATTTATTGTGTTTTTAAGCTTCAAAAAACTAATCTGGGGTTTTTATTGAGAAAACACTTCTGTTTTGTGTTAAAATGTATAAGTTTATTGCATTTACATGATCTTTGTTTAGCCCTACATAGTCAACAATGTTTTCAAACTTATACCCACAGATACACACCACTGTATAAAAATCAAATACAACGTGGAATAAATGAGATCAAACTTCATGGAGTTTTTATTTACACATGCTCAATTAAATGAAGCTCAGGTGATGATCCCAGTATAAACAGCTGCAGTCCCATTATAGTGATCGATCAGTATGTCTATTCTACAAATCAACCAGTTAATTAGTTCAATGCTTTCAATGTTTTTCAGATATTAATTTCATGAAATGATAAAAAAGTAAAGATTTTAGTGATTAGGAGATACCCTGTATCTTACAAATTTAGGTAGGGTTAAACTGCTTCAAAGGTTACAAGGATCAGTGGAAAATGCATTCTGGTATGTTTTTAAGGCGAAATCGTACTGGGCTTTCACCCCGAGAACCCGGGTTCGATTCCCGGCCAGGGCTTGGCATTTTCATACGCTATAAATCATCCCATCATCTGCATTAGCCCAAGTGTGCACAATAGTTGGACATTAAACACTCAATAAAAAAAAAAAGGCGAAATCGAAATGAATGACAAATTTGGTCATGAAGGATTTTTGAGTTCAACCAATCACTGAATTCTAAGACAAAATAAGCACTGTTTCAATGCATGACTGGCAATCTGGCTGAAGAAAAAGTGTTCAAATTAATAATGTTGAAAAAAAAAACATTTAGAAATTTCAAGGGACTTTGGACCGTCTAAAGTCTTGAGTATAGTGAGAGTTGTGAAGAATGGGACATAAAGTACACTATTTATAATAGAAATGTTAATGTCCATCACTCTTGCAGCAGCATTATGTCAAGTTGATTTTTTTTTTTACTCATATAGGGTCAATGCACTCACTTTCAGGTGAGGCAAATACCAAACAGTAATATTTAGAAATTATGTCATGTCTATTATGCTGTGTATTACAAGAGGACAGTGCAAGCTTGGTAGACATGAGTGCCACAACAAAATATGTTCATTCTTATCATTTTTTTTATGAAATACATTCCTCAACTAAGCCAGTGTACTACACAAACATGGTAGCTTGTGATTTTTAGTTATGTCCAAATTTTAAAAAAATAACTGAAAAAAACATCAAGACATGTTTCCAAAAGTAACAGAAACAATAATGGACTGAAAGAAATGTGTGTATTCCAAAAAGAAGTGCTTTGATGAAAATAAGGGCTTTAAAATAATAAATTAATACATGAATTATTTCTAGGTATTTTCTTTTAAACACATTTCATTTAGTACTACGCACATTACAAAATTGGTTGTATTTAACAAAGGAAAGATGTTGTGGAAAAAGTCACATTACTGGTTTTAGTAATTCTCGTGTTTCTATATTATACTGTGTAGTTTTTAACTAGACACAATTCTGTTTTTAAACAAAATTTGGTTGATAATTTATTCATTAAAACAACAATAATAAAACAGTTTTTATAAGTGGTACTGAAAATATTCATTGCACACTTAAATCATGCGTGTGTACATCTAACAAAATAGATTAATTACCTACTTAAAGGAAACTAAGAAATATATTTATCCAGAATGTTAATTGTAAAGGAATTATTCTTATAGTAATTTATTTGATTTATAAATATTTTCAAGATTACTTCATTTCACACTGTTTGCATTACAGATTTTTTGTTAGAAAATTATTTTCTTTACATTTTCCAGTATACCAAATAATATCGGGTAATAATTGATATTAGCATGACCCATAATATTTAAGATTTTTGTTGTTGTTGAAAATAAAGTTTCTTGAATAAAATGGTTACAGTACAATCTCACTAATCCGACTTAAACTGGGTGCGGCCAGGGTCGAATTAGCGGAAAAATCGGATTACATGGAAATCCATTAAAAAACATTTAAAAGTATTGAATTCAATTTATTACATTAAAAAACTCTGAATTACATGTGTTGTACTAACATATAAAACAGCATACAGAACGTTACTACAGTAATAAAGAGCAGTATGTCAAATCGTCAAACTTGAAGGAAAATGTTTTGTAATTGTCTTTTGTTTATGAACTGTTTGATGTTTTCTCGCTGCTACATCTCACGATCTCATGAGAAGTTTTAGAAAACAGCAGATAAAAAAAAATATGTGAAACATTACAAAATGCACACAATCAGAATGCACTCTAAAAGTCAATTCTTCAACAAATCTAAATTGATACTAAAAGACGGAATGAACAGAGCAGGTATAACGGTGGTCAACCCCCTCTTTTTTAAAGAGAATGTAGATCATCGGTTGGGTGTGTAAGTGCACATAGGCATAAAGGCTTGACACGAAACCGGCACACAAGCATTCTACATTTGGTTTTGCTACAAATCTTTTAAATTGCTTGAAATATTGTTCTTTGATGCTAGGTTGGATTAAATGGAAGGTTAGATTAGCGAAGGTTGGATACGCGGGACTCTACTGTATTAACATTTCTTTCTTAAAAATGATGCTGTAGTGATTTTCTGAAAATTTCTGTAACTATGTACAGTATGGTATTAGATAAAGTAATTTTTATCATTCAACTGCATAAAATGAAATACAAAAGTACATTCCACATAAAAACATGTCAGCTTTGGTTAGCCAAGGTTTTTTTTTAAAATTATAATGCATTTCAATCTCATTTGTTTACAAATGCAATAGTTCTACTTCAGTCAAGATAAGAATTGTCAAAGAATTGTGGAACAAGATGTCATTGCAAAGAAATAACAACACACCTCAAAATGAAAGAAGGTTGTAAAGCATTTAGTTAACAAAAGTTTAGCATTTCAAATAAAAGCGATAAAGTGTTTCTATAAAAAAGCAATTTGGTTACTAAAATACATTTTTTTTTTTTAAATAAGAACTATCATACAGAACAAAGTCTCTTTGTGCCTATCTAATAACAGAAAAATCAATTTTAAAACAAATTTTCGAGACCCCCCCTCCAAGAAATATTTTCACCACTACAGGAATAAGTTTATTTTCATATTAAAAAAATTCTTAAATACGTTGGTCACACTAACATCCATAATATTTGTTACATAATATTGAAATGTTGTATTACTTATCTATTTAGGAAAAAATCTGATGATGCCTGAAAATGTTTTTGAATCGAAGTTAATTAGTAGAGTTAGAACAAATATGTTGCACATAGGAAATACATACAAAATATAATATATTTTGCTTCACAAATTATAATGTTAAGGAAACAACAATTTCAGGTACAAATACTTATTTATAATATGTTAAGTATACTTAGTAAAAAACATAATTTTATATCAATAGATATAATAAACTCAAAGATCAGACCTATTATGGACAAACGTTTTTTATCTGAGCCAATACAAACAAGTGTCTAAATCCAAGTTATTTACTTAAAAAGTTAATTTATAATAATAAAAAAAAATATTCGAAACAAATTATAGAATACAGATGGAAGGAGTGAATGTAATTTGTTAAATACAATTTTTATTATATTATAACCTATAAATAGTTATAATTTTACAAACTGAATTTGTAATTACAAATGAGTAGTTATTAATTAAAAAAAATTTAAATAAGTATAAAATTTAGGTATAAGAGCTGGATTAAAATTCAGCAAAATGAATACATTTATATTAAAGTTAAAATTTCTTGTTGTTTTAAAATAAACAAATAGTTTGGAAAAATCATAAATAAAATCAAAATTCTTTTAACATTAAATATAACATATTTTTACAATGATGGAAATTATAATATATATAAATATATATTTTATAAATCATTTTAACAAAGAAATTGTGCAAAGGTATTGGTAATTATATACAGTATGCTAACAAATTTAATAAGTTATCACAATCACAGGGTAACTTTGGTTTAGAGCTGGGTTGGGGTAGGACTTGGAGAAGGTGGCAATTGAATACCTCTTGGTGAAAAAGTATCACAGTACAAGTTTTCTTTTTTATGAACCCTGCGTACATGTGAACGTAGGTTATCTCTACGAGCTGATCTATATGCACAATGCGGGCACAGATGTGGTTTTTCACCAGTATGCATGCGACGATGTTGAATCAACTAAACACAAAAAAAAGAATGATATTTGATGTCAAATGCTTAAATTTGTAATATATATATTTAAATAGAAGTACTTAAATATTTATATCTAAAATAGTTGAGAGGTAATGGGAGGCCATGCTCTAGTTATGTAAAAAGCATAACCTACAAGTTATATCCCACAGATTTAGCATTTGTCCATAATCAGATGTTTGATGAAAATAAAATAATGGGTTAATTTAGGCTAGCGGATATTTCCCAAGCAGTGAGTATTGCGTGCAAAGTGGTCTATGTGTTTGTCACAATGGTAGTGGAAGCAACTGCAACCACCAGTCCAAGCCGTGACAATGCCAAGCAAAGTCAAACAACAGTTTGTATTCCTTATTACTGTTGCTTATTTATGTTAGTGTGAATTATGCTGTGAATTCTGAATACTTGTAATTTTTGCACAACTTGCTTGGTTTAAATTTCTTCCAAGGATTGGAACCACTTAAATTTTAATGTGAGGGTTCACTGTACTTTTCAATCTAACACAAGTTTTTCTTCCTAGAACTAGCACTTATTGATTCAACCGAATTAGAGAAAAAGCTAAAACTATCTTTTAGGTGCTGGCTGGTAGTTGCCAGATTTTGTTCACTTCACCATATAGTAAACATTTATTTGGGTTTTACCTACCTATGAATCTAGTGATCTCCAGTTTTCACGACTACAGAGTATGTGTCCATCGTGTGATGATTAAGACAAGTTTAGGTGAGGGATTTTTTCTGATTTTTAATAAGCATAAAAATGATATTAAGCTTTAAATAAAGTAAAAAATTGCTCTCTTTTACCTTGAGCACACCAGGTGTATGATATCAGTTAAGTTAGATTTCATTCTTTTGTTGAAAAAATTAATCCAAAACCCAAATTAAATCTACCCTTATTGTTTTTCATTTCAAGAGGAAAACATCTTTGAGTGAATTACTTTCAGGTTCATTATTAATATAATAATGTCAAATAAAAAAGGAAAGTTTTTATTTCAAAGAAATATTTTTTTTAATGATTTAAAAAACAGTTAAGAAAAAATTGATGTTATGAAAATATATTTAAAAAGTATGAGTCAAATGAAAGTCTACTTTTTCTTTAATCTTACCTTTTTTAACTGAACTGTACGAAAAATACAAATGTCACAACAGAAATAACGGCTATCTCTATGTTTGCGCATGTGTTTATTCATCTCCACTTCTGAAGGCCTATCTTTTCCACATATAACACATGATATCTTTATCTGTGGTACAGTCACACCCAATGAATGTAATTTAAGATGTTTGTAAAAAGCTTTTTCAATGGTACATGTGTACGAACACATCTGGCAACGGTATTCTTCTCTTTCATACCTAAATGAAAAAGTAAGAAACTAATCTGTAAACAAAATATTAATTTACAACTGCATATAAAAATATAAAAATGTAAACATAGTTTATTGTTGTGTTTGAAAAAAGAAAACATTGTTTGTCATTCTCTCCAGCAAAAACATTTAAGTAAAATTTATTTTGGATGCTATAAGATGGATTGTTATAGAACATTATTTTTCCTAACAAAATAATCGCGACACACAGTGTCTTGATGATGTGATAGAACCGAATTACCAATTTCATGATAAGCAAATTTTTTTTTATCTTATCCTTCTTGAAATTATGTTTTACCATCATACTCAGCATTAATTTCTACATATTTTATTAAACTTTCAAATTGCATTGAGAATAAATAAATGAATCCTGACCGTTGTCAAATTAAACTTTTCAATTTCAACATAATTTGAAAATTTAAAGTACTACTTTATGCAGTTTTAACACTGATTATGATGTTGAATAAAATAAAATAATATGTTGAATAAAAGAAAAATCTGATCTTGAAAAAAAATTAAAACAAAAAGGACGAATTTTAAAAGATTTGAAATAGCCGTCATTTTGAAACTGTTGAATGAATTTTGCTGGTTAACAAACTTGTCCAAGCTATTACCATAATAAATTTTCAAACTATTTCTATTATTCAATTTTTGGCATTAACATATTAGCATAACGAGCCTTTCAATGTGTATGTAGACCAGAGATAAACGAGGCTGGAGGTATTTCAGAATATTATAACATGGACCGGAGGCACTGTGAATGGAAATGATCATTAAAACACAGATCAACCCTGCTCAATAGCATATTAAAAATATATAAATTATAGATAGTTATAGCTATCTTTTAAGATAACTTTACAGCTCAAGTTCAATTTTTATCTCAAAAATCTTAATATATATTTATTTTAGTAAATGTAGTAGGCAAAAAAATGTTTTTAATAAAACATAATTTTTAATGATTAAATACAACACTATTATTGTTACGTACATGTTACAATAGTCTATTGATTTTTTTTTTAATTTCAAGGTATTTTAATTTGTCATTTTTTTTTTTTAAACATCTAACAATTGTGCACACTTGGGCTATTGCAGACAATGGGATGATTTATAGCATATGAAAATGCCAAGCCCTGGCCAGGAATCGAACCTGGGTCCTCGGGGTAAAAGCCCAGTACGCTATCAACTAGGCCACTGAGGCGGCTCAAAAATTTGTCATATATTTTACAGTTCGCTCTACACTTGCATATTCCAGAACCTATCACTGTAATTATGTTCCACTGAAAATACAAAATATTTATATATAAAAGAATTAAAAATATGATTAGTTCTTAGGCTAAAACAATAAACATAAATTTTGTTGCTCTATTTTTAATCTATGTCTATTATCAATATTACCTTACTCTCTGTAGAGAGTTTGGACCATTCCTCTTCTTACCATTTGGACTGTATCCTTCCGCAACATGCCTGGCTACGTGAGTTTCCATTTCATTACGTTCAGTTGAACGAAAACGACATGATGACATTGGACAACCAACTGAAACTTTTCTCATTATATCTGATGATGAAGAAGATTCTTGTGAATGGCACATTGATATATGTTTCTTTAATCCTGGACGAGTTTCTGCAATAAGGCTGCACTGTCCACATTCGTAACCCATACGACTTGTTATATTACTTCTTTCAGAAGACCTATATAAAATACATAAATATTAATTACAAAAATTTTAAATAATAATTAAAACAAATATCGTGATACCATGTGAGCTTTAAATGCCTCCTTTAATTTTTCTTACATTTTTTATACAGCAATTCCTCTGTTAATATGTAGTACAAAATATGTACATACATAGAAATCATGTAAATGGAGATGGCTAAGCAGTTAGCCAATCAATTTTAGTGTTGATTTATGTATTAATTTACAGAGAAAAGATGTAAGCTTTCATTACTTGCAAGAAATTGTACTTTTAGGCTTGGTAATGTTTTAACAATTCACAATATAGAACATTTTTAATACTATATCTTGACCAAAAAAATCACACACACATACACACACACACACACACACACACACACACACACACACACACACACACACACACACACAATAAAATAAAACAAATGTTTTATGTATAACTCTGCACAATAAATTTACATTGATTCTGATGAACAATATGTTTTGTAGATCCGCATTTGTTATTATCGAAGACAGCAATGCAAAAATTCAACATTTTTTATTTAGCTGTATGTTATCTTTCTCCAAGAATTACTTCATGCGGTTGCAAACTGCGGTTTCAATCCATAGCTTACTGTATCACTTCTCTCTACTTCTGGATCCATGTAGTAGAGGAAATCAAATGCATTTTGTATGATAGACATAAAATGAAAATAATGTATTGTCGGTGGTAAACTAATAATGGAGCTCATTAGTTTCACCTTGTTCCATTTAATCTTTTGGATTGCTGTAATTAGACTTTTCTACTTTACTTACATATTCAGTAGTAAATTCCATCTTACGAAACATTAACAATTCTTTATTGTCATTAGAATTTAATCAATAAATTCTCATCTTCTAAATCCTGTCCAAGAACAACATGTTCATGGGTGTTACTTATTAACTATGGTTGACAATGCCATTTATGATGATGAAATCATATTTTCAAATAACTATAAGAAAAAAAATGTTAAAAATTTACTATCAACAAAACAGTTGCCTGTTGCAGAAAACTGCAATTATTTAAAATAAGCATTGCAGCCATCAATCACTAAACTGTTAATAAAACAAAAACAGCAAACTGAAGCGTTGCACTGTAAAACAATAATTAATTCCTGTATTACAGGAAACACAATATTGAAGTTGAAATTAGGCCCATTCATAAACAGACAGACCTAATAAAAAAATTTCCTTGAAACCACGCCAGAACTTACTAATTTCTAGTTCTTGAAGTTTTCTAGTTCCATTTTGATTTTGCTGACCTGTCTAACTTGCAAAACCCACATTCAAGTGAAATTATTTAGAAACATTATTAAATACATTATTGAAAGTTATTCAAAAAATGTTCAGAGGTTTTGTAAACAGAGAAATAACTGTAAATCGTTTTTAAGTCACTGCTGGTCATTATTAAATAACACAATCTAATGATAAAACCTGTGTTTATTATACAAACCAAGTACTGTGAAATATACTGAAATGGAATAGTGTTGAAAGAGAGTGTGAAGCATACACTCTATTAAAATAGAACATTTCCTACGTAGTGCTAAAAAGACATTATGAAACAAGATACTGTAAGGTACTGTCTATAATTTACATAATTTTAATTAGGTCTGCATTAGTTTCATAAATATTATTTCTCAAGTCAACATCCCTTTTTCTCAGCACATACTATTCATACAGGCATAAACTAGGTATCTTTAGAAAGATTTTTTAACCGGCTTCTGACATTACAAAACGATTTTACGCTAAAACTTACTGTTTGTGGAAAATTTTAACATAAAAGACACTTTTAACTGTCATAGGTAAAATGGCATCATGGATACGCATGCACGGCATCACAAATCAGATAATATTTTGTAAATTTTACGAAGGTAACTTATTAATCACGAATAGACAATCCAATTACAAATGCCACATTTTTGCATAATGTGTTTAGAACAATTTCAATATTTATTTAAAAGTTATTACACAAATATATTTGTGATTTTTCCTTCCATCGTGCATTTATCTACTTTTAAACAATCCTATTCGATTAATTTTTAAACACGTTTTCCCTTTCTTCCAACTACCGCCCTCATCCCAATGACACTTATTCAAAAGGCTGTGTTTACTTAAAACTTTCATAGTGTGAAATTTTGCATGAGCTCCCTGGTTTATAACTAAACTGAAAAAAAGGTTATAAAGTTTTGGTAATTGTTCACTATTTGGCAGTGACAAGCAAGTTTTTTTATTGAAATATACTATTTAATTCTTGTTTGTAACAATAGATTTATACATGTTTAAAGTCTCAAAAACAAGAGAAGATGAAAAACTACTTTATTTCCATGTACAGACCCTACAATGTTAGCTTTGTTAGGTTAAGCTTATCTTGATAGCCTAACTAAAATAACATGGTAGGAGCGGAAAGACACAATGTAACAGTTTATAATTTATTTTTGTTTACAAAATAGATTAACATGTTTAAAAAACTACAAATAACTTAAAAAGTTAAAGATGTATCTTATACCCGTGAATTATATTTTAGCTAGGTTAAGCACCACTTGCTAACCTACTTGTATTCCAAATTTCTATATATGTTAACCTGTTCTTAGTAAGCACGAATGAATAATAAATTCAACCAGGTGACCAACGAATTAATATTTTTGTTTGCTGTAACGAGGCACTATAATAATACACACTTCACACACCTCGCCCATTTTAAATTGTGAGGTAAGATTCTCTCCTTAGTCCTCATGTCTTTTCTTTTATTTGTTGGTCTGACTTTTTAAACAAGTCTATCTGTTTTTAGCAAGCAGTTATCTTAATATACCTGAAAAACCTGTTTCACTAAAAGACCCATTGCTTTTGTATTCTGGACATTTTTTGATAAGACACCATGACCGTACAAATAATTTTGTAAAAGTTGTTTGCTTTCAAAAGAACAAAAATTTTATTAAGCGTGAACTCAAAATTATTATAAAAAAAATGTTTCATTGCATGATTTCACTGCAATTTTTAGTGGTTTATCCATGGTCTATATTCAGTCCCTGTAATTATGACCTCAATTCAATAATCAGCTGTTACCCACCATCTTATTTGCTGCCCTATATTAGTCAGGGATTTTACACAAATCATGTTGCAAATTCTGAAATGTTAAAATTAAAATTTTACCACATTATTTTTAATATGCAAAGCTTTGTTCATCATCTAAATTTTAAGCTACCATAATCAAGCTAGGCTATTACAAATTTTATTTTTGCTCTTACTACTTCATGTTTCAAAATATTTTAAAATTGTTTTTTAAAATAAAAAAAATTTCTAAATTACTACCTTAATGTATACATTTATTATTTTTATAACTTAACAATTAAAATTACTTAACAATTTATAAACATTCGTGAACATTAATACCTCCAACAGGTCATTACAGCAGGTACTCGAAATAACAAAAAAATGTGATCGTTAGTATAATATTGACAAATTGTGAAGTCACCTCAACCACCCAACTCTTGCTATCAGATGTAGTTTGCTATGCTGATCAATTTAAGTTAAGACATAACTATTTGTAATTAAGAAGGACCACGCTGGTTAAAATAGAATGTAAAGTAAGGACTCTAATGAACTTTCCTTAGTGAAAAAGTAAAATATGTGTGTGTCTATATATATATATATATATATATATATATATATATATATATATATATATATATATATATATATATATATAGACATACACACACACATATATATATTATCACTTGCCCATTTGGTAATGAAGTTTCATCAGGATATATTAAAGAATCAGAATTAACAGTTTCATCTTTCTTATCATCATCATCATCTTCGTCAGGTAATTCATCAAATCTTTTTGTAGGAAGTCGATTAAACATCATATTGTACACAGGGTGTTGATGATACGGAAGTCCTCCACCTTCAGTTCCTCCTGTATCATCTCCATCGAGAGTCCAATTGTCATCTCCTTCTACTGAACTTGAACCAGATTTTTTAATATTCTTTGAAGTTTTCGCCTTAAAAAAAAGACAAATATTAAAAACAAGGTAAATAACAAAATATTAGTTGGAAATGTTATAGTATTTCTATATTTTTATAAAGAACAAAAATAAAAAAGTATTTTGCACAACAAATGAGTTAGTAATAGGGTCAAAAAGAAAGGTGCCATGCCAAATAAACACATCCACTTTACCTCAATATTTTATAATTTAATGAACTTTGGCACATGGATAATTTACACGTAGACTAAGAAAAATGCCTAATTTTATTAAATTAAACCCACACATTTTGAAAATACAGTTATCACTGGTTACATCCCACTCGGATATACAGTAGTATCGGACGTAACGTGGGTCCATCATGTCCTTCCTTCTTAATGTTTGATGATTTGCATTAATATAAATAAGTCAAATTTCGGGGACAAAGCAATGACCAGTTCTTTGTCTCCACTCTATCCCATTCTTGCAATGTAAACACACAGCCTAATAAATTTTGTAAGGGGAATAATTACAGAGAATAAATATTACTTTAATAAATTTAAAGGAATAATATAACTAACAATAACCAATGAAATTTATAATCCTCTAATAATATTGAAAACAGACAAAATCTGTACATTTTAATTTAACTGTATTTGTAGAAGAAAATTTTAATTTCAGTTTTAAGTGAGAATATTGTTTAAATAAGCTTAGTTATAATTAAATTAAATTGGAAATTTCTAATACTACTACTACTACTTTAGAACAAAATAAAAGAATTTTGATAAAATGAAGAAAGAGAGTTAGATACCAGGTGCATTTCTCTTGTTAAAATCCTTTTTCAGTGAAAAAAAAATTATGCGATTGTCCCGCAAATGGTATGTAAGTTTACACGTACATTACCAGGTTTACATGCCAATGTCCTACAATAATTGTACCAAAAGGTCCAATTAAAAACCAGAGATAGCAAGCAGGTAGTTACAAAGTATAAATATTAATTGGAAATAAACAATTATTTTCTGGGTAGTAATTACTGGCTCTGGGGAGTAGATTATTTTATATGTATATTGTTACAAAGTAGTAGATAAGTGACAAACCAAATAAAATGCAAATTTTAAGGTGTCATATTAAAACAAAATAACCTAAACAGTTCAAATTAAAATTAATTTAAATATTAATTTCTATTGAATACACACACACACACACACACACACACACACACACACATATATACATATATTTGGAAGGTCCATAAATAAAATTCATCATACCAAAATAAGCACATACAATTAGTTTTTTAAATTATAATAAACAAAGTGACTAACAACATAGAAATAAAAATAAAATATCATAAACAACCAACATACAAGTTTTATCTACTGCTTAATTAGTAAATAAAGCATGTCATAATATAATAATAATATAAGTATGTCATAATATTTATGACATAGGACTAAGTAAAAAAAATATTGCACCACAAACTCACTAATTACCTGCTGCATTTTAATACATAAAAGTGGCAATACAACATAAGGGCCATACAAACCAACTACTACGATATTCCCGTTGCACTACAAGTTTATAGAATTTTCTTATATCCGATACACTGTGGTTAGCACTCTAATGTGGGTGTGCTTTGTCTGCGAAAATGTGCATTATAATCGGTGACCACTGTATGATTATTTAATGTTTTCAAGAGTTCCTTAAAATTACACAATGGTGAATTCTTTAAATATTAATAGTTCTAATTCAGTTAAACATATACAAATTGAGGACTTTGAAGTTTTAAGAAGAACCAAAAAGAAACTCATTTTCATATTTCAAACGGTAATAAGTATGTTAACAATTGTTTATTGCTAAGAGTATGGTTCTGAAATTAAATTTTTTTTTGAAACTGGAAAAAGGAATTATAAAGCTACAAAATGACACCATTTCCATTTTTTAATTTAATTAGGAGAAAAGCTGTTAATATTTAAAGTATTTGTTGTTGTGTAACTTTCAGCCATTTTTGAAAAGTGTACATTACCATATTTTTAAAACAAGTGCATATAATATGATAAAATTTGGCATTTTTGTTAGTCTATAGAGGATCTACCTATGTGCCAAATGTCATTAAATTCTGAAAAGTGAGGTAAAAAAGTAATAAAACTACATGTTGATTTGACATGGACTAACCCTACTGTCATATATTTATTCAAATTAATCTATTTATCACATTAAATGTAAAATAAAATTATATATTCATCAGAAGGTAGTACTAACAGTAAGTTTTTAACACTATCTAATATGGCGTAAAGTGTTCTTGCAGAGCTTCTGTATAACTTTCAGTAGTTATGGCTTGTTGATTCTTGTAAAGATCTTTATGTTTTAGGCTTACTGTTTAGTGAAAACAATTTAAGCTGTAAGAAGAAAAGTTGTATGTTGTAACAAAAATAATAAGGATGATTATATTTTTTACTTAAAAAAATAGTCATAAAAATTATAAATGCTATAAAAGTTGGATTTATTATATTCATCCGCGAGAACATTTATTTTGTAGATGTTCTTTAAAAAAATCTCTAAGATAAACTTCATGTTAACTCTTTAACATATTAATCAACTATTTCACACTAATAATCAGTGTGACAGTTATCAATGTTACACAATCGTTACACTGACTTTTCATTTCACAATACGTAGCTAGCAATTGAATTTCAATGTAAATTTTATATGGAATATGGTAAACAGCTTCACAGTACACATAGAATTTAATTTTTGCACCTAACCTTCACAAAAATCACTAGGATGCTCAACAATACCCGAAACTGTTGTAGAACAACTTACAGAAAGCTTTGATGATAGTTCTAAGAAATTAGTTAAAATGAGACTAGATTTCACAACTGTTTTGGGGCGCTAATTAAACAGAAATTTACCTTTAAATTTATATGCACTAACTTGGGTTGAACAGATTACTAATGAAGATAAAGTTGCCCACAAGCAATTATGTGTGAAAATGTTGATAGAATTTCAAACAATGAAATACTTCTAAACAATGTAGTTTTTAATGATGAGTCAACATTTCACATAAGCAGATAACTGATGAATCTGATGTATTGACAACTTTCACGAAACTCTGCACCAATTTGATGTTGCCCTAAGTCAATGTTTTTTTTCCCTCAGCAAGTGTAAAGTATATGGCTCATTCTTCTTTCAGCAGGCAACTACAAATGATACTATCTGAATATGCTAAACTAATTTTTAATTCCTTAGTTAATTACGACAATTAATCAAGACAAGCTACTGCTTCACTACAGTTTAGAAGTTTAAGATTTTCTTTATACCTGATTTCCAAGCGTCATCCAGGTACAAATGCAACCGCTTAAAATTTTGCATTCTGGAGTTTCATTAAAGATCAGGTTTGTGTACCATCTTTACCAGCTGAGGCTAAAATTATTTCCAAGTTGCAGAAGTACTACCTTACTTATTTACATTCTGGAATGAAAATGACTACTGGTATGCCACAAAACAAATGGTAACTTTACGGAATCAAAATGAAAGTTCATCGCCCAAGCTTGATCGGATTATATTAAAAATGACAGCACAACAGACTATAAATTTACTTGAATAAAATTCAAAATATTTGTTAAAGTTTTTAAGTCCTACTTGAACGACAAAATATTGTCAAGTAACAGAAATACGTATAATAAAAAATATTATAATTTTGTATCGTTTCATATTTTCTGATAGTAAAATCAAACTTTGTGTAACTGACAAAATGCCATGTTTTTTTTTATGTATAAGAATTAATTGTTGATATTTTGCAATATGGTTTATTTTCATTATATCAAAACTGAATTATTACCTGACAGTAAATAAAAATTTTAGAATATATAATTTAAATAATTCAGTTTTTTATTACCTTTTTGCGAGAATTATTGTTTGGTATAATATGTAAGTTATCTGAAGACTGGTTTGCTAAAGAACTTACACCTGCTTGAGACACTTCACTTTCAAGGCTACTGATTTCATCTTTAATATCATTTCTAAAGTCAGCACTCTGAAACATCCACAAAGCACTAAGATAAAATTTTCTTAAAAAAATAATTGTATATTCAATGAATTACTCAAAAGTTAACAATTTCAATGTCAGTGTTCAGATGTTGGCATTAAAATTAAATATTTGAAAAGATGTGAAATTGTTACTGGTGTGTGTGCACAAGGCATAGTCACTCACTGATTGCTTACAGTATCTCAAGAACAAGGTCTTTGAAGATGAAATTTTGTATGGTGGCTCCCCCCGGGTGTAAATGTGCAATAGATTAGGTTTTTCAGAAATTTATCTTTTAATTAGTCTAAAATTGCTTCTTTCTAGAATTTGAAAATCTCAGTTGTGTTAGAAGTTTGAAAAAAATGGATTATCCTTTAATGCTATTTTTGTTATAAATAAGTTTTCTAGCTTTCAATGTCTAATTTCTAATTTCCTATAAATAATAATATATGTTTCTTATTACACAGGCAAAGAACGAGATAACCAGCTAGTAAACACAGTTGATTAATATGTTACAGTAATGTATCTGTGATGGAACAACTAGACAGGCATTCCAACATGAGTCAATCAATGAAACATTTTTAGTATTATTCCTGGTATATTTATTGATTTTAATAATCCTTTACAATTAGGTTTTGTGGGCACAACATAAGAAATATTTGCAGAGAAATTTCTCTTACCTGTATTTGAGGTATGATATGCATATAACAGAGGAACAGTATGATTCATGCTAAAGGTCGGGTGCACTAAAAGCCAGTAATACATTTGAAGAGTGCAACCTTACTTAGTGACTACTATAACTACAACTACTACAAACTAACTGACTGAAACCAGACTAAATCACAACCACTACTGTGAGTGATGGGCGAAAAATATTCATATTAGTTTTAATGTTTTGTATTAAGACTAATAAGATTCAAGGGAAGGCCTTGAATATGAGACATTCCAATTATTCACAGTTTCTCTTACCTATTATATATATATATATATATATATATATATATATATATATATATATATATATATAAAATAATAGATAACGTTTTTAAACAATAACCACTTAAAATCCTTACCTCTACGTAGTTCATATAGTGGGGATGTTTTACAGTAGAAATCTACCATATAATTGAAAAACTTTAATAACTACAAATTTCTATTAAAAAAGTAAATTTACTTGTAGTAGATGTTGCGTTGGAGTTGCAAGAACTGGATTAGCTGGTTTCATGGCAATATATTCTGGTTGGCCATTGTATTGATCTGTTCGCAAATCTGTACTGCTGTGATTATTGTATGGTGGCATATTACCTGGTAAATAATTAAATTTTTAAGACATAAGCTATAGCTTAAAAACTATAAATAAATATATAACTATAAATACAACTTATTCTTAATACAAAATTCAAATGTTTTATTGTTTGCTTACTGAGCAAATTACTGCTAGTTTCAGCAAACACTAAGTTTTGTACACTATAATAAAACCTATTTCATATTTCCTTCAAGATTTTGGAGTTTTCAGTTCATATGCTAAAATTATAACTAAAAAAGTTTTTTTTTTAATAAAAAACACATTTTTTTCAGAATATAAAACCAACAATAAAAACATATAATACAAAAAAATAAACATTAAATTTCTATATTAATAAATATAAATTCACAAGTTCATCTAGAAAGTAAGTACTATTTTGTACAACCACCAACAGAACGCTGCTACTGGTGCTCTCCGCATGTGCACTACTTTTCCTAGTTCACTGTTCCTTCACTGACGCTATTACGGTTAATTTGTTTAGTGTTTCCACTTTTATTTGTGCGTTTATGTTTTTTTAAACACACTGACTGTAAAACTTATTCTGTCATTTGGTTTTTAAATGCAAGGAATGTTAAGCTAGTCAAAATTAATCATCACATTCAAGATGTTTATAGTGAAAATGTAATGAACGATAGAATGATGTGAAAGTGGGTTGGGAAGTTTAATAAAGTCAAACCAATGTCCATGACGAGGCACAAAGTGGGTAGCCTTTTATTGTCAACGATGATTTGGTAACGAAAGTTGATAAGAAAATTCATGAGAACAGGCAGTTCACAATGACCATTTCTGATAAATTTTCACAAGTTTCAAGATCTCTCCTGCATGAGACTGTTTCACACATGTTAGGTCATCTTAACCTGTGTTCCCAATTGGTTTCAAAAATGCTTACTGATGTCCACAAATCCCAGTGACATGGCAATGCTTTGACTTTTCTTATTTGGTACAATGATGAAAGTGTGGACTTTTTAAACAAGATCATGACTGATGATGAAACTTGGGTTTGTAATGTCACTCGGAAATCGAAACAATTAATGAAGTAGACACACATTCAATTTAAAAAAACAACAAAAATTCAAAATGAGAATGTCAGCTGAGAAAATCATATGCACCATGTTCTGAGATAGAAAAGGGGTTCAGGTCGTTGAATTCCTTCCTTGAGATCAACACATCAATGTGGCACGATATAGTGTATGCATATAATACACACACACATACATATATATATATATATATATATATATATATATATATATATATATAGATTTTGAAGCATATCTTTAATTTGAAACTGGTAGAAAGTAATTCCTCAAATAAATGCTGTATCAGTCTTACCATAACACGGTATAATCAATATTTTAATTAATTAATTGTTATAAACAACAACAAACATAACAAACTCATACAACTGTAAAGAAATAAATAATATGATGCAGATAGCCTCAAATCAATACAGTCAATTAGATGCTGCACTCACATAACAAAATTAAAATGTACCTAAAGCAACAGGATGGCATGAAGACTGATAAAGATAGCAAAAGGGACAGAATATTACAAAGATGATTCAGTGGCTGGACCCTACCTTGTATTCTGTTCAATAATGTGGTCAAAATGAAACAAAGACCGCAAAAAACTAACAAGCATACAGTAACATCTAATTCTCTATAATCACTGCAAATGTGCAAGCTAGCAGCCTTTTACATGCATGCAGTCGCTAATGCATGTAATATTTGAAACATGGCAAATACTTTAGATACAAAACTGATTAAGGTCTGGATGCAAAACTAATCTATAATATTAGTTGGTTGGATTTTAAACTATTTAATTTTGAAAGAAGTCAGAAAATATTAATAATCATAATTAAAGTAAGTCAGGATAAAGTAAATCATAATTTAAACTTTGATATTTTTGGAAAAAGAGATTAAAACACAGGGTGTAATGTAATGTGTGTTTACGTACATACTCAAATAAAAGATTAATATACTCTTAAAATAATCAATCACCAAATGTATACGCTTCTTGAAAATATGCAAAACTACTATTGTGCATGTGTGTGTTGTTTTTTTTGCAATATTGGTCCAATTTGATTCAAAATTGGTATACAAATTTATTTTGATAAAAGATTGGACACATTTATTTATCAGCAAAATCATTACAACTGTTTAAAAATTGTAACCATTTCAAATATTAAAAAAAATTCAAATTAAAAACTAACAGAAATTGTAGCTTAAGTCACGCTATTCTAGACTTTTACAATAAAAAAAGTACTAAAATTTGCACTTATTTTTTAAAAACTCAATAAAGTGTTTTAAAAGAATAAAATGAAAAAATATTACCTGTTAGTAAAGTAGAATGATCCATAGTAGCGCCTCCATTGCTGTTTACATAAATTTGTCGACCTACATCATCAATGCGTATATTAGAATTATTATTGTTATTATTAGCTCCAGACCAAATACTACTCCAAAGATTGTATTCCATCTGAAACAAAAATGATATGATTTCATAAAAGAATTTAGTTAGTGTGTTCGAAGAAGACGTTTAAACTTTTGATTTGATTTTGACATCCTCCTCATTGTCTATAAAATCTATTGAAACTTTATAGACTTTTTAAAGATGCTTCTACAAACTTTTTATAAACATTTCTGGGATCCCTATAAAAACCTTCTGGGATTTATAGGAAACAGTTTCTTTAAAATAAAATTTTTTTATTTATTTATATTTTTAATTCAATACAAAACGATCAGTTATTTGAAATTAATCAATAATTTCAAAAAAATTGCATTACAAAATAAAAACAATTCTTCGAATTAAAAAAAAAAATGTAAGAAATAATAAAGATAATTTTACTCAAACTGACATCCATCAACACAATAAATACTGTGTACAACTTTTTAAAGAAATGTCTTGGAATTTGCACAATTTCTTCTTCAAAGTTCCAACTCTACATTAGTGCAATGGGAGTACACACTTTCCTGTAACCCCCCGCAGGGGTGTACAGACTAACACCCCTCTTAAATCTATAAATCTATTAAGAGGATTTAGACGTCCCTCATGGTACCCGAGTCTAACACACACAACTAACACTTTACACTTGCACTTACATTTAGGGAGGCGATAATAGCCTTAATGGGCTTTTTGTCTTGAAATACAAAAAAAAACCTAGAAAAAAGGTCAGACAGCAAGATTTGGTGACCTTGGTGGATAGTCCAAAAATGCTTATCTTCTTCTACCAAACTGACTGACTGCAACCTATTTATTGGAGCAGTGCTGATCTGGCCTACCAGCTAGTGATTTTTTGCGAATACCTAACTGGCATTAAAAATGTGTACAAAATAAATCTGAAAAACATTAACTGAAAAAATGATAAATCACCCTTAGCCATTCTAGAAAAATTAAGTTCTACAAATGTAATTAGGTGAACTAACAGCCTGAGGAACAGTTGTACATTTCTAATTTCATAGACAAGTGACCATAAATGAATAGCCTGGTTAAAAGCAAGTTCTTCATGTAGAAAAAAATATAACTTTTATATTTTACAAATGATTAGTAGTACGTTTTAATTAATTTTTTTTTTGACATGCTTGATGATAGTGCTATGGTAGGTACTCTGTGTCGTGCAAGGGCATGAAGTCACATTTTACACTAATAGGAGTGCTAAAATATTTTATGCATTCCTTAAAATTTTTGAGATTTTTCATATTTCATTATCTTAATTAGTGTATAAGTGAATCAAGTGGTTAAGATATAACTTATAATCTGCAGAACAGATATGCTCATTTTTTGAAATTGATACATAGAATAAAACAATTATGTACATTTTTCACCTAATACAGTTCTTGAGATTAATGCTTTCAGTCAAGACCGCAATCTTATCATCCAAGATGTCACCTTTAACTCATCAAACATAAGATGGTGCAAGTCAATTCCACTGCAGCTTGTTGGTACTGTTTGAGTAGCTATACTCAACCAGATGTATCTCTTCCCCACTATAATGATGGTCATTATCTCTATCATCAATGCAATTGAGGTCTTCATCATAACTTTGGCAACAAAATGGTATACCAGCAAGGGATACTCAGGCCCATATTTAGGCTGCGCTTGAGTACAGGGTAGCAAACTTTTGGATTTTTTAAGATTTACAAAAGAGTGTTGTCACAGTTAATTAACTTATAATTCAATGTTAGTACAAGTAAACTTAATGCAGTTATTATGTGTAAAATATAACTTCAACATCATTAAAATTTTCCCTTCAGACTATTCTGGTATATTATTGTAACTGTTTGAAACTTTAATCACGATGTTTCATGCTCAATCTCAACAATAACTCTTTGAATCACTGCCTTTAGTTAGAAATTTGTGTATGAATTATTCACATATGTATGTGATTTAACACATTCCCAAGAGAAGTAGTCGCAAAGTGTTAATTCACAAGATATGTGTTGCTAGTTCTGATCATCGCTGCATGAAAAGGCACACAGGAAATATTTCTGATAACAAAGCAATTGTTTCAAGTGCAGTATGACAGGTTGAGCCATCCTGTTAAAATGTTTCCCAATTAAAAAAAACATCCAGTCGCAACAGCAAAAATCCCATCATGTTGTGATACATTTGTCATTCACTGTAATTGCATCTCCAACCTCATTTTTAAAGGAAATATGACCAAATAACACTGCCCACCCAAAATTCAGACAAAACAGTTACTTTTGTGAGTTCAAGGCTTTTTGTAAATCATGTCAGGGTTTTATATTCCTCAAAATTGATTGTTTTATTTATTTACATAGTTGAGAAAAAGCATGTCTCCATTACTAAAGATAATTTTATTTGAAAAACCATTCTTTCTAGTTTTTTCTTAACGATCACAAAATAACTTTTTGTTCAATATATCTAACTTACAAATTTTCGATGCTTCAATTGGTCATACAGCTTACAGTACATACATAGTCTAGTGCTTCTAGGAATGGACAGGGCTTGTAATGATAGATGGTAAATTAATTTTCTCAACCATGTCCTTTTCAGTGCTTTTTAAATTTAAAAAATATTATCTTTGTCTAACCAAATTTGGATAAGTTGCCTTTGGACCTAGTGAACAGGCCTATTCTACAACACAGGCTATAAATAGCTCAGCTGGTTCTAACAACCAAACCACTGACAGTGAGCAGGATAAATATGCATTAACCAGACATGTCAAATTTTCATATTTTTTCTGCTAAAACACTTTATTTCATGCACTTTATTTGTAATAATACAAAATATAAAAGTGAGCAAAATACCAGAAAATCAACAATGAAAAATTACCTCAATAACTAAACACATTAGAGGCTTAGGATATTATTGTGTAAAACCTACTAACATGTTTTTCACTGTGAAAACGCTTTATATAATGCATATAAGTAACTTAAACAGTATTAGTAAATAAACAAACCTAACCTTAATAACCTATTGCGTATGAAATCATGGACGTTCCATGCTGTGCTATGGAACCATCTAATTTTATGCTACCATCTATAGATGGTAATGATGTCACAAAATAGTACCGCTAAAAAAATGCATAAGATCATAACTTATCTTTTGCAGGTCAATATATTTTTAATTGAATAATCAATTACATAATAAAAGAAAAGAATAATTAAAAATAATAATTATTATAACTATCTTGCTACTGCATAAATACCATAAACAATTTACTACAACTCTGTCCAGAGCACACATTCAAATTTAGTTACTACTATTGGTTGTTTCCACATGTTATATTGATCATCTGTCTTCATTTATCTAAATAGCATAGACTAAAAATAATAATAATAATTATATATATATATATATATATATATATATATATATATATATATATATATATATATATGCCTACAGTTGAAGTAGCCTTAATGATTAAGCAACATACTATTAGAATGTATAAAGCAAGTCTATCTAAATACAAGAAAAACATTTTAAATTTTAATTGGCTATTATTTACTATTTCTCCATTGCCTCCAACTTATGTCACATTTAAATATGTTCTTTTATGTTAGAAATTGTTTAGGAATTAAATTGAAAAATTGGAAAAGAAATTTTAACCCTGAAAAAAGAAAAAAAACTTCATAACCTAACTATGTGGTACAGAAAGTAAAATTAAAAGTTACTAATGGTTTTTTCAAACCAAAATGCTTAATTACATGCCCATTAGTGGTACTACAAAATATAAAGTGCGGAAACTATAGGAAGTTCAAAAAAAATTGACAATAAAAGTGACTCACATAACCTCAAATATCACTAAAGCGCGAAAGTAACGTTTTTTTTTCATTATGAAAACAACACATTAAAAAAAAGACTTAAGAACCTAACTAACAAGGCTGTGCACAAAACCTAACACTGTTTTGTGTCAAACATGAGTATCATACATGAATGCACAAACCGTACTTTTGATAAAAAACTTTGATAGTTTTTTTTATACAAAGATACTTTAATTAAAAAAACGTATTAGGTTCTTAAGTATTTTTTAAAAAAAAGTTTCTATTATTTTCATTATTAATAACACACATTTAATTAATCATTTTCATGATGAAAAACATTTTAGCTATTTTCACGAGTAGTAATTTTGAGATTAATTTTATGGTAAATATGCAGTGTAGGCTGTTTTTTATATTTTTTTCCTAAAACACTTTCTTCTTCTTTCCGTTTCACCCTCTTTGGGGTACGCTGAATCAATCATTTCTTGCGCGCTGTACTCTAAAACACTTTATTATATGTCCAAAAGCAATAATTCAAAATATAAAACTTAAAATTGCTATTGTGCCAAAATAGGTTATGTGTTTTTTATCGTTAAAATGATTAAAAAGCTTTATTAAAAAAAAACTTAATGACTTCACTGATACAGTTATAGGGTGGTGAACCTAACTAATATGATTCTTGAGAGATAAAAGCACCTAAAAAAAAAACTCAAGGCCCAACTGACATGGTTGTTGGGTTAAAAAAAGCTACTTAAATAAACTAGTTACAGGTTTTTGATCTTTAAAACAATAAAAATACCATATTAAAAAAAAAAACACTCAAGACCTAACTGACACGGTTGTTGGATGGTGAACCTAATACAAAAAGAGACCAACTGTAAAGTTCACAAATAATGGATGCCAATTTAACAATGTTTTCATTACAAGAATAAACCAACGAAAAAAGCATTAAACCTTAACATTTAGTAATGCGCATTAACAGTAAGTACATGTAGTTAATATGTATTTCTTACATGCTTGTTAATAATACACCTACAATTTCATACATGCGTGTGAGAGGTATGAAATTTAATATGTTTAATGCAATGTAAACAACAACATCACAATACAGTTTTGTAAAAAAAAAACCGCCTAAAACTGTAAGAAATCTTTTAAAAAAAATATTTTTTGAGGGTGAATGTGTTAATTACATAATAACATATAAAATAAAACAAACAATATTTAGAAGTCACTATTTGAAAGAAAAAAAAACAACCTACATTGCATAAATACCATTTTTATTTTCAATTTTTTTAACTTACCACAATTTCTGCACTTTTATATTTTATACTATTACTAATGGGCATGAAATAAAACATTTTAGTGAAAAAAAAAACATTAGTACCTTTCTATACTGCTTTATGCACCATGCTATAGTGATTGTTAGGTTATGGAGGTTATTTTTTTTTTACTTTTCAGTGTTAAAATTGCTTTTCTGAACTTTCAAATTACTTTTTAACAATTATTAACGTATAAGGAACGACAAATTTAAATATGACATAGGTTGGAGGTAGGGAGCAAATAGTTAATAATTACCCATTTTATAACCACAATTTTTTAAAAATCCGTAAGCAAGTTAATCCATCGAAAAGCACAAACCTAACCTAAAACAGCTTTATATAATTGTTAAGACAATATCAAATTAATATATTTTACCTTGAAGTTCAGTATTTATAAGTTAAAACCTTTATAAATTATATTTAGAAAATCAGAATTTTCTAAGTACACTGAAAATTCAAACATAAAATAAACGACAGGCCTAAAAATACTTCGTAATCATTATGATATACCAATCAGCCCTTAGCTGAAATATTTCATAGTACGTAAAGGTATGCCTAAACCTGTATTAGGGATCTTGATTAAATTATATACACTTTACATTTTTCTTGAAAAACACGAAATATAGATGACAATTGTCATTTTATCAAACATGAGAAAATCTATAAAATTACAGATTATACAACACACAAACTCCAATCTCAAACTTTATTTTTCTTTTATTATGTTGCACAGTGCAACTGTTGCAAATGCAGTGTTGCCATCCGTTTATCACTGGACACAAAAATTACCTATATAACTTTTGAAAAATTTCTACTAGATAAAATATTATTTGATATATATAGAGATAACACCAGGCAATCTAATGTCGAAGAAGGTAGATGAGCTTGAACAAGTAATTACCTTAACCAGATTACTTCAGCTGTTAATATTTTGTCACGTATGATGAGGCAAGCAGATGAATTTATATGAAGGTACATAGCAGCACAGTAGGCTGATCGTTTAACCGAGGAGTTGGAGGTACCTAATGCTTCACTTTGAATTATAATAGACTTCATATTGCCACATTGTGTGTGCCGAGGTTTCAGCCAGTTACTCCACAATCCACACCAAAACAATTGTTCGGCTATCGGCCACAGATTGTTTGTAGGCTGCACTCATTTTAATGAAAACATCCACGAATGCTTATCCTTATAATGATAATCTAATACTGAGATGAAAAAAATCTATAGTGAAAAAACAAAATGGAGTACATACGCATCTATTCTTACTGTGTTTAATGGTACATTATAAGGGTGCCTTTAGTCTTAATCAAAATTATATTTTTCATAAAATTTCTCTTTGTGATTGTATTTGAAGTAAAGTCAAAATGTAATATAGTTTCAATTACATTAAAAATTTATTTACATATTTATCTAGCTATTACAGTAATTTCTAATTGCTGTATTAGCAAGGAACAGTCAATTTCTTTGTAATTTTATAAATATTGATATTATTTCTTCATAAACATCAAAAACATCAATGTCTTACAAACATTGAAATGTTCAATAATAATATGCCCATAATAATATTTATGTTATATTACATTATACTACAATATATTATCCCCGCAGGGGGTGTAGACTAGCCTACACCTATTGAGAAGGTTTAGACGTTCTTCACGGTACCGAGTCTAACACACACTTACACTTACAACACTACACTTACGACTTTAACACTTTACACTCACACTTACATTTAGGGTGGCGATAATAGCCTCAATGTGCTTTTCGCCTTAAAATAAATAAATAAAAAAACACAATATATTACATTATTATATAAAAATATAATATATTACATTATTATATTAGATTGGATAGGATCAGTAGAAGATTAGATAGGATCAGTAGAAGTTGGTGTGCTGCTGATTGTGTGTGAGTGAGAGTGTTTGAGAGTCTATATAATAGTTGTACGAAATTAATTGTTTGTCTGCTTTTGAGTACTTACAGGTTCAGTCATGAGTGATCGGGAGTCGGACCCGTTTCGCCGTTCAACGACGACGCAGAGGTCTCCAGTCGACGAAGCGAGAGAAAATTTGCGAAGAGCTCAGGAGAGCATGGATCAAGCGCTAGTGGAAGAAGAGGTGGCCAGAAGGGTTGCGGAGAGAAAACTGTCTACTGCTACAAGGCAAGAATCTGCTACAGACTCAGAGGTACAGACTGACAGTGATGCCGGAGGGAGCAAGAGACCCAGGAGGGATAGCCCGAGCCAGGCAAGAGCGAAGAGGAGGACCGTGGTGGAAGAAGAAATAAGTGCTTCGAACTGTCTTAGGGCAATGAGAAAAATCTTTGGTGAAGAAGTCACTAAAAAGAAGATTGCAGCAGCGGTACAAAGGGAATTTGAGCAATACGCAGCGGACTGCTTAGAAGAGGTCCAAAGCCTTGAGAAGAGAGTGGCCTATCTGGAGGGACGACTGCAAGGAAGAAGAGAAATGATGGAAGCCGTGAAGGCAGAGCTACCGCAAATAGAGCAGAAGAAACAGTCCTATGCTAGTATGGTGAGAATACCAGCGAGGAAAATCGAAAAAGAACTCCCGGCGCCAAAGAAAATCGTGGCAATCTACCCAGAGAAAAAAGAAGGGCAACAAATCAAAACAAGTGAGGAAACGAAAGAAGAAGTCTTTCAGCTAGTGTGTGCCAGGAAGAATAAAATAAAAGTTAGAAATGTAAGGAAAATAAAAGAAGGAGGAGTAATAGTGGAGGTCGACAGCGATGGGGGCCTCAGTAAGCTGAAGAACAGCGAGATCCTGAAAGAAAAAGGATACAAAGTCGAAAAACCGATGGCGAGAAAGCCGAAGGTTATAATTTACGATGTGCCGCGAGAGAAGGAGCTCGACTCGGTAAGGGAGGCGCTGTTCACGCAAAATGGAATACAGGAGAAGCTTTCCTTAACAAAAGAGGAGTTCCTCAGTGAGGTGGACTTCAGATTCAAAACTGGCAGGAAGGACGCCCCAAGAGTAAACTGGGTAGTGGAGGTCAGCGCAAGAGTGAGGAAATTGCTGCTGGAAAAAGGAAGGGTTTTCTTAGACTGGAGCTGCTGCAACGTTAGAGAGTTTCTAAGGGTAACAAGGTGTTTCCAGTGTCAAGGCTTTGGACACATAGGCAAAGGCTGCAAGCAGGCGGAACCGACATGCTCGTACTGCGGGAAGATAGGCCACAAGAAGGTGGATTGTAAAGAAAAGACCCCGCGATGTGTAAACTGTCTGCGAGTAGGAAGGGACCCTAACCACAAGCTTGATAGCAATGATTGCCCGACGCTGCGAGCGGCGTATAACATAGAGATCCAGAGGACGGATTATGGACTCTAGGCCGATATTGAGAGGAGGGGGACTGAGGATATGTCAGGTTAATCTGGGAAGGTCCCGAGCTGCCACCGCTGAATTGACGGTGGTAATGAGGAGACTGGAGATGGACGTGGCATTGATTCAGGAACCTTACTCAGTGGCCGGCAAAATAGTAGGGTTGCCTCACCAATATAGGATAATCGCCAGTAGGAAAGAACAGCATCCAATGGCGGCGATCGCTATAAGAAACAGGACTATGCAAGCTATAAGCCTAGAGCAGGCCATCACACCCCATTGCGCGGCTGCTGTCGTTACATATGGGGGTGGTGACCTGACTTTGATAAGTCTCTATTGCCAATTTTCGGACGCCATCTCGCCGTATCTGGGACAGCTGCAAAGCGCCCTGGAATGTGGTAGGAGCGGAGTGGTGATTGGTGGTGACATGAATGCGAAGTCTAGCCTATGGAACAGCGGAATAACGGATGAAAGAGGGAAAGAGTTGGAAGAGTTTATTAGTTTGAACCATCTGTACGTTCTAAATGAAGAGCACAATCCGAGCACCTTTGCGTCGAGAATGGGAGAAGCCAACATCGACGTGAGTTTGTGCACGAGTCAGTGTTTAACCAAGATCAGTGACTGGAAGGTTCGTGAAGACAGGATGTATAGCGACCACAGGCTGATTACTTGGGAGATGGAGGGAACAGTGCACGAGCCTGGGAGATACTCAGAGAGGTATTCTACAAAGAGCGCTAGATGGAATATCTTTGATGAGGAATTGAGATATAGAAAGGAAGAAATAGAAAACTGCATTGATGTAGAAGACCAAGCCCTCAAATTGGAAAGGATAATTAAAGACGCTTGTGACTCGAGTATGAGCAATAAAAGAATTCTTGAAAAAGCGGTGCCTTGGTGGAGTAAGGGAATAGAGAGCAAGCGTAGGCAGATAAGAAAGTTAAGAAGAGAGTTTCAGAAGGAAACAAATGAAGAGGAACGTGCCCGAAAGGAAAAAGAGTATAAAAAGGAGAAGTCCAGGTATAAGAAGTTGATCGGAGAGGCGAAGCTAAAGTCTTGGGAAAACTTCGTTACGGATATAGGGAATAAAGATCCTTGGGGTATAGTATATAAGATAATGACAGGAAAAAGAAAAAAGGAGCAGGTTTTCGCAGGGCTAAGATTGGCTGACGGGTTCACTGGGAACTTGGAGGAGACAGCTAGAACACTGCTGAGCGAGCTGCTACCTGATGATGATGAGCAGACGGATGACGATATACATAGGGAAACAAGAGAAAATGCTAGAACAGTGACTGGTATAGAAAATATGGTTAAGTTTAGCACCGAAGAAGTCGGTAAGGCCATAAAGATGATGAAAAATGCCAAGGCACCAGGACCAGATCTAGTGGAGGTGGAGGTAGTTAAAAGAATTTGGGAAGTGTATCCGGAACTACTGACTGGCCTTTACAATAGATGCCTAGAAGAGGTAACCTTTCCCAGAAGGTGGAAAGAGGGCCGACTATGTATATTTCTAAAAAATGAGACAAAGGACCCCATGGATCCGAGGTCGTATAGGCCAATATGCCTATTGTCGCACCTGGGAAAAGTATTGGATAGGCTGATGGCTTCCAGGCTGAGCGATATACTGGAGAAGGGCAGTTGGTTGTCAGAAGGACAGTACGGCTTTAGGAAAGGGAAATCGACAGAGGACGCGATTGGACGTGTACTACAGACTGTGAGGAATTCTGAAATGAAGTACGTAGTAGGAATCTTCCTGGATGTGTCAGGTGCATTCGACCATGCCTGGTGGCCAGGAGTAATCAGTGAGTTAGGGAAGATGCTGCCAGGCAACCTGTTAGAGATGTATAAGAGCTATCTAAGAGAACGAAATGCTGTGATTAGCGATAGGGGAGTGGTGGTCTCGAAGGAGCTGACGATGGGATGCCCACAGGGTTCGGTCTCCGGGCCAATTCTGTGGAACGTCCTGTTTGATGGCTTTCTGAGAGTCGCCCTGCCAGACTGCTGTACTGTTGTAGCCTATGCAGACGATGGACTACTAATAGTAGAAGCCAACTCGAGAAGAGAGCTGGAAAGTGTAGCAAAGTCTGCTTTAGAGGAAATCAGCAACTGGGCTAGAAAGTGGAAGATAAAATTCAATGCAGGAAAAACTGAAGCGCTCATAATGAAAGGAAAGCTAAAGAGAGAACCTGAGATAAAAATGGAGAATAAAAAGATAAAAGTGGTACAAGAACTGAAGTACTTAGGAGTATACCTGGACAGCAAGCTAGGATTCCTAGGGCACGTAACTAAGACAGCGGAAAGGGCAAAAAATCTGTTCTTCAAGCTGAGAAGAATAGCGAAGACAGATTGGGGGCTTGGTTACCAGGCTCTGAGGACGATTTACAACGGAGTGTATGTCCCGATGATGACGTATGCGGCTGGAGCTTGGGGATACAGAGTAGAAAAACAAGTGATAGGGAGAAAAATGCTACAGGCTCAGAGGTTGGTACTGTTGACTGTCACAAGAGCGTACAGAACAGTATCGAGAGAGGCGATATTGGTAGTAGCAGGAACTATGCCAATAGATTTAGTAGCATTGAGGAGATATAAAGTGTACCAGTATATTATGGGAGATAGAGTCCTGGTAGAAGACCAGGAGATGGAACAGGGCCTTACAAAAGGCGAAGCAAAAGGAGTGTTAACGAGATGGGCTACAACAGTATGGCAGAAAAGATGGGACGAAGCTGAGAGTGGAAGAACAACGTACAGATGGTTCCCGAAGATTGTAGGCAGACGGAAGCTGAAGTGGTTTGTCACTGATCACTACTTGACGCAGATGGTTACAGGACATGGAGACTTTAATGCGTACTTGCATAAGTTCGGAAAGAGAAGTTCACCTCACTGTGATTGCGGACATCAATATGAAGATTCCTGGCACACACTTTTAGACTGTGAAAGATTTACGCTGGCTCGGGAACAATTAGAAAAGAACCTTGAAGACCTGGATCTGTCCCTCCGTGGTGACGTCTCTGTGTTGTTGTCGAGTGTCGAGGCGGCGAATTTTCTTAGAGAGTTCGTGACTGAAATTTTAAAAGTAAAGAGGGTGAATGAAAGTGTGACTGGCACCATGTAAATAGTGTAAATAGTGTACCTGAGGCATAGCTGTCACTATGGCTCAGGTAAATAAATTCCGCAAGAGTTAACTAAAAATGTTAAAATGGACTTGCTATATTTTGGTTTTGTTTGCAGTTTTTCATATTATTATTTGTTTGCTTGTTAGTAGTAAGATATTATAAGTAAAATGGTAAAAGGCACAATGGCACATTTGGTTTTTGGCACATAAGATTTTTGGTTTTATTACAATGGCAGTTGCATTAGAGAGTACAAGTTAATTTTGAGTTTGTTTTATAGGGATAGTTGATAGATATAAGATAGGATTAAGATGTAATAGTTTAGTAAACATATGTAAATGCGAAGCGCAGCATAAAGGGGGTATAATGGGCACACGCCCGGGGATACCCCCTAGCATGTAATACGAAGCTATTAATGAAAAAAAAAAAAAAAAAAAAAAAAAAAAAATTACATTATTATATTGTTAACTGTTGTCAAATTAAATCATACTTTGGATATTTAGGATGAAATAATATTCTGTAGGGTTCAATGACAATTAAAGGTACCATAAATTTACAACAGTCAGAATATTTTACATTTAAGAATATTTCAAAATTTATGTAACGTATTTACAATGGTGTGCCCAAATCTAAGACACATTTTTTTTGGTTTTCACAACTTCCAACCTTTTCATTTTATTATTTTAAAGTAAGGATTCTGAATACATTCGTTCTCAATATTGTATTTTTAAACAAAATAATTAATGTTGATGTTGGTTAAGCATTATGTTGCATGTTTGAAATCGTCCAAAATAACATTAATTCAATAATTACTTTTTTCCTTTTAGAATGTCTTCTTTCTTTATTTATTATTTATATTTTTTATTTCCTGTGTACTATTTATTCCAGAATGTGCTGGAAGACACATGAACAACTTTATATTTTGTCTAATATAAAAGTCTGTAGTAAAATGATATAATACAAATATGTTTGTTTTAAGTTTTCATTGTGCAATAAAGTTGGGATAAAGAAGGCAGCGGCAGCATGGAGCAACCCGCGTTTTTCAACCACGTCGCAAACAAAGTGTATTTTTTTAAGGTTAACTGTGAGTATTATGTTGATATAAATAACATTTGAAGTAAAAACTTCTAATGGGTCAACATTGGCCATTACATGTTGGGCAAAAAAATAGTGCATTTTTGGCTAGAAATGAAAAATTCTAATATTTACAGCAAGTTTTTGTGAGTTGAAATTTTCACGTGGTTTTGTTTAAATTTCATATGTTTAATTTTTGTTTTGTATTTTAACAATCATTTATATTAACAACACTGGTTTTTTTTAAATTCCCCAGTCGAATTTTCTGTTAGCCCGTTGTTGGCTTTTTCTTACACACGTAGTTGGGTAACGGTTAAAATTGGCACAAATGCCTACTAATTAATAATGAACCAAATCCCAAAATAGGATCAACAATTAAACATTACCAAAAACCAACAAATAAATTGTTGGCCCAACTTACTCCCAACAGTTATTCAACGAACTTTCTATGGTAACCTTATGTAGAATATTCTTATTCAAAGTAACATATTAATATGTAGCCTACTCTAGCTTTTTAATTATATATTGTATTGTACATATTATTTCGAGTAAGAATACATATTGAATTTGATAATAAAAGGTATTCAAATGTGTTTGTGAATGTATAGAGAATTTATGATTACTAATAAGTTCACTAATAAATTAAATAAAATATAATACTTTAAACATGTTTGTAATTAGTAGAGTTTAGCCTACCATTGAAAGTTTGTTGAATAACCAACATAGCATATTTTGTTATTGAAACAAGGTTATTTTATAAAAAGAGACAAAATTCATACAAATAAAATTTATTTAAATGGCAATTACAAAAAGCCAAGTCAAAAAACAACACTATAACCACAGATTACGACTATAACTAACTGTACTGTTCATATAGGCCTGTTCAACTAAGACTGAAGAGTGACAACAAAGAAGCAAACCAGTAAAGGTCATACTTTCACTTTTCTACAGTGCTGGAAATATTTTAAATAATAAGTACATTATAAAATCGTCCATTGTAAATGATTATAGTTAAGTAGAAATAAAATAAGAAATTATTTTTTTTTTAAATTTGTAATCATTGTGTCACTATTATTAGTATAGTAATTAAAGATATAAAATTTTTCTGTTTATAATCATGCTAAAAAAAATGTGTTCTGTTGTTGGCAATTTGTAAGTCATCATTTGCATTTACAACATCAGTAAATTTTACAACATCGATAAAATACAATTGTACTAAGAAATAAGACACTATATTAAAACTTTTGGAATAATTATACCCTATTTAATTTACGATATATTTATTTTAACAAAATATTTCTCATTTCTATTTCTGCCAACTAAGAATTAATGTTGGGCCAACAGCAAAGGTTTTCATGAACATAACAGTTGGCCTAGCAAACAAACAGCTCCTTGGCCCATTGAAGATAATTCATTGGCATATAAACAAAATACTATATTTCATGAATTTGGAATAATGCTGAAATATTTGTTTCATTATTTGTATTTTAAGTATTTTTGTCGTTTAAAGAAAATCTGAAAAAAAGTATTTTTTCTCGTGCAAACCATTCATTCATGCAGCCTTTTTCAAGGATGGATTTTGAAATTTATGTTTAATTATTTATGTCTTAGAGTATTTTTGTTCAGTTTCAAGGAAATATATACAGCATTTTTTCCAATACAAATTTGTAAACCCTCCTTTTACCCTTTTAGGGGATAACATTTGGAAAATGCTGAAATACGAGTATATATTTCATTATTTGTGGTTTTCATTATATGTTAAGTTTAAAAAAATCTGACAAAAAATAACTTTTACAATGCAAACTTTTATACCTCCTTTTTACTATTTTTGAGGGATGAATTCAGGAAAATACTGAAATTCATGTAATTAGTTTTGTTTTAATGTATTTTTGTTGTTTCTAAAATGCAGAAATATATATTTCATTATTTGTGGTTTTCTTCTTCTTCATCCAGATCACCCACTTTGGGGTACACCAAATCAATTACTTTGATGTGCGTTAGCTGCCTTCCGCTGTATCCAATACTGTTTCATTCTATCCGAGGCTGCCTTCCTTCTTTCATCCGAGACTGCCCCGCCCCTTTTAGATGTTGGTTTTTCTTGGAACCTTAGGTTTTCATTATGTAAAAGTTTTCGCAGTTTAAGTACATCGTCAATCATCTCATCTGATATCGCCAGCTCAGTTAAATCCTCCTGGACCCGCCTGAACCAATTACTCTTCGTTTTCCGATCTCTGAAGAAAGCAAAGATCCACCTAGTAAGTCTACTGCTGTTCATCCTACTAATATGGCCATAAAAACTAAGTCGTCTTTTCCTCATGCTATCTGAGAGTCTCTCAATTTTGAGATACAGGTTGTGGTTTTCATTATATGTTAAGTTTAAAAAAATCTGACAAAAAATAACTTTTCCAATGCAAACTTTTATAACTCCTTTTTATTATTTTAGAGGGGTGAATTCAGGAAAATACTAAAATTCATGTAATTAGTTTTGTGTTTTAATGTATTTTTGTTGTTTCTAAAAAATCCTATCAACAAAATATCTTATCAATGAAAGATTTTATTACCCTTTTTTCGTCTTTTTGCCCCTTTAGAGGACGAATTTTGGAAAGTGCAGAAATATGTGTTTCATTGTTTTGTGTTTTAGGGTATTTATATTACGTATGAAGAAAACTGATCAAAACTTATTTTTTTCAATAGAAATATTTGTATTCCATTATGTATATATATATATATATATATATATATATATATATATATATATATATATATATATATATATATATATGTGTGTGTGTGTGTGTGTGTGTGTGTGTGTGTGTGTGTGTGTGTGTGTGTGTGTGTGTGTGTGTGTTGGTTCTTAATTTTCCTAATAGAAAATCATCATTTTGTTGATAATCATTGATCATTTGTTAAGATAATTCTTTTAATTACAATTTATGTGACAGTATCTTAAGCCTAAATGATGGTTACAATATTATTATGAATATGATATTTAATTTAATATGAACTACAAATGAAAATGGGCTATAGATGTTTTATTTCTTTCAGGTGAGTTTTCTACCTTGAGGTGAATAGATATATTTATTTATTTTGCATAAAATACATCTCACCATAGAGGAGATATATATTCCTGAAAGAGCGAAGAAAAACTTCACTGTGCTCAGGAGCTAAACTTACAAAACTAGCTTATAAATTAAAAACTAAAGAAGCTTTTCAAATCATTACCTATTTAAGTACTACATAGAAACTTACATTAGAATATATCAATTTCATCTAAATTAATAATAAAAAAAAAATCAACCATCACTGTGTTGCGAGTTATACAGTTTGTCTAACATACTCGAGAATACTCTTTTTACATAATCTTTTTAGTTTTGTTAGAAACTTTAAGCTTTTTATATTTATTAGGTAAATGATTAAAGTATTTTACAGCAGTGTATAAACTATTTCTTTTAAATATTGCTTTTCATGCTTAGGCTGTATAATATCTTATTCCTCATCTTATTAGCTGATGTGTGATAGATAGAGCAACTGAAATGAAACATTGTACATTTAGTAATATATAGTTCTTCTACAGCTGGAATCTTATTATTATTTAAGAGTTTAATAAATTTATTTTGAAGGGAAATAAGTGGTTTCAATTCAGTTACACAAGTTATATTTATCTATAATTGAAATTTTGGTGTCATTTCAACAAAAATTATATATATATATATATATATATATATATATATATATATATATAGTTGTTATTTTAAGGCGAAAAGCACATTGAGGCTATTAACGCCTCCCTAAATGAAAGTGTGAGTGTAAAGTGTTGAAGTCATAAGTATGTGTGTTAGACTCAGGTACCATGAGGGACGTGTAAGTGCTCTCAAAAGGTGCAGCTAGTCTGTACCCTCCTGCAGGGATATATATATATTATTATTATTATCTGCGTATAGACCCTGTTGGATCACGCAAAGCACTCCGACTCATGTCTTGCTCCTTCTAATCCTCCACATCTCCCTCATCCTGTCTCCATGGATCCTCTTCCGCTCCTCCGTCCATTTTACCCCTGCTCTCTTTGGGATTTCATTCTCTGGGTATATATATATATATATATATATATATATATATATATATATATATACATATATATATTACAAAGATATATACCTGTAAAGTAAAGCTAATGTTGTTTGTCTCTCGTATGCCTCTCATGTATTTGTCTCTCAGTTATAGTATGTCTATTTCTAATAAAAAAAGGAAAGGGCCCTTCCAACAGTCCTTCATCTTTTAGATCTCTGTGTATGATAGATATCATGGGAAAAGTGATGGAAAAAATAATGAAACAATGTTTACATCAGGCAATTGAGGACTCAAGACTGTCACGGCAACTGCATGGTTTTCGATCAGGTCACTAACAATCTTGGCTATTTCAGAGGTGATTAATACTGTAAAGAAGGTGGATGAGAAGTTTCACTGGGCTTGACCTATAGTGTTATTGATCACCTTTGATGTAAAAAATGCATTAAATTCGGTTTGATGTAATGACATTTTGCAATTGCTGGAAACCACAATTAAACTTCCTAGCTACAACTAATGAACGATTATTTTAAGAATTGTAGACTGGTCTACAACATGCATTGGGGGCAGCAAATTAAAGTAATCATATTGCACTGTTATTACTATATGTGATGCCGAACTGGCTTAGACAAGGCTGAACCAGGTCATGTAGCAAGTAATAGGTTGGATGGACCCATGGACTGAGTGTTGCAATTGAAAAGACTGAAATGATAATGTTAACCAGAAGAAAATTTCAACAATTTTGTCGGTGAGAGTAGGGGTGGAAGAAATAAATGGCTGACCGAATCTTCAGCTAAGTATGTGGGAATTGTGCTTGATAATAAGCTGAACTTCAGGGAGCACATCTGTGGAACTTGTCAAAAAACATTATAGTTACTGCCAGTCTCAGCAGTTTAATGACACATATTGGTGAACCAAGACAAGAGAAGAGGAAGTTATTGATGATGGAAGTATAGTCAGTAATGATGTATAGATCACATATGTGAACAGAGGTAAGTAATTATATAGAGCAAAAATTGCCTTCATCCAACAAAGAGGAGGACTACAAATTGCTTCTTGTTATAAAACAGTATTGGAACTGGCAGTGTTGGTGATTGTGGTAGTTGTGCTTGTAGGTTTTTCTGCAACCAAGCGTAAGTACATTTATGAGCATTGAAATTTGGAGAAAGTTCACAAAGAAAACTGGAGACTATGATTCATGGTAACAGCACTGGGATCATGACACAAAAGGGTGATGGACAAAAAGGCTTATAAAGAACTTATGAATGTGGATGAATAAGAAGTATGGAAAAGTAAATTTTTAACTCACTCAGTTTGTCACTGAACATGGCTATTTTAGGGTTTATTTCCATAGCATAAGAAAAATTTTTACACCTTACATCATTGCTGATGTACATCCTTTATATTAAATGTCAGATTCAGAAGAAAGTAATTTTATCTCAGCAGAAGGATAGGAATTTGCACATCTGGTAACTTGGTATCCAAGATGGTTGATAGTGGGAAAAGTGGGATGCAGCATATGTGAGAGTTACACTACATTGTACAAAAGCCGATGGATGTTTAGCAGATGCTCATTAATAGATAAGAGATAGATAGTGAAGAAGACAAAGCACAGCATGTCCCTTTCTGAAGTAATGCTGCTTTAACTTAAATCATCATGGAGAGAGATGATTTTAGCAGGTAAAGCATTTAGAGCATTAGAGCAGGTAACTTCAAGGGAAGTTCCCCTCACACTAAGTGCATAAAAGTAATAATAATAATTGCAATAATGGTCCAGAAGTGAAAGAAATGCGTGAAAAAGAGCAAGGTTTTAGTTGGTAGTCTTATGGGAGTTTGAAACTAAGTCCCTATTGGCACTAGTGTGTAAAAACGTTTTAAGAAAACCTTTAAATAAATAAATAATAATAATAATAGTAGTAGTAAATATAAAATAAAATAATACTAATATTATTCCTATTATCTATCTATACATCTTTGTGTGTGTGTTTGGGTTTTTTTCTTACAATGCCAAAAAAAGGTGGAAAAATCTTTTATAGACAACCTGGCGTAGGGTACCATCACTTCCCAGAGTGTGGGATTCAAGTTAAGTTCAAACTCAACTTAAAAGATATTGCTACCCACTAAAAAACTACCAAAAACATTCCACTTCTGCAAACCCCCCCCCCATGGAACCGTCACTAAGGGTTTTTAAAAATTCCACTTTTAAAGGGTTAAAGTGGGGAAAAAGGAACTTCATCTTTTATCTATGTATTTTTACATCCAAAAGGCGAATATAACTAAAATTTCACGCACAGTTTTATCTTAGATTTTAGAGGTGTATAAAGAAACGATTTCCCAAAATTATTTTTTTTAATGGGTAAAAGGATAAAAATTATCGTTACATTTTATGTCAGTATTTCCAGATCCAAAAGACAAAAAGACAAAGATAATTTTGTATGAGTTATTTAAAACTTGTGCATAAATGTTTGGTATTGGAGGTGGACAAAGATATATTTCCACCCTTAAAAATTTCCCCCATAGAAGGGTAAAAATGAACTTTATATTTACTACATCTCTGTGCCGTCACATAAAAAAGACATAGAAGGTTAACATTTTTTAGACAGGTTTATTTTATGTTTTGGAGGTGCAAAAAAGTTTTATAAGTTTCCACAAAAAATGGGTTAAAGTGGGGTAAAAACAAAATACATTTTTATTCTGTACTTCCAGATCCAAATGTGCAGAGCTGAAATTTGATACACACAAAAGGTGCACGAAGAAATGGTTTTCTTAATTTTCATACCTAAAGGGTTAAAATTTGATAAAATGAAATTTACGTTTTATAACTCTATTTACAGTTTCAAAAATTGTCTAGCTGGAATTTTGATCATATGTTTATCTTAGGCTTTACAAGTACACAAAGAAAGCGTTTTCAGAAATTCCATCTATTAAAGGGGTTAAAATATGGTAAAAACAAACTTTATACTATTTTTACCTCTGTACCTACAGATCCAAAAGACTAGTGTTGAAATTTAGTACACAGTTTTATATTAGCTTATGGAGGTGCTCAAAGAAAGGGTATTCCAAAATTTTATCTCTAAAGGGTTAAAATAACCCTAAGCACTCTCTAATGTTTAGGTTGTGATATTGTAGTGAATGGTATACATTTTTAATAGCGAGAGTTAATAATTTGGTGTGGCGTGTTCTTGGGTGCTTAGTGATTGTAAAGGAATTATTTTTTAAAAAAGTAAAAAAATTCTGTTTTTACTGAATGTTTATCTGTTATGCTAAGATACCTTATTTCATTGGAACTCGGCTTTACAGATTTCAATAAAAATCTGTATATTTTTTAAATACAATACTAGTTAGTATGTTTAGGCTACTTTAAATTATCATAGGCTACACTTTAAAAAAAAATGGCGGCCACTCAAAATGATTGATTTTGTTATAAAATGGTGTATTTTTACGAGCTCTAGAAGCCAAACAGGATGCCTTTACACTTCTTAGATTAGGTTTTTTGTTGCATTTCACACAAAAAGCCAAAACTGATGTTAAACAAATTTCTATCTGACTGAAACTCTGTTATGTTAAAATGCCAATTTTGTCCGCTCTTTACTCCGAAACCACTTACACAGTTCATTGGAAACGTTTACAGGGTTAAACTGCAGTTTAAACTATTGTAGGCTTTAACTTAAATACAATAGTTAATATGTTTTAAGCTCTCTTAAACTTTCATTTGCTTAATTGATTATGAAACTCCTGAATGAAGACTAGTCTGGCTATTTTTTAAGTTTAGGTTTTTTAAGGCTCAAAAAGTTATTTTTTCTGTTATAAAAAAACACTCTCTTAATTTAATATAAAAAACGTATCATTGTCTCAAAGAGAATAGCGAAAAAAGTATTTGTAGAAGTATTGGGTATTTCATTTTTTATTATTGTCTATAGTTTACTTCTGTCTATTAATCTACAAACAATCCTGATTTTAAATTAATTAAAAATCAAATTTATCTCATGAATTTTTAATCACACTTTAATAATTAGTAATATATTTTGAAAATTGAAATCAAAAAAACTAATTGCAGTTTTTGAATAAAATTTAATAGCATTAGAATTTAAATATGATCTCCGTCAGTCAAAGTAATTGTTGCACGTTTATAATTAACTGGTGTAGTTAATATTATGTGTTGATTAGTGTGTTATAGATAATATTGAAAACACAAAACACACGCACACTCAACTCCGGGCCGCGTGGGACTCGATAGAGGCTAGAGGGAGTCGACGCTGAAAACAGAACACGGTTATAGTCTCAGTAGTGCCAGAGCTTTCCATCTCAACTAGTCTTTTTCTTCTTCTAAACTAAGACGCCAAGTTTGGTCTTTATTTAAACAAACTATAGGTTGGTACCGTATTTATATTAAAAATTTTTTTTTGCTTGTAATGTAGATGTGTTTGCCGCGGGTTTATTCTAACGATCCGAATTGCATAATAAGGTAGGTTTAGTTTGCCAAAAAATAAGCCTGCATTGAGAGCCAACTGGGAGCTCAGATTTGTTTGACCTCCACGATAAGTCCATCTGATTGAATGCTGATTGATTGACCGCTATTTACGTTTCGATCATGACCAACATATCTATTTAAAGAAAAAACTTGTAATCCCTACTTCTTTATTTAAGCCTAAGGTGATATCCCATCGCTCGGGGTTAAATATGCTGAAGTCCTTGTATATCGTGAATATTTTGTTTTTGTTAGATCTTTAATTTTTAAAAGGGGGGTTTCAATTCAAAAGATAAAAATAGTAACCTTTTAAAGAAATAGGCTGTAAACGATCATAAAATGCAGATGTCTTGCAAACTTTATGTAAAAAAGTAAACTTCCACAGCTTTATAATTCTAGAATTTCTAACATTTTATAAGTTATAGCATTACGATTTACATTATTACCATTGCTAGGTTAATACTCTGATGTTAATCCTAAAACTGATGATTTTTTTCCACTTTTTAGAAATATTCAGACAGAATTATGGTTGTTTAAACTATTAAATTAATATTTTATGTTTGTGAATGTTAAGGTATTCCATTATATTTATCTTTATTATTACACTTGCAATTCATGTGCTTCTACATACAGTCATAGTAACACATTGTCAATATGCAACATTTACATTGACTTTTAATTTTTTCGCAGTACGACCAACTTAGCAAAAAGTAGGCCTATATGTATGAAGACGTATACCGATTTTGAGATATATTCGTGTTCAGATTTTCTGAAAATAAAAAGCGGTTTTTGTCTTAGATTTTTCTATCTGTGTATCTGTCTTTGCATGTAATGGATGCTACATTGTTTTGTGATGAAGTTGTAAGTGTAGTTTGCACATTATGTTAAGACAAATATTTTAAATCAAAATTAATTTTCCGTTTTTACTATTATGTAAGTCAAGCTTATTACATCCACCTTTTAGTTAAAACAACCCCTTAAACATCAATAAAACTCATGAGCTTACACAAATAATATCAAATTTAAGTACTCTTACAAAGTATTTGCCCTTAAAAATACTTATTGGGTCGCTACACTGACGGATTAATGCAATTTTGTGGGTGCGTATTGCTGGTTGGATGGTTCAAGTTACAGAAGGGTCTGGGGAATGAAACTTTTTAAAATGATACCTTCATAAACTAGCACTGTTAAACTGATTTGAGGCTTAAAACTGATACAAAATACGCAACTATTTACTCTGTTTTAGACAGACATTCACTAAATTTCTTTAGGTGCCTAGTTTTAAAACTTTTGCAAAACTGGTTTCATTTACTTAGCTTTAATATAAAAACCACAAATTCTGTAATACTTTATCAACATTGAAGCAAATTAAATATAAAATATTGAAATAAACATTAAAAACCTTTTAGCCTATAATAATAATTTGTAAGTTATTGACAGTTGCGTTTTTATTAGCTTTAAAATCCTAATTATAGGCTACATACTTTTTAAAAAAATGACATTAGGAAAATGTCATGCTGCTAGAGTAGTGGTTAGCACATTACCTTCGTACAAGGTTGTGGGATCGGATCCCGACCGAGGTTTGTGGGATTTCTGATGTGAGTATAAATCAGCAAATGTACCTTTCTCTGGAAGGAAAGTAAAGATAGTGGTCCCGTATGGTGTATGTTGTCATCGCACATTAAAAAACCCAATCTAGAAATAAAACAGAAGAACAATTGTCAGCTCACAATTGGTATTGGCGAAATATAAGAGTCAGTGAAAACTGATTTAAAATAAACAGATAAAAGAAAAAATCTAAGAAAGTAATACATGAAAATTTAAATGTTCTTTAAAAATCATTTTGTTTCTTTCAATACAATTATTTACAATGACACTAATTTTGAAACAATAGTTTTACTTAACATTGTTGTTGAAAAAACATGTTTTTTCTTTCTCCTCTTCCCAATACACATATCTACAATTTTTATATATAGCCGCTTTTCCTTTGCCGTCAACCGTGATCCCTCGTCCTCATTAACCTAACTGGCATAAAGTATAGACTTTAAGAAAAAAGAATGCAATTCTTTTTCCTTATCAAGATACATATCTCTATTAACGTATAGTAAAGCAAGTCCTGTCAAGCGCCTCAACAGTTTCTCATCCAAGTTTTGATTAATTTTAGAGTAGAGGAAAACCTTTCTGCTGTTGCAGTTAACACAGAAAGAGAAAGGAAACCAACATAAAGTATCTAACGCTCACCCTCAGTATAAGCGTTACAGAGTGCACAAAGTACAAATGTAGGGCCTACAATACAGACAGAATGGAGATCGGGATAATATGGCGGGTTTTGGACATCTCAGAGGTACAATGCCTCTTTGACTTTTTTTACATTTTTTGTTTTATTTCTTGTCTCGAGAGGACAGTTGCCCCTTCGCCCCCCTTAATTAATGCTTGGGTTGCTATCTTCTCATACAAATCCGGTTTGTTAAATATACAAAAAACAAGAACATTTTTCGAAGTCGGCTCATAGGATTTGTTAAAACTTTGGTCAAGGGCCTACATCAGTTTTTAAAGTTACGAGTAATTGAAATAAAAAACAACAAATTTGAATGCAAAGCAAAAAACAAATCTCAATACAAAAAATATAATAGTCGATGTTTACTTAACTGCTACTAGACCTACATTTCTTCACATATTATTATTGTAAGATTCATTCGTTTATGTAATGTTATTTACTGTTTTTAGTTTTTCAAAGCCCTTCGCGTTTTGCAGGTCAATTATTTTCGCAGAATCAAATTAATGCGATAACGATAATGATAATCTTTAAAATTTTAAAATTACCTTTAAGTATTGAAGAAATAATACTTTGAACATCGGTTGTTTGGTTACGAACTATTTATCGGCTGATCGGTAGACAAAAACACTTATTGTACTCAGCCAACCAACAATTCGATATTTTCATATTGCTCTCGAAATAAATTAATTTTGTTAAAAAAATTATATATATTTTGTTATTATCTAGCTTTAAATCTATATTTTGGGAGTAATATTTCAATGTTTATTTTTATTGAAAACGTTTGCCTTATGGAATTATAGTATAAATTTTACAGATGAAGTGGTTATGTTCCCAAACTTTACCTAATTCTAGAAATAAAAATACAATTTTGTATTTTAAACTTAAAAATCTCACGCAGGAAAGTGAATAGTCAACAGGCAAAGTTTTATGAATTTTAAAGAAGAAATTTTTCAAAGATTTTAAAAATATTTCCCATTTACGTTTTGTTTATTCCGAATGTTGCATCATTTTCTGTGCGTATTTTACAAACACACACACACACACACACACACACACACACACACACACACACACACACACACACACACAAAACCTTGTCTAACTCTATCCAGTTTCATTATTTAATTAAAATTTTAACTAATTGTAATCGACCATTACACATTTAGTTCATTTTAATTTGTCAAAATGAAAAGAAGAAAGTTATAATTAAGTAGGCCTAGTAGCTAAATGGAAATAATAAAGTATAATGAGATTTCGTAATGAAAAATATTTTTTTAAATTAAATTATTTAACATTAGTTTTTCAAGTCAAATATCATATGACTTTATTTTTACTTTGATCTTTTCTTTCAAAATGTAACTATAAAAATGTAAAGTGCAAACACTGGAAAATTGTTCTAACTCGAACTTCATAATCTTTCAAATGCGTATTTAAAACATAAAAATGAATTTATATAATTAGAAGAAAATTTATAAATGTTTAAATGAATCAAACTTTCAATTATTCGTTAATTCAAAATATCTAAATTCATTTGCAGCGAAACAACTGACAAAGACTTTCTTCCAGTTGTTTTAGTCTTGGACAAAATGGCAAAATTTAAAAACTAATCGTGATTAGGCTTTAATTACAATTATTCTATTGTTATAGAGTTTTATTTTTAATAGTCCTTCAAAAATTTATATTTTAGACATAATTATTTTCTTACAATAAAGCAACTTGGTTAATCTACAGCTTCATAAATCAATGAACTGATTTTTGATGAATCTTTAAAATAATAGGTTCATTAAAGTGAGATGGGATTATCTACGCTTGAAGAAAAAGATGTTTTTACGAAGTTGATTGAGAATGTATAGAATCAACAGTTTGACAAAAGTTACAAAAATCGATTTTGAGAATTAGATGTGTCTTTTTCATGTTCCATCAACCCAAAGAAACGATTTATAGGTCTAATGGTTGCCTGTGCGTTTATATCTGTGTATCTGTATGTTTCTGTATTTGTGCACATCACTGGAAACTAAACTAATGACCGATTTTTATCAAACTTGGCACCTAGAAACGTTTTCCTTTACGAGGTCCATTATTTAAGTTTTCAAAAAAGGTTTTAAGCTTTTTTGAATAAAAAAATGGAACAGAACAATTTCCCCATAACATTTTGCCAAAATTGTAATTAAAACTCATAGACCGACAAAAAATTAAGTCATTTTTTGTTTGATGTTCTTTTCTCTAATAGCTCTCAAAACAGAGTTTTTAAATATAACAAACCACACTTTTTTTGGTACATACTTTTGAGGTAAATTTGACCAAAATAATTCGAATAAATTTTGATAAAATCATGTTTTTATCAGTCTTATACAAAAAATGTGTTAAAAATTTACAAAAAATAAATTATTTTTCCGAGATAGTGTAAACCAATTTCATCAACATCGGTGATACGTTTATTTTTCTGCGATTTACATAGACACACAGACATCCAAGTAAGCAAACAATATTCCTCTTACAAATTCCCGGAACAAATTCCATTTGGAAAAAAATACTTGGTCAGCCTAATTTTTCATGAATAATATTTATTTTGTTTTGTCTATTTAAACATTCATATTTGATTGAACGTTAAATAAACTGAGTTAAAAATAATTTGTTTAAGGAACTTTCAAAAGTTTAAGGACCTTTGATATATAGGGCAAAATCCCTCCTCTAAATTCAGTTGGAAAGAGGAGGGGAGATTAGAACATTTTAAATGCCAAACACCATTGAATGACACGACACCTCTACTATAAATGTCCAGTTAGGCTTAAACCGAAAGCAATTCGTAAAACCGAGTTGCCTTCTTCTCTGTTACAAGCAAGAACAATACAATGGTTGTGAAACCGATCTGAGAATAATTATTGGTTCCTGTGCTACACTCCCAAACATTACACATTAATATCAGAAAAAGTGTCTTTTTGACAATCTTCTTAATTATTTGTCAGACAAATGTAACATTGCATAAGAATTTCTTTGAATAATGATAAATAAATCATGGGAGATAGTTTTATTACTAAAATCAAAGGGAATATATAATTCAACTAATCTGTTATCAGTTCAGTTAGCCAATGACTATTAAATTGTTGTGCGCGCGCACATACACACACACACACACACAATCATGAAACAATTATATAAATTAAAGTCAAAAACTTTAATAACAGGCAACATTTTCTCTAAAATCGATACGTTTTTTCCACATCTCGAATAGGCTGGAAACTTTCCTTGCTTGAAGCAAATCAAGCGCAAATACAAATATTTTGTTGTCTTGTAATTTAAGTAACATCATTTGGGATGCCTATAAAAGAAGACAAATGATATGATGCACTAAAGTGCATGACTTGAGTTACAACAGATAACCCAAGTGTCCATGCGGACACTTCGCCGGGTGTAAGGCCAGGAATAGCCCAGCTATGAGCTACAAGAAAAACTGCCAGACTCTAAATAAAACTTTACACCTAGCAGATTCACTTGAGACGGCGGCTAGATGAAGCGTATATTTTACTCGGAGAATTTAAACTATTGACTTACTCATAGCTCTCTATTGATTGACAGTAACATTGAGCTTCAACAACAATGTTAACAAAAATACCCAATTTCCCTAACAGGCTTTTAAAAAAGTACTTGTAATGAGTTCCATAATAGGTTTAATAAATCTACGACATAACAAAACGTTACGCAGTAACATATGTGACAGTTTTTTATGTGGCGAAAACGTTAATTGTAACCGTTTAGACTAATAATCGTTTTGGCAAAAAAGAAAATCTTCTCTTTTGAAATAATAATAATAATAAACAAAATGATTCGTGTTGAACGGCTCAAATTCATTTCAAATGTTTGTCATAGTTTAAAAAAACAGCTTAATAATAGAATAATAATTGGTCCCTACAAAAAAATCACACTAAATTTTATTGTAAATCCGTAACCTTATCAGTAAATCCATAAGTGGAGTGTAGCTATTTTATCTTGAAAAAATTTTGTTCGAAAAGTGAAATAAAAAACAAAAAATCGGCAATAGAGCAGATCTTAAGAGACTAAATACAATTAAATAAAGTATACGTGTGAAATTCGGGGAGTTACCGACAGCAGCAAAACTTTTGTTGATAATATCTTTGTTGACTATATAATTAGTTTGAAAATATGTTTACAAATATATTGTTTTGTTAAAAAATAATAAATACATGTACCTAGCTTAGATATTATTTACTGCAGTTATAGTAAAAGATCAGTTGTTTCATATTAATTCGTAATAATTCGTAACGATCAGCTGATTTCATTGAACAGCTGATAGGCTGTAATAAGTTTCAGGTTATGTTGTTAAAAACTAGCAATATTAACAAAAATTATTATAAACATTCATATTAATTTCGAATGTATTATAAACGGTTACAAAGTGCACCTTAGTTTTCTTTAACTAAGGAAAAATACCGAAACCAAAGCGACATAACGTTTTCATATAATAGTGTACTGTTATCGAAAAGAAGGTAGAAAAAGAATGACAGAAATATAGCGAAATTAATTTGCTCGTTCGTTCCATTTCCGTTACATTCTTCCGTTCGGCAGACTTTTTTCTATTCACTCCTCTCGCCAAAGCTAACAGTAAAAGCTTCGCTTCAATAATAACCTAATATATTATTGTCTAGATCCTAATTTTATTATTATAGCTTCATAAAAATAAAAGCCTCCTATATTCAACAAATAGGTATAATAACTTGTGTCTGCTAACGTAACCTAGATATTTGACAAGGCAGTGGAGGCTCAGCCAGATCTATTGTTAAAATAGAAGCTCATGACCTAATTCGTTCCTTTATTCCTTTAATTATTTTGCACTTTTCAGACATATAAAAACAACATCTATATTATACTTTGAAATCGGTAATGTAATTAAAAAGATATTAATATTAAAAGAAATAAAAATTTCAAGAAATCTAATTTCAAAAAGTACGCATAATAATTTCTGTTGTTTCGTTTATTTTTATTAAAAGTAATTCGATATTGTCCCTGCATAGTATTAGCTGAGTCGACTGTAAGTTTGTTTGCACTATTTTTAAGGTTATCAAGTACTATATAAACAATGTTAATTGAAATACATCTGAAATGTAAACAAATTCTAAATATAACATAAAGACAGAAAACAGATACAACAGTGTGTTAACTCAACATTAAGTCCTGTTTACTTTTGTATAAGGCAGTAGTGCGAATATTAACAAATTCTTTGTACAAATAAAGTGTATTTCATAATAATGTGTATTTTTTTTTTACTAATGTACTAATGACATTTTAAAAACTCCGTAAGAATGCAATTTATTTCTGTATAAAATTATAAAAAACAAAAATAATAATAGCCTACTTTTTTATTGATATAAAGTTTTAAATTAATTAAATTGTAAATTAAGATTGATATGTTATTTTAATACACGCGTCACCCAGCTGTTTTCCTGACGTGATGGAAACGAATTTCCAACAATAATAATTTTATAACGTTTCCGGACTCGGTCTAACCATGATGGCTGTTCCAATAGTTCATTATTTAATGAAGATTTGATAAAATAATGTTTTCCTTCCGTCTGTATAGCTTATTTTACTAAAAGATCATTTACAGTATTTAAATTAGGTACATAAGGTGCATGTTTTAACATTATTTTACTTCTTTTAGTAAGCTTAAACAATGGGTTTACTCTTTACAAAATATTTTAGAGTTTTAAGTTAATTAAATAGGTTTTACGCTAATTTGTAAGATAGATATGGATTCATTATGTATTTTATTTCAAAACTTCAAAATCGTGTCTTTAATTTGTTGTCCTTATTTCTTAATTGCTTAATCTTTTTCGAAGACAATATTTTTTGCAGTTTCAACCTAAAAATCACATTTTGAATATTTTTAAGAAACATTATTCTAGTTCTGAAGTAGACCCCAAAGTTTTAGAAACACGCAAACTATACGTAATAGTGGTATAATTTTGTACACCAAAATTTGTTTCAATATACTGAATTTTCGCTATTCAGTAGAAAGCAGATTTACAACAACATGTATTAAGTTTACGGCAAATTTAATGGTGTTCGAAAGAGGAATGAATTAGAAAGATCCTTTAGTAGAAATATATCTGATATTCATTTTTTGTGCAAGACCAGATAGACCTAAGAGAATGAGATTCAGTAACCAAAATCAAAAAATCGCGGAATCGCGGAATGGATAACCTTGTTATCCAAAAATAACGCCTGAAAAATACGTCTGAAATTAATTTTAGAGGCGGGTTTATTTGCGCTCTCATCCATCGCACTGGGTTACGTACTGAGGCTTCAGAATGCGATTTTTTTGTTATTTTTTTAGTAAAGCGAAAAGCACATTATCGCCTCACTAAATGTAAGTGTCACTGTAAAGTGTTTTCGGGTACCGCGAGGGACGTCTAAATCTTCTCAATAAATTCTTATTCAATTTCTTTTGAATAAATAATCAACGATGTCCTTGTTCCTTAGTCCGCTTTTATGCAGAATTCGTTTTTTTCCCAATCAACTATAAAACTAAATAAGCTATGACTTATTAGCTGACTTACGAGACAATACGTGATAATGTCAACTTCCAGAGTTTGTGCAATCGGGTTTTAAACTTGGTCTACAAAGTGTCTAAATAGAAAAGTTAACTGTTTTATAATCCTAGATAAATATTTTAATGAAATTGTCTCGGGCTCACCAATAAAAAAACAAAATGTTAATAACAACAAAACATAAGGTTAAGAATAAATACATCTGATGTAGGCTGTCGAATATAAGGGTTATTTATAAATTAGATTCTTATAAATTAAAATTAAAAGGGTTATTATTTTTAATGCTATTACATCAGTTATTTTAGTATGCTCCAAGCATTATAAAAACTTGTGGAGAGGCTGATCTGTTGATGTGAGGTTTAATTTCGCAATAGGGATAGGTTATTTCTAGTAACACTTTTACAGTTATCGTATCTATAACTCGTATTCTGTTTTTATTTTCTAATTAAGAAAGTATGTTAGATTTTTAACGTTTTGACTTTATGCCAATTAAACCAATAAATATGTGTAAAGCACGGAACATGATGTACCAGAATCTTCAGTAGGATTCTGTGAAAGAACTCGATGTAAAGCAAGGAAATGGACATGCTGTAACTGTGCTTTTACTGGGTTTATGTGAAGGACTTCAACGTAACGGAACATGCTGTAACAGTGTCTCTAGTAGGTGTCTGTGAAAGACTCGACCTAACGGAACATGCTGTAACAGTGCCTCTAGTAGGTTTATGTGGAAGAACTCGACGTAACGGAACATGCTGTAACAGTGTCTGTAGTAGGTTTATTGGAAGAACTCGACGTAATGGAACATGCTGTAACAGTGTCTCTAGTAGGTGTCTGTGAAAGAACTCGACGTAACGGAACATGCTGTAACAGTGTTGTCTCTAGTAGGTTTATGTGGAAGAACTCGACGTAACGGAACATGCTGTAACAGTGTCTCTAGTAGGTTTATGTGGAAGAACTCGACGTAATGGAACATGCTGTAACAGTGTCTCTAGTAGGTGTCTGTGAAAGAACTCGACGTAACGGAACATGCTGTAACAGTGTTGTCTCTAGTAGGTTTATGTGAAAGAACTCGACGTAACGGAACATGCTGTAACAGTTTCTCTAATAGGTGTCTGTGAAAGAACTCGACGTAATGGAACATGCTGTAACAGTGTCTTTAGTAGGCTTCTGTGAAAGAACTCGACGGAAGAAGCACGGAACATATTGTATCAGAGTCCTTAGTTGGTTTTTGTGAATGAACTTGACGTAAAGCACAAAACATGTTGTAATTGTCTACTAGGTTTCAGTTAATGAACTCGCGAAGTTATGACCTCACATTACTAGGCTAAGATCCAAATTTGAAACTATTATAAAAATGACCAGACTAAATTGATTAATGTACTTAACATAAGATTACAGTATTACAGTACATAAGACTAGTATACAATTTTGATCATTTGATCAGAGGTTTGTTATTTACAATCTTGCAATGGTGAAATGGGTATTGCATAGAATTGCGTAATCATTTAGTAACCATAGCCAAATGAATTAATTCTGCAATAAATAAATTCAATCTATTCACCACGTGCATTTGTTGATCACAAACACTTTTATTTTTAACCTCTAATAGGACACAGTTCCTTGTAAACAATCAAGTTTAAAAAAATGTTAGATAAAAACGTTTTGACTTTATGACAATCAAGGTTTAATTTTTTCGTTGTAAACAAAAATGTTTTCAGATCAACATGTTCCTTCGTATTACAGTATTAAATTTAGTTACAGCTTATTTTGAAAAAATCTATCACGAAATTATCAAAAGCTATTATCAGGAAAATTAAAGAAAACGTATACCTTTTGTCTTTTTTAAAAAAAATTAGTTTTATTATTAATCACACTCGTAATATTAAATATGTTACCTAAGGCAGAATACCTTCGAAACCTTGCCTGGAGTTCTCGAAGAACATGATCCTCAAGCCTATTTTATAACCTTTACAAAATCAATCCAGTAGCAATATTGAAAGAAATGTTTCTGTAATTCTAAATAACGTTTCTGCCGCAATATTCGTATTTCGAAAATATTATCGTTACAAATATTGTCACAAGAACTTTGTACATACCAGATACGTGTTCTAATGTCATTAGTATATTAAAACGGAAAAATAATTGAAGCCTTCTAAAGTTAGTAAATATATCAAATTAGTGTAGTAAGCCTTAGTAGCAACCTTAATTAAAAAAATAACTTTAAATTAAAATATTTTTAATTCATATATTTTTTAAAGAAATCAATTAATTTAAATTATTGAAATTAATCAATATGACATTAAAAATACTGTAACTAATAAGTAAAAAAGTAGTGTCAGGCTAGAAAAAAAGGCAATGCATTTGTCAGTTTGTTTCTTACTTGCAAATAGAGTATATCCCATTTGGTTTGGTATTTGACAGCTATTTAAATTATATTTTCATGCATATCCGTCATGTATCCATAGACATAGCGTATTCAAGCAGAAATATTTCATATTCATAATGTATTCAGAGAAATATGTGTTACATAGTCACTATGGAAGTACACAACGTCAACATGAGCATTTAGTTAATACGTCAATAAGACAGATATCAAGGCAACATTTTGTTTATACGGGTATTTCATGCATTAAATATTATTGAAGAATATTTGTTAAGAATATGGTTTTCGGAAAGTGCAATAGCTTTAGACGTTAGAAAAACTATAAGCTTTGTTATTGAATTTAAAACACGTATTTAACTAACTTAGATACCGATGCTGTAGTTTAAGGTAAGCGTTTATGTTTAACATGTGCCTTTGTAAACGTCACTGAGTCGACAGAGAATTTTGGACTTTTCTTATGGATAATCTGTCTAGGAAACATAAGCTGAATGGAATGTTACAGTGTTTTAGTTTTTGACTAAATCTGCCCAAAACATACGTAAAAAATTATATTTTTGTTTAGTTCAAAACTGTTTATACTACGCCTTGCGTACTCTGGATCTGTTTAGTCTTCTATTGTTATTAATTAAAAGAAAAACTATATTAATGAAATTGTTTAATACAATTTGTTTGAAACTTCCTGGTAATTTTTTAAAACTAAAATTTCAGTACAACATAGCCTAAATCATGTACAATAATAACAAATTTATTTTAATGCTTATATACTAACTGAATTTAACAAAACGTGGCCCTGAATAGTTTTCTGTATCAAAAATTAGTAATTTATTACAATTTTGTTTATCCTTTTCATTCACACACGGGTGTACAATTTTTTAACTAAAAAAAATTACAACTTAAAACAATTGACATTTACACTCCATTCAGAGATTATTGAATAATTTACCAAATGCATTACCTTGAAAAGCACTACATAGAACCATGAAAGTAATGTTGAAAAATTTAATGTGCGTAGAATTTGTGCGGAAAACAATTGATTTAATATAGGTTAAAAAGGCAGTAGCAAACAGTCTCCATCATTAATGTAAGAGCGATGATAAATACTCGCATGTATTATTATTTTCGAGGTCAAACAAATAAGTGACAATACGTCTCTTCGTTTTGTATTGAATTAACAGAGTTAATTGAAAAAAAACAGCTGCTTAAAATCATCAATGTTTTTAGGTCATACTTTTTTAATCAAAAAATCATACTTTTTTCTTTATTTTTTAAGTGGAAGCATTCAATTTACAAATCCGGCTTATTTAAATTTTTCTGTTAATACATTATTTTCATCACAATTTTTCGGGAAAACTTTAGCAGTAACAAATTAAAACATGTTATTTCATGAACACAATTAAATATATTTTACTTGGATTTTGCAGAAAATCTTGACTGCCCGCAATACTCGGTACCAAATTGTGGTCGGGCTATATTTAGATATTTTCATGTGTTTACGTGTCTTTATGGCCAGAGCAAACATGGCCACGGACCTAAATTCGTAAGCTGAACAATAATAGTTTCGTTGCTATTTTTATCTTTTCAAGAGTTGCCAATTATTACTGTAAGCTAATTATTAGAAATATTTGTTGCAGTTAGAAAAACCGCAATGTTTAATAACGTTATTTAAATATGGGTAGACCCTTTACAAATACTTATCATTACCTTTGACATGTAAACAAATTGTATTATTTTTGTTTTGTTCTAGTAATTTTCCCATTACGACAAATTTGACTATTTTTATGCGCTATTACGTCTTGTAGTATCTTGTAACACTTTTCAGCATTCAACAATTTGCTGTAACCACTTGATTTGCAATAATCAAACATTTCTTAATACTTGAAGATCGAGTATCAACTGACTAACGGCTTTTCGTTACTGTATCCAAACCCAAACGTAGGCCTATGTTATAATGGACCACTCTTTAGTTTGGAGCCTAAGTGACTTGAAAAATGTCATTTGTAATTTATACAAAATAGAACTCAGGTTTTAAAGTGTTTATATATTTGCAATTGTGAACTTTATTGTATAGTAGGCTACTATTTAGATCTCTATTTATTTGGGATTCTGTATCTCAGACAAGTTTAGTACGACATAATGCTTTAGTTGGTCGCAGCATATTATATGTTCAAATTAACTGTTGACGGTATTACATGTGTCAAATTGAAGTTTTATCATCTTTAAAAGCAGGAAGTGATAGAAAGAAATAGATATATCCTACACCTACTAAGGATGCCATCCCAATCCACACTCTTAGATGTAGTAAGTAATAAGTAGTAAATAGTAAGGCTTTTGGTACTTTCAACAACAGTATAGGTAGTACCTATACTCATATTCATACTAAGTTTTAGTGGTCTATGTTAGGGGAATTGTAAGATTACATAGCTTTTAGGTGTTGAAACCCCATTTCAACCTCTTATGGACTGATAATCCTTATAAAAATGCTTTACTTTTTCTACTTAAGGCATAAGGGAATAATTTCCTACATGTGCCAAATTTCAGCTTTCTACGGTATCAGGAAGTTGGAGAATTAGTGATGTGTGTGTGTGTGTGTGTGTGTGTGTGTGTGTGTGTGTGTGTGTGAGAGAGAGAGAGAGAGAGAGAGTGAGCGAGAAATAAATATAGGTAAAATTTATCACTAATTCTCCAATTTTGTAATAACGTAGAAGGATGAAATTCGAACTCTTAACGTACCCATATAAATCAAATAGGAAAACTAAACAATTTTTGGTTTTGATCCGGTAACCCTAACAGGGGAAGGGTTTAACCTTTATTTCCCAAAATATGTTTTGACTCTTGGCAAAGATTTAGAAACCTGAATTTTGACTGAAATAACCTTAATATGTTAAACAGAAGTAAATTCATGTTTCATTTGTCAACCATAGAAATGTTTCAATCCCAATAGTAAAACTATTACCGCTTGCTCCACACTTATTACTAAAAAAGCAATATTTCAGGTCAAATCGCCATTGAATCGAAAATTAATTTGGTAATAGTAATTTAATTATTTAGCTAAATCCCACTAAATGGTACAACAGAATCCCAACTCTAAATTATATATATGCCAACTCTAAATTATATATATGCCGCCTCGGTGGTCTAGTTGATAGCGTACTAGGCTTTCACACCGAGGATCCGGGTTCGATTCCCAGTGAGGGCTTGACATTTTCATACGCTATAAATCATCCCACCGTCTGCATTAGCCGAAGTGTGCACAATAGTCGGACGTTAAACACAAAAAAAAACTATATATGTTATAGCCTATATATATTAATTTTTAACCTCTGTGATGAAAAATGTGTTCAAATCCCCCTTCCCAAAATATTTTCTTCATTCCTAGTAAAGTTTCACAAGTATGAAATTGTGCTTAAATACTCTTAAAACACTAAGAAGGTCTGAAAACAAATCACTGAAATTAAACCATAAGACGTAAAAAAGAGTTTCATTCCTAACGGTTAAATAATTCTTTGTATTAAACAGCTGGTCAGTTTGTGCTCTCTGCTGATTAATGCCAAGTAAAGCATAAATTTCACGGACAAGGCCGTGCTATTACTGCTAGTCACTGATGGGTTAATGGGGAGGAGGGGATTGGTTAGATGATTCCACTTGCAGGAGAACCTCTCTGGGGATGAAAATTTTTGAAATAATATCTCCAAAAACTAGCACTGTTAAGCTGTTTTGAGATTTAAAACCGATATAAAATGAGTGTAAAAATTTAATTTATTTTAGAGAAAAAAACTTAACTTCTTTAAGTGCCTAGTTTTTAATACTTTTACAAAACTGGCTTCATTTACAAAACTTAAAAACCACAAATTCTAAATAAGTATTTATTAATATAAAAGCAAATTAAAAAATAAAACTATCGAAATAGACATTGAAAATTTTTTATAACAGTATTCTGCAAGCTGTTGAAAGTTGCTTTCTTACTAGCTTCAAATTTCTAATTATACGTCCTATTATTTTAAAAATAACTGCTGGTAGAGTTGTGGTTAACACATGGTCTCGTGCAAGATTGTGGGATCGGATGTAGACTAAGATCAGTGGCATTTTTTATGTGAGTATGAATCAGCAAATGTGCTTTTTTTCGGAAGGAATGTAAAGATGTTGTGTATTGTCATCGCACGTTAGAGAACAAAACATAGAGCAGAGAAATTGTCAGCTCACAACTGGCATCGGCGAAATACACTAGTCAGTGAAAACTGGCGTAAAATAAACAGACAAAAATAGAAAAAAACATCGAAAAATAAATTAAAATTTACATATTAAAAACAAATGATTTATTTTATTCAGTACAATTATTTAGAATGAAACTCATTTTGAAACAGAAGTCTTATTGGTAAGCCTAACTGGTAAGAAGAAAAAAATAAAAAATGTTTTTCTTTGTCAACATGTATATCTCTATGAACATAACATAGCAAAACAAGTCTAGTTTAAACGTCACAACAGTTTCTCAACCAAGCTTTCATCAATTTCATAGTCGAGAAAAATTTTCTGCTGTTGTAGAGAAGAGAAGACAGAACCAAAGTAAAATATCAACTTGATTAACCTCGTTCTTACCCTCAGTGTAAGCGTTATAAGGTGCACAAACTTATAAATGTACATACGGACAAAACTTTGTGTACATACACAGTTCAGATCGGGATACTGCGACTTCGCAAAGCCCTCAGATGTCGCCTTGACCCTCTTCCAGAGTTCCCACCTCGAAGCTAAGTCTATAGTTTCCTGTTGTTGAAGTAAAATAGGGTCTTTTACATTTTTTATTTTACTTCTTTTGCCTCGAGAGGGGCAGTCGTCCCTCCGTTTCCCCTTTATTTATTATGTTTGTTTAACGTAACCACGTATTCCCTCACCTCTCACCAAAATGCAATCCACCTAGCACGACCAGGCCCTCAACGGATAATAGTGCCCAGATGTTTTAAACAAATTTTTAATTAAATACAGGCTGGAAAATAACAATAAACAAACGTATTGTGTTCATTTTTTACGCCTTGCCTTTTCTGGAGAGATATCCGCTTTCCCAGACTTTCCATACAGCATTCTGCATTAGCCCAAATGTGCACAATAGTCGAGTCGGACGTTTAATCACAAAAAAAAAAAAAATCCATACAGCATTAATTTCGGTGTTTTCTTTGCCGGTTTTTCAAAAACCAGTTTACAATTTACTCTACGAACATGTGGCTATAATAACATTCTTTATGAATGTGGTTTATTATGTATCTGTTTTTGCCATTCTTATTTTCTTTTAATTGTGATTCGATCCAAACGTAAGAACTGAGTTAAATATAGTTTTTAAAAACATAATTTATTCTAACTTATTTTCTTTGCAAGCTCTCATCTGTAATCCCTAAAGTACGGAAACTTGCAATATAATTCAGTTATTTTTTTCTTGTGGTATGTTAACTCAGGTTATCTTTTTTCTTTACATATCATATTTTGTCTTTATTTTTCAGAAAGTTACACACCGACACAATTTCAATGAATGAAACCATTTTAAAACAAATTCGTTAACTTTAAGTATCTTTAGGACTTCTTCATTAGTTTTATTAAAATAAATCTTCAGACCCTATTAGTTATAGTTACAACTTAACTGTTTAGTTATGTAATTTTTTTCGGATATGTTTAATGAAGGTAATTATAATATTTATTTTTTGTTTAGGAACATGTCTCGAAGAACAAGACGTACAAAGGTATACGACTGCAATTACAACATCGGCGAGCGCTACTACAAGCCTACACTTGACAGTCTAGACAGGAAATACTCCGGTCGGCCAGAATCATCTGCAGCATTTGACGAATCTCCATCAGTCAGGGCTTCAAAGCTATTCGAAGATTTCGATTCAAAAACTAACGGAACCACAAACCGTGCATCTCTCATTCGGGATGAAGAAGACGAATTCGACGATGAAGTAAACTCAACACTGAAACGAATTAAAGCAGCTCGCGCTCAAAGATCGACATTGGAGGACGAGTTAGATAACTTTTCTTCAAGAAAAAAAGAAATGAAAAAAAAGATTAACGTTTCCGATCAGTTGTTAGATAGTTTTGGTATAAATGGAAAGACTCAACAATCTCTTGAAGACGACATATTCTTCAAAAAGAAGACTTTAAGGTCATCTGAAGACGACGACGAATCTTTGTCAAAATGGACTCAGATTAAACCATCAAAAGCTTTTCAAGACGCAGAAGATAGTGCAGATGAACTAGCAGCAATCGCTCGCGCTCGTAAATCCCGGGCCCGTTTAGCAGACATCGATGCTGAGATGGAAGAACTAGCTGAACGAGGAGCCGCGCGTGAAAAGAGATTAGCAGGTCTTAAGGCCTTAGTAGCCGATACCGAAGAAGGATCACAGGTCCGTGTCAGCAAACGCATTAGTGTAAAGTCATCGTCAGAAAAAAAGCAAGTTTCGTTTTAAGTTTAGATGGAATGCACCCTAAGTTAAACCAGTGATATGAACAATAGTATGTTTAACGTTTTTTAATATTTTTTGGACCAATTAATCTAAAAATTAAGCGAAAAGAACTGTTATTAATTTATAACATGTAAGTAGTGTTTTTTACGCTACTTAAGTAGAATTACATTAAAACAGAAAAATCGAACAGAACAGATAAACAAATAACAAACAATTTTGTTACTTATATTACTTAATTTTGTGAATAATTTATTTGTTTTAAGTTTTCTTAATTAAACCTATAACTTTCCTTGCAGACAGAAATCATTCCTTTTACTATCATAATCATGTACAATGAACACGTATTTCTCGGAAAGTTTTATATTATATCAAATTAATGATAAGAATTTAAAAAAATGTATTATTATTATAAAGATCAAACAGTTTAAAATAATTTATTCAATAATATTTGATGTTCTTGTCAACTAATGTAAACGTTTTTTAACAATTAATTATTATAATTCATTTCAAGAGTCGCTCTTGATTGATGCATATCATTTTAATCTTTTTTTAAAATTTGAAAGTAAACAGGTACAAGATTACTTCAAGACACTAAAATGTATTAATAATTAAGATGTTGTAATTGTTTTAACCAAACTGTAAATTGTTTACAATATAAAAGGAAAACCAATGAATTATTACTTAATTTATTATTTGGTAGCAGGGCAACACAAATACTGATACAGCCTGTATCGGTACAGTTGCAGTAGTAAGTAAATGCCTAAAACTTCTATTAAAATTTTACTATATTTGTAAAAAACCCAAAATGGTGGTTAGATAAAAAAGCAAGCATTTTAGAACCTATGTTTATTGAAACTTTTTTTCTTGTTTTGGCCCTTAGAACAACGTCTTGAAGTTATGCTAAATAATTTTGATTCTCCTTGTTCAAGAAGGACTGTTAGATGGTTGTAACTTAAGCACAGTAATATTGTAAACGACGTTGAAAACATCGAATCGTTTGAAGGTGTTTTGAAAAATAGTTTACACACCTTATAGTTCATACTTCACCATGAGCATGTATATTCTTCCGGTCTTCTATTAATTTGGAAAATGATTTTGATCATGCGTTTTTATAAAATATGTTCAACACTCTTTTTATAATAAGACAATTATATAAACTTCTAAAAAATTAGACGTTGTTGGGATTAAAATGATAAAGATAGAATTTATAATGTTATTGTGTTACTTGACGCGAGGGAAAAGAAGCAGAGGACCGAGTACAGAAAGAGAGTAAAGGAGTCTCATTCACAACTAACTGATACCAATGCAACTGGGATCAGCTGGTGGACAATGGTTGAAAATGGAAACATTACCTTAGTAATCAGCCTCCAAACAACAGAATCTGAAGAGGTTTTGTGATATGGGTTGAGCTAACAGACCAAGAGGGAGTAACAAAGTTATAACAATATGACCAGAACATATCAGTGAATGACATTGAAAAAAGAAAATGGTAGTAGGCTTATAGGGTTGGCTATTCGCCTCTTGTGATCCTTTTATAAACATCACATGCCTTGGCCCTTCGTAACGCTCTATTTTTCGCTACTTGTTACCGCTGAACTCAAGCTTGAATCGTATAATGTATCTATGACAATCGAATAGATGTCAGACGCCTCTTTCGTTGCTTCTGCAAGTCTGAGATTAATTAATTAATTAGTTGTTCTGATTATATCACAGTTAAAATTTGAGTATAATTTCATACAACGATTTTGAGATACTAGCTAGATTTGGACAATAACTGTATGAAAAAAAGTTTGAGAAATGTGTTTTTGCACAATTTATAATTCTTACTTCTTACACAAGCACGCGCTCGCACGCACACACAAACAATTTTCTTTTTTAACAACACTAATAAATATCCAATTTTAAGAAAAAATCAGTGTACACTTCCAACCTGTATCAAAATTCATAGTCATTTGTTCAGTGGTTTTAGAGTTACAGTGATAAATAAGTTTGTCATTAGTGTAGTTGGGGCTTATATTAAACTGTTTGATGCAAGGGCAGAAAAAAGAGGATTTTTTAAAAAGAGATCTGTATTATTTTGCAAAATAACCTTATCCATTCCCTTATTGCATTTGCCTAATCTATGCTTCTGTTTTTGGTAACATTTTTCAAACTCATCTGTTTTGATGGCTTCCCACATTTTTTTCTTCACCTACATTGTTAAAAAGAAGTCGTTTCATACTCACACTTCTTCATTCGTGGAAACAAGATCACACGGTACAAGGTCGGGTGGTATGTGGGGTAAGAGAGCCATGGTATTTTTCTGCTAAAAACTGTTTCATTGACCATATAACTTCTCTGCCTCTTCAATGATACATCGTTTTTCTTCAAGCAAAGTTTTTTGACATTTTCTTCCGTTCAAGAATTTGTCCGTCTAAAACGAGATTAATTTCCCGTTTCTTGAAAAAAAACACTCCAGTTTTCCCGTAGAACGCATCTGAATTTTTCAGTTTTCACACAGTGTCGGCGGCACATAACCGGGCAGGAAACAAATGCTCACAGACGCTCGTTTCTCACTTAAATCAATCATCACAAAAAACGAGCAGCATGCGAAACTGTTTTTAAGAAATAATCACTGAAACCAGAGAGAAATTTACTAAGCGAAGCTACAGATGCATTGAGCACGGTGCGAGTTGCTTGACACTCGCGTAAGGGGGGGATCGCCTATTACGGAAACTTAATTTTTGTCTTATATATTAAATTTATAGGATCTATAGTTACTGTTACTGGTACAAAGTAACTTTAGAATACGTATACTTGTAGGCCGAAGTTCAAATGTTGAATAATTTCACTGATTAATTCATACAAGTACTGAGGATTAGAGAAGTGATTATATATATATGATTATATATATATATATATATATATATATATATATATATATATATATATATATATATATATATCCCAGAAATGCGCAGTTCATGGGCTACAAGCTACAAATAAATATAACTGCATCCATTCCTCCCCACTTACACCCATTTATTCTATTTAAACTTGGGGAACAGTTTTTGGAAGACCTGCGCAAAAGGAAAATAGTTCTTATAGACATGCGCAAAATACGTCCCCCACAGCTAAACATAGATCTATCCTATAAGCAGTGTCTTGTAACAATGAATTTCTAGCAAGGTCATGAAACCATCGGTAGTCTGGTAGTCTATTATTGAATCCATAGGCTTATCCGTGTCACAGAATATAAATTTCAGTTGATTAATTTGAAAGTTTGTCTAAAAATTGGTGTATGAATGAACCAAAATGATTTACAGTAAGTTTAGAGTTTATAATAGGCAACGCGAAATAAAGAAACTAAGAAGTATAGGTTACAATTTGGCTTTTAAAGGTCGTGAAAATATCCAATTTTAAAATAAATCGGACTTATTGATTGGCCCACATTTAATTTTGAGTAAGTGTATGATAGTTTAAGGTAGCCTAAACCCTACAATCAATTGTATTTAACAAGATATTTAAAAGTTTTCGTCGAATAAGTTTAAGTCGTATCCCAGTGAAAGCGGCCGTGGTAGGATTTAACGTAACAGATAAATAAATCAGGCATTTTGAGTGCTCTCCCATTTTGTTTCAAATAGGTGTATAACAATTTGAAATTGCTAAAATCTTGTTTCAGTTACACAAGTGTAACAACAAACAAGATTTCATCGAAATGTGTAGATCCGTTTTCTTGTGAAACCTGATGATTAGTGAAAAACAGAGATTTCTTGTTCAAGGCAAAACGATTTGTGTAAAACCCAGCTTATGGTGGTTCATTTACACCATAATTGGAAACCATCATGCGAAATTCCACCCCCAGGACCTTCAATGAACATCTGACCTCAAGGTCATTTTTGAGACGACATTAAAAATTTCACACACACACTTTAACAACGAAATTATAAAAGTATTATTATAAACTGAAAAATATTTGTCATTGGACTTAGGTTTTCTTAGAAAAAACACCAATAAAACTAATTTTGTGGAGTATCGACTGAAGGTTCTTGAAATTGAAAAGTCAGATTTTGACCAACCATTGTTTTTATGAAAGTATAAAAAAATGATTTTTTTTTTAAATGCACACGGCAATTAATAATAGTTGCAGTCAAAATTAAGTCTACTCGTTTACATAGTCTTATGAAATATTATGTTGATATACAGAGATAATATTTATAGGGTACGTGGTTCTAAAATATTATTAGCGTTAAATTTCAAAATGTTAATTTTTTTTCAATGTTTAAGAAAAGGAAGGGTATGGCAACCTTGTACACAACTTTTTTAAAGTGAAAGTTTCAGGGGAAAATTCCAAGGAAAACATCATGCTTGAAGGAAAACGTTCTTCGGAGGAGATATTGCTCAAACTGACTTGTAGTAAAGGATTACAAGACAAAGGAAAAAATTGAAAAAAAATCAATCGTAAAAATTAATATAATTTTGTTAAATATATTTTTTAAATATTTGTAATTTAAACTTACAAAATATGTCCTTTAATCGATCAAAGAATGCTAATAAGCGCATGTCAAGAGTTTGTGGATACATTAATAAAGACTCTACAAGCCTGTATAAATAATTGCGGCAAGCAAGTGATTTTAGTGACTTGATGGAAGCGAATTTATAAAGTATTTTTTTTTGTTAAAACTATGATTTCGCCAACATGAACAGCACTAAATTATGCATGTAATACATTATTGCATTTTACTTATACGTAGATTCTGCAATATACATTTTTCATCTAAAAAAAAAAATGCAAGTTTCGAATTCTATAAGAAGTCAATTGATAATGATTATGTAAATTTAGCTAAAGTTTTATTCTCTTTTGTGAATCGTCGTTTATAATAGTATGAATTAATCACCACAGAGCTAATTTAGCTAACGTTTAATTCTATTTTGTGAATCGTCGTTTATAATAATATGAATTAATCATCACAGAGATAATTTAGCTAACGTTTAATTCTATTTTGTTAATCGTCGTTTATAATAATATGAATTAATCACCACAAAGCTAATTTAGCTAACGTTTAATTCTATTTTGTGAATCGTCGTTTATAATAATATGAATTAATCACCACAGAGCTAATTTATCTAAAGTTTTATTCTCTTTTGTGAATCGTCGTTTATAATAGTATGAATTAATCACCATAGAGCTAATTTAGCTTACGTTTAATTCTATTTTGTGAATCGTCGTTTATAATAATATGAATTAATCACCACAAAGCTAATTTAGCTAACGTTTAATTCTATTTTGTGAATCGTCGTTTATAATAATATGAATTAATCACCACAGAGCTAATTTAACTAAAGTTTTATTCTCTTTTGTGAATCGTCGTTTATAATAGTATGAATTAATCATCACAGAGATAATTTAGCTAACGTTTAATTCTATTTTGTTAATCGTCGTTTATAATAATATGAATTAATCACCACAGAGCTAATTTATCTAAAGTTTTATTCTCTTTTGTGAATCGTCGTTTATAATAGTATGAATTAATCACCATAGAGCTAATTTAGCTTACGTTTAATTCTATTTTGTGAATCGTCGTTTATAATAATATGAATTAATCACCACAAAGCTAATTTAGCTAACGTTTAATTCTATTTTGTGAATCGTCGTTTATAATAATATGAATTAATCACCACAGAGCTAATTTAACTAAAGTTTTATTCTCTTTTGTGAATCGTCGTTTATAATAGTATGAATTAATCACCATAGAGCTAATTTAGCTAACGTTTAATTCTATTTTGTGAATAGTCGTTTATAATAATATGAATTAATCACCACAGAGATAATTTAGCTAACGTTTAATTCTATATTTTGAGAATCGTCGTTTATAATAATATGAATTAATCACCACAGAGCTAATTTATCTAAAGTTTTATTCTCTTTTGTGAATCGTCGTTTATAATAGTATGAATTAATCACCATAGAGCTAATTTAGCTTACGTTTAATTCTATTTTGTGAATCGTCGTTTATAATAATATGAATTAATCACCACAAAGCTAATTTAGCTAACGTTTAATTCTATTTTGTGAATCGTCGTTTATAATAATATGAATTAATCACCATAGAGCTAATTTAGCTAACGTTTAATTCTATTTTGTGAATCATCGTTTATAATAATGTGAATTAATCACCACAGAGCTAATTTAGCTAACGTTTAATTCTATTTTGTTAATCGTCGTTTATAATAATATGAATTAATCACCACAAAGCTAATTTAGCTAACGTTTAATTCTATTTTGTGAATCGTCGTTAATAATAATAATAATTAATCACAACAGAGCTAATTTAGCTAACGTTTAATTCTATTTTGTGAATCGTCGTTTATAATAATATGAATTAATCACCACAGAGCTAATTTAGCTAACGTTTAATTCTATTTTGTGAATCGTCGTTTATAATAATATGAATTAATCACCACAGAGCTAATTTAGCTAACGTTTAATTCTATTTTGTGAATCGTCGTTTATAATAATGTGAATTAATCACCACAGAGCTAAAGTGCTTTGTCGAATTAAAATTAGTCATGTGCTAAAGTTTTTTTTATTCATCATAACTGAAAGTAAGCTTAAAAACGTTGAGAACTTCAGTAGTGTCAAGGATTAGGATTTACAACGTCGTCAAGCAAATCTATCTAATTGCAGCATCTTCGAAGATCAACTCCGACCTCCCAACTACATTTATATGAATTATAATATTGTGAAGTAATTCACGTATGGTTAATAAGGAGTTACTACTAGGAAAATTGAAAAAATCTGTTATTTGCGTTATTATTTTTAATTAAATACTCCTACCTAAAATTCATTAAACAAATTATATAAATGTTACGAAATTGTAGGTTCACACGTACAATAATTTATAAGTTCAGAAAAATTTGACAATTTAGGAACTTCAAAGTTATATAGGTGCTACTGCCAATGTGATACTGCGTAAGTGTTAACTTTGGTAAAGTTATCAGGTCATTAGAAAGTTTAATGTTTAAAGTTTTTGTTGTTATTCAATAATAATTGTATAAAATTAATACAATTTTTAAGCATCATCAGAGGCCAATGTTGTCTATTTTCATTACGGAGCCTTGCAGAATAAAGTAAGCTCCTCAGCAAACTTATTTAATTCGCAAATTCATTTTATACCATAAAATGGTACCAAAATAGTGGCTATTTGCAATAAATTAATTTTTATAACAATTTATTTTATGTTATAAAATGGTCTCAACCTATAGGCCGGGATAATTATGAAATTATAACATTGTTGCCTGAATGAAAATTCTTAATTAGTAATATTAATTAACAACATAGTTATACAAACTAAGTAATTTTCCTGGTCGTAGTTAAAATATTGTTAAAATAAGGGTAATAATAATAATAGTAATTAAGTGTTATGATTAGATGGATGTTCGAATAAGGTACAAGAAAATGGCAGAAATAACTTTAAATTAATAAAAAAAATAAAAAAAGAAGTATTTAAAAATGAAAAAAAACTAAGAATCTATTAACGTAAACAATCAAAATAAATTTAATATTAATAAAATTAAGCAAGAATTAAGAATAATTTAATAATAATTCATATAAACAATTTAAGGGAATAAAGAAACAAATGAATGATATAAAGCGAAATTAAAAGAGGAAATCGCATTAAATTGCAGTCAGTTATAAAGTACAACATAATGAGAATTCGAAAAATTAAACACTAAACTAGAAGGTAATAATAATAATAATAATAATAATAATAATAATAATAATAATAATAATAATAATAATAATAATAATAATAATAATAATAATAATAGTAATAATAATAATAATAATAATAATAATAATAATAATAATAATAATAATAATAATAATAATAATAATAATAATAATAATAACAATAATAACAATAATAATAATAATAATAATAATAATAATAATAATAATAATAATAATAATAATAATAATAATAATAATAATAATAACAATAATAATAATAATAATAATAATAATAATAATAATAATAATAATAATAATAATAATAATAATAATAATAATAATAATAATAATAATAATAATAATAATAATAATAATAATAATAATAATAATAATAATAATAATAATAATAATAATAATAATAATAATAATAATAATAATAATAATAATAATAATAATAATAATAATAATAATAATAATAATAATAATAATAATAATAATAATAATAATAATAATAATAATAATAATAATAATAATAATAATAATAATAATAATAATAATAATAATAATAATAATAATAATAATAATAATAATAATAATAATAATAATAATAATAATAATAATAATAATAATAATAATAATAATAATAATAATAATAATAATAATAATAATAATAATAATAATAATAATAATAATAATAATAATAATAATAATAATAATAATAATAATAATAATAATAATAATAATAATAATAATAATAATAATAATAATAATAATAATAATAATAATAATAATAATAATAATAATAATAATAATAATAATAATAATAATAATAATAATAATAATAATAATAATAATAATAATAATAATAATAATAATAATAATAATAATAATAATAATAATAATAATAATAATAATAATAATAATAATAATAATAATAATAATAATAATAATAATAATAATAATAATAATAATAATAATAATAATAATAATAATAATAATAATAATAATAATAATAATAATAATAATAATAATAATAATAATAATAATAATAATAATAATAATAATAATAATAATAATAATAATAATAATAATAATAATAATAATAATAATAATAATAATAATAATAATAATAATAATAATAATAATAATAATAATAATAATAATAATAATAATAATAATAATAATAATAATAATAATAATAATAATAATAATAATAATAATAATAATAATAATAATAATAATAATAATAATAATAATAATAATAATAATAATAATAATAATAATAATAATAATAATAATAATAATAATAATAATAATAATAATAATAATAATAATAATAATAATAATAATAATAATAATAATAATAATAATAATAATAATAATAATAATAATAATAATAATAATAATAATAATAATAATAATAATAATAATAATAATAATAATAATAATAATAATAATAATAATAATAATAATAATAATAATAATAATAATAATAATAATAATAATAATAATAATAATAATAATAATAATAATAATAATAATAATAATAATAATAATAATAATAATAATAATAATAATAATAATAATAATAATAATAATAATAATAATAATAATAATAATAATAATAATAATAATAATAATAATAATAATAATAATAATAATAATAATAATAATAATAATAATAATAATAATAATAATAATAATAATAATAATAATAATAATAATAATAATAATAATAATAATAATAATAATAATAATAATAATAATAATAATAATAATAATAATAATAATAATAATAATAATAATAATAATAATAATAATAATAATAATAATAATAATAATAATAATAATAATAATAATAATAATAATAATAATAATAATAATAATAATAATAATAATTGCCTGGAGGCAGGAATATTTGCACATCCCTGGAAGGTGGCCCGACTCGTTCTGATAAGGAAAGGAAAGGGCTGCCCTGACTCTCCAGCGTCATATAGACCTCTGTGCATGTTGGACGTGGTAGGCAAGTTACTGGAGAATCTAATAAGATCTCGCTTACAGCATTCAGTTCAGGCGGTGGGAGGTCTTTCGGAGCGCCAACACGGATTTCGGGCAGGGCACTCTACAATAGGTGCTATACAAGAAGTTGTGGAGGCTGTTGACGTTGCTGATGGGTCTTGTCATGCGGCTAGACCCATTGTCTTACTGGTCACGTTAGACATAAGGAATGCGTTCAACACAGTTCGGTGGGAAAACATAATGAGAGAATTGGAACACACTTTCTTTGTTCCACGGTACTTGTTGACCATTATTGGGGATTACCTAAATGATCGCTGGATCATGTGTGATACGGAAGAGGATACTTGAGCAAAGAAGTAACAGCAGGAGTGGCTCAGGGTTCCATACTTGGACCTGATCTGTGGAACATCTCGTATGATGGCCTCTTAAGATTGGACATGCCTGAAGGAGTACGCTTGGTAGGGTACGCTGATGATGTGGCTGCGGTTATCACTGCCAGGAATTTAGAGTTGGTTCAATTACGACTTAACCAAGTCATGCGCCGAGTAAGTGCATGGATGGAAAGCCACGGATTGCAGCTCGCTATCCCTAAGACCGAAATGGTCTTGTTAACGAGGAAACGAATACCCACAATCGTTCCGATGATGGTAGGAATGGAATGTATGTACACCAAGAGGTCAGCAAAGTATTTAGGAGTAACGTTGGATACCAAGTTGACTTTCTGGGAACATATTAGACTTGCGTGTGACAAAGCGGAAGTTATGTCCAACTCGCTTGGAAGACTTATGGCAAATATGGGTGGTCCACGTGCGGGTAGGCGGCGACTCCTGATGACGGTGGTACACTCGGTGTTGCTGTATGGAGCAGAAATCTGGGCAGACGCAATTAATGTTAGAAGACGTCGATCTCGATTACTCTCAATCCAAAGAATTGGAGCTATGAGAATTATAAGCTCCTACCGAACAGTGTCGGAGGCAGCGGTGCTGGTCGTGGCGGGTGTCATCCCGATTGATCTCTTAGCGCAGGAACGGAAGAACATCTTCACTTTAAGTAAGGAAGTCAGCAGAACTGAAGCTGCTAAAAATTGTAGAGAGACTACTTTGCTGGAGTGGCAATCACGATGGGATGGTGAGAATAAAGGGAGGTGGACAGCAAGTCTCATAAGAAACGTGCGCATCTGGACCAAGCGAGGACATGGTGAAGTTAATTTCTACCTCACGCAGTTTCTGACAGGGCATGGTTACTTCCGGTCCTATCTTCACAAGATGGGTAAAGTGAGTTCTATGAATTGCCGAACCTGTGAAAATAGAAGAGACGATGCAAGACACACTTTCTTCGAATGTGAAAGATTCTCATACCAACGGCGAGAAATAAATAACAAGATCGGAGAATGCACGGTGGATAATATAGTGGAAAAGATGTTGTTTTCAAGAACAACTGGGATAGTATCTCAAGGTACATAGAAGAGATTTTGCGCTGTAAGAGAGAAGAAGGATGGCTTGAATCATAGATTTGTAAGGACTGCAGAGTTATTACCATCAGAAGACTTATGAACAAGATAGCAGGGCAATGAAGTTAGGCAGACTTGGCATATTATTGTGTTTGACCTGCCGGTCAAAAGGATGGTGGATGACCCTATAGGGGAAGACAGATCCTCTCCTCTGTGAAGTAATATCTCAGTGATGGTCCCCGCAGAGGAGGGAAGATGGAATGGAAGGTTTAATGGTTTTTACCGGGGTAAGGAGGCTGCCCACCACCTTCAGTCCCCGGACAAAGTCATAAAGATTTTTGTCCTTTTTCCTTCCTTTAAAAAAAAAAAAAAAAAAAAAAAAAAAAAAAAAAAAATAATAATAATAATAATAATAGTAATAATAACAATATTAATAATAATAATAATAATAATAATAATAATAATAATAATAATAATAATAATAATAATAATAATAATAATAATAATAATAATAATAATAATAATAATAATAATAATAATAATAATAATAATAATTAATAGTAATAGTAATAGTAATAGTAATAGTAATAGTAATAGTAATAGTAATAATAATAATAATAATAATAATAATAATAATAATAATAATAATAATAATAATAATAATAATAATAATAATAATAATAATAATAATAATAATAATAATAATAATAATAATAATAATAATAATAATAATAATAATAATAATAATAATAATAATAGTAATAATAATAATAATAATAATAATAATAATAATAATAATCAGGACATATTTACTGTTCAGATGTTAGAACAACTTTCGAGGAAAAGTAAACGCTTAATTTTGGTATGTCAGACTGTTACCAATTATGTGTGACAAATGACCAATTTTAAGACTAGTACTAGATCGAAAAGAATATGAACAGTGGAACAACACCCTATTTTAATAATAAAGGAAGAATTAAATACATTTAAAGAAATGTTCAAGCAGATTTAAATTTTGTTAGCAACTAACCTAAGAACTAAATCAACCTTCCACCTTCCCAGTGGTGCCCTTTTACTGGCCAACGTGATTGTCTGTTTTCCACAAGTTGATACGCCAAAAGCCTGAGCTTCAATCGGGTTCGATGCAATTATAGCTGCGTGAAAAAATGCTCCTGAAAACTTTAATACAAAAGCATTTTAGAAAAATAATTTTATGGTTTGTTACTCTTTTATTATTTATCGGTAACGTAAACAAAAATATAAAACGTCTGTTGAATTTTTCCTGTTCTTCATTTTTCCTGATTATTTTTCATATTAATTTTTAAAGCACAAATCGTTGCAGTTAAAATAATTACATTTTAATATAGTTACAGTTAGTAATTACAGTTTAATTTGAAACACCTCATTTCATTACTTGAATACCGGTGTTTCGCTACAGAAATTTGAAAATGTTTTGGAACAGCATAATTTAATACAATGAAAAATAAATTTAAATGATATTTTCTGACTAGAAGTGTTTTCTACCAGTAGTTAAGCTGGGGATTACATTTTTATTTGTAAACATATTACTCTGACATAGTGTAATGTTAAAAAGAAGAGAAAATGGAAATATTCTTTATATAGAGATAAAATCTAATAATTATTCTTTTTTTCTAAAATAACGTAGTACCACAATCTAGTCTTATGGTTGTACTACTGATAACATATATAATAATTTGAAGCTTTACATTAATTAATTTTTTCGTCCAAAAATAATGTGATATTATATGTTATTAGATATCGATATATTTTAACCTTCAAACAATAATACACAATTTATGTTTTTTGTTTTGTTTTTTTAATCAAATGATGTCAATTTTGTACTACAATCAATACATAACATTTCAAGAGTGAGGATCGATTCCAGTTCTAAATTATCAAATTAAAAACAAATTATTTAAAAATTATAACTTAACCTTAGAAACCGAAGCCTTCTGACCGAAGCATATGTCAGAATATTTACGGTAATTTCCAATTATTTTGGTGAATTTTTCGTTTCCTTTTCCAGTGTAGAGCGCGCACAATATAAGGGTTTCTTTTGTAGTAAAAAGGGAATGTAGCTACTTGTAATAATGCAATTAATGTTTTTTTTTTTTAAGGCGAAAAGCACATTGAGGCTATTATCGTCTATATGTAAGTGTGAGAGTAAAGTGTTAAAGTTGTAAGTATAGAGTTCCAAGTGTGTGTGTGTGTGTGTGTGTGTGTGTGTGTGTGTGTGTGTGTGTGTGTGTGTGTGTGTGTGTGTGTGTGTGTGTGTGTGTGTGTGTGTGTGTGTGTGTGTGTGTGTGTGTGTGTGTGTGTGTGTGTGTGTGTGTGTGTGTGTGTGTGTGTGTGTGTGTGTGTGTGTGTGTGTGTGTGTGTGTGTGTGTGTGTGTTAGACTCGGGTACCGCGAGGGACGTCTAAATCCTATCAATATGTGCAGCTAGTCTGCACCCCCTGCAGGGATTGCAATTAATGAATCATTTATCAGTTGTATATTTAGGTTAACGTTAATTAGGGTAAGGTTATTGTAATTAATGTAATTGTCCGTAAAGGATTTATAATGGCGAACTTGTAATTTAACTGTTATATAACATAATTTAGTTGCGCATCAGCTAAATTTATTGGGCAAATATTTGAGGAAGTTTCCGGTGTTCAAGAAGGGATTTATGTAAAGATACGTTAATATAGCTTCTAAGTTTAGACATTCCGTTTTGTGTTTGTAAACATTTCAGTATTCTACTTTAGAAAATTGGTTATTAAAACTTTGTAAAATATTAGTGTGTGCCTAAAAAAAATTTCTTATGTTTGCTTTTATGAAAAATATAATTTTATAAATTTAAAATTTATAGCCTAGCTTTAACCTTAAAACTTACAGACTTTAAGTTACTGATGTTCTTATAATATATTTTTGAATTTTAAAAAGAACATCTTCAGAAAATTTATTTGAAGCTCTATTTTTTTTTACTCCTTTGTCAAACAAATATTAGTGTGTGCCTACAGCACATGTATAAATAATAATATAAGGATCACATAATGTAAGTGGTAAGTGCAAAAAGTCACGTAGAATGTTTTTCACCATAATCACCGATATTAAATTAAAATTAATTTTTATAACAACTTATTTGATGTTATAGTGTATAGTATAACAAAGTTAGTTCTTAAACAGTATACTTGGGCATTTAAATATTAAAACAAAATTTATTTGGAATAACTATATTTAACTTGGATTGACTGTGGAAATTTTATGAATCTGCTAAGTGTTTATGGTTTTCTGGTTCACTGTTTAGGCTCTTGTGTGGCATTACCTACATAATAACCATACGGAAATATTTATGTCTTTGGTGTATACCTATAAAAAATTACTTAAATAAATATTTAAATATTTAAAAAATATATAAATATAAAAAAAATATAAATAAAACTGCATATATAAATATACAGTTATGTTTCAAAGACAATATTCTAATTAAAAATAAAATAAAATAATAGGCATAAAAAATAAATAAGTAGGTTCTACGAAATAAAATTATATTTTTAAATTTTCTAAAACAGTCTTTGTTTATTTAAAACCAAAATACATAATTAGTGTAGTCGATAAATTTATCTCTGGCAAATTAAGAAACAGTAGATATGTTGGCTCTTATTTTAGTTCAAATGATACTCTTGATGTTTTATACCTCGTTAACAATTTTACATATACTAAATGTGAAATTACTGTGCAAACATATGTTGACATTAATCTTCTGTTCAACAATTTGTTACAACTTAAACATAATTATACTTAGTTTGGAACTTGATCAAACAATCTGTTATTTATTCTAAACCAACAATCAAAATGTAACCAAAGTTCTAAAGCACCATAATTTATAAATCAATAGGCTTTTTATTTTTATTTCATTGTCTGAAGATTTAGATTGGCCATATTTTAGATAAGTTTAATATGAAATGGCTTTTGGCTTTAAGTGATATTAAATGATATTTAGTAAATTTCTTGGGTTTGAGGAAAAAAGTTCGAGGAGGAGTTATTTGGGTTCTTGTGTTCGAGAATAAAACACAAAAATTATTTTGTTAATGATGCCTTTTCCCTGTTCAGTAATTAATGTTTTACCAGTATACTGGGACACGATTTTTTTTTATGTCCTCATTGGAGCACTTTAATTAGTCCGTACACCTCCAATTCCAATATTGCTATTGAGAGACTAGCGTTTCAGCCTCTTCTTCCGTTCCCAAAATTTCTTCATCCTGTCTAAACTGGCTGTCCTTTGTTCATCAGTTATGGTGTAAGTCTTTTGTTCAAATGTTGTTAGCTTGAATTGTAGATATTTATTCCTTAGAATCCTCTTCTTTGCTCTACCTTCAATTTGAGGCACCGTCAAATTTAACTCTTCTAAATCACTCTGGATCTCTTTGAACCAATTATTCTGCGTTTTAATATTCCAGAAATAGTTAAATAGCCATTTCACAAGTCTGATTTCTGGAAGGCGTGCTATGTGGTAGAAAAAAAGCAATTCTCCTTTTTCACATCATGTCTATTATTGACTCACTTTATCGATATACCACTTCATTTAGTAGTAATCTCCATTGGCGATTCACTTGGTGTTTCTTGTTAATGATTGTTCTGATGATTCTTCTATCTGCTTTCTGCAGTTTATCAGTTGTTGATTTAATCGTCAACTTGAAGAATGTTTCACTAGCATAAGTTGCCTCAGGTTTAACAACGAAATTATAATATCAAAAGTTGGCATTCATTGTGAGCAATTTCTTTTTGTAGGTTGGTCAAGTGAGTCGTTGCGCTTGTTTCAGTTTGTATGTTTTGCTGTCTATCGATGGTTTCTCGTCTGTGTTCCAGGCTATAATTTCCTCAAGATACTTGAACTTGTTCACAATCTTAATTTGTTTACCATTGCACAGTTGAATGGCTGGTGTTTCAATTCGGAAAGTCAACATCATTTCCATCTTTTCAAACGAGACTTGTAGTCCGATTTTTGCTGCAATTTTTTCAAGTTCAAAAATCTGAAATTCAGCCTCTTTCACTGTACTTGGCTAGTAGGGCAAGATTGTCTGCGAATTATAGGCAATTAAGTGTGATGTTTCTGCCAATCTTAATGTTTGGATGACACTTTTTATCCCATCTCGCATGACTTTCTCCAGTGTACAGTTAAACAACAATGGTGAGATACCATCTCCCTGCCTAAGTTCAGTTTGGGTCTCAAATGGTTCAGACAATTCACCTCTAAATTTAACCTTCAATTTAGTATTCTTTAGGGTGATTCCAATAAGGTTGATGAGTTTTGGGTGCAGACCAATTTCTTTAAGAATTTTTAACAATGACTCATAATGGATACTGTCATGGGCTTTTTTAAAGTCAACTAAAGTGATGACTAATTTCTTGTTTCAAACTCTTTGATGTTTCATGATTCACTTAAGACTGATGATTTGTTTGGGACAGCTTCTTCCTGGTCGAAATCCTCCTTGATATTCTCCCAATTCTTGGTCAAGTTGATCCTTAATTCTTGTATAAATAATTCTAGATAAGATCTTATAAGTGACATCAAGTAGAAAAGATATACTCTGATAATTATTGGGATCTGATCTATCCCCCTTCTTGTATAGTGGCTGTATTATTGCTGTTGTCCACTATTCAGGCAATTCTTTAGTATTCCAGATGTCTACTATATGTTTATGTACATTTTGAAGGGTTTGTTTATTTGCATTCGTCTATAATTCTGCTACCAGTTGATTCTATCCCGCTGCCTTGTAGTTCTTAAGTGAATCAATTGTTATGATCACGTCTTCATAATCTTGAGGTACAACCTTGTCCAGCGGTGTTTTATTGTCTGAAGCAGGATCAAATTTGAAGTGCTCCTTTGGATCTTCACAATTGAGTAGGTCTCTGAAACAGTCAGCTATAATTTTGGCATTGTCTCTATTATTGTGAGTCATTATCACATTTCTATCTTTCATCACAAGTTGAGGTGGAGTATATTTCGATTGATATTGTTTGAATGACCTGTAATAATCTCTTGTTTTATACTGATTAAATGCTTTGTCTATGATATTTAGCTTTTCTTTTTGATGATCTCTTTTAATTCTTCTAATTTCCTTTGCAGATCATCTTTTAGCATTAATTAGTTCTTCACGGGATTTACAGTTTTTCTTTGCTGGTCATTTAACCTTTACTGGTCTTTCCCGAATTGCTCTATTGCATGCCGCATTCCACCAGGTATGTTTCTTTCTCCTTGCAATGAGAGTGATTTCTTCAGCCACAGTTTTCAGTTTGACAATTATCGTCCCCAATTCATCATTGACAGGTGTTGCGGTTCTCTCCAAATATATAGTATTATTTATTAAATAACTGAGGTCATAATTTCTTCTCCTACAGAATTGTGATGGTTTGTGTTTGTGTTTAGGTGTTAATCTTATTTTTATCTTTGAGATATAATGATCCGAGTCAATGTCTATTCCTCGGAGGACTTTCACATTATAAATTTCCTTGTAACAATTTCTCTCCATGGCTACATGATCGATTTGAAACTCTTCCACCTTTACATTAGGACATTTCCAAGTCATTAATTTATGTGGTTGTCTCTTAAATCTTGTGGTTTCCAGCATAAGTCTATAGTATTCACAAAGTTCAATCAATTTTTGTCCATTCTTGTTTGTTAATTTATGAGCTGGCCATCATCCCACTGCACGCTACCCTTTTTCTCGCCCTATTTTTGCATTGAAATCTTCAAGCAAGACTTTAATGTTCACATCCGGAATGCGTGATATAAGATGGTCAAGTTCTTTCCAAAATTTGTCACTTTCTTCTCTATCTTTCATATTTTAGTCATTCGTTGGAGCATGGACATTTATCAAAGTATAAGTTTTATTATCCACTTTAATTGGGACACGATTTATTGTAATTTAAATGAAATTGAGATTTAACTGATATCTTAAATGTGTTTTAAATATTAAGAAGATATTTAATTGGACTGGCTGTTTCCCGGACTATTACGTTTAAGGTTGGCTGTCCACGAAATATACATTGCAGTTGTTTCTTAGGTTATTAGTTCACCTGTCTACAAAGTGTTAGTCATGTAGAACTCAGTGTTTCCTACTTTGAGAGAGAACTACTTTTTGTTGGTTTTACTTAATTTTTTAAAATTCATTTTTTGAAATTCTTTTCCCCAATTTTTAAAAAAATGTTATATCTGGGTTTCTACAAAAAAGAGCAACCACAAAGGGTGCACCTATACTTAGCTCAAGAACACATATGTAAATAAGGAGATACGTTGCTATTATTGCTAACAAACAGAATGTTTGGATGAAACCTACTGTTTAGTGGCAGCACTAAAACAGTTTCTTTGCATACACTTTTTATTTCATTCAGTAATTATTAAATAATTTATCATGATCATCTGCTACAATATTTGGTACAGCTGAAACAAACTTTAAATAGAATTAAAGTCTGGGAACATTTAATAGATATCATGAACCACGTATCTGTATTAAATTTAACCTTTACTAACATTGAAATATTAGTTATTTTTCAATAATAAATAATAAATTCTATTACATTATTAAATCTTGTGTTATTTATAACACTATATAACATTTTAAAATAAATTTAAAATTGTATTATCAAAACTAGAAGGCTTCAATTAATTCATATGACATAAAACAACTTGCATTAAAAATTAAAACCAGTAAAACACATTAAAATATTAAGTAATTAAATAAGCGCCATACATGATATTTTATTTGTTTTTAAATATATTTTTCTAACTGGAATTATTTTTGCATTCTTTCTTGAATCATATGATACTTTAATTAGAAAGTCAGTAATAAGATCTCTAATATCAAGCTGGTAAAAAGTGTCTTATTTTTCAAAATTTTGGCAGGTCTCACAAGTCCCTTAGTTTATTGAACTGAACAATTTTTTTTTCATATTGAGTTTTGAGAAATTACCCTCCACACTTGCTACTGATATTAGGAAAGAAAGACACAAAACATCAGACAGTGCTGTTCTAGCTAATTTTGGCACATATTCAGGTTTACCATTCTTTTATATTTGATAAAATACCTGTATTTCTGAAAGTTTATAGCAGAGAGTTGCATGTTATAGAGAGATTTCTCAAGGAGTTCCCAGGTTGAGAATGTTTGGGGGAAGGGGCTTCAAGGATTTTTTTACTATTTGAGGCATAAATCCATCAGTTAGAAAGTTTTCATCTTTGGGTCACTTAGGATATATTGTGTAGAAGACCAAATAGCAGTATGGGGCAATTTGTCTATATGAATTGTTCTTTTACAGAATTAATAGTTTCAGTGTCTAATATTACAAAATTGTAATTTATTGTGAAATATTTTTGATTTCAGTAAGGGATGGATTTGAGTCACCTAACATCCATAATTCTTAACATGTATCATGTTGTAGGACTTATTGTGATGTTTATTTTGGGTGATGCAAGTGCACAAATTTATACTGATATATAATAGTATATTTTTTGCATCACATCTCATATTAAATTAATTATAATTAAAATGTCCTGTATTTCTGCCTGGATCCGAACTGGGGACCTTGCACGTGTAAGTTGCAAATGATAACCACTACACTACAGAAACTACAAAGAAGTTTGACCGATGTAAATGTATGAAAAGAATCATTAATTTAATTTTGATAAATATGTAATAGTAAAAGATCAGTTGTTTTATATTAATTTGTAACAATAAGCTGATTTCATGAATAGCTGATAGGCTATAATGAGTTTCATTTTATGTTGTTAAAAACAAGAAGGAGGTATTGTGAAGGACCAATTAGAGGTCAAGAGGCAGAAATTATTTGTGAATGTTTGGACAATGATGTAGCAAGGGACAATGATGATAACAATGATGTTGCACTTGTTATCATCTTATAGGACTAAATTTTAAGAACCCTGGATTTTAGTATCAAAAACAATTATTATTAAAATGTATCTTGTTATCAAACCATGAACATTTAAACTAAGCTTGCTACCAAACAAGAAGATATCAATCTTTTGATATCAAAAGACTGGCAGACATGCTCACTTTTTTGAGACATTTTAGTGCTTTTAATATTATGTGTGGAATAATTGAAAGTGCATTTTACTTTTTTCAGACAGCTTTAACTACAATAAAAAAACTGATGCTGTAGTAAGATAAAAACACCTGTACAAAAACCTCTCTCCTGAAATACTGTGGTTGCAATATTGACTCAAAATCCAAACATCTAAACTCAGCTAGCTCTACCATCAAAACACTTTTAAATGAGATATAAATCCTTATGATTAAAACATTTTTTTGAATTACCTCTATTTAAAAAAGTATAACTAAATTAATATTTAAATAACAAATTCTATAACTATAATTTAATTTTCTTAACTGTCAACTTTGTGATATGAAAATGACAGTAAGGAGATATGATAGTAAATATTTTTATTAATAATAATAATAATAATAATAATAAAATATGATTGATCAAAATTGCAGAAACATTTGGGCAAAATGAAATTATAAAATTAAATTTGAAATAATTAATTTTAAAGATTGCCCCAAACATAACCATTTCAATTATTTATTTATTCTAAATTTGGTTTACACTGGCATTGAGCTGTGACAATGGATTAGGACCTGAAATTGGACTGCATTCATTGCAATTTAGGTAGCTGTAAATTTGCCATGGAAAAGAGGAGATGAGGGGGTAATCAGTGACATTGGAGGGGGGGATAAAATGAGAGAATAAGATGATAGAAGCAGTTACTAAGTTAGTTGTTTAGCAGCTCACAGAAAGTTTAGACTACAAATCAGGTGAGACTGTTTTGGCAAATCATCAATTTAACTTGACATTTAGATTTCAAACATAATTAAAATCTAATGATTGTAGCCTCAGCACAGGTTTTTAAATACATATATATATTTTCTAGTTTTATAAATATTAAAGTTGTTGAATAAAATTAAAAAAAAGCATAGAAAAATGGCTTCTTGAATTTTTTAAATAAAAATTATAAAAAAAGTATAGCTATAAAACTTCTTAAAACAATTTTAACAGTTGTAGAAATCAAATTAAATTTGGATGTATTTTGAAAACTAAAATACTTTTCAAAATTAATAAAAATAAAATTTTATACTTAAAGGAGTAAGCCCTATACATGTATTATTTAATTTTGAATTAAATATAAATACAATGAATGAATTGTATTATTTAGATGTAATCTCTTTTCTTCTTAATTTGAACTTTGTGTAAATAAAATTGAGATATAAATTAAAATTACAAATAACAGTTTTATTGTAACCATTTTAAAAGAAAATCACAAGTAATAATTTCAAAATATGAAAGTAAAAAAAATGGGAAGTGTACAAAGAATAAATAATTATGTGAATATAATAGAACTGAGAGTATATTAATTATTTTTCTTAAAATTAATGTGTGCACTCCTCAGATAGCTGTTAGAATTAAAAAAAAAATATATTTATTGAGACGAAGGTTCTCAAAGGGGCAAATACTACAATATTTTATTTAAAAAATAGTGTATATTGAGTGAAAAATAAAAGAAGTAACCTTTGATTTCAGTCATGGCCGATCCTGATGCACCTTTTGAATTTGAAGACCCTTCATCTGCTCCTGAAGGAGATATTCCACCTGTAGATGGTGAATTACCTCCAGCAGAAGGAGAAGTTCCTGCAACAGAAGAAGTTGAAAAGCCTCCAGAGGAAGAAGTGCCTTATGTGAAACCGCCCCCAAAACCCATTGTGAGTATAATTACATACAAATTAACACATTATATTTCAATAGTTATTAATCATTGTCATTTTATTATGTCTATTTTCTTATTAAAATATGAAAATGAACTATTTTGTAAGAAACTTTTCAAAACTTTTGTTATTTAATTTGTAAGATATAGTCATTTTAAATTATTGACTAATACAGTAAATGTAATACTCTAATGCTGCATATTAGATAATGAATACTTAGAAATTTTGAACTTGTTAAAAACAACAAGTAAAATGAATTACTTATTTTTTAAAAGATATTTTAACTCATATAAGTTGTTTTGTTTAGTTAACAGTTCTTATTACTTTACAAAAAAAAAAAAAAAAATTGTTGACTGTCTTTTTTAGTTTAATTTTTAATTCTCCTTTATTATTTAACTACAATTTGTTGCTATTTATTGTATAACTACTATTTTTATACTTTTCTTAGAAATTGTATTGATTAAAACATTAAAAAGAATATATATATTTTGCGGGAAGAAATCATTATTATTTTAGGCATTATCATAATTATTACTAGGAAACTCTATAATCAAGTAAAATAAGTCAGACCTACTGAAAGAGTTTTGCTTCTATCTTCATTATGCTATCTATACAAGTTCTTCAGTTAGGCACTTCTTTAAAAGTAAAAAAAAACATTAATTTCAAAAACTTTCACTATGTTTTATATAGTTATTTTCCCCATTGAGTCTTTTATGTGATATAAATATTAAAATAATTTTAATTAATTCAATTTTATTATATATTACAAAAAAAGTATTGGATATATTTGGTTTTACTATGAAAAGTACTATGAAAATATTTTAGAAAACACTTTGTCATTCCCTAAATAATGTTTGCGAATTCTGATGCAAAAATTACAAGATTAACTAAAATTTGTGCTATTTTAGGTCCATCCATCTAAATTTAGATCCATAGTTCAAGTGCAAATTCATAGATCCAAATTTAGTGCAAAAGTTCAAGTTGCCCATTCCCTCCCTAATACTTTTTCAAAATAATGAAATAATTAGCTTTATTTGTAACATATTTTACACTAAGAAGAAATGAAGTTAAAAGTGAAAAAAAAAATTAAAGTAGCAATTTCCACTAAGCACACAGTGCCTCTTTACTATGGCGACTGCCTCACAAGCCTTCCCAATATATATATATATATATATATATATATATATATATATATATATATATATATATATATATATATATATATATATATATATATGTGTGTGTGTGTGTGTGTGTGTGTGTGTGTGTGTGTGTGTGTGTGTGTGTGTGTGTTGAGTTTATGTAATAAGTAGTATATTTTTTACTCCAATTAAAATAATCTTAAGAGAGACGGTTTTCGACTTCCATGTCAGGAATTAAACTATAATAAATAAAGCCGTAATTTTTTGTATGTTGAAAATAATTTTTAGAACCAAAATAAATACTAAACAATCTACAATATCAAAATAGATGTTAGATTTCACATTATAAAGTTGTTTGTTTTGTGGTGAGGAAAAGACAGTAGATTGGCAACTTCCCTTAGCTGTTTGTTGAATGTAGTCCAAAACAAAGTGTTATTTGTTCACTCCATTTTCAACACAACTTCAGTGGATTGACATTTTCTCACTAACCTAATTAACTCCTTTGAAAATTTGTGCTGTCTATTTTTTTAAAGTTCATGTCTATATTAGTTACTTTCCAAAAGAAAAAGTTTATTATTATAATTTTTGTTATATTTAGTGTTATATTAAAGTCGTGTTTAAAAAATATTTCATTAACAAAAGATAAAAAATAGAAATATTTTAAAAGTTATACTTAAATAAAAAAAAGAATTTCAGGAAAAATATATTAAAACAATAATGTAGGACTAACTAGTTTATTACAGTATAGTTATTATGCGTACATAATGTAATCTACATTATAAATTGAATACTTTAAAAGGTAATAGGGTTAGATTAAAAAATAAAGAAAAAACATTTAAACTCAAAGCAATGTTTTTCTATGTATATAAATTTCAGTTTTTCAGTGCATGACTCTTTTAGCATTTATAGTTCTGTTATAACTTATCGTCTTATAATTAGATAAATTAAAGTAATTGTTTTCATGTTTTTAGCCAGAACCAATCAAGCTTGAATTTAGACATTGGATCAGGCCAACGTTCCTCAATTATCACTTCATATATGACTATCAACATAATTATTATGATGATGTTATTGATTATATGGATCGAAGATTGCGTGGCGTTAACAGGGACATACCTCGGGCACAAACATGGGCAGAAAGAGCACTGAGGACATACACGTGCAAAGAAAACCCAGGAAGATATTATTATTATCCAACAAAAGAAGAATGGAAGGGAACACTTAAGGTTGCAAAAACATTTCGTTCACAACACACAACCGAATTCTTCCACAGAAAATATGCAAGTATTCTTCTGTGAGAACTTTTTGGTAGGTGCAAATAATTAGTAAGAAATTTCATTAGACTTAATTCTGATAATATCTTTTGTTAAATAATAATAATAATAATAATAAACTTGAACTTTCTAATAATGGTTATATTACAAAAATCTTGAAGTAGAAATTAAAGGAAATAATTGAACCATGCACTTTTATAAATAAAATTCATTTCAAATAATGACTTGCCAAGTCAATGAAAACATGAATAATACACTGTTATAAGAACTAAGAAACTTTTACTTATTGAAGTAGTTATTATTGGTCTGGATTGTATTGTTTAGAATGGAAATTTCATATTTCAAACTTATTTTTTTAAATAATACAGTAATTAACTATGATGGTAGTAAAAATGTTTTATTATCTTGAGAAACGAAATTATAGTATTTGTGCTAAAATCTAATTGATTAATTTCTTTTACAGTAAAAAAGTGTTAATTTTCAAAAGAAATGGTATTTTTCAATCTAAACTAATTAATTGTTATGGTTTATATATCAAGTCAATGATTTGTTTTTGAAATAAACTGCAAAATAAGTTCATGAATAAAGTGTAAAATTCATTCGCTTTATATAAAAATAAAAACCTAGTTCACAATAAGCTTATTTCATATCTTTTGTACTATTCTGTTTTAATTGTTAAATATTTTAGTAATTATTATTATCCTAAAAATACAATATACTGTTATTTTTATAATAATTATTTATAACTCTCTACTATACAAATAGTTTATGATGAGACTTTCAAGTAGGTACACTGTTCTTTGATTTTTATGCTGTAGTGGTGTTTGACATCTAGTCAGAACAAGTTAGTTTCTTTGTGTAATACCACTGATGGAACATGTATGATGTGTAAACCAAAGTATTTCAAACATTTTATTTACTAAAGATTTAAGTTATGAAAGTAATTCTTGTTTGAATAGCCCTATAAATCTATTAACATTATAATGAATATATGCAGTAGTAGCCCTTATTGACAGGCTGCTACTGCATATATTCATTTTGTTCATTAAATTTAATACATACATATTGAAAGGGGTAGGTGAAATCATTCATAATTCAAGAAATAAATTAAATATTTTCTGAATTTATTAAAAACTGAATATTTTAATTTATACTTAAATTAAATTGAAATGAAAAGAATAGAATTTTGATTCATTGCAGTCAAGTACATAATAATCAGTTCTAGTTATTGGTTTGGCTGTGCTTTAAGGCAATTACAGTAGGTAGTGTGCAGGTGAGTGGTGAGTTGGATTCCAGAATTACATGAGATTTGAAGCACTACCAACTATTTGGTTTAGTTTCTTTATTTTTTGTATTATAAGTGTAAGGCTCATTTCTTTATTCAATGGTTTGTTTATAAATTAATAATTAGTTGCAAATGTTATTCTACAAATTTTGGTTAATTGTTATTATAACTTCTAAAATAGAAACATTAAGGAAATAAATCATGTTGCTAATCTGTAAAGTATTACTTTTATTATACATAAAAGAAAAAAATCATTAAAAATGTAGAATAGTAAGTCCTACACCAGATTTGAAAATTAGAAAAACCTGAACAAGCAGGCAAAAATTGTATGTGAGAATTAAAAAAAAATCAATTCATGTTAGTTGTAAATGGTTACATGGATGATTAATAAACGTTTTATTCTGTTGTTATTGCCTTTTGATTGGTAGAAATGTGGTGTATTACTTGAACAAAAATTGAATGGTAGACCTGAAACAACTGATAAAATTGAGAAACAAGAAGATTCTTCCTTAAAAAACAAACAACCTTAAAAAACATATAAGAAAAATTGATTTTCAATTGACAAGAAAAGCACTCTATTTTAAGGCTAAAAATCTCTATTGCAGAAATGTAGCACTTCCTTCAATCTACGTAAAGTGACACATTTTATTTTGGAAGGGCTCTTTCTAAGTTTTTCTTAGTAAATTTACTAGCCACTAATGAATACAATATGTTACATGTGAGAGCAACAAAATTGAAATATTAAAATTATTATTCACAATACATGATAATACATAATATATTGTGTGTACTATATTAAAATATTTCTTGTTTTTGTTTCCATTACTTAGTACTGTATTTGTGGAAGCAATAATTTAAATAATAATGTATTTTCACAGGATCTCCAACAACAAATGAAACAGAAGGAAGGCATCAGGACTGATTTAGTGAGGTCTACTTTCAAAACTTCACTAAAATTATTTCCTTTTAATATATCTATGGATATATTTATATTAAATTTTATGTTAATTGTATTTTTATCATAAAATTCATAATTATTATTTGGTATACATATTACAATATTATTGGAGCGCCCAAATTATACTTTCATTTCATTTTTGCATAAATCATACAATAATGATTTCATTAAAATACAACATACATAAAAGTATTTATACTTGTTAACTATATTTGTGTAGTGTAATATATTAATTTTTTACTGTTAGATGCCCAGAAAAATGTTCATAATTTATTAATTTAATAATATTATGTGATTTCTATTAATGTACAATGTTTGATCTCATACATGTAATAATTATAATATTTTCGGAAACAATAATTAATGAAAAAATATGTTTTGTTTAAATTGACAATTTATGATTTTACAACAGCTTCTTTTGTATATGTACAGATAACTAAAAGTATAGGCCTAAAAAATGTTTTAATCATTATAGTCCTGGCAGGTTGTGCAATGATAGTGCAAAGTACCTATGGAATTACAAAGCTACAAAGCTAATCAAAATACATAGTTAACCATGTCAGAGGTCATTTTATTATTTGATAACTGCCATTAATTATAATATATTTCAAAATGGAATTATACTGTTTGTAATATTAAACAGTAAATCTGTTTTGGGGTTAATTAAGAAGGTAAGAAAGGAGGGTTTTCTGTGATAATAAAAGAAGTACAATATTAAATTGAAAGATTAGTAATAATTTTTATTAAATTATGTTTTTCAGTTTTAAGTTAATGAATGAAATAAGAGCACATGGTTTTAATACCAAATTATGAAACAAGATTCAGGGAACCTTTCTAAATATCTTATATCTCTCTTATAAAAAATTCTATTCCCCTAATCTAAATAGGCCTGATATTAAAAAAAGAACATTATTATTGTTATATAATTTTTTGGTACAGTTGTATCTATGTAAATAATGTTCAAATAAACATCATAAAAGAAACATTATGTTGAAAGATTGTTGTTTTTTTACCTTACTTCATTTAACTGTTTATTTATAACACTTCAGCACATACATAAAAAAAGATCACATGATAAAATGCATGGCAAAGATATTCTTCCTTGTCTTTTGCTTTGGTACTTACTTTAGAAATAAGTTATAATTCTAAAAATAATCTAGAATTTTATTTTTAATAAACAATAATACTCATACATTGCTTTGACATGCATATTTGTAACAAAATATTACAATATAATTTTTTCAATTAAGATTTTCAATTTTACAATATAAAAATTGGGAAATATCAGTAACTTAATTTGCCATACTTTTTGTTTTATTTTTTAATTTTGTAACTTTGACTTACATAGGCAGAAAATCTCTCATTACTTTAAAATAAATAGTTTTTATTTGACATGTTTTCAATATAAAAACAATATTTTATATTATATAATAATATTTGAGAAGAGATGTATTTTTGAACATTTTGTACAAAGATGTATCGTACAGAAAATTTTGTCAAAATTTAGGAAAATGTAATAATAAAATATCTGTTATGAAAAGTAATGCAACAACATGCTCAGACAAGAAAAAAAAATGAAAACTATTATGTCAAAATATTATGAAGGAAGAAATGAGTTGATGTGTCCATAAGACTCATTGTGCTGTTGCTATATTTATTATTTAGACAATATAACAAAATATACTACAAACCATGGTCCTCACAATATGTATGCTAGTGTATTAATGGTACAATATCTAATTTCTGTTTACTGTGTTTTACATCCACATTTATTGAAAGTGATTAAGTTTGGATAATATTAGATACTCATACACAATACTTTGTAATTTTGAAATAACAGAATATATAAATACATAATGAACTGTGGCTGCTAGATAGGTGTTTAGTAACGGACTTGTTAATGTATTGTGATTCTCTAGTCTGTTCAACAAAAAACAATACTTACATAGTGAATACCGAAACCTCACCTTAGAATCAAACCTGAACCTTTCACTTAAGAGGCAAGAGCGATAACTACTAGATTACAAAAGGGTTCGGTATAAAAAAAAAATGGAACAAAAATACAGATAAGAAAATTAAATAAATCAAAACACTGTGATAGTATATGATTTGTTGTAAAACTATATAAATATTGGGGAATGTATATTGCTTTCATAAGGAAAGAGATAAGAACATATTCTACAATGATCACAGAGCAGCATTTGGGTCACCAAACAACATGTATGTGTAATCATAAGAGGCTGCAGGTACACTTATGTATTTTTAAATACAACCTAAGTGATAAAGTAAATCTTGGGAGAGAATATGAACAGTTATAATATACAACAAACTCTAAAAACTTTAAATACACATAGGTCCATTTTATGATTTTCCCTATCTCTGCTGCATCAAGGTATCTCCTGAGTTTCAAAACGTTACTTAAAACTTTAGCTTAACAAGGGTTAATTATGAGCTACAAAAAGCTTTCTGGCTTAGCTGTCTTTTCAATTCAGAATATAGTAGCTTAAACAAAATTAATTTTGACTATGAACTATTAAAGTTAAATGAACAGAAAACTTGAAAATAATTTTGAAAACAGAAAGTAATAGAAGCTAAAAGATATCACTAATTACAGAGCCCATATTTATTATATTTTAGTGTAGCTTTGCTTTAAACTTTAAAAAATTACCTCTTAAATTTAATTTCAACTTACTTTTTAAAAGTTCTTGGTAAAAAAAAACAATCAGAGCTAGGACAACTTGGGGAAAACACCCCTCTCTATAACACAAAAATCTCTGCTTTCAAGAAAGAATCTATTATACAATATTGGAAATTTGTACACAAATACAATATTGCATAACCAATATTTTATACTTAATATAATATTTCATCATATATATATATATATATATATATATATATTACATATATAAATATATGTAATAATTTACGTATGTAAATTATTATTAATATATGTAATAAAATAATAAATATACATAAAAATATATGTAACGAAATTTGTACATTTGGTTACATTCGATATATATATATATATATATATATATATATATATATATATATATATGTACACATTTTGTTATAAGTCTGTAAAATGGCATTTCAATATTGTCAACAGTAAATAATATAACAAAATAACAAAGTAATAATAAAATGTAATAAAATAAACAATAACAGCAATATAATTCAAAATTATTAAGAATATCTAGGTGATATAAGAACAGCATTAATTGAGCAATGGCTGAAGCTCCTGACAGATAATCTCCTAACATTATCTGAAAGCAATTATTTACAAATCGCCTACTTTGAAAATCATTACAGTCAAACAAAAGATGCTTTACTGTGTAATCAATAAAACAAACAAAACTCACATTGATTGTGGGTCCCTGCATCCCATTAGAAATCCATGCATTAACGGGGAGTGTCTAATGTGAAGACAGTCAACCACAACCTTTTCTCTACGACTCGCATGTAGTGATGACTCCGAATGACAAACATTATTTTTTATTACCCTCAATCTGTTATTGCTTACAGCTGATAATTCATTTTCCCTGTGTAAACATATTAAATATTTTACTTGACAAAGAAATTTTGAAAAAATCACATGTTGCATGCAAGGCGGCAATAAAAGTTTCTTCATTTGCTGCAATGTCTGCTTTAGCGTTTCCTACTATACCACAGTGTCCAGGTATCCAACAAAATTTTACTTTGAAACCTTGTAGTTCAAGTCTGTAGATACAACAAAGAATTTTTTGAACTAAAGGATTTAACTGAATACATATCCTGGAAGTCTAAAATAAACTTTTAGAATTAAAAAAATTAAGTTATATATAGAATTGCATACCACAGTGTTCAGAACCTTAATGATGGTAAAGGGATCTGCAGTAAATACACTGTAAATTTGGGGTAACCCAAACTTTTTAGTCTGTCCTAATGTGTAAAATGCACAGCCAATTTGTCATCCAGTTTAGATACATCAGTGACAATAATTTTCTGTATTAGTATTTTGTAACAATATGACAAAATTCCTGGAAGTATAGAATATCTTTGAATTGTGTTTGATATTTGATGACAAAGGAAAATCAAAACTGACATATGAATAATCCTTGGGGAAAACATTTGGATCAGTCAAACATTGAGGGAAGTATAATTTGTAACTTGTTAAGAATGTTCTAATGCCAAAAGGGACAGTAGTAAGTGGTCGTGCTCTTAGAGTTATGAATAGTCACAAATAGTTATTGAATATTGCTGTATAAATAAGATGGCAAGGCTTACTAGAAAAATTGCTTATGTACAAAATTTGTAGTTGCCTTTATCTAGAAGAGAGAAGGCTCACCAATCTCAGCAAGGATACTCACCACACGACTTTATCAAAACGCACCAGAAACAAGACGATGTGCAGTATTATAAACTGGATCAATTTTCTTTAGAATAGATTTGCTTGCCGAAGAATAAACTATGGAACATTCACAAGCGAATGTGTGCACAAACTTTAACTAAAAAGGGGACTTAGTAATTTTGTTTAAAGAGGACTTAGCAAGTACAATTACTTAGTTACAGTGAAACTAAGTAATTATTGTAGTAACTGATTATATATTAAAATATTTCAAATGCATTGAAGTTTCATCAAAAACAGAAAAACCTTATATTTTTTCATCCATAATACAAGCTCTTGAGATGACTTTAAAATGTATTTTCAAGGTTTTAACATTAAAGAAGGACTCTTTATTTATCCTGATTAATATTTCATATCTTTATATGTCCTCACCCTAGTAACGTAGACCTAACACCTGTAATTTTTCTTTTTTTTAATAAAAAAATATGGCTATTCCATGATATTTGTCATATTTATTTCTAATTCTTTTTTGTTGTTGTTCTTATTATCAATGTGATTCATTCTTTCTGTACTTTCCTTTCTTCTATGCATTTTTCGAGAAATGCCTTGAGGTGTTTAAACAATTGTTTAATTATTTAAATTTTCTGTTCCATACTCAACAAGTTTTCCAGGAACAGGACCACTTTCCATTCTTAACCTGTATACATACTTTTTTATTTCAGCAACAGTTAGTCTTATGGGTGAGTCACTGAAGTGTATATTTTCAAAACTTGTTTGTTTACATTTTTTTTTCGTGATCAGTAATTTGCTGAAATACTTGATCCATTCTTCTGCAGTTATGGGTGGTAGAAAATCTTTTTTCATCTCCTGTCTTATTCCTTTTAAAAATTTCCAACTATCTGAGCTTTGTTTTTCTCACACGTATATATTCAATTGTCACAATTCTTCTTCCATGAGTCATTTTTCTCCATAAGCCTAGTAAGTAGATTGGAATAATGTTAGGTAGGATTGGATGAAATATGCTAGCTGCATCTATGTTTAAGTCCACTCTAAAGGGTGAATTATACATACAGACAAAAGGGTTGGACGACCACCTTTTTGAAAAAAAAAAAATAAATAAAAGATCCTATTTTACTTCAATAAAATGGAAATGTAAGCTTTAAGATGGATATTATGGAAAAGGGTCAAGAGATTATCTGAGCCCCTTAAGAGACCTGTAACCTGTCATGTTATCCTATGTCAACTTTCTCTGTGCACAAAATGTGTCATATGTACATCTGTGTGCTTTGTAACATGTATACTAAAGATAAGGACAGGGTTTACGTACTGAATCTTTTATGTTAATTATCTCTTTTCTTTCTATGACAACTGCAATGGCAGAAAGCTCTTAATCAATGATAGAAATGATAAAAATTTGGTTGACAAACCGTTGTGTCTGGACAAACTTGGTTGAGTAGCTGCTTCACTGTACTTACTTTGCTATATGTTCATAGAGGTATACATATTTACAAAGGGAAAATTGTAGATAGGTACATTGAGAAGAAAAAAAAGAAGAGAAAAAAAATGTTTTTTTAAGTGCAACTTCTGTTTCAAAATGAGTGTCATTTTGTATTGTATTGCATTTAATGAGTGGCAAAAATTGTATTAAAAGAAATAAAATAACTTTTAGAATAGGTTCCTTAATATGTGATGACAACATACACCATACAGGACCACCATACCGAACCTTCCTTTTACAGAAAGGTACATTGACTGATTTATACTTGCATAAAAATCTTACGAACCTCACTTAGGATCCCACATACTTGTACTGTAAATGGTTAATATGCTAACTACTCTTCTGATATTTTCATGCTAATATTTTCCTAATATTATTTTGAAAGTAAAATTATGTATATTTAGGAATTTAAAGCTAACAAAACACAAAACTTTCAACAACTTACAGAATATTACTGTAGTTTTAAAGTGTCTTGTCTATTTCAATATTTTATATTTAATTTTGCTTAACACTTCTATGTTGACAAAGGCATAAGGTGTATAGAATTTGTGGTTTTGTTTTATAAGTTATGAAAATGGTGGCAAAAGTTTTAAAAAATTTGGCATCTAAATAAATCAAAATATTTTTTTTTCTAAACTAGAAAAAGTGTAAGTTTTTACACTTATTTTATATCAGCTCAATGTCTCAAAACAGCTTAACAGTGCTAGTTTATGAAAACAATATTTCAAAAAAAATTTTATCTTCCAGGGAGGCCCTCCTGTAGATTGAATTTTCCACCCATCCGCCACCACCCACAAGATTGCATTAATCCATAAGTGGTTTAGTATCAACTAATATCCCGCAGGGGGTGCAGACTAGCTGCACCTATTGAGAGGATTTAGACGTCCCTTGCGGTACCCGAGTCTAACACACACTTAAAGTTACAACACTACACTTACAACTTTAACACTTTACACTCACAGTTACATTTAGGGAATCCCAAGCTAAGGTAGAACAGCATATGTCGAGGGCTGCATGGCTAAGAGGGAGCTTAGCTTTTAGTATGCAAACTCTGGATACCGGCGACCTCCAGTTTCAATTAGCCTTACCTATGCATGCGGGGTTCTGCATAGGTGGACTTCTTTTTCCCTAGCTGATCGTGGGACTATTTATGGATACTCAACAATCAAAATTAACTAATACACTCCTTTTAGGAGTGGAGTTTGGGAAAGGAGGATACTGGGGTTGGACTCAATCCCATTGAATTCACCAATGTTATATTGGATCCGACTGTGGGGCTGTCAGGCAGTCCTACTGTGTCTGTTTCCGATGGTAGTTGTGCTTCTGTGGGATCTGCAAAGGTGGACCTAAGAGACAACAGGGCTGTCAGACATCCTTCAGGAGCACAAAGACACTGACTGCAGAGAGAAAAGGCAGCAGCTATCTTTTCCCCCCAAAAAGGATGAGAGTTGTTCAAGACAACCTCCATCACAGTAAGGCGGCAACTGCTGTCTTATAGAGGATGCTTGAGCAGGGTGAAGCCGACCTTGTCTTGGTTCAAGAACCATGGGTGACGCGAGGCAGAATAGCAGGACTGACCATAGGCGGAGATAAGTTAATATATGACTAATCAGCCGCTAGGCCTAGGACCTGCATAGTTGTTAGGAATAATATTGAGATACTTTTATTGTCTTCTTTATGTTCCAGGGATTGTACTGCAGTTAGTACAGAGCTATGTGTGGGAACTAGGAGCAGAAAGGTTGTCATGACCTCTGCTTACTTCCCACAGAAGGAAATGGATAGCTTCCCTCCCATCAGCTTTAGAAGGGTGGTGGGCACTGTGGTGAGGGAGTAGTTGAGCTGCTTGTTGGAGCGGATGTCAAGGCAACATCACACGGTGTGAGGGAGCAGTAACACCAACTTTAGAGGTGAGCAGTTGCTTTCCTTTATTTTAGATCATAAACTTTATATTTTCAATAAAGGTAATACACCTACCTTCGTAACGAAGGTTAGAAGTGAGGTTTTCGATCTTACTCTGGGGACCAAGGAGGTGCACACTGCATTGGGGGTATGTGGCATTTGTCTAAAAAGCCGTCTATGTCAGATCATAGGCATATCATCATGGATCTCGGGGTGATAAATAGATTAGTAAATACTTATCGAAATCCTAGGAATACTAGATGGGGGGGGACTATGAAGAAAAGCTTAGGGCTGACCTTAGGGATCTTAGGAGGCCGATAAGTAATTCGCATGAATTAGAGTATGCAGCTGAAAGACTGGTGAAGATAGTTGTGGAATCCTGTCATGAGAATTGTCCCCTTACGAAGAAGGTTGCTGGGATTAATGTTAAATGGTGGACCCAGGCACTTTCTGAGCAAAGGGGACTGGTTAGAAGGCTGTTCAATGCGGCCAAGCACTACGGTAAGTGGGAGGCCTATAGGCGGGTCCTGACCAGTATAATAAGTTATTAAAAAGGGTGAGACAGGACTTGTGGAGGAAGTTCTGTGGGGAGGTCAGTCGTACTTCTCAGGGGGCACGACTTCTCAAGTTCCTAGCCCTGGACCCTTTGAACTCTATGGGGACCCTTGTTGGTCCTAATGGGGAGTATACAACAACTGGGAAGTACACCTTGGAAGTCCTACTCAGGGAACACTTTCCTGACTCTGTGGTCAGGGATGTAGGAAGGGAGCAAGTGTCTGATGTTCTCTATAGGAGGCCTAGTCGGGGAGATTGGAAAATCGCAAACCAAGTTGTGGACTTGGTGAGATTGGCCATTAATACCTTTCACCCATTCAAGTCACCTGGTCCTAATGGTATTTTTCCATCACTATTCCAGCATGGAGGAGAGCATATTGCTGTTATTCTGCGCAGATTGTACCGGGCCAGCCACTAGGTATGTACCTCTGGGGTGGAAAGCGGCCCATGTAATCTTTATTCCTAAGCTGTGGCGAGCATCTTATGCTGACCCTAAGGCTTTTAGGCCAATCAGTCTGACTTCGTTCTTTCCGGAGACATTAGAGAAACTGGTAGATAGATAAGTCAGAGGGGTCATGATTCCTCTATATGTTAGTCAATATGCCTACCAATCTGGAAAGTGTGAGAGTGCACTTCATAATTTGGTTCACAGATTGGAAAGAACTCTAGAGACCAAAGAATATGCACTTGGTGTCTTTCTAGATATTGAGGGAGCTTTTGACAACACTTCACATGCTTCAATGCTTCATGCCCTGTCTAGATGCGGGGTGGATAATACTGTGTGTGGCTGGGTTGAGGATATGTTGCATAGGAGGTCAGTTGTAGCTGAAGCTCTAGGAGAAGAGGTGGAGGTGGAGGTTGTCAGGGGCTGTCCGCAGGGGGGTGTTTTGTCCCCTCTCTCATGGAACCTGGTGGTGGACTCACTCCTGAATCTTCTCTCGTCAGAGGGATGCTGACCAAGGATATGCTGACAATTTAGTGGTGCTAATCCGGGGGAAGCATGGTAATACAGTGGTAGATCTCATGAAGATAGCCTTATCCCTGGTGGAAACCTGGTGTAGTCAGGAGAACCTAGGGGTTAACCCCAGGAAAACTATTTGGTTCCTTTTACTAGAAAGAGGATTACCCCGCATTTAGGAGGACTCAAGCTCTTTGGGGAGACAATTCCAGTTGCAAACGAGGTGAAGTATCTAGGCTTGGTGTTGGACACTAAGTTAACCTGGAATGCTCATCTAGGGCGCATCATGGGGAAAGCCAATAAGTCTTTAATGGCAGTTAGAAGAATGGTTGGCAAAACATGAGGACTGAGACCAGGAATGATGAAGTTTATCTATACTGAGATCTTTAGACCTATGGTGTGCTATGGTGCTGTGGTGTGGTGGACTAAGGTTGAGCAGAGGGAGGCCAGAGAGTCTCTGATTAAGTTGTAGAGGTTGGCCTGCCTATGTATATAGATACACTATGTATATAGAGGCTGTATGGACACTGCGCCAATTTCAGCCATGGATATCATTTTTGGATTTCCCTCTATTGACCTTTTTGTCATGGGGGAGGCACGTAAAGCAGCTTACAGAGTGCAGGGTGGTGGTGGCTGGCTGCCCTCTATTTATGGGCATGCTAGAATCACAGACAAGATTTTTGACCCAATCTTGATGATGGGGACTGATCAGATGGTTAAACGGCACATAGTATCTAGACCAAGGGGCTTTGATGGGAGAGATCATGTGTTGGAAAAACTGGAGACATAGTATGGTATACAAATATCTCCAAGACAAAGTCAGGTACTGGTGCTGGGGTGTATGGTCTGAGACCGGGGTTAAAGAAAGTAATTACCCTGAGACAGCATAAAACAGTATTTCAGGCTGAAGTGATGGCCATTAATGACTGTGTTAGGGAGAACTTGGATCAGGGCTTCAAGAAGGCATGTATCCATATTCATACCGATAGTCAGCCGGCAATAAAAGCACTTGCAGGTCCTATAATACAGTCCAAGCTAGTCTGGGAGTGTTGAAAGATCCTTGACATTCTGTCCCAGGATAACCAGGTAACTCTTCACTGGGTTTTGGGGCATAGGAGAGTTGAGGGTAATGAGGAGGCAGACCAACTGGTTGGACTTGGATCTGCATCTGAGTTTATCGGACCTGAGCCGGCTTTAGGGATTTCTTTATCATTGGCCAGGTCCGCTATTAATGGATGGATTACATGTCAACACCAGGTAAGATGGGACAACCTTCATGGGCATTCCCATAGTAAACGTCTCTTAGGCAAAGTTCCTTCTGGAGGAATCAAAGGGGCAGCAGATGTCCTGGGCAGAGCACAACTCAGGAGGCTCATGCGGCTCATAACAGGGCACTGTGGTCTGAGGGTGCACATGAACAGGATAGGGGTATACCACGGAGAAACTGTGTGTGGATTGTGCAAGAAGGAGGAGGAAAGTGCAGGTCACATAATTTATGATTGTGATGCTCTTGCTAGTAGAAGGCTAATAGTTTTTGGTTTCCAAGACCCCAGGGATCGTCAGCAGAGTGAGCTAGTCAGTGGGTTGTTGGAACTTATTAGGGGGACCAATCTGCTGAACTAGGTATTTTAAGAGGTAAGTTGCACAATAGGTCAGTCGATCACAGTGCCTGGGGTAGAACTATCCCTTCCTCTAGTAAATAATCTTAATCTTAATCAACTATTAAATAAGTGGATAAACTGTAAAAACTAACTACTTGCTACAGCAGTATTGCTTACATAGTCAGTCTGTTCATCATAAAAAAAAAAATTCAGTGTTTTGTTGGTCAGCAAGTTTGATAACAACAAAACATTTAGATCCAGAGATTGTAACTCTTAGCAGGCTAAAATAGTGACTGTTGTTATAATAGCAAGTAATACAGTGTGAGTCATGTTTTCGAGCATATTGTTAGTGAGTAGGAGAGCTGGCTTACAGTACCAACCTGAGGGACAATAACATGTTAAAATATAGTTAGGCTGGCTAGAAAATAACCTAACACAAAGGAGCACTGATATGCAGGCATTGCAATGTTAATTACATGAATAATAGTTAATTCAAATATTTAGAAATTCTAATAGTAATTCTAATAATATTTTTTTAAAGAAAAATATTCGAAAAAACATATTGTAATGGTATATTTGTTAATATCCCATACTCTTGCAAATAATTCTGTCATTAGCTCCACTGGCTTTGTTAATGATTCATAAAAAAAATAAATTTAATTTTCTACAATATTTTATGTGTACTCTTCAATCTATAAGTTTGTTCCTTAACACTCAATAACAGAAAAAAGAAATATGTGTTTCAGTGTCTTTCAGAATTCATTACCTAAAGTGAAGAAAGTGGAGGTGTAAAAGTTAGCATTTGGAAAATATACTTAAATTTGGATTTTAAATAAAACTTACACATATATAAATACCTTAAATTACAAAAAAATAATCAAACATTTCTGTATTTTCCAAAATTCATCATGTGATGTTTTTTAATTGCAAAGTATGTTTGAGCAAATTTTCTTGAAACTTAATGAAAATAATCCACACATAAAATTTTTTTATACATTTTACACATAAAAATACATGTAATGAAACATGTAATTTTACATTTTCAATATTTCACTCCCTAAAGAGTGAAAAGAGGGTATACAAGTTTGCTTTAAAATATTTTGTATCAGATTTTAATCACAAAAATCATATAAATGTGAAAAGTTAAGGTTAAACACACAAAAGACTAACTAGAAAATTTTTTGACTAATTTTGATTAATTAGAAGAAGTCTTTTTGACCAAATCTGAATTGTTTTCTATTATATCTCCTGACTGTAATTAGTAAAAGCTTATACCCCTCCAATACCTTCGTGGAAGCATCCACTATGTAAACATGATGTTGTTACATTTTTATCACTTCTCAGTTGGTGATGAGAGTACTTTTAGTTCGTTACTTCTCGTAACTGGTTTAACCTACCCAGCGTGATTCATCGTGTATACTTCTTATTTGACACTGATATCAGTTATTTTTAGTAATTTTTTTCTTAAGTGCTCTATATTTTAATAAACTGTGTATGTTTTGTGCTTGAAATGAATGAAACCGCGGAAGAAAAAATATTGATACTTTTACTCAGTGTAGAAAGGAGAGAAGAAGAAAGAATGGAAAATCCTTTAGTTAGACGTTTTCCAGGATTCAGACTTGTTTTGAAGTTAGAGTCACCAGTTGTTTCTTGGAAATTATTTTTTACAAATGAAATTTAAGACGACATAGTAAAATATGTAATTCAGCGTGTAGAAAAAAATTGCCAAACTTTACCCACAAGCGTGATGCAAGATGTACTACATCTTGAATAACATTTACATTCTTATTGCATGCGTTTTATTTAATAAAAATTATTATATTTTTAATAAAAATATAATCTATATTTATTTTACATATTTCAAAATATCAAACATGTTAAAACCTAAATAAAAATCATTTTGTGTTTATTTACGGAGTTTTCAAAAACCTGGTCTAATCTACCCAGTGCGACCCACCATGTAATTTTTCCTCGCAGGACCTCTCCCGGGTTAAAAAACCTTTAACAAAATTTTCATAATTTTGGTTTTAAATTTACATCTTATCTCTGTGCCTCTACATTTGAAAGATGTAGAAACTTAGACAAACATTTATTTTAAGCTTTGAAGATGCAAAAAAGAGGTTTTCAAAAATTCCACCCTTAAAAGATTAAAATGGCATAAAAATTAATTACTTGTTTTACTACATCCATTTCTGCATCCAAAAGATTTTTAGAGCTGGAAATTTTGTACGCAAGTTTATATTAGACTTTGGCAGTTCACAAAGAAAAGTTTCCCCAGAATTCCTTCCCTAAAGGGTTAAAAAGGGTTTGAAATGAACTATACATTTTATCTCTGTATTCCAGACCCAAAAGGTGTAGAGAGCTGAAAATTTAGCACACAAATTTATCTTAGTATTTGGAGGTATAAAAAGGAAGAAATGATTTTCCAAAATTCTACCACTAAATGGTTAAAATAGGTAGGGTAAAGTAAAAGTTTATATTTTATATCTGTGTCATCACATCCAAAAACATTGAGAGTTGAAATATGCACGAATAATAAACGAATTCCACAGAGTAAATCTGCTAAATATTTTGAAATGCATCTTGATGAACGCCTTACGTGGAAGCATCATGTATGTAAGAAAGCAGAGCAAATCAAACAAAAACTGTGTAATTTGTATTGGCTGATGGGACGAAAATCTCAGTTGGCCTTGTACCACAAGAGATTATATTACACATATGAGTAATTAGGCCTATTTGGACATATGGTGCTGAACTTTGGGGGTGTACAAAACCCTAAAATCAACAGATTATCCAGCGAGTACAAAATCTTATTATTCGTGCAATGACAAATGCAAGATGGTACCAGAGGAATGATGACCAGAGGTATAATTCATGCAGACCTAGACTTGAAGTATGTAAAGGAGATAATACAAGACTGCGCCTCTCGGTATGAGAAGAGACGCTACATCAACATTCAAAAGCTATCCAACTCTTAGATGTGGAATTGGACAAGAGACGACTGAAGCGTCATAAGCGCATGATTTAGTTCACTAAGTCTAATACATGTTATAGATCAATTATATGTATTACTCATTTAATCTGTAAGATTAAGATTGTAATAAATAAATAAATGAACAAAAATTATTGCTGTATTTCCAAATCCAAAATTGTAAATTGTCTGATTAAAATATATTAATGTCATTGGTGAGTATTTAGGGCTTTAGCCTGACAATCTGATTGTAATTTTGCCAGTAATTTTGAAAAATTACTATATTTTACCAATAACAATATAATTACTTGTACAATAACAAAACAATATAATACTTGTTTTTTAATAATAAAAACCTTCTCTCTAAAACACACCTACTATAGTTTGTATTATAAAAAAAAAATTAATAAATTTTCAAACTAATCAACTGTAATATTTGTTCCTTCAAAATACCGTAGTGAAGCATATACATTACATACATACATACATACATAGATACATACATACATACATACATATATACATACATACATACATACATACACACACACACACACACACACACACACACACACACACTCATATATATATATATATATATATATATATATATATATATATATATATATTATCTGCATATAGACCCTGTTGGATCATGCAAAGCACTCCGACTCATGTCTTGCTCCTTCTAATCCTCCACACCTCCCTCATCCTGTCCCCATGGATCCTCCTCTGCTCCTCCGTCCATTTTACCCCTGCTCTCTTTGGCATTTCATTCTCTGGGACCTTCCAACCGAGCATCTTTCTCCTGTCTTCAATGTCTGTTGAGTCATGTAGGTCTATTCTGACTTGTGTGATCCATGACGTTGTTGATTTGACACCTTGTATATACTTAAGGATTCTGTTGGCAAGTCTCGTTGTTGTGAGTCTACTGATATATATATATATATATATATATATATATATATATATATATATAATATCAGTATATAGTTATATATTATATATATATAGTTATTATATAGTATATTATATAGTTATAGTATATAGTTATTATATATTATATATATATATAGTTATATAATTATATATATATATATATATATATATATAAATAATGTGTGTGTGTGTGTGTGTGTGTGTGTGTGTGTGTGTTGGCTGTGTGCTCCTAACCACCTAAATCCTAATGACCCTATTTTATCAAATTTTAGTTTACATTATTTCCACCTATATAAAAACATTACTTTGTGTATGATACTGTATAACTTGAACATATGAGTAATATATATAAGTCAGTACAGTGGTACCTCGATATACGAGTGCCCTAATATACTAGTGTTTTGAGATACGAGCCGCTGAGCGAGCGATATTTTGCTTTGAGATAAGAGCAAGATTTGAGATAAGAGGAGTCACACACTGCACCGCTGCACACGACCCCAACATGTGGGGTGCATGTTGGTGTCGTGTGCAGCATCTAACAGTTTCTCCCACCTCAGACTAGATCTCAGTCTGTGTGCACATGTTCTGGAAGGACCACTTTAACATCGTGATATGCCTAAGAATTATTGATCAGGCTTGGCTGGGTGTTACAACGAGGACCTTAACCTCTGCATGGAAGAAGCTGTGGCCTAAGGCTCTAGCTGAAAGGGCCTTCGAAGGATTGGAACCCGAAGTGTCTGTGGAGATTGTTTCTCTAGGAAGTTTTATGGGTCTGGAGGTGGATGAAAGAGATATGAATGAACTCGTCGAGGAACAGTCTCAGAAGCTGACAACCGAGGCGTTACACGACCTACATTCACAGCAGCATACGGTGGTTCAACAAAAAATTAGTTTTGAAGAGGAGCCAGATCTACAAGCCTTGGAGGAGGTTATCTCTACAAGAGATATTAATGAGATCTTGGGAATGTGGGAGAAACTTATAGAGTTCGTGGATAAAAATCACCCCAAAAAAGTTGCAACTGGTTGTGCATTGGAGTTGTTCAACGAAACTTGCCTAACTCATTTCCGCAATATCCTGAAAGAGAGGAAGAAAAAACCTCCTTGGACAGTTTATTTAAACAATCTGCAGGTGAAAATAAGCAAAACGTGATGAAAAAAGCGAAGACCAGTGACAAAAATTAAGCACTTCCGTGAGCACTTCACTTTTTCTTTTATTATATTTTTATAGAATATGTATTTGTTATTTATAAATAAATGTTTCTTCTTGTAAATACATTTTTCTTATTCAAAAACCCTTAACAAAAACAACTGAGGTGATGTTTTGGGAGCTGGAACGGATTAATGGCATTTCAATTAATTTCAGTGGGGAAAACTGCTTTGAGATATGAGCAATTTGACATACGAGCAAGGGTACGGAATGAATTAAACTTGTATGTCGAGGTACCACTGTATTTCTGAATAATGAGCTCATGGAAATCAGCTCTTGTTTTATTAACCACTGCAGCAATGATATTTTAACATCATTGTCATGAGAGTGTATACACAAAAAATGCTTTTTTAACTGCAATAAAAATAGTCCCTGGGTGCTAAATCAGGGCTATACATAGGTTTACTAATGGTAACTTAAGTTGTTCTTAACCATCTAACACTATGAGATCTTTTGGCTTGATAAGCTAAGGATGGATGAGCAGCTAAGGATGAATTATAAAGTAAAATATGATCAGGCAATGTCTTTTGCTTTAGATTTCATGCCGTAGATTGTTTAAAGCCTCAAAAATATATTTACTGTGTTACTCCAATACAAAAAAAAAATCTATAAGCATCAACCCCGACTGATCCCAAGACAAAGTGTACATGATTTTTCAGGTTGAAATTGCTTGCATGAACTTCAGTTTCTTTCTTGGTTAATATTTAATATTTCCATTCCATTTATGGTTGTTTTTATTCTAGTGTAACAATGAAAATATGTCGAATTAAAAAAAAGACTTATTTTTACGAATGCCAAGTTAAAATAGTGTGAGTTACATTTATTTTTCCAAGTAAAAAATTCAGTAATTATAAAAAAAATTGTAGTATCAGGAACTAATTTTAATAAGAAAACTTTAAAACAAATTTGTCAAAGAAAAGAAAAAAAACTTTTAAACTAGAATGCAATATCAGTTATTCATTATATTAAGTGGCACTAATAAAATCAATGAAATAAATAGCTGTGATTTATTTTATCTCAAATAGTTGTAGTAGAGTATAAGGATTGTGTGCAAGGAAGTGAAACATTAATTGGCAACAGTTACTTTTCTTATTATAATATTGTTTTAGTCTCTGGCAACAATAGATGTAAAACATATGCTCAAGTTTAATAACCTTGTACTGACAAATATGAATGACACATTTAAAACTGTTTGGCAGTCAGTTGTGCAAGAGGGTTTGGAAGCATCATATTCAGATGTTGGCGTTTGAAGATTACCATTCAAATCTTGTAAGTAATAAATTATTAAAATTTTTAAAGTTTTAAAACTACATAGAACACTTTGAATACAAATTATTATTTAACTGAAATGCTATTCCTTTGCTATGTAATTGTGGAATATATATTAGACTCCAATTAATAATAAAAATTTAAGTTTGACAATATAAAAATGTAATTAAATACAAATATGTATCTATAAAATTGTCATAATATGTTAATTTATATATTCTAGATCTAATAAGTTTATCAAATAAAATGCTTAAATATTTTGTTAAATCATTTGTTAAAAATGAATTATGTATTTTATATAATAATTCTAATTGGTATTAAGTAATAGTAGTAGTAGTAGTAGTAGTAGTAGTAGTAGTAGTAGTAGTAGTAGTAGTAGTAGTAGTAGTAGTAGTAGTAGTAGTAGTAGTAGTAGTAGTAGTAGTAGTAGTAATAATAATAATAATAATAATAATAATAATAATAATAATAATAATAATAATAATAATAATAATAATAATAATAATAATAATAATAATAATAATAATAATAATAATAATAATAATAATAATAATAATAATAATAATAATAATAATAATAATAATAATAATAATAATAACAACAATAATAATAATAATAATTTAAATAATTTAAACTGTTTGTATATTCTGTTTTATGGATCTTATAAATAGCCTAGCACAGGATAGTCTGGCACAAGGATTTCATGAAAATGGTCAAAGTTTAGTTCCTAATAATTATACATGAAGTAGTTTTTGATTTGTGTTTATAAATTAAACAGCTCTTAATATTCAAAAATAAATATGTATGTGTGGAAGTTCATTTGCTTATAATTTCTTAAAATATTTTGTATACGTTGCAATAATCCAAATATAAAATCTTTGATTATCCTTATTTACATTTTTTGTTGATTCTTTAAGCTAGAGAAAGAATAAAGAAACAATTCTGTTTATCATTGAAAAACATAAAACAAAATTTGTATCTTGTAAGTATTTTGCAAAATTAATGGATTTTGAGATATTCAACATTAAAAAAATTTAAATAGCTGTATTTTTAAATGAGTTAAGGAAGTAGGTTGATTATTTTTCTTAAATTGAGTTTTTATAAAACATTATTAAAAAGTAATGTGGTGTCCATTATTGTTCGTAAAAATCTAAGAAGGTTTTTTTCTATATGGGAAGCCTTTTTAAGGTTATTTTTGATTAAGGATAATCAAAGATTTTATATTTAGACTTTATTGCAATGTATATAAAATATTTTAAGTAATTATAGCAAATGAATTTCCACACATACATATTTATTTCTGAATATTAAGAGCTGTTTAATTTATAAACACAAATCAAAATCTCATTAGGAAGCCATATTTGAACGTTGATAAAAATGAATATATTGATGTGTAGGTTTAGAATCACTATTTTGGGAGTATATGCAATAAATGATGATGCAAAAATATTTATGTGTGGAAATTCATTTGCTTATAATTACTTCAAATATTTTATATATGTTGCAATAAAGTTCAAATATAAAATCTTTGATTATCCTTATTTACTTTTTTTGTTGATAACTCGATTATTCTTTAAGCTAGTAGAGAAAAAAATGAATTTTTTAACAATTAATGAAATTACAAAGATAGGAACATCATGAGAAATAACAATAATGGGGTATATGAACAGTAGATTAGAAAGAAAAGATAATAACCTGATAACTAGAAGACATGGAGAAGAAACTGTAAATAATAATGGAAATAGGCTAATAGATGTATGTGAACAAAACAATCTATATGTCTTAAATGGGTTTTACCTTCATAAAGAGATTCACAAATACATCTAGACACAGGTCAACAAAGAACTAAAATAGACTACTGTTTAATAAAAGAAATAACATAAATGAAAGTTCTTGATGTGAGAGTGTATAACGATGCCACATATGTGAATCATACCATCATCTGTTAAAAATGAGAATAATCTTTCCTGGAAGAACAAAAGACAGCAACCAACATCCCATGATAAGGGAACATAATCAATATCAGAAAGTAGAAAAATTTAATTTTAAAAGCTTAGAATATGCCAGTGTAAAAGAATTATAGATTGGTGAAGAACTGTGGAATGACAGGGAAACATGGAAGCTAGGAATCATAATACATCAGTGAACGTTTTAAGCTGAAAAGAAGAATTTAATAAGCAACATGAAAAATTTCAACTCTGTATCATTTACCATTTTCATTAATCATTACAAAAATATATAATTTGTTTTATTTAAAAATGATGATCACATAGAAAACAAAGCATTTTGTGAAATATATGTATAAACACCATTTTCATTATGTTTACTACTAGAATATGGCCTGAAATTCTTTCCATTTCTTCATGAAACATCCTGTATATAATAAAGGTTAATATATTATTAAAAAATTTTTGCGGAAAAAACCATTAAGTTTAACATTGCCGTCACAGAAAATAAAAATATAAAAGTTATATATTATTTAAATGAATATATTTATATATGTATTCAATAATTTAAAAATGGTGGCCATTCAAAGTCCTTTTGAAAATCTGGTTTCACCATCATAATGAATGTTAAACTATATATACATTAATGTTTTAAATCCCATTAAAAATATGAAAACAAATCTGACAGTAAACAAGGTTCATTTTTGTATTTCCATTATAATTTAAAAAATTGAAATTCTAATTTGTGCATTACCTTGATTATGACTGTGAAATCAGTTTGTGAAAAAAATGTAAAATAAAGTTATTGTGATATTGTAACTTTTATGGAAATTCACTTCCATGAAACAGTAAGACAGTTGTGTTCCATTATTACACTTAAGTCTCATTTAAGTGAATCTCGATCAATCGAATTTCTAAATTAAACAAATCAAAGAAATGTATAAATAGAAACTCCCTTTGAGTGTTGAACCAAATTATGTATACAGTGGCAGGAGCAAAGTATGCCACTAAACAGGTCAGCAAATTTGAGGATCCAAAATTTGCATATTGATTTTTGAATACTGAATTTGAAAAACTTGGATACAAGATGCAAATGTATTTCACAAAAAACATGTTTTTATTTCTATTGATTATTGTTCATAAATTTCGTTAATAAAGTGTGTAGGAGCTGAGTAAGTGTTGACTGATAATATACAACCAAATAGGACAAAATAACAAAGTAGTTCATATTTCATTTGTCATGTTTAATTTCTAACACTGCCCTCTCCTGCTAATGCACTTTATGCATCACCTAATTACATATTGTGATTTTTGATAAATTAATATTTAAGCCTGGACTATTTGTCAACATATTCTTATAATGTTTTATTGTTATAAACTTTGTTTGTGCTATTGTTATAATTAATAGTTGGACCATTGTTCTTTCCTAATATGATCATAAACTATAAATTGGTATCGAAGGAAAAAATATGATTGGAGGAGCTATCATTATTTGTCATCCTCCCTAGCTTGGATCACGCTTCATTCTATAATGTCGGTTATCCATTTTCACCATTGTTCCAACAGTAGTATAAAGAAATACATACTTACTTTTGGAAGCTAACAGGCTGAAGGACAGAATTGCTTCACAGCAGTTGAACTATTGGCTTCCCTCTACTAAATTAAGTTAAGCATTCAGTCATGATACGAAATCTAGTATCTGTACAGTCTTGAGGGCTACAATGATCTGTATTTTCCATTGTTTTCTTAAAATAAGATTTTGATAATAAGCACATTTAATAATATAATAAGCACATAAAATCACATAAATAATTAAGCAATATTTTTTAAATAACCCGTAGGACCAGCCCTGACAGTAGCAGTGAGTATTATTGTAATAAATAAATGACTATGAAAAATATAAATTATAAAACAAAAGATTCATTATTTGTCTATTATAATTTACACTTTAGCAGTAGTTTGTTCAATGGACCATAAGCGTGCCAAAAGTAACAACGCTTTCCTAGATTTTCAATAATTATGACTTAATCACTTCGTCAGATGTTATGACTTCCTTACTATCTATTTACCATATTTAATATTATAATATTGTTTATATAGTTATGAGGTAGTGGTGATTTGTTAGTGTGTAATGAATTATGATGGATGTTCCAGTTATTTCTAGATCAATCGATGTGGATATGTCAAACAAAAGAAGACTATTTTGCTAAATGAGTTTTTGAAAATTAAACTTTTTTTTAGATATATGCTTTATATTTTGAGAGCAAATTTTTGAACCATATTTTTATATACAGAATTTTTATGCAGTGGAACCTTGATAATCTGAAATAATTGCGACCAGAGGTGGTTTGGATTATCAAATCATTCAGATTATTAAACATGGTCATAAATGTGGCTAAATAACTGGTTAAATGTACAGTACTGTATTTAAATATAGTTAGAATAATAATAGGACTACAAAATAAAGTGCCACCAAATGTCAGGAAAACCTTTCATTTAACACATAAGAACATCATTTAATATCACTTTTGGAAATGTTCTTATGGCGGAAATATATGATTTATGAACTGTTCTATTCTGAGAAGGAGATCATTCATTCTTGGGACTTGAGGCAGTGCTGTAAAACCTAATTTTTACCCCCATTCAAATGAAATAGAGCACATAGATTCTGTGCATTATTGTAATGTCTAGCAAGGTACAGCTACACTCTGTGTAGCTTCCAAACCCATATCCATGCATAAACCTCAAGTACCAATACTTGTTGACTCTGCCTAAGTCTGAAGTAAGCGTGGTTTGATGATTAGACATGAAACCAAACAGTAATTCTCAGAGAATGTCTTGTCTTCAATATTTGCATGAAAACCACACTTAGATTTTAAATAATGGCTGGTTACCAAATGTTTGTTTTGCATTATGAATCACTGAAAGAAGATAAAGCGTTATCAGTAGAAAGCAATGCCAAACAACACCCATTATGTCTAACATCATGGCATTTCCTTCACACAACATGTGACCAACCCAGGTAAGTAGATATGGAAAACAAATATGGTATCTGAATACTTTGACCAACACTGAAAACTTGTATTTCTTTAAAAGGTTTTGTAATGTGAACAGATGTGATATTACATTACTGAAAACTCCACCTAATCTCTGTTTTCCCTATACTGATAGTCTATAACAAATTATTTCTTCTCCTATTATTTCTTCTCCTACCAACAGTGCATTGACTGTTGACATGTCAGTTTTCTTGTCTCCATTCTGCATACAAATAATAAAAAAATATATGTTTTAGAATAATGTTACCTTTACTTTGAGCAATTATCTTAATTTGAACATACAACAACTTCATTTTATATTTTGTATTATAATATTGTGAATAACGATCTAAAAAAATTTTTGTTTTTGTTTTTAAGGATGAGAGAAAGAAAATTCAGTGCAAACATTGGCTTCGACCAAAATCTCGTCATTATAGTTACTTAAATGAATATCGTCTTAATTATTACAATGATGTTATTGACTACCTGGACAGAAGGGATTATGGTTTCTCTAGAGAGATACCAAAACCTCAAACATGGGCAGAAAGGGCTTTGCGCTCGTACACTTGCAAACAATTTCCATCAACTTATGCATATGAAGGAAGGAAAACAGATTGGCAAGGTACTTTGAAAATTCCACAACCCTTTCGATCATATCATTCAAGTGGATACTATAACAGAAAATACAAACATATTCTTCTATAAAATGTATATTAAGGTAAGTTGTAATACTTTAATGTATATTATTATATATATTATATGTACTTACAATATGTAAACTAAACATTAGAATACATTTATTTATATTCAACTATTTTTTAAAAATTGTACAAAAGAATAGAAAACTATAAATACAAAGAATTTAGTGACTAATATAATTATGTATTTATAGCAGGATATTGAGTGAAGATTTTTTCTAATAAAATTTATTAATAATGCCTTAATTCTCTACTTTGTTTACAATCTAAAATTATTATATGAATGTTAATTATTATTTAAATCAATTTAGTTTTAAATAGGTTGTCAAACATGTATAGTGTTCTTAGTCCAATTAAAATTTTCTGTTGAACAAAAATTTAAAAAATCTATTTTTTAGTTTTCTTTATAAAAAAAACAGTTACAAAGTAAAAAAAAAATTCTGAATAAAAATTATTATTTAATCCCACACAGCACAACTCTTTAATTTTATTTATTAATTTGGTTATTATATACTATTGAAAATTTTCAGATTCAGTAAGTAGGCTACAATCAAATGAAAAAAAGAAAATATATTTAATTGAAAATAATACTTATGTCAGTCTAATTATTATAATATATTACAATAATATACTACAATAGTATACAATAGTATATTATATTATACTACATAATACATTTAATTCTAAACATGAGTATAACATTGTAAAATTAAAGTAGAAACATTTATTATGTAAAGTAGTTTGTTCTATATTATTATTTTCTGAAACTAAATTTTAAATTATAAGTACAGATTTATTAGAATGAAATAGAAAATGTTATATAATTTTTTTCCATATTTCCCTCAAATTATACAGTCATTTAAAAGCATTTTTGTTTTTAATTCTTGTAATGCACAAATTAATCTGAAATGATTTCTGTTCAGTAAGCCATAATGCAATTTTGTTTTAAACAATTATTAGAGACAACAGTAAAATAATTAATGGTAATTACTTCTAATTTAAAAAAATGTATTTTTTATTGTTAATAATACATTTATTTTTCCATTTTTATTAAAGTTCAATAATATTTATTTTATTTTAAAATTATGTACCATTTTTACAGAATTAGAAAGCTTATTCAACGTAAGATCTGGTCACGATTGAAGCGTCAGAAAAGATAAAACTAAATTTCAGCATTCAAGAATTTTTAACTTTATTGGAGAAATAATTTCTGCATGTAACCTTAACAAATTGTGTTTTGTACTTGCTTTCATCACAGAAAAACATGTAGTAAATGTTGTAGTAAAATATATAGTAAATATCTTTTGATATGAAGAGTATTCTATTATTTGATAGTGTACATTTCATTATCACATATAACATTGAGGAATGCAATATATATTATTATTTTTTGTCTAAGTTGACAGAAAATAATTCTGTTTGTAGTTTATGCTAAATAAATTTATGCTTTAAATTAAAAAAAAAAAAAAGATTTTTTATTGCACTTGATTAAAACATAAGATTATTATTTCATTCAATAGTTTTTAAAATCAAGTAGTTATAACTATTTAAAAAGTGACAAAATTCTGTAAAGTTAAACTCAATAAAGCATGCTAGACATCTTTGGATGAGTTAAGTGGCAGTTCAACTTATTAGTGAATTTACTCTGAAAATGACTGTGACCATGTGGAAATGTTGTGTCTGAATCAAGACACCATTAAGTAAGTCATCATCAACCAACTGCTGAAACATTATTTAAATTTACAAAATTTATGATTGATTTCATATTTTAACAATTATATACATACATATACATATATATATATATATATATATATATATATATATATATATATATATATATATATATATATAGTCATTTTAATCACCTTATATATAAGCAGCTGTAATATATAAAAAATGGTATTTGGATTCATATCCCATTGTATTATAATAGAGGTAAAATTTTACTCAAATTCAATCCAAACTTTCCAAAAAATGTTATTTTAGTAATAGCTTGGATCAGATGATTATGAAAAAAAATCTGTTCAACTGATTCAACTAATTATTCAATTTACGAAATTCGACAAGTATATGGATAGTATCAATGCACCAAATTTCATCTTTGTAGCCTTAACAGTACAGTTCGTTTAGGGAGTGAAAAATTTAACAAGAAATTCCCTAAGTCTAGTAGTTATTAGATTGACACCCTGTACACTATAATTTTGAATTCTAAAATAGTGATCTAATTAAATAGCTAATAAGTAAATGTTTATAATTATATCACACACAAAGTAACATTGGATGGAACGGCTCTGCACAGCTTCTTTACCGATCTCAATGTGCGACTATGTGTGCAGAAATCCTGACTCTCGTGCAGGTTCTTTTAATAGTGATCCCTTTATAAAAAAAATAATAACATAAATTGGATTAATATTATTTGAATATTATATCAATATAAAGTTTGAATAAAATCATGGGAGTACTGCTGATTGTCATCACATACTACTAAGCATATTTATTCACTAAGTAATGAATAAATGTGTTTATCACATTTTTATTGCACATTATATAACATATTTTAAAATCTATCTGTAGTAAACTTCAATTCATAGCAGTCTGACATTAAATTACAGTATGGAATATAGTTTTATATTTGTTTTATTTTTTGTGCAACAATGTTATTCAACACAGTTAGGCTCCATTCTTTTAAAAACAGACAGGTTTATATTTAACTCATTAAATAATCTGCAATTGGCTAAGAGTAAAGAATTATTGGAAAATGCTCGTTGCTTTCTTGAATCACTTCGTGAATTAAGAATGCTTTTATATCCAGAAGGTTCAAATTATAAACGAGCATATAAAATAACAAACACTTTGTTTTCACAAGGTAGGCCTAAATTTTTGAATTTGAAAATCAGTTCTATAATGTCTAAACTTAAAAAGGAATATGGATGGACAAAAGAAGAAGTAGATAAATTCACTGACTTATTCTATAAAGCTGACAGAATCAGAGCAGAACTCTACAGGGTGTATAAACGGACAGCATATACAGCTATGCCTAAAACATATTAATCATTACCTTAACATTAATAAAACATAATAAAAATTTTCTTTCAAGTGCAGTCATGTTAGAATTTTCTTCAATATTTCATAACATATATTGCAACTGTTTTTTAAATCATAGATTTAAAAGTAATATATAAAAAATAAAATTGTGATTTATTAAAAAAAAATAAATCAACTTTTAAATAAATCAGTAAAAAATAAATATTTATTTATTAAATAAAATCTAACAAATAAATAAAATATTTATTTGTAAATCAAATAAAAATAAATCAGTAGCTAACAATATAAATTTGAACTCAATAAATTTAATAATTATTAAAGAGCTTAATATTTAAGTAAAGTTTTAAGAATATTTTTTCAACATTGATGTTTTTCATACAACTTAGTAAACAAGAATTTTGAAAAAAAATTGTAAATATTAATGATATCATCCTGGAAAAAGATGTCGTAGGTATGTTATCATAATCACAATTCACAATAATTTCTTGAATAATTGAATTAATTTTATTGCCCAAAAATTTAATTGGGTATCTAGTCAATGAAAACTGAAAGTTTATTTTCCATCTATAAATGTAAATTTATTCCTTAAATGACAAATTCAAATGTTTATCAACAAACCTAATTAAAAAATATTACTGATTAAAATATATTACCTGTAAATAGATGTAAAGTTGTGTAAATTAAATGTATATATTAATATATATTTTTCTATTTATCAGGTCCTATGTACTTATATAATATATAAAGTGGTAAATTCTTGTATAATATGTAAATTTCTATACAGATAAATAATTATTATTAATCATAAAATAACATTAATCAAAGCAGGGTATTCATTATTATAAGTAATAACACTGACAAAATTTTAACAAAACAGCAACTTTAAAGTAAATTCATAAATAAATACCATACTTTCTTAATAAGCAAAATACCATGTGTCTGTAATTTGATATATTTCACATGACATGTGACAACCAATATAAAAATAAATTGAGACTAATTATTTCTATACTTAAATACTGAAAATAAAAAATAATATACACCAAGTATTATTATGGATAAAATACAGTAGTAAAAAAATTGGTTGACAAAATAAATTGATTTTTAGGGCTAACAGATTATTTATTTAAATTTATTTAAGAGTAATAAATCCTTTTGTATCATTTTGTTTTCATTATTGTTATTAGTTGATGTTTGATTATTAATTATTTGAACTTAAAATAATTATATTATAATTCACTTATTAATGGTAATTTATAATATCAAGTTAAATTTAATTAATATGATAGTAAAAAACTGAAGGATATTTTAATTTTTTCTTTACAAAAAAATAAACCTCAAATATATAAAACAGTTTTTGTTTATAATTGTTATTTATTTAAGTTTTATATGTAAAAAACAAGTTAAAACCCACAACATTTAATGTTATATAAAAGTATGCATTAGTGGATAATACTTGTAATGAAAAAAGTATTCTTATTTTAAAAATAAGTTATAACTTTGGACAGAAGTGTAATTTTAAATATGTTACTAAGTTTTTATTTATTAATATCACAAAATAAAATTTTAAATGATTCAAAATTAATGTTTGCATCTTTTAAATTTTATTATTTGTGTTAATTATTTGTTAAAAAGTGACTAATTCCTATATCACATAATTAATCAAAGTTACATAATATAATAAAATGTTTTAAACAAAAAATGTGTACTCATATATCGTATAATCTCTCTCCATTTGAACAACATGAAAATTATCTGTGCCTTATTTTTATTTGTTGTGCAACACAGTACTTCTAATCAAATAGGAACTATTCTTTTAAAGACTGATAGATTCATTGTCAACTCTTTAAAGTATCCAGAGGTAGGAAACAGTGAACAAGTTTTGGAAAATGCCCGTTGCTTTCTTGAAAATATTCGAGAGCTTAGAAAACAACATTACCCAGACGCACAAGGGTATAAAAAAGCTTTTAAAATAACAAACGCCTTATTTTCTCAAGACAGACCAAAATTTTTGAATTTGAAAATAAGTTCCATTTTTCCAAAACTAAAACGTGATTATGGATGGTCAGAAGAAGATATTGATAAATTTACAGATTTATTTGACAAATCTGAAAGAATAAGAACAGAACTGTACAGAATATATAAACGGACAGCTTATACAGAGAAGCCAAAACTTTAAGTGTTTAGAATATAAAACTTACACAAAATCTTGTCAACTTAGAATTTTATAATTTCATATGAGACTGTTTTTAAAGAACTTTCTTTCATTTATTATAAGTTATTATTTTACGAGTGAAAATTAATCTGTGAAATGCTACTGTACTGTACATGTTATACTTTCTACCAACAAGGTATTTAGTTTATTAAACTTTTTGTACTGAAATATTTTAACTTTAAATACTTTCCTGTTTTTAGAAAAAATCCCCATTATAATCATTCAAGTTAGTTACTGACTAGGTGGTTCATGTGAAAGTAGTTTGAAAAAACTAAGTAAGTCATATTTAAATTTTTAAAAGTATTCATTTTTAATATATTTTGTTTACAGAAAAATTAAAATTTATGTTTACATTTCACACAGGATATTAGTACAGGCTTAGACTAACAAATGAGATAGACAGTTTATAAATGAATCACCATTTGATATATTTTTTGTTTTAAAATAAGGTAAATAATAGGTAAAAATATCTTTATTAAATAATACAATTATCTTTCTTATTTTGAACAATTTAAAGTGTTATATTTTTAAATGAAAAAAAAATATTCTTTTTAAATATAAATCAAAAACATTTTTGTTATCAAAAGAAATATTTCAAATATTTTGAATATATTTTTTTATTCAAATATTTTAAAAAATGCTTGCTCAGGTCTGAACTTTTTATATTACATAAATTAATCACTGTGTATAGAATTTTTTAAGAATATTTTTTGGTTTAAAAGATAATTAATCCTCTTGACCCTAAATTGAGATAGCACAATCAAAATTTATCAAAAATAGACAAATTAAATTCACCGATTTACTTAATTTATTTCTCAAATACTTGGCACTTAAAATTCAAATCAAACCTTAGACCCAAAAATTGTATGTAATTTACTTATTCCATTAGATGGAATATGCTAAGCACTTTGTCTTTTTGATTACCACTTAATATTATCATATCACAAACATGAAGAGTATTTTTTTAAATATTCAATAATTAATATTCTACCTTGTCGCTCATTACAGTTTTTAAGAACTTTTACATCGTTATACTTTTATAGTTGATAACAATAATTATAAATAAAATAGTCATAAAGAAATATAATCATTTAACATACATAATTTGTAACTTTTGTATTGATTTAACAGTGGACATTTACTGATTTGAAGTTGAAGAGACCATATAAAACACAAAATATAAACAATTTCAAATTAAAAAAAATTACAAAATAGTTGGAAAATTCAAAAATTCATTGTGAAGATTTTTTTTCAAACCAGTTTTATTAAATATTAAAAACACATATTTAAGAAAACAATTCAAAAGTACTGTACAGCATGTAAACAGAGTAGATAAGTGACTGACATATTTATGAGAGACATCCAATCAGAAAAATAGAGAGAAAGGAGAAAGTAAGGATGTAGACAATCCACAGAACTTAGCACATAACAAAGGTGAGGGTTGGTCTCTGAATAAGGTTTTCTATGTCATCATATTTTGTTTAGTTCTGCTTTCAAGGGCAAATACCTCACCTAGTAGGCCATTTTGATAAACTCTTATCTATATCAAAATACGTTGGTAAAGTATCTTTTTGTGGTAGTATAAGCTAAAACTATTTGAATTATCCAAAAAATATTTTAATTGTGAGCTTAAGTCAATAAGTAAAGTGAGAAGTGAAAAAAGATCTATATATTTGTTGTACTTACATAAATGATACTAACATAACTTTTCAACGTAATCCCCTCCAACTTCTATACACTTGGTCCATCTTTTAACCAAAGTTTGAATTCTTTGTTGAAAGAAGGTTTTGAGCTTGGTGTTCAGAATATTTTGCACAACTTGTATGGCCTCTTTAACAGATCAATAATGATTCTCTTGCAACTTTTAATGAGCAGAAAAGATGAAAATTGCTTGGAGCCAGTTATGGACTATATGGAGGATGGTCCAGCAGTTGCAGATTTTAAAGACATGTGTGTTTTTAGCTATATGAGGTCGAGCGTTACCCTGAAACAAAATCATGCCTTTTGAAAGGTTACCACATATTTTGGATTTCATTTTTGAATTCCAATAAATGCAGTAGCTCACAGTAGCTGTCACTATTTATTGTCTGACCTTTAGGTTTGAAGTCACCCAGAATTGCACCTTCCATATCCCAGAATATCATCATCATAACCTTTCCTGCAGACAGCTGAATTTTGAACATTTTTGCTTGGGGAGATGAAGGATGTTTTCACACCAAACCTTGTCCCATATTCTTACATTCAAAATGTTGGAACCATGTCTCATCAATGGTTATTATTCACTTAAGAAATGCGTCTCTTCTTCTTCATAATGTTGCAAATGCTTCTGGGAAATTTAGAAATGATTGTCGTTCTGGATGCTGGTAAACTGATGTGGAACCCAGCAAGCACTTTTTGAAAGTTTAAAGAATTGTGGATGATTGAATATGCTGAAACATGGTTTACATTCAACTCACTTACAATATTATCAACTGTAATTCATTGATTATCGAGAATCATATGTTTAATTAATTCAATATTATCATTAGTCTTTGAAGTGGAAGGCTTACCAAGCCACTTGTTCATCACATAGAGAAGGCCTACCACGTTTAAAGTCAATAATCCATTCATAGATTATGCTTCCACTCAAACAACTCTTTCCATATTGTTGCTGCATTTTGAGGAATTATTTCTGCTGGTTTCTCAACTTTGATTTGAGAAAATCTATCACTACTCACATTTCTTCCTTGGTGCAATCAGACAAAGGAAAATCATTTTAAACACTGTTTTAGACACAATCACAATTACCTAACATTAACAATACACTCAATGAAGAGCTGATAGATGTTACGAATTATGGCAAAATAATCAGTGTTGATGTACATGTGATTTGAGAGAAAATTTAAATTTCCCTTTACATTGTTACTTGCCTTGTAAATTGAATTTTGTTAACATTGCTTCAATAAGAATTTCAAGGTATCACATACAAAATAAAATTAACCACAATTCAAACTAAATAGCATTGCTTTAGTCAGAGTCTACTGTACTATTAAGATGAGCTTAGTTAGTTATATATATATATATATATATATATATATATATATATATATATATATATATATATATATATATATATAAAATCCCAAAGAGAGCAGGGGTAAAATGGATGGAGGAGAGGAGGAGGATCCATGGGGACAGGATGAGGGAGGTGTGGAGGATTAGAAGGAACAAAACATGAGTCGGAGTGCTTTGCGTGATCCAACAGGGTCTATACGCAAATAATAATAATATATATATCTTACTATATAAAAGAAGAAGTCCTGACTGACTGACTGACTGATTCATAATCAACGCAGAGCCTAAACTACTATAGCTAGCGATTTGAAATTTTCAGGGTACATTTATATTACCATGTAGGCATGTACTAAGAAAGGATTTTGCAAAAAAAATTGATTTTAAAGCCATGAAACTACTTACCCAGTCCACATTTAATAAACAACTTACAGCTAATACTATTATAGCTAGAGACTTGAAATTTTCATGGTACCTTCTTACAACATTGTCGTGATACACCGAGAAAGGATTTTGAAAAAAAATTGATTTCAATGCCATTAAACTACTTACTCAGTCCAATTATATTAATCAACATACAGCCGAGGCTATTATAACTATAGACTTGAAATTTTCAGGGTACCTTCTTACAACAATATCAAGATGCACTATGAAAGGATTATGCAGAAATTTGATTTTAACACCATTAAACTACTTACCCAGTCCAAATTTAATTATCAGCGTACAGCCAATACAATTATAGGATTTGAAATTTTCAGGGTACCTTCTTACAACAATGTCAAGGTACACTAAGAAAGGATTTTGCAAAAATTATTTTGATGCCATTGAACTAAATAGTTCCATGTAATCCAGTCCAATGTAATCCAGTCCAAATGTAATAAACAACATACAGCCAATACTATTATAAGTAGAGACTTGAAAATTTTAAGGTATCTTCTTACAACAATGTTAAGGTACACTAAGAAATATTATGCAAACATTTCATTTCGATGCCATTAAACTACTTACCCAGTTCAATTTTATTAATCAACGTGCAGCCGAGACTATTATAGCTAGACTTGAAATTTTCAGGGTACGTTCTTACAACAATATTGAGATGCGCTAAGAAAGGATTATGCAGAAATTTGATTTTAATGCCATTAAACTACTTACCCAGTCTCACTTTAATTATTAACGTATAGCAGAGACTATAATAACTAAAGATTTGAAAATTTCAAGGTTACCACCACATGTAGGGGTGAACTGAAAAACAATTTTCCAATAATCAAATCCTAAAGAGGTAAAAATGAAGTACAACAATTTATATTTTACCAGTCCTAAATATTTTCATACTACCTTCGCCAAACGTAGTTGCCTCGGTGGTCTAGTGGATAGCGTACTAGGCTTTCAATCCCGAGGATCTGGGTTCGATTCCCGGCGAGGGCTTGGCATTTTCATACGCTATTAATCATCCCACCGTCTGCATTAGCCCAAGTGTGCACAATAGTCAAACGTTAAACACCAAAAAAAAAAAAAAAAAAAAAAAAAAAAAAAAAAAATGAAAATTTGAGGGTATCTTCTTACAACACTATCAAAGTGCACTAAGACAGGTTTTTTCAAAAATTTTGTTTTAAACCCATTAAACTACTTTCCCAGTTCAATTTTATTAATCAACGTGCAGCTGAGACTATTATAGTTAGACTTGAAATTTTCAGGGTACCTTCTTACAACAATATCGAGGTGCATTAAGAAAGGATTTTGCAAAAAATTGATTTTAAGGCCATTTAACTACTTACTCAGTCCAACTTTATTAATCAACATACAGATGAGACTATTATAACTAAAGACTTGAACTTATCACCTATTTTGAACAATGTTGATGGGCACTAAGAAAGGATTTTGCAAAAATTTGATTTCAAGACATTAAACTTACCCATTTCAACTTTTATAGTCACCGTACAGCCAAGACTATTATAGCTAAAGATTTGAAAATTTCAGGGTTGCCACCACATTTAGGGGTGCACTGAAAAACGATTTTCCAATATTCAACCCCTAAAGAGGTAAAAATTAGGTATAACAATTTTTACTAAAAAAAATATGTTTTTCGTCTGACCTTTTTAAAACATAACATAGTTACTCTTAAATATAAGTAATCAAATATATTTTTCACCATTTACAAAATTTCATCGTCTAAATAGATTGAAAGTGGGTAGAAAATGTAAAAAAGGGGTATACAATTTTGGATTGAAAAAATTTTTTTTTTTTTGGATTGTATATTCTAGAAATATACTATGAAACACAAATAATGGAACACATTTTTCGTAATTTTTCCGAATGCATTCCCTAAAACAATAAAAATATAAAAAGAGGAAGAATTAGAGAAAATAGAGTGTTTTCACTGGAGAAAAATATATGTTATAGGCTTTTCTTAAAAATAAACCTAATATTGATTATGATACACATAATTCAGAATTTTTCTCCCAAATTCATCCCCTAAAAGGACAAAAATATAAAAGAGGTATAAATGTTTGTATTGGAGAAAAATATTTTTTATCAGATTTTCTTAAATTTGAATGGAACAAATTTGAAGACAATAAAACTACATATTCAGGTAATAATATTTTTTCATATTCACTGTAAAATAATCATGTGTTTAAATGATCATGCTTATATTAATATATTTTTTTATGTTTCTAAATTATTACATTACTGAAACATTTTAAGTTTCATGGACAAAGCTGCAACGGGTAATGCTAATATTTACGAGGGTTGATCAAATATAAACGAGACTGACTTTCTAAAAACTTTTCCGTTGGACATTGAATTCTAAAGGGTGGGGTTTAAGGTAGCCTGGGAGGTTTGGGACGGGCGTAGACGGGCAACATTTCCGTTCGGACCCTTCAGTATAAAACTATACAATGAGTGAGAGTGAAGTGCACGTTTCCGTGGAGCAGAGAATTATTATTAAGTTTTTGGCCAAGGAGGGGGTCAATCCGACTGAAATCTTTCGTAGATTGACGGCTCAATACGGGGACAGGACCCTGTCAAAAGCTCGCGTTTTTGCTTGGCACAAGGAATTCGCCGAAGGACGCGAAGCAGTAGAAAACCTCAGCCATGATCGTCGCCCGACCACTTCCGTCACGGACGAAAACATTGATGCTGTTCGGAAGCTCCTGGACGAAGACAGAATTATATCGCTGCGATTTATTGCAGATGAACTCCAGTTGAGCTATGGTAGCGTTCAAAAAATCGTTACATCAAACCTGGAACTCAGCAAAGTATCTGCAAGGTGGGTTCTACGAATTTTGACCGACGTTCACAAACGGAATCGTTTGGAGATTTGCCAGCGACTATTGACCCAATTTGAACGAGATGGTGAGGCATTATTAAACCGGATTGTCACCTGTGACGAAACATGGGTTCACCATTACACTCCCGAGTCGAAACAGGCAAGTATGGAGTGGCGGAAGAGGGGAGAGAGGGCGCCTCTGAAGGCCAAATCACGATCGTCGACCGGGAAGGTAATGGCCACTGTATTTTTCGACAATCAAGGCGCCTTTCACGTCGATTTCCTCCATCAACGACGCACAATAAATGCACAATATTATTGCGATGTTTTAGAGGCCGCAAAACAGTCTTTTCGTAGGAAAAGGAAATCTAAACCGGCGAGAAACGTCATTCTTCTTCACGATAATGCCCGACCACATTCGTCGAACGCTACGAAGCTTAAACTCGATCAAATTGGCTGGGAACCAATGGAACATCCCCCATACAGTCCAGACTATCACCTGTTTGGGCCACTCAAAGAGGCGCTTGGAGGCCAGCGTTTCGAAGACGATTCTGCGGTGGAGACCTTCGTGCTCCAATGGCTCAATGAACGCCCGAGAACTTTTTACGAAGATGGAATTAAAAAACTTCCAATTCGGTGGGAAAAATGTGTTACTCGTGCGGGAGACTATGTAGAAAAATAAGTTGTATCAAGAATTATTTGTAAGTAAGCAATAAATTTTTTAAAAAATCAGTCTCGTTTATATTTGATCAACCCTCGTATATATATATATATATATATATATATATATATATATATATATATACATATATATATAATTATAATATAATAATAATAATATAATAATATCTATTATTATTATAATAGATCTTGTCCGGAGATCTTGTCCGGAGCAAATATTGAATCTCAAAAATCTCATAGCCTATCAGAAGTCAAGGGCGAAGAAGTATGTCATCGCCTTCATTGACTTCCAAAAGGCGTATGACTCATTAGATCGGGAAGCTCTCCTTGCTATATTAAAAGAACTAGGTCTGGATGGCAAAACAACAAACCTCATCAGGGAAAGCCTCACTAATACATTTTCCAAAGTTAAATTCATGGGGGAATTGTCAGCCCCTTTTGAGATCAAAACTGGTGTACGACAGGGTGACGGACTGTCCCCTCTCCTGTTCAACTGTGTCTTGGAGAAGGTAGTCAGGGAATGGGATAAAACAGCCAGTGGCGGGATCCGACTGGGATCGGTAAACAGGGACATTAAGATCAAGTGTTTGGCTTTTGCAGATGACATGGCTTTACTGGCCGAGACATGGGAGGAAGCCAAGGAGCAGTCCCTCGAACTGCTGAAGCAAGCGGGGAAGGTAGGCCTCAAAATCGCCTTTGGAAAGACCAAAATAATAACAAACATTAAGAATCCTCCAAAATATTTGAAAGTGGGGAACAGAAAATGGAGATTGTCAGGGATTTCAAGTACCTCGGAGAGTGGATCAGCTGGAATGGTCTAGAGAAGAAAGCCATGGAATCTAGACGAAACAAAATGGAAATAGCTTTCCAGCTCACAAAAGACACCTATAACAAAAATCACTCTCCTGGAATGCCAAGATAAGACATTATAATACTGTAGTCAAGCCTGAAGCCCTTTACGCTATGGAAACGTTGTCCATAACGACTTATGGACCAATGGAAAAGTTGGAGATCAAAGAAAGAAAAATTCTACGGAAAATTCTAGGTCCCAAATTCTATAATAATAAACTTGTGCACATTAGTAATGAGACCCTGTATAGGAGGACCGAAAAGATGTCCCATACAATAAAGAAAAGGAGGATTGACTTCTATGGTCACATCCTACGAATGGACCGAAAAGGATAACAAAAGGATCTTCGACTTTTTCTGCAATAAGAAAACCAAACTGAACTGGTTTAAGGAGATAGAGAGGGACCTACGAGAGTTTCAAATTACAGAAGAGATGCTTGCAGATAGATCCGCAAAGAGTATAATCGAAGGTAAAATGAAGAGGTTCCAGGACAGGGTCAAGACCAAAATACCATATAGGATTTCTGAGGCAGAGAGGACGGCAAGATCTGAAAGGATGAAGAAATACTGGGCGGACAGGAAAGCACGACACACTGAGCATTGATTGATCAATCGTCCCCCAAAGTGGGTGAAACGTAGAAGAAGAAGAATATAATAATATATATAATATAATATAATAATTATATATATAATATAAATATTATTTATATATTAAATATTATATATATATATAAATATTTTTTTATGCTGCTTTTTTATGACTTGGATCTTTTAGAATATTTGGTAATGCAAATATATTTTTTTCGGCTTTCTTTTCATTAATATTTCTGCTGCTGATAATAGTCCATTCAAAGAATAAGTAGGTATTTTTATGAGCAATCAACACACAATAACAACAAATTTAACAGGTTCAAGCGTCTTTCTTAAACCATGTTCAATGGTTTATAACTATTATCCATGCACAGACTGGTCTGAGACCTGCATTTCACTGGCCTCTTCTCACAGACTGGTATGCCTTCATCTACAAACCATCTGCAACCAAGCCTAAAACCAATATACAATTTATTACTTTATGCATTTTTTTATTATAACTTAGCTTTACATTTGAACTTTTAGTGAAAGTAGATCACAATGATAATTACCCTTACATCAAACATTTAGCAAATAAAAACGTGTGTACAATATCTGTAAAACAATTGATTTATGTTTTATTGAAACATGTTTTTTCCACAAACTTTTATAATTTGTCACTTAGATACATAGATTTATGTATCACATTCTTTTTGAATATAATATTAAAAGTCTGATTGTTGTTGAAGTGCTATAGCAGTCACCATACTGACATCAATGGGCAAATTGATAACTTGCACATTGTGACATTATTTCCTCAATAGGAAACACATACACACATACACATATGTATTATTGCACACTATTAAGTGGTGAATAAAGTTAAACTAAAATAAAGAAGTTTGGTATCAGCGTCTTACCCTTTTACATTAAGAAATACTTTATAAATGTTGACGTGCTTTATTGATTGTTGTTGAAGTGCTATAGCAGTCACCATACTGACATCAATGGGCAACTTGATAACTTGCACATTGTGACATTATTTCCTCAATAGGAAACACATACACATATGTATTATTGGCACACTATTAAGTTAAACTAAAATAAAGAAGTTTGGTATCAGCGTCTTACCCTTTTAAATTAAGAAATACTTTATAAATGTTGACCACATAAATGGATAGTTGATAAACATATTTGTGGAATGTGCAGTAAATGTGACACAGAGACTCTTTTTTTGTGTGTGTGATTAACTGAATTAATTTTCTTTAGCTACTGAAATAAAAATTGATTTCCATACGTAGTAATATTAATGCATTGATGCAAAAATGATTTAATTATCTACTAACATAGCTGCTACTATGGCAGGTGTATTGACTATCATTGACAAACTTATTCATTGCTACACTCTTTTACGCTTGATAACGCTTAACACTTAACTTTTATGATGAGCTTTTAGAGCATTGCTGAATTGCTGTTGAGTTACTGTTTTCAGCTATATGATTTATATATTTCACCTTAGATTTTTGATGAGTGTAAGAGTATTAGTATACACTGTGTTAAAATTTATTTTTTCCACCAAATCTGTTGAATATAATCAGAACTAGATTGAAGCTATACATATTATTAATTGTAAAACATGATATGCTATTTGTAAATTAAGTAAAACTTGAAAGATAGTGATAAAAATATTTATAATACCAGAATAACAGACATCAGCATAGGAAATACCACACAAACCACCAAACAGGAATAATATGAGAATCTGCTGAACTACAGATATGAATTAAGTTTCTATCAACTCCGGATGATGTGATAAAAATCTGACACCCAGATCATCAAAATCGGCCAACCCGAAGAGAAGATATGAAAAAATTGGATGAAATTACAATTAGAAAAATAGTGGGGAAAGCTGGCCGAGGGAGAAGTCAAGGGACAAATAGAGCTATAGGCGTATCAGGCTTACCGTAACCGTATGTCACAAAGCTATCATAATTAATTTACAAAATTAATTAATGAGCGAGACATAATGGTGGTTGACTTGTAAACTAGTAGAATACATTCCAAAAAAAAAAAAAAAAAAAAAAATGATACCTGTGGGACCATGAGGAAGTCTGGATGAAATGAACTATTTAGGGAATTCAAAGATCACAACAGGGATTTTTTATTTCCCTAAATAGTACTAGTCAGAGTACTCTAGCCTACTCAGTGGTGGTGGGAACACATTGCAAGTACTTATGAAGTAACTGTGAGAGCAACAGGATGTGAATCTTCTTCTGGAGTATCTGCCAGAGCAGGACTATAGACATTGTAAGCTAGCATTATTCAACCTGTTGTAATAGAAAATCCAATGAAAGTATAATAGTACTGTAAGATTAAAAAACTGATAACAATTTTGTACACAAATTCTAAAGTAAAAAGTAGTTTAAAGGAGACTACCATATAGATTTTTTAAGGATTGTGAAATAAAAATTTACAATTAACTTAAAGTAATGCTAGCAACCATACTATATTCCATGTTGATTGAGCCTAAACCAGTTCATATAGTACAGACAGAACTGTGGATTTGGGAGACCACAAGAAGTTTGAGTTGCTGCGCTTTCAACACAACTACACTACTTTGAATACTTGGAGCTGGGAAATAACAGGAGCCATGAGCAGAACTAATGAGAGAGAAGTCGAGCATGTGAAAACTGCACAGATCACTAGCAAAATACAGCTGCAAACTCCATCTTATTTATTGTAATCTAAATTTGCACTCAAAACCACTAAATTTGCAAATCCATTAAATGCAAAGAAGTTAAATCACCAGTATCAATTTAATTAAAATGTAATGATGTATGATTTAATTAAGTTGTATGATTAATTAAAATCAAGATCTCTTATTATAAAAGTTTAAAATCAATGGTAACAATTTAGATAAAATTAGCTAAATATAAAATAAAATTTGAGCTATAGGTAATAGGATAAATAAAACATAAATCTTTTATATAAAAGAATAACATTAATCAATGAATAAAGAGGATTAAATGTAAATTATAATGTGTAGTTATAGAAATAAATAAAATACTTGAAAAAAAATTACAAAGTGAGTTTGAATATAAAAATATTTAGAAAATTAAATTAACACCTACATGGAAAAATGTTTTTTAATATAACATTAAGGGTAACATCCATCACTTTGACTATCATATGTATTTTTAGAAAACATTCAAGTATTCATTTGTTTAAGTTATTTTAATTGTAACAGAGTAATATAGAACGATTTAAAATTGAAATTTATTTAATAAGCACTATTGTACTTGTGCTAGATGTTGTTTAACATTATCTGATATAACATAATCGAGTCATCCAAAAAATCTTGATCATCTTCAATTCTATCTTCTAAGTTCTCACTATCCAACATTCTGTGGACTATCACCAAAGTTTGGTTCTTTAGTTGACAAAAATCTACTAATTACTAGGGGTCTACTAATACCAGGATGGTTCATTTTATAAGCAAAATATAAAAACCACAATAAAACTATCAGAAACTATGTATAGTCTATATACAGTTTATATAGTGTCACAAAACACAAAAAAACAGGGAAAATAATGTACAGTCTACATACAGATATATATATATATATATATACTCACAAAAAGCAAAAAATTATACAGTTTATAAATATAACTGATTATGTATAATCACCAAAACGCAAAAAAAAAAAAAAAAAAACAGGGGAAAAATATCTACAGTCTATATGGGACCTACAGTTTATTTATATTCACCGACACAAAAAACAAGATAAAATATGCACTGTCTACAGTTTATGTATAATCACCAAAACACAGAAAACAGAAAAAAAGGATGTACAAATACAGGACACTAGTTTTTTGTTGTTGTTGTTATTTTAAGGCGAAAAGCATATTGAGGCTATTATCACCTCCCTAAATGTAAGTGTGAGTGTAAAGTGTTAAAGTCGTAAGTGTATTATTGTAAGTGTAAGTGTATGTTAGACTCGGGTACCGCGAGAGACGTCTAAATCCTCTTAATAGGTGCAGCTAGTCTGCACCCCGCTGTGGGGTCACAGGACACTAAAATGTAAAGGGAAATATCTGGCATTTCTGACTGACAGCAAAATAATGGTAAGGGTAACACAAGGTATTTATGACTGAGCCTAAAATCGCAAACACAATTAAACTCCTCAGTCTTTTTGGTCGGAATTTCTTTTTAATTCTGAAGTTATATTTGAAATTTGTTTTTGAAAGAGTGTTAAATTTATTTAATAAGAAGGATTGTTCCTTATTAAGTTTTGTATACATTATTTTAAATAGATAGAATCTTTATAAACATTTTATTAAAATATGTACATTGAAATTGTTAAAATCACAGGTATATAAACTGAAAATTTGATAAAACAAAAATTGATATAAAATCAAATATTGTATATAGTTAGTCTTGCATGAGGTGCAGTTATTGAGGTAACTGGGTAGAACCAGGTTTCTGTAAGGTTATCCTACAACACCTGGACCAAAGGTATCAGGGAAATGTACTAACAGCAGGCACTATTAACTGAAAAGAACAAATTTCACGTAATAATGAGATCGAAAATCTTTCTGGGTTAGTGAATGGGTTAGTAGGGTTTTTCGTTGTTGTTATTTTAAGGCAAAAAGCACATTGAGGCTATTGTCACCTCCATAAATGTAAGTGTAAAGTATTAAAGTCGTAAGTGTATTGTAAGTGAAAGTGTTTGTTAGACTCGGGTACCATGAGGGACGTCTAAACACTCTCAATAGGTGCAGCTAGCTGCACTCCCTGCGGAGTGGGTTAGTAGGGAGTAGACTATATATTTTTAATTTTTATTAATTCTTGATGGGAGTTTAGATGTTAGTATAAAATAAGGCTATCCGATGTAAGCCAAAATTCCTTTGCAGTGTGTGTGTGTGTGTGTGTGTGTGTGTGTGTGTGTGTGTGTGTGTGTGTGTGTGTGTGTGTGTGTGTGTGTGTGTGTGTGTGTGTGTGTGTGTATGTGTGTGTGTGTGTTTTACAATGCCAAAAAAAAGTGGATAAGTCTTTTATAGATTACTTTCAATCTCTAGAGTGTGGGACTCAAGTTCAAACTCAAGTTAATTCAAGATATTGCTACCCACTAAAAACTAACAAAAGCTTTCCGTTTCTGCAAACCACCACATGGAACCGCCACAAGGCATTACTTTGCAAGAAGGTGGACTGGCTGTCAACCTATCAGTTTGTAGACAGCTCTAGCTCTCCTTTCTTATCTTCAATCCTCAGCTTCTTCATGACCACTGCAGTGGATCTACAATGGCCCTGTAGTTGGCCTCTGAAATCATCGTTGTTGCAACCACATTTGCCAGTGTGTGTGTGTGTGTGTGTGTGTGTGTGTGTGTGTGTGTGTGTGTGTGTGTGTGTGTGCGTGAGCATGCGTGTGTATGAAGAAATAATACACTATATATGTTTCAAGATTATGAATCAACACTTGTTATCAGTGCCTAACTTAACCCTTTGTGCTCTTGTAAGGTCTTCTTGGCTCAGATGGCAGTGGTATTGGCCAAAATCATTTCCTTGACAGGCCACAATTTCTGTGCAAGTTATGTTCCTCTCAGGTTGGATGATCAGCAGTATACTGACCTAGTTAAAATTCCTTGAGCACATGGATGGCCATCAGCACAGACCAAACAAAATGCTATGATTTTATATTAATTTGTCTGATTTTGGTTGGATTGTGTTATAACCTATCAGGAAATTCTTTAACTAAGTGACTGACGCCTTGTTTCCAAACTGTTTATTATTAGACCAAAGCAAATTCTATAGTACTATGTCAGCTGCATTTGACTTTCAAGTGTCAATCTAGTTATCAATAGTTTTTTCTGAATATTCATTATTACAAACAAAATAATATTCAATAATAAATATACTTTAAAAAGTACATAATATTTGTAAAAGTAAAACATCTGTGCTTTATAAATTCTATTATAATGTTACATATTTTTGTTCAAAATTTATGAATATTTTAGTTAAGCTGTAAAATTATTTTAATAATATTATAAAAATATTTTTACAGCTAATCCAAAACTTTTATAAGTAAAAATATATTCCAATGCCAACATTTTATATTGCATGAAAATAATTCCAAGCTTTTGGCTCAGCACCCAAGCTGACTGTGAAAAGAGCTGGTCATCCAACTTTAAAATATATATATATATATATATATATATATATATATATATATATATATATATATATATATATAGAGCCTGTTAAATATATTTAACTATCTGAGAGTAAACCGTTTCTAACAGTATTGGCTACCACAATGCAAAGAGTTAAAATATAAATAATTTAACAACTAAAATATAAACCTAGGTGTTTAAATTAGTATATCTTATCATGTTTTTTAAATAACACTTCTGGTTCCATTATATCAACTATTGAAAATGAAATAAATGAAAATTTGTCTTTCTTAGATATATGTGTATTGATTACAAAAAATGGATTTGTGAGCAATTTTTAGCCTTTTCATTTTTTTGGTGAATTGTTGTTTTTCTGATCACATGTAAGTCTTGGTTTTTATTTTTGTCCACTCAGGTTATGTGCCTGGAGTATTGTTTTTAGTTTTCAGAATTTTAACTTAGACTGAGGGATCTAGGATTATATTCTGTTTGCTAAGTTTGTTTTGAAGTTAAGCAATTGAGAACTCATATTGTGTGTGTGTGTGTGTGTGTGTGTGTGTGTGTGTGTGTGTGTGTATTTATTATTATTATCTGCATATAGACCCTGTTGGATCACGCAAAGCACTTCAACGCATGTCTTGCTCCTTCTAATCCTCCACACCTCCCTCATCCTGTCCCCATGGATCCTCTTCTGCTCCTCCGTCCATTTTACCCCTGCTCTCTTTGCAATTTCATTCTTTGGGACCTTCCAACCGAGCATCTTTCTCCTGTATGCGTTCTTCAACGTCTGTTGAGTCTATTTCTGCATCATGTAGGTCTATTCTGACTTGTGCGATCCAAGACGTTGTTGAATTGACACTTTGTATATACTTAAGGAATCTGTTGGCAAGTCTCATTGTTGGGAGAATATATTGGCAATATCTGATTAAATAAAAACAAATAACATGAATATAACAATCATTAAGTAAACATTTTAATTGAAAAACAGTTTTTCTTACTATTGCAAAAAAAATATTATTTCTCAGGATCTTTAAGGTATTTTTCTTCCAGTCACACCTTTAGGACTATAGGTTAGGTTAGGGTTTTCCCTCACTATTCAACTGCAAGGGCAGTTCCAAATGGGACCATTGCCTCTAAAATTTTAAAACATTTTAGTTTCTATAAATAAATGAATGCCATACACTTAAGCCTTTTTTTTGAAAAAAGTTTTTCATTACTTCAAGTGTTCAAATAAAGGAAAATTACTCATAATACTTCAATCAGTATATTTTTTACCTACTACAACAAATAAGAAAAAATTTAATGTAAAAAAATGTAACCACTACTTTGAATGAAAAGATGATGTTGACCAACTTAACTCACTTGATGTAGTATATATTTAAACATATTCACAAGTGTCATTCTATTAATGGTGAAAAAGAATTGAATGAAAATAAAGAAATTTTACATCAGTGTTTGCCTATGTTTACTTCCTCACTGTACAAAATATAAAGAAGATATTATGAGTGAGACTGTGAAAATTTCTGATATTTTGGTGGATCTATTTGTTTTCAAGACTCCTAAGTCCAAATAAGCAGTTTTTATGTTTATTTTGATTGTAAGAAATTTTTTAAATAAAAGAAATGTTTGGATCCAGTGTAAAAAGAACTGACCAAGGTCAGAGATTAGTTTTGTTTTTCCCAATTTTTCTCCCTAAGCATCATAAATTTAATTTATTCCAAATTTACTAAACTGAATTGAGTTTTATGTCTCTGTACAAGATAAAATTTGACCTAAATCTAATAAGGCATTCTTGAGCATTCTATTCTATTTTTCTGATACATATCATTACCCATCAAACTAATTAAAAGATTCTGATGACATTTTGCATTAAGGTCTGCATTATAGGCAATACCTCAGTAACAACTGATTGTTAATTTTTCCAAAATAATAATTTTTCTTAAGTATTTTTTTTTGTAAAAAAGCTATTAAAAATTGAATTTTTCCAAAACTGAGCCAACCAATTATGAACTAATTATGATCAAATATATTCCGTAAGTACTCAAACAAAATATATGGTTGCTATATTTCCCTTAACCCCCCACTGAAGATTAAACAAATATTTAAAGAACATTTTTCTGATAAAATAAAAATTTTTTAGATTGCATTGAACAAAATTTCCGAGTTGTTTGCACAGCTGGATTGCTATTGCAGCCAAGCTGACAATAAAAAGTGAGCTGGTCATCTGACCTCTAATTATTGTCAAACTGTTAAATATTCCTCTTCTACAAATATTAAGGCCTCTTCTAAGAACTTACTTACCTCTATTTGGCTGTTACTCCTTTTTAGTTCAGTTTTAGGTTAAGTTTAAGATGGGCCTGGAACAAGGTGTGCCTGATGGTTTTTTATAATAATCATATAATAACAAAGCTATATTGAAATTCTATTTTAGTGAACAAAAGCATTTCCTTTCATGCATTATTCACCTACTTTCTCCACTAATTCATCTCTTTACCATAATGCTGGTTTTCCTCTCTTCCTCTGCTTGTCCCTGGGAATCCATTCTGTAGTTAGATTTGCCCAATGGTGATTTTCCAGTCTTACTGCACCAGTCCATTTTCATTTTAATGTATGCTTCTCTTGCCAATTATATGCAACCCCAGTTCCCTCCCTTTCCAAGATCTCAGTCACCAATCCTCTTTTGCAAATTCCCCAGTATTTATATTTATTCTTTCTACTGTGTAGACTATAGCAATCCATTGATGGCATCTACAGATTAAATGCAACTTCAGATTTGTTCTTTTCGAAGCTCTCTACACTTGGTCACTTTTACATGCCCTGTAGGTTATTTTATTTTTAAGTTTTTTAAATGCCAGTACCATTCATACAGAGCACTACATGCACACGTAAGGCTAAATAAAACTGGAGGTCACCCGGTATCCAGAGTCTGCATACTAAGGCTAAGCTCTCCCTTAGTCTTGCATTTTTTTTTTGTTGCTTAAGTCTTTACTTTATGTTGGTTAGACTAATATGGATGAGGGAACAACCGTAAGGGAAAAGCAACGGAAATAACTGTGGCTGTAACTAAGAACCTTAAGGTGTGATGTTCAGAGATGCAGCAGACTGACTGGTGTTTTAACCCCATCGACCATAGTGTTTCCTCTTAGCCATGCAACCATCAGCATATTGCTGTCCCACTTTGGTTTGCAATAAATATGCCAACGCTTCACTTTTATTTTTACAGTTCCTTGTGCAGGCAAGCATCAATCCATTTATATCCTGTACTGTGTAGGTCTGCCATTGAGTATGTATACATCTACTACTCCAACCATCCATGAAAGAAGATGTGTTGCACAGACTCTTCACAGAGCTAAGTGCTGGTACTACTTGTAGTTGTACACTCTTTCACTCTTTAACTGTATACCAACATGTAATATAAAACACACACATACACATACACACACACACACACACACACACATATATATATATATATATATATATATATATATATATATATATATATACATATGTACACATAGTGTGTTTGAAAAAGAACTCCCTAGTTTTAATGTACCCTACAATCTCTACAAAGTGACATATTATTTTAGTTTGTGGTATTTAATTCAACTGTTCAAGTTTTGCTTACGTAAATGTGGAAATTCATTTGCTGCAGTTGGCAGGTCTGCATGACCTTGAGAATAACGGCAACAGTGCTCAGTTCAGGCGTTCAGTGCAGCACAATGGCTACTCTGCAACAAATGGCACCATGCAACTGAGTCTGTTATGACAGGAGAACATAATTTTAGATGTGAGTATGATAGTGAAGCATCAACAGCAAAAACTATCCATTATTGGCTAAAGTCTTTTAAGGAAACGCAATGTTTTAAAAGTGAAGTCACCAGCTAGACCGAGAACTTATGAACTACTGTTGAACAAATCCGTGTTTCGTGTTTTCAGAGTCCATAAAAGTCAATGGGCAGACATAATCTATAATTCAGGGTGCCTAAAGATACTTCATACGATGTGGAATATAAAAGACTTCATTTGCATGCCTACAAATTACAACTGTTACATGAAATTAAGACAGCTGATAAAAACAAAATATTGAAGTTTCATGTTAACTTTCTTCATAGAGTTCATGAAAATAACATTTTTTTGAGTTCTATTTTTTGATGAGGCATCAGTTCATGTGATTTGCAGTTAATCTTCATAACTGCAGAATTTAGAGGGCAGAATCACCCCATGTCGTTATTCAGCATCAATGTGACTCTCCAAAACTTAATATTTTGTGCAATTTGATTGAAGATCAAGTGATTAGTCCTTTCATTTTTGTGCAGAAAGAACATTAAATGGGGACATATACTGTGATATGTCGACAGAGTATATCTTCCCTAAGTGGTAGATATTGAGGTGGAAAAAGGGCTTGTGTCTTTCCAACAAGATGGCGCACCACCTCATTACAGTAAAAATGAGCGCATGGCTCTTGACACTCACTTTTCGGGAAGGTGTATAGGCCCAATCTCTTAAGCCTCGACTTAAGTCCACTTGACTTTTTCTTTTGGGAAAAAATAAAAAATGTTGTGTACGCTGAAAAGATCCATGACAGCAACCATTTACGGGAAAGAATCATCATGGAATTTGAGACAGTTATACCTGCTATGTTGGTGAATACCTTACGAGAAGTGGAGTATCGTCTCGACATGTGTAGGGCAACAAATGGATACCATGTTGAAGCTTACTAACATAAAAAAAACTTGAAGGTATTCTCTTCTATTGTATGTACTTGATGTTGATGTAATTTTTCATGAACTTCACCATTAAATTATCAAATAAAACTAGGCAGTTCTTTTTCAAACGCCCTGTGTATAAAATCTGTAGAAAAAACTACAGACCCTTATGAATTTGCATGCCTGTTCAGTGTTTCTGTCACTCTGACATTAATGTAAGTTTTACTACATGACCGATCATTATAAAATTTGGTGAAAATTATCTAAGTAGCAGCCCAAACTAATGAAAAATATAGGAATCAATGGAAGAAAATATATTTAGTAGTATTTATCTTGTAAATCCTTACAGCAAAGATATTTTAAAAGTAAAACTACCAGAACTCTCTAAAAATTCAAGTTTTAAAATTTATATCTGATTTCCAAATGTTAGTCAAAAATTTATAAATAAGATTGGATGAAAACAAGAAAGCAGTTTTTTATGTTTTTAGATATTTTGCATATTTGTATTGTAGGCCTTAAATATAATTTGTTTTGAATTGTTTGGACATAAAATATCATTCAAAATTAATCATTGAAATCCTATACTACAAATATCTTTGCTCTGTGTTCTGAGTGACTAGCATGTCCTTGTCCGCTTCACACCAGTGAAATAAGCTGATCCATTCTTGTTATTAGCTTATATTTGATATGTAAGTCATTGAAAGTATCAAAATTCAAGAAATTTTATGAAATATATTTACATTTCATAACATATTCTTTGTAGAAGTACTTCAAAAACTAATAACTACTAATAAAAGTACAATTTTAATGACATTATGGAATATTCAGAGTAATTACCTATTTATTTTATACCGCACATGACCTATTCGGATTCAGACCAAAAACTCCAAAGTTTAAAGTTTTTTTAACCCTTTAAAAGACCTAAATTTAAAAAAATGCAATGCAAGTAATATATCTAGATTCAGCATACAATTTTTGATAATGTCTTTGATTCAAGTCAAAAAACCCAAAATGTATGGTTTTTACCCTTTAAGAGTTCAAAATGGCGAAAATTAAATTGACGTTCTTCAATTCCAATTGCATATTCAAATTCAATGCAAAATTCCCTTTTAAATTTAATTCTCCACTCGAAATAATCAGTATCCGTTTATTGGGAACAAATAAGCAGTTAGAAATGTCCCCAATAGCAATAAAAAACCCTTAGGGGAATAACAATACTATATATCAATATTGATGTATATTGATCAATATACTGTATATCAATATACTGTATCAATATTGATTATGTCAATAATTGATTGAACATAATCAATAAGATGGAAAAATTTTCATTTGCTATAATTTTCTTTTAGTTCCTGCAATTTTTTAACAAAAATTCTGATAAGCAATAGGGTTGTATTCAAAGAAAAAAATTGCTTTGAGGCATTATAATGATTTTACAAATTTAGTTAAAAAACAAAATACTCTTCATTCTTGACTACAAAGACAAGTTTGTATGAGAATTGCATCTTAATTGTAAAGCACTGAAGTTTATATTTCAACAGTCATTACTAATTTACATTAAAAAAAACAAGGCATGCTTTACTAGCATATGCTTGACCATTTTGTTTTCCCCTAAAATTTATAACATGAATTATATTGATGTCAATAGTACCTATACTGATTCCAGTATCAATAATGAACAATATCAATGTAGTACCTATTATATACAGTACCTACTGCTTATTCCTACTTACTTTTTTAGTTATCTCTATTGAAATACAGCATTTGCAGTTAATGTTTTATGCCCCATATTAAATGAAGCAGCAAAGACATTTGCCAAGCAATTCCAATCTTATGGCCTCTGAAGGCTAGTCCAGGATGAAGGTCAGGACTAGTTGTTAGTCATGCTAAAAGGTGGTGAAGGCACCAGGCAGTGTTGCAAGTCCCTTCAACTTTTGCATAGCGAGTAGTCTACTATATATATATATATATATATATATATATATATATATATATATATATATATATGTATATATATATATGTGTTAATAAATTTGGTTGTTTTTTCAAATTAAATTTTAATTTAATTGCACACTCTTTTTTGATGATAGGAAAATTATAGAAACTAATAACATGTTTTTATTAAGCAGGAAATATAAATTTCTTTGTTTTAATTCTATAGTATAATACAATTTCAGCATAATAACTACCACATTAATTTAATGACAACTTTATTTATTTATTACACAAATATTAATAAATAATTATGTTCCAAAAGATGCATTATTTACAAAAGATATTTACATTCATAACTATTTGCATTATTTTCTTATATCACTTTATTTTCTTTAATCACAATAAAACAAAATTTAACTTTATAAACCTAATTATAAATCATTACTATACAATATGATATTAAAATTGTTAATTTGCAATTGATTAAAATTTAAATAATACTTATAAATTTAAATTAGTGTGATCTTTGATATAATTTTGATTTTGTTAGTCATCTTGCTCAAAAAAATATTTGCAGTTCCTTTTGCAGTTTTTATAAAGTGTACTTTGTAAATTCTTTGTTTCATCTCGTAATTTATACATACCTTGCAACTGATCATCTGACCATCCATATTTCTCTTTAAGTTCATTTCCATCAATAAATATTGTCAAAAATCGAGGGGTTTTCTTTGTTATTTTTTCACCATATACTATTAACCTTTTTTCTGGATGATTTAGAGGCTCCACTCTCCCACACAAAAATTGCAGATTTTTGTTAAAGAATTCTATTTCGCTTAACAATTTTTCAGCATTACCAGGTTGAGGATGTTGAAGATTTTGACAAATAAAGTCATCTGCTTCTCTTAACATTGTTCGTATTCTTGAAGGATAACATGATTGAAAAGCCAAAATAACAGAGCACAATACCAAAATAATATTCATAGTCTTGCAATCTAACAACTTATACATTTAAAATATCTGAAACAAAATTATTTTATAAGTACCTTTAAATACTTTATAAATTACTTTATATTACTTTATTGTACTTGAAATATTTTTATAAATTGTCAACTACTGTTGATATTTATAAAAATATTTCAAGTAAATTGATAATTACATCAGATTAGTCTGATTTACAGTAATTGCATCAAATGTTTCCTGGTTTAATTTTAACCAAATTAAAGTTAGCATATTTCTGCGCTATTAACATAAATATTTCTTTAAATTTAATTGCATTTAATATTAATGGTTAAAACATTCAAAAACCATTTAAACTGGTTGTAAATATAAGAAATAACATTACTGTAAATATTATATTTTTTTTCACCTTTTAAACTGTGTATTAGAAAGACAAGTAAAAGTAAGATTTAAAAAAGATAAAATTGAATATTGACAGAAAAATTTTGAGAGTAGCTATTTATAGTATATGTATTTGTACTAAATAAAGCTACATTTTTAAGCAAAACTAGCCCTACACTATGTTATTACCTTTTAACTAAATTGGTTAGTAAATTAAATTTAGTTATTAGGTATGGTATAGTAATATAAAAGTAATTTTATAGAAGTAATGCATTTTTTATCAAAAATAAATTTACATAAGTATATTTCAGTGATTTTTAAAATAGAAGTCACTTAGTACTAGTATCTTTGGTATTTATTTAAAGCTTATTTATAAAAAAATAATGTTTCTAGAATTGTGACAAATGACCGAAAACATTATTTTTAAATGTACAGTGTGTCCCAGGAAAAGGTTTACATATTTAATCCTCTATTATTTTCTCATTCCTCCATTGAGTTGAGTTTTATACAAATAACTGAAACTATACATACTTTTTAAAGAGGGTAGCAGAAATTGCATGTGGGAATTGCATCTGGTTGATGTTTGTAAAAACAAAATGGAGGCCTAATTTAATAAATTTCTTAAACAATCTCACTGTGCTGTAGTATTAAATCAGATGGTTAATTCTTTAACAGCTGTTAATTAATTTTTTAATAGAACAAAAACTTAACTTAATTTTTTAGGTGCCATTTTAAGGGATTAGTTATTTACAAAATGGTTTTTATAATTGAGCAAAAATCAAAGTGTTTTGCATGTGCTATTGCTTTTGATAAAATTGTGTAATCAAAAGATTTCAGCTATCCTTTCTGGGAGTCGAACTATATTTCTGGTACCTTCTTTAAAAAGTATGTATAGTTTCAAAATTATCAATGGAGGAATGAAAAAATAATGGAGGATCAAATGTGTAAACCTCTCTTTGTGGGCCACACTGTATAAGGCAAAATGTATAAACCAATTTTAGTTTCTTTTTTCTCAAAAAAGCCACAATATAGAGTTCTGTCACTTGACGTATCAAAAGATATATTGTCATTTGTTTACAGAAAGGACACATGAAGGCTATCACTACATTAAAATATTTTAAAAAATTGTTTGCTCTATAGTGTAATAAATGTAAACACTTTTTAAATGAGCATTTTTAATATTAAATACACAGTGAAATTTGTTATAATGAAAACTGTCTGTTACAAAAGATATTCAAAATCTACCTCAAACAAACACTAAAAAATTAGAAAAAGGCACAGAAACAAAGATCTCCCCTCTTAAACAATAATACTCTATAATTATGCTATGCTTCACTAATAATCAAATATTAGAGGCTCAGGATAATAATGATATGAACTACATGACCAGCAAACTTGTAGAAGAGTATGCAAAATGAGGATTAGAAGTGAAATTTGACAAAATGGAATATATGTGCACTGGAGGATTACAACAATACTTACTGCTGGAAAATGAATGTTACATAAAGTGATGAGTAGATTATAAATTCTTTGGAATAATACTATAAAAAAATGGGTCATTGGATCATGCCATTCAAGAACAAAACATGCAGGGGTGAAAGCCATTGTTCTGTTGAATGGAATGCTTTGGGACAAAAACATATGAAGAGAAAACTAAAAATGAATATACTGTGTAATATTATCATAAAAAGCATTATAACATACAGTTTGGAAGTTTGACCAATTAAAATAGGAACATTGAAAATGCTAAAAGCAAAAGCAATATACCTTTGGAAGAGACTGAGAGATCAAGGATGGAAACAGTACCAAACCATAGAATTAGAGAGGTTATGGATGTGATACATTCTATGTGATGAAATAAAAGACAATCAATTAATATGGTTTGGACTTGTTTAGAGAATGACAGAAGCAAGAATACGGTAGAACAAATTTCACAGTAGAGCTCAGGAGGAAAAAGATAGTCAAGCTTTTGTAAAAAAAGCAATTACAATAAGCTTTTGACAATGATTCTCCTAGGTCGTTTCATCTCAAGAAACACTGGGACCTCATTGACAGGCATGTTAATACAGAATTATGTTATTTTATAACACAAAATCACAGGATACCTTTAGTAATAGTAATGATTTCTTCTCTTCTTTTCGTTTCACCCTCTTTGGGGTACGCTGAATCAATCATTTCTTGCGCGCTGTACTTTTCTTGGTTCCCAGTAGCTCTTCATTCTTTCCGATCTTCTTTTCCTCTCCTCTTCCGAAATGACAGGTTTAGGTCTTATTTTGGTTTTATCTTGGAATCTTATTCTTTCGTCCTTGGTACTTATCTTAGCAGTTTGGTCAAGCAGTGAATTTTCTGTAATTTTTAATTCTATTAGGTCTTTTTCAATTTCTTTAAACCAGTTCGGTTTTGTTTTACGATTATGGAAAAAATCAAACACCCGTTTCGTCAATCTATTGGAGTCCATTCTAAGAAGATGGCCGTAAAAATTTATTCTCCTTTTTCTCATAGTATCTGACAGTTTTTCAATTTTCTTATAGAGAGCTTCATTTCTTATATATACTACCTTATTATCCTGAAATTTTGTTCCTATAATTTTTCTTAAGATTTTCCTTTCCGTTATTTCAAGCTTTTCTATCTGGCCTATGCGATTCATGGTTAATGTTTCTGCTGCGTACAGTGCTTCCAGCTTGATCATTGTTTTATAATGTTTAATTTTGGACCCCCATGAAAGGGATTTCTTATTGTATGTTTCTTTCGTCAATTAGAAGGCCAATTCAAGTTTGTTTTTAGTAATGATTTCATTATAAGACCATTAAATAATATATATATATATATATATATATATATATATATATATATATATATATATATATATATATATATATAGAAAAATCGGTTTTAACAAATATTTATAAAATTACAGTTAAATAATTTAACTCAATAAGAACTAGAATAACCAAATAAAAACTAAAATTGTTGCCATCTCATTTATTTTTTAGTTAGAATTTCAGGCCCTCCAAGAGTTTTTTCTGGTCCCTATGAAATTATTTTACAGGCATCTACCACTCCCACAATATTACCCATAATTATTTCCAATTTAATCTGCTCATTACTAAATATTTCCCTTTAAGGCTGTAAAGCAATGAAAAGTAGTATGTAGACAAACAAGTCATTTATTGTGATATTGCAATGCCATGAATATGAGAGCATAAAGTTAAATGTGAAATAAAAAAAAAAAAAAAAAAAAAATGGATCATCTCAGTAATAACTGTATTGTTGATTGGTTTAAGCACTGTAAAAATATTACACATGATATGTAAGTGTACTAACATTCCAAAACATCAAGTAAAATAAAATGTTAACAATTGTTAATGTGATATTATAAATTCGTTTTGAAGTTTGTTCCTCTGGCTCTGGCCTCTATGCATATGTCGCCTCTGTCCCCCCTTGAATGATTTATATTTGTACTTTTAAAGTAATTTGAAAAATTAAAATGCTAAAATATTTAGATTTAAATACTGATTTCGATGGGGAAATCAGAATTTCAAAAAGGTAAGATAAAAAAAAATACTTTTGGAAATCACTCCTATTATGTCAGTGAGATAGCAGTGTGCTACAATTATTTTTTAAATATATTATTTAAAATGTCCGGTATATAAATGTGATATTTTATGACATTGAAATGTAATATTTTATTCTTATGTTTAACAGGCTTCACAAAAATATTTGAATCATAATAATTGCAGTCTGAGTCATTTACATTCCAAAAGACTTGCACTGCAAGTTATGAAACTGATAAACTTATCAGTTTAGATTATGACAAATATTAGAAGTTTGTTTGTAAACAAATGAAATTATTGTTTACTCTTTAGTAAGAATTTTAGAATATTAATCATAAACATTTGAGTTATTTCTTGAATTGTTGGTGTTTTCAGTACTTCATAGTTTTATACTTCATACTATCAGAACTATACACCTGTATAAGTATACACTTAACTACTAGAATTTTTTATAGCTAGTGTATTTCAAAGATTAATATTAACTATTTTATTGAAAGGTGTAAACGTGTAAGTCATCATGAAATATATTCTGTTTCTTAGTATTTTATTTTTTATAGTTAATATAACTGTTTCTTCAAGAATCAGGACTATGTTAAAGGAAGCAGATGATGTGATTTGCCAAACATTACAGCATCCTGAAACTGGCACAGCGGATCAGATATTAAAGGAAATAAGGTTTTTTAATAAAAATCTTCGTAAGTTATGTGGAAGGGTAGAACATCCAGATAAACCTGAGCATCCAGAGAAGAGAATTATTATATATGGCGAAAGAGTTATGAAAAGAGTACCTCGCTTTTTAAAAATGAATATTAATGAAAATGAACTGAAAGAACATTTTGGTTGGACGGATAAACAATTAGATGAGATTTATGCATTACGTTCTGAAACAGAGAGATTGCGTAATAAACTTTATAAAACTTGCAGAAGAAATTATAAATACTTTTTTGAACAAGATGATTGGCCTGAATATTAATACAAAGGTTTTGTTAATTTTATTATTGTTTACAATATTGTTATTGTTTAAAACTATCAATACAAATCAATGTATACAAGAGCTTTAAAAAGACACTATAAATGTTGATATCAATTCTGTTGATGAGGCCCAATTACTGTGCATTTTTACTTAATTATATTTTACTTAATATATAAATAATATGTTATTCATTAGTTAGGTAAGTTACTATTTTTCAAACTTTTATTTATGATTCTCTTTTATAAAATATGAATTAAATGGAACAAGAATAATTTGGAAAAAGATAACAGACAGTAATTCTTTAATAATGTGTTAGAAATGTTACTTATCAAATTTATCTATTTATGTGGAAGTACTGAAATTATTATTTTTTCAAGTGCATACACACACATACACACACACACTCACACACAGTATATATATATATATATATATATATATATATATATATATATATATATATATATATATATTGCAACATTATTATCTTTTCAGAATACCTGCAACACCTCACTTATTAGTCATGACTTTATTTATATTTCATTTTATTACTCTTATCTGTACTGCACAATTTATGATCATACTGCCTTCCAGCAGTGTGTTGTAGTATTCACATTTACATAATATAAAAAATAAAAAGGAGAAGTTTGCCATTCAGTATAATAATTACTAATGTAGCAGTTTATTTTACTTTAAAATTGAAATTAATTATGTGCTATTTTTAGAATAATAAGCTTTTGTAATTGTTAAGAACTACAGTACTGAAACTTTGTGTACTGCTTTCGAAAAACCTACATTACTTGCAGGAATTATATAAGATTTAACTCTTTGAATATTTTATATACCTTGGGTCTTGTAAAAATTTTAAAATTCTTATATATTTTATTCTTTGTTATGCTAATTATTTGTGATTGTATTCTATTGTGCTTGCCTGAACAATTTTGCATACATTTGTTAAATTTTTCAATTTTTATGAACAAGAGTAACGAGTTTTCCTCTCTTGTTTCTAAAAAAATAAAAATTAATTGCATGTTACTATGATTGTTGCAGTTCAAGTTAATGACAATTTGAAAAAAATATTACTTCTGAAATTATTTTTTTTCATGTTTTCATACTGAGTTTGGATACTATATTGGTCCCAGTGGTGCACCCATGGAGGGAACCCAGGTTTCATTGCCAAAATAGCAGAGCTTAAAACCAAAATAACACTAATAGTCTTACAATCTAGCAACTTATACATTTAAAATTTTTGAACCAAAAGTCTCTAAGACAATAGTTGATAATTTATAAAAATATTTAAAATAATTTGATAACTGTAGAAGATTAGCTTGATTTATAGTAATTTTAGTAAATGAGTTCTTGTTTTCTTTTGAAGAAATTAAGAGTTAGCATATTTATCGTGTGATAACTTACAGTACAATATTTATGGAAGATACAAATATTCCATCATAAATAATCTTCAAACATAGTGATCATTTAATTGAAAATTTTGAAAAAAGTTTGGAATGTACCAAATATTTTTGAGTAGAGGAATATTTTTGTTTCACCTACATTAAACATTCATATCTCTATATGGTATATATATATATATATATATATATATATATATATATATATATATATATATATATTTGGCCAACACATAACATCTCCCTAACATATGGTAAGTCTCCAAACAGCCTGACATAGAAAACAAAAATCATAAAACATTAAATATCAAACAAATATATTTTTTATTAACTTATGGGATATTATGAACATTAGTATTGTTTACTCATAATTTGAAAACATGTAAACATTTACTTATGTCACTACTACATTGTTTTTTTACTGTAACAATTAATAATTTCGATAGCTATAAGTACGTTATATAAAAAGAAGGTTTTAAACACAACATATGATCTGAGACTGCTGATGTCAACATTCCAGAGTGCTGATGTCATGGCATATAGCCTATTTATTGGCATTAATAATCTAATTGGTGAGGAATAGGAAAAATTACTAACAAAACAAATATTTCAAGAGTAAAAACAATATATATGAATATATCGAGTATCAAAAATAAAAATGTTAAAAGGTTATGTCAAACTAAATAGACACATTACAAAATAAGCTATTTTGATTTTACAATAACACATGTTGACAGATGGGTGCAGTCTTTATGAGAGTCACCCACTTTACTAAGCAACAGATTTGGCACAGAGTGAGAGAAAGAGAGAGGGAGAGAGAGAGAGAATGCTAATGATCCTGCCTAGCAACAAGCAATGGAACAAAAAAAAATTTAACAAAAACTAAAATTCAACTAACACATTTAAAAAAATCAGTTTTAACAAAAAAATTGTTTATAAATCTGTTATAAATTTAATTACATAGAATAAAAGACCATAACATCTGTTAATAGCAATGCGCTAATATTTGGCTGAGCAATATCAAAGGCAGAAAAAACCCTAACTTGATGAAGAAGTATAGGTCGTTTGGAGGGACACCTGGAGGAGTCATTTACAATGCACCGATGAGTGCAGGTATGTGTCTGGCTCCTGCATACTAAGAGTTCTGATTCTTTTTAAATTCTTCTTCTTTTCTTCTAGGATTATTATCACTGTGTTCAGTATAATGATCTGCCTTCGTATAATGTTCAGTATTAAAGTAGCTTCGTCAATTCTACTTTCGTTGATGCGTTTCGGAGAACCTCCATCTTCAAAAACTTCATCTCCGAAACTCTTCAACGAAAGTAACATTGACGAAGCTAGGGATGGCAGATCATTATACTGAACACAGTAAGAGTTCTGAGTTCGCATTTAAATAATAAGTGAAAGTGAAAATAACTAAAAAAGTGAAATAAAGAAGTTTTATTATTCTTGAAGAATAAATTAGTGATCAGCCACTATTTATACAAAGCGATTGAAGAATCTGGTCAGACTTCTATTATTTAGAGTCAACTTTGATTAAATATTTTGGAAATTTTAGTAAATCATAAAAAAAATATTTATTAAATTTATATGAAATAATAAATAAACAACACAATTTTAAAATGGATAAAACCAATGGTTAAATATAAATTTTCTAAAAAATGTGGATTTCAGGGAGTTACCAACAGAAGCAAAGCAAAATATTAATGATATCTTTGCTGAGAGGAGTTAATGGAAAAAACGTAGGTAGTGATATATATATATATATATATATATATATATATATATATATATATATATATAATTATTATAGAAAATTGTTTATATATTTTTATATCATGAAAATATTTATAATTGTATATAATAATTTATAACTTTTAATTACCTTTAATTTTGTTAGGACCAGGATCATACTGTATATAACTTAAATTGTTACTGTCACTACCTGAACTATCCATAAAAAGTTTTTTAATGACACTGTGTTGAAAATGAGTTCTGAATTATGTTCTTCTAATTACTTTTTCTGAACCATAATTAGTTTGTTAATATGTTTACAAATATCTTGTTTTGCTTAAATAAATAAGTATGTGAAATTTAGTGTAGTTAAAGTAAAAGATTATTAGTTTTATATAAACTTGTAATGTTCAGCTGATTTCATTGAAAAGCTCATAGGCTATAATAAGTTTCAGAGTTGTTAACTACTAACAATATTAACAACAATTCTATATTTCCGTTACATTTTTCCGTTAAAAGCTTCGCTTAAAAAATTTCAGTAAATATAAAAAAACATTTAATTACATTTTTTGGATATTTAAATTAAACTTTATTTTAAAATTTATCTTGAATAATGTCTGCACATCCACCCGCCAAAAAAAAAAAAAAAAATACTAAGGAACATTAACACCTAAATCTGTGATTTTATAAACTGTTATATATGAGTGTGACATACTCATGAACCTTATTTGAACTGTAAATAATTTAAAATAATAACTAGATTTGATATATATTATTAGGATAAGGAAACTCATTAATGTACCCAGCAACAACACACCACCCTGAAAACAAGACAGCAAAAGTCATGATCAAACTGTTTCAACCAAATAAACAATAGGCCAGTTTTTTGCTAGTTGTTTCTTTTATTAGTCAAAGAGTCTTTATACTGTCAATTTGAATTGAGTGTGTAGTCTTTTTTTGTTTATACCAAAGGAAGGGCCTACCAAACTACCCAATTCTTAGTTTAAAATTTCTTTAATGTAAATTCAATTTTTTTCTGCATGGAGAGCGAAGAACTCAGATCTGCCAATATACTGAGGGATATTCTAAATTCTTTTCCCCCCCCTATGAAGTTTTGGGTGCACTAATGATGGTTTTGATGTCTTCTATGTTATTCTTGGTGTTTCATGTGTGATTCTCTTATCTTCAGGCACAAATTGTGGTTTTATCACTAATGTGACATAAATAGAATTTCACTTTAATAATTATGAAATTTTTAATTTTTATGAATATAGTATAAAGTTTTTTAACTTATAAATTGTTAATTCTGTTATATAAGCTTATCTATCATTGCATATTTTTACCAATTATCATAAAACATAAAACAGCTTCAAAATAACTTTTATTTGATAATTAAATTTTTGCAATATGTTGTTAAGTGTTATTATTTTTTTTCAAAGTTCACTAACATGTAAATTTTTGTAACCAGGTAATTGGACCCGTAAAGATGCAATTCAACCTGCACTTTTGATGGACTTAATGAGGTTAGCATAACCCCCATTGCATAAAAATTAAAAAAATAATTTAAAAAAAATAAAAGATTTTTATTGAAATATTTGTTTTGTTTCATTCTAACTAACGTCAATTAAAATTAAGTACAACAAAAGAATTAAAATTTTTGGTTGGTTGTTTTAAAATATCAATATTGCTATAGTTGAACATGTTTCAAAACATTACTTTTAAAGTAATAGTAAAACTGTTACAAGTTCCTTATGATAGTTGTTTTTATCAAACTTGTAGAAGGTCAATTATTATAATTGCTTTAACAAATAATAAAATGTTCTCAACGTTCTTACAATTTTTGAATTAATAACAATATATAATTAATAATATTAATCTTCATTAGGTTAGTGTTATTTATTATAAATTATGAATAATGAAGAAAAATATTTTAAAATGCCATTAAGATATTTCATTATTTCTTATTGTTATAAAAGTAACTATTTTCAGGTATTCGTAATGTAGTTATTATTACAATTACATAGGAGTCATGTTCTTGACAACAAAAAACATATATTTTTTAATACAAACATTGAAGTCTAAAACTATGCTAAAACCCAGTTTCTGTGTATCAAATTTTTGAATATTTTTCCAGTTTAAGATCCATAATTTTGCTAAAGGTATGCCACACATCCCCCCAATAAAATACCTTCCACTTTTAAAGTCATTGCCCCTTTCCTGAGAGTCCATCTCTTAAACCTACCCATGACCTGAACATTGACTTACTTCCTGAACCCAAATACCAACATTAGATTTGACTAATTTACAAAAAAACCCTGGTTATTAATTAAAATACTATGGACACATATTACTGGTTTGAGGCTATTATCGCCTTCCTAAATGTAAGTGTTAATGTAAAGTGTTAAAGTCGTAAGTGTAGTGTTGTAAGTGTAAGAGTGTGTTAGACTCAAATACCGCGAGGGACGTCTAAATTCTCTCAATAGGTGGAGCCAAGGTATATAGAATACAAGGTATGGGCCACGCGCATGTCCTCCCCACCACTTGCCGGCTATGACGCGTCATTGGGTCAAACTCAGACATAATGTTTAGTAGAAAACAGTTTATAATGTTAGGTTTAATAACTGTATTACAGTAATTACAATAATAATTCCTTTTGTATAACATTATTAACGTTATTAATTACTTTACTTACTGAATTTGCTCATTGTCAAAACAGAAACTTTTTATTTTATATAATATTACATAATATTAAAGTAAATTATAAGTCCAAAGCTTGAAAAATTCAAGAGTTATTTTTTATTTGAAAGTTAAAAGCACATCACACTATGAATTTTGTATCTGAGGATGTTCCTTGACAATTATTTGGTTGACTGGGAAAACATAAATCTGGAATAAAAAATTAGCAATAAATTAAATTACAAAGGACCAACCTATGTACTTAGGACTAACCTATGTACAGGCTTTTATGCCCCCTTTAGGTCCTTTTTTGTATATATTTTTATACATAATAGGAATTTGGTAGTAAATAAATAAATAGCACATTGACAAAGTTGACAGTCAATCCCTTTGATTATAATGGCACTCGTTTGTTGGATGACTGTATACAAAAGTTGAGATGATTTTTTTTTTCTTGACTCTATACGCTATATAGCCAGCCATCATCATCAGTAGATCAGAGTTCTCCTGTAGATCACACTTACATCATCTTCACTAGCTTGCAAATCATTTAAGGCTTCTCCTCTTTGTCGAATTATCAGAAAAAAATATTCTTAAACTTAGCAACATTGCTTTGTAAAACCACATTTTTATTTTTAACTGATGCCAGTTCTTGTAATGCAAGTTGAATTTGTTCAATGGAAAGTGGGTTTCATTTACAAAATTACATGTTACAATTGCACCAACATCATTTCAGGTTATAGGTGATTTTTCTGGTAGATTTCCAGCGCACTCGTCAATAAGTTTTCTTAATGTTTCTTTGTTTTCACGTTTTTTAATCCTTTTGCTCATTCAGGATCAACACATTTATTTTCAATGGTGAAAATGTTAAAACGTGGAATGGCACCGGATTTCACTGGTGTTGTATTTAATAATTAGGATTTAAATCCCTTTCGAAACCATCGTCATTAAAATGAAGTGAACAGACTTTAACATTATCAAAATTAAAATGATCTGCTCATTTACATGCATGAACCCACACTTTTCTCAGGCCATCATCTTTAGGAATTCTATGAAATGTAATTCCTTTCCCTTTACAATTCTTATCATTATTATAGCAATTGGCAATAGCGCAACCAGACATTGTTATGCATGCACAATTTTACAATACTGAACAAAATACATTATGTATTTTTTAGGATTCAAAACATACTAAAATCTTTTCTTATATTTATTAAACCTTGAACACAAAACAAAATTATCGTGCTGTATTGTTGTTGACACCTTTTATTTAAAACACAACACCTACAGATTAAATATACACACCAAATCTCCAACTACATTTACAAAACATCGAATTGTTTAGCGGGAAACTACATATAGTAGCAGTGAAGAGTTTGATCCAGTGACGTCACACGCGGTAGTCTATTGCGCATACCCACCGTGGCCCCTACCATGTATTCTATTTACCGTGGGTGGAGCTAGTCTACACCCTCCTGCGGGGAATATATATATAATTTGTACTATTTGTTCTAAACTCAGTAGCAAAATTCAACAGTGTTTAATGCCTGATATTAAGTATCCAGGCTTTTTTCTATAAAAGAATGGTTATGTTTGATAACCGGATAATCATTGTAGGATGCATCCCAATTATGCAGAAGATCAATGTCACGATTTCCAAGAGTAACAGTTGCTGGTAGCCCATTAGGCACTACTTCTGCAATGGCCATCCAATCCACGTCATCAAAAATTTCGATATTTTCATTTTCAAAATCGTCATCTTCAAAATCAGTTTGCATATCGATTGGTAGCGGCTCAACTAAATTTTATCGTTGGAAGCATCATACCAAGGCTCGTCAATACTTTTGAAATCTGTTTCATTATGCCAAAATTTGTGCAGCATTAGTTGTTGTTTATAAAATAATTCTTTGTTGCTGCTGCTGGAGCTCATATCTGTCTTTGGACAAACCTGCACTACTTTTCATTTTCTATTTTTAATAACTGTATTATTAGCACGCTTCGAATAATTTTTAGCAAACTCGAATAACGAAATCTCATTAAACTGCTCTGGTCTAGTATGATAAAATGCAATGAAAGAAGTATCATAACTATGTCCAGTTTGGTTCACTGCAACATATTCGTTCTGTCTGATAACCAACAATTGAAATGTTCGTGTACAATGAAATAATGGAATTCCTAGAAGTAGGTGGCCGGTTTCACATGCACCGATGTCTCTTTCGCCTATTATCTTCATCATTAAACTCTTGTACGCACGATTAGATTGATCAACATCATTTCGAGAATCAACGATTTCACGGAACAATTATGATAAACTTTTTGATGCAGGTTCTGCTTTGAATGCATATTTGGCTAAATACTTCACTAACATATATTCTGAAGTAATAACATTTACATCAGTGTTAGCTCTTCATGTTTGTGAAATGAACGGATTATAATTGTTTAACAATTCATCATTTCTAGCCGGTGTATACATCCAATGACCTTTATCATTTTTTTTGTAGAGATAATTCTTCTTGAATGGCTTTGGGATAATTAAACCTGCAAACATATTCTGTTCCAACTAGTTTAGGGCAGTAACCTCTTGTGCATCTGGTATGTCATTGAACTCTGTTCAACAGTTCAGATAGAGATCGTCATGAAGAGCTGCATCCGTGGATCGAATTCTTGAAGGGTGGACAGGTGTTGGAGGAATTGTTGGCAGAGGATTGATTGCACTTACTAAATTATCATAGAAAATTTTAGCATTTAAAACTTCTTGTTCAGAGGCCGAGTCAAAACTTACTGGGTTTGGTGCTCCAGATATCCACAGAAGGCCATGTAAATGGCGTGAACCTCTGTGCCGAAATTCGAAACGAAACCAGTAGTCAGGAATTTTAAATTTTGAACATAAAATGTTTTTGATAAAAAAAGTTGCATGGTACGTAAAATAGTTTTCAACAATCACTGGATTATCGTTTATAAGTTGTTGACATTTTTCTGCTATTTGATATTCACTTAAGAATTCTTCTTCTTCACAATTCCAATTCAAGAGCCGAGACAAATCTGGCCACCACAAATCAGCAGCACTTAAAATTAGAAATACAGTAGGCATTTTACACTGCTTGAGCATAGCTTCAAGTTCTGATTAACGCTGATACCAGTATTACTTTGTGCGAGAAATTTGCCCACACCAAAAACTCAAACTGTTTATTATTTGAGGATTTTCTACTATTTTAGTTTTAAGCTCTGCTATGGTTCCATTAAAATGCGACTTTTTTGCAAAAATAGTTCCTTTTTGAATAGCATCATGTCACTGAACTGTATTTAAAGTAAAAAATAGGAACCTTGGGTCTTTAGCAAAACGCTGATCTTTATATTCTATTAAATATTGAAAATATTCTTTAACTATAAGTTTTTTATTACGCCTGTTATCGTTCAATTCAGCCGATCCATAGGGAAATAGCGTTGGAAATGCCATACTTATATAACCTTCGCAGGTGAATTCATTGATAACATTAGTTCCTTTAGGCCATGGAATGACGTTATTGACAGCATTTTGAATACCCTGAACTTCTTGCAATCTGATGTTGTTGGTTATGTGGCTTTCATAAACTCCTTGCAATTGATCATCTTCAGTGTCGTTTGTATTTTCAAGTTCAACTGCAGGAATTTGATTATATATACTGGCATTTAATGGCAGCTTTAATAAAAGCTCATTATCAATATCGATGTCGGCATAGAAAGGATTATTGTGTTTTAAAAAATTTAGAGCATTTATGATTTTGGATGGTCTGACATGAAAATCACGATGACTGCTGGAACCTTCGCGCCTGATAACTTTCAAACTTAACGAAGCAGGAGTAAGAGGCAGTTTTCGCACGATTTCATTAACATCTTGTCCCATATTAATAATGTTACCTTTGTACGCGTATTGACCCGTAAGATCTCGTGATTTTACTTTATATACACGCATAACAGGATGCACTTTTGCAATTAAAAGCTGTTCTACATATGTAAGATCTTTGAGTTCATTTAGAATGGTACCTGGATCCATGTAATTTACTGCAGTAAATTTGTTCGGAATGGACTTACATTGTTTATATATCTCAGTAGAATTTGTTTGCATAACAACCCGAGAACAATACTGACACTCATAAAATTTTAGCTTTTTCAATTCCTCTTTCAGCGTAATTTGAAGATTAATATCCACGTTATTATCCGAGGAACTATCGGAAGCCACAACAGGAACATTTGCAACAACTTCAAGAACATTTTCAACCACTTCGCCACTGTTTATTCTGCTCCTATTATTTATTTGATTACGTGTGTGTCGTCCGATAAAAGAACATCTTTTTCTTTTAGGCATTTGAATTATTGTAAAATATACAGTACTCAATTATATTATAATTGAGTATTATATATTATTTATTATATATTATATTGAGTACTATATATTATAATACAGTACTCAATTATAATCGGACTCCTCACTTTGTAATTTCACTGAATATACACTAAACAATAAAAATTCGAAATTAATCAGGCTCTTCACTTTGTAACTTCATGTACTCAACTGAAAATTGGAAAGTTTTTGAACGTTACATTATAGAACTTGAACGTAAAGTTAATGGGTATTACGGCAAGTAGTGACTGATATGTAAAAAATGTAAGTCCATTCCGAACAAATATACTGCAGTAAATTACATGCTGTATTAACCGGATGAAATCCAGCTAAGTACCCAGCTATACTAATATTGAAGTTAAAAAGTCATTAAGAGAGCTTAAAGTCATGGAGCAGCTAAAGCCTAGAGAATAGACACTGCAGCAAGCAATCGTGGCGTTTCAGAAAAACTTCAGTAACTTTTGATTAAAAATTAATATTAAGATAAGGTTTGTGCCACGACATCCGCAGAACTATGCTGGAGATGCATATCAAATTTCATCAAAATTGGTTCAGTAGTTTCGGAGGAGATGTGTTTTTTGTATTGTCAAAATTGCTGGGAAAAAGGGCTTCGCCCAATTAAAAATTTAAAACTTAAAAGTGGTGGTGTTGGTGAGTTAAGACAATTAATGTTAAGACAATTAAACCCTGTTAAATTTATTGTTGAACCCCTAACCTATATAATTGATTTGAGTATTGATCAATCAATTTGGCCTACTGAGCTTAAAATTGCTGAAAATAAACCTTTTCTCAAAGTTTCCAACAACAACATTTAGCTTCTAACTATCAACCAATTTCGTTAATTTCTAACATAGCCAAAATACTTGAAAAACTTATTTTACACAGAATTTTAGCATTCATTAGAAAACATAAAATATTATCTAAAAGACAATATGGCTTCATGAAAAATCTAGGAAGTAAGGATACCTTAACTTTTTTTATCTAATCTTATATACGAGTATAGTAAACTCGATAAAAGTACACCTATAGCTGTAACTTTCCTGGACTTAGCCAAAGCTTTTGATACTGTCAATCATAGTATTCTTTTAAATTAGTTGTACTGTTATGGTATAAGAGGTAAAACACATGATCATAGTTATTAGTTATCTATGTAATAACCAAAGGGTTAAAATTAACTGCTAGAATTAACATCAAGATACCAAAAGGCACAGTGCTAGGTCTGCTACTGTTTCTTTTGTATGTCAATGACTTACTCATAAATATGCCCAATGATACAATATTATCATTTGCTGAAGATACAACTGATATATCTATTGATAAAACAAGGACTGGGGTTGAATTTAAAATGAATATTATCTAGATATGATGTATGAATGGCTCAATCTAAACAAACTAATAACTTAATAAAACTGTATTAATAACATTTGGTAATTATTGCAATAGTGTGCCTGAAAGTATATATTAATATCCAAATTAATGATACTCAGCTGAAAAGAGTTGAGAGTTATAAATACCTTGGAATCATCTTTGACTAACTCTTTCTAGAGCATATTCGGAAATATAATTCATGCTTTCAAATGACATTGTTTGGAGCAATGAGTATTGTGAAATATGATAATTTCATGTCCACATTCAAATTCCAAGGACAAGCGTATCATCAGATTGGTTTCTTTCTTCCAATAACCAAAAATGGTCCACAGTTTTGGCAAATTTATGTCATGTAAAATGTAGAAGATGAAATTGATCGACAATGTGCATTTAGTGAAGCAACAGATCGGAAAATTATGGCTGATTTATGAGCATTATTCCATGAGAACAACTGCTTAGTCTGAGATTTCAAATCTGCATTAGATAATGTAAGAGCAGATGATTTTAAAGTCATTAACAGGCCAGAGAAAAAGCCATTGAATGAGCATGAAAGACACTTCAATGCTTCATTGAAGCATTGAACAGCCCCAAAAGTAGCAGCAGTAATTGTCTGAACAGAGATTAAACAGCGGAATATTATTATCAGGAGATGAGATCATATGAAACAACATGTTGCTGAAACGCACTGATTGTATGATGCACTTCAATATCTAATTCTGTTTTGGCAAGGAGAAATTGGATATAATCTAGAATTGTATCAAATTCATCCCATCACAGGTGCTGCATCAGTCAAAAGATTTAATTGTATGAATTTTTATGTATATCATATCATGATTCGAGACCAACAATCTAACTACATCCTGAAGTGTCGTCAACTTTTCCAACACTTCATCTGTGATATGTAGGCTAAAGTCAAAAGCGAAAAACTCAAAATTACATTCTTTACAATCAATCAAAGCTTCAAGTTGAAGAATAAAGTCATTTGTGAGATGCAGTTATGCTGCTAACATTGGAAAAATGGTTATACTTCTGACTCTGAATACTGGAAGTCCAGGATACGTAAATGAATATGCTCAGGATGCTCTGACTTGTTCGCAAATACGGATGTCCTTGAATGAAACATTAATTTCAAATTTGATAACAAATGGATTGTACTCTTCTTTCCTATTCTTTCAAAATCATTCAATGCACATATTAACGTGGAAGCCTGCAATTCAGTTAAATCTATTAAATACATTTGTAAATATATGAATAAAAGTAGTGATATGGCAGTTTCAAAATTAAAAATCCCAATGCACGCGTCAGTGAGGTAGAACAAATTAAAATGGAATGTTATATTAGCAGTAATGAAGCCATGGGGCAAATTCTTGGTTTCGACATTTATGAATACTTTCCTGCTATTACACATCTTAGTGTTCACTTGGAAAATAGTCAATACAAAAAAAAAAAAAATTCCCAAACTGATGGAATGGTCTTTTTCATGGAAGAGAATGCACTACAAAGAGCTGTAGATCTACCAAATTCTACATTGACAGCTTTTTCAAACTGTCTGCAACTGACAAATTTGCAAGTTTTGTAGAAGAAAACATTCTTTGATAGCTGGAATATTTTCTGATGGCGCACTGAGGCGAGTATATACTGTTTATCCAAATAATAGTGAATGCTATATTACTTCCAAATGCTGCTTCATGTAGTCAAAGAACCAACATCATTTCAAGTATTCAAAACCATTGATGGTCAAGTGTGTCAGACATACAGTGAAGCATGTTTCAAATTTGGTTTGCTTTAAAAGGATCAAAATTGGAAAATACATTAACAGAAGCATTTGGAACACACTTTGCTTAACAAATATGATCTCTGTTCATCATAATTTTGACAACCTGTGTGCCTTTTGACCAGAAAGATCTATGGAAAAAACACAAAGAAAATATGAGCGAAGACATTCTTTTGCAATCATGCAGAGGCAAACTCGGCCTAGGTGTATGGTATTACAAAGACATTTTCAATGAAGCACTGACACACTTGGGGATATGTGTATTTTGATGAACAATAAACTCCTCAATCAGCTTGGGCTATTTTTCACAAATGCAACAGAAATGTTGTTGTCAATAGAGTTGTGGTGCGAGAAAACCAATATGATGTCGATGAGCTATAAATTTATGTTAAGGTTCAAAAAAGGATTTTAACAAATGATCAGTGACTAGTGTAAAACACAGTTATGGAGCATGTATGAGTTGGAAATGGTGGACTTTTTTCCTTGATGCATCTGGAGGCACAGGAAAAACATTTCTAATAAATTTTATACTCACAGAAATTTGAATGAAGCATTAGATTACTCTGGATCATCAGGGATTGGAGCAACACTACTTGATGGAGGATGTACAGCGCATTCAGCTCTGAAGTTGCCATTGAATTTATATATAGTTTCAAAATCCTATTTGCAAAAATGGAAAAAATCTGGATTGGCAAATGTATTAAAAACATGCCAAATCATTATTTGGGATGAATCTACCATGGCCCATAAGAAAGAACTTGAAGCACTTGATCATACTTTGCAAGGTTTTCAAAACAATCAACTTCAAATGGATGGAGCTCTGCTAGCTGGTGATTACATTTGCCCGTCATTCCAAGATCAGTATCAGCATGTCTGATAACATCAGCAAGATCAGTTCAGACAAATCAGTAACTCAATGCATGTCTGAAAAATTCGGCTTTCTAGAAACTTCGGGATATGGGCGACAGCAAACTTCTCTTTCTTCCTGAAACACAGCAGATACATTTCCCACTGAACTTCTGTCAACTTCAGTCGTTCCTTGAATATCTTGAAAAGGAGGTTTTTCGGAACATTGCCAAAAACTTCAGGAAGCACAATCAGATCTGCAAGCGAGCTATTTTAGCCCCAACAAATGATGTCAAATGAATCAATAACAAAATTCAATTGAAAATTCCTGGTGTGGTTACAAAGTACAAAACCAAAGACACAGTTATAGAAATGGATCAAGCTATTAATTAATTATCCAGTAGAATTTCTAAATTCATTGGAGCCTACTGGAATGCCACTGCACAAATTGACATTGAAAGTTGGCTCACCAATACTGCTTCCTCAGAATCTCAACATGCCAAAGTTGTGCAATGAAACCAGACTTTTTGTAAAAAAAATATGTCTAAAGTGATTGAAGCAACAATAATTAACAGCAAATGTAAAGGTGTAAAGATGTGTTGATTCCGTGAATTCCAATGATTCCCTTTGATTTGCCCTTTACATTCAAAAGACTATAGTTTCTCATGCATCTTGCTTTCATAATGACAATCAACAAGGGCAGTCAGTGTGCGTTGCCGGATTAAATTTAAAAAAATCCATGTTGTTCGCATGTCAACTATATGTTGCTTGCTCCAGTGTAGGAACTTCATAAAAGTTTGTTTGTCCACACTCCTAATCACAAAACAAAAAAATATTGTTTTTCCATTAGTGTTGCAATAAATTTTAACATTATTTAAAATGTTTCTAATTTGTTTCAATATATAGCGAATTGAAAAATGTTAAGCCTAATGAAAAACAAAAATATTCTTCATTCGCATAAAATATTTAAAAAGTTGTATATAGTTCATTATCAATTTATAAAAATATTGAAATCTGGTAGTTATGAGTCATATTTTATTTTTCCACATTTATCTACAACAAATTATAGATTCTAGATTATATACAAATCGTCCATTATATATATATATATATATATATATATATATATATATATATATATATATATATATATATATATGTGTGTGTGTGTGTGTGTGTGTGTGTGTGTGTGTGTGTGTGTGTGTGTGTGTGTGTGTGTGTGTGTGTGTGTGTGTGTGTGTGTGTGTGTGTGTGTGTGTGTGTGTGTGTGTGTGTGTGTGTGTGTGTGTGTGTGTGTGTGTGTGTGTGTGTGTGTGTGTGTGTGTGTGTGTGTGTGTGTGTGTGTGTGTGTGTGTGTGTGTGTGTGTGTGTGTGTGTGTGTGTGTGTGTGTGTGTGTGTGTGTGTGTGTGTGTGTGTGTGTGTGTGTGTGTAATAAATGTATACAGGCAGAAAAAGGTCTGCTGGGTTTTGCTAGTCTTATATAATTATTAAAAGGTTAAAACCCCTAAAACCTCAGAATTTTTTCACTGTTCCACTTTTATAATATTAAGAAGAAAAAAATATTAGACATAACATGAGTGCTATAGTATTATGTATATGAGGTAGCTAAAATTAGTTTTGTATTAATGTAATTTTGTATTTGTAATTTTAATTAATGTACAGTGTATATATATGAAAAATAACAATTATTTTTACTGAAACCACTTTTTATGATTTAGTGTAGCGCATTTCTTAAAAAAAAGAAATATTTTTTTTTAATTATAATATATGTTTATGTAGATGTTATCTTAACATTGATTAAGTACATTTATTTTTATTTTATTATCAGATAAGCTTTATAATCAGTATCTAAGCCTATGTTGATTTAAAATTATTATAGCTCTTAGAAAAAATGAAATTATTTTTATATAAACAGTACATATTCATTTTATTTGTACTATTTAATAAATGTTCTACTCAAACAACTAGACTTAGGCCAAAAATTGAAAATGCTGTAAACAATTTATTAAAATTGTTAAAACATCCTAAAGCTGACGATCAAGCTGCTATATTTTCTGATATATCAGTTCTTAGTAAAACTTTGCGCAAGCTTGAAGGATGGATTAAATCTCCTAGGCACCCAGAACGACCACAGAAGATATACTTGCGTGAAGGTCTTCAAATGGTTAAGGAGAGTGCAAAATTCACGCAACTTAAAATTGACGACGATGCACTTAAACATATTTTTGGTTGGACTGATGAGGAGTTCCTAGATTGGATGGAATTAAGAGAAAAGGCAGAAAATTTGCGACTAAAGTTATTTGAAACTGTTAAGTTACGTTTCAAAAAACCTGCAAAGGCCAAGAAGCCTGATATTACCTATGAACAGGAGTTCACAAGATATAATATAAACGAAGAGGCTACACTAAGTAAGTAGCAATGTAAATATTTTTATTGAAAAGTTGATTAAATTAAAATAGACTGACTTAAATATTAAAGAAAGAATTAAAAGAAACACTTACTTTGATTTAAAATATTTTAAAAAATATATTAATTTTATTTGTTGTGTTGCTATTAGATAAAATAGTTTTTTTTTACGTTTTGTTTTCTACATTTACTCTAAAAACTACACATATATTTCATTTGGATTAGCCAGTTCCAAAAGAAGCAATGTTAAAAAAAAATTGAAAATGTTTATACATAAAATGTTATATACATAATTTAATTTTTAATTTAAAAGAATATTCAGAATTTATAAATTGTTGTTCTGAACTGTTATTATAGAACATTCATAATGTTCTAGAAAATGTTCATAATAATTCTGGCAGAATACTTGGACAATTCTCTCATTGAAGGCATAGTTCTTATAAATATATTGGACTTTTGAAATTTATAAATAATAAAGTATGGTTCTTAATATTCTAGAACATACAAACTTGTTGAATTTCAAGTTTTAACCTTTAAAAATTAGTTTAATAATTAGATGAAATTTTTTTTGGTGGTTTGAATGCAATAGTTAAACCAAAATGGATACTTCACTACTGTTTTGACTTTGGAAAATAATAAAAGTGTCTGTCGAGAAAGTTATACTGCAAAGGACATTTTCCTACAAGTTTTTATTCCATAGGTGTGTTAATTTTAAAATTACCTACTTAAATAATGTTGACGTTATTTTAAAGAAGCTCATTTGTATTAACTGGAAAAATTGTTTGAACCTTAATTGGTATTCTCAAGTATGGTATTTGAATGGCAAGAATAATATTAATCAATATTTAATAGTTTTTTTTTTAATTATTATTATTTGTAATTTGTGTAATTTTATTTGACATGTAATAATGTAATTATACTTTTTCATACTTTGTACAGAGTTAACAATAATCATTTTATATAATACAATAAAATTGTTTGAATTTGTATTTATATTTTTATCTTTCTTTTAACCAAATCTTTATGGATCCATATTGAGTCTTGTCCACAAAGATTTGTTCCAAAAATAGATCTCTCCTTCTAACTGTTCCCAAAATAATTTTGTCCAACATACCTTTTATAATAACCGTTTTTTTACAATAGGTAGATATATTAAAAAACATACTTAATGCTTAGGAATGAGGATTTAACAATAGTTTTGTAAAAGTTAAATAAAAACTCATTTTTTAAAAATTGATATTAAACAGTTTTCTCAAGTTCCAAAAAGTAGTCAAAATTAATTTTAAACTAGCCAACTCATTAACTTCTTTAAAATAAATAATAAACCTCATTTTTCATAAACTGTAAGCTTAAAAGAGATTTCTGATTTATATAATTATTACTTAAGGGCATACCCCACTTTTTAATTATAGAAATATTAACATGGATAAGTTTAAAGCAAATTTTAATATGTATTTTAACATGTGGATATTTAAATGTACAGAATACTTTGTGTATCAATCACATGACTTTAATGATTATATTTCACTTAAATATTATTACTCCTGTTTAACAATTTTTTTTGAAAAAGTACACAAAATAAGATTAGTTTCAACTTCTATATTTGATTTTTTTCATAGTTTTTTACATACCATTAGGATAATTGAAACTAATGATTATATTTATTTATTAAATAATAAATATGATCCAATTATAAAATATGATCCAATTATCATTGCATTGGTCGCCCCTTCCGCTATTATGCAAATTGTCACACGTTCTACCACTTTCCTTTAACCATATATGGTTTTAACAATATATTTTTATTGGATATGTTGGCTTAAATTATCATACACATTTTAACATATTTTTTAATAATTTTATTTGAGTAATACAAGAATAATGAAAAAAAAATGAACAAATACATTTTAGGTTATGTATTGACAATAAAAATAATAATAAAATAAAACAAATGCTGAGGTTTAATATTCACAAATGTTCAGTTAATCAAAGTAAACATAACATGTATTTCTGGTGATCTAGGCATACCAATTTCTGGCATTTTGCACAAGTTTTTCTTATTGATTTGTTGCCAGATCGGCCACAGAGGAAACATTTTCCTACATTGGAGTTCTTGCTTGTGGTACTGGAATCTCTTCACTGATGCCAAGCAAAAGTTTTTCCCTTATGTCGAATCTCTTTTGACATGTATTCCATGCTTGATGGCCATGCATCAGTTTATTTCTGGTTTTATCATATCAAAAGCTAAATCATGTAACAAATTCTTGCTACTGATATTGTCATCATTCCTATTTGCTCTAAAAATACAAAGATCATTTACACCATTTACATTTAACATATGAAAAAAGATGGTCAGTGGTCACCTATGAGAATTTCTTTCGATGTCATAATGTCTACACATTTTGTCTAAGATGTGAACCCCATGCTTCATCTCATTGTTTGCTATGACCGCAATAAAACTAATACTAGCATAAGAGAGAGTGTAAACCCTTTTGAGAGAAGTAAGAAAATTGCAAGATCTCCAAATAAACAGGTGTTAAAGAAAGATGGTATCATTGCAGAGATTCAATTCCAGCCTCAAACAACAAATGAGATATACATCTGGAATGAATGGAAGAAGAGCATTGAGGGATGTAATAACCTTAAAGCTATAATATCTGACTTACAAACAAAGGTTCATCTTTTAATGAGTAGCTCAAATAAGGAATTGGAACCTGAAGCTCAAACTCATAGACAACAAGAGGAATATTGTACAGATGAGGAGGAGTTAGCAAAGGAAACCATGTGGATTGTAGAGCAGGATAGGAGAAGAAAGGGGAAGAAACGTAAAGCCATTGGTTCCCCTGAAGTGTCAACGGGGTTAATATCAGAGAATCAGCATACTCCTAATAATAATAGTATTCAAACAAACAAGGTTGAAGAAAAACAAATTTTTACCTCCACTAATAAATTTATTAACAGGTAAAGGTGAATGTGAAGGTGATCCTTACATGTATATAATGATGTAGCCAAAACTCTAAATAAGATGAATTTACAATCTAAAGTAACATTAATGGCTGGGGGCATCTACAAAATTAATGTAGAAAATGGAGAAGAGTATAAACGGTGTACAGAACAAGTCACTAAAGATGGATGGGAATATTTCACTTATGAAGACAAGAATTACCTACCAAAGTAATGGTAAGATGAATTTATCTTGAATGTGAACCTGAAGAGATAGTTACGTTTCTGAAGGTGAAGAATTTTGTAATCCAGAGTGTAACTAACATACAAAAAAAAAAGAAAGGGATGGAGATAAGATAATAAAACATAATCTTCTCTTATTCATGCTATTGTTTTATAGAAGGCAAAGCATAGATATTTACAAGATTAATAACATTCTGGGACTAAGGGTGAGAATTGAACCGCTGAGAAGAACATCTACTCTTATTCCTCAGTGTAAAAAGTGTCAGATGCATGGGCATACTCAGAAATTTTGTAATAGGCAAAAGAGGTGCGTTAAATGTGCCGAATCTCATCTCACAAGAAATTGTATGCAGAAAAGAGAAGAGAAACCTAAATGTGCCAACTGCGGAGATGCTCATCCAGCAAGTTATCGAGGTTGATTGGTCACAAAAATCTTCAAAAGATGAGAGAGGATTCATATGACAGAAAAAAACTGGGTCTAGGAATGTGAATGCAACAAATTCTAATTTGTAAGTGGAAAAAAATGTCTTAGGACAAACTCACTCACAGGCGAAAAAATCTATGTTTAAACAGGTTACATTGGCAGAATCTTATGCTAATGTGGCAAAAGATAAAAGGACAAAGGAAAACAATAAACCAGAAAACTTTGGTTCAATAAACCAGACACTGCAACAAATTTTATCTGAGTTAGAGCAACAAAAAAAGCCCAATAATATGATTCTTGAAAGAAATCAGTAATATAGAAAATAGAAAAGTAAATGTCCCCAAGAGAAATAAATAACTATGATCCTGGCTCTAAGATAGCAGCATGGAGTGCCAATGGGTTATTACAAAGGATCAATGAAGTAGAAGTATTTCTTTGGAATCAGAATATTGAAGTTTGTTTGATTTCCGAATCCTACCTAACAAGAGAAGCACATCCAAAAATAAAAAGATACCACATCTATCATACATTTAGGCCAGATAAAATAGGAAAAGGAGGATCAGCAGTATTGGTGAAGAATAATGATCAGCTGTTTTGGAGCTCGTGGCTAGATACTACTAAAGGTAAGGAACTATATGGAGCAATCAAAGATTTGAATAGTGAAGTATTGTTAACAGGAAAACCTACTTATTGGCCTAGTGATAAAAGAAGATACCTGATTTAATTGATTCCTTTGTGATGAAAGGAACATCAACTAAATATACATGCATAGAGGAAAACCATGATTTAGTATCTGATCACACGTGCATTGTCCTAACGATAAGTGGAACAGTAATTAAAACCCAACAGCCTCCTTTATTATCAAACCGACTTACTGATTGGGATGGATACAGAACAGAGTTGGAACATAGAATCAAATTGAAGGTACCATTAAAAAACTAGAAAGCAGCTTGATGAAGAATCAGAACAGTTTGTAATAGATCTACAACGAGCAGCATGGAATAACACCCCAATGCTGAAACCAAGAGCACCAGGCATTAACTTTGTTAAAGAGGTTAGAGAAATGATTATAGAAAAGAGGTGGCAAGGAAAAGGTGGCAAGTTACTTGATCATAATTTGATAAACGACTCTTGAATAAACACTTTAGAGAGCTGAAGCAAGTTATTGGAGATATAAAAAATAATCAATTGTAATAAAATAAAAAAAAAATTGTTTGCTGTAATAATGCACAGGTTCTTATATTCTCCAGGCTCTCCATCAGTCGTTTTGTTGTAGTGAATAGTTGATATAACACAAACCGTTTTTTTCTTCTGTGGCATGTATGACACGATCGTACTTTGGTCTTGGAACCCAAAATGCTTGATTTAGGTCCTTGTATTCATCATGAAGAAAGCACTCAGGGATATCAAGCTTATTATTTTTTAAAAAGGTTTCTTTGTATGTGACAGACCTCTGTAAGAGCATCCTAGAAAGAAGAACTGACAAAAAGAAATTATCAGCTGTTGAATTTCTGTGAGAGTCTACAACTGGTTCTAAAGGCGAGATAGTAGATCGTTCACTTTGTTGCTCACGCGAAACAGACCTTCTGGCTGTTGTCCTACATGCAATTCTACCTGAGTGGTGTAAAAGTGAAATGATGATGTAAGGGGGTAGATTTTAATACCAAACATTGCAGGTTTTCTTGGCATGTACATCTGAAAAGTATACATCTTCCATGTAAGCTTACAAGGTGTTAATCTATGGTTAGGTAATCAGAGGGTTTGAATGCATTTTTTGAATTGAAGACAAATGTTCAAACAGTTGCCTGATAGGGGCTAATTTGTCTAATGCTTTATATTGTTCCCTGTCACAAATATTACCAAATCTCAGACATTTCATTAGAAACTTGAATCGATGCTTACTCATTATTACATAGATGACTTCACAATCAATCCCTCGACTGTTATCCCATAGTTTAAAACATTTCACCTGCTTGATTTCAAAATACCAGCCATGATCAAAATAGTAGAAGCGATTTTTTTTTGACTTCATCAGTATACTTAGCATCTTTTTTCCAGCAAAATTTGTTTCTTATTTTATCTACGTATAAGTTTGTGCAGAAAACAATTTTCTGTATCGTATCATCATCTCATCATGACAATAACTCAATAGATTTTTAATTTTTAGCAATACCTTGGGGGCCAGGTCTATGAAAAGCTGGTGTTATATTCAAATGGGGAGTTTGTGAATTTCTAGCCATTACGGGTTCTAAATACCTGTAGAGAGCTAGAACAGGTTATATTTTTTGTGTTTCTCTCTACCAATATAAAACTCACATGTGTCAAGAAAAGATGGCACAGAAATCCCTGGTTACTGCATTGACTAGTATTTGGAGGCTGTCTTCTTCATTTTCTTCTGGTATATTGTCTTGTAAGTCTACAGTATCACTGTACTCAACTGTTTCTACAATGCAGTCTTCCTCAAATCCCCTTCATATTTGACTCCCACTACAATTTCAGGGTCACTTTCTGGCTCTTCCAACCATCACCACAACTTTTCTCTATCATGTTCTGACATTTCAAATATATATATATATATATATATATATATATATATATATATATATATATATATATATATATATATATATGTGTGTGTGTGTGTGTGTGTGTGTGTGTGTGTGTGTGTGTGTGTGTGTGTGTGTGTGTGTGTGTGTGTGTGTGTGTGTGTGTGTGTGTGTGTGTGTGTGTGCGTATTTCAAATAATGCAAAATAAAAGAAATCAAAATAAATTGGTGATTTGAAATGAACTGGTATGCCAATGGTTGTGTGGTCTACAGTGGTAGAACACTACTGAAAACTCATAATACCTCAGCCTGTGTGAAAGCAGGAGTGCTAAAAATATGTTGGGATGTAGAGAAAGGTGGGTATGGAAGGTACTTGACCACTATAGTTTGAGCATGTTGCCTACTACTTGGAATCACAAAAAATAAAACCCTTGTTTTACCATGGTAGAAGCCCAATCAATGTAGTGATTTTTTGGATTGAGAATATAGTAATAATAATAATAATAATAAGTAGGCACAAAGGAAATGGCTAGGTGTACAAAATTAAAATAGTAATATTTCAACAAATAGAAATGTTTACACTTTTTTAAACAATATACAGAATGTTTATTGTTTAGTTTATTATTATTTAGTTTGTTAACATTACAATGGTTTTGAAAAGTACCATTAAGTGCCATATTTAAGTATAAACATTTTTTTTATTATGAATAAGTAAGGTTTTAATGATAAAGTAGTTATAAAACAAGTTTAGGTCATTATGGTATGTTACAGTAACTAATCAGTGTAATATTGCATAACACGAAAGACATTTTTTTAAAATCTATATGATATTTTTTTATCAGTTAAAGTGATGAAGCAATGCTACCATTGACTAAGTTAAAAATTTCTTTAATTTTAACATTTTTATTATTTGACATAACAAATGCACCAGGAGGAATTCGATCTCACTTAATTGACCTAGATAGAATAATTTCTTCAATACTTGAGAATCCAAATCAAGAAAATGGAAGAAAAGTTATTAAAAAAATAAGCTCTTATAATAATCATCTCCGTAAATTATGTTCATGGATTGAAAACCCAAAAAATCCTGAAAATCCACAGAAAAAGGCTTTGAGAGTTGGTGAGTTGGTTTTGAAAAGGCCAACTAATTTTTTGAAAATTAAAATTAAAATTCACATTTTGGAAAACTTGGAATGGTCTGACGAGATGTTAGATACATTTAATAATATAAGATCTGAAACTGAAAGGCTGAGGAATAATCTATATAAGACTTGTAAAAGAAACTACAAGTATTATGAAACATAAATAACATATAACAAATAACATAAAAAAGATATACAAGTATATCTAAGTTATTATAAAAATTTATTTATAAATTATAAATTGTCTTTTATCAAAAGTTTCAAGTGAAATTTAAATATTTTAGGTTCCTTTTTTATAATTGTGGTACTTTATACAATAATCGTTGTATTTATGTACTAAAACACAGTATTATCTTCTACTTTTTAATAAAATAACCTGCTAATTCATAATCTTAGTGCCTTACTTTAATTTTACATACCTCTATTTGTCTTAAAAATTCTATAACAATTTCTGTTTTTTATGAAAATTTGTCCTCACTAAATTACCCATTTTCTTAAATTTAGAACTTTAAAGTGATATTTATACAATACCAGCTGAACACATGTGCATTGCTACAGTGTAAACGTTTTGGTCATTTACATGAAAGTTGCAGGAGATAGAAAGTAATGTTGAGTTATAAAAAAAAATTTCTGACTACTGATTTTTTATCAAAACTTGTATCAGAGCCCTTGTTTAGCCGATATGGATAGAAAAACGGTAAAAAGAAAAGATATTTCATAATTTGGACACCATTTCAGATGAATATGATAAGAGCTATAGTAGTTTTGATAATTTATTTGAAACCAGTTCATTAAAAACTTTATATATATATATATATATATATATATATATATATATATATATATATATATATATATATGATTAATATACATATTACATGTACAACATATATTGTTGTGTACAACATGCATATTGAATATTTGGAAGTTGCTAAGTATTTTGGAAGTCTAAACATAATTATTTACTGCTTTATGTTTTGGATAGATTAGAAAAATGGTTAATTAATAAAATGTTTATGAAAAAGTTAAAGCTTTTGAAATTAGATGGGGTTAATTAATGTTTCTCCCTAAAATTTCAAGGACCAACAACATTTAAAAATTTATTGCCAATCAAAAAAAAGTAAGTCCTCAAAAAAGATATTTTCCTATATTTTTTTTCAAAAATAAAATTTTGATATTTCTATCAAAAGTAAGTTGGATGAGTGAAGAAAGTGATTGAATCCATTTTTGTTGCTAAAGTTTTTAAGAAGATAGCTGACTGATAGTGTTCAAATTTGACTTTTTAAAATTTTTTAATGTAGGTTTAACCATAAAAGAAATTTGATAAATAAATTGAAAATGACAAAGTTATACAAAATGTTTAATCATAAAAAATGCTGTGAAGGCTGTAGCCAAATAAAATTAAATCCATTGCCATGATGATTTTCAGTAATCCCTTGACAAATTTTAACGTAATTAAAAATTACAGATTTTAATGTCATGGTAAAATTATACAAATTCAATCATACTCTTATAAATAACATTCAACGTTGTGTAGGTCAAAAGAGAGCTTATTTTAGTTAAAAACAATATAGTGTACTTAAATATTTGTGCTTTTATTTAAAAATATCTGTGTTTTCATACAGTGCATTCCAATGAAAATTAATAAATATTTTCTCTTATTTTATACAATCTTTAAAAAAAAACATTCAAACAATTAAAATTTACTTTTAAAATGAACAAATTAATTGTGTTACTTATTTAAAGACAACTACTTGAAAACATAATTAATGGTGACGTAAAACCTTAAAGATGTTTATGGGTAGAATATAAGAACTCACTAAATCAATAATAAACAGAAAGTTTATATTTTTTAAATTGCAAAAATAATTTAAGAGTAATTATGCCTTAAAAAGCACCCGCCCCAAAAGGCTTTGCAGGTCAAGACCATTCTTTCACTACTACATTTTACACATTCCTTTCTCTTTATCATATTATGTTGGGAAGTTGAATTAGACATGGTTGTACAATCAAAATGGTTAATTCAGCAATGTAGTTGTTTGTGTCAATTAGATGATGACATCTGTAGAAAACCCATACTTGTGGATGGGACAACGTTCACTGATTTAACGTTCACTTTTAAACAACACTTATTTAATTTTTGGAGTATTGTAAGCTTATTTAATATTTATATACGAGGTACGTCCAGAAAGTAAGTTCCGTTTCAAATTCTCTACGCTGCAGCACATTTACTGAGCAACACAAAACAAACTGGATGGGTAGTGTACTTCAGTTTTTGACCCGTTATGATGAAGGCATCGAAGAATTTCTGACACAGATAGTCACAGGAGATGAAACTTGGGTTTATTACGACACCCCTGAAAGTAAACGGCAATCAATGGAACGGAGGTACACTTCATCCCCAGCAAAGCTTAAGACGAAACAAATCTTGACACCTCAAAAAATGATGTGCACAGTGTTCTGGGACTGGAAAGGCATCTTACTCATTGATTTCTTACCGCGTGGTCAAACAATCAAAGCAGATGTTTATTGCGAGACACTTAGGAAATTGTGCTGTGCAATACAGAATAAGCGCTGAGGATTGCTGTTAAAAGGTGTTGTTTTTCTTCATGACAACGCACAACTACACACTGAAAATGTGATGAAAAACCTCCTACAGGAATTTGGCTGGGATGTGTTTGACCATTCTCCATACAGCCCTGACCTCGCTCCTAGCGACTTTCATCTGTTCTTACACCTCAAGTCTTTCCTTGGCAGCCAACACTTCAACAATGACGAAGAGCTGAAAGAAAATGTTTCCAACTTGTTGAAGACACAGGCAGCAAACTTCTATGAAGAAGGTGTACAAAAACTTGTGCCACGCTATGACAAATGCCTGCAAAATTTCAGCAGTTATGTGGAAAAGTAGTTTAAGAGTTGTAGAATTTTGTGCAATAAATAATTTTTCTGTATCTGTACACAATTTAATTTTATTACCAAACGGAACTTACTTTCTGGACATACCTTGTAAAAGAAAGAATGAGATGTTTTAAATAAAATTAGAACCTTTATATTGGAGGGAATTTTCAAGTACTTTTGTATAAAGAGTTTAAGGAAAGATAATGTAAACACTATGTAAGCTGTTGATAGTAATTTATTTACTATTTAATATGAAAAACTATTTATAGTTAAACAAAATAAATCACAAAATTTAAAATGTATAAAGTTTTTATAAATTTCAGTGTGCAACTTGCTGCACAATCATCCCTTTAAACAGTGTTAGGATATAACCTGTCTAATTTTCTTTTACTTCATCAACATTTGTATGCCATCTTCTACAATAAAATGTTCTTTGTCTGGTAATCTACATTAAAAAATTATTTCTGAAGTAATTCAGATCATTACTTGATGAAACTTAAAATTTCTTTATTACACAAAGAACTATTTTTCCATGACAAAGTCTGGTTCTATGTTTTCCTTTCTACATCAGATTTCTATGGAATCTGATATGAATGTTTTAATTAAAATGACAAACTATTATTTCACAACAACATTCACTTATAAAGATTATAATAAATGAAGACATTTTGATAGAAGAACTAGTGTATCTATGGAAAAAAATGGTTTGCAAGGCAAAAGGACAAAACAAGTAAAGGCAAACAAAAAACAACAAAAAAACAAAAAGGCAAAATAAGTAAGAATTAAATTACTGTACAAGTTTATTTATGAAAAGAATTAATCTATTATATAAATTTTTCTATGAAAATAATAATTTTATAATTTAGGTTTACTATGAAAAGCATTAGTTTAAAAATTAAAATACTTGAATTATTCATTATTATTTAAGTTGAAATATGTTGGTCATATATTACAGAGTATATAACTTATTTATTTATTTTTCCACTGGATTATCATAACATTCACATGTCTGTATGACTGAGGTCTGAAATCCATACAGTTGAGAGTCTAAAGTATTTTTATGTAAGGTATTCACTCAAAAGTAAATTTATAATAGATGCAACATGTAAACCCATATGAAAAAAATATCTAAAATTATTGGTAAGTTAATTTATTAGCTTAATACTCTAATATAAGTATTATGTAAAAGTTGTTTTAATTTTGTTAAATAATTTAAACAAATTGTTTTTAAAATCCTCATAAATTTTTATTATCACAATGATATTTTAATTGTTATTAGGTGAATAAAAATTAACTGCCAGTTAACAGCAATATTAATTCTGGTTTGTGAAATGCAGATATATCTTTTTGTGTCTTTGTGTATGCTTGTGCTACAAATAACAGACGGCTTTAAACCATCTGATATGGTTGTTATAAGCGAAATTATTAATGCTGATGATAAATTGTATCAAATGTTAAAAACTAGTACCAGTGGAGGAGCGATTTTATCTAAAATGGAAGTTTTTAATAAAAATTTAAATAATATTAAAGAAGTAATGAAAATTCGAAAGCATCCATTTCATAAGAAATATATGCAAATAATTAGAATGATGATTCATGAAAATAGACCTAAATATTTAACATGTAATCCTGAAATTCACATACTACAAAATAAATTTCACTTAACGAAAGATCAAATATACAAATTTTTAAATCAAAGATCACAAACTTTTGAAATTAAATTATTTTTTATTGAACTTTATAAAGTGATTGGCAAGAAAAAACTAAAGCCTGTTAGAATTAAACTAAGTTAATTGACTATATAAACTTTTAATATATGAATGTTATTAATTATTTAATAAAAAATGTTTAATATTTAATTTTTATTGTTTTTTTCTATTGAAAAAAGATATTCTTTTTTATATTATTAAGGCTGATTGCATATTACTCATGTAATCTGTTACATAAAATTATGTGTTTAGCATTTAATACTAATACTTAATTTAGATACTTGCCAACAATTTTCTCAGCTAGTACTTTGTTCCTTTTACTTCTGATTACTTTGTAAACTATTTTCAAAATAAAATTACGCTGTATGACTTTGCCCTGTGGGTTGGGGCACCTCTGTACTGTAGATGGACTAATGTCATACAAAGAAGCAAACCACAAAATTAGGGAATTATTATGAGAAATAAAACATACAGAGAAGTTACTAGAATACATTAATAAAAACACATTTTTTGGCATAAAATTTGCTTACTTATTTGTACAAAAATCACAAATGAAGTTTTCTGTTGCCTCAGCTGTACTCAAAACTTCATACATCACTCTGAACATGAACAGCATTAGAACCAACGTTATTTGTCTTTACTGAATTCGTTATGCATGAGCTCAGTTTTCTCATTCTGCTTTTACCTTTTAGGCCTATTCTGCTTTTCACCTATTTTCTCATGTTCAATAGCTTGTGTTTTCCTCTGTACTTTGTGGCTGTGATCTTTGACTTTAACTCCAAAAGTTTCTGTTTCAATTTTTTTTACAGTTGCTGATCTTCAAACAAGGGGTCAGAGTTAAATAAATGAATGTTGTTGTCATGCACTAAGCATTACCATGTATAGTGTGAAGCAGGACAGATGGACAGTAAATTTTAAAAGATATCACTTTAAATGAAGATGGTCTAGGATTGTTCTCAAGCATAGTTTTACTAGTAGAAGTATAATTTTGTGAAGCTAGGTTTTAGTCTTCATCCTCCTTTATTGGATTTTTGGATTCTACATCACAACATGTCTGTCCTGCAATGCAATGTCTTTGTTTGAGTTCTGAATGCACTGCAAAATCTTCTTCTTTGAATTATTTTGGGTCAAGGGCATATATTCCAGCCATTATAAAACCACTCACATCTTTTCCAATATTAACTCCTCTGACAAAAACATTGCTGAAGATTCCAGCAATGTCTTAAGAAGTTATTGCTTCATGAGAGAGCATCCTACAAAAATTGTCATATTGCTTGTCAAATGCAGTTTTCATGCTCTTATAAAATGTAATATCTAATGGCTAATAAAATACAATGATACATTCTTTTAACAGTAATGATATTGTGGCAAGTGTTGTGTAATTTAATGTGTGAGTATCCATTAATAACCCCAGTAGCATTTTCTGTTTGCCCATTGTTAGTATTCTGTTTTAAACACTCAGTTGGGCAACAGTTAAAATTGACACAAATGCCTACCAATTAATAACGAACCAAATCCCAACATAGGGCCAACAGTTAAACATTACCAAAAACCAACAAGAAATTGTTGGCCCAACTTAATCCCAACAGTTACCCAACAAAGTTTCAATGGTATACCTACTAATTACCAACATGTTTAAAGTATTATACATTTCTATTCAGTTGCGTATTGAACATAATAGTCATCATAGCTTTGCTACATGTGTGAGTACATTTGAATACCTTTCATTATCTAATTCAATATATATTCTACTCAAAGTAATATATTCATTATAATATATAATTAAAAAACTAGAGTAGGTTACATATTAAATTTAATAATAGGCTTGAGTAAGAATAAATATTGAATTTGATAATGAAAGGTATTCAAATGTGTTCACACATGTAGAGAAGTTAAGATTATTACAATTTAAGTTCATTACACAATTGAATAGAAATATAATACTTTAAACAAGTTGGTAATTAGTAGGGTTACCATTGAAAGTTATTTGAGTAACCAACATAGCCTATTTCATTATTAGCCAAGGTTATTTTATAAAAAGAGACAAAACAAACAAAATTTATTTAAAAGGCAATTGTAAAAAGTCAATCAAAAACAAAACACTACAACTACAAAATATGATTAGGACTGCTGTGTACGTATAGTACTGTGTGACTACAACTGATGAGTGAAGACAAAGAAGTAAAGGAGTAACAGACATACTTTCACTTTTCCACAGTGCTGGAAATATTTCAAATAATAAATACACCATAAAATCATCCATAGTAAATAACTATAGTTAAGTAGAAATAAAATAAGAAATTGCTTTTGTTTAATTTTTAATCATTGTAACACTATACTGTTAGTTTTTTAATTAAAAATATGTTATTATTCTGTTCACAGTGATCTTAAAAAAAAATTGTTTAGTTGTAAAAATTCTGTGTAAATCATCATTTGCACTTTGCGGTAAATTTTACATCAATAAGAAGCTATTATATTAACTAATGTGTGCTACTGGGGAAAAGTATAGTTTTTTTTATTTGGCTTAGCCTGTGAGATAAAATGCGTCAACAAATCACAAATAAATCCTCAGTGATCCACCCATTCCAGCTACAATGCTAAATTGCATTTGGTAATTCACCCATGACCAAGATAAAACATCCTTTTCCTGGGTTATGTAAACCCAAAAGGAATGCATTTCTCACTGGATCTCATTATACAACATATTGTTCTATAAATTTTCATGTTATCAGTTTGTTGCAGAACCTACTTGTTTTGTTACTTTTGACCCAATATTTTCTTGATTTTTTTCACTGTATAAATCCATATTTCATTAAAGTTGTAAATTTTTGAAGCTTGACATTTGTGAATTTTCATTTCTGATGAAAGGTTTAAGAAAAACAAATCAACTTCTGATTTATTGAAAGCAGTTATCCTGTTGATAGTCATTGGTTCTGGTTTTCTAGTGTTGACTTTATTGTTCCACTACAAAAATCCACACAACCAACCAAGTCCTTCCAGTCTACATGCCTTATTGAAGCATTTGGATTTCCATTATTTTCAGCAAATTTAATAATACAAGAGCACATTGGATGAAGTACTATAAACTTACTATAAGTAAAACTTTTTTTGGCAATTTCATTTTCATATTCTTTTGTGAATTTGGGTTTTTCCTAAACCTGTTTTTTTATTACCACTTTTTTACTTAATCAGTTAGAATCATTAGCTTTATGCTGTAAGCTTTGGCAGCCTATCTCAATTTCTTAACATTATTTCTCATATCATCAAAAGTCGACTGTATTTTTCTTCACTCCATTGAGCAATGTTTGTTTTTCTTTGAGACCGTCTGCAACAAAAGAAAAATTCTAAGTTTATTTCAAGGCAAAATAATTTAGTAATCACATCTGTCATAATAATTTATTTGGGGCAGTGCCATAACTGCCAGGGCTCTGCAGGACACAACCTTGACTTTGCAGAGAATTTATAACTGAACCTCAAATTGTTTTTTCAACAGGGTTATGATTTGTTGCTAAAAACATAATTAAAGAACTGAGACAAAGAACTGTAAATGTATATGTTTTACAAGCTACTAATTTATACATAAAAGTTTTCCACTTACTCCTAATTTAGTTAAGATCAATAATTGTAAGCAAAACCAAAAAATCTAGATTGTTTGACACTGGATGGTAGAATAACACTCTTCCTTTGACGAGTTTGCAGAATGGCCACATGGATACAGGACTGATTAAACACATATCTAAATACCACCCAATGGTAAAAAGTTCCCCGCCAAATCTACAATTAAAAAAGTCATTAAATCACCTTTGAATTCTGCCAAGAACCAGTCACATACTTACACAGTTCAATGAACAATATCAATCTTTGCACTTTGCTGTGGCATGCCTTTCTGTGTCAAAATACATTTTATAAATAGGTATGTAAAATTTTGAAATGAACTTGAACCAAGAAATCTCTTATTTTAAAGTTTTTGTATATTGAATTCATCGTATTCACAATTCATGAGAAATCTTATTCTGTTAAACACATTCATTTCAGTCTAGTAACAACATATCATAAGGGTTATAAACAATGAAAAAAATATTGACTTATTTTACTAAAAAAAAAAATCAAATTTATAACAAACAAATTTTTAACAATGATATTTTTGTCATTTTAACTGTATCAATGGAAACAAATGTTGCAAAATATAAAATAAAGGATATGGTTTTGAAACCATTTTCACAGTAAACAATTTTAATTGTTTCTGTCTGTCTCTCTGTGTTTTCTCTCTCTCTCTCTCTCTCTCTCTCTCTCTCTCTCTCTCTCTCTCTCTCTCTCTCTCTCTCTCTCTCTCTCTCTCTATCTGTGTGTGTGTGTGTGTGTGTGTGTGCGCGCGCGCGTGTGCGTGCGTGCGTGTATGTGCGTGCGTGTGTGCGTGTGTGCATGTGCGCATGTGTGCACATTGCTAGAAACTAATCTAATTGACTGTTATGAAATTTCATATGTAGATCTGCTTTGTCTTAATCTTGATCTGTCCTTTAATTTTTCAAAAAAAATTTCCTCTTTTGTTAAAAAAACTATTGAAAATAGGATTTTCTCAAAACTGTTTTTATCCAATCTTTGTTTTTTTTTTTAATAAAGCCTATCTATATCCAACATAAATTAGTTTTACTAACTATACTAACACTGAAAATCAACCAAATTTCAACCAGTTAATCAGATTTAGCTCAAATTGTAAAATATATTGTTTGAGAATAAATAAAAAACAAATAAAATAAAAATAAAAATAATCATTGATTTTTTAATGTGTCTAAACAAGGTTTTTTCCTACTTTCCAACCATATTTAAAACTATTTATGTAATTACAGTTAATCCTAATCAGACATGATGAAAATCTATCCTAATTAAAAACAAATCTTCTGACAAACTAGCCTGTTAAAAAAATTTTAAAAGTTAATATACACTTCTTATTATTTACGTAAATTTAATGTTTCACAAAATTTCAAAGTATTTTATCTTTACTTTGAATATTACTTATTATCAAGTTCATTACAGTATCTAATTTTTATAGGGCTAAAACAATTAATTTATTATTTCATTTTATAAAATCAAATTACTTCAAATAAAAAAAATAGTAATTTCCATTGAGTTGGTCTGGAAATGAAGACGGTATTCATAATTTTCTCTATTTGTATTTTAATACTACAAATAATTTGTTTTAAACATTCTAAAAAAAAATTGGTTATCGATGAAATTATTAAAACTGATGATAAACTGTTTCAAATGTTAAACAGTAGTAGGCCTCCTATTGGTAGTGCAATCCTAACTAAAATGGAAGAACTTAATACTGAATTATACATTATTAAAGAAGTGATGAAAGTTCGGAAACATCCATTTCATAAGGAATATATGCAAATAATTAAAGTTCTTATTAATGAAAATAGACCATTATATCTAATCTATGATCCTGAAAAGCTTGTTTTACAAGAAAAATTTAATTTTACAAGAGATGAAATGCACAGATTTATGCAACTGAGATCAGAAACATTTGTGATTCATTCAGTTTTAGTTCATATTTGTGAAGTTAAAACAAATGATGGAGTTCTACCATTTCTTAGAGTGAAATAAAGTTATAGTCTAAACTGCTTAAGCTATTCCTTATAACATATTTTTTATATAGTTTCTAATCTCTTACAATTAAAATATTTAATTTGTGCCAGCTTGTGAAGTTGTTTGGCGAAAGAGCTTATTGCTCATTGCTCATTAGAGCTCATTGCTGGAATAGAGCTTATTGTCCCTAAAATATAATTTTTATCTTATTAATTAAAACAATTCTATATGCTTCACTTAGTTAAACTGTGATGTTTACTATCCCAAACATAGCTTAATAAATTATGTTTTTTTTTAAATGTGTGGAAAATCTTAGTGTTTCTTAATTTTATCAGTGATGTGTTTTAGGTCTACTACAACAATTTTTGTCCAAGAAAAATCACCACCAAGCAAAAAGCAAGGAAAACAGGATAAAATTCATCAGAACCATTTAAAATTATCATAAATGTATTTATTAAAATTTTTCATATATTTTTGCCTGCTTGCTTATGTTTGCTAATTTCCAGATTTTGCATATAACCACCCTAGGCTACAAATTTAATTTTTTTTCTAAAATAAGTTTACTTTACAAATTAGCAACACAATTTGTTTCCTTAATGTTTCTACGAGGCATGTAGTACTGTTTCGTTCTACTGCTGCAGCATTGCTAGCGAGGTTAAGTGCATGTGTGCTCGTCTGTCTGGTTCATTGCTTAATAGCTGATGCAATTATAGCTGGATTGTGTTGTGTTTACATTGTTAGTGTTTGTTCAAAATGTTTAAGATAATTTATGATCCTGCTGACTGTGAAATGCATTCTGTAATATGATTTTTGAACGCCAGGAATATGAAACCTGCTGAAATTCATCGCCAACTTGTAGAGGCTTATGGTGAAAAAGTAATGAGTGATGGAATGGTGAGATGTGGAATGTTTAGTCAAGACACTGTCTTGATCCATGACAACGCATGTTCCCATTCTGCTGGTGTCACTCAAAATCTTATTCAAGAATTCGGTTGGAAGCAGTTTGATCATCCATTGTATGATTCCTATAACAATCCTTCTGATTTTCTCTTGCTTTTGAACTTGAAGCATGACTTTGGAGACAATGCTTTGACAGTAATGACGACACAAAAAACAATGTTCGGCAATGGCTGTCTCCAGGGGCGGCATATTTCTACAAAAGGATATTAAAAAGTTAGTTCCTTGCTCCAACACATGTAGGGGGCAACTATGTAGAAAATAGTTTAAGAAATGTTCTTTCATGTAAAAATAAATGTTGATTAAAAAAATTATGTTTTTTTCAAAAAATATACTTACTTTCCAGACATGCTTCATATTTTAAACATTATAAATAATAAAAGTTCAAACATAAAACATTCAACTAATTAATAAACTACGAGTATAAGCAAATCATTGATCAAAAAGTCCTACACTAAAAACATTAAAAAAGAAAATTTTAATCAGAATCAGTACTAGGTAGTGTAAATAAAGTGAACAATAAATTAATTCAAAGGCTCTGACAGCACTGAACTTAGCCCAAAGTCTCACATAACCTTCATCATCATTGCCACCACTGATTTGAATCAAATCAGACCAAAATTGTAAATGTGAGAGTGCTAACACACACACACACACACACACACACACACACACACACACACACACACACACACACACACACACACACACACACACACACACACACACACACACACACACACGCACGCACACACACACACACACACACACACACACACACACACACACACACACACACACACACACACACACACACACACACACACACGCACACACACACACACACACACACACACACACACACACACACACACACACACACACACACACACACACACACGCACACACACACACACACACACACACACACACACACACACACACACACATACACACATTCCCTTTCTTGCGTTTCAACATTACCTGGTTGTAGAAATGATCATTTTGCATTGACATTGACACATCTCCTTTGGAACCTTCGTTGTCCACTCTTAACATTGTAGTCATTTTATATTTTGGTTAATTAACATTTTTCAGTTAATTAATCTTGTTGCCTAGTCAAAATAAGTTGGTAGCCCTTCAGAGCCTATGACCTCTTATCTGTTTGGAAGGGTTATCCCCTCCTGGGCTATCCTGCTCAAAACCGTTGCTTTTTGTGAAAAATTCTATAACTTTTCAATTGACTGATCCAATTTTCCTGATTTTGGCATCATTTTATCTGTCTTATTTTCCTGTCATTATGAAATTTGATTCATAGTTCTATCGTTATTAACTATGAAGTTTAAGTTTCATAGTTAACTGGAGATATTTAAGTTTTTCTATTTTAGCCTTATCTATTGTTTGTATAGTTTGTAATAATATTGTTTCTCACCTATTTTTCAGGTTTTTGTCTAACAATGCCCTAATTGTTTTAATGCTAATAATTTTTCCTAAATTTATAGACATTAACCGATACCTTTAAACCACCAGATTTAACCTAATTCTGGATTTAATTTAAATCAAAAATTTAATTAATCAGCTTTTCCTCACTTGGCAAATCTTTATCTGTTTAGTATAGTTTAGTTTAATAATTTGATTTGTACATACATGTTTTACTCTATACCATTTACTTTAGAAAATATATGTTTCATATGATTATACTTTAAAACCTTATATTCATTAAAATTTTATAATAATATTTATTTTTTCTTAATCTTCTGCGGCGATTTCGTGCTAACTCCTTACAATGGAGTTTTTTGCACTACTTTATACAATGGTTCATCCTAAGTTACAATCATTTGTACTTTAATTACTAGTATACTTAATTTAATTTAATATAATAATTGCTAAGATTAAAATTAACTTAATAATTTTATTAATTAAATCTGATATTTTGATTATGAGCCTATATCTATTAAATTAATGTTATTTCGTATTTTCCTATTCTTGGTAATTTGTTGGCATTGCATTGTTAGATCAGAAATTAAGACCATTTTTGAGAAAATTTTCTATTTTCCTATTTATGGATTTATTTGAAATTTTTATAAGTCCAACAGACATATGACTTGGGACCTATGCAAAACTCTGCAAGTTTTTTCCTACTTAATTCTGCCTGGTTCAATCTATGCTGGAGAGCTGTTTACTTAAGACTTTCTTGACCGACTGGCCTTTTACAACTTAAAATTTGTCGAAATGAAACTAATTTTCTGTCTAACATTATTACTTATAATTTTGGCAGTAAATTCCATTTCAACACACACACACTTTTTAGCAACCCCTCGAAAGTAATCTAGAGATCAGGTTTTCATTTCTTTCAAAGTCTTGGGTCTGGGTTTTACCATGATTACAGCTCTAATAGCTCATTTTTTAATGTCAAATTTTCTAACAAAATGAACTGTACTCATTTATAAATAAATTCAGTCTTTTAAAAGTATATTCAGCTTCTTTCACTATGGTAATTTGTTTTGTTTTTATATTGATTAACATAGCAGAGTGTATTGACTAATAATATGGGCCAGAATGTTCCATCATTACATTATAATTAGGAGACAGAAAGCTTTGAGTTAAATTCAGTTTGCTATGCTCGTAACACACAGTTCATAAATTAATAATAATCATTATGTTTAATTTTATGTAATAAGAGTAGTTTTCAAATTGTAATTTGTTAAATAGAAAAAATTATCAGCTGGTAGATTAGTCAAAACAATGTTGGAATTATTCATGTAACTCTTATGTGTGTTAAATTCCATCTTAAGTATGTTAATTTATATCCTTCATTCTTAATAGTAATGTTTACACATAAGTAAACACAAATGTCAGCATGTTGTCAAATAATCACTTTTATTGGAAAAAATGCATATATTACTTGCTACTTTTAATAATTACTCTTCATGAACACATTTATTAGAAACCATTTATACAATACTTTTTTAAATATCACAGCCTGCCAATAATTAAATTTGTATTTGCTTATGTTATCAATAAACAATATTATAATCAGAGTATGAAGTTTTTATTAACTAAGTTTGTAATATATTACTTAATAATATTGCTACTTTATCTCAGAATGTGTCATTGCAATGTATAATGATAGTTGATCTGTGTTTAGTTATGTCAAAAAGTACAGGATGAAGTGGATTGCCTTGATATTATTGACAAGTTTGTTTAGAAATAAAAACTGTCAAGATGGTATTGAAAAACAATTGGACTTGACAGGTTTTTCAGAATCTTTCAGAAAGGAGGTTTTTAAAAGTTTTAAAAATGAAAATGGTGAAGAAAAAAATTTACTGGAAAAAATGCAATTTATCCATGGACTTATATGTCAAATGATGGCGATGGTAGAAAATGAAAAACACATTGGAGATTGTGGGCAGCGTCCTATAGAAAGAACATTAGTTTTAGGACTAAAACCCACAGTTGCACAGTTAAATTATGATGATTCTGTACTCTCTTCAAGACATAAATTAAGCCAGGACCAAATTATTGAGTTTCGTAGATTATTTTTTGAGGTTAATGAAATGATAGACAAAATGGAAAAAGTACTTCAAGTTGAAAAATCAAAAAATCAGTTTAAAACTATAAATGCAACCTAAATGTTTTTTATAAATTAAGAGCAAAGATTTAAATATTTACATTACTAAGTTATAAAAAATTTGAAAATCTGTTACAAATTAAACTTATGAATATATTAATATTTTTTAATGAGTATTTTAATTTTTTAAGGTAAATAAATAAATTTAAATTGGATGAAATACTAACTGGTAAAAATTACAAAGTTATTATTAATTTAACTAAATACTGTAGCAAGGTTAATACATCAGTCGAAAAGTTTTTATTTATTTGTAAAGTGTATATTTTTTATATCGAATAATTTAAATTTATTCTGCCAGTTTATTTCAAATGTCATAATTTAAAACTTTTAAAAATGACAACTATTTAAAAAACATTAATTTTAATAAACTGTATATTTAATACAGTGATAAATTATTATACTGCACAATCTTAGCTACAAAACATCCCATAAGTGTTTCTAGCACACCTGTCCTACCCACTCCACTACAGACTGCTAACCTGATGTTACTCAATTACCAACACCTGACCTAGTGTTGTAAGTACATATCTTGAAACTAAAAGATTCATCATTTACAGTTTTACTGATAATTGATTTATGTCCTAGAAGTAGAAACTTAAGCGTTGTTAATTGCCTATAATCACTTGTTTCACTGCCATCACTATTACTATCAACAAATAAGCAAAATTTATATTCACTAGCACTTGATAGTGCTGAACATAACACTGATAGAACATCAGAACAATGTTCTTTACAGTGTTTAAACTTTCTGCCAGTTAAACTAATAAAGATGAGGGATCAACTTTAACATCTCAGATGTATGGCTTTTATATGTGCAAGTTTGGAGAAGTAACAGAATGATTGGTGTACTAAAATATTAAACAGATATCATTGTAATTACCAGTCAACTCATGTTCAAAGTCACTGTCAGTAATTTGTATTTTATTTTACTTATTTTATTTCCCTTATTTTATATTCATCATATGTTACACAAAAAACCCAACATTTGAATAAACAAACTTAATAATTTAAAAATAATTACTAAGTTAGTAAAAAAAAAAAAAACAGGAAACTCAGTCATGTATTAACAACTATTATCAGCTAGGACTAAACCAGGTTAGAAGCAAAGAAACTGTCAACCAACTTAACTCCTTTCGTAAAAAAAATCCTACAAAAAGACCAAATTTCCTATTAAATTAACTAAAGTTTAATTTTCTTAAAACATATTCTAAAGTATTTGATCAAATTGTCATAAGTACCATGGTACTTTAAACAATCTAGTTCAGAGATAATAATCAGAACACTGAAATATCAATTATTTTTTAAAATACTTTTTTGAAGTTTTTCTTGTGTTTAGGTGTTTTATTAAAGTTTTTTTTAATATTATTTTATTGAATTATTGAATGTTAGAAAAATTGAGTAGTGTCGAATATTAAAAAGTGTTTTATTATCGCATAAAATATAGATATATTACAAAAATTAAAAAAAAAACTAATGGCAAACTCAAAAAAAATTAAGTAATATTTTCAAAAATTAAAAATAAAGTAAAATAACTTTTTTAACAAAATATCAGCAACAAAAAATGCACTGCTAAAGTATTTTGTTTACCTAAATAAAACTAAATATAAATAATAATTATTAAATATAAAGTAATATATAACAATTCATTCAAAATTAAAATTTAAAAAATTATGTAAAATTTAATATACAACTACTCATCTGATGAACATTAAGGGAGTAATTTTAATATTTTAAAGCATGTATTGCATAATAGGTCCATTTCTTGCAATGCCTGGGGTTATATTAACCCTTCCTCTAGCTAATCTGCATATTAACTCTGCTGCACTGTGTTGTCCATGAAATTCACACGTTCTTACTGTAAATGTTCCATATAAACAAGTGTAATTTTCAGCTTAATATTTAATTTAAAAAAATCTAAAATAGAAATTTTAAAATCTGTTGAGATATTTTTCAATCTCCTTCAGTCCACCAACTACAAAAATTTAAGATCTCTAAAGATCTATATGCCATAGATTTGGCTGTAAGTCACAGAAATACAAACTATATATATATATATATATATATATATATATATATATATATATATATATATATATATTACATATATAATATATAAATATAATTTTTATTTATAAATGAAGCACATTTTTAAAATTAAATACTTTAAAAATTATAGACATATAAAACTTATTGAATTATCTTGTAATTCAATTTATTAAATTAATTCATTTTTTCAAAGTTTTAAAAAACATTTGGTGTTCCTGCAATGTAGAATTATATTAGGGATTAGTCAAAATATAAATAATGGCGTCTTGGCTATTTGTAAATGGTTCCTTATGTTATGTTATTAAAAATAATTGAATATTAAAAAAAAAGTGTAAAAGCTCATATAACAAAAATAATTTAGTTTTTGTCAGTAGAAATAATTTAGTAAAACAAATAATACAGTATATTAATTGGAAATAAAGTAAAACATTGTGTATATAATCAGTATTATATATATATATATATATATATATATATATATATATATATATATATATATATATATATATATATATATATATATGAGTGTGTGTGTGTGTGTGTGTGTGTGTGTGTGTGTGTGTGTGTGTGTGTGTGTGTGTATGTGTGTTTGGATTGTGGATTTAGAAAGAAATCTAAACCATAACAATTATTATTTTGTTAATTTTATTATCTAGTATTAAAAGTTAAACAAGCCATTATGTTATGTAATACTAATACAGATTCTATTCTTGAGATAAAGTTATATTATTTAAATAAATGTTATTGGGCAGAATACTGAAATTTAATTTGTAACTATGGGTAAAATTGCAAGTCTAATTTATGATACGATTCTTTATATTGCTCTAATATATCTTGTACTCACGTAACATAACATAATGTAACTCTAAACTATGAACAATATTTATAGTAGTAATAAAAATACAATAATAGAAATATCACTGGATGTAGGCTAAATAATTTTAAAGAATTAATAAACATTGTACTTATTTAGTACTATATTTTCATAAAACTCTTTCCTTCAATGCTTAGTGAATCAAAGTAAGTTGTAAATTTAAATTTGAATAATAATTCATTCTTTATTGTTACTGTACTAGTTGTATAGTTTATTGTTCTATATACTTTATTAAAAATACATTATATAAATTGCAGTTTAGTTATGCTTACATGAGTAGTAAATTATTCTGACTATGTAACACAATATGTTTAGAGAAACTAAGTTAAAATACAAGAGTTTAATAAATAAATGTTAGAAACTGCATTATAAAGTTAAGGAAAACTGATGTTTTTGCTCTTTAATTAAAAAGTATATTTTATGTTAGAAAAATTCCAATATGATTTGTAATATTTTGATTACTGTAAATGTAGTTATTCTTCATACTCATTGTATCTCATTTCCAACTGCAGCAACTCCAGAAGATGCTTTACCATTTTTTTCCCAATTTCAAACTGATACACAGAAACAGTATTTGGGAAACGAACAAAATTATTCACCTGGTACCGATTTTGTTAATAAGATATCTTTTATTTGCATACATGTTCATACTTTGTACGATGTGTTAAGTGATCCAGACTTTAACTGTAATGACATTGCTTCAAAAGAACATATGGAAACTGAAATCAAAAGAGCTCAGTCTGATATATCTAGTGTATTAATTGATGAAACCACCTTGAAAAATAATTTCTTCCTAAACAATCAAGAAATAGCTAAATTAACAGAGATGCATTCAGAAACAAAAAAGTTGTTAGATAAATTGACTGATTTATTTCATAAAAAATATGGTTACAGTTTACGTTAAATTTGTTTTTAATGTAAAATCAGCAACATTAATAAATATTGTTAAATAAATACTGTTTAATATTTTATAGCCCTGAGCAACCATGTTTATGCGTTTTTTCATGTTCCATTTAAGCTAAAAAAAGTTTGTCTTGTCTACCTTCAGTTCTCTATTAGATCTTAAAGTGGATGATTCAAGTTTTTTATCTTTCTTCTTAGAATATTTTATTTTTTCATTTGGTCATACAACAACTCCAGAATGTGCTTAATGTTTCAAAATAATGTTTTTTATTGATTTGTAAATTTGTTTTCTGGGATGAAATAATATATTACTTTTATATAGGCTACTTGGCTAAAATTTTACCTTTTTTAAAGAAACAGGAAAGGACATTTCCCGTCAGTTTTGTGTTATTTGTTAAAATGTTTATGCACCAAACATCTCTAGAAAGTTTGTGATACCTGAAAAGATAATGTTTTAAAGTGGCCTGAGATGACTCAGTGACCTAATCTTTTAATATCATGGTATATTATACAATGAAAATGCATTAGTAGAATAATATTTTTAAGACTGATATTTTTAAACTTTAGAAATAATAATGAATTTACAAAATTAAATTTAAAAGTTTATTTGAATGTAAGTAGTGATAAAAAATAACACAAACTACTTTAAGCCATATTTAAAAATATTTCAAAATAAGTTATAGTATTTTAATAAAAAATTAGCTTTAATATTGTCAGTATTTATTGATGGTACATTAAGTATGTAACTATAGAGATTTTTTTTATAAATAATTTTTTTAAAATAAATTCAAAAGACCATTAAAATATACAATATTGTTTCAAAAAACTTTAAAAATTAAGCGTTTTGGGTATTCCAGACCTACACTGTACATCTATTTTTAATAAACGTATCTCTAATTGCTATTTCCAGCTAACAATGTATTTACATAAAAAAAGTATATTTTGTATAGGTATACATTTATCTAAAACTTTAGAAGTTTAAACAAATCTAATCTTACTTTTTTGTACATATGTTTAAAGTAGCATACACAATGTAAAACTGAACTGCTGGAAAAATATATGAAAAGAAATCATCTTTGCAAATATTAAACACCTACTTTTTTGTATGTTTTAATTTTAACAAAATTTAATTTGTTCATTTTCGAGCACTTGTAATGAATCAATATTTATAATTTCAAAATGTTAATAAATTTTAACATAAATTAATACTACTTGTCAGATAAAAAATTGAATGTTAGCTTTTTAAAATTAGAAATATTTTATTTACTAAAGACGAATGAGACTGAGTTTTTGAATTAATGTTCATATTTGTTATACAATTCTTCTTCTTTCGTTTCACCCTCTTTGGGGTACGCTGAATTAATCATTTCTTGCGCGCTGTACTTTTCTTTGTTCCCAGTAGCTCTTCATTCTTTCTGATCTTCTTTTCCTCTCCTCTTCTGAAATGATAGGTTTAGGTTTTATTTAGGTTTTATCTTGGAATCTTATTCTTTCGTCCTTGGTACTTATCTTAGCAGTTTGGTCAAGCAGTTATACAATTCATTACATAAAAAAAAATTATTATAAATATGGTGTCAAAAGTCGGTAAATCATATCCAAATATATTATTAAAGACTATATTTCTTGAATTAATTAAGTAATCTTTTTTCCTTTAAGTAATTAATTATCTTAGGCTTTTAATTATAATATATCTTAATTAGGATTTAGGTTTTGGACTTTAATTAATTAGGTTTTTGTAATTCCATCATTATATTTTGTTCTTCTATAATTCACTCTTTCATACATATTACACAAATGTGATAAAATATCATCATTAAATCACAGTTAAAACTGTATAATATTCAACCCTTTTATTCCAAACATCCGACTTATTGAACATCTGTTTTATATAAATTTAATTCTATCATCTTTAACTCTGAAAATTTTTGAATTGAGTGGAAGCTTACAGGGACAGGGGAATTTTTTGTGAGTTGCATACATGAACAAGAGTTTTGCTATATTTGTCTTACTATGTGTGTGTTCAGCTGAAAATATTTTTTATCATTACTAAATATATTCATTGGACTTAAAACATGTCCAAAAGGAAAAACATATTACATTTTCATCCATGTAAAGAAGTCCATTGAACTAAAAAGTTATGAGTATAAAATAATCTCATACTATAAACAAGATATATTCTTGAACCTAATATGTTGAAATTTCTACTTTAAACAAAAAAGCTTTAAACAATTATTAATTAAAAAACTTAATAATTTGGAATTTATTAAACCAACATTTAAAAAAATATTCTTTCAGTTTAAAAAACAAATGAACATATCTTAATTTGAATAAAATATTTTACTACTTAGACCTATTTAACTTTACCTTCCTCCAGGTCACTGTCAAGTTTTTCTTAGTGTTTTACACCTTTCCCTTGATTGGTTACTTGCCAACTCCTTTCACCCCTGTCCCATTTTTATGATGCTTTAGATTTTATTATACCTATTGTTTTCAATTTAATAGCCAATGATACATAACAGGAAAACATATGTGTTCAATAAAATGTTTGTGAAACTAATTGCTGTACAGTTATACTACTTTCCATTTGAATACATTGTCTTCTTACTAACCAAAACAAAAAAGGTCTGTAGACATTATAACATAAAACATCAAACTTGTAAAGCATACATAGAAAGCTACAAAGAGAACCTTGTTAAGAGGTAATCCTAACAGTCAACAATATAAGTGTGACGAAAAATCTTTTTAAAGCAAATTGAAAACATCGAGCTTCTACTTCAACAAAAAGTTACCCTATTAGGTCTTATTTCAGCCCTAGTTAACAAAATGGGATAGTGACACTGCTAAAAATTGCTACATGGAATATTAATAGGTAGGCTCTAAATATGCTGGAAATAGATCTTTCATCAGTAATAAAAATCTGGATGTTGAACTTATCTGTGAGTCATATGTTTCCATGATAAGTTGCATTAACATCCTTTCACATAATAACAAACTCTTGGTTTTGTTTTTATTCAACTCCCAGTTAGTACTTGGTGAAACTTCATGTTATCCAGGAAAATTAGAATACTTGTATAGTTTCACAAATATTCTTTTTTATTCAGTAGCAAATGTTTCAATGTGAGGTGTCTTCAGACATAGTTATTTTTCTATTCCTGAAGATTCCTCATGGTGAAAAATATGTTTCTGAATAAAAATATTTTTTGTAAAACTATATAACTTTTCTAATTTTCATAAATAACTGTTGGTTTATTGCTCCATTCTTTAACCTACCTAGACTAATTGCAAACTTTAGGCCACTGCAAGCAAGTCTAACAATCAATTCTTGCAGAGAGTGCTAAATAACATTAAAAGTTATGTCAATGCTCCCTGGTATTCTCATAACTCAGATATATATCAGTATTTACAAATGCCAGCAATCCAGGAAGAAATTGTACATTTTAAAAGGAATCATAAGAAGTGCCTAGGAGGGGCACCCAACTATGTTGCAGACATAATGTACTCACAGGAGTTTAAAGAAGTGAATGTACTGAGAACTGAAGCGGGCTGATGTAGGCTAGTGTTTAGTTACGAAGCATCAGACAGTTTGTGTTGAATCCATCATGTCAATTATTCTTTGCACTAATCTAATTATAGCTTTATTGACTGATTGTAGCTGTAAATAAAATAAATAAATAAAAAAATATGATTACAAAAAGATTTTCTTATGTGTTCAAATATATTAAAAATGCATTTCACAAAATAAATAGGATTACTAAATTTTTTTTTTTTTGTGAACAAAGGAACAACATCCAACCAATAAGATTGATAATTCTTTGACTCATAGGTTCTGAAAAAAAATTGGAGTAGAGTGCTTTTTTATTATATTTAAATATATAACACAAAAATCTTCTTCTTATTAGAATATGAAACATTATTTTATTGCAATATCTTTTTCTTGTATATCTACTGCTGAAATATGATTCAATAATTAAGACTAATTTTTGACCAAATTATTATATGGACAAACATAGATTTTCTTGTTTTTTTTAAGTAAACCTAAATGAAGACTGTTTATATAAAGAATATAAAACTTTTAATATTAACATATTACCTGGAATGTTTGGGAAAATATGCTTAAATTGGATTTACAAAAGCTAGTTCAGGAGCATTGTTGTGACTGACCCTTATGTCACAGATACTGGACATATGGCCACAACTTGATATATACAAGGTACACATTGATATATAGCGTATCATTGCAGTACTATTTTTTATGTATGCTTTTTAATTTGAATAATGTAGTGACAAAAATTTCATTGAAAACATTTTTTAGCAATATTTGTAAACTTAAAACATAAACATAAACAAAAGAGTAAGATGGTCTTGCTAAGAAAGACTAAAAGTAAGCTTTGAAGATACCAGTAATGTTCTTCTGAGAAAGTAGTAGTAGTTGTAAAATTACAATAATGTTACCAAGTGAAAAACGATAGTAAATTTTACTCACAAAATAACCTACCTAACATAATTATAATTCCTTATTAGACACTTTGTTTCATTCTGAATACAATATGACTAAAAGTTATTAAATAACTTTTATGAGGTCAATTATAACAAAATATAAGACATTCATTACTGATTATATATTTGCTATTATACTTTTATAATATATAAAAGCTACTTATTATAGCTATTACACACACACACACACGGCGTGCACATGTGTGTGTGTGTGTGTGTGTGTGTGTGTGTGTGTGTGTGTGTGTGTGTGTGTGTGTGTGTGTGTGTGTGTGTGTGTGTGTGTGTGTGTGTGTGTGTGTGTGTGTGTGTGTGTGTGTGTGTGTGTGTGTGTGTGTGTGGTGTATGTACAAAAATTATATTTACTTAGTTTATTTTTACTTTTGATTTTATTAATTAATATAAGTAGGTAAATAATTGTTTCTTTTCTTTCTTTAACAGGGCTTATCAATAACTCTAGGCCTATCATAACTTCCATAAAGTGATCTGTAGATTAAATTGTTTCAAACTTAAGGATGGATTTTATGCAGTAGTTACATTTCCACTAACAACAGATTTTTAATTTTATTATGATATACTTATTTAAAACTGTTCTCAGTTTTATTTTAAAATGAAATATTATTTCATTATTATTTTTATAAAATTTGTATTAATAGGCTTAGTCTTTTGTAATGACGTCAATGAAACTTCTGATTATGAAAATGGCCCTGAAGCTGACTTAGTCAATAATTTTTTCAAGAAGTTCAAGGCAGAACGAGCAAGAGTTAGAATACAGGATGAAGGACATGTAAACATTTCTAAGAATGAAGACGTTAAAATTGAGTTAACAAAAATAAATTCTCGTATTGACACGCTTTTGGACATAATGAATGATCCAGACTTAGATCCAGGAGAGACACATTTTTTTGATGATATTGAAATACAAATAAGGAGATTAAAATCTCAGTTATCTGAAGTAGATGTAAGTAAAGACATTTTATATAAAAAATTTAACATGGATAAAAAACAGATCAACAAAATTAAGAAACTGAGTTCTGACACCCATAAATTATTGTCTGATCTAATATTACTATTTGAGAAAAAAATTTTGAAAAAAATTTAATTTTGAACTGTTAAAAGTTTTTACCTAAATATCTTCAAATTTTTCTTGTTTACTTAATAATATGCAAGTATTAATTCAAATTATTTAGGCCTATATAGATTAATAAAATTATTAAAGTATTTTTTTTGTAAGTTTTCGATTTCTGAATTAGATAAATTAAGTGAAACCAACCTTGGTATATAATAAAAATCACTTGTAAAATATATTTCAGTGAAAATCACATAAAATAAAATGTTATTATGAAGTTAAAACTGGATGTGAAAATGTGTTTTTTAATCTTTAAATTAAATATATTGTACAGTTGTATACATATGCATGACTAACATTTTTTTCTAATTACCTAATTTTATAATTGTAATATATCACCAAACCTTAAATTGTATTATATATTATTAAATTAAGTTGTTTATAAATTGCACTAAAAAACTTATTATATATTAGTTAATAATTAGTGACCATAATTTATTTTTAAATTTTAGAATGTTAAAAGGGAAGTTTATTAATAATAAATGTATACCTTTTACATTTAGTACTTAATAAAAGACAATATTTTAATTGTTACTTTTTTATAAAGGTATCTTAATTTCATTACTCATATCTATTGTGTTTGTTTTTTTATTTTTGTTTTGTTTTAACGGTCATTTTTTTATTTGAGAAATTATGTTACTTGACAAACAAAAGTATAGAGAGTTATCCATTTATTTCATAATCAGTTTAAAATTATGATTGCTTATTGCTACTATAAATATTGTCTTCAGTGTCAAAGTAATGTATATAAAAGTTTTATTATCAAGGTCTTAGTAATAGAAATTCTACTACTAACTGTTTCATCTACCCTGTGCAATAACTACAATGGATTATAGAAACGGTATTTTTTAATTGACACAATGCTTACTTTCTCACCATATAAAATACAAAGTGGAGAAGATGAAATTGCTATTAGTCAATGGTAAATGGGAACATTGACTTTTAGAAATTATTGATAGTTAAGACAACAGACCTCAGACTATGCATTTCTAGGTTGCTTTGACCAATGAAATGAGGGACAATGCGAGTTTACTATATTTAGTAGTGTTTTAGAAATAATGTTTCTGCAACTGCAACTACAGAGTAACTAGCAGTACACTCAGTAACTACAAGCCAATGTCTTTTTCATTAAAATATCAATAATGAATATTGAGCTGCAGTTCCAGGTAAAAATATCATACTGAGCATAAAAAACATCATGCTATTAGAATTACTGCATCTGTAATTATAGAACGAATCTTTGTGCCATTCTACTTTCAGTATAAACTCGAGAAAATGTAGACACAGTGTAAAGAATGGTCTTTGTTAATTTTAAATAATACACTAGGCAAAAAAGTCTTAGTTCTATATATTACGTAAAATTATAATACACAATTATATAAAATGTTTAAATAATTATTGCCTTGTAACTGACCTAAAGAGATATTTTGTTGTGCAGAGACATAATTCCAACACACAATTTCTATGTTTTGAAAGACACAAATTGTAATGATGAGTGTAAAAACATTTCCATCTGGCCGTTAACAGACAAATCTGTCAGCACTACGTGTAGTAAACCCATGAGAACTACACCAAAACCATATTCACAGCTCAAAAGTGACAGTGCGATGTGGTGTGATCAGTGATCATTGGTCCTTATATTTTTTAGAAGAATAGGTTAGCAGTTACTGTAACATCATTCTGCTTCTTCAACATATTTAACAACTTCCTGGGTTTAGAACTGGAAGACTGATGAGTAAATATGAGCGAAAATATGAGGATAAATATAAGGTAAATATGAGGATGGAATTACAGCTCACATGACAAGAGATCAATGAAAGTTGTTCAACAAAATCTTTCTAGATATATCATTTAACAATTTAGTAATATTTCCTGGCCTTTACGCTCTCTCAGTTTAAAAATAACTGAGACCTTTTTTTGTTGCAATAAATGAAATAAAAAGTGTATGTGAACAAACCACACGTACACAAAGAGCTGAAAATGTCTATTTATCAAAAGATCATAGCTGTGCTGACTGAAATATTGAAAAAAGAAATGTTAAAATATAAAGAGAAGAGAAATTTTGTCAACAAAAATAACACTATCTTACTTACATTACTTTCTAAATTTTGGAATTATTCTGAACATTATTTCATTCATAAACAGCATTACTGAATTTAACATATATTTTTTTTAACTATGATATACACACAATTATTCATTTGTTAAAAACATGTATATTCTCTGTCCTACCACTTACATTTTTAACAAATATGTTATAGTGGTAAAAAAACTAATCTAGTTATTTTGATGTACAAATCTGTTTCCATGTTCAATGAACCCAAAAACCTTTGACATGAAACTGTAAATTACATGAAATTGTAAATTGTCCATATCTTAGTTATTTTTGTTAATTAAAATTTGACCTATTTGATAAAAAAAACTTTGAAATTAACAAAAGTGTTATTTATTTTACTTTTATTTTTTCTCAAATTGTATTCTAATGTAGTCCTTAAGTATATGTAAATATGTAGCTAAATAATGTGCAGTATATTATTAGTACATTATACTAAAGTACGTAACTAATGGCATAAATAGAGTTTTAAAAAATTGGCAATAGGTAAGATAAGTTGAATACATCTACGTGAAAATTACGCTGAAATTGTAATTTTCACGTAGATATATTCAACTTTTCACTGAAATTGATATATTCAAATTAAACTGAAATTTTAATTTAAAAAAAATAAAATATGCTCATTTTTATGTATTGAGGCTCAGATATAGTACAAATCAAGTATAAACAATATGGTTGTTAAACTGCAATGATCAAATATTTTTATTTTGAATTAAATGTGTAGGATCTCTTCATTGCCTCTGTACAATAGATCCCCTGTATAGTTTTATTTCAATATTTTCTTTACTGTTTATTTATGTTTCATTTATAATAATTTAATAATAATTCAATAATAATTTATATAATATATTAACAACATGCACACACTTATTCACACAAAAATACATTATATGAATTCATTTATAGTAAACTGATATATAATGTACTTCTTCACAGAAACATACACACACACACACACACACACACACACGCATGTACACACACAATAAACAAGGAATGGGCAACCAAACTTTAACAACTTTATTCTTATACTACATAAATATTTTTAACAGACTTACTTTCTTTCCCCCTACATAATAATTTTAACAGTTAAACTATTTTATGTGTTTCAATCTATATTTCTGAGCCTTCCTTAAATAATTTCACATTTTTGGTCACCAATCCAGACCATTCCAATAAGCAAAAATTGAAATCTATTTAACTGCGTTTCAAAAAACCAAAATTTTCTAATATTAACCAAAGCAGGACATCTTGCGACAAAGTGGAAAACAATTTTATTCCCATTTAAATTACAAAACGATTACATCCAGTTACTTCTGCTACCAGAATTTATGAATTTGTATATATTGAATTCATAATTTATAATGAATTTATAAATTATAATTCAACTCAGTCTTAAAGCCCAAAAGTTTAAAATCTGATGGTGACATTAAAATCTTTACCATATTTACAGCGTAACATTTTAAAATTCTTATACCAGTAAATATATTTATTATTATTAGTTTTTTTAGCCTGCGTATAACGTAGATCATTTCAAGGCATTGTAAATGCATCCAGAGAGTATAGATGAACTATTTTTCTAAAAACGTTTTCATACACAGAACATTATTTGATAAATGAAATATTTTTTGATAAAAACAAAGTACCCCTTCAATTTGGTCCTGATACCACAAACTTGTCAGTTGTAACACATTGTTGCTCTAATAATCACCCTAAAACAAATGAACTTCAAATCTAATGACATGTCATTACTAAAAGAATTTTCCAAAACACTTTTTTATAGAAATTAGAAAACACATAAAAAGGTATAAGATTAAACAATTCTTAGGAAAGAATGCAACTGCCTAACAATATCCAACAAGGGCAATTTGTTGAAAGTTTTCATGTACATGCATTAATTACATTGAATGTCTCATAGTAGTTTAAATAATTATTACAAAATGGTTTTAAATTACTCAAGTAGGAAAACACAGTATAGTTAAAAAAAATAACATTTTCAAAAAGAAACAAGAAATTGCATGGGTAAGATTTTTTAAGTATTTTTTAAAAATTAAAAAAATAAAAAAATAAGAAAGAAATACATTTAAAAACATGATAAAATATGAATAAACATATTTAATAAGGAAGGTCTTAGATTATTAGACATCATAGATCTAGCAATTTGAATCACAAAACAAATCTATTAGTTACTCAAAGAACAAAAAAATTACATAATACTAGTAGTGGTCTCACAGTCTAGTCTCAAATAGGATTTACTCAGTTCTATAACCACATGGCGTGACCACACTCCAGTGCATTTACTCTGCAGCTTACAAATGTAGCCTTATCACATCACTGCATGGGAATAAGAGCAATGATATGTCTGTCTTGTGCACAATGCTAAACTGAGAAAACCAGCTGCTGCTGTTGCTTTAGATTTTGTTCAATATGTTGTTTTAAATATTTACATTAGAATTCAGATTTTTGTACAAGCAAAAATAAAAAACTGCAGTCCAGTCCAAGCTTTTTTTTAAAAAAATGTACAGTAAACTGGCAAATCAGAATGAACATAATGCAGATAATGACCATTACTGAGTATAGTCAATAAGATGGCGCATTCATGAAGTCTTGCCTTTATGTATAACACTGTGACCACATCACGGTCTTACCTCTTTGGTTCAAACTCATAGTGTGACAATGACACCAATCTAAGTTTACCTCTTATTGTGGAAGAAGATGGTTCATCTAAGAAGAGTGATTACTAAGGTTAAACATTTTCTTTTAGTTGCTACTTTAGGATGTCATCATGGCCCCCACATGAGGGATGTCTAAGTGTGCACCTGACAGTCCTGAGCTCAGGCTTCGCAGAGGCCATTGGTCTGGGTATGACATTTTTTTGGGAAGTATATTAGAAAAAAATCTTTGAAAAGTACTTGTTAACTGTAAAAATTAATGTTTAACAGCTGATAAAACCAACCAACAACCCATTTTAGAATAAAACTCATTCTAGACAACTGTTTTCACTTTATTACAAAAATTTATTTAATTCATATTATCGGGCATGCTTTAGATTTTGGGTCTTGAGCCCAAAATTTCTTGTGGGTTTATGGAGTTTATTATTACTTCTACTTCTCAAAAAAGATATATTCTGATATATATATATATATATATATATATATATATATATATATATATCAAAAGTATCTGCAGTCACAGTACAACAGAAAAAGTAAAAAAATGGTTGAAGTTTAAAAAATAGTAGATTAGTAAGCCTAACTATAATATGACTTTCTCGTTTAATTAACCTAATCTAACTTTGATATACTTTTCTAGTCCTATATACTAAAGACAATGCATACTCTGTTTTTTAATTAAATAAATTTCAACAAATAATGGTATTTTTATGAATGATATACCTTAGCTTATTATCATATAAATGTACAACATTTTTGTCCAATTATCAATTTTGTGATGAAATTAAGTAATATTAATCCACACAACATTTACTAAGTAACAATTTTTAACAGAATTATTTTTTAACAATGTTATTACTGTTTATATTGCATCTAACATGGACAATTTACTGGGAAGTGTAGTTTGTAATAGTCAGTTTGCAGCGGCTTGTATCCACTGTTGGAACAATAACAGTGTCAGTAATCATATTTGGCAAAATTTTTATTTGGTAATTTGCACTAAATGATATTTTGGATTCATATTTATATATTCATTTAATTAAGCACTTTGGTGAAAAACTTTAAAACTCGACTGAGGCTACATTTACCCAAATAATGTGTAGGCCTAAAGTAAAATAAAAAAATTATGAATTTAAAAGAATAAATTACTATTTCACAAGACTTTAACTGAATGAAAATGGAAAACTACGTTTGAAATTATTAATATTCCTCTATTTAGAATATAGTTTAATTTTATAAGCCATATTCCTTATAAGCCTTTCTTATAAGCGAATTTGAAACAGCATCAAAACAGCAAAGGTACAATAAATTAAAAGTTAAATAAACTTAAAAACAATTCTTGTGTTTTATTAAATTTTATATGTATATATATATATATATATATATATATATATATATATATATATATATATATATGTGTGTGTGTGTGTATATATATATATATATATATATATAAATATATATATATATACATACAAATATTAATCCCATTGAAAAAGAACACGAAACACTCGTGGTGGGACTCGGAATGTGAAAGTGCGCTGGAAAGACGCAAACGGGCCTTCCAAAGTTACAACAGTAAAAAGTCCCCAGAAAGTCAACAACATTTTAATGAAATTATAAAAGAGTTTGCTAAAAGTATTAGGAAGATTAAGAGGAGGTATATGAAGGAACAACTGGACTCCACAGAGGAGAACTTCCGCAACTGCAACGTACGAGATTTTTATAGGACCTTTGTAGAAAAAATTTGTGGATACACACCACAAAATCTGTGCTTTAGAAAACAAGACGGCACATTGGCATTAACTAATTACGAAATTTGTCAGGAGTTAGCAAAATATTTTTCTGACCTTCTTAATTGCCCCGAACCCAGCAGACGGTTCCCTAAAGAAAACTGTGCTGACACTTACCCTGAATAGTTACCACCAACATAAGAAGAGATCGAGAATCACATACATAGACTGAAAAACAACAGGGCATCCGGAGAAGATGGAATCGTTGCAGAACTTCTGAAGAATCTCGGACCGAACTCATTACAGGAATTAACAAATATCATCACGGATATATGGCGAACGGAAAAATTACCAGACGACTGGAAGTGTGCTCTTATTCACCCCCTACACAAGATCGGAGACAGAACAGATGTGAACAACTACAGAGGAATTTCTTTACTACAAGTTACTTACAAAATACTCTCAACATGTCTTCTTCAAAGAACACAAAAACAGATAGAATACAGAATTGGTGAATACCAAGCAGGCTTCCGTCCGGGTTGCTCGTGCATAGAACAAATTTTCAACCTGAAAACAATATTGCAAGTAAAAGCTAAAAGGAATGTCCCAGTGATCTATACGTTCGTAGATTTCAAAAAAACGTACGATTCCATTGATCGAAAATCTTTGTTTAATATCCCGGAAGAACATGGACTTGATCCTAAAACACTGCGACTGATCAAACAAACACTGACAGGCACAATCGCTAAGGTGAAATTTATAGGGGAAATTTCCAAACCCTTCCTGATCACAACTGCAGTTCGCCAAGGAGATGGACTCTCGCCTCTCCTTTTCAATATGGTGTTGGACAAAGTTATCAGGGAATGGGAGAAAGAATTAAAAATTGAAGGGCACTGGAAACCAGTTCGACTTGGAAGACCTAAGGACAACACAGAAATCGCGTGCCTAGCTTTTGCAGATGACCTAGCCATACTCACAGATAATGAAACGACAGCGATTAAACAGATAGAAGTCCTAAAGGAATGTGCAGAGAGGGTCGGTGTACAGATCTCGTTTAAAAAACCGAATTCTTCTGTTCAAAATTAAATATTCAAGAACTAAACACAAAATATTGTAAGATAAACAGAGTTAAGCACTTCAAATATCTGAGAGAAATTCTTGAACCCAAGGGTGACGAAAAGGCTGCGCAAAGGGTTCGGCTACTGAGAATGAAAAGGGCTCTTTGTATAACGCGTGATATCTATCATAAGAGATGTATGTCGACGCACACAAAAATCAGACACTACAACACAGTCATAAAACCGGAGGTATTATATGCAAGCGAGACGCTAGCACTCCACACAAAAGCTACCATGGAGGATATTATGAAGGAGGAACGCAAAATCTTGAGGAAGATCCTTGGCCTGAGATTAACAGAAGATGGATACAGGTTGCACTCCCAGAAGACCACAGAGAAGATATCGAACCTGGCAGCAGATATCAGAAGAAGGAGGCTTCGGTTCTATGGACACATTAGTAGACTCCCAATAACGAGACTTGCCAACAGAATCCTTAACTACGAGTATATACAAGGAATCAAATCAACAACGTCGTGGATCGCACAAGTCAGAATAGACCTACGTGACGCAGAAATAGACTCAACAGACGTTGAAGACAGGAACGCATACAGGAAAAAGATGCTTGGTTGGAAGGTCCCAGAGAATGAAATCCCAAAGAGAGCAGGGGTAAAATGGACGGAGGAGCGGAAGAGGATCCATGGGGACAGGATGAGGGAGGTGTGGAGGATTAGAAGGAGCAAGACATGAGTCGGAGTGCTTTGCGTGATCCAACAGGGTCTATACGCAGATAATAATAATAATAATAATTATTATATATATATATATATATATATATATATATATATATATATATATATATATATATATATTAGGGGTCTGCGAATTTTTAGAGGTCGGGTCAGTCCGGGTCGGTTTTTTTTTTTCGGCGTTCGGGCTTTTCGGATCAGGTCGGGCCAAACGGCTAAATTGGGAACCCATTTGTAGTTAGGCTTGAGTTAAAAAAAAATAAAATTAAAATTGTCTTCATTTCAAATTATATCGACTTTCACCGCCACTAGTCGATATAATCGGCTTTTAAACTGTTTGATTACCGGCACGGGCCGATTACATCGGTCCGCAGAAATTGTGTGAATACCACCAACGGGCCGATCACATCGGCGCCAAAAATTTGTGTGAATATTGCCACGGGCCGGGTTCTGTTGGTCTGACTGAACACCGCCACGGGCAGATTATATCGGCGCGCAAAAGTTGTGTGAATACCGCCACGGGCCGATGTAATACGAGCTTTCTTAGTCTGACTGAATACCGCAATGGGTTGATTATATCGGTGCACAAAAGTTGCGTGAATATTGCCACAGACCGATTATATCGGCGCGCAAAAGTTGTATGAATATCGCCACGGGCCAATTATATTGGCGCTCAAAAGTTGTGCGAATACCGCCAACGGCCGATGTAATACGGGCTTTCTTGGTCTGACTGAATACCGCAACGGGTTGATTATATCGGTGCACAAAAGTTGCGTGAATATTGCCACAGACCGATTATATCGGCGCGCAAAAGTTGTATGAATATCGCCACGGGCCAATTATATTGGCGCTCAAAAGTTGTGCGAATACCGCCATGGGCCGATGTAATACGGGCTTTCTTGGTCTGACTGAATACAACAACGGGTTGATTATATCGGCGCGCAAAAGTTGCGTGAATATCGCCACGGGCCGATGTAATACGGGCTGCTGTTATGGATGTTAACTAAGCCTGGTTTACTCTTTCAGTCTTTCTCAATAACACTGAATGCTAAGTTTACACTGAGACATACCAAATCATGTCTTTAAGTCCTGACTGTTAGCTAAGGATGAAATATCGTATTATAAACACGTCGAGCCAGCATTACTTAAAGATAATGCAAAATCAAGTTTTTACTTTTGCTAAAGTATCAACAAATAAATTAATAGACAGCAAAGTTTTTTTCCTCTTTTTCATTAGATGACACCTAAATACCACATTACATATGACAATAAATTATTAAAAAAAAAAAAAAATGTGTATCCCTTGAAATCACTTATTCTTAAAAATACAGTTTTTCCGTTGTTTAGAAAATAAATTTATTTATCTGTCAAATGTTAGTATTTCTTAAAGAAATTTTCAGGATTTATTGCTCACATAATTGCTAAAAATTGTATATAAAGGTTAAATGCAAAAAAGTTATATTTGTAGAGTTTTAAATTTGAACTGTTTATAAAAACAAAAATTTCTGAATGAATACCGCACAAGACCATAACTAAAGTAATGTATTTCATCTGAAATTACCATACGAAAATCTAAACACGAAACTATCGTATTGTGCTTTTATGGTTTTAACAATGCATATTTTGTATAGTTTTCTTTAATAGGAAAACTGTATTCTTTCAACATTTAAGAGAACGATTTACGAAGATTTCCCTACAGGATAGTAGCAACCGGCAACACTGCGCTGTAACAGCTTTCAAAACAAACTGGTTTGACCATCCATACGTGCACAGCCAAAATGTAAAACTATTGTGTAACCGAAACAAAAGCAATATTTTACTTTTGATATAATTTAGAGCGATTTTTCCGCGTAGACTGAACTTATGGAATTTAAAAATTTAATCAAAACCTCAGTGTTACTTGTCAGACGTTTACAGAGTTTCACAGCTATAGTTAGGATTAATAGTGTAAGGCTTTTAGGAGGGAGTACTAGTTTTATTGGTTGAATTTATTTTGTTAGACTCAAAAACGTCTTTATTACTGGTTAATCAAAACCATGCCTGTAAATGTAGATAAATAAATAAATAGTCTCCAGCGCGTCCAAATAAAATAATGTGTAAAATCAAATTTGTCATTTACAATCGTGTTGAGTATTTTCGTTAATTTTTTTTTTGTGAAAAATTGCATCTGTTTTATATTTTAGTGACATAATCATAAGGATATCTGCAGTCTGAACTGATTGTGTACTGTTGTCAATCACATTCCATAATTACATGAAAAAGGTGTTGACCCGGCCAGATAAGGAAACTATATTTGTAAACTTGGTTCCTTATTGTAGAAGCACAATAAATAAAACGACTTACCGATAACATTGCGCTCACTGACAGGTCAACAACAATTTACTCCGTCGAGTAATACAAACAGAATAATTTTATGTGGTTAGACACTTGACATTTGATGATAATTGAATTGTTATTTGTTTACAACATTTCATAATTGCCTAAAAATAAAAGTTAATATTTCTTTGGCCCGACCCGTCTTTGACCCGAATTGTGTGCTTGGCCCGCACCGAAATCGGGCTTTTCAATTGGCCCGACCCGACCCGTAAAATTCGGGGCCCCGCAGACCCCTAATAAATATACAAGAATTTGTTTATTGTTTTTACAATTTATTTAACTTTTAAATTGATTGTATCTTGTTGTTTTGATGTGAATGAAAATAGTCTATAATAAATTTAGCTTGTAAAATAAAATTATATTTTAAATAAAGGAATATTATTAACTAACTAGTGTGTGTGTGTGTGTGTGTGTGTGTGTGTGTGTGTGTGTGTGTGTGTGTGTGTGTGTGTGTGTGTGTGTGTGTGTGTGTGTGTGTGTGTGTGTGTGTGTGTGTGTGTGTGTGTGTGTGTGTGTGTTTGTGTGTTTGTGTGTGTGTGTGTGTGTGTTATACATACATAGTTGATATTAATTTAGTATAAATTATTGTATTCATTTTTAATATTAAGAATTAAGAAATAAAAAATGAATGAATGATATATATATATATATATATATATATATATATATATATATATATATATATATATAATAGGTTACCTTCAATTTACGTAGGTTTAATTCAAACTATAAAAAAAATCTATATTTTTATTTGCATTTTTGGAATTATTGTATTGAAGTTATTGTATTACTGAGGATAATAAAAATTATGTTCTATTTTTTTCTTAATGGTACTGAAGGCTTTGTTATTAATCATATTATTGAAAATTGAAAATGAATGTCATTAAACAATACACTAAAACAGCAAAAAAGTGTATATTACATTATAGTTATTTAAGTTAAAAGTTATATGAATTGCCAATGTATCTGAGGTAACCATCTGAGAGTGATTAAAACACTATTGTTAATAATCGTGGTAGTTAAAGTAAAGTTAATAATGCAAGTATACAACAATACTACATAGTTAATTCACTGGTAAGCATTGAAATGTAACTCTCCATTGTAATTTTTTTTTTTTTGTGATTAACGTCCGATTGTTATGCACACTTTGTGCTGCATACGATGGGATGATTTATAGCGTATGAAAATGCCAAGCCCTAGCCGGGAATCGAACTCGGGTCCTCGGGGTGAAAGCCTAGTACGCTATCCACTAGGCCACCGAGGCAGCTCTCCATTTTAATGTTAATATTGTTATACACATTTGTAAGCCTAGTTATATTTTGTTGTTGTTTGGGAGTTGAAAAATTCAATATTTTTGCATACTTTATTATTATTAATTAAGTAACGAATTAAATGTTTCAAATGTTATAGTTTTGTTTAATGGTATTCAAACAATGAAACAAAATAAATTAATGGCTCACTCTATCTGAAATGATTTTTGAAAGTTAAAATACTTTTTGTATTACTCTTTATGTCAAAACTTTTATTAGAGTATAAAAATATTATTTATTTACACATTACCTAAAATACCATGTTATTTGTTCTATTATTCAAAAAGGCTTTTAAAGTGTTTTAACTGTATATCTTCTTCTGTGTCTAACTCTGGTATATCCCACTTGTCCCACCAATATTGCATCTGATCTTCAGTCTTGTTATTTTTCATTATTTCTTCTTCTTCTTTTATGTCAAAAGCTTTACGTTTTTCAAAATCAAACTTGCTACTTATCCATAATTCTAAAACTTCTTGTAAAGCATCATGCAAAAATTTAACTTCATAGCTTTCCCACAAATATACTTTCATTAATAATTTGTCATCAACATTATCTAACACAAAACTTGGCTTATCTATCTTGAACAATTTTTCAGCCTGAGGAATTATTTGCTTATTACCTATCCTAATTTCTTTTCGTACTTCATACAATGCTTGTAAATAATATCTAATGTTATCCAGTAAGTCTGCTCCTTTTCCAGGAATTGGGTCTGTAATCATATTCTTAATCATATTGTCCAGTCTTGTTAATCTTTCACACACTTCATTCACTAATTTAATGCACAAACATATATTTAATAATGTAGCAATAGGTAAAACTTGTAATTTCATTGTAGAGATATCAACATATAAAACTAGCAACAGATGATAACAAATATTTTCTAGCTGTCATTTGTTATTGTTATAATAGTGTAACTGTAATCTCTGCATCTAAATTATTTTTAAACTCATAATAAGAGTTGATTAAAATAACAGAGTATAATATTGCTTAAGCAGTTTTCATTCAGTAGCAATGAATTGGCTATTACACAGAAAAGTTATAGTCATGGTTTCTTAAATTCAATATAAAAAATTATAACAAATATAAATACCGTACCTTTCAAATTTGAGATAATAAAATACTCAGTTAATAGTTTTTTATTTATTTATTTTATATCTTAATATCATAAATAAAAAACATACTGTACTATTAATATTTTGTATGTATTTATATTTTTATGTAGCAGAGTTACTTGTTCCAATTTGATATTTTCTATTATTAAACTTACTAGATTAAGCTTAATCACATTTAATAAATTAATTCAAATAATAATCTTACAATACAGTATCTTAACCACCACACACAGGATTTAAATAAACAACAATTAATAAGTAACAATTTATTACAGTTAATAAGTTCTATTTCCAGTTATATAATATAAGTTTTATATATATATATATATATATATATATATATATATATATATATATATATATATATATATATATATATATACACACACATATCATAGTTATGTTTTTTCTAGTTGTATTTGGCAAGTTTCCAATAGTTTTAAAACTATTACTGTAACTTACTTTATAAATCATTATTGAAACTCTTAAAAACTATTATTACGGAATGATATACTAGAAGGTTAGTAAATAACATTATTCATTATGTATGTCTATCAGGAAAAACAGCAATAATATTATGTTTTTTGTGATAAGTAAAGTAAAAGTGATGTCATGAACATTATTTTTTAAGTTTCTATATTATTGTTGAAATATCAGTAAAATTTGTCTTCTACAAGTAATTATATTATTGATTGAAATTTTGGTTAAAAATTTTAGTAGTTTATGTATTAAATTATCATGTTTAGTTTTAATATTTAATTAAAAAAGCAAATTACAATCAATTCATGCAATTAATTACAGTAGATTTGTTTCTATGTTTATACTGTGTAGGCTCTAGCAACTCAGAGTAATCTACTTGTACATAACAAATATAGTCCAACCCCTTATTAAAAAGCCTACGTGAAAATAAGTTGTGTATGTAGGAGATTTCCCCTACAGCTTCCTTCTACAGTCTAGTGACACAGACATCTGCCAGTCTGAGTTTACAAACTGTTACTTATCAGTGCTAGTGAAGGAAAAGGAAAAAGCTGTGGGGAGAGCGTGGTGACTCGACCTCTCACTCGCATATTTGTTCTCTCTGTCTCACTGGTGTTCTTAGCATGCCGTTTTCAATGCCATTGAGCTATAACTCATTGTAGTTCTTATTATATTAGAACTATTAAATTTCTTAATATTTTATATAAGTATCACTTTAACTAAATAATAAAATAAACATGAGTAATTAAACATTGTACAAAAGTTGCATTCAAGGATTTATCATGTGAACAAACTGGGTCAACAGTTTGACTTTTGAACCCCTCCAGATGAAGCAGTTAACCCGTTGAAGCCTAAAGTTTTATTTAGTCCTGCACTAAATGATGTAAGTAAAGTTGTATCCTTTATGTCTACAATTAATAATTAAAGTATGAGCTATCTTATATAATGAACTTTTGGAAATATTTTTTTTTGAAAATCAAAAATTCTAATTTTATATGAAATTACTATTAATAAATAGTAATTCAGTAAGCTGACTGAACGGTCTGGATTATCTGTAAGGCCATCTTAGATCCTGGCCTAGGGTACATGCAGAAAAGGATGTACACCATGGAAAAAAATTAAGATTTAAATTATCCAATTGTGAAAAAACAAGATAGGGTAGGAAGTGTTATTAGGCCAAAGTGTGAGTGGATTGTGTTCTACAGGACAGAAAAAAAACTTAACTTAGATTTCATTGTTTGTTTTCCCCAAGGAGTGGGCAATGACTAATTAACATGACATACAGGCCATTGCCCTCATAACTTGCCAGTTAAAAAAACACAAGGACACTGGGAAATTAGTAGCACAGGAATAGTAAAACTGTATTTATTTCATAAAAATTGTACCCAAACCAATTTCTGTTTCCATGTTAGTTTTCAATTTTAAGGTGTTAATTACATTGGTGTACATGTAATTTATTTTCTGTTTATCCAGGTTTCAGTTTATAAGAGATATGTTTTCTTGTTCTTATTTATAACACAAATAATATTAAAGAACACTCTTGTACATAGTACAAAGAAAGATATATTAAACAGTAAAAGCTCATAACAACTTTTGAGATGGGAAGGAAAAGATATGTAATTGCCTTAATTAAATTAAAACAATTTCCATTGAACTGATTAAATTATTAATTTAAATAAACTAATTATTTAAACAAATTGTACACATATATTAATGCAGGAGATAACCTAGTTTTAGTAAACCAAATCTGATGTATATTGTGACTATTTGTAGCAAATAACTTGGAGAGGGGTAAGAAAAACCTAAGTTTATTTTACCTCCTTCGGGTGATGAAAGAACATTGAAAATGTTTTTTTCAGAGATTTTAAAACTTCTGAATTACTGAAACTGGTTAGGAAGGGTTAGAAAAACCTAGGCACAGTGTATCTAGGCACAGGGTACTTTCGATGTATTAATATACCAATATATAGTAAATCTTTTAGGGTTAAGAAATCTTAGACATGACACAGTATACCCCTTTGAGTTGTGAAAGAGCTGAAACATAGAAACTTACTTAGGGATAAGAAAAACCTATGCATAATGTACCCCTTGATGTAATAACATGTAAATATATAGTAGATCTAATGGGGAGGGGGTAAGAAAACCTAGTCACTTATGTCCCCCCTTCAATATATTATACCGACATATATATATATTGGCATAATATACGTTGAAGGAGGGTATAAGTGACTAGGTTTTCTTACCCCCTTCAACGTATATTATACTGTATATATATATATATATATATATATATATATATATATATATATATATATATATATATAGTAGATGTCACAGGAGGTAAGAAAAACCTAGGCACTGTGTACCACCTCCTTTAAGTTAGGAAAGTGCAGAAATATAAAAACTGGCATGTGGAATAAAAAACAAATCAGTCACTCTTTGACATATAAATATAGTAGATCTCTTGGGGGTAAGAAAAATACCCCTTAGACTTATCAGTATGCCAATATATAATAGATCTCTTGGGGGGTAAAAAAACCTAGACACAATGTACCTCCCATGAGTTGTTAAAGTGCTGAAACACAGAAAAAAGTGTGAAAAAAGCACCTTTGATGTATATTATACTAATATGTAGTAGATTTTTCAAGGGGTAGGAAAATCCTAGGTACGGTGTACCCCTTTGATGTATTAATATGTCAATATATAGTAATCTCTGGAGGGGTAAAAAAAACCTAGGCACAGTGTACCCCCTTTGGCTTATATTATGCAATATAGTAGATCTCTGGGGGGGAGCGGTAAGGAAAACCTACCACTGGTGCAGTGTAACCAGTTTGAGTTGTGAAAGTTCCAAAATAATGTATCCGGTGAGAGGGTAAGAAAAACCTAGGCATCGTATACTCCCCTTTGATGTATATTATACAGATATATACTAAATATCTCGGCGTTAAGAAAAACCTAAACCTGGGCACACTGTAGACACTTTGAGTTGTCGAAGGTGCTGAAACATAGAAGCTGGCTTGGGGGGAGGTTAAGAAAAGCTGCTTGGGGCCACAATGTACATCCCCTTTAAAGTATTAATATGGCAATAGGTAGTAGATCCTTCAAGGTAACAAATACCTAGGCACAGTGTATCCACTGGTACTATGTACTTAATTTGCAGGTTTGTTTACACTTGCTACATAAGGGCTAAAAGTTTTGTACCAGGGGTATGCTGTTCATAGGTTTGCTTAAGCATTTTGTACAATGGGAGTACATATTGACTAGGTTAAAACTGCTGTTTTAATATCACAATTAGACTTTCAACTGCAAAGTTTTTTTACATTATGTTTGGTTGTGGATGAAAAAACCTATAGATTTAGGACTTACTGGTTCTTTAAGAGGAAGAGGTCCTCCTTCAATAATATATAATATAGATATAAGTATGGTGACTTGCACCTATAGCGACTCACACCAAGTATGGCATTAACACACACAAGTGCTTAATTGTAATACCAAGATATTTAGAAACTATAAGAATCTTTCAACATTCAGTCTTGAGTGTGAGTACCCTAAATCAAAATCAAACTTCAAATTTTGTACTTGTATATATCAAGGTACTTGTATATATTTCATGTTTTTAAAAATTCTTAAACTGTAAATCCTTATAATTTAAAATATGGTATAATAACTTGGGTTTTGAATGACCGACTGATGAACCAAATTTAAGAAATTTGATGGATGATTTTGCAGTTTGGTAGTTCCTAAAATACAGTATGTGCAAATATCAATTACCAATAAGTTTTGTTCAGGTACTTGAGGACTATATTTGAGCAAATTATAATCAAGAAACATTAGATTCAACTAAGAAATTTTTTTTTTTTTTTTTTTTTTTTTTTAATTTAAGCCCACATTGGAGCACACACAGTCAATTTAATGAAGTCTTTTGGTTTTTCTGCATTCTTCCCAGTATTTTTTTAATCTTATTGATCTCTGAAGTCTGAGTTCTTTTGAATATACTACGTTTCGTGGACGTTTTTCCCTAAACTGTAATTGGGTTTCCTGACCTTTTAAGATCGCTTTTTCCCTCCTTCCTGCCAATTGCTATTTGGTTATTCCTAGTTCCTCCAAGTCCTGTTCCACCTCCTTTATCCAATTGTTCTTAACTTTACACTTCAGTTGCTAGTCCAATAATCTCCTCGTAAGTCTACTCTCCGGTAATCGAGTTAGGCGTCCAAAGAAGGCTAAGTATTTAATTATTCATTTTTTTATTCAGAAAAGGCTTTGAAATGATACTTGCTGAAAAAAGATAGTGAAAAATGATATATGATATGCCATGTATTTTAACAGTTAAATCCTGTGATCTTGATATGAGATTATATGGGAATTTCATTATTTTCACTAGAGCTTTAATTCACATTTTCTGTAATATTTGAGTGTTTAAACGATTATAAATGTGACACCAGATGTGAAATGAAAATTGATATGTTGCTCTCTCTCTCTCTCTCTCTCTCTCTCTCTCTCTCTCTCTCTCTATATATATATATATATATATATATATATATATATATATATATATAAATGTCTGTGAATTCCCTATATTCTTGGAATCCTCTCCATACCCACAACTTCCTCCAAAACTGATTATTACGTATTTGACTGTAATGAATAAAAATTCTAACATTTTCTTTGAATTTTAATTTCAGTATCAAATAAAATGTTCAATTTTTAATAATTTCAGAACAAAATATTTATTTCTTGAATTATGAGCTGCCATTGATCACGAGGCTGTTGTTGTGCAGGTAGTCATGTCATCATCAAGCCCTTAGTAATATAATTTAATATTATTTAATTAACAAAGAAGGTATAAAGGAAATTGCAAATATTTATTTACTAATTTCTAAGATTGACCTAAAACAAAAACATTCTGTCCATAAAGTAAGTTTTAAATTTTAAGAGATAATCTACATTAATAAAGGGAAATGTGTTCGAGATGTTTGACCTTTATAGCTCTTTTTGAAAGAACCTGGTTAAAATAGGTTTTCATTTTTACATGAGCTGTGTATTCTTTCTTCCATTTAAATTAGATCCATACCATAAATCCAATATTGGAAAAATAATTACATTACCTTTGTATCTGAGTATTTAAACATTTCTTGATTGATAATAACAGATGATGGAAATATTTGTAATAATTCGTAAAACATATTTTTTAATAAAAGTTTATTATTATAATTGTATTATACCTTACAGAAATCATTTTGGTTAATGCAATTAACCGAAATTGCTTTATGTATGGATAGTTTATTGTTGTGTTCTATAAATTTTTTTACTGGTGAAAAACGTGTAAGGTTATCATCGCTGATCAGTTCTATAAAATGTTATCTTATCCTGTTTAAAATTATATATCAACAATCTGTTTTAAGAATAAAATTTTTCAAATTATTTTTAAAAAAATGCTACATTTAATTAATTTAGTAAAGCAACTTATATAATTAAATTTTATGGTATCAATAAGAACTATTACTTTTTTGTTTAGTTTAGGCTCACAATACTACTACTGTAGTTATATAATAGCTATACCTATTTACAAGAAACTTGAATCTAAATAATCACTTTCTTCACTTGGAGTTTTCTTTGTTCTTATCAATGGATGTATGGTGAATTCATAAATTTCTGCACAATGATCCCATAAATCTTTTACATCCTCTACTAAAAAGTTGTATAGCTGAATTTTTATTTGAGTCCAGTGAAAACAGTTGTATATTTGGGATTCATTTATACGATGTTTAAAGAAATGTGGTTCATTTTTTTTATTTTGCTTAAATAACATGTTACATACATCTAAAAATGTCTGATTTTTGTCATACACTCCATCTCTGATATACCACATCTTATTAAAATACTGATTAATGTTATCAATTAATATATCCCCATCTCTAAAGTGAGGATCATCAATAATTTGTTGTATTTTCAATTCAAATGATTTTAACTCTTCATACTCTTTTAAAGCTTGTAATTTGTCAGCTATGGAGCACTGACGCAAAAATAAATACAATAAATAACAAAACACAATCTTCATACCAAAGAAACAAAACTTAACTGCCTCAGTTATAAATCAGTTACTTTATCTAATATTATTGATATGCATTAAGATAAGGGATTTTATAGCATTTAGTGTATTGTTGGTACTAATTTTTTTAAATAAATTTTTGTTTGAACACAAGTTTGGTCCTGAAAACTATAAAATTTAACTAGGTATGTATTAATAAAATTAAAAGAAGGCAATGTGAAAATGTCATATGCAGACAAAACTATTGAAGGCAAGTATAACTTGTGAGAATGGACTTTTCAACTTGAGATTAGTTGAAAGGAACCTAAACAAATTTTATTTAGGTTTAGTATATTCCATATTTTTAGTGTTGTTTATATCTGTAAATTTTATTCTATCAACACTTTTGTGAGTGTATTCCTGTGTAAAAATATAATTAAATATTCTTTGGCTAATTAAATATTGCTTGGAACAGAACATTTTAAAACAATCTAATAAATCTGCAGGCCATTTCTGTAGTATACCGTTTTGTGTACCACATACGTTGCAATATGGAATGATTGTTTTTTTTTTTTGGCAAATAAGGGCTTATGTTTATTATTTGTTACCTTCCACTATTTCCTTTACAGTTCCCTTAGTCACAAAACATTTTATTTGTTTATATTTTAAGTTTGTTGTCAAGTTAAGTTGTTTAAAAATTAAGTTGTTTAACATAACCAAAAAAACAATAACATAATAGCAAACAGCTTGTGAGACTTGTAGTGTCAATACGTTAGATTGGTCAAACGGCCAAGTGGCTCTTTTAATAAACATTTTTGTTCCTTCCCCCTTACAATCAATATTCTGCACTTGACATTATTTTTAATCTACCGATTTAGGAAAAGTATTTATAGTTGTTATTGTATTTTGTTTTAATTATTGTTATTGTTTGTTTTTGAGATGTTCCTAAATTTTATTTCTTATTTAATCGTTTTCAATATCTTAATATTGTGCCTTGGCGATGATAACCTTCGAGGTTTTTCGCCGGAAAAAAAAATTAATCTGCTGATACGTTTTTTTTTAATACAAAGAAAAAAATTATTCTAGGAATTAGGAATGTATAAGTATGTTCATATTTTTCAGTTAATTTTTAATAATGAATATTTTTAAATTTCCTGCTTCATTTATTTCTTTGATTGTAGTGTTGTTTTTCGTCATCATTTAATTGCGTACTTGATTATATTTCCCAAACGTTTATGTTTATGAACACATATTCATAAAATCTATTTAACAGCCTGAAATTAAAAAAAAAATGCACATTGAACTCAATTCAGACAAATATAGGTTATTTGTATCTTAACCCTACAAAGGGTACATCAAAAGAGCCGCCTCGGTGGTCTAGTGGATAGCGTACTAGGCTTTCACACCTAGGATCCGAGTTCGATTCCCGGCGAGGGCTTGGCATTTTCATACGCTATAAATCATCCCACCGTCTGCATTAGCCCAAGTGTGCACAATAGTCAGATGTTAAACACCAAAAAAAAAAAAAAAAAAAAAAAAAAAATGTACGTCAAAAGAAAGGTATTGATGTGTATGAAATGAATAATCACAAGCCCTTATAATCCAATTCACTCAAACCCCTCGCCCTCTTATCAGTGCCTCAGGCAGTTAGTTGCTGACCAGCCAGCATTGTGAGTAGACATATTTTCTATTAGTTTTTCTGTAATTAATTTTTTCCTAGAAATCAGATGACTGGTTGACCTACACCTTCTAAGCATATTTTATCGTACGTTCATTTTATGTGTCACTACCTATAATAGCATTATATACTTATTTGTGAAATTTTTTTGCATTTTACAGAACTTGGTTTTTTAAAATTTTTGTTCATGGAATTGTTATATTCTCTTTAACAGCGATAATAAACACATATTTTTATTGAAAAATTTTTGTATGTTTTACATGATTTTGTTTGAAAAAATTAAAGATTGGTGGCCGAAAAACCAAGTGCTGGTCATTATGTTTTTTCTGTAATATGACCACTAATATTTCACTAGTGAACTCGTATATGTTATTTATCTGCACATTTTTTCTAAAATAAATGAAATGAACTGAAAGCCAAGGATCTTCACAAACGCCTATCAAAACTATGGCAAGAAATACGACTCAATGAAAAAAATATAAGCTGTAACATAAGAACGACAATAGAGAAGGTCGTAGGTAACAAATTGTGCCAATGCCCAACAGAGAGGCACAAGGAAGTATTGATGTCAGAAAAAGAGGTGACAAAAGTTCACTGCAGTGGCGGCAAAACTATTTTTTGTGAACATCAAATAAATTTTTGCCCCAAATGCAGTTAAAAAAAATTGCATGCTAAAACTTAACTCTTTTTTCTTTTATATCTTACATTTAATGATAAGAAGTTTTAGTTAATTTTAGTATAAAAATAGATAATTAAGTAGATTTACATTATTTTATAAAGAACTATTACATTATTTTAACCATATTAAAAAAATATATTAAACTAAAAGTAGCACAGGCATTTTAAGCTGAAAAATATATTAATAAAACTTGAATCATGAAATTATAAAAACTATGTTATTTTTTATTCATGTATAATATTTTTGTTTTTTATAAGTAAATTATTTTTAATTTTTTTAATTAGGGCCTAGTTTTTTTTAATATTGAATTTAACTCAAATAAATAAAAATAATATAAAAAACAAAATATGACATTTTACAGCAGAACCAATAAAGCACCATACGTTTCTGAACTGTACGCCAAATTTATGTGTCCACTACCCATACCATAAGTTTTTTTTTAATGCTAACTTTCTAGGGTTAACAAATATATATATATATATATATATATATATATATATATATATATATATATATATATATATACATTTTTGTGGAGTTACCAGGATTTGACACAAAATTTATTTTGCCTCAATTATTAGAGGTGTGGCCACCATTCTTCAGTGTTTCAAAGTTTTAAAAATGGTACAGCTTCTAAATTGAACTACAACTAATAATCCACTTTGATCATATCTGATTTTCTAGTCGTTATTTTTTTATAACTTCTACTGGGCTTTTGAAGAAGCCTAACTGAAGTGTTCTTTTATCAGTATTTAGTTTTCTATTCTATGATTATGAAAGATTTCAAACAAATAATTTTTACTGGTTCAAAAATGCGTTGAAGTAAAATTATGATAGAATAAAAAAATTAAAAATGTAAAGAAAATCAGATATGATCAAAGTTTTGTCATATATGAGTGGATTTATAAGTCGTCAGTTTAACAAATTTGAAATAAAATTTATTGTTCAAGAGAAAATAAAAAAAAACCGTTACACAGATTTATTTTTTGTTTTTTCACCTTACTGTTGCACCTTGATTATTATACTTTTATTTTAATTTACTATACTGACTTGAGCTATAAAGTTTCATGTATGATTAAAATTTGAGCAAAATTTATCAAATAAAATAATTTTTAGAAATTATTCTCAATTTAATTTTTTTCAGCAAGTCCCAAACCAAAATTTTTTGAAGTTAACGCAACTCAAATACGAGGTTTGTCCAATAAATACGCGAACTAAGGTCATAAAAAATTTATTTTACAAAATTTCATCTACATTGATTTTATCCCCTTCAAAATACTCTCCATTCACTGCTATGCACTTATCCCATCTTCTTTTCCACTCTTCAAAGCACCCTTGGAAGTCCTCGGAAGTCAGGCTTTTCAGTCTCCTCGTCGTTTCTTGTTTTATTGTGTCCACATCTTCCCAATGCTGTCCTCTCATCACATTTTTGCATTTAGGGAATAGAAAAAAGTCGCAGGGGGCGAGGTCCAGTGAATAAAGGGGGATGATCAAGGATAGTGATTGAATTTTTAGCCAGAAACTGGCGAACAATCAAAGCCGAATGTGCGGGTGCATTGTCTTGATGAAGAATCCATCCATCGTTTTGAGTCAAATGTGGTCGCACACGACGCACTCGATCTCTCAAACGCTTGAGAACGTTAAGGTAGAACTCAGAATTTACCGTTTTTTCCTCAGGAAGGAATTCATGATGAACAACACCTTTGATATAAAAAAAAAACCAGGAGCATGACTTTGATTTTTGATTGGCTTTTCCTTGATTTTTTTGTTCGAGCTTCACCTGTTGCTTTCCACTCCATGCTTTGCGATTTCGATTCGGGGTCATACTCGAAAAACCACGATTCATCACCAGTGATAACCCTATTTAAGAATCCAACATCATTTTCCATGGAATTTTTCCAGTCAGTAACACATTCGACTCTTCTCAACTTTTGATGGAGTCAGCAGTTTTGGCACGATTTTCAAGACAAACCTTTCTTAAGCCCAAATGCTCGGTTAAGATTGTGTGCACTGTTGATTTTCCTAAATTTAGTTCTTCAGCTATTATTCGGACAGTTTTTCGGCGATCAGTAAGGACAAGACGCCGCACACGATCAATGTTTTCATGCACACAAGAGGTTGAAGGTCGTCCAATTCTTGCATCATCCGTGGCGTCTTCTCGACCTTCTTTAAAGCGCTTAATCCACTTGAAAATGGCTGTTTTCTTCATTATCACCATAAACAACTCTCAACATTTCAGCAATTTCTTGGTAATTTTTACCAAAAACTTGATGTTAATTCGTTGTTCAGTGAATTGGTCAATTTCCATATCGACGAACAAAAAAATAATGCAAAACTAAAAATAACTCTACTCGCAAGATCCGCACAGCGTAACGTTCTGCCAAGCACTGACGGCTCATTGGGTCCCAGACAACACGTGAGGCCAGTGGGCGTGGCTTAACTCTCCGTAATGGCCACCATATTCGACCAGTTCGCGTATTTATTGGACAAACCTCGTATGTTGTCTGGATACTTACATTTGAGCAAAATATGATGTAAATTACTACATCTGATTTTGAAAAAAAAATCAATTTTAATAGTTTTTTGAACAAAAGTTTTTCTTCTGGAAAAGATAAATTGGTCATAGGACTGAATCTATACTCATCAAATTCCATCAAATTTGGTCAATTATGAAAAATTCACACAGCCAGCAAATAGAAAGGAAATGACAAGGATAGAAAAAAAATGGAAGTGAAAAACGTTGAAATAAAAATCAGTATTTTGGACCCTAATGTGAAATTAAAAACAAATAAATCCATCAAAATAACAAGATTGATTTTTTCACTATAATTATAATTTCTTTATAATTTGAATAGTGATTAAAATTCATAGGGTGATTTTACTAAAGCATCAAATATACAAGAAATTAAGTTGTGGTAGTTATTGATCTCAATGTTCATATAATCCTATCTGAGAGCAAACCTTAACACTTTTGAAGAGTTGCTCAATATTTAATAGGTGTCAGAAGCCTGGTTTTGCTTCAGTGTAAATAGTTATTTCACTTCTCAGAAAGTAGCTACTTTCTTGTGCTTAAAATTTTGTCAATTGAAATTTTCGTAAAACAAAGTTACAGAAGAAAAGAAGTTCTGTGGAGTGTTTGCTTTCAGATTGGAAACTTTTGTTGGAACTATAGAATATGGAAAGTAAATTATTCCACAGTGAAATTAAAAAGGAAATTGCTTTAACAATAACTACAACACTTTCAGTGAAACAAAGAGAAAAACTGTGCTTGTACTAAAAATACTAATACTTTTTAAACAAATTTTAAAGTTTTGCCTATGAAGAAGTACTTACATTTAATTTCAAATTCAAAATTAATAAATTATATTAGCTATCAAACCATAACAATTAGAAATTTACGGCATTATAGAGCTAATAACTGTATCTCTTCAGTGTTTTGTAGTTATATTTTTCAGTATCATATTTCTGATTTTAATTTGAAAAGAAAAATAACTGCAACAAATTTGATTTGTTGGACTGACTTGTTTTGCTATCTACATATTTTTTTAGAAAAGATTTGACACTACTACTAGAAGAAAATTTCTTTCATAACTTGTGTAACTTTATTGTCTCAGATTAAACAATAAGTAAATTCAACAAGCAAACTGATTCTTCAATCAGTGCCACAAAATAATTGCTTACATATTCCAGGCTATATGTCAAAATTAATTTTCACAAAATAAAATTGTCTCATTTTTTATAGTTTACCCAGGTGTGTGAAAGCTTGGCTAGATTGTATATATCAGGAACTTGAACCATATGAAAATAATATGGTGTTTCATTACTGTAATTCAAAGCGAATCTATCCACAAATGAAATTTGTGTTATTCAAACATTAATAAAATTTTAGCATTAAAAAATTAATTAATTTTTGGTATTGATATATTTTAACCATTATGAAAAAGGGCCTGCTTCATATTCAGTATTCTGGTTCAACATTATCATGTGGGTGTTTAATTCCTCCATCCAAAGAAGTTTAAAATATAAATTACTTGATACCCACATAGAAAAAGAAGCAATTCGGTGCTGAAATAAATTTTTATTACTATAACTAAATATAAAATATAACATAAAATAAATATTTTTTAATATCTTTACTACATGCCAGTTAAATTATTGAAGATAGAGGATTAATGTTGCACACAGAAAAAGTCAATGATAGAAACTAGATTTGAAAACATGATCATTGAGCAATGAACATTTCTCAATAAATAAACAATCACTTCATCCTTTTTACATTTAATAACGATAATTAGTTAATATATTTTAGATATATACATTTCAGTGTATTACAGTAAAAGAAACCACTGAGTCATTTGTGTGAAAATTAGTAAAAATTATAGGTTTTGGTTGAACTTGAATAACAGCATAGTAACTGAATTAAATGAGAATACAAAAAGGTTACATTATTTTAGTTAACATTTGTATTAGAGTTTGTTTCCTTTTTTCTCTTTTGTAAATACTAAAATATTTTAACATCAATAAAAAAATCAAACAAAAATATCATTTACTCAATTACTTAAAAAAGTATATATATATTCTCTCCTTATTTAAAATTATGCAACCTCTTTGAAGCAATTTCTTTAGTAGTGCATGCAGAATTCTTCTACTATTGTTATAAATTACTACTGAATTTCCTTTTTTGGTGAATTTATCTACTCTATTTTTGACTTGTTTATTGTTAAATCTTTATTTATTTTAATCACATTTCTGCTTAGATTTCATTCTATAGAAAAAGACATTTTGTCAGCATTTCATATAAAAAATTACAGAATTGGATATGAACATTGTTTTTAATTTCACATGTTTTCGCAAATGTCTTGAATCCAATTAAAATTAATTCAGAAATAAGCATAGCAAGAGATTTTTTCCTAGGTTTGAATTCTGATGTCTAAAAAACTACAAAGACCTTTGATTATTATCAAAATGAAGGCTTCTTAATCAAAAGACAGTATAGCAAAAACCTAAGGTGAAATCATAATAACTCCAGAAATTTTTACAATAAATTTATTAATTTATTCATATTTCATTATTTTTATTAATTAAAAAAAGCAGCTTACCTCAGTTTATGTGGTAATAGACAATTCTCTGTAACCTCTCTCTTCTGGCTTTGTTGGTGACAAGGTTGCGATTTCGACATTAATTTTATAGTACTGTTGGATTTACCCTTTTAAAATGATGAATTTCAAATCTTACTGGGAAATAATTTCTGGAATAATTATAGTCAGTAAGCAAATACGAAACAAAATCCTTTTTTTTATTTTAAAATAGTATTATATTGTATATTATTATTGTTGGCCTACAATGGCTTTAGTAGATAGCCTATATCTACTACATTTGTATTTAGTATTACAAAATGACATTTTAGATAAGTAGTATTTTATTTTACTGGGAACAATTACAATAATTAAGTAGTGAATAACAATTACAATGAAAGTTTAGTGTTACTTTATTTTTGAGATACAAAAGTTTTCTTTATCAATATTTCATCAAATGTTAATTCTAAAGATAAGTTTAGTAATTAGACCATTGTTTGCAGAAACAAAGTAGAATGAACTTGTTAAAAATAATATTGTTTTGTGTGATACATACATCTTTAACAAATGGTAATGAAAACATAATAGAAACTTACAATAATATTAAATCAAAGGAAGAGAAATTAGGAAATATGATTGATAACCTAGATAATTACAGTGCTGATGTATTAATTGAAGAAGTATACCAGTTCACTTGTACACTATGGAAACTTAGAGAACAAATATATGATAGAAATGATACATATATGAGCGTAGGTAAATTATTATTTGGTTATAAAAAAAAGAGTAAAAATCAATATTTGCCAAAAATTTTGAGAATAAAATTAACAGACAATTTGTTAAGGCGTATTGGTTGGGGTGAAAGAAATATTAAACATTTAAAGTATTTAATTTTAGATGTTCAACATTTATGGGAAAGTGGAAAGAAATTATATGATGAACGAATGAACCCAAGAAATATAACACTGTTAACAACAACACAGGATAGTGTTTTTCAACTATGAGTTGATTTTTGTTTTTTTTGTGTGTATAAAATCTTGTATGTTCAGTAGATGATAAGAAAAGGTAATTATAAGAATTTTTTTTTTAATTTTAAGAATAAGAAACGTTTTTTCATTTATTTATATTTAGGTAGCAGTTCTAGACTAATAATAGTTAAAAATATAACCCTTTTTAACTTCATAACAATAATAAGAAAAGATTACATTAGTCTGTAAGTAAAAAAAAATATTTTACATGTAGGGTCTAATATATAAATTTCTTTAGAGTAAGAGAACATTATTAAATTTAAATAAATAGCCTAAACATGAATTTAATTTGGATATAACAGTTATTTTTGTTTTCTCTCTCTTGTTATTATTACATTTATTATCATTATTTTATTATTTAACCAAACAGAGCTAAGGCTGAGAAATACTCTTTAACATTCAATTTAGGGACCAACAGGTTTACGTGATTTACAAACCATGGTCTGTCTGATAATGCAGCAGCCTAAGCTTAAATCTAAAAACTTTGGCATCTTACAACTGCACCTTAAATAAATGAACCATTAGGCCAGACAATTTAAATGTTATCTGATTTATGTTAGTTGATTAATAAATCACTATATTATTATTTGTTCATATATGTTATGCCAAAGATTATCTCTTTAAATAAAAAATACAAGTCATACTTAATTTATTATGGCATTAAAATAGTAAATCAAAGGTATAGTAATAAAATAAGAATACACAATACCATGAATTAATTATTAAAAAAGATATCAAACAATTAAATGTAAAGAATAACACACACACACATACACACACACACACACACACACACACACACACACACACACACATATATATATATATATATATATATATATATATCACTTTAATTTGCTCTTAGTTGGATACTTCACATGCTGCCTCAACAAGGATTGCTTAATTAGGTATTAAAAACGTACTACAATAAACAATCAACAAATAACACAACATACATGCAATACACCACAAATTAAATAACATACTGTTTCTTTAACATTGAACATGTGCAGCAGCTAAAATGAACTTACCACTACTAAGTTGTGGTTTGTACTGAGTACACTAATTTATTATTATGACAAAAAATGAATGCCTATATTGTTATCAAAGCTATCTTGAAATTACATTTCACAAAAATTCTGTAACAAATTATCAAAAAAAAACTCATGAAGGGATTTTTTTCAAATATTGCAATTATTCCCATTTTTTATAATTAGAAAGTTAAAAAAAATAGAAATTTGTTAGTTCTTCATGCTTCTTCACAAGTTTAAAAACTTTCAGTTGAATTAATTATACATTACATAGTTTGTTTAACTATAAGAATATTAAAAAAAATACTTAGTAAAAATTAAATTGAACTCTAAGAATTTATGGAATTAATTAAAATGAATTAAATTCTAGTTTACTCTTGGTTAAAATGAAAATGTATTAATTTTTATAAATAAATAACATTTAGTTTATCCCTAGAATGTTAACAACTACTATAGTAGGAGTAGCTGCTTACTTTATGATCAAATGTATAAACAATAGACTTACAACGTTATTGGTGATAAATATTGTCAAGGAGTTTGGTTTGATAGGCAACCATTTTTATACGTATAAACAAATTTTACTGCTTAACAAAATTATCAGTGTAGCCTATTTAACCAAAATAAATTTCTCCACAAAATTTGATTTTGATGTATAAAAATGTTATTGAAAGTTATTAGTTTTGAAAATTACCTTCCACCATATCACCAAGACTTCTGGGTGCTATAATTTCCATTGGAAAATGAGCAATTGGAGCCGCCATCATGTTGAGACCTTACACTGTACCTTGAACACTGATCTATACCTATCAATCACTTTTCGCAGGGTTTTTAAAATTACATAATATGTACCTATTTATCATAACTCGTTATGCATGTGTGATAACTCTCACAATTGCAATTTTGTTCAAAAGTGATTCACGCTTTGCACAAAAATCAATTTAAGTTGAAGAAATTTGATAGCAAGCAAACGCTCTTTAAAGCGTCTGGTCTCATATACAATAATCTAAGAGGATGGTTGAGATGGGAGATGTGAGTAGACGCAGAAGCGGTCCTACACTTGTCTACAAGGTGCTGGGTGGAAATGGATTGATGCATAGCCTATACAAGAAACTGTATCAATACAGCTGAAGTGTTCAACATACATTTATCCCAAGCCAAGTTGAAAGACCATGTGCTAATATCCGGATGACTAAAAGGAACTTAGCATTACTTAGTAGACTTTGGATAGTGGGAGATTTATAGTTTTATTTAGTCTTACTTAACCATGCAAGGCTCTGTAGGGGTAGACATCATACTTTCATAATTATTTGTGGGACATAATAAAGGCAAAAAAAGTCCTAGGGGGACTTTTAGAAGTGACCTGGGGTGGGAGAAGTTCTTAATTCAGTAGAATCAACTAGGAGTGTATGCAACAGACTGTAGGAGTGTATGCAACAGATACAGGAGGATCCACCCAAACTGCAATAGAAGAAGGAAGAGATGAAATCAATTACCTCAAAACCAGTATAACTGCTTTGAAGAGTGGAAAGGAGAGGGGCTTCTTGTAAAACATAAAAGTAGGAAATTTATCAGGAATAAATTCATAGGTTGATTTTTTCTCAAAAAATAAATCTGTTGGGATTATTCCAGAGGTTGAAGGGGCTGATGGGAAACTGTACTCCATATCTTGAGGTAGATGTATACATCCCGAAACACCTGAGTGAGTTTCCACCAGATGAAGACTGAAAACATCATAGGGCTCATAGAGCACTTTGGTCTGACGGTGCATATGAATGGGATAAGAATGTATCACAGAGAAACTGTGTGTAAATTATGGAGGTAGTTAAAAGAAACTGCCAGGCTACTTAATCTATGATTGTGAATTTCATGCCAGCAGGAGGCATAGATTGTTTGGTTTCCAGAAGATCTCTGGCAGAATAAGTTAGTTGGTAGACTACTGGATATCACTGAGGGTACCAGTCTGCTGAAGTAGTAACCAAGAGGCTTAGTTGCACAATAGGCCTTTTTATCACAGATCCTTTACAATTCCTTTACCCCTAGTAATTAATCTTGTATTTATCCAGCAAAATCGGTTCAATATTTCAAAATTCCATTTAAAGTTTAGAAAATATCCTTTTTATCTTAACACGTTTTTAAATATCTGATTTCACCATCATTTACATTGTTAAAATCTGTAATTAATTAAAAGCATTTTAAATTTTCAAAGTTCATTAAATTTACAAAAATGAACTTTACAGCAGTTGGGGTTATTTGTTTTCATATTTTCAATGTAATTTTAAATGTTAACTGGTAATTAATGCAAATTATATCGAAACCTAGCACAAAATTCGATTTTAAGGTATTAATGCCATAAAAAAGGTAATCGCTTTTACAAATTATGTGTCTTACAAAGATTCTCATAATGGTGGTCATTCCAAATCTTAAAAAACATAACTCCTACTATATATATATATATATATATATATATATATATATATATATATATATATATATATATATATATATATATATATATATATATATATATATATATATATATATATATGTGTGTGTGTGTGTGTGTGTGTGTGTGTGTGTGTGTGTGTGTGTGTGTGTGTGTGTGTGTGTGTGTGTGTGTGTGTGTATGTATATTTCCATAAGCATTTTGTAAAGTAATTTGTATATACTCATAAGTAAGTACTGTTTATTATAAAATTAGTAAACATATATGTCTTTAATTTCTTTAAATAATATTAATATACTAGTTAAACTTGTGCACTATTTTAAATTACTTGCTGATTCATACACAAAGCAGTGGTTTAACATCACTTTAAATCAAACAATTTTCATTAGTGTTAAAATTACAATCATTTTTTGTTTTACTCCCTTTAATTTTGCCTTCACTTAATCCAATTGCTTTCATTTTTATAAATACTGTTCTGCAACTGTTCCAAAAATAATTAGCATCTTGATAAAGATAGTAAAATATGTATACTTTCCGTGTATTCCAGTTAAATATTTTCTGTAGTGTTGTAATATTGACAGAGTGTTGCTTATGAGGTTCAGAATTAAAAAATAAAAATTCTCCTGCACTCATTACAGATTCATTTTGTAACCTCAAATGTTCTCTTAATTCACACAATTTTAGAACAAAACTGTTTAATTTTTCAATTACTATGTCTTCAATTCCTGTTTTTGGGACAGCAATCATCTGTGAAATGGATTTGTCTAATGAAAATATGTCTTCACAAATATCAATTGTTTCTTTTTTTACCATTTTAGTGTTCTCATTAAAGTCAAGCTCATTTTCCACTTCCATAAGGACTTTACTCTCTTCGTATACTTTTTTACAGCTTATCCAAAAATGTTTAACATCTTTTAATAAATATAAAAAACTTGTATACAATTTATCATCCCAACCTAAACTCGTTTTTAGTTTATTTCCAAGTAAAATTACCTTTAAAAATTGTGGTTCATTATAAAAAAAATCTGCTAGCGAATGCAGTAAATCTGATTTTTCTAATCTCAGTTGGTCTCGTAAGTCACTTAACTTAGATATATATTGATTAATATAATCAATCAAATTTTCACCATTTTTAAGACTTGGTGTTCGTAAAACCTTTAGAATTTTTTCATTTAATATAGTTAATTTATTTTTATTGTCTAAATCGATATGTGCTGGTGTAGTAGTTATAAGTATAGTTACAAAAATAAAGTAAATAAAATACATTTTTTTCATTTTCAGTGTTAAGATTGCAAGAATCATATAAATGAAAGTTTAATCTAATATTAAAACATATAATAAATTTCTATACTGTATTGCCAAAAATAATTTGGTTATGTAAACATCTGTTAATGTTGTTTCAAATAATTAAAATTTGTTGAAATTCAAAATTCCATAACAATAAAGCTCTGATAGAGAAACATATATACATTAACAGTATAATATGAAACACACACACACACACACACACACACACACACACACACACACACACACACACACACACACACACACACACACACACACACACACACACACACACACACACACACACACACACACACACACACACACACACACACACACACACACACACACACACACACACACACACACACACACACACACACACACACACACACACACACACATACACACACACAAACTGAGATGGACAGAACTGACAAATCTCAATTGTCATTTTTGTAACTTGACAAATAATATTTTGTAAATGAATTGAAATTTTTTTAAAAAAAGAGAATTTTAATGTATTTTGTATGAGTGTTTAGTAGCAATGAATATGCACAGAAGTTTATTTCAAAATAAGAAGTAAATGCAATACACATTAATTAGCCATTTGTAAAAAAACTTAATAGTAATTAACATATATAATAATTAGTATAAGCACGAAAGTATATAAATTGAGTCTAAATGGACAAAATTATTAAACAAAGTGAACCCTGTAATGAGAATAATGAATCAATAAAAAATTATAGACATTATTTTTCAGTGTTATAACGTCAGTTATAAATCAGTGTAATAATTTTTAAATAATTAATAACCTAAAATCATAAAATGGTAAAGTTTGTTGTAGGACTGGAACTAATTTATTAAATGGTCAGAAGATCAAATTAAAAGTAAAATTAAAAATGATAAATTCAAATAAAATGGTTAGCTCAGAAGTTATCGGGAAATATATGAATGTAAAGCTAAATCCAGCAGTGAACTAGTGTGGGACCCATAGGTGAATTGCTCTCAGAGGAGTACTTGACAGGAGAACTGCAAGTCAAATGAAGACTAACTGACGAATTCTTTTTTATATAAATTACTTTAAACAAGAGAGTAATCAATCTAGAATGGTAAAGATCAATCAGTGTCAGGAATATATATATAGAAAAGTGTGACAAGAAGTCAGGTACTCATAAATGGAAGTAGAACTAGTTGCTCGAACAATTGGTAACACCATTCCACAGTGCTTGGGTAGTGTTCTTTCATCAGGAGTCCCTGATCCATACAGAACAGATGTATGTACCACGCAGATAAAGTACCATGCCCAGTTACTAAAATTGGGAAAATTGTTAAATGTGCTTAATTTGGACAAAGAGTAATACCGAATAGGTGTTCAGTTAATATTAAATAACAATTAATTCAAATAAAATTTAATTTAGAAGGAAGTACCCATTGTACCATATCAGGCATGTGTGACGCTGTCTAAAAATCATGTAATAGTGAAATTAAAAAAAATTAATAAAAAATTTTTAGTAATAACAAAAATCAATTAACAGTCTGAATTATAAGCTTTTAATTATAAAAATATAAATAAAATGCTAAATTCTAAAAACATTTTACATTCATTTATATTTAAATTGTGTGTGTGTGTGTGTGTGTGTGTGTGTGTGTGTGTGTGTGTGTGTGTGTGTGTGTGTGTGTTTGTAGCTTCCAAAATAGATTTTTTATGAGAAATAATTGGTATGAGAAAATTTGTGTAATATTATTGCACATTTTTTATTTGCAACCACTGAAAGCAAAATATATCTGAGTGGAGTGAAGTGGTGTAACTGGGCTGTGCATCACATTGCGTCAACTCAATCTAAGTTCGGTTTTGAACTGACTCTTCTTCCCCTACCATGCTGTCTATGCTTCAAAACTTATTATTTTTTGTTACTTAGGTTACCATTGCCTATGTTACGGTTTTTAAACTAGTTTCCTAAAATCCATTACAGTAGGGCACAAATAAATAAGTAGGAGCATAAATTTACAGTTTGCTACACTAACATATATTTCATATATGCAGATAAACACTTAACCTAATCTGATAAACCAATTTGCAGAAATTAGGCAAATTTTTAATGATGGTTTTTTGTAGTTCCTGGTAATAATTGAGTCTGAGAAAATTTATGTAATATTTTTGCATAATTAATTTCCTTGGTGGTGAAAGAATTGTTACTAGCAATACATACCATTACATGTTGAAACAATGGCTAATACCATAACTACATGAAAATAGACATTTAAAAAAAAATATAGTACATAAAATTTTTTTTTAGATGTTAGTACTTACTTTTACACAAATCTTCCAAATTATTAGATTGGATACATTTCAGTAATGAAGAATTAGTTCTAGTGTCTTGTCCATTAAGATTATTTGATATTACTTCCTATATGATTTCTTCCTCTAGTGTTATATGAAAGTGTGTGTATACATTCCTACTTTGTCAAAGAACTTAAAAAAGCTACAACAAACTAGAAATTGTTTGTGGAACTGATAGTTTTTTATAGTAAAGTTTTTGTTTTTTACTAAATGTTTGTTTTTGTTTTTTAGCCATTTGTCTGATACCAAGGCTGCTGTTCTTATTTACAATATTTTTTGTTTGATTTTTTAACATTATTTGTGAATATCATTATATTTTGTACCTTCCCAATGCAATAACTAAGGCCTGTCAGTAGTATGCTGCAGTTTATTTCTGTTTTTATAAATTAATTTAACAGAGCGAGAAAGTACAGATATAGAAAAAGGACAAAATTTTGTACATACAGTTTTCTTCTGCATATGCATATGATTTCTCTTTAATGTTGGAAACAGGGTTTATAAATACTGATTTTTTTTTTTTTTTTTTTTTTTTGTATTGTGGCTTCAGCACTTAAAAAAATATACTGTCTTTGTCTGATGACCCCTGGTTCTATTAAGATAGACATAAATATTAAAGGATATATAAATATTAAGATAAACATTCAATGTATTGTTTGCTAGATACAATTATTTTCTGTAGGATAACAAAATAATTCTTCTATCCCTAAAACCACTTGTAAGTCATAAAACCCGATCCCTAGACACTTAAATACTTTCTTTGACCTTAAAAGCTGCATATGGATAAGAATTTCTCAAGAGAATATCTATATCTACCAAGAGGATATCAACAGGGAAAGAGTTAAGAAATGACAGATTTCCACATTATTTCATTTGTTGTATTCAAGAATCTATGCTACGAAAAAGGCAGAAAAATGATTAAGTTCTATTTTAATATACTTGTTTCATGCAGAAGTGTTCTTTGAAGTTAATGCTCAGCCTTCAGAAGTTAATGTTTGGACAGATGGGTGTCTTTCTAATAACAAACTCGTCTGCATTAGCCCAAGTGTGCACAATAGTCGGACGTTAAACACCAAAAAAAAAAAAAAAAAAAAAAAATCTATAACAAACCTTCAAGGTCAGAAGAAAATAAAATTCCTATTATGCATGTAGAAATGAATAACGATTTAATGAAAAGTGGGCCTACAGATTGCACACCAGTTCCAGATAATGAAGCCAATCATATTGTTAATGAAATTGAGGAAACAGTTCCAGAGCCTACCTCCACTGTAAAAGTTTCAATTCGAACCATTAATCCTTTGGCAAATTGTAACAAAGAATAAAAATAAAAACAAAGAAAAGTCAGCTCCAAAAATCATAATGGTACTACACACAAGACAAAATTAGAAGAGAAGACTCACATTAAAATGACAGGGAAAAACAAAAGAAATGGAAACAGACATCCAAATATTCATTAAATAATTGGTGCTAGCACAGACAAGAAACATTTTCCATTCAAAATGTTTGTTTCAAAATGTCTGTGTGTTAATAGCAAAGACAAGAAAAATGAAGTGGAACGGAAATCACCTATTCTGATTAAGGCAGTTAGTGTTTTTAAATGATACCATTGTTAAGTGTGTCCTCTTAAACCACACTAAACATACTCTTGCCTGAAGAAGTTTTTTACCTTTAATTAAACAAATATGGTTTCTGACTTGCAATTAATATACATGCACAATAGTAAGCACATTAGTGTTTAATTTTTTTATTTTCTGTATAATAAAATGTTTTTATTATCAAAATATGTAAAGTGTGTATTCTCTCTCTCTCTCTCTCTCTCTCTCTCTCTCATACACACATAAATATATATATATATATATATATATATATATATATATATATATATATATATATATATATATTAAAATTTCAATTTTATCATTTGTATATATAGATTCAATGTAGAGAGGCTATAAACCTCCCTTCCCTCTATTGATCATAACTATATAAATAACATAAGTTGGCTTATATTTATGTATTGTAAAGCTACCATTTCAAAAATAAATTATAATCCTGAATGATAATCCTTTTTAAATATGTTCCTAGGGATACTGGGATCCAAAACCCCTAACTAGTGGACAACTTGTTACCTTGTTTAAGCTCTAAATCTGCCACTGCAACTCAACAAACTTCAATACTCTTAATGTGAAGTATGTAGCATTAGTTAAGAACAGTAACTATCCAGTTTAGAAATGTCAATTTCTTATGCTCCCAAAATACCAAACAAGTTATTTGAAGTAGCCTACAGTAGAATAAATTTGAAACAAGGTATTAGTTCTCAAATCCATATGTTCAGTTCATCCTCTTATAAAGCCTTTTTTAAGTTTTTGCACTTTAGATATATGTTAAATTTTAAGAATTGCTTCTATAAAGTTGTTAAAACATTCAAATAAATATTTAAAACATTTAATAAAAGTTTAAAGATTAAACAACATAAGAATATAAAATACAATGCTTCTGTCAAGTGTGCTGCACAAATTACATACACAGAAGTGTACTTCAAATAACTTAGACACCATTCTCAAAATGATAGATGTGACAAATATCATCTACTTTTAAAAATATTAATAACAAAATCATCTAAAAGTACTACACTTGAAACAACACTGCCATTTGAAAAATAGGACTTCTGACAAAACGTCATAGTTTTACGGGGACTAAAGAAATAAATGTATTTAAAACAATTCTAAAAGCAATACTGTATCAAAGATAAATATTATAAATATAAACCATATTAACTTGGCCAAAACTGAATTAAAAATAAATGTATAAATCCTATCTTTGTGTATAAAAAAGGTAGGTTTTTGAATTAATGATTTAATAATAATTTGAAGTAGATTAATGAATTTAAGGCTTTTAAACAACCCGCATCGCTGATGATCATTATCAATCAATAGTAATAATGATCATCTCTACTTCTACTCTAATTTATTTTATGATACATAAACAAAGAGATGTAGTAACAATAAAGTAGAAATTGAAAGCATATATAAGTGCTCCTAAAGTTAACTAACTCTCAAAATTGTTGTGTGAATCTAATAAAAGAGTATTACAAGCTGTATGTGTGCCCATAACTTACAAACAGTGGCACATTGATGTAACATATTAACATCCTGCACACATAAAAACAAATTTTGCGCACTTGTTAATCTCAATATGGTTGATAGTACAAGTCAGCTTAGAATTCATGGATAGCCTGAAAACATAGTAAGGGATTCCCCATTATAAAAACAAATATTTAAAAACAGACATTTGTAAGGTGGCCTAGTTAATAGCTTACTGGTCTTTCACCCCTAGGACCCGGGTTCGATTCCCAGCCAGGGCTTGTCATTTTCATACGCTATAAATCATCCCATCGTCTGCATTAGCTCAAGTGTGCACAATAGTCTGACGTTAAAAAAAAAAAAAAAAAAAAATAACAATTTTAGGAGCAATTCTGAAAATGGAATTAAATTCCTAAAACACAAAAAGCATTAAAAAATTAAGTCATACGTAGAGAAAAATAAATAATGAATATTTACAATTTCATTTCACTAACATATCAGGACTTTAAAATTATAATAAAATTGAATAATTTAAATTTTTTCAGTTCATATGTCAAACAGCAACAATATGCAATGTAATTAAAAAGTATTTCAATTTGTATAAATTTTATTTATAATTATTATATATTTTATTAATAGATAATTATATTTACATTATTTAGTCATCTAATATAACAACATTTTCAATAAATATTAGTTGTTTTGAAATTGGTAAGCATTTAATTTCATTGCAGGTTGTAACTATTAGAAAGAGTCAAGTTATGAGAGAACTAAAAATTTACATGTAGATATGTAAAGAGGTTTCTTAATACATTATAAGGTATTAAGTAGTTGACTGTGATTTAATTTTGTTCAAAATCATTTTACTATATATATAAACAGTATACAATTTTGACCACACGTACATACTAGTTGACAAGTATTTTTGGATACGTCTAAGTTTAATCTTGTTAAAAGTAAATCCCAACTTGCCTTTGACATTGATTAAATCTGGGTCATATTTTGAAATAAGGTTCAATAAATGTTCTTTCTTCAAGTAAACTTTCACTTTTTTAAATGTACTAAAATCAATTTGTCTAATCAGTGTAAGCAGTTGAGCAATCAGTAGTTTGTACTTGGTAACATAAAGAGTAATTTCTTGATTCATATTGGTTGGGTACAACTTTCGTAGCACACCCTTATCTAATATTTGTATCATAAGTGTCCATAAGTTGTCATCTACAGCTGCAGCAGGTTCCTGGTAAAGAAATAAGACCAGAAGAAGAAATGCAAACTTCATAGTCAAAACACTTCCACAAACTTAATCTTACATAAAACTAATCTAACATTCTATCTAGACTCTGCAATCAGAGCAGTGTACTATCATATTAAATCAAATTAATTGATATTAAGATATAAATACATGTGAAATTTGCATGCACAAAGACAGTTTATCTAGTAATAATGTTTTCTAATTATTAGTCATAGAATAATTTTATATGTCAACAAAATCAAACACAAAATTGCACAACCTAATTATAATTTTTGTTATTGTTTTTTAATATTGCTAATGCTAAACCATTAAAAATAAGTTTTATGGTTTTTTTAAAATTAATGTGATTAATTATTCAATTTTGTATTAAATTATTTTTGTGTTATCACAAGTGTTTTATCATCTGTCAGTTGGAGTGTATGACAATAATAATAGGTACTTAATTGAGTAGTTAATGGATATTAAAATAATAATAATAATAATAATAATAATAATAATAATAATAATAATAATAATAATAATAATAATAATAATAATAATAATAATAATAATAATAATAATAATAATAATAATAATAAATAATAATAATAATAATAATAATAATAATAATAATAATAATAATAATAATAATAATAATAATAATAATAATAATAATAATAATAATAATAATAATAATAATAATAATAATAATAATAATAATAATAATAATAATAATAATAATAATAATAATAATAATAATAATAATAATAATAATAATAATAATAATAATAATAATAATAATAATAATAATAATAATAATAATAATAATAATAATAATAATAATAATAATAATAATAATAATAATAATAATAATAATAATAATAATAATAATAATAATAATAATAATAATAATAATAATAATAATAATAATAATAATAATAATAATAATAATAATAATAATAATAATAATAATAATAATAATAATAATAATAATAATAATAATAATAATAATAATAATAATAATAATAATAATAATAATAATAATAATAATAATAATAATAATAATAATAATAATAATAATAATAATAATAATAATAATAATAATAATAATAATAATAATAATAATAATAATAATAATAATAATAATAATAATAATAATAATAATAATAATAATAATAATAATAATAATAATAATAATAATAATAATAATAATAATAATAATAATAATAATAATAATAATAATAATAATAATAATAATAATAATAATAATAATAATAATAATAATAATAATAATAATAATAATAATAATATAATAATAATAATAATAATAATAATAATAATAATAATAATAATAATAATAATAATAATAATAATAATAATAATAATAATAATAATAATAATAATAATAATAATAATAATAATAATAATAATAATAATAATAATAATAATAATAATAATAATTATAATGATAATGATGATGATAATAATAATAATAATAATAATAATAATAATAATAATAATAATAATAATAATTATAAATAATAATAATAATAATAATAATAATAATAATAATAATAATAATAATAATAATAATAATAATAATAATAATAATAATAATAATAATAATAATAATAATAATAATAATAATAATAATAATAATAATAATAATAATAATAATAATAATAATAATAATAATAATAATAATAATAATAATAATAATAATAATAATGATGATAATGATAATAATAATAATAATAATAATAATAATAATAATAATAATAATAATAATAATAATAATAATAACCCCTATAGAGGACTATGAGCTAGAAAGATTATACCATATGTGGGCTATGTGGGAAATATAGGAAAACCACAAATACCAGCAGGAGGCAAATAATGTTTAGCTTCCAGAACATTGAAATCTTCCAGCAGAATGAGCTAATTAGCTCACATCTGCATTTATTGTATGAACTTAACATGTAAATTCTTAATATATTAAACTAAATACTCAGAAAGTATTCTTCACCATTTATTCTAAAACCTTGTTTTCATCTTTTTAAATCAATTGTATTTCAGATTTTCATTTTTTTAAATTATGAAATATATAATTTTTGTGTATATTTTTATTTTTTTTTGTATTTTGTGTTTTAGCAGTCATGTTTTTTAAATTTTTTAAGTAATTATTTTATTTTATTATTAATTCAAATAATGATTGCCTTGGGAGGTGGAATAACTAAAAGATAAAAAACATAAAGGTAAGTGCAAGAAAAACATTAGAAAAGAGCAAAGTAATATTGGCATATATGCCAATGGGTTTTATTAGAATTTTTTAAATAAGTTCAGGGAACAAAAACCCCTTAATGAGCATTGTTTTCAGACAATGCTTTTTAGTCTGAACAGCATTGTACCCTTTTTAACAAAAACAAATTAAAAACTGAATTTTTATTTTGTTTTTATTTCATTACTACTGAACAAAATTTTTAAATTTAATTTAATGTCCTATACATTGATGTAAACTGTGAACATATTTTTCTTAATTTTATTACCAGTAAAGTTTTTAGAAAAGTTTTATATCTCCTGATTTTTTTTTATTTATTTATTTATGGCATTACACAATGCACACTTAAAATATTAGTTATTTGGGAAACTCAGTAAGAAACTGTTTAAAAAATACTTTTATGAAAAGAAAAGGTATGAACATTAAAAGTGAAAGCAATATTGAAGTAACAAATTTCTTAAATTTAAACAAATAATTTTATTTACATTAATCTTTTGTGTTCCAAATTGGTAACTTTATAACTTACAATATTTACAACTATTGTCTATTACTGCCAACTTATAAAATAAATGTGTGCTTAAATAGTTAATATAGTATTTTCTAATAAAATTGTACTTTTAAATTCTACAAAAAAATATAAATATGGTTATATCTCCTACATTTCTTTGTAATTATTCATACATTTTGTAGGAATTAAGTACATTTACCTGAAAGTACTTCTACAAAAAAATGTAAATATGGTTGTATCTCCTACATTTCTTTGTAATTATTCATAAATTTTGAATATGTAGGAATTGAAGTACATTTACACGAAAGTAATATGAGCATTAAATTCCAAAATTAAGTTTCTTTTGTCCCATTTTTGTACCCTGTATGAAAAATGAATAATTATTACAAGTTTATAAATCTAAATCCATAAGAACTGGTGTTCTCAAGGTAGTAGATGCATTGGCCAGTCAGCTGCATATCTGAATTTGTGCACTTCAAGGTTATAAGTTCAAAACTGCAGTTACTGACATAAGCTTTTTCCATTTCCGTTAACTCCGATCCCTCATCCTCATTAGTTCAACTGCCATAAAGTATAGACAAAAAAAATTTATAAATCTAAACCAGATTCATTTACAGTTACGTAATTATACTGCAATAACTCATATACAAGAGTCAAACTTATAAAAGTAAGCGATTTGTGGAGAATGTTTAGAGAAATATTCTTTTAACTTAATGTACATCAGTCTGACAAGTGATCTAGTGAAAACCATAAGTAAAACCAATAGAAAATGAAAGTGAAGTAACAAAACAGAAATATAATATGGAACACATCATTGGTGTGGTGGGAACAGACAGTAACTTGGGATTGCCTGTATAGTAATACATAATTATTCAACATAACCTTATATCTTACAAAATCAATCTTTAACTATCTAGGTACTAACTTGTTTTTGCTAAAAACTCTTTTGGATTATTTTTTTACTATAGACTAAATAATATGTTAAATTGTATATTTTTGGGAATCACCATCTATACTTTTTAGAGCAATGCTGCACTTTAGCTAATTTAAATACGAAAAATAGATTTTAATAATAATTAAATTCTAGAGATTTAAAACATAAATAGTTTATTTTTTCTAATCTATTATAACAAATTTTAGTTTAGTACGGTCAATTACAAGCTAAGATTCTCCAAATCCATTTTACATCTTCGTAATACTGATATATTTTTTCTGGAACAAAACATACAAAGATCCACAGGGAGTATAGTTATTTTATTTAATATAAAAAAACATTTGTTTCATCTTATCAAAGTATTCTTGGAAATAGGTGACAGAATAGCAGAATTATTTCATAACATTATAGTTAGTTCTCAATGAAATATAATTTGTAATTGTTTCTATTTCATGTTTAAAAATAATGTAATTCGAAAATAACTTTATTAATAAAAGAATTATACTAATATTCAACTGAGTATTTATTATTTGTAAGATAATGGTTGTTTATTGCAATAAAATTTATTGCTACAGTTTAACTTAAATATCTGTATGTTACATAAGGTTTCAATTGTGAAGACTTATTAGTTAGTTTTTTAATGCAATATGAGATCAATAGCCCTTGTATGCATATTTTTAGCAATTGGTTTTTTTTGTTTTGAATTAAATCAAATTGACCTCATTGATGAATATGATATGAGGATATGTGAAATTTTAACAAACTCATCAACTGGTTCAGGCAAAAATTTAATTGATTTGATTCACAAAATGAATGAAAAACTAGAATATTTAATTGAATTGGTTGAAAAGGAAGAAAATTCAATAAAAAACTTTACTATGAAGTTCTTACGACAAGGTGGACCAGAATATGTAAAAATTATTATTGATGAACAAAAATTAAAAGAAGATTTTGATTTTGAAGTTGAGGACATGATTAACTTGTCAGAGATTCGTAGCATATCTGCAAAATTGTTCATAAAATTAAAAAGGACATACAAAAATCATTTTATTTGGTTTTTGGTTTAAATTACGAGGTACGTCCAGAAAGTAAGTTCCGTTTGGTAATAAAATTAAATTGTGTACAGATACAGAAAAATTATTTATTGCACAAAATTCTACAACTCTTAAACTACTTTTCCACATATCTGCCGAAATTTTGCAGGCATTTGTCATAGCGTGGCACAAGTTTTTGTATACCTTCTTCATAGAAGTTTGCCGCCTGTGTCTTCAACCAGTTGGAAACATTTTCTTTCAGCTCTTCATCATTGTTGAAGTATTGACAGCCAAGGAAAGACTTGAGATGTAAGAACAGATGAAAGTCGCTAGGAGCGAGGTCAGGGCTGTACGAAGGATGATCAAACACGTCCAAGCCAAATCCCTGTAGGAGGTTTTTCGTCACATTTGCAGTGTGTGGTCGTGTGTTGTCAAGAAGAAAAACAACACCTTTTGATAGCAATCCTCAGCGCTTATTCTGTATTGCGCTGCGCAATTTCCTAAGTGTTTCGCAATAAACATCTGCTTTGATTGTTTGACCACGCGATAAGAAATCAATGAGTAAGATGTCTTTCCAGTCGCAGTACACTGTGCACACATTTTTCGAGGAAAGTTTGCTCACATCAACATCGTGAGCAAAGTTTAAGAAATTTCAGTTTTTTGGTAACAATTTCATGAATTAGTGATCATGAGGTTTGGGGAAATTCCATAGCGAAAGCACTAATTGTAAACCTGTGGTTTTCCTGGATCTTGTCATCAATCACGTGAACCAGATCTTCTGTAAGATGGACGCCCACTTCGTTCTTCATCGTGCACTTTACTACGTCCTTAATTGAACTGTCGGACCCATCTTCTCACCATTGAATCACTCATCTCATTTTGTCCGTAAACTTCGCAAATTTGCCGATAAATTTCAATTGGTTTCACTTTCCTAGCATTCAGAAAATGAATCACAGATCTGATTTCACAAGTGGCGGGATTTTCAATCAACACCGACATTGTAAACAAGCACAACAAAGCGTACGTGGCTGACAGCTATCTCAAAATGGCGCACGTTTCTTCTCCTTGATACAGAGCGTCTACCACGCATGTGCGGAACTACGATCGCAGCGCTGCAGCGTAGAGAAAGGAACTTACTTTCTGGACGTACCTCGTATTTTATCTTTAAAAAAGTTATTCTTTCTTAATTATATTTTGTAAAAGTAGAAAAATAAATTTAATAAATTTGCATGTTTTTTTTATTTAATAAAATATGTTAAATACCTATTTAATGGTATGCTATAACACACACACACACACACACACACACACACACACACACACACACACACACACTGCAAAAGGAACAGTTCATGACACTGTAATCAAATAAATCCAAATGTAATTTTTCTTGCAAATTACTGTGAAAAACCTTGACAGCCTACAGAAATTTGTTTAAAAAGTATATCAGTTTGGCCTTATGGCCCAATGAGTAAGCTGTACTTCAATTTAAAGTTTATATGTGTGTGTGTGTGTGTGTGTGTGTATATATATATATATATATATATATATATATATACACGAGGGCTATTTTTTTCAAGGTCCGATCGGTCGCAAAATAAAAACCACAGTAAAAATCAAAAATTATTTATTTGTAACAAATACTTACATAATTACTCTATTTTTCTACATAGTCGCCACTCAGATTTAGACATTTATCGTAGCGTGGTACCAACTTCCCAATACCTTCGTTGTAGAACATAGCTGCCAGTGTTTTCAGCCATGTTTGTACGCTGGTCTGCAGCTCAATGTCTATGCCAAAATGTTGTCCTCCTAACCAGCATTTCATGTGAGCAAACAGGTGAAAATGGATGGAGCCAAGTCCGAGCTGTATGGTGGATGACCAAACACTTCCCATTGAAAAGGCTGTAGGAGCGTCTTTGTTGAACCTGCAGTGTGCGGCCGAGCATTGTCGTAGAGAAGGACAATGCCTGACGACAACATTCCTCTCCGCTTATTCTGAATTGCCCTTCGTAGACGTTGAAGAGTCATGCTGTATGAGGCTGCTGTAATGGTTGTGCCACGTTCCATGATTTCCACCAAGAGAACTCCATTTCAGTCCCAGAACACCGTGGCCATGCACTTTCTATTGGAGAAGGTTCGCTTGAACTTCTTTGGTTTACTGGGAGAGTGAGAATGCTTTCATTGTTTGGATTGTTCTTTTGTTTATTCAGTTTCGTAATGGACCCATGTCTCATCCCCTGTGACAATTTTGTTCAAGAAAATTTCTCCTTCATTGTGGTAATGCTGGAGAAACGTTAGGGAGGCTTCCATTCTCTGTGTTTTGTGATGGTCGGACAGCATCTTTGGAACCCATCTCATGCGCACAATTTTGTGGTACTGAAGTTTCTCGCTCACAATGGTGTAGAGAGCTAACCTTGAAATTTTAGGAAATGAATCGCTCAATTCAAAAATTGTGAACCGATGATTTTCTCGAATTGCCTCAGCCACTCGCTGAATGAGGTCATTGGTTGACACTGACTTCCTTCCCTGACCGCCTGCATCATGAACATCTGTACATCCTGCTTTAAAATTTCTGCACCATTGTCGCACTTTTGCTGTCACTCATTGAAGTTTCACCATACACAGTACTTATTCGTCGATGAATTTCGGCTGCATTACACCCCTCAACCTGAAGAAATCGAATTACCGCACGAACTTCACACTTGGCGAGAAATGCTATTGTTGTAGACATGTTTACGTCCTACCTACGTGAACACAACTAAACGGAAGTGACGTGACGCGGTTGACAGCCATACTAGAGACGCTGATTTTTACGGGAGTTTTTATTTTGCGACCGATTGGACCTTGAAAAAAAAGCCCTTGTGTATATATATATATAAATACATATATATTTATATATATATATATATATATATATATATATATATATATAAATGTTTGTTTGTATTTTATGCACTGACATCCTGTTCATCTAATTGTGATGGGACTTTTTGTTAAATATTCAGGAGTTTCCTAGAAAGGTTATAAGAGGCTACAGAAAGGCTTATAGGCTATAAGTGAGTTGTAATACTCAATATCTTCACCCTTAAAAATCACCATTTGTAGTGAAAAACATGTTTTTTAAAACCTTTAAAAATTACCATTTGTGGTGAAAAATTTAAAAAAAAAATAATTAACAAAAAATTCCTCCACCCTTAAAAATTACCCTTTGTAGTGAAAAGCATGTTATATGTGCTTACCAACAACTTTAACAAGAGGTGGTTCAAGTGGATCTAAATAAGTAAGTCATATGTTAGAAAGGATGTGTCAATAATAGTGAACTGTTGTTCGGAAGAAAACCAATGGATAATAATAACATTCAGTATAAAACAATATCAGCGTTGTATTGTGTATTACTCATTTCCATTTTGTCTTAGTCCACATTTTTTAGTAAGTACTCATGTATTAAATGTGCACAACATATTTTAGCAAACGGCACATGTTATTCCATCACATGTTTCTCCGCCCTTCATGCTAGGAATACATACATGGTAAGTAGATTATTAAACAAATATCACCATTGTATTATGTTTTACTCAATTCCATTGTTTGTGTCTTACTCTGTTTTTTTGTTTCAGTGAATAGTCATCTATTCAATATGTACAATATTTTGGCTACAGCAAACGGCACATGGTATTCAAACTTTATCTCACACAAACAAAATGGCATCATTTAGTATATTTACCAGTGTAGCATGTAAAAGGTCGTTAATCTGAGCTTCTCAAACAAACTAGGAATGACAAGCAACCAATGAAGCAGAACGATTACGAATTGAACATTCATTTGCATCAGAATCTCTGAATCAACATGCGGCAAGAATCAAAAGAGAAAGTTTAAGTGTTACTCAATAGTACGCATCAGAATCTGAACACTAACAAGCAGTGAGAATAAAGAAACAGAACATTCATGTTATACTTTATCTTGACATACAGTACATATTCATTTGAATGTTGCTGCATTTCAGTATGATTGTAACTCTGATTACAGTTTGCATCCAACTGTAAACCTTGTAAAATAGATAAGGTGGATATCACCTAATATTATGCAAACCTAATATTATCACCTAATAAATATCATTATTTTTTTCAAATTCTGTTATTTTATTATTATTACTTTATTTTTTCTGTGGCAACAACATGCTGGGTACCAGCTAGTATGTCGGTGTGTGTGTGTGTGTGTGTGAATGCATGGGCACATGTGAGGTCCTTACGTTAATTTTGAGAGTAATATTGAGGTCTTGGGCACTCTGTGAATTGAATCTGTATATTTATAAGATAACGGATTTATGCTGGCCTGTAAAAAGGAGCAGCATCAATATGACTGAAGTGTAAGATTCTATCCTAAGCTAAGGTGGAACAGTATATGCAGAGGTCTGCATGGCTAAAGGGGAGCTTAGCTTTAGTATGTAAACTCTTGATACCAGATGACCTCCAGTTTCAATGTAGCCTTTACCTATGCATATGGAGCTCTGCATTAGTGAACTTCTTTTCCAACCCAAATTGTGAGACTTTTAATGGATATTCAAAAAATAACTCAACTAACACATACCTTGGAGGACTTTTAGGAGTGGACCTGGGGTGTGGGAATCTGGATAAGGAGGAAACTGGAGTTGAACTCAATCATGTTCAATATACCAGTTTTGCATTGGAGCTAACAGTGGGAGCTGCTGGGCAGTCCTACTGTGTCTTTTTCTAATGAGAGTTCCAATATTCCTGGGGGAACTCTGTTGAGGTGGACCTGCGTAATGAAGTTTGGGATCATAGGAACCTAGGGGTGCAAATATTCCCATGGAATCAGCTGGAAGGGAAGTGCAGGGGGCTGTGGAGATTCTAGACAGATCCATTCAACCTGCTATTAAAGTAGTAAGAAATGGGGTTGAACAACTCACTCTAACTTAGACCTTAACTTTAGAGGTAAACAATTACTTTCCTTTATTGTAGCTTTTAATCTTTATATTCTTAGTAAAGGTACTACACCAACCTTCGTTACAAAGGGTAGAAATGAGATTTTAGACCTTAATCTGGAGACCACCCTGCTTTGAATATTTGGTGTGTGTCTAAGAGCCGTCTTTCTTCGATCATAGACATATCATCGTGGATTTTGGCGTTGTCAATAGATCGTTGGATACTTATTGAAATCCTAGGAATACCAGATGTAGGGCTTATTAAAAAAGAGTTAAAGCTGATCTTAGGGATCTTACAAAGCTGATAGGTAACTTGCATAAACTAGAGTACAAAGCTGAAAAATTGGTGGAGATAGTTGTGGACTCTTTTCATGATAATTCCCCCCTTATGAATTCCCAGGTTGCTGGGGTTAATGTTAAATGAAGGATCCCCGGCACTTTCTGATAAAAGGAGAAGGTTAGAAGGCTGTTTAATGTTGACAAGCATTATGGTAAGTGGGAGGTCTACAGGCAGGCCCGGACTGAGTATATAAGACATTAAAAATGGTGAAATGGGATCATGGAGGATGTTCTGTGAGGAAATTGACCATCCTAGCCTCAGATCCTTTGAACCCCATGAGGGCCCTTATTCGTCCTAGTGGAGAGAATACAACAACTGCAAAGGACATTCTAAAAGTCCTACTCAGGAAACACTTTCCCAAATCAAAGGTCAAGAATATATGATCTGTGTAAGTATGAGATATTCTCTACAGGAAGCCCAATAGAGGAGAATGGAATAACAAAAACCAGACAGTGAATTTGGATAAGGTGAAATAGACTATAAATACCTTTCATTCATTCAAACCACCAAGTCCCAAAGAAATATTTTTGGCTCTTTTAGACTATAAAGGAGAGTCTATTGCTCTTATCCTGTGCAGATTGTACTGAGCCAGCATAGCCAACATGTATGTACTCCTGGGTTGGAAAGCGGCCTATATAGTCTGTCTTTTTTTTAAGCTGGGGCAAGCATCATATGCTGACCCTAAGGCTTATAGACCTATCACTCTTACTATCAAGTTAATAAAATAATAGAGTAATCTAAATGATAGCAAAAACTTGTAGATGTTTTCACATTAGTCTATTTGAAGCAAAAGTAAAATTTAACAAATATAATTTTGAATTCATAAAATAAGGTATGTAAATAATAAGCTTTATTAATCATTAAGCTTTATTAAACAACTGAAACTATGATTTCATTATAAAAGTTGAAGTAACCTTTTCACCTGTCTTAGAAATAAGAAAAGAAAAGTCCTTAATTATTAGTTATAGTAACGTAAAAAATGTGTTATTAATTCATAATTATCAATAATAGATTAACTTTTATTCACATAATTTTCTGTTATTTTATTATTGCTTTGCATGCATAAATTCTTCGTAAAAGATTATTAGACAACACTGAGCAGTGAGCAATTACCAGGCATAGAGCAAGATATTTGAAGAGCAATCACAACTGCTCATTGCTAAGAATATTGTTTTCATTAGAAGTGATAGCTTTACCAGTTTTACTTTTAGTAGTTGAAGAGCAGTCACAACTGCTTACTGCTCAGTGTGAAAAACAATGTCTTCCGTATCATTCACCTTCTCACCTCTAATTACAGTAAAATTTAGTAATAGCTTCTATGCTCTCTAAGACAAACAATTTCTAGTGCTGTTAATGCTAGTTTGGGTTTCTATTCAAAGCCTCTTTGCAGTTGAATTCAAATTGTAATTTTTCGTAAAACATATTTTCTATTTAAACATATTTTATCAACTATGATCTTCATCTTTCAGAAAAAAAATTTTTCGGTTAAATGATATAAGAAATGATTAAATATTTGGGAAGGCCAAAACAATATTTTACCACTTGAAGTACTTTTTCTTTCAGGCAAAGTTGACAACAAATTTTAAAACAAAAGCTTTTCTTCCAAACATTCAGCTTATTGATGTAGTTTATATTGATTCAAAACTGCTTGTCACCTTTCAAATTAAACGACTTGCTAACTGAAAAATACCATAACGAAACACAGGTACAAAACTTCTTACTTTTTATGCAGCTGTATGTGTTTTAAGATGAGACATAAACAGAAATGCTATTTGCAATAGAAATAAACCCCTTCCCCACGCCATTAAACATAAAATACTGATACTATGTAATAATAGTAACAAAATGTAATTTTGCTGAACAAAATACTATTCAGTAAAATATATAATTTTTAAAGCATTTAAAAAATTGCCTGTCATAAAAAAAACCAGATTAACCAAAATATTATGTCCATATTTACATGTAGTAATAAAATAGGGCCTTTAAGGTTTAAAATTAGTTTAGGTGTACAATTACCTACCAAAGCTGATTGAATATTTTGAATAGAACAGCTAAAAAAGTTTAACCATCTACCAACTCAAGTTAATGCAATAAAGAATAAACTAAGGTTAGGTATACTCATGATAGAGGTTAAGAAAATTATGGAAATTGACAATTCATCGAATTTGATATGAGCTGAAAATTTTGAAACAATCATTGCTGTAACAAACCAATTAGCAGGATTTCAAAAATAAACTATACATTCAAACCCCTAGTAGTGCTACAAAAAGTGGAGAAACTATAAAGAATTTTTTCTGCAATTTGCAAAAAATACAATAATTGATAAAAAGTATAAAAGAAAAATTGAAATCAATAAATTCTTTACTTTACTAGATTGTGATAATTAGGCTTAAAACATCTCAGTAAAAGCTCCCCCAGTACACAACCCTATATACAGCAAAGTTTAATAGGAGAAATGAACTCATATATTTTAAACGAGCATCTTAGTGCAATAAATGAATAACAGAAGCATCCTTATTTTTTAGAAGGAAGGAAATTTTAAAATATCTTCAAAATTGAATACATTCTAAAATTGCCCTAGCAACTATCACTATCTTCAAAAGTAAGCATTCTGAGATACTCACAAAGGGTCTTATAAATACATTTATCTGAATAGAAGGGGAAACAAATGTAGAAATGTTTGTATTCTGCTCAATCTGCAAGACAATACCGAGCTGTTGTTACAATCTGGATTAAAATGTGTTGTACGTTTTTCCATCCCAGGAACTAAAACACCTTTTCTTTAGAAGCTCTGATGTCACAGAAATGGTGAAGAGGAAGGCTAAAATATCAGATGAGGACATAATAACAACCACAATAATAAGGAAGCATCAGTACTGTCAAATGTCTTCAACTATATAATATCTGTCTATATTTAATTATCTTGAAATTCTGTATTGTCTTGAATAGCTATGTACCAGTCAATGGAGCAGAATTACACTAGCTCTCCTTTAAAACCCATAATAAAAGCCAAATATGAAAACCAGAAAATTGAAGAAAACAATCCCTTTAAATTACTCCATGTGAAATTTATGCCAAGAAAGGAAAAATAACTTTAGCAGCTCTGTGATACTCTTCAATGATTTTGATGCACCATCAAAACAAGATGAGACATGGAATGATGTGAGCAAGAGTTCATCTTGATTGAAAACAAAGATCAACCTCATGCAGCAGTAGCAACACAAAGAGAACTTTGCCATTTCAGGTGGGACATTTCAGGTGAACATCCTCCATACAGCCCATATCTGGCACCAAGTAATTTTTAATTTTCATCTGTTCCCAAAGCTGAAATATATCTTGAGTAGATAACATTTCACAAGTGATTAAGATTTATCTTAGTCTGGCTTAAGTCATTTGCAGTAAATGAGTACAACAGCAGCATTGAAAACTTGTTCCTTGTTACAATAATTGCCCATCATCAATGTCGATTATGTAAAAATTAAGGTAAAGTCCACCAATGAGGTTAATAAGTTATATATATATATATATATATATATATATATATATATATATATATATATAATAGAGTATCATGAATTCCTATTATAAGGACGTTCAAGATCTACAATGAATTGTAGATTTTATGAATCTTTCACATGATGTTATGAAAGTATATAAATTGTGTGTGTAAATGTAAATATATATATATATATATATATATATATATATATATACACACACTAGGTCTGTTCAAAAAAAGATTTTGTTATAAAATCTTTAATACAATAATAAGAACTTTACATGTGCTTGTCTCCTTGAAAGTACTCCCCATTGTTTGCTATGCACTGGTCTCAGTGTGTTTTCCACTGCTCATCACTCCCTGGAACACATTTGGAGTGAGTGATGTCTTTTAGCAGTGCCAGCGATTTCTCTTGAATTTCTTTTACACTTTGAAAATGGTGTCCTTTTAAGGTAGATTTTTGTTAAAAAAGACCTGCTGAAGCCATATTTGGTGAGTACAGAGGATGGAGAAGAACGAGTGTTCTCTTATTGACCAAAAATTGTCCAATCAGAAAAGACGAATGACTTGGCATGTTGTTGTGATGTAAAATCCAGTTCTTGTTTTTCTATAGGCTTTTTCTGTCACACATCTTCCCGTAAGTGCCTTAAAACATCCACGTAGAACTCCTATGTGACTGTCTGACCTTGTGGTACAAATTCATTATGAACAGTTCTACGACAGTCAAAGTAAACAATCAACTTCAACTTCATGTTTGAGCAACTCATGCATGCTTTATTCAGACAAGGCGAATGTTGATCAACCCATTGTGAATATTTTGTCTTTGTTTTCAACATCACATCCATATACCTAGGTTTATGAAAACATCACTTGAGTGATAGTTCTCATAAATTTTTCTTTGCTGTTAGCACAGAAAATCAATTCTTGGTTAATGTTGACACAGTTTTCTTTTTAAAATTTTGTGGCAAAACCAAATACTGATTCCGGTTTCTTCTGTAACTTTCTGCACAGTTAAATGATGATTTCCATGAATCACATATCGAACAAAATAAATTTTTTCATCATTTGTTTGAGGGTCATCCTGATTTTGGATTTTCATCGATCATTGTTCTGCTCGATTTGAAACAACTATATCAATTGTGGCATCTTAAACGGCTCATACAATCGTCCTTATGGATGTTCTGAAGCAATGACCATATTCCAGAAACAAATTTACCGATATTAAAGTAACATTTAATACTACAACGTTGCTCTTCAAAGTCCTCCATTTTCACTTTTTCACTACATGGCAGACAGCTGACTGCACATGTTCACTAAACCAGTTCTGTTCGCTAACTAATCAATTTCTGCAATGCATAGGCTTCTTTTTTTCTAAAGAATGCTGCTAAGTGTAGCATAGCTCTTAAATTCATACTGTACAAGGTTTAGCCAAACTGTACAAACTTTGATACAGGCTTAAACAAACAAGCATGGTTGTTCAAAAGTTCGGTCTTTTTTTGAACAGACCTCGTGTGTGTGTGTGTATATATATATATATATATATATATATATATATATATATATATATATATATAAACCATGCTATGCAATATGGTTACAAAAATCTGTATTTTAAAAATGTTATCACATAGTTTGTATCATTTTTTAAACAATAATATACGCTTTGGGAATCAGTAAAACTTTCTGGTACTGCTGAAGCTACTATGTTATGCATGTTTATCAACAGTCATTATATAATTATTAAAAATAAATGAAATAAATGTTTTATTTGAGCTAATATCAGATAACTAAATTTAATAAAAGTTTTTAAAATTATGGATTTGTAATCTGATGATTTTTGTATAAAATATTTTTAGCTTTAATTTTAAGCAGTTGTTTACTTTTTTGTAAATTTTTTTGATTAAAATTAAAATGAAGTTAAATTTGTTAGTTTTGTGCTTATTATTACTGTATAAAGAAAATAATTGTGGAAGGTATTTGTCTCGTGGAGGCTCAATCTCCATAGGTAATTTATTTAGGCGTTTTGATAAAAGTATTTGTGCAGCTATAAAATCAAAAGAAAATACTCAGAGAGGCCTTGAAGATGTCCTATTAGACATGGCAGCTCTTAATGATGTTATGAAAGATCTAAAAAAACTGCTTAAAAAGAAGCCTGCAAATATGAAAAAAGAACCTTTACCATTAGCTGAAGCTTTGTTAAGTAGAAATCGACCTCAATATTTGAAGTTGAAATTTGAGGAACAAGAAATAAAAGAGAAGTTTCAATGGACTGACGAACAATTAAGAGAATTTTGGAAGCTATATTCAGAAACTGAAAAAATACGTACTCATCTACGTAATATGATTGAAAAGAAAAAAGCGTTTCCATCTTGACACTTTTATTTCAATTTTGCTTTTTTTTGCTTAAAGTGTAATAAATATAAGAGTTGGTCATTAGTCACAATGTTCAGTAACTTGCAGTAAATATTTTTTATAAATTAATTATTTATTTAATTTTGAAAAATTAATCTGTATTGGAAGTGTTATCATTGTTACTTTTAGCTTTTATGTATGGAACATGGCCTTGAGAAGCAAAATGTTTACAGGTGGCTGTTGACAAATAATTTTCATATTCCATTGGAGTTATAAAAACAAGAATGTTGTAAGTAATTCATAAATGTTATATTTTAATTTTAATTTTTTGTTTTTTTTAATTTATTATTTAGCAAGTTCAGTTTTTCTGCAGCAATTTGCTTAATTCTAACAAAAATAATTGGTTGTGTAAACAATTTTTTTTTACTGGATGGAAGAACAGATTCTGCTATAATTACATATTTTTCTTGTTATATTTGGCTAGTTTGCATGAAAAATATTGTATTTTTTCTTTCTGTAGAACATCATGTTGGAGGTAATTTCCATAAAAAGAGCGCCATCAACAAGTAAAAAAATTTTAATTTTGGTTTAAGACAATATTAATTTATGTTTTTAAAGCACAAGAAGAATGTAGTCTTAAAAAAGATAAAATGTTAAGTTTCTTATGGAATTAAATGTAAATTAATAAGTCCATATTTTATTTTTATTTAGATTTATTCCATAAAATTTTATCTATTTATATTAATGTAGTTACAAAACTATTAACATGTATCATGTAAAATGTTGGATTTTGCGGGACTTGTAATCTAAGGTACATGTTATATATCTTTTGTTGTTATATATATTTATTTATATATATATATATATATATATATATATATATATATATATATATATATATATATATATTATATATATATATATATATTTGTTGATATATATTTTGTGTGTTGCAAGTCTCATATTAAAGTAATTATAGGTAAAAATTACTGTATTTCCAAACGGGTTCAAACCAGGGACCTTGCGTTTGTGAGGCAGATGAGATAACCACTACACAACGGAAACTACAAAGTTGTTTGACTGATTTAAGTATATGAAATGAATCATTGATTTAATTTTGGTAGTTATATTAAAAGTTCAGTTGCTTTATATTAATTCGTAAAGATCAGCTGATTTTATTGAAAAGCTGTTAGGCTATAATAAGTTTTAGGTTGTCGTTGAAAACTAGCTATGTTAATTTGTTATTTATATTAATTCGTAATGACCACCTGATGTCATTGAACAGCTGATAGGCTAAAGTAAGTTTCAGGTTATGTTGTTAAAAGTTAGCTATATTAATTTGTCTTGTTTTCAAACAAATTGTTGTAATTATAATAAATAAGGAAGAGAAAGCATGATACATGATTTTTATATTTGGTTCAAAAACAAACACTTTTTTACCTGATTATGGCAAAGTTAAATTATCTGTTAAAATACTATTCTAATTACTTTCTTATTTATTAAGCAAATTACAATATAATACATGTTTGTGTTTTTTAATAATTTTTATATACTACATTTTATTTTCTGTAACTCACAGATAATGATAAAAAAACTTGGGAATCTGTAAAAAATCACAGTTTGTGGTAAATAAGATGTGGCCATTATAACCTTCAGTCTAGAGCAAAAATATGTCTCACCTATCACATAGGTAGCTATAGCCAGGATGGTAGACAGGTTTGATGGGATTTGACAAAAAGGCTCTGCTGGCTCCCTTGTTCCAACAATATGTTACGTTTTATGAATGTTACACAAATTACTTCAAGTTAAACTTAAATAGAAATTCTGAAAACAAACAAAGCTGTTAATTTTTTTATTGAAGACTGTATTTTATTTTAAGTGAGTTATTTGAAATGTATACTTAAATTAACATAAAATTATCCATAGTTCTTATTGAGAGCCAAAATTTGTCTACATCTACTGTTTATTATTTACTGTAATTATACCCAACTTTTTGAATTGTTATATAGATAAAGTTGTATGAATATCAAATTACAACATAATGTGTGTATTTAATTTTAAACTTAATCATACCACACTCTTATTGTGAACACTAATTGTTCAACAAATTGACAGACTTCCTACACACACACACACACACACACACACACACACACACACACACACACACACACACACACACACACACACACACACACACACACACACACACACACACACACACACACACACACACACACACACACACACACACACACACACACACACACACACACACACACACACACACACACACACACACACACACACACACACACACATATATATATATATATATATATATATATATATATATATATATATATATATATATTGTGTTTTTGTTTACAAGTTCATTATTAATTTTTTGCTCTTCAATTCACTTATTAAATATTTAGTATTAGATCTGATAGCAAATAAATAAATCAATAAACATTACATATAAGCATGATATTATGCAGTGTTATTAGTTAATATGACAATGGGGCTGTCGGCCATCACTCAGGCATGACATGGTACATCTGTAGAAGCATTTGAGTCTCTGACCAAATTATGAAAGAAACCTGTCTGTTTACAGCCCTGTGTAGAGTCTACAAATCGTTAACATTTTTTCATTATGCTAATTTAATTATAAAAAAATCTGGAAAAAATTGAAGAACAAAAAAGTAGTTATTAAGTAAATTTAAACCGTGACCTTTCATTAAACAGATCCAGATTGTAAAGAACTTGTTTCCTACTGAACTATGTATGACCTTGTGCTCCGTAGTAATTTTAATTGTTAGTTAAATTGTGTATTTGCTCTAATTCATATTTGTAAGTTGATGAAACTGAATTTAATTTTGTATTCATAAAATTATTTTTTTCGGGTTATGCAAAGAAAAATAACAAAGGCAACTTTATTTGTTTTATTATCTTTTACAGAATTAAATAATTGTAAAATTTAAGAACTTCTGTAATTATACTTTAGAATATTATTTTCTGGATTATAAGTCATGATAAAACACTAGTTTAAAAGTATTAATAAAAAAAATGTTTTTGATTGAAACTCTCCATTTTACAGTTCTGCACAAACTTTTGAGATCCTGAATTATTTTAAAGTGTTCATAGTGTAGATTCGTAAAATGAATTAAAAAAAATAAATTAAAAATAAATATTATAATTTGGTTACATTTAGTTAAGGGAAAAGAAATACATGTTTCTTTTATGAAATGTTACATTTAATTAATTGTGTTGCAAGGAGGCAGAAAGCCAAGCAAAGAAAGTTAGATTAATTTTATTTCAGAAATTTATTTTTACTGGATTCATTAATGTCAGTGTAAAATGACCCATTGATACTGATAATGTATATAGCTTTTTAACAATTTAAAATATTTGTTATATAAATTCAATAGTAACAATTTAAAGATATCTGATGAATCATAAATATTAACTGAAATGGAATTTTCTGTAGTATATTTATTATACGGAAATATGATTGTTGTTTTCTAATCTATATCACACAAATTAATTCCATTGTGGAACAAAGGTCACTATGTTTGTTTTTGTTATTAATCTAACTTTAGATAAATACACAGTATTTCTTTTGACTGCAAAGAATTATATTAAGTGGTAGTCCAATAAAGATTGATTTGTAATTTTTTTCTACAAAAAAGTATTTAAATTTAATGATTATGTTAAAGTATATGTAAAACAAATAAAATTTTTATTTTTTGAAAATAATGACTTCCATTATACTTAATTAAGAAAGACAATATTTAAATAGGTTTGTAAACACATGAGTAAACTTTTCGTATTTCTTTATGGCCAGGTTTATTCAGCTAGTATGCATTTGCATATTCATTTCTGTGCTAATCAAAAAACACAAATGTTCATTTTGTATTGCATCAAATATAAAACAATTACAGACAAATATTTCAACAGAACTATCTTTTCTTTCCAACAATTCAGCTGAACCACTAATAAAAAATATGTTATCATATGTTGGCACCCTTTATTATATTTCAATTTTAGTAGAGTCGAAAGATTCAAATGTAATTAAAATATTACAAATATTGCAGAAAGATGACAGTGCAGTACCTAGGAAGTCACATGTAAATAAAATATTCAGTAATGATACATTTAATAACAGTGAGTGGTGCAGTGAAAATCAAATTTTACTTTGTAAATTAATAGATGAAGCTCGTAGACTGTGGAATAAAATTGCACATTTTTCCTTATTAAGTGGATTATTCTGAAGAGTTTAAATTACTTTCCAAAATACTTTAATGAATATGTAAGTATTTTGTATTTAAAATTATAATATTTGTCCTTCATTGTTTCATTGCTTTGTTCTCTAATTTTTATTTATTTGTTAAATGTACTGATAAGTTATAGCTAGAGTAAGAAATCAATTTCCTATCCTAATTACAGATAGGTTATTATAGAATGAGAGGGATTTAGGTAATATTAATTAAGCGAATTCAGCCAAATTAAACAATAATAATCTTAGGAAATCAATGTTACATTCTTGTAAACAATTATCTTATTTAAATTACAAAAAATAATAACATCTTAATGCATCTTAACATCTTACTTTTCATTATGTGCTTTTTTCAATAATTACAAAATTTATATTGTTTAATTAACATTAACATTCATAAATATTTCATTGTTTCTTGATTATAAGACAAGTAAAAATGTTTAGTTCTACACAAAATATTTGCTTGCTTTTGTTTAACATTTAGAAATGAAAAAAACCTCAAAGGCAATTTGAATATTTTTATTGTCTTGTTTGTACAGATTTTTTTTTTTAATTTTTCAAAAAACCGTTGGTGACAGGGCTTCCTTTAAAAAAATGGCTGGTAGTTTTAATGCATAGACAATGTCATTATGGCCATATGGCAAATAAAGAAATAATCAACTTTTATTCTTAATGCATCTTAACATCTTACTTTTCATTGTGTGCATTTTTTTCAATAATTACAAAATTTATATTGTTTAATTAACGTTCATATGTCACTGTTTCTTTATTATAAGACAGGTAAAAAATGTTTAGTGCTACACAATATATTGCTTCATTTTTTTAACTAAAAAACCTCAAAGACAATTTGAATATTTTTATTGTCTCATTTGTATGATTTTTTTCTGTTATTTGTCAAGAAACGTTGGCAACAGGGCAGTGTTAATAAATGGTTGAAAGTTTTAATGTATAGACTATGGCAATATGGTCATATGGCAAATAAGGAAATAATAAATTTTTATTTAAAATACAGACAATATTTTATGGTTTCACATTTTAGGAAGTCAGAGCCAAATTAAATTACTCCATACTGCCGAAAACATTTTTTTTACTGAATTTTGCTTTGTGTTTACAGCAACTAAAGAAAAGGAAAATTTTCAAAAACATTAAATAATGTTTAATATAAAATGTTGTATATAGAACAGTCTAAGAATCCGTTGAGTCTTATATTAATAATAAGACTCAAATTATTAATGTCTGTTACATTATTTGTTTAATACTTTCTTGGTGATGTTGACAACAATATATCCTATATATATATATATCAAAAATCTACTAAGCCATTGAATTTGGTGCTTTTAGTTCAACATTATTTGATGTTTTTAATATTCAACATTATAAAATCTACAAGTTTCTTTAAGTTTTTCTAACTGATTTTTGATGTCACTATGTAAGTTGTGAAACATTTTAACTTGCTCTTTTGTCCATGAAAATTTTTTTTCTAGTTCATGATCTTCAAATTTTATCTTATTAAATTGAGGTTCTCCTTGTATTAAAATTGTTCGAATAATTGGCAAAAATGTTTGAAATACTTGAAAGGACTTACAATTTACCATTGCTAGCAATTGTTTCATACCTCCATTTAGTAACGAAATTTTACTTAGTAACGCACCTCCAACTGATGTATTATGACTATGGAGGTCATTAAATATATTAATTGCTAATGACTGAAACATTTGTCCCATACCTGTATGAAACATAATTTCACTATCAAAATCACTTGGAATATTTGTTTTGACTATACCAACACAACCAGTTAAAAATATCAGAAATAAATACATTTAATTAACTTGTTATTTAAATATTAGAAAAAATGTATAACACCTTGTTTAATTTATGTTGCTTGAGTTTATGCTCATCAGTTAAGTTTATACTTAAATCATTTAAATGTTATTTAAGATTTAGAAACAGATAGGATATTCATTCATGATACATAGTATATCATTAAATAATAAAAGTTAATGGCTTCAAGGTATTCATTTTTATTACCTATTATATCAATGAATTATGTAATTTATATATTTATTCTTCTTATATTAAACAATATTCACATTTTCATAACATTTGTATAAATTATGTGATTCTGCTTTGAAAGTATTTAAGTTCTACCTTTTACAATAACTTAAAATGTTTATTATAAATTAATTACCTTCAGTACTGGATTTAGGAATAAGCAAACATAATTTCTGCCTATAGGCTCCCACCACACGAACAATTTTTTTTAATTTTTCAAACAATTTTTTTTAACCCTCCATCGGTTGCAATATTTGATCTCCCGAGTTTGGTCACATTGAGCCTGACAAGCACACAATTTTAAATTACCATATTTTCCGTCTTCCTCAAATCTGAAAGATCTTGCTCCGCACTTACTTTCTTAGGATTCTATACAAAGTGATCATAGAAAAACAATTTGAAAAACAATTATTTTATTAGTTTAAACATATGCAAAATCAAAAACTTCAATAAATTGAAAACAAAAACTACTTCACCATAATTACTTCAAAATAAACATTAAAAAAATACAAAAGTCACTCAGTTACTTCAATTATATGTACAATAATTCACTCTATCTCAGATTCGCTGGATTCAGGCGCCTTAGAAGAACTTGGAAGAGGGCGATGATGAAAAAATTCAGTGACAGGCATGCACTCCTCACAAATATAGTTTGCGTGTTTGAGGCAGATTGCTTTTTTGCAACTAATATATTTAAGCTTTATAAGCCTCCTGGCACCAGTTTCAACTGTGCAGGTCATACACTAAAGTCTCTTGGGAGGGGAAGAAGGGGAAATTTTTCCCTCAACATCATCCCCATGGGGCGGAACCTCTTCAATCGGATTTGGAGGCTGGAAGAGATCCCAACTTTCTTCTGGCTCCTTCTCTCCAGCTCTGGAAACGTAAGCTCATGAGCTAATTGTTTTAGAAACAACCTCCTGCGCAAAGGTTGCAGATTGTTGCCAAGGTAGATAATGAGGGAACTGATCCCAGCCACATTCATCATTGTATGAAAAATCACCATTGGCCAGCGCTTATTATTATGGCTGACATTGTAAGTTGCACATATGGTCGGCTGTATCTACCCCACCTTTTGTTGAATTATAAAATGTGATGATCTCTGGCTTCTTTTTTTCTTCAGATGAAGGATCAATGGCGCCGTCATTATGTAGGGAAGAAACGAGGATTACATTTTTCTTCTCACGTGGGATGTATGATACCAGAACTTTTCCTCCACTGAATCCAAACATGCTGTCGTATTGTTTTCTTCCTCTCATATTCACAAATAGTGGTAGCAGCTGTTTTTTATTTTTTCTGGCTGTGCCAACAAAGGTGAGCTTTTGTTTTTTCAACTCATCAATGAGACTCAAGTCCGTGAATCAGTTATCAGCTGTTATATTTCGTCCGGTTCTGAATAAGGGCTGAGCGATTCGTTTAACTACGTCACTTGGTTTGTTTCTAACTTTGAAAGGGCCTTCAGGCTGCTTTCCAGCATAGATTTCCAGGTTGTAGGTATACATCACCTGGGCATCTGGAAGGGCGAAAAATTTTATCCCGTACTTGTTCGGTTTTGAGGGAATGTACTGACGGAAAGGGCATCGACCTCTAAAACCTGGGAGCATTTCATCGATAGTGACGTTTTCCCTAACAGTATGGTTTTTTTGACAATTTTGAACATATGTTACAAAGATGTCACGGATGGCTGTATCCGTTGTAGTCGGGTTGTAGTCAAAACGAAGACACTTTATCAGTGTTTTAAATCATCTGAGACTCATCACAAGACCAAATTTTTCGATGCCGTCATTTTCTTTACCCCACAGTTCCTCCAAACTTTGTCGATTTCCTTTATATGCACCTGCTAGGTAGAGCAAGCCTAGGAATGCCCTCACTTCAATAATATCAGTGGGTTTGACATCTCTCTCTCTGGAGAAATTATCCCTGATAACTTCGAGATACTGGTTAGTGTATTTTACAATTGTTTGAAGAATGTCAGCAGTGAAAATTCCACTGCAGTTTTAGCCTGGTTAGCAGCTCCTATGACCCCTGGAAGGCATTTGATAATATTTTCAGGTTCTCTACACTTAGCCTTCAAAGGTGGCTTTCTGATCCACTTGGTTGTCTTATCTTTTCCTAATGCATTTGTGCTTCCTTCTTCTTCAGTGTCATCAGCCTCTTCATCATCAGACTCATCACTACAGTCTTGCTCTGTACATGAATCCTCTCTTCTTTCTTCTACCTCATCTAGTGAAGCAACATCGCTTTCGTCTCCTAAATCTTCTGCTACCGCTGGGTCCTGATCATCACCCATCAATAAATTCATTATCTCCTCAACATCCTTTTTTTACTCAAATTAAACCTCCTATCAGCCATATTTGCAAAAAATCTGAAACAAAAGACAAAAATCTGAATAAGTTTCAGTCAGAACAGGTTCAGTCGCAATGTGCTTGTGAGGCACACGAGAATAATTTCAAAAAAGTCACTATCCGACCTAAATATCTACAAATTTGGCGAAATAACTCTGTAAACTGATCAAATATAAATAATTAAGATGAATATATGAAAAAAAGAAAGAAAATGCGTACCTTCAAAAATGTGACGAGTTCGGTTGCAATGAGCTTCTCAGATCACTGACACTAATACTGGAACAACTGCAGATCAACTGAGCTAGAGGGTCGGGAGGGTCATTTTGAGTCAGGTAGCTATTGGGGAGGAGGGAACCCTTCACTGCGTAGTGGCGGGAAGGTCCTAAGAAAAATGTTACCTGTTCCTCTTAGATCAGTTGCGACCGACGGAGGGTTAAATGTTACAAGATGGCCTATGTGGTTTTTATTTGATTATTATTTAAATTATATATGAGGGGTGGGTAGAGAAAATGATAAGTATTTAATTATTTATCTGTAACTGAAATATTGAATGGAAGATCGATTTAAATAGTATGGCATCCAAAACGTTCTCTGTAAAAGAATACATTCAAGCATTGAATTAGACTTCATATAACAAGTATAGTATACATATCTACAGGCCCTCATTAAGTCTGCCTATGTTGTTAAATTTTACAAATCCGGCACTGATTACCTTATTATTGTTTAATATTACCTTTTTTAATTTTTGAAATATTTTTCAATAAATAAATAAATAAATTATTTATGTTTGTAAGTTATTTATTTAACAGTTGAATGTTCCTTTAACATTAAAAGTTATGGTATTAAATTTGGTGTTATTTATCAATGATTTATCTACAAATAATTTCAAATTTACAGTTTAATAAAAAGAAAATAATTATCAAATAATTAGTGCAATATTAATTTACTTTAATATAGAATATTCCTTAATATTCAGGTTTCTTTCCAACTAACAATTCAATATTACAATAAACTATCATAGTAAACCCTTGGTTTAATGGACCATGATTCAACAGACTTTGGATTTAATGGACAAAAAAATCATTTATTTTGTTTAAAATTTTGAAAGTGGGGGATAATATTTTGTGTATAAGTTGATAGTTTTAGTTCATTGATGACTGTAGTAGAAGTTTATTGTTAACATACTGTAAGCTTATAAAGTTCTAAAAAAAACCCAACTGTTTAACAAAACATTACATTTTTGCCTATAACTGAACAGAAACACAATACAAAGTAAGCAAAACTATTGTGTTAATAATGAGGAAAGTTACAGATTTCACTCTCTTATAACAGACAATCAGTTTTAACAGACTAACATCCCTGTCATTTCATCTATTAAACTGAGGGCTTACTGTATCATAGAACTTAGTGTAAGTCTTATGGAACTTCTTTATCTAGTGCTGTTATATACATTGTCTTTGCTCAACCAATATTTCTCATTGAATCTTTTAAAATTTGCTACCTTCTGGTTATTAGTATTTTCTCCCACTTTTAATTTACCAATCATGCACCAATGTGTAGCTTTCAGAGCCGTTCTTACGGCACTGCAGGTGGTGTGACAATTCCTTGCACCTAACAGGGATTGCCTGTGGATTTTGTTAATATATTTATAATTTGGTTAAAGTTAGTAACCAAAATAAAGTTAAAATTTAAATGCTTAGTTCATCAAATAACCCAAAAATAAACACATCTGTAGAATATCTGAACAAATGTCATTCAGACAACTTATCAAGGGCGTACCCAGAATCAAAACTAAGGGTGGGGGCAAGCCATGGTCGTTCAATATACAATGTAACATTTTATCACAGAAAAGGTGAATAAAACCAAATTAGTAATAAGATTATGTATAATTATAACAGTGCTTTATCAACTAAGTTATTACAATTATTTGTTTGAAAAAAAAAATATTCTAGTTACATGCTTATACTAGTATTATTTTTCTTGGCTTTTTAGGAAACTTGTTCAAAACTCTTGTTTCAATACAGTCCTGATTTTCCTTAAAGAATTTCCGATGGACGCTCATCAAACACAACCCAGTCAATCTGTCTTCTCCCATTGTACTTCTCAGCCAGGCCTTTACCCTTCGAAGGGTACTGAAAGATCGTTCAACGCTAGCCATAGTGGATGGGAAAGCACTTAAAATGAGGAGTGCATGCCTTGTTTCAAGGGAAAAAAATAATAGCCTCTTCCAAAAGTTCAGCCACTTTAATATCCTTTAATTTGTCTCCTGCTAAATCATTCTTTTTCCACAGATTATACCACAAATATAACTCGGCAGAGATATCACCCAACTCATAAAACTCCATGAAAGATTTTGCATTTTTTCAAAATCTTTTGAAGAAATTTTTAGCATTTATGAAGGATGAAGACGGGATAAGGTAAAAGCAGGTATATTTTTGTATGAGAATCTAACATTCAATGACAATGTTAAAGAATCAAGATAAGGGATGATCAACGACCGTCTCTAATATTCAATCACAGTCTCAGGTGGTGGATTACTTCTGTGTATTTGCTTTTGAACAATTTATGGAACTGTTAACTCAATGCCGACTTGCTCCACAATATCATGTGATTTTTTTTAGTAATTCATCAGAAACATGTTCAATTTCTTGTCGATCCTTCTTGATGACATCAAGAATTTCACCAATATGTTTCCTCACCATAATTAAATCCATATTTTTACTTTGTATAGCGTTCACAATGGGTTCTTGCAGAGTACTTTGCAATCATGACTAAACCTATGATGAAAATTGGTTTAGTAACTGCACAGTACAATTGATAGGCAAATTTTCTTGTAGCATATTTTCCTTTGACCAAGAGATGTTCTAGCACATTGATGATTTCATGGAAACTGTATGAAAACTATCTAATACTCTTGTATTTTTCAGACCATCTGGTCTCACCGAGACTTGATAGATAATGAGTCGAATTCCAGCTGGCTGGCGACTCATGAAAGAAGGATATTGTATCCTTAACTGTTGCAATTTAAGTTTCTTATTTCCAGTAGTTTGCTAGTATTATTGACTACAAGATTTAGTTTGTGCTTGAGCAATGGAACAATGAAGATTTATTGTACTTTTCTTCAAAATAGCCTGTACACCATCTTCTTTTCCAGCCATCGTAGAACATCCGTCAAATCCAAATCCAACACAATTTTCTGCTGAAAGATTCTGATCAACTAAAAAAGTCTTAATTGCTAGCAATTTTAGGGGCATCTTGAGATTTCAGTTCAACATAGCCTACAAATTCCTCTCTGATTTTTTCTTAATTCTCATCATAAAACCGCAATCCGATAGAAAGCTGTTCTTTTCCAGCAATATTTGCTGTTTCATCTGTCATTACAGCATAAGCTTTTGTTTGTTTACACAACTTCACCACATAATCTTATAATTTCATTTTGAATTTTTGGTGAAGTGTAGACTTCATTTTTCTACATTTACCCAAGTGATTCTTTAATTTCACATCACCACAGTCAATTCTTAAATTTATAAGGTCAAAGAAACCCCCCCCCTCATCTCCTTCCTTTCCTCTAAGTGGCAAATCATGAGTTCCACAAAATATGATAAAAGAAATAATTGATGACAATATTTGTTTATTTTCTTCAATCATCTTCTGGTGACCACTTTGCAACTGTACATCAACTAGAACATTTAAAAGGAACGCTTTTGAAGTTTTGTGGTATTGACTGCTGATGTGTTTTCTACAATCTTCATATATATCATTATGAATGATATACCTGAACTCATTCATACCTTACCATGAATGATCCCAAAACTCCTTTAACTGTAGCAATACTAGGAAGAAAAGAACACAGTGCATACATAGAGCACCTTTCAAATGACTTGAGTACACCAACCAAGGAGTATATTGATAACCAGCAGCAGTTATTTTCTTTTCAAATGGCTGGCATCAGAACCAAAATCATAATTTGATGGTGGGACCCAGAGATTGTTAAGCAAATCCTTCTTTTTTTCTGATGGCAACTTAAGGGTATGACCAACATAATAGCAAATGTCATTTTCATGGTAGCCATTGTTTTCTTCAATCGTTTTAGATGTCCCAAGAACAGCAAAGTATAGAGGTGAAGAATTACTAGACCCTTGTTGTTCTCAGAGAGTTTGTGGCTGTAATACTAAAAACTAAGAGGGTGAATGATAGTGTGAATGGCACCATGTAAATAGTGTACCTGAGGCATAGCTGTCACTATGGTTCAGGTAAAAATATTTTCCGCATGAATTAACAAAGATATGTTAAAAATGGACTTGCTTTTGTTTTCTTTTCAGTTTGACAGTTTTTGGTTTTATTTTGTAATAGAATTAAGATAGTATTATAATATAGGTAGGATAAGATAAATACAATGGCACAATGGCAGATTTAGTTGGTTATGAGAAAAATACAAAATGGCAGATGCATTTTACTTGAAAAAGATTATTTTTAGTTGCAAATTGTATTAGATATAAGATAGGATAAGTCTTAGGAATAAGTTGTAATACTAGATTAAGTAAAATGTATTGTGAAGCGCAGCATATAGGGGGCACACGCCCGGGGATACCCTCTAGAGCAGATGTAGAAGCTAATTAATGAAAAAAAAAGAAAAAAAAAGACCCTTGTTGTTCCATAATAGACACAGAATCTGATGGTTTGGTCAGTTTAGTTCCATCTTCATCCCCATCACTGCTTCCACTTCTACTACTGTCATCTTGATCCTTTTTCCGTTTGAGAGGTTTTCTGCCTGAAAGTAGTAGAAGTTGACATAGTATACAAAAGTTACAAATTTTTTTAACTAACAACCAATATGATAAAAATGAAATGCTGTTTGTTGGTAAGCACATCACATGAGAACGGCTGTACAAATTTGGCTATTTTTTGTTTTAAAATGTTCGTGATAGTTCGAATTAGGTTTTTCTGGAAAGAAAAATTTGAATTACTAAACTTACTTTTTGGAACCAGTTTCTTATATCCATTTAGGAAGCCTCAGTTTTCTCCAAATGTAAATAAGAAGGTAAACTAATAAATTATAATTGGTTGTTTAAAAAAAAATCACTTAACTTAGTTTTAAACATCAGCAGTTCAACTGAAATACAAATACTGATCAACTAGTGGAGGTGGTGGGAAGCTCAGTTTATATAGTGATGCGGAAATGACTAGACCAAAGGGGAGGGCGGAGACTCTTCTAGAAGGTTTGATTTTCTCTCATTGGCTGCCATCTGTAGACTCTTCTACAGCCCTCTAGAGATCACTGTCTCTTGATTCCCACTAACTGGCTGACTTAGATTCCTCTACCAGTTGCTAGGTGGTTCTAGATCAGTGTAAGGCGTTGTGAGGTGTATGATAGTTATCCTATTTGTTTATAGCATTATTTTTCTGTTTTCCTATAGAAAATAATTGAGTACGATTGTATGATAATTTCGATCGACATTAAAAAAATTATAAATTATCCTAATTTCATAATTTTAGTATATAGTGTAAGTATTTTTTTGATTATTAAAATAGTTATTTCAAGGATTGTATTAAATTGTATTAAGATTCCAAGGGGCAGCTGCCCCCAACCCCTCGCTGTGTACGCCCATGTAACTTATATAATTGACTAGTGTTCTCACATTGTCTTGGTCATAATATTTGTACAAAAACTGCCAGTTGGTGTTTTATTCAGTTAAAAGTAATTTATATCAGTGTTCTTATCAAACATTGCAGTACCAAGAAAACAAGAACTGTGTCTAACAGCATAGCAATTTTGACGAACTGACCCAAGTACCCTTTGTAATATAAGTTTCAGCCATTCTTTTTTCATTTCTGTACCATCTTAACCCTCACTGTTCAATGTCATTATTAACTGATGTTTTAACTATTTTTTGTACCTCCATATTCTTAGTTCTTTCATTTTACAATATTCTGGCCTGCCATCTTTACTTGCAATCAAACTAACTTATTTGCATGACTTTTCCCTACTTGTTCTGTGTGCAGGAATATATTTAGGATTGCCTTAATTTTTTTTTTACTTTATTTATTTCAATGCTAGCTCAGTAACATAGAAATATGCATATCAGTAATTCCATTATTACTTTGACTAATTTTCCTTTCTATCTCCATACTTCATATCTTATTTTTCTTCAAAACTGAATCCATATATCAAAAAAGTGTTTACGGTCTTAAACATATCCTCTTGTAAAACATTGAATTTTTGTTTATTCTTACATTTATATTCTTATAAAAGCTGTCACAAATATAATTAGCATCTTCTCTCTCCTGAGCTATGTATACACATATATACATGTATGAGCATATGTGTGTGTATGTGCGTGCAAACGCCCGTACACACGCACGCGCACGCACGCACGCGCGCGCACACACACACATGTGTATATATATATATATATATAACATAACAAAAAGTTATGTTTCTTTCTAATATTTTACCCTGGGAAACTTAAACATTTTGAAAAATGCTATGAGTTTACCTAACTATATTGTCCATAAATACACAATAATAAATAATTATGAAAAATTTGAGTTTTTAGGTACTTTACAGAAAAAATAAAATATACAATACAATTAATTATAAAAAGTATAACCTCATACGGAAGTGAAGTATGGCCACTGAAACCAAAAACAGAAAAATGCCTTGAAGCTACAGAAATGGACTATTGGTGAAGAGCTGCAGGTTGGTTGAAACTGGATAACATATGAAATTTAAAAATTGGTGAAATCACTGATGCAAAGCACACCATTGTAGATGGGATTGGAATAAAATCTAGGTAAAAGGGAAACCAGAAGAAATTGAAAACTAGGAATTGGAAGACACCGGAGAACATTTTTAGTCAAAAGAAGAAGAAGGCACTTTACAGATATTAAAATTAACTTTTTGTTATTGATTTCAATTTTTGAATGGTAAATTTATAGACACGCTTTTAGTCCATACTACTGTAAACATATAAATACAAAAATCCAGTTTTTTTATAAGTTACCTGTATTGTGTATACATTATTTATTAATGCTACAAACCCTTAGAGAATAAATAAATATGTAGAATGTTTTATTTTCTCAAGTGCATCATTTTGGAACAAAATAAAAACATTATACATTATATTTTCTATCCATTTTTTCCAACTGTTTATTTTTAAGACTGTATTTTTTTATGTGATACAAACTGTAATTTATATTTACAACAAAATAGGCTCTAATATCTAAAACATAAAATTGTTAACACTGTATTCTTTTTTGGAGTAAAATATTTCAAATCAAACATTTTTCAGTTTGATATAATTTTATAAAACATACAAAATAAATTTAATGTTTATTTACACTACTGTAGTTTCAGTCTACTTTTAAGTAGCACAATTTCCTCAGTAAGCATTCATCATAAATTTTATTTTATATATATATATATATATATATATATATATATATATATATATATATATATATATAAGCAGCACTAGAAATTTTATATATTTCTTAACCACTACACTTTGTAAAAAATATAGCAAAATACAAGCAAAGAAATGATTGTATCTAAATTAATAACAAAGTGATAATGAAGTTCTTACAAAAATTAAAAAGTTAGAATCATAGTACCAATAACCTAAAAATACTGATTATAATAATAATTAAAATAATGTTATAAAACACACATATGCAATTATTTTTGCTCAAAAAAACCTTTAACAATATTATTAAAACTAAAACCAATTAATCAAATGTAAAACAATATATTACAAATTACAACAAAAATTAATTTATGAGAATGAAAAACACTAAAGAAATACAGAAGACATATTAAGGTTCAAGTTAAAGCTATTTAACTACCTTTTGATTAAATTAATAAAATCAACAATACTTTATTTCTATAATGGATAGGCTTATAGAGGTTATAAATGTCACATTTTCCATGGAAAAGTGGTTATTTGGGTGAATCTTATAATACATTCCATGTAAACATTATTATAAAGCATTGCAATGATAAAAAAAGTGTTCAAAAGTTGTGAGTTGTGTAGGATTTGAAATCTGTAATTGTTTTTAAGAACTTTTCCTTAATTATTACACACTGATTACTTTGAAGCATCAACTAGATTGTAAAAAAGTAAACACATACAAAAAATATTAGTTTTTCATTATTTTACTTTTTAAATTATTTCATTAAAAAAATTAATTGCTGTTGAAATTATTAAATAAAAATTATTTTGAATAATAAGTAGTTTAATAGAAAACATTAAATTTATTCAACTTATTAAATGGATAATGTTAAAAATTAAACTTTTTTAAAATTAGAACATTTTTAATCATCATCTAAATTAACATGTCTGTTTTCACAATGTTCTCTTATTTCTGCAACAATGTTTTTAATATCTTTGTATAAAGACCGAAATATTTTAACTTTATCTTTTTCCCAAAAGTATTTTATCTTTAGATCTTCTTTAGAATATTTAATTGCATCAAATTGTTTAACACCACGAAGAAGTATAAATCTAACTACTGGAAGAATCTTATGAAAGTCATATTTCTCCAGTGGTTCCAAATAAAATTTGAATTGTCTCAATCCTTCATATGTTTCTTCCATTCGTTTTATTATAAGATCTCCAGCTGTTGAATTTGCTTCCCTAAATACTGGTCTCATCTGAATATTAATTGAATGAAACAAATGTGCAATTTTATTCCATTCTTCTTTAGTTCGGCTTTCACAATAATTGTTATTTGAAATGAGAAATATGAAAAAAATAAATTGCACTAACATGATTCTGGTTGTTACTGACCAATAGGTACTAATAGAGCTATTAAAATAATTTCATAAACATGAATGGCATTTCTGATTTCAAATGATAAAATTAAATATGTTATTTTAAATTGATAATGTTATTATTATTCCTATAGCACTTTTACATTATAGCAAAGGGGGACTAATTACATGTGAGTTCATTCTCTCTCTCCCCCCTCTCCCTCTTTCTCCCTCCCCCTCTCTCTTTCTCTCTCTCTCTCTCTCTCTCTCTCTCTCTCTTATTTGTTGTTATTTTTATTTTTAAAAATCTGATGAGCAACAGAGTGTAAAATGATTATTTTTGATTTAACTTTTTTTTTAAGAAGTCTGGATTCAAAACTAAGAAAGGGGTTCTCACTGGAGATGGAACAAACACAGATCTATTGAATGAAAGAAGATACAATTTTAAATTAATGCAAGATTGTAATGAAAAATCTTATATTTGTTATGTACATTTGAAACCATGCTTTATTTTTAAGTGATCACATTATCTATAATTTGAATTAAAACTCAACAAAAAAATTTATAATTTAAACTTTTTTGAATAAGAATTTAGAGATTTTTATAATCTAATGTGTCTATAATAAGAAAACAATTCTTATATAATTGCATTTAAAGCGATTTTAGGAAAATCATTTTCTAGAAGAATAATTTTAACTGCACTATTTTCTTTAATCCCAAATTTTACCAAAATTCATAAAACAATATGTTATGGTACAGTAATAAATATAAATTACAAACTGTTATTTTTACCGTATAAAAACATTTATCTTAGTTAAAGTTATTATTTGTCTATTTATGATGAACTACTTAGATGTTTTAGATAATATAGGATATTGTTTTTGCAAAAAATAATTTTGGTAGGTTTTTGGCAGTGACCAGATGAAAATTGTAACACTGGCCACTGTGGTACATTTTTATTAACCAAACATAGATAATATGTTATGAATTAATTGCTATAGCAACTGATTAGCAAAGATTAGTCCACCAGAAGTGCATCAGAAAAAGTAAATTTAATGAAGCTAGGAACAGACTTTTATAAAATAACTTTGTTCAAGTTTTAGTATATCTATATCAATATATTTACAATATTTTAGTACTTTAATTATAGCAGAAATTAAATTATTAATTAATTATTTAATACATAACGGGCCAATTTTTAGTATAAAATCTATAATATATAAAGACCTTTATAAAATATAACAATAATTTATAATTATATATGGTATTACATTATTTACAATGTAATTGACGAAAATGTCAAATATAGTCAAACATATCATTTTACTTTTAAAGCCAATTATTCAGACATAAAACAAACACTAACATAAACCTTTGCATCAAATGCATAATTACTGGATGTTTGTAACAATCTTTTTTCTTTATTAAATTGAAAACTCTTAACTAACTTAGTAATGTCTTATATTGCACTGCTATTTTATAACTCGTTTGTCAGTCACAAAGAGGTTATTTTTATTTGTATGGAAATGTGCTATTTTGTAATGAATGCTTTTGTTTGTTTATATTACTGTGAAAGTTTAAGTCATCCACTTCATTCTGTTAAGTGTGTTATTGGGATGTAACATTTCAATTTAAAGAGGACATTCTGCGTCTCCAATCAGCTGATGAGGATTGGATAGAATCGAGCTTTTCTTTTTCACCACAGGCAGTGCTGCCTTTCTGTAAGATTTCATTTCATGCCAGCGAGGCATTGCTTGCAAGTTCACAGACTGTAACAGTCGCACAAGGTAACTTTAGTGACAAGTAATGAGAGTTTAATCAAGTAGTTCTTTTCACTTTTTCAACAAAAGAATGGCAGGCTAATGTTAACCAGGTATGCTGTTAATACTTGTCCTTTTTTTTATTGAATGTAATATTGTATTATGCTAATTTGTAAGGGCTACCAGTTTTCTAAGACTAACGGGATGTTTCGGGTTTGGTTTTTCAGAAGCAGGTGTAGAAGCATAAACAAACTATACCATCCATTAGTACTCCTCTGTGAAAACAAAAGGTATCCTTCCTACCCAAAACCTTGGTAACAGAGCTGGCTGTAGCTCATACCTTGGGCCAAATTTATATCACAAGGAGAGGTTCAATCATTCTTTTCAATGTCCAGATATTTAACAGATTGTATACTACAATAAACATTCTCAACATATCCATCTCATTTCGATATATTTAGTGCCTCTTTTTTTTCAATTCATTTAAATTTTGAGTTGTTTTGAAAACAATACCCCTAAAATTAATAAAAATCTGGTGGTGGCAAATTTGGAGGTGGAGGAAAACTTAGAGACACAGTCAGTAAACTGTTTTGACAAGTCTATGGCTGAATTATAGCCTAGAGTCTATAATATACAGAACTCTCACCCAATGTTAAAATAAGAATACCAGAATGAAAAGTAAAATGCATGTATTACCAAAACTCAACCTCCTAGCACTCTGAACTCATTTTCTGCCCATCCTTGAGTTTATAAATTGCTGCAGTGTTATGAATTTATCTTACACTCATTTAAGATGTTTAATTAATATCATTAGTAATTAATAGATTAAATAATAACTTAATTGTAGTCTCAAAAATCTAACCTAAATGTGGTTCATTTCTCTTCTGATATATAGTGTTCTCTATTTTCAGTCACAAAATTTCCTATGCAGTGAGATATCAATGTATTATAGACTCAAGGATTTTATTAACGTGGGATGTAGCACTACATTACTGTACCAAGAGTTTCATCTTCATTTTCATATTGGAATAGAAAATTTGTAATAATTATTAAGTAATATTTCACATTTAATGTATATATGAAAAATTAAGTAAACCATTCTTTGTCACAAAATTACACACCAAATACATATTAAGGATGCAATTTCTTTCATTCCTCTATTCTCTACAATCTATTTTTTCATTCTTGATGTAAACAAACAATGTTTTACCGGAATAAAAAGCATTGTTCAAAATATAAACACACCTCAAACTAGATTTGATTTTTTAAAACACCTCAAACTAGATATTTGAATCATGTACAATGCCTGTTTATCTATTTGTAATAGAGTTCTTCATTTGTCCCATTTGAATTCAATAAGAACGTTTCTTTAGTTATTTTAGTAATGATGAAATAAAATAAAAAAATATAAATAAATATATCATTTCAATTAAATTAAATATATTTGCTAATTATACTATTCAATTACTTATACAGCAAGCAGGTTTTTTAAAATAAGTAGTATATGTCTACTGTCCATATGCAATACAATACTTCTATTGCAATATTAAATTACAATATAGTCATAACTGAATGCTAAATATAAGTTATCATTTATTAAGTTCAAATAAATCACTCACAAGGTAGAAGCGTAGACAAAAATTGGACAACAGTTAGTAGTCGTCTCAGTAAATTTTTTCATATGTTTTAAAATCTTATAAATTTTGAAGTTTATTGATAAGAATAAACAGTGTCCCTTGTAGACATTGAACACCTATGCTGCTCATACTGCTACTGATTCCCTATCCAGTGACTTTATATCTGTAACAAGAAATGATAAGTGTGGAATTAGTATTTCTTGTAGGTTAAGTGACTTTATGAACTCACTTTATAAATATTGGAACATAAATGTTAGAATGAAATATTTCAGGAAGAACTAATATAAGTATTTTATAATTTGTTTTAAATTAATATTCATTAATTGCATTCTTTTACTTTCTGTATATGAACATATTAAATTGTGAGTGGAAAAGCATGAACCATGGAATTTTGATAGAAGTTACTATTTTTAGATCCGTTGAGTTTCAGAACAAAGTGGTTTGCTTATGGATCTCTGTACATCTCTGTGTCAATGCACATCACCAGGGGCACTGTTTGTGGAAGCAAGGGGGGATGTTGCCTCCAAGATTTAAGAAAAATTTTAATGTTTTACTTGAAACATTAAACATAGGTGACCTACTATCTTAATAAATAATTTTTAAAAGTATCTACTAGAAATGTAATGTTTAAAACTTCTAAAATGAAATAACCAATAACAAATATTTTATTCTAAATAATATAGAATAATTTTCTTGTAGACAATTTTGTTTTTCATTTTTCTTTTTGGTTAAATTGTTCTTATAAAAGTACAATTATTTCTATGTTTACAACATTTAAACTCAATATTTTCATTTTATCATTGCAATATTTTTGGGGAAGGGACCCCCTTAACCACCTAAGGTATTTCATGCCTGGTATTGTAACCTCTGCTTCCTTACAACCCAATACAGATTCATGACAAAGTATAAATTGACCAATTTTGAACATCAGCACAATTAATTCACATGTTAAGAAAAATTTGTTTAATTTAAAAAATTGTTTTCAAAAAAATTTTTTGGTCAAAAATAAGTTATTATTTTGGTCAAAATAAGTTTTTACTGAAATATAGTTTTGAAATACTACCAGAACAACATATGCACTGTAAATTAAGTCACTTTCTCAAAAAATGTTAATTTTTAATAATCTAAATTATCACATTTTTATTATAAATCTTCAATTTCACTAAAATTTGATAAATTAATTTTAAGAAATTTGACCACTTTTTTGATTATTTTTTGACAGTATCTTATTAGTTTTTTTTAAAGAAAATAATTGAAAGTGAGAAAGTTTATCAAATTATTTTGACTCATTTATTTAATTTAATTAATACAAACATATTTCATAAAGTAACAACTTATTTGTAATTATATATTACTACAATTACACAAGAAGTACTCAACTAATCTTATCACTAATAACAAGATAAAGTAAGTTGTCACTAGGCCCTACCTTAATGTTTACAATTCACTGAATACTTGAAAATTAACTTCATTCAGAAAAATATTTCATTTCCTAAAGTTTGGTTTAAAATGAAACTGGTAATGTTGTTAGTGTTTTTAATTTGTCATAGGAGTTTAACATTTGATAAAAAATTATTGAAATTGGGAAACTTAGTCAGATCAATTGGTGGTCATCTTTTTTCACGATTTACAGAGACAGGAATGCCTGAAGGAGATGATGGAAATTTGTGTGAGCAAATGAAATATATTTACACTATAATAAAAAAATATAAAACTAAAGTTGACAATACTGTATCAAAAGAAGAGAGGGACATGCATATATCTTTTGCACAAACATTTTTGGTACAGGTAAAACCTGCTTTGAATAGTATATCGTTTACAGAAGAAGAGCTCAAAAGTTCTTATAATTTAACAGATGTACAAATAAGTAAATTTCGAGATATGATTGATAAAACAAATCAAATTGTGGATCAGATAATTGAATTAAAGAAGGAAGATACTTTTACGGACTATCCAGACGAAGCAGTGACTTACCCAACAGCAACTAAACGTTTTTAATGACTACCAAAATTCTATAATTAATTCTACAGATAAAAAAAACAAAGTAATATAACAAAAAAATATGTAATATAAATATATTGCTTAGGTTATAGTGTGTGTGTGTGTGTGTGTGTGTGTGTGTGTGTGTGTGTGTGTGTGTGTGTGTGTGTGTGTGTGTGTGTGTGTGTGTATGTGTGTGTATATAATCTAAATTTATTAACACAACAGTTTTCTTTTAAATTACACACACACACACACACAAACAAATGTGCTGAAAAACTGATTTTTCTTACATTTTTATGTCTTAGAAATATGCATTTTTTAAAACCACTTAAAAGTTGATTTTTATAAAACCCTGCCCCATTCAACAAAAACGATTACACTTTCAATAAAAGTATTTACATGTAATCTATATATATATATATATATATATATATATATATATATATATATATATATATATATATAGGCTACATAACAACAATAAATTTATTTGTGCCTTGTACTGCCTTCATAAGTAGAAATAACTTTTTGTTACTGATACTAAATTTTGAATAATTTTGCACTTTAGCTCTGGCATATGAATTTTGTTACACTTTGTAGTGGCACTTGGTTTTGGTGGAATTCAAAGATGGTATAACAACTTTTTGAATTGTAAACTTGCCAGGGAACTTTTTACCACTTGGTGTTTTTTTTAAAATTTGAATAATTTTTGTGGGAGTATCATTGGTACCAAACATTTTGGAAGATGATTATAATAAATTAAATGAAGTTATATTTGCTGAAAAACATAAAATGTATAAAAATAGAAATTATTTTAGTTTTTAAATTTTATTATAACTGGTGCATAAAAGTTTAAATTAACCTTTTTTTGCTGTATTTGGCAATTTTACAATTGTAAACATAGTTATTTTATTTTTTTATGCAAAATGTACATTTTAGAAATAGAGCAAATAAAACAAGTCATTGTTGATTAAAATCAGTTCAGTAGTTTAGACTGTAAGTCAATGTTAAAGAAGGAAAAAATTATTATAAAAGCCATTTTCAAACCGTTTTTCTACACTTTGGCTTTACAAGATTTTCAGATTTGTTTTTAATTCTTACAACTTTGTGCCTGGTCAGTGAAAGTAATAGTAATGGCAACTATATAGCAGTTTTTTTTTAAAGATATGGGTACCTAAAACTGGTGACTATTACCATATTTATATTCAGTAGTAGATCAAACAGTGGTAGATTTGGAGGGGCTAAACGCTGACATGTCCTTTGATAAGTTTAGTTAATTCACGTCTAGTACATGGTTTCCAATAAAAATTAATATACAGTATACAGCATTAGGTTATCTATTTTTGTAGTTTTTTTTTGTGGTGTTTAACGTCCGACTATTGTGCACACTTGAGCTAATGCAGACGATGTATTTTTGTAATGTTTATTACACTAGGTAATTACAAAAATTAGAAAATTTAACCACTTGGTTCTACTGGACTTATATTAATGTATTTAATTTATTTAAAGTAAGTCTTTGAGGTGTTCTCTAGGTGTGCACCGTTGCAATTAATCTTGTACACTGGTCATTATATACTGGTACAGCGATTGGTTTTCTTAGTCATCAGCAAATTCTTGACTAGCTGCATTTTTGAGCCAGGTAACATTAGATAGGACAAAATGTGTATTTTAGCGTTCAAGTGATCCAAAAAAAATAAATAAATCTGTGAAAGATCATTTTCACGTTTTGAATTAGTGAGAATCTCACTGAATATCTCAAAATCTAGAGAAATATGTTATCCAGGGAAATTATCATATACCCTTTAAAAGATTTGCAGTATGGGATGTTGATCTATTTTATTGAAATCACAAGGTCTTCGTGTTCCAACTACAACACCTCAATTCAGACTAAAAGAAGGTTTACAACAACACTGAGGTGTTCATAGTTGATAGTTACTGCAGCAACATTTCCCAGTAGCACACATTGTTGGCCCAATGTTGGGACTTTGTCGGCAAAGTTGGGTAATGGTTAGTTAATAGGCCAATGAATTATCTTCACTGGACCAACGAGCTGTTCATTTGCTAGGCCAACTGTTATATTTATAAAAACCTGTGTTGTTGGCCCAACATTAATTCTTAGTTGGCAGAAAGTGTAAGCAATATGTTGTTAAAATAAATATCTCATAAATTAAATAGGGTATAATTATTTAAAAAGTTTTAAAATAGTATTTTATTTGTTAATACAATAGCATTTTATCGACATTGTAAAATGTACTACAAAGTGCAAATGATGATTTACACAAAATTGCCAAAAACAGAACAATTTTTGTTTTAGCATCATTGTGAACAGAATAATATTATATTTTTAATTACTGTACTAACACTAGTGTTACAATGATTAAACATTTAAAAAAAGCAATTTCTTATTTTATTTCTACTTAACTATAACCATTTACTATGAATGATTTTATGAAGTACTTATTATCTGAAATATTGCCAGCACTGTGGAAAAGTGAAAATAAGTCTGTTACTCATTTACATTTACTTCTTTGTCTTCACTCATCAGTTGCAGTCCCATGGTACTATACATATAGAATGTCCTAGTCATAATTTGTGGTTATAGTGTTTTGTTTTTGCTTGGATTTTCACAATTGTCTTTTAAATAAATTTTGTTTGTGTGAATTTTGTCTCTTTTTATAAAATAACCTTGGTTAATAATGAAATAGGCTATGTTGGTTACTCAAATAACTTTCAATGTTAACCCTACTAATTACCAACTTGTTTAAAGTATTATATTTCTATTCAATTACATAGTGAACTTAAATTACAATAATCATAACTTCTCTACATGCATGAACACATTCTTACTCAAAGCAATATGTACAAGTACAATCTTCTGCTAAATGTATTTTCTCTAAATTTGTTGGACTATCATCAGATTAACCCTAATATTAAATTTAATATGTAGCCTACTCTAGTTTTGTAATTATGTATTATAATGTACATATTTCTTTGAGTAAGAATTCATATTGAATTTGATAATGAAAGGTATTCAAATGTGTTCATGCATGTAGCGAAGCTATGATTACTATTAATTAAGTTCACTACTCAACTGAATAGAAATATATAATACTTTAAACATGTTGGTAATTAGTAGGGTTACCATTGAAAGTTAGTTGGGTAACTGTTGTGAGCAAGTTGGGCCAACAATTTCTTTTTATGGTTTTTGGTAATGTTTAACTGTTGGCCCTATGTTGGGATTTGATTCGTTGTTAATTGGTAGGTATTTGTGCTAATTTTAACCGTTGCCCAAGTTTGTGTGAAAACAGAATACCAACAATGGTTTATTCTGCTACTGGGGTTTTCATCATTGAAAAGTCAGGATCAGTAGTTCTCTGCACTGTTAAGGTACCCCAAACAAGACCTTTGAAATTTGAATTGACTATTCATGAATAATCAGGAGCCCAATAACAAAATTTATATTTATTAACAGACCTGATCAGGAAGAAATTTGCTTCGTTATATTTTATAATGTAGATAGGCTACTTATTAATAAACAAAGTCATAGTATTTTTTAAACAACTGCAAAATTTTCGGGCAATAATCGACATTCTTTACTGATGTTCTATTTACAGTTTATAAGGATGAAAATGCAATTCTTTATTTGAGAATTCTTCAAATATTTATTTGAGAATTCTTCTTCATTGAGAATTCCTTATTTGGTTCTGTCAATCAAATTCATAAATTGAGAACATAGATCTACTAAACAACACTAACTTTTCAACAAGGCAGTTCCTACAAATTTGACATTTTCTAGGGATCATTCTGTTCTTTGTTTATGTCAAATATGAGGCTTCATGCCAGCGACCCCAGTAAACCCAACAATTATTATTTGCACTGAATAACCATAATTTTGTCTTGTGTAGGTACAGGAAGTAATCAGGAGGATATTCTCCTCCTACAAACCTGGAAGGAAGGAAAAATCACAATTAGGGGAAATGCCTAATTTATAATCTTTAGTAAGAATATTGTTTTTGTGTTACGGCTACACAACTTGAACTTGAAACAGACAGGAACACATTGCTGTCACAGAACAAATTTGTTTGAAAGGAGTCAACCTGTTCAGTCATGGTCAAACACTACACTTTGTTTGCTAATCAGAAACAGTCAGGTTTGCAAAAGAGGAAATAGCAAATTTGGGTATTACATAGTATGTATTTTTAACCTAAACAAAATTGTAATATTTGTTAAACAATACTATTAAATTTAAATTTAAATTAAAAAAATAGTTCCAAGGGATGATTCCCAGAGAGTCTTCTGCTAGGATGTAACTTCCCTCACACCTTCCAGTAGTTTGTTTACTCCAAGTATGACATCTCCTCCTTAACCCTTTAAACTCAGATGGCCAGTACTGCTAGCAACACCCAACTCTCAGTTAGCTCGAAATATTTAATGTGTTGACAGAGCTCAAATGGTCAGCCTGACTGGCTCTTTTAACTTTCTCCAACAGCTCTGTGCTATAGCAATCATGCAGCACAAACAGCTTGGATTTTTTTCAATACAATTTAAAATGTTACTATTTGGTATATAATTAAAAAAAATAAGAGCTTAAAAAAATTATCACTATAAATAACAACAAAGAATTTATATTTTCATTTATAAGTGCGTTGGTTTAACTGTAAACAATTTTGTTATAATATTATAACAATATATTTACAGCTGAACTAAAACATTCATAAAAAAATATACTTAAAAAAAGAAAAAAATTAGCAATATAATATGTTAATAAAGCACAATCTTTTCAATTTACTTTTTTCATATATTATGTACTTTTTATAAGTATATTGATAACTGAGTACTGTTTTGTTTGTAATATTGAATACTTAGAAAACACTACACATGAATAGATTGACACTAGAAAGTCAATTGCGGCTGACACAATACAGTCAAATTTACACTGTGTCGACAAACACATAGAAGAGATAAGATGGTGATCACTTAGTTGAAGAATTTTCTGATAGCTTACAGCGAAATACAAACAAAATCAAAAATAACCCCAGTAGCACACATTGTTGGCCCAATGTTGGGATTTTGTCAGCAAAGTTGGGTAATGGTTAGTTAATAGGCCAACGAATTACCTTCACTGGGCCAAAGAGCTGTTCGTTTGCTAGGCCAACTGTTATATTCATGAAAACCTCTGCTGTTGGCAGAGGACTATTTTAAATAAGTTTTAAAATAGTATCTTATTTGTTAATATAATAGCATTTTATCCACATTATAAAATTTACCTCAAAGTGCAAATGATGATTTCAACAGAATTGCCAACAACAGAACAATTATTGTTTTGGCATTATTGTGAACAAAATAATATTATATTTTTAATTAATGTACTAACAGCAGTGTTACAAATAAAAAAAAGCGATTTCTTATTTTATTTCTAATTAACTATAACCATTTACTATGGATGATTTTATGATGTACTTATTATTTGAAATATTGCCAGCACTGCGGAAAAGTGAAAGTATGTTCGTTATTCAGTTACTTCTTTGTCTTCACTTATCAGTTGTAGTCACACCGGTAGCATGGTACTATACGTACAGAGCAGTCCTAGTCATAATTTGTGGTTATAGTGTTTTGTTTTTTGCTTGGCTTTTCACAATTTTCTTTGAAATAAATAGTCTTGTTTGTATGAATTTTGTCTCTTTTTATAAAATAACCTTGGTTAATAATGAAAGAGGCTATGTTGGTTACTCAAATAACTTTCAATGGTAACCCTACTAATTACCAACTTATTTAATTGCGTATTCTGTTCTATTTAAATCTATTCATTTGCGTAGTGAACTTAAATTATAATAATAATAACTTCTCTACATGCGTGAACACATTTGAATACCTTTCATTATCGAATTCAATATGTATTCTTACTCAAAGTAATATGTACAAGTACAATCTTCTGCTAATCATATTTTCTCTAAATTTGTTGGAGGCAGATTAACCCTATTATTAAATTTAATGTGTAACCTACTCTAGTTATAATTATATATTATAATGTACATATTACTTTAAGTAAAAATACATATTGAATTCAATAATGAAAGGTATTTAAATGTGTTCACGCATTTAAAGAAGCTATGATTACTAAGTTCACTATGCAGCTGAATAGAAATATAATACTTTAAACATGTTGGTAATTAGTAGGGTTACCATTAAAGTTAGTTGGGTAACTGTTGGGAGTAAGTTGGGCCAACAATTTCTTTGTTGCTTTTTGGTAATGTTTAACTGTTGGCCCTATGTAGGGATTTGGTTCGTTGTTGATTGGAAGGCATTTGTGCCAATTTTAACCGTTGCCCAACTGTGTGTGAAAACAGAATACCAACAATGGGCCAATGGAAAATGCTACTGGGGAAATTAATATAAAGCATAGTATTTTGTTTAATACATGTTCAAGGGAATTAATTTGGCAAGTACTGCTGGCCATCTGATCTGGAAGGAATATTATTTGCTCAAAAATTTTGACCTATCAAAGATATGGCTGTGACCAGTACCAATAGCCATTCAACACTAGAGGACATACTTTAAAAACTGTATCCAAGTGCAAAGAGTTAACAAAAGTGTAACTATACCACTGAACTATGTTACTAAAATTCTACACACAACTATTCTTCTTACTGTTGTAAATTTACTGTTCTATACAGAAAAATCATTTGATGGCTGACTTAATCCAAGGTTTTCCTACAATGCTTAATCCAAGATTTCACAGTGCTTAAAATATATTCCAGTACTTAAACATGCACTAAGTGCTAAGAACTGAAAAGAGGAAATGACAAATGTATTTTGGTATTTATGTGAAAAAAAAACTTCAAAAGACATTGTCTGTCTTATATTCATCCATTTTAAATGAACAGTCTGTGAAAAGATTTATATTTGTGAATATATTAAAAAAATTTCTGAAAACATGAATAAAACAATATTAAAATATTTAAAAAATATGAAACTAAGAATGTAGGAATTATTAAAAAAAAAACTGTTCTGAAGTTACTGATATTTTGTTGTTTAAATTACCTTAAAATTAAACATTATGCCATTTCAGCTAGTACATTAAT